>OZ020565.1:4051809-5298787 GCA_963971465.1 Lepidochitona cinerea
TATCTGGTCCTCAAATCTACCTTCCCCAAATCTTCTACCTTTCTCGCCTGAAAACACGGAAAATTATATTCTCAATATTAAGACACTTGTTTATAGAACATCATCTCAAAGAATTGAGAAAAGTCTAATTCTTGTTCGTTTGTTAAAATAAACACCTTTGATAAAAAAATTACTTTTTATTGTAAAAAAAATATTCCCAATTTTCTTAATAGGCTTTCATTAGTTTTGCAAATTCCCTGAAACGAGTTATGTTTGATAATTCACAGAGGTCGTTACATAATGTCACGGAAATGTTTGTAAACCTTGCCTTGTGTGGACTTTTACGTTGAACTTACGACCATAATTAAAAGTGTATGATAATCAGAAAAAAAACGTTTTCTTTTGTTACAAAGAAACTTAATTAATTGTTGGACAAACCACTGTATAATCACCAGAAATAAAACCGTTTTCTTTTGTTACAAAGAAACTTTTTTAATAGTTGGACAAACCACTTACTGTGAGGACGTCCCAGATCGCTACATTATCATCGGTGTCCTTCGTCAAGATCATCCTCTTGTCGTTTAAAACAACATGCTGACGAATGCTGGCACCACCTTAAAATAGAAAACATAGTTGTTGGTGTTTAAAGTCGCATTCAAGATTGAATGTCAGTGATGCGAGAATAAAAGGAAAGTGAAAAAAAAAAAGTTCCAATGAAGTGAATTACAAGTTTCATTCTCACTCTGGCTTGAAATTTATTCAAGGTTTTTAAGTAAATTATTCAATTGACAATAGATTGGTTGAAAGTCACCGCATTCAAGAAAATTTAGATATCTTTTATTAACCCAATTGGCTAAGCGATGCGCAGTAAAAAAAAACGTCATAATAGTCCACCATATAATTCTACGTAGTTGACAAACATCCCATTAACGCTAGATTCCAGACAGAGGTTAAAGCTTGAAAAACATTTGTTGTTGTTGCACGTCAACGGTAGTTGAGATATAGGCCCTAATAAAGCAATGAGAACTTCATACAGTAACTACCGCTTGAAATTTATTCTACTCTCTTAAAAAGTAGAAAAGCAGAAAAGTTCACATTTGACTAGAAAACAACTTGGTAACGCAAGTCAAAAATCAACTACCAGGATGGCGGACTTACTTGCCGGAAATGGCTTGTCATTAGCCAATCTAATTATTATAAGAATTCTATGATCACAAGATTTATAAGGGGAGATAACCAGGCTGTATGACCAAAGACAAACTATCAATTTTCTGATGATAATTTTTCTCCTTTCAAAAACAAATCCACAGAAAATATGAAAATTGTTAAATAAAAAAAATCCTAAGAAGAGTTCTTGTGTTATAACTACCTTTAATTGTAAAATCAGGCTGAGTGCAAAGAGGTAGTGCTTTCTCGTTGTCATAGTCACCGGACACTCTGGAATGTCGGAATTTGATTGGCTGAAAATAGATAAGTCTTCAGTTAATAAGATTTTACAATCAATGAACTATATCCATAGAATGGCCATCAGTGGATCAGTGGTTTTAAGCGAGTTTTGACATTACTGACGGTTGTTATTTAAGAAAACCAAAGTTGCGAAGTCGTCAACTAAAAGGTTGATTGATTGATTATTTGGTGTTTAACGCCGCGCTCAAGATTATTTCACTTATATGGCGGCATTGCTAGTTTTATTGTGGGATTAAACCCACGACCTGCCGTTGGTAACTGGCAACCATCTCACATAGGTCGTTCAAGTGAAAACCCAGTCAGAAAATTTAGCAATTTTTTTTTTTTGGACTGAGTGGGATTCGAACTGAACTAAAAGAAGAATGGCATTGAATGTTAAGCTATTGGCTGTGTTCTATATGGAGTCATTCTTTTTTCAACTTTTTTCGTCCAAAACGAGGCACAGGCTGCCCAATGGTTTGTAACTGTTTAACAAGTCTAACACTGTCACAAAGTCCTGGCATCTGATCTGATTTTAATAACATCTGATCCCAAACAGCCAATCAGACTTAGCCATTCCATGTACATAGCTAATTAACAATAAACATAAACTTTGGTAATAGGCATAAAATGTCTTGGTTGAAACTGCCTTAATTGGGCCCGTAGAGTCATAAAAAGCAGCATAGAAAAGCAGCTTTCTACGCGTTACACCGTCATCACCACCTCAGCTCTGTATTACTGAATACAAAAATACTACCAAACATTTTCTAAACTTACCCAGTTGTGTATAGAGGAATCTGTAGTAGCCACCCAAATAGATTGATTCTCTTCATGGGAACTTAACTCTAACTGAAAAACAAATTACAAAACCATAAAAGTATCAGACATTAAAGTGGCATGAGCTGCCAAAATTCATACTTTTTTCATAATTTCTGATAGCCACGACAGTAAGAGACTTTGAAGGCCATCGAAAGACTAAATGATTGGTGTTGGAATGAGGGAAATCCACAAAGTCTACGGCCTACACGGACTGAAATAATGTCTGAAAAGTAAACAAAATTTCAATAACCGAGACGACCATTCATTCATTCTGAACCAAAACTGGTTCAAAACAATACTTTATCGTACATTCTCGAAACTAAAGTAGAAGCACTAAAAAGCTTCTAAATCATACGTCTTATTATTAGCCGATTATTTCAACAATCTGTTTTAACGTCAAAATATCAACATTTTGGCAGCTCATGCCACTTTAAGAAAATGTCACAGAATTGTTTCACTTTTATCAAGTACAAAATAACAGCTTTCCACTGATACCAGTATTGGATATCTACGTTGCAGTAGTTTTTATAAGCAATAAAAGCCCCAAAATCTACTCCTACATATCGGCTATTTGAATTTTTTGCGCATATTCGGGTTACTGGCTATACCAATATGGTTAACCTCGTTTAATTTTTCAAGGTATTTCAAGTTCTTTTTGGACAATCAGAATTAATGAAAAAAAACTTCGAATTTTGACAGCATCCTATTTTCTATTACCGATGTAAGCATTTACATGTGGCTCAAATTTTCATCATTTGTAATTTAATTTTTCTCTCTTTGATCTTTTCAGTGGCATGATCTGTGATATTTCTACATTGAATGGAATGAACGTGGCATGATCTGTAAAAAATCTTGATATTTCTACATTGAATTGAAACAAAGTGGCATAAGCTGCCAAAATCTTGCTATTTCTACATTGAATGGAAAGAACGTGACATGATCTGCCGAAATCTGGATATTTCTTGAAAATTAGCATTTTTGTAGTTCAACTTGTCAAAAATTGAAAAAAAAAAATTTTTTTTTCAAAAAAGATTTTTTGCTGAAATAAAGTTCCTTACTCGTAATACTGGTGCTTTTTCTTCACAGACAAGTACCCTGGATTCTGGATTCCGGATGTCTACACTCCAAACTCTACGATCACGTCCAGACGAATACAGCGTCGTAAAAGATTCATTTGCCTAAAATGTTACAACAATAAAATATAATTACTACACTTAATTTCTTTTAAACGGACATTATGATAAACCAGAAAGCTCTCTAAACCGTTTTATGTCGGACTTTCTTATTTATTAAAATGCATCTTAAATAACCTGGTTAATAAACAATCGGCAAAACCATAGATTTTTACTTCCTTCCAGAGTTTTGATGTACATACATGTAGGTTATCGCTCTCATTCAAACATTTGGTTGTGATGTCTTCTTGGTGTGTAACAGCTGGCCTCGAAGGTCACTGCCCTCAATGTCTACTCTTTTTAAGTGATTGTTTGGTGTTTTACGCCGCGCTCAAGATAATTTCACTAAATTCACTAATATGGCGGCGTTGCCAGTTTTATTGCGGGAGGAAAGCCACGACCTTCCGTTGGTAACTGGCAATCATCCCACATAGGTCGAAAACCCAGTCAGAAAATTTTCCAATTAATTTTGGACTTAATAGGATTCGAACCCGCGACCCATTTGTGGAGGGCTGTTCGGATTGAGCATCCAACGCTCTACCTACTGAGCCACGGAGGCCCTTCCGACTCTTTTTGACCTTGGTACCTATTCATTTTCTCTGGGTTATTTGCTTTAAAGAAGGCCATATTCTACCAAAATGACCTTTAAAGAAAGAGGTCATAAATTTAACGAAAATCAAGGCTTGTTAGAGTCCCTATAAAACAAATACAAAATCTTTGCGCCAAATTCTACCAGAATGACCTTAAAACCCCCCATAAATTTAACGAAAATCAAGGCCCATTAAAGGCGCTAAAGAAAAAAGCCCACACTGACCTGTAATGCCCAGACGCCTTCGTCGTGAACACGGAATGTAGCAACACATCGTTGTTGACCAAGGGACCAGAGACGAATCGTTCCATCTGAGCTACCGGACAAGCACTGAAAGAGAGATGGACAAAGCAAATAAAATTATCTATATATCATCCAAGTATTATAGGAGTTTTTCTAGGTAAAATAAAATCTATCAAAGGGAGATAATCTGTGTCCCGTTACGGTATAGGACGAGCTATTAGGTTATCAGAGTGACAAAAAATTATGGATATATCATTAAAATTTGACATTAAGTTGCCACAGAACAATAAAATTTATCAAAGGGAGATAATCTGTGTTCCACCTGTGACCTGTGACAAAAAATTAGGGATATATCATCAAAATTCTACATTAATTTGCCATAGTAGAATAAAATTTATCAAAGGGAGATAACCTATGTTCCATCTCTGTTCAGCACGAGAGCTTTCACGTTATCAGTGTGACAAAAAATTAAGGATATATCATCCACATTTCACATTAAGTTGCCAAGATTATAGGAGTTTTTCTAGGTAGAATAAAATTTATCAAAGGGAAATAACCTGTGTTCCATCTCTGTTCAGCACGAGAGCTTTCACGTTATCAGTGTGACCTTTAAGCTTCATCTGTTTTTGACACGTCCGCGGATCCCACACACGTAGAACTTTCTCCGTCGACCCGGATACTATAACCGTGCCTGGTTGGTTCATCGCTAAACTGTATATTGAGTCTTTGTTACCGTTTAAACTCGACGCTGGAAAAATTAAAAAATTAAAAATAGAAAATCAACATTTTGATGATAAATTATTTTCTTTTTCAACTCAAAAAAATTTGCATTTCTCTTTATAGGTAACTGTTTGATACTGCACGTAAAAAATATTCCATATAAAATTTTAATAAAAACTCTGACACAATGTTGCAAGTTTAACTGACTGGCCTCAAAATTGTTTCCATTGGATTGATTGTTTGGTGTTTTACGCTGCATTCAAGATTATTTCACTTATATGGCAGCGTTGCCAGTTTTATTGTGGGAGGAAACCGGGCTCTATGCCCGGAGGAAACCCACGACCTTCCGTTGGTAACTGGCAACCATCCCACATAGGTCGTTCGAGGTTTCTATTAGATGTCCAAGTTTACAAGGATAAGAAAATCAAGCAATGTATCAGATGAAAACTGCCGAATACTTACTAGTGACAGTGTTGTTTGAGGCTGTGAGGGCAGTAAGTGTGTTAACATCCCACAGGAAAATAGCTCTGTCAAAACCAGCCGAGGCCACCTGCTCTCGGTCTTTAGCATAAGCCAATGCTTTCACATAATCCTAAAATACACCAAAAAAATATATCAAAGCTGTTGTTATGAAATAAATAGTTTTGAAAATGAAGTTAAACTGGCACATTAACAATAATGATGTTTTTTTAATATTCCGCACACTTAAGATTATTTCACTAATATGGCGGCGTTGTCAGGAATAGTGGGGGAGAAACCAGGCTCTTTGACAGGTGGGAATCCCCTATCTTAAACACACAGGTAACTCTTCCACAGAGGGCATTCAAGAGAAAACTCCGAGAGAATCTTTTTCTCTTAACATTGATTACCTTATGGTTGATTGATTGGTTACTTTATGATTGATTGATTGGTTACTTTAGGATTGATTGGTTACTTTAGGATTGATTGATTAATTTATGATTGATTGATTGGTTACTTTAGGATTGATTGGTTACTTTAGGATTGATTGATTGGTTACTTTAGGATTGATTGGTTACTTTAGGATTGATTGATTAATTTATGATTGATTGATTGGTTACTTTAGGATTGATTGATTAATTTATGATTGATTGATTGGTTACTTTAGGATTGATTGATTAATTTATGATTGATTGATTGGTTACTTTATGATTGATTGATTAATTTATGATTGATTTATTAATTACTTTATGATTGATTGATTGATTACTTTATGATTGATTGGTTGGTTACTTTGTGATTGATTGATTACTTTATTATTGATTGATTGATTACATTATTATTGATTGATTGATTTCTTTATGATTGATTTATTAATTACTTTATGATTGATTGATTGATTACTTTATGATTGATTACTTTATTATTTATGAGCACTAAAACACACGGGCACAGGGAAAATCTTCTTGTCTAAAATAACCACGGAGACAAGTTTCTAATTGTGTTAAAAAGAGGTATATCATTTAGACCTTTATACCCCATCATAAATTGTTGTAATAAAGTAAACCCATGATATTTCATTAGGTTGACGACTGACAGGAGCTTGGCCTTAGTCAGTAGAATTTTCTGGAACACTTTGTATTGCATTGACAATGCTTATGCATCTTAAGCTATAGTAAGAATATCGTCAGACTATATATTATGGGGTCATGGGAAAAGACAGTGAAAATTACCCCATCCCCCCCCCCCCCCCCCCCCCCATACCCCTTTCCAAGAAAACCTAGGTAGAAGGCAGACAGGGGAGTTTAGCCCTGACCAGTATGTCTTTCAAACTCTTGTTCTTTTTATAAGCAATGACTGGCCTTTGGGTCAGAGGTCGAGCAAGTTTACTTTGAAGTGGTTTGTATTCTTCTACTATAATCTTGGCCATAGCAATGCTAGCTTTGTTATACTGAAACACAAATGGTATTATAGTTTTTTCACGACATCTCCCGGGGTCCAAGTTCAAACCCAAAGGATAAATAGTTTGTAATGTTTGAATCCAAAAACTTTCCCTTTCCAAACGTTTGTGCTTGGTATCTGCAGCGGAAGTGAGAAAAGGGATTTTCTCAATAGGCATAATTTCAAAATGGTCCTTGACCGAATGACCTTGAGTATTGAAATGTTGTGCCACGGGTACATCATGTTTAAGTCTTATACTAGATAAATGGTTGGCTGCTCTTTGTCGTAGAGAATTTTGAGTTTCTCCGACGTACTGTTTGCAACATTTTTTGCACGTGATTACATACTTTATTATTGATAGACTGATTGATTGGTTGGTTACTTTGTGATTGATTGGTTGATTACTTTATTATTGATTACTTTATTATTGATAGACTGATTGATTGATTTATTACTTTATGATTGATTGATTACCTTAGGATTGATTGGTTGGTTACTTTATGATTGATTGATTGATTGATTACCTTATGATTGATTGATTACTTTATGATCGATTGATTGATTGCTTTATGATTGATAAATAACCTTGTGACTAATTGATTGATTATCTGACGATTAATTGATTGACTGATTACCTTATGTGTTCTAAGCGTGGACATACAGAAACCTTTATGGGCATTCCAAACTTTAACTGTCGTATCACTGGAGGCAGATATCACTGAGAAAAAAAAACACGGAAATTATTTTTAATTTTGATAAGCTTACAGGAGTTTATACAGGTGAAGGCATTTCAACAGGGGAATCCACTGTCGATCCACCCTCAAACTTTTACTAAAGGATGCGGATATCACTAAGGGCAAAAAATATTTTCATTATTTTGGGAGATTACACTTTCTCTCGAAAAATATCAAAATTTTGCTACCGATTTTGGGAGACACCCGGAGTGCAAGTCCCAGAGAGCTTCTAGGAGGCCGTTGGCTGAATGGTTAGACTTAATTCTGGCGATAGGTGCCATACTCTGGGAACCGGGTGCGATTCCCTTTTCAAGCATACCCAGAACCGGTAGAAGAAATTCCGTCATTTTTCAAGAGAGTATAACCCCAAAAAATAAAGAGAATACTGCTTTACTCACTTTCTAAAAGACTATTATTTTGAATTTTGATATGATGAGCAGAGTTTTTCCCAGGTGAGACGTTTGTAGAAGAAATCTATTGAGTATATGAGTATTGTATTGATTGATTGATTGATTGGGGCTTAAAGTCGCACTCAACAGCTAAGGTTATATGGCTACAAAAGTACCAAGCGACCAAAAGATCTTACCCACCCCCATCCCACCTAAATTTTAACATTAAAACCTCCACAGACCATATGAACGTCAGGAAGGCTAATGTACATGTATTTGGCATACTTAATTTTCCTTAATGCTAGGTAGGCGAAAATGGCTGTGGCAAAAACCACACCGCCCCCAGCCCGAGGGTATGAGTATTATAAGACTATTTTCTACAGGTGGAACCTTTCACAGGGTCGATGCTCCTATTACTCATTTACTCAAAAAATATCATCATTTTACACAGTTTTTTGGAAATAATGCTCAATTTTTCGGTCCTAAAAATATAAAGGAAAAAAGAGTACATACATGTTCTTCCGTTACAACATAGGACTATATCGTTCACCCAGTCAGTGTGGTGTTCCATAGACTGTATGTATGGATCCTGAAACAGAACAATATTTCAAAAATATTTTTTTATGAAAGTTTATTTTAATCCTTTTAAACAGTTTATTATTCCCATTATTGAGAGCCAGGATCTGAAAAAAGGAATTGAGAGTTGCTATTGTCCACAAAAATAGGGGTCCAAAATGACCTATATATGTATGTAATGGACACAGAGCCTCCAGAATCTTGAAGCTACACACTGACATAAACTTCCCCCTACAAATGCTTCAATGTTCCCTGTAAAATGGAACTTGTTCTGTAGGTGATGAATTCAAATGAATAAATAAATAACCATTATACTATAGCTATTGTAAACATAAATATTTTCTAACAGAATGCTCTTACCCTTGGGCACTATAATATTAAAAAAAGTTTCAACTGACCTTGTTGGTTTTTGTATTCCATATTCTGATGATGGAATCTCTGCCCGCTGAATAAAGGCGACTTGAAACTGGGTCAAATTGAAGGGAGTTAACTCCGGATCTGTGATGGCGTTCAACTTCATCCCGGATCACAAATGACACCTATAAGTGTAATGTTAAAAGGGTCAACATTTCAAAAACGACATATGAGTGTGTACGGGGGTATGGCAAAAAGTGTAAATTTAGGCTTGCACATTTTATTTTGAATCCTTAAACTTTGAACACACCCTTTCAATGAAAGACGCCATTTTATTTTGGCCATACTGGCCGCAACATTTCCACCAAACCTACTTTCATTAATACAAAGACTTTTCATATCCCTTCTATATTAATCCCAGACTTCATTAAGATACTTAGTGGGATTGGCATGAATTGACCCACCCCTCTGCTACGTGTTGCCAAGTGAAGGGATCCAGAGTGCATACATACAGCCAACGTTAAAGCTGTGGTGATGTTATTTTCCAGGATACTGTCTTGAATAGAGTTTAGTGAGTAATAACTGGTTCCGTGGGCTGTTTATCAAAACATTCACGTCTGAAATAAGTCTAAAGCAAGGTCTAACTGCCATGATATCAACATATATCATCAACATTATGTTACGTACAGGCCCAAATTTACTTTGAATGTAATTTTTATTGTAAATGTTTCGAGAAATAACCCACTGTACAGTGTACACAGTACAGTAACTGACCCAATACCTTTACTGGCCACAGACTGCAGTTTAGGATACCGCCTTATCAATCATTTTCGGTGAACTTGAAACCCAGTAAAATCAGAATTTATGAAAACGTGCCATTATGAATGCGCCTGGACGGCTGTGTATTTTGTTGTTGTTGCAACTCATTCATTAGAGTCCACCAGACTATTATTTTCATAGAGTTTCAAACATATAACGAGTGTAACATCAACAACATGACTGGTGTCGCTGAACTGCTAAACAAAATGTCGCAAACGTTTCCTAAAACCTTACCTGAACCTTTTTCCTTCCTTGATTATTCGATACTCTTGACATCATTCCGTGATGGGAAGCCATGTTAGGCCATAACCAAGAACCGTAACTCTGGACAGAGAGATATTTTGCTGGGTGTTTTAGTTCTATGATTAGATCGATTGATTGATGTTTTACGCCGCACTCAAGAATATATGGAGGCATTACCAGGTTAAGTGAGGGTGGAAACCGGGCTCATTGCCCAGAGGAAGACCCCGACCTTTGACGAGTACCTGAATGAGTAAAAAATAGAATCAGAATTTTAATTTTTTTATTCAATCTGAGTGCATGGGATTTGAACCCGTGCCGCATCGATAGACGGCCTGTGGGACTATCATTCAAACTGACTGAGCCACCGATGTCCCTCCCTTCGGTTCGAATAGTTCAATATAACCTGGGATTTAAATTTTAATCCCAGTAACCACGCGGTCGCCGTATGTGGAAAAGTTGTAGGCCTATTCGCCCAATGTCGGAGGTTTAATTCCTCGGGGCAATGCCGCGTAAAAAGGCCTATCACTCATTGAATCAATAAACCCAGTTATAACTTATCTTTATGTTTGCACTGCATATAGGCCTACATAATAAGTACGGTAGTGTACCTTAACTCACTCCTGATGATGATATAATAAATGCCGAGTCCATATTTATTGGGTGACGACGTTTCGATACATCATACATGTAGGCCTACATATACATCGTTATCAAAGCCAACAAACAAATTCAAAGAGGAATTCATCTGCTCAGGCGAAAACGTTTACACCGCGATGGAAATATTTTCTCCGCAGTATTCACATTTCCACCGGGGAGAAAAGGAAATGTCTAACACTGGTTTTCAGATTTTGTTAACAAATCGTTTTGTTATGCTAAAGGTAAGCCTACATTTTTCATGACACACACTTGATCTCCATTATCTTACGAAATATTCACATGTTCAGGATTTCAGACAATAAAGGTGTGCGTGGGTTTGTGCTACCATGCTCTCTCTCGTATCTCTCACAGAGGAGGTTCCTTGCGATCCTTTGGGCGATTCGACGGACCGGCGATTCCGACTCCGGCCGTTAACGCCGCCAGGTTTTGAGTTAAATGACCTGGAGTGGAACACCCGTACATCTCAGTGTACAATTCCTAACAATATCAATCAACCAACGGATGGTATTTTACTTTTATCACAATACCAGTACATAGAATGTGGGTCGGGTTGCATGGGGATGCGATAGTGAAAATATGTGCAAATTTCTTTCAGTTATTTCGAGTCATTTTTTGCATGTGTATAGCCTAACTATGGATCCAAGAGCGAAACAAATTAAACCAATCAATTCCTCCCGCTCCAGCTCTCCGTGGATTCTCATCTATATGAACACTGGTCTCTGGTCACATCGTTTCACCGTCCCATTTGTTTCCCAACCTCATTTATTTATCATCGATCGTGCTATTGTCAGGGGCGGATACCGGATTTTGTGAAAGGGGGGGGGGGGGGGGGGGGGCGCAAGTCCTATATGCAGTAGGTAGCGGGGGGGCAACTATCACAGCACCATACGGCGTGGGTCCAGGGGCCGCCTAGGCCCCGGAAGCTCTGGGATCCTAGATCGCCGGAGAGGCGTTCTAAGCCATTTCAACGTGTAAAACTAGACATTATTTTTCAGAG
Organism: Lepidochitona cinerea; assembly: GCA_963971465.1. Lineage (NCBI taxonomy): Eukaryota > Metazoa > Mollusca > Polyplacophora > Chitonida > Tonicellidae > Lepidochitona > Lepidochitona cinerea. Next base: position 4,063,446 of record OZ020565.1, read on the forward strand.
TACATCTTCATAAATATAGCCGGTGAAAAACTTTCTAAGGGAGATGGCCGAAAAATATGTCTACCAGAAAGATGTTTTAGCTTAGAGACACGTCTGAATAAACGAGAAAGTCCAATGGGCCTACATCATAAGCGTGATACCTCTATTCCCTCTCCAGTATCACTTATTTTAATCAAGTATTTTAAATTCAACCTTAATAAAACGTTACAATTTCAAAACAATGTCAAGATTAGGGCCTAATGGCAGTTTCAGAGTTCTGTATAGCTTTAAAACGACAGCTTGCGATTTTTGCGCGAAAATTCATCCATAACTCTGGAATAATTCAGCGGCAAATCTTTATTTACATGTACATACAGATGATCATTCATTCTCTCCTCTCCCATGGTCCACAGTTTTCAAATGTTATTTTATGCTATCTACAAGTTAATGATCCCATCTGATTTTTAAGTGATGACGCATTTATAATTATGATAACATTAAGCCAACAGTGGAAGTGCATGTGCTTTCAATCGGGTGCAACAGTCCTATACGAGTGCATGCACGAAACCAAATATTTCATCACGCATTTTTTGGTGTGTGGCCGATTATCCTTGGGCCCAATGTCCCCGCTATTTGCAACGCTTATATATTGTTTTGACTCTCGTCTCCCCCAGTATACAATAGACTTTTATAAGAGTACATAGTTACGATTTGCGGCGAAGCGGCGAAAATTTAGCGATTTCTCTCTTGATGAAACCCAAGAAATTACATTTTTAGCCTATCTGGTCTAATTGTGAGTGAAAACGCTACCAGTCCACATCGCTTAGCTTCGTGTGGCTTTGCGCCCTTCTCCAAGAACCTGGTGTTTTAAATATTCAACACACGTAGGCACTGCCCGTACAAATGAGGCAATTATACGAAAAATTTAAATGTGATCGTAGCTCCATATAAAGCTTCCTTCTTCATAGCATTGTAATGTAAGATGTTTTCGCTTTCCTACTCTCTTTTTCTATTTTCCTTCTCTCTTTTTCTCTTTTCCTTCTCTCTTTTTCTCTTTTCCTTCTTTTTTTTTCTTTTTTTTTTGGTCGGCTGATAGGGGGGGGCGCGCGCCCCCTGCGCCCCCCCCCTAAATCCGCCACTGATTGTTCTTCTTCCCGTACGTTCCCCACCCCATTGGTCCCCAATCTATTCGTTACCCAGGCCGTCCCATTGGTCCCCCGTTCTATTCGTAGCCGTGTTTCATGTCAAACATTTCGTCCCTTTATGTGCTATATATATATGCCTTCCCCGTAGCATATGGGTTCCCTGTTCTATATATTCTTCCTGGAATACGATCAGTTCAATGTTTTCGTGTGCGTCCTCCCATTAGGTCCTCCTCCCATTAGCCCCTCTTCCATTCGCCTTTCTCCCACTAGCCCCTCTCCCATTAGCCCCCCGCCCCCTCCCAATAGCCCCTCCTCCCTTTAGCCCCTTCTCTTATAAGATGTATTAGTAGATTTCCCTGCGATCTTACATGAAGCCTATATTAAATGTCGTATACTATTCTGTTGTAATGCTATTTTTATTCTTCTATCAGGATACGAGAGTGGACCTCCTTGGGGAAGTACTAAGCCATGACTGGGTCCAGAGAGTATGTATTAGTCGCTGATAGTACGAGCGAATCTCGATGAACTAATGTAAACAGTAAGTGTACCATGTTGACCCTTTGGCTGGACGTTGCCCAACAGACGAACGTTACGCAAATTGATGGACGTAGGGCTCCCAACGCAACGACATTTAAGTGGTCCATGTGATCTCGCCTCCCCATTAATGAATAGGTTAGTAATCAATAGTCTGTTATGTTTCATCTTTGTACGACGTTTCCTTGTAAAATGTTCTGTTACTTTGTCAATACATATATATATATGTGTTTTCCTGTCTTTTCTCAAGCTGAGTTGGTTAGTGAATGGTCAACCAGGCGAAATGAGAGAAGATTTGGAGAAGATCGATGATTAACCAGGGATACCTAGCCCCATTTTGTGATCATTTTAACATGAACCAAAGGCAGACCAATATTATAGGTCCGAAACAGATGCTTGAGCGCGTCGTAAAACACCAAACAATCAATCAATCAGTCAACCGAAACAGATGGATGTGTGGTCAATCCCGAAGCATGAGACATTGAGAAGGGGACAGAGAACCAATTCGTGACCATGTTAAGTTGGAGAGGGGACTGTGAATTAAGGACCAAATAAATCCAATTATACCAGAACCCTTTGTGTTACCTGCGGACTGTTTCTCAAAACATTTACGCCCGCCGTAAGTCCAATACAGGGCCTAACTGTCATTGCAACATATACCTTCAGATAAAAGTTAAGACGGGCGTAAGTTTTCTTGAGAAACAGCCCCCAATATAACAGAGACCAGTTTAATCAGCAATGATAGGTGGTGGAGACAAAGACCAATCTTGAGAGGGGATCATTGAAAGACCAATGGAACCTGGAACTGCTGACCATTTGTTCGTGCCATTTGGACCAATGGAAAGGGAGACCAATAGGACGGTTGTTCAGAGTACAGGCCCAAATGGGATGGATGACAAATTGCGGACCACAAGACTGATCAGGGACAAGGAGAAACTTATGACATGGGTAACAAATAAGGCGATGGTGATGGGAGTGAAGGACGTAAACACCAACGGGCGGTGGAAGAATGAAGTGGGTGAACAATGGGCCAAGAAGCAGGAGAGAGACAAATGGTGCGATGTCCCATAGAGAACCCAATTAAACGGGACCACTAAGACGACGCACCGATAAAAAGGGGGACAAATGGGACAGTTGTCCAGGCAGAGATCAGAACCAAATAGGGCGGATGACAAATCACGGACCACAAGGCCGATCAGGAACAATGGAGAAATATATGACATGGGTAACAATAGTGGCAAATCGGACCGGGGCATAGAGACACAGGCCCAATTAAAGTTCAATTCAATAGAGACGGGCGATTTGAATTCAGACCCAACGACACAGAGGGCCAAGTAAACCGGACACCAATGAGCAAAGGGCCAAGTGAATCCCATCGAGTGACAAGTTAATGGATAACGAAGCGACGAGACAACCATTTACGTTAATTGGGGACTTTAGAGAAAGAGACCACGTGTGACAGAATCCTTCGATAGACCAACAATACGGGGAACCACTCAGTGGCTAAAGGAATGGAAACACAATGGTGTGGAAGTCGACACAGGGATCTTCAGGAAGATAAATAAGATCCGGTTTAAATTGGGATGGGAGTGGCTAATCGCTAATGAGAAGCTATTGTTCTAAGAACTACTGCATACACAGAGTTAGGCTACATCAATAAAGCCGGGACACACGAGATACAACAGGGCCAATGCAGAATCGGTGGACCTGTTGAATATGAGTGAAAGACCAAGAGAGACTCCGATGACGCAATGCTTATTGGTTGTATTGCAGGTCTCAGTCGATTTTAAAAATAAAAAGATGTAGGTCACACTGATGGCGAACTGGAAGTTGGACGTGTTTCCATTTTCACTCAGCTGTTTTTGCCCGTGGTTCGAACGTCGTTTTCTGCATGATGCAATCAATTATTATCCGGGGACTTGCTACTGATAGCTAAATATACCCAACAAATACTTTGGATCAACAAATATTAGGGTAGGGGTGATGACATTACAGTGAAATGACATTTCAAAAGGAACGAGATCTCGGTAGACTTAGGTGTACCCAATAAACTATTGCGAGGAATGGGTGTGACGTGGTATTTCATTTCCATGGAACGCCGCCATTACAATGTGATGGTGCAATTTCGATCAAGATCGGTCATGCACGCCCTCATCAACTATCGATGGCCGCACTTTTTACAGTCAGATCCAAAACAGTCAACGAGAGGTGTCCATTCCACATATATAGTTCATTCGGTGTACCCCTGTCTATCCCAAGCTCAACGGAAAAAGAAGGCACAAGATATCAACGTTTTAGGTTGCATTTAAATCAAAACTTTATTACATGTAGAGTTTAAAATAACTTAGTAAAATAACACAGTAAGTAAGTAGTCTGTAACCTTAACCTGATCATTAAGGATGTTGAAAATCTGAATGCAGTTTGGTCTTCACGAGTGAAAACCACGTCTAGAGTTACCGCCCTTACTTGTAAGATTCCAACTAGATGTTGCAACGGGACTCACTAGTTTCATACCTTACTCTTGGGGAAATTGGTTAACCTACCATCACAGAACTTAAAACTCCTCTAAATGACATATGTGTTTAGGTAAAAACTATTTTTATTTTTTTAAAAAGAGAGATTGCTTTATCTTTATATAAAATATCACTCGCATTAAACAGTCTTCTTCTCGTCGCACTTTGGTTATTATGGACGAGAGATTGTGTCGTGCTGAGTCCAATACAAGTCAGTTCCGTAATCCAATATCAATATCTTCGGTGAATAAGAACACTCCTCTTTAAAAACACTGCATATCCAGGAATATTTCACACACTATCCAATCCTTTTAAAATTTTAAATCCGGGTATTTTTACATGAAATATACCAATAAATTGTTTCAATAACCAAGCAGTCAACCTGGAGTACAATTTTCTATCCCGATTTTGAATCCATAATTTAACAAATAACCGAAATATTTTAAAGTCAAATACGATCTATTGAAATTAAAAACCAGTGCACGCAGGGCCTGTCGGAAACCTGAATTCCAAAAATAGTATCCCTTGCTTGAATTTAAATGACAAGCCCTTTCGAACCTGTTTTGCTCATTTGAATTGCATGAGATATCTGTTCTTGAGCACAAAATTTGTATAATGCAATCTGTAGATTCTAACCGCAAATCTAGACGCCTTGACTGAGCCATTTCGGAACCAAAAACATGGGATCGTCTGCTTCACTAAATCACACAGTTCGTTTTTTTTAGTCGATCATAAATAAGATGCTAAAGATATCCGCCTAATCGTTTCATGTTTACAAGTATGGCTGCAATATTTATAAAATAAGCTGCATTAAATTTCAAATCTGTCATAAAATGTTGGAAATATTTGTGGATAAGCAATATAAATAAAGTATTGACCTAGTTTATCACATCATCAACTTTTCTTTTTCAGATTTTTCCTACTTTTAGCACCTTTGGAATTCGGTCGTTTTGTTTTATCGCGTTTAATAAAGTCGGCTAAAGTCACAGTTTGTCGCGGAGACGAAGACAAATTTTTAGAATCCACATGGATAAACCCCGAATCTTCCTTTTCAAGCAATAAAACACCATCCACATTATTCAATTCCTGTTTCTTTTTATTATCCACCACCTCAAATTCGTCAGAGAGAACAGTTTTGTCTGGAGTTTCTAGAAATTCAAATTCAGCTTCCAACAGCGTATCTTCGTCAACTTTTACCATTGACAGTTCGAAGGGGGTTCCCCATGGAAAACACGGGTCCCGGGGTTTCTGCTCGACAATTTCCATATCGCCGTGAGTATCCCTTGTCACAAAATGAGAGGACTTTTCGAGTCCAGTGAGATTCTCCTCGTTCATATGATCAGTCAGCATGATTTTCTCAAAATCTCCCAAATCGTTTTCGCAAACCAACGACTCGAAAAGACCCTCGCCGATGTCTTCGAAAGGGTTCGTTTCAAAATCCAGGTACACTTCGTTGAATCCCGTGTCGTTGTCGATGGGCTCTTGATAAGTATCGTTGTAAAGTTGCTGCATAGGTTCGTTGCTGATGCGTGGATATGACATGTAATCGTTGTCAATGTCCCCGTAAGTCTCCCAGTTCTTAAGTTCTTTTTGAGAGAGACAGTAATAGTCGGCTCGTCGGGAGATCTTCTGACCCTTGCTCTTAGAACGTGACTTCCTGTCTCTGAAAGCTGAAAAGAAATATGAGAGCATAATCAACTTGTTATCCTTCACAGATTCAAAATTTGATTCGTTGATGTTTCACAACGAACCCAAGATTGTTTCACTTATCTGACGGCGTCTCCTGGTTCATTAGGCCACATTAGGGGAGAAAACCAAGCTCTGTGTCCGGAGGAAGCAAGTGACCTTCCTGAGGTACCTGACAACTGGTCCACATATGGGACGATCTCGTGAAAAAAACACACTCAGATTGTTTTGTTTGGTTTTTGGATGAGTGGGATTCGAACCTGCGACCCATCGATGGAGACTCCTTGTTAAAGTGGACCTTGCATTAAGGTAGATTACTAGAAAAAAATCACAAAAATTACAATTGAGAACACATTTATCTGACCGGGCGGTTGAGTTCTTACTAACGAGGAAAGCCCTTATTGAACATGTTCAATTTTTCATATTCCACTAAGTGCAGAGTCTACACTCGTTGCTAAAAGACTGAAATAGTGTTAGAGGTCATGCTAAGTCTGCTCACTCGCTCCACTCCACTCTCATAAATGGGTATAGGCTAATATTTCTTGAGGAGAATTGGTCATCAATATAAAAAGTTACCAAGGGTCATGGGTTCAATTATCGTTTCTTTCATCACCACCTATCGCTATTAGATTGCTTACAAATCATAAATACACGACCCGGTGAGTAATGGAATCCCAAGGTAGCGGACGGTATTACGTCAAAAGTTTGGAATGAAGCCATTAGACAGAACGACCTTCTATCCCCAAAAATCTGTTACTCCTTTCTAAAGCATACACTGCTAGCTTTCTATTAACTCCATAAATTCCTTCTGTTTGTCAAAATAATAACATAACGTTTAACTGCCATGGCAGCATACACCTTCTGCATTGCAGATGAAGCAAAAACAATTTGACCATCGTCATCCCACCCAACCTTTAAGGCCAAGAACAATAAAAAAACTTTGACCGTTTGAGAAAATGGAACTGGTTGAGTTAGGCCTACCAATGATCAACCGGAAACCTCATCTTTGTATAAACAACAAAGAAATAGCACCCGTTTTAATAACTCTTAGCTTAGCAGTTATCGGTATGTCCATTATGGAAACTTTAGAGAGAAAGTAAAGAAGGATTATGAACTTACACCAGTTCCACTTATTGACTTTCAGACACTGAGATCCAGAGGACGAGTTTAGTGGTCGTGGATAAGTTATCTCGTATACCACTTCCGGGCAGTCCGTTTTGCCTGGGTCACTGAGAGAAGAGCTGAAACAAAACGAGAGGCATGGGGTTATCAACTGATGAAGTCGCAAGTTTGAATCCCACTCAGTCCAAAATAAGTGGGGCCTTTTTTACAAAGCGGCGGAACGTTTTTACCTAACTGCCATATCAACGTATCTCTACAGTATGGGTTGCTACGGCATTTGCGTAAAATTCTACGCTACGCCGCATAGTGAAACAGGCTCCTGATTTTTCTTACTAGGTTCCCATCAAACCAACCTGTGTAAGATGGTTACTAAGTAACAACGAGAGTCGGACACACAAAGTTCGGTTTCCATTCCCAAATAACCCTTAAATGGCAACGGCCATATATCTCCATGGTTATTTTAGACAAGAAGATTTTCCCTGTGCCCGTGTGTTTTAGTGATCATAAATATGTATATATCAGAGAAATGGTACTGGGTAAAGCCTATAATAACACATCGATCAATCTCTGACTAAATGTAGGGAATATACAGCTGTATTGCTGAAATAATTTTGTCACTGGTTACTTGAGAATTTTGACACAGGGGTGAAAATGTATACAAAACACCAAAGATCAAAGTAGGCCTACGTTTTTAGTGAGAGTTCGTTATTAAGTGTACTTTTTTAAATGTATTTAATGCCATTTGTTTATGACGAGATAGATAAGCCGACAGAACTGTGATAATTCCCCCCCCCCAAAAAAAACAAAAAACAAAAACAATAGAAAACAAACAAAAAGAAAAAAAGATGGCATATGTAACCTATATTGGTCACATATTACCTAAAACGCCAAAGAGCATTCCAACCATGTCCTCCTTACCAAGTGTAGGGAATCCCCAAAGGGGTAAAGGCCAGTTCTCAGTGTGCGATTTGTCGTTCGAAATTGTAGCATGCGATTCCAATGGAGGCATTTGATTGGTTGAAAAATCTTATTGACCAATTAAAAGCATCCATTTTAATGGCATCCTACAAGTCGGTACGACAAATCGCGCAGTTAGGGATTTTATGTAAAGAGACCGGTAAGTATCCTTGTGATTGATGGTCAGTAATTAATCTTTTAAAGTCTCTTTTTACAAGCCTCAGTTCTACTTTTCTTCCACTACTGTCAGGTTGTCTATGGGAATGTGTCAAACACTGTTATAAATGAAGATGATTAATAATGATCAAAATGGGTTATATATTATTTTTTAGATTTTTTTAGTATCATCCCTAACCGAAAGGATTATTTTTCCGTGCTTATCATAATATGAAAACATTATTCCTCAAACCCGATCAACCAGACTATACAGTCAACAGACTTGCCTGTTCACCAATCCTTCATCATCGATTGGCCCGAATCAAAATACTACTCAATAGAACAAGACGCGAGTGCAACAGTATAGGCAGTATACAAGACTTCTCCGTTTGTCAGAGCAACAAATAATCATTATTGATATTGTTCACTAGAAAAAGAGATTAGTGCAACAAATATAAACACGGTTTTGGTTTTTGTTTGAGAGTCAAATATTCAATATCGATCGGAGAATCGAAATTTATCTTTAATCGATTGATTGTACTAGTAGCAGTTAACAGGGGGAATACAGAGATCGTATGGACTCATTATGCCATATAGTGTCATTGTTTCGCCATGCCGTGTGCAACCTGATGAACGCTGTCTGACCACCGCGGTGCTCTAACAATCGATTCAGGATTGGATAAACTATTGACTTCAACTATACACATACAAATAACAAGGCATGTCACTGCTTGTTTTGCTTTTCATTAATCTACCTTCCCACGCCTCAACTCTTTCCAGTCAAAAAACAATAGGGCCTGGGAGTCTATCGAGAGATTTCGCGATATCCGGTGACAGATGACGTTTTTTCATGACGTTATCAGTTCGATTTGCTTTTTTTTGTTCTATAACGTCATAAATGAGCGTCATATTCGAACGATGAAGGCCCCTCACATGCGTAATGACAACGCCGGTGACAGGGAATTTGTGGAATGGTCACGTTACTCCCGCTCCCTGTTGCCGATACATCGTTAGCGCTTATATCTAAAACAAGTTTTTCAAGATCTGAATGACAATTGAGTGTGTATTTTGTATAGGTACACCCCAGTGGGAGCATCTACTCGAATCCACCTTCCCATGCTAAAACTACCTCTAAAATTACATAGACAGAACGCATAAGTAAAGCATAAGAAACAGTTTAATCCCAAACTCTCTAGCTTAATGGCACTCTAACGGTTTCAACAGCTTGATAACGATCCAAGTGCATGTATCCAGAATAAACTGTGCTTCCTAATGTGCATATAACTGTGTTAATCCATTAAAAGTGTTTTTATCTTTGGTCATGACCTCCAACTTCAAAATGCCACTTAATCAAAATACACCAAGTTTTACCAATTCGCAGAAAATTTGTTACAGTGCTTTGTGAGGAATTTAAGAAACCCAAACCAATGGTTTTAGTCAAACACACTCAGAAATGCAAACCACTCAGTGCAGCAAGAGATATTGCAAGAGTTATGTACCTTTCAGGCTTTGTTTCCGAGAGGCAGCTAACATCAGTTTTTCGGTCAGCCATCGCTTTCCTTTGCAAGCCCCGAAAGTGCTGGTTATGTTGTGAGGACTTCCTGCTTTTCCCCTTGGGTCTCGATTCCGTTTTAAAAGACTTATTTCGAAGGTCCCATAAATATGCGGTGTTTCCTCTAGCAGAAACCGGAACAGTTCCGGGAGCCATGCTGGAGTCGTAACTAAGGTAACTACAGAGAGATTTGCTCGACAGTCTACCGTACAGATAATCCCCATACTTCTCTACGAGAGTAATACCCAAAACTGGGCTATTAATACTCTGCACTTTTTCCTCGCATACCCTTTGGAGTTGCACATGGTCCTTCAACTTTTCTAGAAGATCCCATCGCTTTTGCTTATTCAAGGAAACGTACACGAAGTTTTGGTCTCGGGCACTTTGTATCGGAAGTCCAACTCCACCAGTGTCTTCCACTTCGTGCAGAGATTCCAATTCGCCACTCAAAACATCATGGCCCGAATCATGTCTGACCCGGCGATCTTTATACTCCTGTCCTTTTACCCCAACTTGGTCCCCTCCCTCATTATAAAGTTTTCGGATGAAGCTACCGCTTTTAAATCCATCCTTCTTCATCAAGTAGTTGGATTCTCCAAATTTCATCGTGGCACCGTTGTTCAGTCCACTTTTCCCGTTCTTTTGAACCATTCTGATTATTTCAACCAAGCTCCTGTCCGAAAGGAAAATGTTAAAACAGGGTCAAAACCAGTACCTGGGCAGTGAAGCACAAAACGGATCATAACTCAAAGAATTTTAACCCTGTATTACATCTGCAGTTACAATACTGGACTTTATAACTTTGGGTGGCAAATTTTTTGCTCCAACAAAGTTTGGGCCGAAATTTCTCCCAATAGGAACCATACCTGTTTGCATTCGATGGAACCATTTCAGCTGAAGTTTTTATAGTACTTTAGTGCTTTTTATGAGATCTTATAGTCTAAATATGACCAAATGTTTAAAATGGGATTTTTTGGTAGACCGTCGTGGTGTAGGGTTTCGGAACAAACATGCTCATTATAAAATCAACTCCTATACCCTAATGACTGTTGGGTCGATTTCTCGCTTCTATAAATACTTTTCTAATCCACAAAACAGAAAAAACGACTGGGTACGTAATCCAAGAAACACAAAAACGGCTTGGTACATAATCCACGAAAACAAAAACGGCTTGGTGCGAAATCCACGAAACAACAAAACATGGAAATAAAACCAAACTACGAATGTAACACATGATAACATTATCACAGCTCTCTGCATGCTATAATTGTAAGTCCAAACTGATTTATCACTGTCTGGTAAACAGAAAAACGAATCTACAAAATATTCTACGAATGCAACATACTACTTTAATATATCCACTCTATACCCATGCTAAAGCTAGAAGTCCAATAGATTTCTCGCTTCTTAATATGTTTTTCTTATTCCGAAAACAAAGAAAAAATACTACAAATAGGTAATTCACAAAACAACAATGGAGGGAAATGAAACCAAACTGCTTATGCCACATGTATTTAAGTTCTCATACACTTATGTCACACTGAGCCCCCGACTTAGCGTAGTAGATAATCCTCTTATGAGCTGTCTTCGGGCCTCACAGTAAAAATGAAAGCTATACACCGCAGTAAATTGGAGTGAAGATGAAATCCTGTAAGAAACTAGAAGCTGTAAACAAGCCACAAAGTCCTGCAACCCAATTTTTACTTTGTCATTTACCTGGAGGTTTTATATAAATGTTCTTCTTATAGCATAACTGACAAAAATCTGCCATGGATATACGGGTTGAACTATCATAATCTGGCAAGGTAAAACACGGAGTGGCTATGGAGATTTTACCTTGGCTCGAGACGATGGAATGAACAACTATCATATTCCTATACGTCAAACCCTGCTGACTGATACACAGCGATCTGATAATTTTCCGTATCAGTATAGTTTGAAAAGAATGTTTCCGGACTATTTTTTGTACGACCTTGAACCAGTTATGACTGTCACGTGATAACTGAAATGGAAATTCCCGCGCAGTGATCGGTATATGTGTGTCATTGACAGACGCTACTGTGTCAAAGGAATTATAGATAAATTGGTGCTTTTTTATACTTTCAGATGTAAAGGCCACCGTAGCCAGTGTCTTGCGATACTTAGCCTGTATGCTATATGGAGCGCAAGTCTCATAAGAATCATTACGAGCTTTTGTGATATCCGGTGATAGATGACGCCATTAAGAACTAGTCTGATGACGTTGCAAGTCCATTTGACGTATTTTGTTCCATAACGTCAGATTTAAACGTCATTTTGGAACGAAAAACGCTCAGTCACATGCGCAATGCAGTGCCGGTGACAGGAAATGTTTGGAATTCACACGTGACTTACGCTCCCGATTGTGTTAACTGGGGCTAGTTCCACAAAGCGATCTTAGCTAAGTGTGATCTTAACTACCATGGCAACCAATGCTAAAGGTATACGTTGCCATTGGTAAGTAAGATCGCTTTGTGAAACTGGGCCCAGGAATTTAATTTTGTACAAAATAAATTTTCCCCTTTAACAAGTGAACATATTTATACAATGTATTTCAATGTAAAACATTTGTATACATACTTATCATTGGCAATCCATTAGTCGTCTAAAGCTGTTGCCATTGATATAACTATGTAATATATAAACTGTATATAATCTACAACTGCCAATATCAATAGTTCAATAGTTTATAGGATTACTTTATGCGTCATAGCTATCTTACCAATGTAACTTTAAAAAAAAATACGATTGCAACGTTTATATCATTGTTTTCATTGTTCACAAATTGTATGGATTGTCCATTTGCATTATAAAAACGATTTTCTTGGCTCAATGTCTAAATAAGTATTTTTCACCTTCATATAGATCTAAATATCCAATTCATTGCTAATGTAAATATTTAGGTCTATACATGTTGTGCTGGCCATTTAGGCCTCAGACAGAGAAAGTTGTAAATACAAGTTCGACTAAATGTATACCGTATAGGATATATGTTCTGTTCTAAAATATGTATTGGTGAATAAAACTGAAACTGAAAACACTCGATGGCAGGGTAAATCTTCTCGACTAAAATAAACATGGAGACAAGTTTCTAAGTGTTCAAAAAAATGGAGGGGGGGATGGGGGTCTTTATACCCAGTCATAGCTAGTTTTAATATACAACTATATGATGCATGACAAACTGCCCACTGGAATAAAACCCCACTTAACAAAAGCCCCACCAGACAAACTGCCCACTGGAATAAACCCCCACTTAACAAAAGTCCCCACCAGACAAACTGCCCACTGGAATAGAACCCCACTTAACAAAAGTCCCACCAGACAAATTGCCCACTGGAATAAAACCCCACTTAACAAAAGTCTCACCAGACAAACTGCCCACTGGAATAAAACCCCACTTAACAAAAGTCCCATTATAATAAAGCCCCAATGGAATAAAACCCCACTTAACAAAAGTCTCACCAGATAAACTGTCCACTGCAATAAAACCCCAATTAACAAAAGTCCCACCAGACAAACTGCCCACTGGAATAAAACCCCACTTAACAAAAGTCACACCAGACAAACTACCCACTGGAATAAAACCCCACTTAACAAAAGTCACACTAGACAAACTGCCCACTGGAATAAAACCCCACTTAACAAAAGTCTCACCAGACAAACTGCCCACTGGAATAAAACCCCACTTAACAAAAGTTCCACCAGACAAACTGCCCATGGAATAAAACCCCACTTAACAAAACTTCCACCAGACAAACTACCCACTGAAATAAAACCCCACTTAACAAAATTCCCACCAGACAAACTACCCACTGGAATAAAACTCCACTTAACAAACAAAAGTCCCACAAACAAATTGCCTAAAGAAATTAAACCACCCTTAGCAAAAATCTAACAAAAGTCTCACCAGACAAACTGCCCACTGGAATAAAACCCCACTTAACAAAAGTCACACCAGACAAACTGCCCACTGGAATAAAACCCCACTTAACAAAAGACCCACTAGAATAAAGCCCCAGTAAACAAAAGCTATATGGCAAGCTCTTGTAATGACATGCATGACTGTCCCTTCTACTTTCAATACAAAATACCCACAGTCAGCCATGTTTTTCCTCTTTTATAACCCCAATGATGTCATAAGGCAGTGGGTCTATAATAGCCCTTTAACTACCTGTGGACTTTGCACCTTTGCTAGAGATAAGCAATGGACTTCAGGGTACAGGTGCTAACCTAATGATTATAATCTACATTCTAAAGTGACCGGTTATGTAACCTGCAATTATAGTGTAGCTATATTATTACTTAAACGGCCAAAACATGGGACTAACAGGTTTTATTTATTCAAATATGCTAAAAGATAATACTGTCAAGTCATTAAGTGATAGCTGCTGTTCTTGTTGGCCTACTTAGTTAAGGTCCCCAACCAGATGTATCTATATTTATATATCATTTTATTACAGAGCGAAAAAGAAAAAAGATTCACACATATGAAAATATGAAAAGGAAACAAGCAGATCAAGTCAAAGCCTTCCTTACATGTACCTTAAGTGATGTTCATAGTATTTTAATCTAGCATAGGTAAACGCTAATGAAATTATGCTTATCATGGTTGTAAAGGTATAAAAAAAGTGACATAAAGAGATAGTTTTCTGAATAACTACTTCTTAGGTTTATTTCTAACAACGTTTCGCTAGAATTACCTCTAGCTACGTTGTGAGAAAAAAAAAAAGCTAAGATGTAGTTATCCAGAAAAATATGTCTTTATGTTACTTATTCCCTACTTCTAAATGTCTTTCAAAAGTTATATAAAAAAGTGGGCAAAATATATGCAAAAAAAGTTCCTAGAAATAAATGCACACAAAATACTGAATTAGCAAATAGCCCACATCCTGGTAACAGGTTTATTTTAGAACTCCTTCAGTTCAAATAAAAACTGACATAGTCTCAACCTAACAATCTCTAGGCAGAGGAAGTTTAGGAAAATTTGGTTTACAGTACAGGAACTTGTAATAGTGTGAATGATTATGAATGACTAAACAGAGAGCTTACTCAAAACACATGCCTTATTTCAACATTTAAAAAAAAATCTTAAAAACATTACATGTATGTTGAAAAAAAATTACAAATGATTTAATGTAGATTTTATGTTTAAATTTAAATTTAGAGATTTAAACAGCTGAGCTGACATGAAAAGCTAAAAGATATACAGATACACATGTATAGTCTGTATGTATTTTGTGTGAATGATATGAACAACTATATTTATAGCTTTCAATGTGATGTCAGCATCTTCAGTAACAGTTCTAATTCATAAGAAAGTTGCTGATGGCATATTTTTAGCTGAGATGATCTATTTTTGTTTGAGATGCCCTGAGCTAACCAGGTGCCTGCTAGACTGGTTAGCATTGATGCAAACTCATAAATCCCACCTCGACAAAAATATTAGATTTTTGATGTGTCATTTTTGTGACAGCTCTTATAAAATAAAGCTATGCCTCACTGCAAAGAAAATATTAGAAACAAGAAGGACTCTCTTTACACTGAAATTGGCAGATCTACAAAAATTTTGATAGAATAAAAAATTCTGACAACCCCATAATGTTGAATTCTAGAAAAATTTGAACTTCTGACCTTCACAACAATTTGGAATTTGAAAAAACGAAATGACTCACTTTGAAATTTAAAACAGTCTGTGGTACATGCATGTATGAAAGGACATGGGAGCTGTATAAATATTCCCTTTTCATAAGATCCAATTGTCACAACAATTTGAACATTTGAAGTCTGGAGTATTTTTAAGCGACATGAGCTGCCAAAATGTTGATATTTTTATCGTTAAAACAGAATGCGGAAATTATCAGTCATTTTTCTCATTACATGCAGAAGCTTTTTATCGCTACTAGTCTCTTGAATGTACATGAAAATAGTGTTTTAAACTAACTTAGACTTGGAATTAATGAACGTTCTTCACGGTTATTTAAATTTTGCTTACTTTTCAAACAATACTTGAACAGTTTATACAGGCCACACACACTGTGTAGATTTTACTAATTCCAACGTTAATCATTAAGTTTTTCAAAGTCACCTAATGTTGTGACAATCAGAATTGGAGAAATATCTAAGAATTTTTATATTCTAATGTTTAAAAAAAATACAAAGTGGGGCTGGCTTCCCTAGTACACATGCACTTAAGTCTGTGAAGTACTCTATAGATGACACTTCAGCTCTAAAAATACACAACTCAATGGAAAAAACAACCACTTTATAACTAGTTTTTAAGCCAACATGTCAAAATTGCCACATATACGCACAAAAAATACACACAAAAATTAAGCACATTCTCCAAGAAAATTAAAAGCAAATAAGTTAACATAGAGATTTCAGATGATTGCATCATCATCATGCAATCACTTACAATTCATGGAAATAAAAAAAAGGGGATATTTAATTAACAAAGTGAAATTCCAATACACAGAAATTGTGTCTTTCTGTGAAATATTAAAATATGAGTCTTTATTGGGCTACAATATATTGGAGCAAACTCATTTAGCTATTGTGAATGTAAAAAGACCAGCTGAAAAATACCACGGCTATACTTTCTGCAAAAAGATACTTTTATTATCCCGTACAGTTAATTATAAGCTGTGGTGTTACCTTGTTACACAGCTTTAGTTTTTTCTACAGCTGGTTTTGCTTGCCTGGCAAAAACGATAGATGTAAAAAATGCAAAGCGTCCCTACATTAATAATGGCGCTCGGCGGTTTAACCTTTGTAAAGGACGCAGTATTATTCCTCCCAGCTGATCCATGACTGAAACCATCGCTATCAGGAAGGATTTTCATCGTATGAATTAAGAGTAAATCGTGTTACCTTAGTGGTCTTTACTTGCACCGATGTCGTCAGTTGATTTCGAGGAATATTCGTCCGAGTTTCTCGATGTCAGTTGTCTTGAAATACAAAATGACAGAAACGTCAAAATATGCCTTCGTGCATTTGTTTACCCTCACAAGTGTCAAAACCCAGAACGAGGCTGATGTTACTATTTTTGTTCCCGACGTCAGACTTCTTTCCCCTATATGGTGAAATACTTTAAGGTTCTCAACTGCGGGGTATCGCTTTGTCGTATTTAAAATAAATGTTTGCAATTCAGCCTTTGCTCATTTAATATTGATTAATTGAGGCCTGGTGGTCATTTTTTAAACTGATAAATTTGTGTTAGTTTTTAATTATTGTCCTCAAAATTCGTTTTATTTTCCGCGACTTTCGTTATTATGTTACAGCACCCCTCTTATAGAGCCTCTATTATCAAATGCCAACCCTCGTGAATTTTTTCTGCATATTACTGCATTTCATGTCACAAAGGCATGTCACGAGATCACATGATATGTCGCTTAAACCAGCTGGTCCGTGTTTGACAATAAACTGAAACGGTTACTTTATGTAACAGGGTTTGTAAGGATTAGTACTATTTCTTACCAGTAAATACTTTTGTGAATTCGACCATAAGCGAAATAAAGATAGAGTAGCTCAACCTAAATATAGGCCTACATTAAATGTCATTAGACGAATTATTTAGAAAAAAAACAACACCAAAAAGTGTTACCACCCAAAGCAAACAATTAAGGTGGTGGAGTTTACGTAATAGGCGTAGGCCTATAGTGTTCTAACTAATTTGGCACGGTAGCCTATACCAATAGATGAAAATGAATCGTAGACATTCCTGCGATTTCATGCAAAATGTCCCGATGCGTTCGTGGGCACATATATTATTATTGAAAAGAGCTAGGCCAGAGACTGATCACGTTTCTTTCAAGTAGGCTTACTCTATTTCACTAAAGTGAAGGTCTTATAGGCCTGCTCCGTTATTTCATAATTTTTGACATTTATTGGTCGTCGACCAGGTATACCGACCAATAAATATCCAAGCACTTATAAATAACTACGTAGGCCTACCTCGGATGGTGTGAATTCAACGTTTTAGTTATCAGATCGAATTATTTTCAACTACAAGATACAAGAAACTTTATCGGTTTACAAGTAACGAACAACATAAGCCCAGAAGGGCTTTTCTTCCGACTATCATTTAAAACTTTTTGTGGGACCTTTCAACTATATAGAAAAGTATTAGTTCGGCGCATATAATGATAGGCCTATAACATACGTACAGCACCACATTAAAGAACTTAGTTCAATAAAAGGGACCATTTTTAGCCCGGATTATCGGTCTAACGGCGACTGGTATTAACATGGCTGGCAATGTGTCTGGTCGC
The DNA here is from genome assembly GCA_963971465.1 of Lepidochitona cinerea. NCBI lineage: Eukaryota > Metazoa > Mollusca > Polyplacophora > Chitonida > Tonicellidae > Lepidochitona > Lepidochitona cinerea. The sequence continues at coordinate 4,081,378 of OZ020565.1, forward strand.
CTTTTATGACGAATATACGGAGAAAAATAAAGATTTCGCGGCTAAGACCATTTATAAGGACAGTCTGCAGTTGACTGATTGGACGGTTGATTGGTTGGACGGTTGGTTGGTTGGTATGGTGGGTGATTGAATTATTTCTTGTCTGCATGGCTGGTTGATAGGTTATAGTGCATGCATGCATGCATGATTATTTCGTTAATTGTTTGTTTGGTTGCACTGCATGCATGGTTGGTTGGTTTGATTGGTGGGTTAATGGTTGATCGATGTTTTTCGCCTCATCCAAGATTATTTCACTTTATATACGCCTACTTGGCGACATTGCAAGGATTAGAGAAGAATGTGAATACCGGTATATATAGGCCTATGCTTGTCAAAGTAGCCTACCTATAGGCTATAGCAAAGTAACTCCGAATAAATTCAACAAACGCATATTGACAATCTCGATATTTCGACAAAGGTATATTTGTCATCTTCAGGAAATGTGACAGTGTGGAAAAAATAAAGATATTTAGGTATACATTGGACAGGATGTTGTTTCTAATGACATAATAATTAATATAGCCTACAAAGATAAAAGAGATAAGGGCATCAGACAAATATTCACGTAGGCCTATGTGAAATGTTAAAACAAAATAGGGATGGCGGGTTAAGGTAGAATCGTCTGAGATTATGACAATTTCAACACTATGAACAAATATACAAGTTATTTAAACAGAGTTAATTCTTTAGCAATCTGACTAAAGTCGAGATGCTCTTTTCAATGAGCTAGCATCTCGACTTTAGTCAGGTTGATTCTTTAGATGCTATGACACCTGCAGTTGGGTGTTGGAGAATTTCGACGAATGGCTAAAGATTCTTACGGAGAATTGATTGATTGATTGATTGGTTGGTTGGTTGGTTGGTTGGTTGGTTGGTTGGTTGGTTGGTTGGTTGGTTGGTTGGTTGGTTGGTTGGTTGGTTGGTTGATTGATCGGTCCGTACGTGGAGGGCGGGTGATCACCACCACCACCTCAGCCCGGCTTGGGGTGCAGCTGCGGCATCAAAAAGTCCGTTTTCGTGCATTTTACTGTTTCCCACACGGGGATTTTACTAAAAACAAACATGGCGTTTAGAGTAAGTTTCGCCGGGAAGTGAATCTTTAACTGAACTAATATAAGTTTGAAGACAGTTCTCTCAAAGTATAAATTTGATCGAATTATGCTGAATGCATTCGTTTTTCACTTGTGCCTGCCTAATTTATTGACAGTTAAATTTTAGTCAATGTGAAACGATGTTGACCTTTCTCAAAATTCTAGTGTTTATATTGACAATGGTCCAATAATCGTCATTATTTGTTATTGACATCCGCCTGCCTGGGTTTCATTATAAATGTGCAGACCAAAAAGGCAATGAACTATATGCGTGGAATTACTACGCCACATTGGTTGGATTGGATGGGATGTCTCTCGAATTCTTCCGAGCAAAAACCCCGGTTTCTTCCCCACTAAACCCAACACCGCAATCAAATATGAAAGTCAAATAACTTTTAAATTAGATTGAGTGTTGCGTAAAACATCAATCAATCAATAAATCAATCAAGAAAAATTGAGAAAATTCTGAGGTTTCCATTAAATTGTCCTATATTGGAGAGTTGCCAAGTGCTCACATGTTAACTCCAGGCTTTCAATTTCATACGAGCCTGGTTTCCGCCCCCATTAAACCTGCAAACACCGCCATATATAAATGAAAAAGGCTGAGAAGTGTCGTAAAACATCAATTAATTAACTTCAAATTTGAAAAGTTGCTTGTGTCGGTAAATAACTGAAAAATATCCTGAAAACATGAGAAACGCCTTGGCCTAATTATTGTGTGTATTTTTCATTGGTGGTTTCATAGACTTAATACAAATTGTCGGACATATAAAGAACCAGTGTGTTTCGATGAAAATCACTAGAGTCTATTAATTTTCAAATTGGCGAGTGACTTTGGAAATTAATAAACGAGAGTGGTATACATTGTAGCACACTGGCTCTCGTTGGATAATCTTTTTCTCACACTACACAAAAAATACAGTGTTTTATTTAAAAAAAAACGCAGCTCTACTTAAAAAATATGTAATATCGTTGCTCCATTTTGAAGAATGTCTATCTAAAGAAAGACTTGATAAGGCATTGTAACGTCATGACGTCACCAACGACAGCATCCCAGGCCCTTCTGCATCCTAGGCTTTATCTAAATGTCATAATGACTGATGAAAAGTATAAAGTATATTGATATTGTGTTGGTTATAAGAGTTGGAAAGTGTAATGTGTTGTATAATGCAACTTAGTCTCATTGTCTCTTAATTCAAGCTACTTAATTGGCTGAAATACTTGATGAAACAATTATAGAATATAGATTCTAAAAGTTAGGCTTGTAAAGTACTCAAAGTAAAAAATTTTGTCCTTTGTTGATTGTCCGTCTTATAACAACGTATCCCCTAGGCTACATTGTAGTTTGGTGTATACTACAATTGACTGTAGTCTCATTATTTTGTAAACCCAAATATCTGTTGTTGTAAATTAACAGAATGTGATGAAGCTACGACGGTCCCACGTGGCACTGCTCGCAGGTGTTCCCATGGTTTCATACACAGTGTATGCTGCAGAGGATGGATCGAGCATGAGACGAGTCCCAATAAATCAGGTATCCTAATGAAGGGTTGGTTAAATCGTGATTCACTAAATAAACTGAGAGAAAACAAAATTTTTACAGCTCACCTTTTCTGTTAGTCGGGCTCTTGGTCGCTCAGTCAGGGATAGACGAGTCCCAATAAATCAGGTATCCTAGCTTGTGATTCTCCCAAAAAATTGGGAAATTTTCTTCCTGGGTTTTCACTCGAACGACCTATGTGGGATGGTTGCCAGTTACCCACGGTTTTCGTGGGTTTCCTCCGGGCATAGAGCCCGGTTTCCTCCCACAATAAAACTGGTAACGCCGCCATATAAGTGAAATAGTCTTGAGCGCGGCGTAAAACACCAATCCATCAATCAAGCTTGTGATTCAGTAAATGAACTGTGAGAAAACTAAATTTTTACAGCTCACCTTCTCTGTTAGTCGGGGTCTTGATTGCTCAGTCAGTGTTAGTTCCTCAGACCCGCACAGGTCATCCACGCGATGCCACACTAAGACTAAATGAAAATTATAAAATTTCTGAATTGATTTTTCTCTTAATCGCCGGGCAAAGATCCTGGTTTCCTCCCCCCACTAAACCTGGCAACACCGCCATATAAGTGAAATAATCTTGAGTGCGGCGTAAAACACCAATCAATCAATCTTTGTTAATCAATAGAGATGTGCCTATCGGCTATGGTGTCTCACACTAGCTTTAAGACAATGTCTGACAAGGGTTTGAACAAAGGTTTTTAATTTTAATCAAATACAATTTTTTTTCAGCTACCGATTTATGGTAACCCAGAAGACCGTAATAAATACGAGTTTGTTGAAGAGAAGATAACTCCATTCCGAGAAAGCATTTCGTCTGTGAGAAAAACTGTCTGGACATATTTGGACTCAATTCAGGTAATGAAGGGTGTAATCTTTGTTTTATGGCTTTGACAGTTTTGGTTTTGGTTTTTCAAAGCGGAATGTTTCACAGACCTGGGTTACTAATGGTTTGGAGGTTTCCTGTCGTTAAATAAATGAGTTTCCTCTCCTTGTATAGTTGACCTTGTGACTGTTTTTGCACCGTTTACACCCAGTATTACTTGCGACTGTTGAGAAAGGTCGGGGGTTGAAACTCCTCCCTTGCTAAACCTGGCATATAAGTGAAATAATCTTGAAATCTTGAAAACATAAATCAATCAGTCAACCTTACGAAAGACCTGTTATCAAGATTCAGACTTTTCTTAAACTCAGTAGAAATTTGAAATATCTTTAAAAGGCAAAAGATTGACCTTGAATTTAAAAATATCGCCCTAGTCTGTTCACTTGTTTAAACGTCCTGAAAAAAATGACAAACAATTAGCTAATTCTGCTGGAACAATATTTTCTGTATATTTGGCACCCCATGCCACTGAAAGGATAGTATTGTACATCAATCAATTGATCAACTTAAATTGTTTTTTTATTTGATTTTTTTTTTTGCAGGAGACAAGAGACTATGTGCAAGACATTTACCAAACAGGAAAAGCACATACTTTAGGTATATTATACACCAAGTTTTGCTAAGAGGCTATTAACTTGTTTGTATATTAAAGGCCATCCACTGTGAAAAAATTTCTGTGGCGGTTGAATTTTTCTGAAGAAAAAAAATATACATAAAATATCCTCAGCTTCATGAATAAATAGAGGTTATCTAAGAGAGCCAGTGAATATCACTCGAGTCTATTAATTTTCAAAGTCACAAGCCTCTGGCAAGCCTCTGGCGAGTTACTTTGGAAATTAATAAACGAGAGTGATATTCATTGTAACACACTGGCTCGAGTTGGATAATCCTTTCCTATTACACAAAAAAAAAACAGCGTTTTATTTCAAAACGCAGCTCTACTTAAAAAATATGTGACCTCGCTCTCTTTACAAGATTGGCTGTCCGAAGAGAGACTTGATAGGCATTATAATGTCAGAAATGACGTCACCAACGACAGCACCACAGACCCTTGAGTATAAGGTTGCTGCTAGATGCTTCATCTTTACGTCATAAAGACTGATGATGTGACATCAGTTCCTTTGTGAGGTCACAGCGTTATTTGGGCCATAATTTCACACGTTGATTATGACAAAAATAAGACACTGCCTGGGAGTGAAATTATCAGGTGTGTAGTGTGAGAATTGATAATCATTTATAATCAGTGTTTTTGATTAGCCAGGCTTTGTAGACTACATCTAATCTGGGGCTCGTTTCACAAAGAATTCGCATCGCAAACTAAGCGTAGTTGCCAATGGATACCATAGTGAAGAGATACGGAGTGATGGCAACTGCGATTGAGCGCACTTTGCGACGGCTTCGTGAAACGGCCCCCAGATCCTAGCATTTTACATGTATCTCACATTTCGTTTATAATCTGTGTTTTTGGTTGGTCAGGATTTGTGGACTACATCCAATCAGATCCTAGCATTTTACATGTATCTCACATTTGATTTATTATCTGTGTTTTTGATTGGTCAGGCTTTGTGGGCTACATCCAATCAGATCCTGGTATTTTACCGCGTGTTGGCGTGATCACTGTGGCTGGTCTCGGAGGAATCGTGGCTGGATATAGAGGTCAGTGGAAACGTTTTTATAATATCTTCTATCCTGGTTCGGGGGCGTGTGAATTAGTTTTTCTATGGGTTTTCTAGTTAGGGGTTCCCGCAAAATTTAACCTAATAGGGTATCAGGTAACCATTATTAGGTTGCCCGAGTTACAGTAACCTATTTTGATTGTTTGGTGTTTTACGCCGCGCTCAAGATTATTTCACTTGTATGGCGGCTTTGCCAGTTTTATTGTGGGAGGAAACCGGGCTCTATGCCCGGAGGAAACCCACGACCTTCCGTTGGTAACTGGCAACCATCCCACATAGGTCGTTCGAGTGAACACCCAGTCAGAAAATTTTTAAATTTTTTTGGACTGAGTGGGATTCAAACCCGCGACCCATTGGCGGAAGGCTGTTGGGATTGAGCGTCCAACGCTCTACCTACTGAGCCACGGAGGCCCCTAACCTATTTTGAAATAAGGTAACTGTAAAATTGATGGTTGAGTTGGTTGTTAGGTTGGAAATAACATGGTGTTTATTCCGCTTGGTACATAGAACTTCACTGTCCGCACACATGTTGGGGTCAGTGTAATTCGCGTATCCAGCATGCAGAGTGGAAGCGGACTATTTAATGGTTTAGGTAACAATAGTTGTATGCTTGACATTACATTAACCCATCTTAATATTTTTTTATTTATTTTTAACCACTAAGCGAGTTTGTGGATCATTGCCACTCAGGAATTGAACAAAAAAAAAGGTGTAGGTCAAAACAATTAAGGAAAGAAGAAAAAATCATGAAATTGGCTCCAAGCGATTTTACTTTATCATAATAAATACTTATAACTCAATGTAGAGTTATTTCGGAGGAGGTTTCCGCAGAAAAAGACATAGTACTTGAAGTTAGAAATACTGTTGTTGTTCTTCTTATTAAAATATACCAACTTTCCTAAAAAAATCAAAGTCTAACAAACAAGTAACTCGTGGGCTTCTTTCAGTTTTGCATTTACTCCGAACTTTTCCTGTAAACATTTGTTTAAATACCCCCCAAAATATAAGCTAGAAAAAGTCCCAATTAGGGAGAATGCAGAGGGCACCGCAAGCTGTGCTGAAGGTGTCATTTCACAATTGCATGCAAAAACCATGGGAAATACATTTAGATTTGTTCCAATGCTGATTTCACTTCCCAACAGACGCCATGCATAAAACAACTTTCAATCTATGCATTGTTTCTTAAATACTGATACATATAGGGTTGAGAACCAAACAAAGAAGAATCTTAGTTCAAAAAAAATTCTGTAATCTAGTATAACAAAGTGATTTATTTGAAAATGTTTTCTTTTCTATCCAGGTGGCATCCTCAGGAAACTGACGTACAGCAGCGTTGCCATGGCAGCAGCAGCCTCTCTATGTTATCCTAATAAGGCAGTGGAACTCAGTACTACTGCATATGATACAGTTGCCATGGAAACCAAGACATGGTGGTCAGCAATAACAGGTAAACAATGTTTAATTTTAGATTAATGGATTGATTGACTGACGTTTTACTCCACACTCAAGTTTGTTTCACTTATATAATGACGTTGCCAGGTTTAGGGGGGCCGTACCCATCAGAGAGAACCTTGCAAACTCTTCCACATACGCCAGTCGAGGGAAAATTCCACTGACAGTTTTCAATTTTTATTTGGTCTGACTGTGATTCGAACGATAATTTTACACGTGCCATGATTTGATGAGAGACTTATAATGGGACAGTATTTGACAACTGTTTTTAGGTAGAGTATGAAACTTGAAACCAAAAAGAAATTCAAACTGTATTCTGGATAAGCCATGGTTGTGTAGATTTAATTTTATCAGTAAATAACAAATATATTTATAACTTTAGAATTGAATATCCACTGTGATTATCTGTGGACTATCAGTGTGTAGATTAAAGACTGAAAAATGGAATCCACATTGTGGAAACTAATTTTGGAAATCAAATAAAAGCTATGCTTATTTTTTTTTTTAGGTCAAGAAAGTAGTTCTGTTCCCCCTGCGTCCTCTGTAAGTTTGATTTAATGATTCAGTTAAGCAATTTTAAGAAAACAAAATTCTGTGTTCAAAAAGCTTCAGTTCAACATTTCCTTGTTTTAAAAACGATCATATCTGCTAAAAATGACCATCAGAACTCGAAGACAACATGGCTTCCCATGTACATATACATAATGGCTAATTCAGGATTTTTGTCATTTAATTTGCTCAGGGTTTCTATCAACAATCGTTGAACAATTTGAATAAGGACGGCTTGATTTTCTTTAAATCTGCTCATTAATAGCATTGAAATGTTTAACTCATTTTGATGGGGTGCTTTGAGAATAGAACGCAGTTTCTTATTTATATGTTGTAACAGGGGGCCTTTGGTGGCTCAGTGTACTGAGTGGTAGTTTTATATTGTATGCCAGCTGGGCCTTTATGGCTCAGTTAAAGAGCCTGGTTTCCTACCTACCCTACATAACCTGGTAACATTGTTATATGGGACTGGAGTGTAGCATGACACCATATAAGTGAAATAAACTTGAGGGCCACATATAATCTATTAATTTAATAGAAGCATTTTCAACTTTGAGAAATCATCAATTGCATATTTACATGTAATTGACCGATTGTTTGATGACGTCACTTGGAAATTACGCGCAAAGCATTTCGGGAGATTGAGGGAAATTCGCATATTTTACAAAATGGCTGAAGGAATAAAACTGTATCGTAGAGGACATAAAAGGTGCCAGATCTTTCACCGGCGGTTATCTGTCGCGCTTCTGACTTGAAGGCACATTGTTTGTTGTTTTTCATAACTCTATCAGCATCAACTTTTAAATACGTTATGTCATCAATGTGTTCCATCAATAGAAGTGACGTCTTGCTATAACTTTATAAGTACCGGTTAACAAAATGGCGAACTGAGGTATATTTTACCCAGAAAGCTTTGCGTAAATCTGTGTGACGTCATCAGGCTCGGCGGTAATTGGCCAGAGCTGCCAAATTTAATATACCACTTATAAAAAAAAGACCTGAGGCAATTACTCTGTGGAGACAGCTTATGAAAATATAAATATCTACTTTATTGTTTTTTTGTAAATTTAGAAATCAGAAGAAGCCCCCGTTAAAAAACCTGATCCTGGAATTATGAAGAAAATCGAAGAAATAGAGACGCATGTTTTACAGAAACCTTCGAAAACAGTTGAAGATTTCGGCCAGAGTAAACAGGAAGACAAAGATCTCTATACAACAAGAAGCTAGTCCGTGTTTAGTGCAACTACAACAATATGTTTTATGTGTGATATCTTAGCTAGAGGCCCTCAATCAACAGGGTATCTTTGTAACGCGAGATTCCATAAATTTCCGGGTACCAGCATCATGAGCTTTCATTTCACTTTGACACTCTGTTCTCCGTAATCCATTTATTTAATGTGTGGTATCGAAGTTGAAGACCACCAGCCAATGGCATTTGAGTTGCTTGAGATTACACAAATATCTGGCAAACATGATATTGCCACCATACATGCGAAATGATCTTGAGACATGCGTTGGAAACATGCATTGGTACCCGGTTTTAAAGCAAAATATTAGAGGTTCTTTCAGGCCCCATGGGAAGAAATCCCCACCAAATAGTTTGCCGCAATATTTTATTTCATACTTAAATAAGATACATCGTGGGTAATGGGGCCCTGAGTTACTAAACCGTTCTAATCATTTTGTGAATAAGAAATTAATAATGACAGTGCTATATAGTAATAAAATACAAGAGAGGGGTGTATTTGTTGAAAGATGATATATTTAGTCTTGAATGTTTTTTTGAGATGGCAAAGATTTGAATCATTCATTGTCAGTAATTCATGTCAAAGTTGATTGTGTAACAGTAAATTATCCTTTATTCAAACATTTTCTCTTATATTTCTTCTTTCTCGGAAATTATGTTTTTCATTCACACTTTTTCATATTGTATAATGGATTGATTGATTGATGTTGTTGATTATATGGTATTGTTGCCAGGTTTATTAGGGAAGGGGTGGCGGGAACTGGGCTCATTGCCCGGAGGAAACCGCCAACCTTTAGAACCTGCATCTATTCCACAAACGGCGACCGAGTGAAAAATTCAAAAAATTATTTCACTTTTATGGTCAAGCCTTGAGGGAGAGAAAACCCACATCTGCAGGCTTTTACATTGGGTGTAAAATTATTTCACTCTTATGGTCAAACCTTTAGGGAGAGGAAACCCACATCTGCAGGCTTTTACATTGGACGCAAAATTATTTCACTTTTATGGTCCAGCCTTGAGGGAGAGAAAACCCACATCTGCAGGCTTTTACATTGGACGCAAAATTATTTCACTTTTATGGTCAAGCCTTGTGGGAGAGAAAACCCACATCTGCAGGCTTTTACATTGGGTGCAAAATTATTTCCCTTTTATGGTCAAGCCTTGAAGGAGAGAAAACCCACATCTGCAGGCTTTTACATTCCCACTCGCCGATTTTTCCCTCCTAACATGCTAATGTTGTCAGTAAGCAAATGCTCTATTTGCAGTGAATAGTCCGTCTGGGAACAGTAGGCCGAATGATGAACAAATCTCACATGTCCTGAAAAGTTTCAATCACTTACAATTAGACCTTAACTTAACCTGGGCATGGCCTGATGAGGTTACAATTTTTAAAGGGAAAAAATGTAGTGCGATGTAAAATAAAATTGCCACATCTTCATTTTAGTCAAGGGCCTCGGTGGTACAGTGGGATAGAGTGATTGTCCCTCAGTCCCACACATACTTTCAGTTGATGTGGAGAGTTTTACACTCAGGCCAAATACAAAATTGAAAAATGTCTGAGAGGATTTTTCACCCATTTGCCGTGTGTGGATTGATTGTTTGGTGTTTTACGCCGCGCTTAAGATTATTTCACTAATATGGCGGCGTTGCCAGTTTTAGTGTGGGAGGAAACCGGGCTCTATGCCCGGAGGAAACCCACGACCTTCCGTTGGTAACCATCCCACATAGGCCGTTCGAGTGAAAACCCAGTCAGAAAATTTTCCAATTTTTTGGACTGAGTGGGAATCGAACCCGCCGTGTGTGGAAGAGTTGCCAGGTACTCGAAGGTAGAGGTTCCCTATGGCCAATGAGCCCGGTTTCCTCCCCCCTAAATCTGGCAATGCAGCCATATAAGTGAAATAATCTTGAGTACAGCGTAAACTATCAATCAATCAACCATTTAAGTCACAAAACTTAAAACAGAAACCCTTGAAAGTTGTGAATTAGCAGCTGAGAGCAATGCCCAGTCAAAAAAGATTGATTGATTGATGTTTTAAACCAATCATTATTCTCAAAATCCTCACAGAGTAGTTTGCCTGGTGATGTTGGCAGACATAGATTAACAAACATGTTAATACAACTACATGCAAATCATAACGCTGAAAACAAGTTCTTTGTATAAATAGATAAAATACTTTAATTTCAATCATATACAATGTACTCTAATTGTTCTAAAACAAATTCAACACCTGAACAATCTTGAGTTCATTTGCTTGGTGTTTAACACCACATTACAGGTTATATTTAAAATAAAGAAGTGCAGCGTTACATGGTGCGGGGTGGAGGAAATTATGCTTAAGGAGAATCCCCCGGCTTTCTTCTGATCCTGGGGGCCGTTTGCCTTCGCAAAATATGATCAATCGCAAAAATGACCCATGCTGAATTAAGCTTATGACAACAATATATATTTTGGGAAAGTTTAAAGAAAACAATTAGAGGGTATTGGTTGGAGAACGAAAAAAGCAGTACAAGGTTAAAAACAAAAACAATGAAAAACAAAACCTAAACAACGAAAAACAAAACCTTAACAATGAAAATCAAACACACACTTAAGTTGAATACTGCCATTGCTGCAAAACAATTTTACATAGTGTACAATAATACATGGTGTCATAGCTATTAAAATTCATGTTAGTAACTACATGTACAGCATAAAACATATACACAAGATGTGCACTCAAAACAATGCACATAGTAGAGTGTACATTAATTGCAGGGGTTGAGGGTATTTAAATACTGTCTGTAAACATTATTTGAACAAATACAGAAATATTTAGCACTAAACGTTCAACTTAAACTTAAAGCAAATGTGTATCAACATTCAAATTTTGAACAAATACAGAAATATTTAGCACTAAAACATTCTGCTTCAACTTAAAGCAAATGTGTACCAACACTCAAAATTTGAACAAATACAGAAATATTTAGCACTAAAACATTCAACTTCAACTTAAAGCAAATGTGTATCTACATTCAAAATTTGAACAAATACAGAAATATTTAGCCCTAAAACATTCAACTTCAACTTAAAGCAAATGTGTATCAACACTCAAAATTTGAACAAATACAGAAATATTAAGTACTAAAACATTCTACTTCAACTTGAAGCAAATGTGTATCACCAAGTCCACTCAAAACAATCTAGAATATTTCACTTACATAAGTACAGAGAAATGTATACACTGACACTGGAAAAATAGTGGGCGAAGGAAGTAAGTTTATCAAGGTCGTCTAATATGGGTGTTTATCTGGAGTTACTAGAATACTTTTGGAAAAAGATGAGATTGTAGATAGAACAACTATTATAACAATGAGGCATACAATGAACTTAAACTTTTGACTTTACAAGCATTGATGGGAGAAATGTCTGATTCAATGTCCAAGAACCTTAAATAACCATGAACTATACAAAAGCTTTAAGCTAGTAGTCTACCAAGTAGGGTGGTAGGTCTTTAGGGAAGGGGTTATGGGTACAATACAAGCCCTCCATTAAAACATACATCACTTTCGAGGTGTAATTAATAAATGCATATTATCTAAGGTCACTCCAGTCTAGATATAAGCGCTTTTAAAAGGGAAAACATATTTATTTTTATTATAAAGTAAAGCTGAAAATGAAATAAAAGGTTTTGCCTGTATTATAGTTATCTCCCTTGAGTGTGAAATTAACTCCCCCTTAAAATAATTGTCTCTCTTGGTACCTCCGGAGATTTTTAAGTTAATTAAAATAAAATAAGTCAGATTTAAAAAAAAAATAGTTGAAAAATGAAATTTCTTAAAGTCAATTGAAAAAATATTTGTACCCAAATATTATGCAGGTTAAAAAGTTAGTATTCAAGCAAATTCCAGCTAATAAGACTAAAGAAACCGTGGATGCTCAAAAAAAATAATTGATAGTAAAACTTACCCGAACGGCTAATAAATATTTTTAAATTTGATTAAAAGGCAAATAAATAAACTAAAATAATCTAATTATTAAATTTTGTAGTGTGTAGTTTGACAGGTCCCAAAAAGTCCATATAAACATCCCTATAGGAAACTAATTTTATTTTTAATTTTGAGAAGCACTCAAGATCATTTCATTTAAAGACGGCGCCATTGCGAACAGTGGGAGAGGGAGGAGGGCGAGAGCTCTTTGATCCAAGAAAATCTTTCCATGGCTGAAGTGACAACATCACATTTTTCTGATGAAAAATAATTAAGGCATCACCATGAGCTAAATTTGGTGAAATACACAAGGTTCTGATGTCTTAGTAAAAAGCAAATGAATTTAATGTTTCACAATATAGATATAAATTCTAAAATAAAATAACAGACATTGACTTAGGTGTCAAAAAGCTTATGCTGTTCACAAAATTTACTTCCTGGGGATACAATATACATGTATTTCTCGATAGAATAGAGCCCAGGTTTAAAGGCAGTTCCAGCAGTTTTTTAGTCATTTCGTCGCAAATGTCCGGCCACTGAGTAAGTTACAAGCTAGTCAGTGTAGATGTTAAATTTCTTCGCATAATTTCCTTGGGGGTGCTCAGTTATTACTCATCTAAATAGACCCCACGTTCAAAGAGAGAATATAATACGAATCCAGTATAAAGATGTTGTCCTGACTTGAGTTGGTCAAAATCCACAGAGAGCGTGAGAATGTCAAATTCTGGGCACTGTGACTCATGCTGTCATTGTGTATGTGGGCGGAAGTTTTGCGTTCAATTCTGACGTTGTGGAAGAAACTTGGTCCAATGTAGTGTCCAATGGGATTAAAACTTCATAAAAACATTCTTAATAGTTTCCTCGTATAGGTCACCGGATACCATGAAATATGAGGAAATTTACAGTCCATATCATTTCATGTTGCGTGGTTAACTGGACTGTCCAAAAACCGTTACCCAAATTACAAGATAACATCCTGAGTTCGCTTCTCAATCGGGCTCTGATTTTTTCGCGTCCTTCAGTTTTGCTTAAGCAGTATCATTTATGTCCGTGGTTAACTGGACTGTCCAATAATCCTTAGCCAAATTTCAAGACCACATCCTTAGGTCCTGAGTTTGATCCTCAATCGGGCTCGGATTTTTCCGGGCCCTTCAGTTTCGGTTGTTCGATATCATATCATGTTTGTGGATACAAACTTTAGACCAATAATTCTTAGCCAAATTTCAAGACCACATCCCCAAGTCCGGAGTTTGATTCTCAATCTCAATTCCGGGTTACGTAATTCAGTATCATTTCATGTTTGTTCGATATAAACTTTAGACTGTCCAATCATCCCAATCATCCTATTGTTATATTTTTATTGCATACAATTTAAAATTATCTAAAGTACTACGACACCTTTATTTATACGCTTACTTCACACGTTATAAAAAGAGGTGGATTCTATCGGATGAGAGGAAACATTCGATATTTTAATCCTGATATTCAGGAACACTGATTTCAGCGAAATGGTAGAAATCCAGATTTTAATCCTGATATTCAGGAACACTGATTTCAGCAAAATGGTAGAAATCCAGAAAAAAGGGTACCAGTTTCATTAATTTATGTCTAACGTAAACAGGCGTTTTTTGTTTTTGGAAACAGGATATTTTGTTGCTGGAGCTGAATCGAGGTTATCCGCACACGAGCAACCAATCCAGAAAAATGCGTCAAAGGGTACCAGTTTCATTAATTTAAAGAGAGTTGATCAAAGTTGATAATGTGAATCATTGTCTTTAACACCACACATAATTTCTCTGGTTTTCTGCTTTTAAATCGCTAAATACTGAATATTTTGCAATTTCGCTAGTTTTCTGCCTAAAAGTCACTAAATAATGAATATTTATAGTTTCGCTGGTTTTCTGCTTTCAAGTCGCTAAATAATGAATATTTACAAGGAGTATTTTATACTTTTATGTACATGTAATTCTTGGTTTGCGGAAATACTATTTTCCCTTTCCATAGATTTAATTAGTGTACTAGTATTTGTAAGTTTAGGATGGTACTGTATCATGATTTCTTTCAAATAAAGGCCACTAAATATTACATGAGTATATTTCTTTTTAAGTTAATACTTTTGTTTGCATAAATCGGGAGCTAATTGACGATTCAGGATCATGCACAGATCCTTCTGCCCTTCCATAGTTTTACGAATACTTTGCATTTATTCATAACGCTCGGTTTGTTGTAACTTGACACTCGTCTTTGTAAGTTTTCTATCTGTATATCACCATTTTCCTTCACTTTCATAGTTAGCGATTTCTTTAACCTTGAGTTGTCTCCCTTAGATTGGAGACAGCTGAGCTCTTTCTGTCTGGGAGAGGTTGGGATGCCAAAAGTCAACGATCAAAACCAATCGGAATGAATCTCCATTGTGCCAAACTTCGTGTTCAAATGAGTCATCAAAAATAATAAATTTGCCTTCTTTCCATTTTCTGAAGAAAAAAAAAATAACAAAATTATATATCGTCATGACAACCTTCGTGTTCAAATGAGTCATCAAAAATAATAAATTTGCCCTCTTTCCATTTTCTGAAGAAAAAAAAAATAACAAAAATATATCGCCATGACAACCAAACCGCCAATTGTAAAAGCACAATGTCTCACCCTAGCAATGAAATTGACACATACATCCCCCAAATCATTCATCTTATACGATGTAAAATGTTTTACTGCCAGTGTGACATTATTAAAATATATATATATATTCATGATCACTAAAACACACGGGCACAGGGAAAATCTTCTTGTCTAAAATAACCATCGAGACAAGTTTCTAATTGTGTTAAAAAGAGGTATATCATTTAGACCGTTATACCCGATAAATTGTTGTAACAAACCAAACCTATGATATTTCATTAGGTTGACGACTGACAGGAGCTTAGCCTTGGTCAGTAGAATTTTCAGGAATCCTTTTGTAACACATTGACAATGGTTACGCATCTTAACTATGGCAAGAACATCGATATATATACATGTATAACACGACAACAGGTATTATATTTATTTTACTTACCCCTCTTGTCCAGCCACCATTATTTTGGGTCCATCTGGGACGACAAGCCCGAGATGAGCTCGTATCCGGCAGTTTGTGGGTCCACAGTGAGGCCATACATGTACTCCCGGCTGCATCACAGAAAATTTCACCTATAAAGAAGGAAATTTAAAAAAAAAAGCATTGATTTTTTTAATTTTTAACTCTACCCAAAAATAAGAATAATACAACAACAGAAATTGTCTACATACATTGGCTGTGAATGACAACTCAAGTAGCTTCTATAAATTGTGAAGCAACGTTCTTTGAAGAGAGAGTCATCAATTTTTGGTTTTCCAATCTCCCCCTATTTTGAAAATGCTAAAAAACAGCCGTCCCAAATTGGTCCAGCTACCCCTCCCCTTGAACAGGTGGTGGGTCATTAGCTAATCCCATGGGGGGAAGGTCATTTAGATTACGTAAACTAGCTATTGAGTCTTCATTTAAATCTACAACGGTCATGTACTTTTAGTAATTCGTACCCAATGTAATAGTTTGGTCTGAGTGGGATAGATCCTGTGCAGCATCGATGGAAGGCCTGTGTCGACTAAGGGACTATCACTCTAACCCACGCCTTAGGGAAGCTAAAAAAATTGACGGTGTACACAGGTGCCACTTTGACAAGTGCATTTTAATACAGAAGGAAATTGGGTGTATTGTCGGGTTCGACTCAGTCCCGGTTCATCAAAGTAATCAATGTATGCGGAGTTTATTGTACTTAACAAGAGGAACGAAAACCCACCTGTCCTCGTTTGCACCCTTTAGCTGACGGGAACTGGTCAATCAACGCACATGTCTTAGGCGTCTTCTGACAGTTCTTGGCATTCTTTGTACCTTAACGATAAAATAAACAATAATCAATTCAGCTGACATTTAAAACTTTAACATTAAAGGATGGGAAATCTCTAAAAATACATAGGGATTATCGTCGATAACAACCTTCAAAGTACTTCAAACATTTCACGTCAATTACCGCAAGTGACCCTCAAGCTAATAAAAACAGACAGAAGTATGTCCTTTCAGTGGCTTATCTGTGTAGCCATTTTTCCGTTTTAGGATGGCGTGATGTTGGTATAGCTATTTTTTAGATCAATAATGATGTATTTTTACCGCTCTTTAGTGCATGATGGTAGACTTAGGTCCAAAAAAACATGGTGACAAACTTGAAGTGGAACGATTGTCTCGGAATATATAGGTCAGTATGCAACTGCACGTCATTTCTTAGCCAAGCCATTGGCTAAATTGCATCACATGACTACTCTATAAGGCACTTAAATTTTTATTCAACAATTCAACTAACCTCTTTGATACAGCGTAAACTGTCTCCAGTCTCCTGTTTCTCGTAAGTTCTCCTCCTCCGGTATAAATGACCCAGTTTTTGAATCCATCTGAGCAAGACCCTCGTCACGAATCGTCTTCCAATTGTCTTCTAACATCTACAAGAAAAATTGGATAATGATTATGAAACCATAACCTTTAGCTGGCAACCCTTCTACATAAGGCATTCAAGAGACACCCAAATTTACGGTAATCACCTTGGCTACTAATGCAATCATATCTTAGTTTTAAAAACCCACCCAGTAATTTTTCAAATTTATTTGGTCTGTGTGATTCGCGGCGGTGTTTCCAGGTTCATTGCCTGGAGGTAACCTCTGACCTTTGGCGTACCTGCCAACTCTTCCACAAAAGGCGACCTAGGGAAAAATCACTCGGAAATTTTAAAAGTTTTATTTGGTCTAAGGAGGGTTTGTGATTCGAACCCCCAACCCACTGATGGAAGGCCTGTGTCGGACTGAGAAACTATCTCTGTGCTAACTGAGCCACCCTTGGAAGCATTGGAAATATGCTTTCTGATGAAATTGCTTGAAACTTACACCATAGTCCATTCAAGGTAACCAACCTTCAAAAATATTATCAAAAGACAGGAAGAAAATAGCATACTGCCAAAGAGAAAATTACACAAAACAAAGTTAAAACGATGCACAGTTTTTTCTAGAGTATGTATAAAGCAGACTATAAAAAAAAACGCAATTATTTTTGCTTGATTCTGACCTTAAGGTATTTCTTGTTACCGGACTGTTCAACGCTCCACCATGGTCGTCCAATCAAATGGTCTACGTTATAAAGCGATCTCTGATACTTGGATAAAAACAACCCTCTTTCTGCACCCAATTCATAAATTCTGTACGCCTGAAAAAATAATTATGTCCGTTGTAAACGTTATATGAAAAATATGAAAATAATTTATGTCAGATTTAATTAATAGTGTAATTTATATAATTTGCCGTTTAGTAATTTATAAGAGTTGCGTTTGTGTAATTCATACGAGTTGCGATTTGTGTAATTTATACGAGTTGTGACATGATGACGCGTATTTCTTTATCAGCGTAATAGGGCAAAGTGAAAAAAAATTGTTTATAAGTCGGAATTTGGAGATACTAGCTCTGAATAAGAGGGCTTAGTTCAGATTTACTAAGTCTGAATTATCTGCTTATTCAGAATTACCAGCTCAACAATTAGGACTTTTTAACTCAGAGTTACTTAGTCCGATTAGCTAATTTGGGGATACTAACTAATTAGTTAGTAACTGCCATATATCGAATAATTTGGACACTTCGAATAAAGCTCTCTAATTCGGAGCTAGTATCTCCAAATTAGGTAACACAAATTAGGCTAGTAACACCAAATTCTAAACAGGGTAATTGACCGTCATTCTAAACAAATTTTTTTTTCAACTTGCCCTTATAGCATTCCATAACAATCGCAATTGCAACATCAATCCTTAAGTTTTTCAACGAACTTTAAAATGTTGTTTTCCATCAAGAATCCATATCTATGAAAAAAACTGGCAGTGCATGCCACTCTAATTTGCCGTTTAGTAATTTATATGTGTTGCAATTTGTGTAATTTATACGAGTTGCGTTTGTGTAATTTATAAAATTTGTTTTCCATCGAGAATCCAAATTTTTAAAAACGACAGACACCATGTACCTCTTCTTTTTGTCCAGTTCTCTGTAAAGCATCCCCTAAATGAAAGTAGAACCTTCCATCTAGGGTTCCTGGTTCTTCACTCTCCACCCCCTCCTTCAAGAATGGGATGGCCTTAACAGGGTCATTGTCAGTTGTCTTGACGATGAACCCTAAATGAACCAATGCACTGCCATCTTTAGGTTTAATCTCTAGGGCCTGAAATGAAAAGATAAATAACCATAAGAGAGACAAATGATTGATTTGGATATGAATGAGATGAACCTGTGATCAATTGGTGGAGGGCTTGGGCATTCTAAGCTCTAACTATTGAACCATGGATGTCCCAAGTATAAATATAAATTCTCAAATAAAATAAGGACTTTCAAATTCAATTGATTGATTGATTGATGTTTCACATCTCATTCAAGATTATTTTGCACATATATGGCTGCGTAGCCAGGTATAGTCGGTCAGGAAACCAGGCTCTTTTCTCTGAGGAAACCTCCAGCGAGTACCTGGCAACTCTTCCATGTGTGGAGATCAAGTGAAAAAGTTTTCAATTTTTATGTGGTCTGAGTAGGATTTGATCCTGCACCACATCGATGGAAGGCGTTTGTTGGATTGATTGATTGATTGTTTGGTGTTTTACGCCGCGCTCAAGATTATTTCACTTATATGGCGGCGTTGCCAGTTTTATTGTGGGAGGAAACCGGGCTCTATGCCCGGAGGAAACCCACGACCTTCCGTTGGTAACTGGCGTTTGTTGGATTGAGGAACTATCACTTTAACCGAATGAACCATTGAGGCCCCACAAGAAGTTCAGCGAACGAAAAAGTAAATTGAAAATCAATCATTTAAAATCGATTTTCAAACAATAAAATGAAATTGCAAGAGTTACATTTATGATTATGCAAATTACAAGTGAACAAATTGGTGGTGCGGTGTGTTTTTTCGAACAAAAAGAACAAATGTATTTTACCTTCATAAAAGTTCGCCTGGCACTCTCTATTTTGTTAGACATGAGAAAGGACACACCAAGTTCATTTAACAGTTCAACGTTGGAAGGAAAACGTTTGATCAAACTGTCCAATATCTTAGCAGCTTTTAAAGACCAGCCTGTAACAACAACAACATGGTGAAACATAGATTGATAGATTTATTGATTTACTGATCAAGGTAAACCTAGAAAAAAAACAAAAACACAAAGGGTATGACAATTGATTGGGGGTTAAGCTTTGAAAAAAATAAAAAAAAACCTGAAAATACACAGGATGTGTCGATAAACTGATTGGAGTCTTGCAAAAAACATGAAAAAAACGCCGGATGCCTAAAGTTTATATGTTCTATATACAACAAGAGTTTCGGGAAACCCAAAATACGCCCGGAAAGGCACAGTAACTGCAGCCATACCAAAACAAGTCCTTCCATATTTATTTGAATTTAATTTTCAAAATTCAGAGGGAAGAGGTTGAAGCTTGGTAAATGATTGATTGATTAATTGTTTGGTGTTTTACGCTGCGCTCAAGATTATTTCACTTACATGTATATGGCGGCGTTGCCAGTTTTATTATGTGAAGCTTGGTAAAAGGTGATGTTATGTCAACAAAATGAAATTTTACCACTAAAACCTTTAAAATCCATCTGTATCAAATTTAAAATGGGCTATTTGGATCAACAATTATTAACAAGATTTGTACACGGTACAAGTCATCAATTCTGGCTGCTGTTAAAACACGATGTTAAACATTGTTTGTTGTCAATAAAGGTTGCACTAAAATGTTTCAATTTTTTAGAAAAGCAGTTTATAATTTACTAATCATACTTAAAAAATGTAATTAATTGGTAATTTCGCAGCTCACACCAATTCAAGTAGATTTGACAATTTTTCTCATAATATTTTTTATCTACATTATTTGGCCATAGACATCTTGACAATATTCTAAATCTCCCCATATACCTACAGGTTATTACTTCTAATTTTATCATAGACCAAATGTTTACAATAGATTTGGCTCTGGGTCCATTGCTAATGTCACCCACTGTTTTATGGGGCCATGTGGTACACAAAGCCTGTATTTTTCATTTGATTAAAACGTTATATATTGATTTAAGAATAGTCTTAATCAATTTAGAAACATTATTGCAATTTGAAAAAATCCTTTTTTGATGAGAATCGGAAAAGTAGAAGCCATTTTATAATTTAAAGGTTATTTTCATGAAAATGAAAGTAAGAATAAAAGGGAATGTACATAATCCAATAATTTGCAATAGTTGATATCATAAAAATTTTTTTTACACACTGTCTGTTAATATGGTATGTAACATGAAAGAATTGAAAACATCGGATCATATTTGTTTAAGTTATGGAGAGAAAAAGTAAATATTACATAACCCAATATGGCTGCCATATTACGCAATGTATGATGTCAAAAATAGTTCGCGACACACCTTCCACCCATAAGGTATATACTCAGAAAAAATTGTGCAGATGGAATCACTACTTTGGAAGTTATGGAGCGGAAGGGAATATTACATAATCCAATATAACCCCCATATTATGTAACCAGTGATGTTAAAAATAGTTTGCGACACACCTTCTACCCATAAGGTATATACTTAGAAAAAATTGTGCAGATGGAATCAAAACTTTATAAGTTATGGAGCGGAAGGGAAAGCGGACGCCGGACTGCCGGACTTCCGGACGGACGGAGATGATACCATAATACAGCCCGCTTTTCAAGCCGGGCGTATAAAAATGATGCATGGAATGCTTTTCATTACAGAAAACTTGCTCTTCAACATCCATATTGAAAATCTGAGCTCTGACAGTTCAACTGGCTTTGAACTATGCTACTATCTGGTAATACTTCTCACTAACAACATTTCAGAATTTACGAACAATTATTTTATCAGTTTTTTAAATCATTTGTATCTGTTTGTTTGTAAATTTGGCAAAATAGAATGAGGAAATGAAGAATTTTTTTGTAGGTTGCCTATTATATATTAGTCAATGTTGTTTATAGTGTCAAATACCGGTATCCCCAAATCTTCTGAAGATTGATTGTATGGTGTTTTACGCTGCGCTCAAGATTATTTCACTTATATGGCCGCGTTTTTGTGGGAGGAAACCGGGGTCTATGCCCGGAGGAAACCCACGACCTTCCAGTGGTAACTGGCAACCATCCCACATAGGTCGTTCGAGTGAAAACCCAGTCAGAAAATTTTCCAATTTTTCCAAATCTTTGAAGAAATTCTATACAGGCCAAATAATGTTCCGAATAAACCAACATACCCCTGAAGTTCATTCTCTCGGCAGCCCGGCGCCCGGACTTGATAACTAGGTCATCAGGAGCATCGGGAAGGTCAAGGACATTGGCGTACAGCTTGATCGATTCTTCCAGAAGTGGATTACTCATTCTTTTCTCAGCCAGTTTGTTCAAGTTTTCCGCTTTCCCAAAAGTTGCTCGCGGACTTTTTGGATATCTCCTTAAGATGGAGTCGTATTTGTCTTTAGCTTTTTCAAGTTGTCCCTGAAAATGTTTAATCAACAATAATATTGTCAATTAAATCTCACCAGTGAAGTTTCTAAGACTGAAAAACCATGATGGCGTCGTAAAATTATTGGTGAGAGGGAGAGATGCTGTGAAAAAGACTCATTGTAAGGTCTGTGTGCCCTTTGAAAAAAGGCTATCAACTGCATTCAAGACTTGCTATCGCCTGAGCTCTTACATGTTTGATTGTGTAATGTTTTATGCCTGGCTTAAGGGGCAGTGCCAGGTTTATTTGATGAGGAAATGCAGTACAAGACAACCCTTCTATATAAAGTAATGGTTTTTAGATTGAGCGGGATTCAAATCTGCGGCCCACCCATGAATGGCTTGTGTCAATGAGAGTCTATTGCTCAACAGGCTTTGGTAGAAGTTGACGGATGATAAAAAAATGGTTACTAACCTATTGAGAAATAAATTCCTCCAGTATTGTCAACGTTTTGTTAATCACTTTTAATAGAATAATGGTGTGTTTCCACGGACTTGCGTTAACGCGTGCGTTGACGGATGCGATTTTCCCTAACGAATGGGAACTACAGAAATACACTATAGTGTTTCCATGGCCAGTCCGATAGTTTTTTAACGCACACGTTAACGGACGGAGATTGGAGCTTGTCCCATTTTTAACGCATCGGACGAGGTAACGGACTAGGGATTTCGCTGATCATGACGTCATTGAAGGGGTTTTCCGACCCTGATGACCTTTTCCTGTCAGATCAAAATCCACAGAAAACACCGAGTGAGTTTGTTTACTCATTTTTACTGACTTGTGTTTGTGTTGTAAATGTATTTTGCATGACAAGCCTATGTAGATGTCCACTTATTCACATTCTTTCCCCAAACCGAAAAAAAATAATTGTTGTCAAGGATATGACCTTGACTTTTAACCGTAACCTTATGACAGATCGCATGCGTTAACGCAAGTCCGTGGAAACACTTCATCCTATCCGTTAAATAATCGCATCCGTCAACGCACGCGTTAACGCAGGTCCGTGGAAACACACCATAAGAAGGAAGCTTTGTCAGCCTCAATAATTTACATGTAGAACAAGCTATTATCTTCCAAGTTATTTTCCAACTCAGATACATTCATGTGCAATGGTTGAAAGGCGATATAATTCACAAAAATTACACTTACCTTTTCCAATAATAAATCCGCTTCGTCCAATTCTGATTGTATTTTACCATCTGCAGCGTTTGTCAACGACGCCTTTGATTGGTCAGATTTGGTTGATTTTGACTTGGTTTTGTCAGCTTTTTGGGGCTGTTTGTTTTGTTTGTCTGATTTTGTTGTAGTTTGTTCTTGTTGATTTGCATATTCACTTTCGAAGACGGGAATTCCGTATTGCACAAATGTTGAGCCTGAAAAATAAAGGAAGATTATTTCACTTATATGACAACAGTGAGGGAAGAAACTGTCCATTATGCCCAGAGGAAACCCCCGACATCTGGGGCCCGTCTTACAAAGCTGGCGTAAATTTGCGCATAGGCCTACAACATGGAACGGTCCGGTTGCGTCCAGGGAGTAAGTTACTATAGTTTTAATTCTGATTTACGTCCAACATAACTTACGCAAGCTTTTTAAGATAGGGCCCTGGTAAGTATCTGACAACTTTTTCCCATAGGGCAATCCAGTGAAAACCTTACTTAGAAATTTTTATTTGATTAGGATTCAGTTTGTGTCCCATCGCTGTGAGGCGTTTGTCCAACTGAGAGACTATCAGGCCCTTTTGAGTGAATGACAGGGAACATTTTCCATAATGTCAGACTGTTTCACATCTCAATGGGAGTTTGATTTTGCCAATTTTATTCAATGAAAATCCAACTGACTTACGTATCACAGATCGAGCATCGTCGTTGAGATAATATCCCGCTATTAAAGCACAGGTCACCATGGTAACGGAGAAAACACACACTTTCAAACAGAATGTAAATGATGAGCTGCCATTTTGAATTTCGGAATTTTTCTTCTGAGATTTGGTCCCATTGCTGTGTGAGATGTGAGATTTGGAATCTGTGAAAAAAGGTGGAAAATGAACACATTTTACTCTGTTCAATAATATTTGGTTGTATTGATAGAATATAAGAGGGTGCATTTACCCACCGATTCAAACCCCGGGCTTCTAGTGAGCGATTAAAGTAAATGTATGCCCATAGATATTTCCCATTAGTAGTTTTTGTTAGAAATCACAATTAGCGTTGGTTTGAGACTTAGTTCCCCCACGGAGTAGATTTTCGAACTTTGCTGACCAACTTATACTCGGTTAATTTTTACATACATCAAGTGGAGAAATTGGTGTAGTTAGACATGAAGGATAAAGTTAGTGAACAATGTGGGTTTTGTCTGGAAACACAGTGACCTGTTTTCGTAGATTGATTGATTGTTTGGTGCTTTAAGCCACACTCAAGATTATTTCACTTATATGGCGGCTTTGACAGTTTTATTGTGGGAGGAAACCGTGTTCTATGCCCGGAGGAAACCCACGACCTTCCGTTGGTAACTGGCAACCATCCATCCTACATAGGTCGTTCGAGTGAAAACCTTTTTTCGTAGAAAACAAATGGAACAAAGACGGCCTCTAGAATATCTGCTTGTGCTCATTTTTGTGTCACATCAAGTTAAATTTCCAGAAGTTTAGTTTTCTAGAATCTTGTTACTAAAGGTTAACTTGGATTGATAATATTTCATTAAAGATTGATTGATGTTTTATGCCATACTCAAGATTATTTCCCTTATATGGAGGAGTTGCCAGGTTTATTGGGAGAGGATCCGAAACCGGGCTCATTGCCCGGAGGAAACACTGACCTTCGGCAAGTATCTGGCAAATCTTCCACATAGGGAGATCCACTAAAATATTTTTAAATTTTTATTTGGTCTGAGTGTGATTTGAACCCGCGCTTCATCGATGGAAGGCCTGTGTGGGACAGAGGGACGATCACTCTAACCCACTGGAGACCACCGAGGCCCCAAATATTTCATTAAGGAAGTAAAACTAATATAAAACTAGAAGTAATAGTATCATTGAGTATGCCCCCTTTGGAGAAGGGTGTTGTTTGGAGAGATGTGCATTAATTATCACTGAAGGTGATACATGCCCCCGCCTAGCAGGCACAAGTTGATCATGAAGTAGTGAAATTGATTCTGAATAACCTCTACATATAAAGAATGTACGAGTTGGTGAGATGCTATACTGAGCAGACAAACATTGTGGTATACTTATAAAAAAATTTCAAGAGAAAACGTCAACCCGTTACAGAGATAACCTGATATCATAACTGTTTTTACAAGGTCTAGGCCAACAGTGGCGCCACCTATGAGCGGATTTTCTCGAAACACAATCTCATTCGAGGTATTGTGGATATACATCTTATAAAAAAATTTCAAGAGAAAATGTCAAGCCGTAATGGAGATAACGTCCGGAAACCTGAAATCATAACTGTTTTTACGAGGTCTAGGCCTACAGTGGCGCCACCTATGAGCAGATTTTCTCGAAACATAATCCCATCCAAGGTATTGTGGATATACATCTTTTAAAAAAATTTAAAGAGAAAATGTTAAGCCGTTATGAAGATAACGTCCGGAAACCTGAAATCATAACTGTATTTACGAGGTCTAGGCGTGCAGTGGCGCCACCTATGAGTGGATTTTCTCGAAACACAATACCATTCGAGGTATTGTGGATATACATCTTATAAAAAAAATTTCAAGAGAAAACGTCAACCCGTTACAGAGATAACGTCCGGAAACCTGAAATCATAACTGTTTTAACGAGGTTTGGCCTACAGTGGCGCCACCTATGAGCGGATTTTCTCGAAACATAATCTTATCCAAGGTATTGTGGATATACATCTTATACAAAAATTTAAAGAGAAAATGTTAAGCCGTTATGAAGATAACGTCCGGAAACCTGACATCATAACTGTTTTTACTAGGTCTAGTCCTACAGTGGCGCCACCTATGAGCGGATTTTCTCGAAACACAATCCCATCCGAGGTATTGTGGATGTACATCTTATAAAAAAATTTCAAGAGAAAACGTCAACCCGTTACAGAGATAACGTCCAGAAACCTGAAATCATAACTGCTTTAACGAGGTTTGGCCTACAGTGGCGCCACCTATGAGCGGATTTTCTCGAAACATAATCCCATCCAAGGCATTGTGGATATACATCTTATAAAACAATTTAAAGAGAAAACGTTAACCCGTTACAGAGATAACGTTCGGAAACCTGAAATCATAACTGTATTTACGAGGTCTAGGCCTGCAGTGGCGCCACCTATGAGTGGATTTTCTCGAAACACAATCCCATTCGAGGTATTGTGGATAAACATAATATATACAAATTTCAAATGAAAGCCTTCACTGGTTTAAGATTTATTGTCTGGAAACACTTCGTACGTACGGACGGACGGAAGGAAGGACGGACGGAAGGACGAACGTACGGACAGACCAAACTCTATATGCCCCCCCCATATAAATATGGGCGGGGGCATAAAAACGCTGTGTATAGGCCTACATAGAGCGGCTTAGCTTGTCAAATTGGTGTTTAAACAAAGCATTAATTTCAATCGAAGGCGTCTAATTTGCTCTTCTATGGGAAAAAAGTAAATTTTGTTTAATGGAAAATAAATCATATTTCATTAAATTTAAAGAACTAAAACTAATAAAACACGCTGTATACATAGAGGGGCTTAGTTTGTGAAATTGGCATTTCAACAAAGCTGGGCTTCTCACCTCTTTGGATAAAACAGTAAATTTTTGGAAAATAATCTAAATTTTAACAGTTCTAGTCAATAAAATTGATTAAAATGAATCTGAATTGACTGATTGATGGAGTTCTGTCCTAGATAGACCACGGATCTACACAAAGGCGCGTAACAGATGTTACAGAAAATACTAGGTCAGTATTTAATCCCTCTGCTTAATCCTAATCTTCTGATTGATGTATGACGGATTTCTTTAGACAAGAAAAACGGTCCATTTAACACATTCATTCGAATGAAATCAGAAATATCTGAATATTTTGAGCAGTTGACGTACGGTGCATGTGGCTTTCTGTGGGTCTATTGAATTCAATATTTGATATTATACTTTATTTTCCTAGTGTTCTCTATTAAAGTCGCATGAGCTGCCAAAATTGAGATATTTGGCCATTATAACAGAATGATAAAATTATCGGCTATTTTTCCCAAGAAGTACAATTCAGAAGCTTTTTAGTACTTATAGTCTCTAGTATGTACGATAAAGTATTGTTTTCAACTAACTTAGGCTTATTTAAATTCTGTTAACATTGCGAACACTATTTCGGTTTGTACAAACCACATACTTTATGGATTTCCCTCATTGTAGCGCCAATCATGACCTTGAAAGACTCTTACTATCGTGACAATCAGAATCTATGAAAATAGTCTGAATTCTGGCAGCTCATGCCACTTCAAATAAAAACGATTGATTTTTAAAACATAGGCCCATATAAATATATATTGTTGCCAAATTATCTTTTCCCAAAATTTCTACTGACTAAGGCCAAACTCCTGCCTGTCGTCAATTAATGAAATATCATGAGTTGTGGTTTATTATAACAACTTATGATTTGGTTTAAAGGTCTGAATGATATGCCCCTTTTTAAACTTGTCTACATGGTTATTTTAGCCAAGAAGATTTTCCCTGTTCCTGTGTGTTTTAGTGTTCAAAAATATATATTTGAACACTAAAACAAATAGGCACAGGGAAAAGTCTAAAATAACCATGGAGACAAGTTTCTAGTTTGGTCAGTAGAATATTCTGGAACACTTTGTTTATAGACTTCCGGTAATATATATATCTAGATACGTAAATCAATTGATTGATGGAATTGATAGATTGATTGGTTGATTGATTACCGCAAAAGAACGACACAGGAGGCAATATCAAGGAGAGGGACCATTTTGAAAATACTTTATCAAATTAAACCTTAGCCAAAAGTAAAATTGTTTTTTTTAAAAAGTTTTGGCATACAAGATTCTAAAACCTTCAGGATCAAAATTTCCCGAAAGCCTTGGTAGAAGGCGTCTCCACATTTGTCCCCTGGGTAACGACAATGTGGTACGTGATTTCTGTTTCTCGATATTTGCATAATGTAAGTATTCAGGACAATATGTCTCCGAAGATTATGTGGCGGACTACATAAAAATAACATGTCTAGCAAGTGTATTAGAGTTAAATCCCAACAAAGAATGATATGTGTATTTTTGTACTGTACTCTATTTCAGAGTTTTCTGACTCGACAAGTTGTTCAGCTAGAAATTACAATATAATTGAAAAAAAAAAAAAATAATTAATTCAGTTGATCACCCTTGGCCAACCCCCTGATAAAAATGCAGATTGCTATCAGTATATTCAAATACAAGTCTATAAAGGCAGCCATTGTTTTGTAACCATGGTGACTCAAAAGAAAAATGTCCTTTGTGAGTTGCTATGGCAACAGATTGGAGTCACACAGTGTAAAGTTAATGAGATATTCTCTCAAAGATAAATCACAAATTCTGGACTAAAAGTTGAGAGATTATGATGCGTAACAGATTTATACCAGAACTTTGCAGAATGTCCATATTAAGGACACATACTAGGAAAGCCCTATACACTTTTTCTCTAAGGAGGCACATGTGAACACCAGACTCCAAATTGTAAAACTGTCTTTACCAATAAAACTACTTGTATATATTTAGGAACACACAGGCACAGGGAAAATTCTCTGGAGACAAGTTTCTAATTAAAGGATAAATGCCAAGTTCTTTCTGAACACCCAGTGGTGGTGTTAACTGTTAATTGACTAAATGTGTATTTAAAATGGCATGAGCTGCCAAAATGTTGATATTTTAACGTTAAAACAGAATGTTGAAATTATTGGCTATTTTTCTCAAGACGTATAATTCAGAAGCTTTTTAGTGCTTTTAGTCTAAAAAATGTACGATAAAGTATTGTTTTGAACTAACTTTGGCTTAGAATGAATGAATGGTCGTCCCGGTTATTTAGATTTTGTTTACTTTTAGAACACGTAGAATTTTGTAAGTTTTGCGCCAGAAATCTCATTTTCCTTTTGACCAAGTTCGTACATTATATGTTTATAAACAAACTGCTAACAAAATAGGAGGCGTTGCCTTAAACTTGCCATTTATCCTTTAAAAAATGTTTGAAACTCTCTTTAAACATGGATTTCATTATAAATTAAAATGAGAACACGAGCTTTCGACACCTGTGCCGGAATCAAATTTCACTTGACAAAGATACGAGCACAGGTGTCGAAAGCTGGTGTTGTTCACAAAACTTACTTCGTGGTGATGCCTTAAAAAAAAATGATCAAGTTTACAATAGGAAGAAATTATGTTTGTTCAAATTTAATATAGAAAAATAAAACAGAACATGCCATAACTATACAAGAATTTCAACCAAGGACAAAATGGAGATTGTGTGTGTTTTTTAGAGTTACTGCATGTGTTTGTACTCCTCTAATTAAACCCCTATGATATAACGAGAAAACAAAAACACTTGGGCTTAAAGGGGCATGATAAAAAACAGGTGTCAGTTGTCAAAAATTGTAATGGAGCCAGGGTAGTTTTTCTTATGGTGTAGGCCTGTACGAAATTTGGTAAAAGTTATATTATCGTGAAACTGAGACTGGTGAGTGCTCTTAGGTACGTCAAAAATCATAACATTTGATGATGCAAGTAGAAGATTTGTAAAAGTTGTCAATTTTCAATTTCAATTTCCATAAGTACCATAATCCAGGCTTACAACACTGTGATTACAGCTAATTTATAATCAGGACTATCTTCGAAATTTTGATTGACAAGAAATATATCAATAGATCCTTTCCGCTTAGAATGACGTTTTTATGACGTTGTTCGAGTTGTATGGCATTGACGCCATTTCTATGTTGGGGGCACTGTGACACGCCTCTTTTGCATTGCATCATAGACAAAATAAACACGATTCCGGCGTCAAATTGATCCAAAAACTAAATTTAGCGTCTTTTTGCCATACAATCTAGAAGAAGGTCTGATTCTGTCCACTTAGAGCTTACAACCGGAAAGGCATTAATAATCTCTCAATGAAATTAATCAAATGTATTGACAGAACATGTTTGAGAATTTCTTTTACCGAATACAAACAGCGAACAATAGTATATAAGGCAGTAACAAAGTCCCACGACATTCACGGCTGTCACATGCTCAGATATTCACACGTTCAAACAAATTTTTCAATTTGAATGTAACAGGTTTTTATTGATTTTTATGAATATAAATCATATTTCTATTAACAGCAGAATCAATAAACTACAAACTTCAACTTACATACTTCTGGTATTGTTTTTTAAGAGTTGAAATTAAATTTTAAAAAAATCTTTTTGTATACGAGATTGTCAAGGGTTTGAAGTACTTTTGAAAAACTTAAGGATTAATGTTGAAATATGCAATATCGGTAACCACTAGCATGTATGAACGGAAGACGTGTGAAAATAATGGAAAAATGTCATGGTGGGTTGGGAAAGGGGGGGGGAGGTCATTCAATGTTGTCAATTCTGTCTTGTCTAGACATAGATATAGGAAAATAGTCATCAATAATTCACCCAGATATTATATATATAGAAAACCTACAACAAAAGACTGTCATTATCAATTCATTAATGCCAACTGGATATGCATAGAGGAGACTTGCATTGCAATATATTCTAATAACCTAATAGACAAATAGTAAGTCAAGAAAAACTATGTCTTAATACTTGTAACTAAATGTGCACAGTAATGGTTACTTGATTGATTGATTGGGGCTTAACGTTATACTCAAAAGCTTAAGTCCTATCGCAACAAAAGTACACTGATTGATCGATTGAAATAGTCTTGAGTGCAGCGTAAAACATCAATCAATCAAGTAATCAATTGATCTTTTAATTCGCCGCTGACACAAAAATGCAAATGGGCACATTTGGCCGCTAACCGAAAGTAATTCTTGATTAAGAAAGATATCAGAATCCTATAGTTGATGGGGTTATCGACCAGATACAAACATTTACAGGATAGTTTTTGGTGTGAACGGTGAAGTAACGATCATTTAGGATGTACAGAAAATTTAAGTCAACTTTGTTGCATCAAATAGGAGAAATGGGAAAAATAAGACAATTCTTAAATTTGCATTTTTGAACGCCTTACACTTGCCAACTCTACTGGCAAGAACCACATATTATATATGAATATAGTTTGTCCATTCATCATTTCGCTGTGATGTCACGATCGGGGAAAATGAGGCGGTTAATCAGAAGGTGGTTGAAAAGTTTTGCAATATTTGCGAGTTTGAATATTTGCAACTGGGTAGGCCCTACCCTAGTTGGAGATCTCCAAATTCTGTGGCCAAAGTATATGTTGGTCACCCATCATCATATACTTTGGCCACAGAGTTTGGAGATCTCCAACTAGCCCTACCCCTCGTCTTGAACAGCAAAAATTTGATCATAAATTAGAATTATAAAATTTAAAAAATGGAATGTATCATTATGATTTATATATGGCTTGATAAGTTCTGTTGTTAGCCGCACACATGTGTCTTATCCTGTTTTACTTACTTGCCGGTTTGGTTAAAAAATGACAAAATCAAATTTAATTTGAACTTCCCGTGACATAAAGTCATTTCAACAGTACTTTTAACTTCAACTGTTAACTTCTACTGCTTTCTAGAAGAACGTATTTAATCGCCGAACGCATGTGCCATAATTCTTTTTTACTTATTTGCCGGTCATATAGCCTATAATATATTATATAGGCCTATTTAATTTTAAGTCTAATACTGGGCCCTAATTCAGTACGGTAGGTACCTAACTCAGTAACTGTATTACATACTCTTTACTTACTTGAAGTTCTTCAAACTCTGTTGCCAAGATATTGATGATGGGCGGCAAACATCATCAATATCTTGGCAACAGAGTTTGAAGAACTTCAACTAACTCTTTACTCAAATTACTGTGTGACTGTACAATACATTGTAATAACTAATAATTAATATACTAATAACGAACCATTTCCACTGGATGAATTGACATGCCTTTTCCGAGCTGAGCCCGCCATCTTTCACTTGCTATTTCCGTCTTAAACCAATTGTTTAACTTGTTGAATAATCCACAATAATACTTCTGTCTGTCAAACTAAGTCCATCAGACTTTCTGAAAACCACAACACGCTTGCAAAGTTCGCACGCCGCGCTAACCCGGAAATCAATACCATGCGTGATCGTCGACACGCCCCAACGACTTCGGCTGCACTCGTTCATTTCCGTACGGGATACTGATTGGCCGAGACGTAGGAATGGGCGGGGCGAACTGCAAATATCGGAGAAACTCCGACAGGTTCAACATGCATGCCGCTTCAACATCTCATTTAAATGAAAAAATGTATGTTATATTTGTTACAATCAACACATATACAGCATCATAGCTTGGGTCATAAATTAAAAAAAAAAATAGCTTGTTTTGTGTTAAAAAATGATCAGTTTTCTGAGATCTCTGACACTCATTTAAATTGTTTTTACTACTTATGTGTGTGATTTTATAATACATTTATTTTACATTTGTCACAATTTTACAAGGGAGGTGGGGGGGGGGGGGGGGGATTTCGAAATTTTGAATTGTGATTTTAGTGGGTGTGAATATTTTTGTTTTGTCTCAGGGGAGGATACTCTCTTGGGGTAGTTCATAGAGTTGCCTTTCTTGAGTGATTCATTATGAAGTAAGTAAATAAATAACGCTTTTTAAAAAGGCATAATTTACACATCAACAGTGTACCCTGGTATGGTATATCATTCAGTGATATATTTTTTTCGGCTTTTATTTAATTTACCATGAATCATATCACGGGTCTATTTATTATTATCATTATTTTAGTTCCTTGGGTACCCCTTGTCTTGAGCCTCCACAAGGTATGATCTTAGACGAAAGACATTCTTACGCGCCAGTGTGTCTTCAAAGTTTGAAAAGTTCAACAAGCGATTGGAATTCTTATAATCTTTTGAGTTAAGTGTTGAATTAGAGTCTTATTTCGTTTATCATATTTGATGGTGTTATAGGGTGGCTTATGTTGAATTTATTTTAAAGGCAATATGTAGAACTATTTTTTCCCACGCAAGGTGCCCGTCAAAACAGGAGTGACGAGACCAAACTTGAAACTAAACTGAAACATGGCAGAGCCGAGAAATAGATCGCTCTGTTAAAATTTGTGAAAATTTATGTTTTTCCTGGATTTTTACCACCCTGATTATGGCATTCTGTTCCGGGAGAGGCATTGTCATTACAATATGTGTTTTACAACTGGTGAGTTAAGGGTTTGATGACCTTTTGTATAATTTTTATCTCGAAGAACTTCTTGTACGACAGGTCGAAGTTGTTGTCGTTGCAGTGGCTATCTGACTGTTGTCACTCGTACATGTAAACCGTTAAACGGATGTTAATAAATTTAAATGACAATATACGTACAGTTATAAATATTTAAGGGTGTTGTACTTTGTAAAATGAGTCATATTTTTATTATGTTATTTTAGATTGTTAATCAACCATAATTTCGCCATGTATTTCTTATAATTATTATATTTCATTATTTGTAATAATAATATTTGAATTTTCATTTTCAAACAGTTTAGCTGGCCTAGTTCTCACAATGACCTAACTCGTCATTAATCATTATACGATTCAAGATTCGATGCGGCACGGGCTCGAATTCCACCCAGACCAAATAAAAATTGACAAATTTCTGACTGGATTTTTGAGTTGTCGTCGTATGTGGAAGAGTTGCCAGCCCCTCCCCCCCCCCCCCCCCCCCCCTCTCAACTAAACCTGGCAACGCCGCCATATAAGGGAAATAATCTTGAGTGCGACATATAAAAACATCAATCAATCAAATATCCTGTTATTTTTCGAGTCACATCATTAAGCGAAAGGCCTACATCATTACATGTACAGTATGTAGCTGTAAACATTCAGTATGGGTTGAACAAGCTTGCTTTTAGATAGGATATATTTCCATGTATTGCCCTATAAATTCATTCAGGCTTTGAAAATTGCTTGTTCAAAATAGATTTTCTCCAGAATCGGTGTCCAAAATGACCTGCTTTTGTATCCTGGCCATGTTGAATAGCTGATTTATTGGGTGTCCAATTTTGACCAGTAGTTTCGTTTACCCATATGACTCGGTGGATACCCCTCTCATTGGACCCTGAATCAATTGTAACACGTCCTATTAAAGGATTCACCAAAATTTGACAAATCTTATCCATGGCTTCTCACTATAAAGAAGTCCCCTTTGTAGCCTAGCCTGTAGAATTCATGTCAATATCAAATTTCTTTGGGAGAGTTGACAGCCAGATCTCCAGTTACATTAAATGTCAACGAGTTAATAACGATTAATCTATTTGATTGAGAGGTTAATTTTATTGGATTCTGATACGTTAATTACAGTAACATAAGTCGCAAATATCTGGAAGATTCCGTCGAAATAGAATTGATAGCTAATTAGTCAGCCCTGGTGACGTCACATAGATTTACGCAAAGCTTTCTGGGTAAACTATGTACCTGATTTCACAATTTTATTTGCGGGTACTTGGCAAGACGTCACTTTTTTAAAACATTGGTGACATACGGTAAGAATTCCGCTAATTCAAGTCCTCAAAACATTACGAAAAGTACTTTAAAGTTTGAGACTTTGTCTATTTCCTGTATGGAGCGACCGATAATCCTATCGAGCTATCGCTATTGTTGTTATTTTAGACCAAACATGGCAGAAAGCAGTCTAATAATTTGTTATCTTCACACATTATGCTCGTCCTTGAATTAGCGGAATTCTTACCGTAACCTGTTTTTATCCATGCATTTTTCTGTGACTTTACGCCTTTTCCTTGATACAGTATTATCCCTTCATCCATTTTGTAAAATTGTAAGAACATCCCTAAATCTCTCCAAAATACTTTGCGCTTGAATTTCAAGTGACGTCATCAATCAATCAGTCCATTGTTGGTCAATTTTTATACTGAAAGCATCTTGAGCTTACCTCCTGATACAACTCTCGGAGTCAGTTGGAGATGTACATTTTATAACTGCAAAATTCTGAAAACAAACTCTTAAGCCCGGTATACACTGAGAGTTTTGCTGCGACCCGACCCGACTGGAAAATCGCTTTGCGTCGCAGAGAAAACGTGTAGTGTATACCAGTGAGTCCATGACGCAATTCGGTGTCAGTCAGCTTTAGTTGCGTCGGGTCGGGGGTGATCTTGATGTGCTAGATATTTATCACGAATCGGGTTGCGGGCTAGTCAGACAGTGTATCCACTCTTGCGACGATCGTCGTAGAGAGTCTTAATCCGTAGACCAATCTGAAACTTTACTACAGCCACGTGACGTCAAACACGCGTATACCGGTCTACGTCGCGCACAACTCAAGCGGACTGAACCCGACTCGAGTTGGGTACAGTCGCGTCGCAGCAAAACTCTCAGTGTACATACCGGGCTTTACATCTCCGCTTATTATCCCCTCGCGACGAAAGTCGGGGAGGGATATAGCGTTGCGTTTGTACGTACGTAAGTACGTACGTACGTATGTTCACCTTTTGTCATCACTCTAGCGACTTCATTTTTGAACGGATTCTGACCAAACTTCATATATGAGTCCAGCATAGGAATACCTCGAACAAGTTCGTTTTTTAGAGTGCCAAGGTCAAGGTCAAGGTCACAGTTACTATTTATAGAAAATCTTTGTCAGCGCTCTAGCGACTTCAGTTTTGAACGGATTCTGACCAAACTTCATATATGAGTCCAGCATAGGAATACCTCAAACAAGTTTGTTTTTCTGGGTGCCACGGTCAAGGTCAAGGTCACCGTTACTATTTTTAGAAAATCTTTGTCAGCGCTCTAGCGACTTCATTTTTGAACGGATTCTGACCAAACTTCATATATGAGTCCAGCATAGGAATACCTCAAAGAAGTTCATGTTTCAGGGTGCCAAGGTCAAGGTCACCGTTACTATTAATAGAAAATCGTACGTACGTATGTTCACCTTTTGTCAGCGCTAGCAACTTCATTTTTTACGGATTCTGACCAAACTTCATATATGAGTCCAGCATAGGAATACCTCGAAAGAGTTCGTGTTTCAGGGTGCCACGGGCAAGGTCAAGGTCACCATTACTATTTATAGAAAATCTACGTATGTTCACCTTTTGTCATCACTCTAGCGACTTCATTTTTGAACGGATTCTGACCAAACTTCATATATGAGTCCAGCATAGGAATACCTCGAACAAGTTCGTTTTTTACAGTGCCAAGGTCAAGGTCACAGTTACTATTTATAGAAAATCTTTGTCAGCGCTCTAGCGACTTCAGTTTTGAACGGATTCTGACCAAACTTCATATATGAGTCCAGCATAGGAATACCTCGAACAAGTTTGTTTTTCTGGGTGCCACGGTCAAGGTCAAGGTCACCGTTACTATTTTTAGAAAATCTTTGTCAGCGCTCTAGCGACTTCATTTTTGAACGGATTCTGACCAAACTTCATATATGAGTCCAGCATAGGAATACCTCAAAGAAGTTCATGTTTCAGGGTGCCAAGGTCAAGGTCACCGTTACTATTAATAGAAAATCGTACGTACGTATGTTCACCTTTTGTCAGCGCTAGCAACTTCATTTTTTACGGATTCTGACCAAACTTCATATATGAGTCCAGCATAGGAATACCTCAAAAGAGTTCGTGTTTCAGGGTGCCACGGGCAAGGTCAAGGTCACCATTACTATTTATAGAAAATCTTTGTCAGCACACTTGCAAATCCATTTTTGAACGGATCCTGACCAAACTTCATATATGAATCCAGCATAGGAATACCTGGAACAAGTTCATGTTTCAGGGTGCCAAGGTCAAGGTCAAGTTCACCGTTACTATTTATAGAAAATCTTTGTCATCACTCTTGCGACTTCATTTCTCAATGGATCCTGACCAAACTTCCCATATGGGTCCAGCATGGGAATACCTCGAACCAGATCGTGTTTCAGGGTGCTAAGGTCATGGTCAGCGTTACTATTTATAGAAAATCTTTGTCAGCGCTCTTGCAACTTCACTTCTGAACGGATCCTGACCAAACATCATCTATTGGTCCAGCATGGCAATACCTCTAACGCGTCACCGCTTTTGGGACTTCATTTTTAAATGGGTTCTGACCAAACTTCATCCCCACACCCCATTTTGCGTCAGAGTTCTTGTGTTAGCACGCGAGGGGATTTGTATCGTTTGCGATGCCTTGTTGAATTTTGCCCACCGTTAGAGCACAACTTCAGTTTCATACAGGTAATTACTAACTTCACTAATATTTTTTATTTCGACGTCAAGCCTTCATTTTTTTCAAACACCCAATTTCTCAGGACAATAGGAATTATTAAAATAAAGTCTGAATTTTTTAGAGCTTATTTAAAAATATCATTTTAATTTAACAGAAAGTATCAAAATAAATTCTTGATAAAAAAAACAAAAAAACAATAGAAGACAAGCTTAAATTACACTTGTTAGATTAAATTTATGAAAGTTACTCTTGATTTTTCTGATAATGATATGTAAATAGATCATTAAATGACGAACTGTTGTAACTTGCTGGGCGAGTCGTTAAATGTAAATGTACATAGCCTAATTGATTAAAGGACTTGTGAGATTTATTGGGGTACTAAAGTTAAACCTACCTAGAGAACTTACCCGACCTGTTTTAGTGATTTATCTCTTGGTTTATTTGTAATTTGTATAAAAACCTAATGTATGTCTTAACCTGATTCGAAAGAGGGAATCTAGAGGAACCAAATTTACTTAACTTCCACAAATATAGTTTGAGAAAGGGATCAAAGAATTTCCTGACATAGTTGTGGGTATGTTTTGTACTGGCCATACCTTAAGATGTCGGATTTATAATGTTTGAAAATTTGGTGTACAACTCCTTGATTTTTCATTTGCTGATGTAGTATTCTGGGTTATCCCTTGCTCCCGAAATGTTGGACCCCAATCAGATAAAAAGTAGGGTCCCATATACAATATGTGGGGACCACTTAGTGTTTAAGTACTGTATGCATTATAGTATAATATTTTGCTATTTATTTGCATCCCATGGGACCCTTCTCATTGCAATTTTGGGGTTCAAGTGAGAAAATGAGGGTCAGAGAGTCCCGTAAATCCCTGTTATTAAAGAAGCCCATATTGTCATGTGGGCACATCAGAAAACTTCAGTTCCCTGTGTCAGACTTAACATATTGAGGACTGGTAACTTTATATCCAGCCACTGTCAGTCCAGTTGACCATATTCAGACTTCAGCCTTGGACATGCTGTCACCCCATTCCCAGGGGCCCCCATTCTCCTCAACCACATTCCACACTTGACAAACACAATAGGCTTTTGGAGTTGGGCAGACCTGCTGTTATTTAAATGCCCTTCCTCTATTGTGTATTTGTATAGTTGTTTTATCCCTGAATGTGTCTGTTGAACTGCACTGTGTTGACAGTCATTCACAGCCAGAATACAATGGGGAAATTGCCCCCATTCACTTTAATAACCGAATAACACTTTATTGGCTTGATACATATAATTAACTGATTTAAACAGAAATCGAAAACTTTTTTAAAGAACAAGCAGTAATGGGCTGAAGAATAAACTGTATTGTCGATAGGCGCATATTTTCCAGTCAAATGGTTAAATTTGTACTTGGAGTTTTTCAGCATTTTAATGTTCTAATGCTAATTCTTACTGTCCTTGGATTTGATGGATTAGTCATTTAGTGATGTTTTAAGCTGCACTCCAGATGATTTTTATAGTTGTATGGTGACTAGTGTGTCAGGTTTAGTGGGGTGTGAACTGTGAACCAAGCAGTTTGATTGATTGATTGCTGTTTTATGCCACCCTCACTTGAGACTATTTCACTTGCATGTTGACATACTGTTGGTAGGCGTAGGGGGGGGCGCGAGGCGAGAGACTCTTCTTCCAGAGGAAATTAACAACCTTTCTCAAGCACATTTCACATACACACGTATACTGCAGGTTTTCCAAGCTATGAAAATGATATTAGTGTATTTCCATTCAGATGTTGTTACCTGCGAATTAAATCGAATCAATAGCAAGCCTCAGTTAAATTTAATCTTTATTTTTCTCTATCCACCTTTGCGTGTTACTGTTTGTCGATGTCTTCCGAAGTTGTATTTTTTTTTCAGAGAATGCTTTAATAAATGCTACATGTATCTTGCATGTGTTCATTTTTTTCCCCTGTTTTCTTTTTTTTTTACGAGCGGTTTTATCCTACACAATGGATAGACATGATACAAGTTCATCTAAACTGCAGTACATTAAGACACTCAGCAACCCATCCCTTTACACGACTCTAGAATAAAACACACTGTCATATTTATTCAGTTTTATTCAAGAGGAAAAAAGTTGTCTGGAAGGTTTGGTCTTAAACCCTTGAGGGCCCCTTGTGTACGTAGCTATTGAAATAGATCAGCCTTAGGCTAAATGATCACAATGAACCTTGGCAATGTATGAGACCAGTCACCTACTGAACTGTGTCTACTGACCGGAACCTTGCTTTGTGTTCAACTAAATTTCAATGGCATTTTTTTTTTTAATACATCAGTAAACTTATAAATCCGGTACAGTATGAGAAACTTTTTAAAGATCAGTTGCTTGACTAACTATGGTTATATGAATAAAGCTTTTTATCGACTTCATAATTCTTTCATGTCTTTATAGTGTAATATCAATTCAATTTGTCTAGATCTTGGCAGAGAAACTCATTTCTTTGAGAAAAGGTCGAGTCCAGATAATGTATACTGGTACATGTACCGGGTATATGTTTATTATCAAATCAAAAAAGTTTTAATTTCAACTTTAACCCACGGCCAGTTGCTTGTAGATACACTAATTTTGGGATCTGAAAATAGTGTCCAAAATAGCTGTTTTTCACACTCAGTACAGAAATGGGTGTCCAAAATGACATACTTTTGTATCTTGATCAGATAATGTATACTGGTATATGTTTATTATTTTTTTATCAAGTCAAAAAAGTCATAATTTTAACTTGAACCCAGCTACTACTTTCAGGTAGATACTCATTTACACGTAGGATCTGAAAATATGGTGTCCAAAATAGCTGTGTCCAGAATGACCGGATTTTGTATGTTGATCATGTTAAATGGGTGTCCAAGTAAAATGAATTTCGACCATCGGATGTTCAAAAGGCGCATGGATGCAAGGATTATTTTTTGTTACTGTATTGTTGTTGTAGGTCATATATTTCCTTTAAAACATCCAACATTTCTAAGTTGCGTTTATTTTATTTACGTAATGTTTATCATTGTTTATACATCTTACTCTTAGCCCACTGGCCACAATAAGTTGTATAATATCCAAAAAATAAAACTAGAACTGTTTGTAAATTATGTCCAATTTGTGAAGCCGGTTACCATGCCAACTGTTTATGACACTTAATCCCTATTCCATGTCAATTACCGCCGAGTCTGAGGACGTCACATAGACTTACGCAAAGCTTTATGGGTAAAATGTGCCTCAGTTCGCCATTTTGTTTATTGGTTGTTAGCAAGATGTCGCTTTTTTGGAAAACATTGATGACATAACCTGTTTTTTCCACACATTTTTATGTTACATGTAACATATTTTAAATCTCTTCTCGATTCAGTAATATTACTTCTTCCGCCATATTTTAA
Source organism: Lepidochitona cinerea (assembly GCA_963971465.1). NCBI lineage: Eukaryota > Metazoa > Mollusca > Polyplacophora > Chitonida > Tonicellidae > Lepidochitona > Lepidochitona cinerea. Next base: position 4,122,174 of record OZ020565.1, read on the forward strand.
AATTACTTTAACTTCCCACAATCTCCCGAAATGCTTTGCGCGTAAATTCCAAGTGACGTCATCAAGCAATTGTTTACCTTGTCTATTGTGAGGGACATGTACATGTACATTTCCGGTTGTGTCACCTGCTATGTACACATGTCTGAAGAACTAGGTCAACCCATATATGGGCATATTACTCAAGAGATAGAGGGCTATTTTCAACTCTTATCTGACACAGTTACTGTATATGTGACATTTCAAAGGAGAGGGAATAAAGGTTAAAACTGGCCCTCAAGACAAACTTTTTGAAAGGTGGAGTGAAATAAACAATACCACGCTGTTCAGTGTACCTTAACACATTAAAACATAAACACAAAGCGTTTTTTAAGTGTGCAGTATACTATTGCTTAGCCGTATAAAAAAATTTGACGCCAGGGAAATCAAAATCAGAATAATTGATCAGCATTGACTACTATACAAAAATGTACAAGTTAGTTTATCGTAGTTTAAAGTTTTGTTAATTGTTTGATTGTGTGACAATCTTTCACTTTTTCATTTATTGATTCATTCATTCAAAATAATTTTTAATAGGTATCAATCTTGACGTTGAGTTTTTATATTAATCAACAAAATCCCTAATACATCCTAAATATTTGAATGTTGTCCATTATTAGCACATTGTGCTATTACTGTTACTGTCTTTAAGCTTTTTTACCAACATTCGTTTTTCAACATAAATCCTTCAGTTTTTCAAGGGGCCTCCGTGGCTCAGTAGGTAGAGCGTTGGACGCTCAATCCAAACAGCCTTCCACCAATGGGTCGCAGGTTCGAATCCCACTCAGTCTAAAAAATTGGAAAATTTTCTGACTGGGTTTTCACTCGAACGATCTATGTGGGATGGTTGCCAGTTACCAACAGAAAGTCGTAGGTTTCCTCCGGGCAAAGAACCCGGTTTCCTCCCACACTAAAACTGGCAACGCCGCCATATAAGTGAAATTATCTTGAGTGCGGCGTAAAACACCAAACAATCAATCAATCAGGTTTTCGAGCTGCTTTAAAAACTTATCTTTTCTTGACAATCCGAGTTTTAATATTGAAAATGTTTGAATTTTGGCAATTTTCGTGTCACTTCAAAGGACGTGTACATGTATTGATTGACTGTATTATGATCAATGAATTCAATTTATATATGTCAACAAACATAGCAATGAAGGCTTATAGAGTTTTCTTGTTGATCCACCAACTAGCTTAGCAAGATGCAAAAGCATAGATACTCGGAATAAAGTAAGACGAGGCATTGCTGACGTTCTCAATATTTCGACAAAATTTTATTTGTCATCTTCAGGAGAAATTGTTAGAATACAGTAGATACAGTTTATATACACAATTTCCAGAGTTTACTGCTTGTGTATAAAAATGTAACAATAACATGGGATTTATTTGTGCAAAAATGTGAGTAACAAGGATTATATAACATAAAATTAAATTAACCACATTTGTGACATTGTTTGAAAACGTGTTATTATGTGTTTATAAGTTAAGTGTCGATGTCCACATGTAGACTCAGTGTTAGTTGACAACTTGAGCTGCATTGAGCAGGCTATCTCACCTGCCAGTCACACCTGCTCTTAATGAGATTTATACACCTGAGTCATCCAGCTATCACTTAGAGGTATCCATGAATCACTTGATGTGTTGAAGAAGAAAATACATGTATGCATCCTCTGCATTAAATAGGTCAAGATATTTAAATTGTTAGGCTGAGGATGTGTACTACCCTCAACCCCCTCCCCTCTCTCAATAATTATATTTAATTATGCCTTTTTTTGGGGGCAATTTTCTTGCAGAGGATGCCCAAAAATATTTACTATCTGTCTCATGTTATATATTCTGAAATTACATGTATCCCCATCCAATCCGGCTCATTTTCCTAACTTTTGGCCGGTCGTCGGCTTCGTGCAGTTTTATTACTCGCTCAATTTACCTTTTCTGCAGCTCCACATTTTAAATCAAGTGGTCGAATGGGTTTGTCAAACTCAGCATGGCGCTTTTGTGACTTCGCAACGTGACGTAGCAGTTTCGTTGAATTTGTGTAACCTAAATTATGGAACATTTGACGTCTTTATAGGTTAAGTGGTCTTTGATGAAATTCATGTTTTCATGTGTCCGTCATTTGCCTTTAATTTTCCGGTTTCTATTTTTATTTTTCAGGTTTCCACGATAGAAAGACAGGTGTTTGACTTCCTGGGTTATATGTGGGCACCCATCCTCGGAAACTTTCTTCATATTATATTCATCATATTTGGTTTATTTGGTGCCATACAATACAGACATAGGTTCATATTAGTTGTAAGTACCTAATTATATTCATTATTTCCTTTTAGAACTGGCTGGCATGAGATGCCAAAATTTTCGTGTTTTTTTTGCGGGAAAATCAAATTTGGAAAGTTTTGGCTATTTTTCTAAAAAAGTACAATTTTTAAGCTTTTCTGTACTGGCTTTAATTGTCATGACCTGCCAAAATTTGGATTCCACCAATGGGTCGCGGGTTCGAATCCCACTCAGTCCCAAAAAATTGGAAAATTTTCTGACTGGGTTTTCCCTCGAACGACCTATGTGGGATAGTTGCCAGTTACCAGCAGAAGGTTGTGGGTTTCCTCCGAGCACAGAGCCTGTTTTCCTCCCACAATAAAACTGGCAATGCAGCCATAAAGGTTGAATAATCTTGAGTGCTGCGTAAAACCTCAATCAATCAATCATTTTGAAAATGGCCGTTTATCATCCTAGACGGACTGAATAACTAAATTAATATTTTGTGTCGTAAAATAGTTTCATTGATTGGTGTTTTAAGCCACACTCAAGCTTATTTCACTTTTATGGCGACGAGACCAGGTTTAGTGGGGGAGGAAACCAGCATTAAACCTGCTGACGGCGTCATATAAGTGAAATTATCTTGAGCGCGGCGAAAAACCAAATTCATCGCTGATTCAAGAAGGACTGAAATGCGAATACAAGTGTTTCTATTTTATCTCCTGTTCAAGATTTATTTCTTGCTGATTCAAGAAGGACTGAAATGCGAATACAACTGTTTCTATTTTATCTCCTGTTAACGATTTATTTCTTGACTGTATGAAGAACATTGCTCCTGGACCAGGACCCTGTTTCACAAAGCGGCGTAGCGTAAGTTTTCATGTAAATGCTTTAGCAACCCATACTGTAGAGATACGTTAGTATGAAATTTACGCAAAAAATACATCTACGCCGCTTTGTGAAACAGGCTCCAGGTCTCTAAGCTGTGTATTACCCCACACATGTGTATTACCCCACACCTGTGTATTACCCCACACCTGTGTATTACCCCACACCTGTGTATGCAGATCCCAGTAGACAAATGACAAACATTTGTCCCGTCATTGAACCTACTCTCTGCGGAATTCCACCTGGTATTTACAACAAAAAAAAGACCCATCTTTACAACCGACTGCAGCTATGCTGTGTCCTCTCCTGTTATGCTTTTAGCCTTTTCGGGGGCCTCGTTGGCCCAGTGGGTTAGAGTGATCGTCCCTCAGTCCAACACAGACCTTCCATCGATGCGGTGTGGGTTCAAATCACACTCAGATCAAATAAAAATTGTAAAATTTCTGAGTGGATTTTTTACTTGTTTGCCATATGCGGGAAAGTTGCCAGGTACTCACCGAAGGTCGAGGTTTTCCTCCCCCACTAAACCTGGCAACGCCGCCATATAAGTGTCAATCAATCAATTTAGCTTTTTCAAACATTGGGTGTATGTGAATTTGTTGGTTTGTAATACACACTCAGGCCAACACAGGCCTTCCATCAGTGGATGGGGGTTCAAATTCTAGGAATCAAAATTCTGAATGGGTTTAAATCTACTTTATCGCTCTGTAGGGTATGGTTGTCAGGTGCATGTACATGTACCACTACCCGCTGAAGGTTGGTGGTTTCTTCCTCGGAGAGCCTGGTTTTCTCCCCCACAAAATATGGCCTCGCCTTTATGCTGGTAAAATCATCTGTAATATACCTAAAACAGTCAATTAATAATAACAGGGCAGGTTTCGTGGAAGTCCATTTTTGAGGTTGAATATCTGCCTCAGAATGACCATAAATACTCGATTCAACTCATAAAAAAACTGTGAATTGTACAGTGTTAATTCAGTAAGGAATTATATTTAATTTCTGGCGACTAAAATACTCAATTCTTAATAAAATAACCATGGAGACAAGTTTCTGGCTGTGTTGTAAAGAGGTCTATCATTTAGACCTTTATACCCAATCGTACACCACATATATAATCTTCTCTCTAACTGCACTTTAAGTGGAATTTTCACCAAGGCTTTGTTCTACATGACATGCAGCATTCTGTATGTAACCTTCAAGCTGAGAGCTGTATCCTTTACCTCTGCAATGTAAACTATCCCACACAAAAGCACTGGCCAACCTGTCAAGTTAAAATGTTAGAATATTTGTGACTGGAAGTCGGGTCTCTTATCTTACAGCCGTCATTTGTTGAACGTTTTGAGTCAATACATAGAAAACATGTTTATGTGATCAGCCCTAAATGTAAATACTTCGTGATTTCAAAATTTCTCCTTGTTTATTCGGAATTCCAAACTCAATCAAGTAAATCACATTTATGAGTAGGATATTAAAATGTTGAAATTGCTTATATACAGAGCTTTTTAAGAGCACATTTATTTCGATATGAATTTATGAGTAATCAAATGTTGAAATTGCTTATATACAGAGCTTTTTAAAAGCACATTTATTTTGATATGAATTCATGAGTAATCAAATGTTGAAATTACTTATACAGAGCTTTTTAAAAGCACATTTATTTCGATATGAATTCATGAGTAATCAAATGTTGAAATTACTTATACAGAGCTCTGTCGTTTGGCTTATTCTTTCCCATTTAAAAACTTTCTTAAATTCCATGTAAATTGAGATTAGCTGAAATTTTGTCATATTTATATTATTCCACCTAATGAAATATCATGGGTTTTGGTTCGTTACAACATCCTATAATTGATTGATTGATTGATGTTTTACGCCACACTCAAGATTGTTTCACTTTTATGGCTGTGCTGCCAGGTTTAATGGGGGAGGAATCTGGGCTCCTTGAATTGGGTACAAAGATCTAAATGAGATACCCTCTTTTTAACCCAATAAGCCTCTTTCGGGTTTGGCGGAAGTCCCGCGAGATCACGCGAGACGTGTGTTTAGGGATATAACTTTCACCGATCAGCTGTCCGATTAACATTAGTGCTTATGGAGATAGCCTGTAACCCTGTTGTTATTTCTGTGATTCTGAGCTTACAATCTATACTTTTTACAAAAGTCTTTTTCTGAAACATATCAAGATATATACAAAGGCATTCGATACTTCTTTTTGAGAGACAAAAATAATAATATTATTTCTAACACAAAAAGAACACGTCATAGTTGTGTTTTCACCGTTGGTTTTTGACAACTTCGAAGCGTATCCACGCGATATAAATATTTTTATTGGCAGTCAACCGACCAAAACGCAACTCATAGCTTCTGGTGTGCTTCACAAAAAAAATTGGATTAAAGAAATGATTTAGAAATAAAGAATCAAAGACAAAACCACACTATAACCGTCGATCACCATAGAGGCTAATGTTAAATGAACGGCTAGTCAGTGAAAGTTATACCCCTAAACTCACTTCTCGCATGATCTCGCGGGGTTTTAGCCAAACTCGAAAGAGGCTTAATAGAAACTTGTCTCCAAGGTTATTTTAGTCAAGAAGATTTTGCCTGTCTGTTTTACTGTCTATAAAGATCATTTGTTTGTTTATTTTTCTGAATAAGTGCCAATTTAAAGTCATTTAGTCTTACTAATTTCCAAAATTATAATGTAGAGCTTTTGATGTTCACTAACTTGGGAAAAAAATTTGTTTGTACACAAAAATTTAAAAATTTTGGCAGTTTAAAGTAAACAGTTCACACTAAAAACAAATATTTTTTATAATTTGTACAGTACACTCACTTTAACAAATGTAATATTGAATTTTAAATTTTTTCTGCATCCAAGATTCAGCTATTTATTATCATTAAGGCTAGATTTCTCCAAATTATTATAACAACTATTACAATTTATCTGTGTTTTTTTTCTGTTTTCAGTATACAATATGGAATGTGCTATGGTTAGGTTGGAATATATTTGTGATATTACTTTATTTAAATCAAGGAGCACTAGATAGGGTAAGTCTAATTTTCTGTTTGTCTGTGTGTTTGTCAGTCTGTCTGTTTGTCTGTGTGCCTGTCTGTTTTCCCTTAGTCCCACATAGACCTTTCAGCGATGCGGCACAGGTTCGAATCCCGCTCAGACCAAATAAAAATGAAAAACATTTCTGAGTGGATTTTTCACTCTGTATCTGGAAAAGTTTCCAGGTACTCGGCAAAGGTCGGGGGTTTCCTCCAGGCAATGAGACCAGCCCCGATAGCTCAGTCGGTAGAGCGTCCGCTTCAGGCCTGGGAGATCCGGGTTCAAGCCCGGGTTGAGTCAGACCAAAGACTTTAACAGTGGTAGCTGTTACTGCTTCGCTTGGCGCTCAGCAATAGGAGTTAGAGCAGCGACTGGTTGGCCCGGTGTCAGTATACTGTGACTGGGTGAGGGGGCTTGCTGGTTGTCTTCGGCAAGTCGTCTCGGTGAGACAGCACCTAAAAGAGCGGTGGAAATCCGCCCTGTCACAAGGAGACAACGTCTTCATTTAACCGAAATACTGTTGAGCAGGACGTAAAACCCCAATCACTCACTCACTCCAGGCAATGAGCCCGGTTTCCTCCCCCACTAAACCTGGCAACGCTCCCATATAAGTGAAATAATCTTGAGTACAGTGTAAAACATCAACCATCCAACCATGCCAATTTCAACTTATAGGCTAGTCATTAAACCCTTTAACACTAAGTCTATTTTTAGTGTCTATTTTTAACTGTGATAAAATTACACTTCATGTACAAGAGTTGATTTATCGGCGTTAAATTTAACAGAATACTGGGTTATTTCCCCACTATATGTAGCTCTGGCTAGGTCCCAACTCAAAATGAATAAAACTTTTGTATTTGTTCATTTAAAAAACTGATTTCCCAAAATAAGTCTCAGGCAATGCACTATCTTTGTAGTGCAGTGTTATTTAGGGTTTTGATTTTCCCTCAGGGAGTCATTAAGGGTGCAATAAACAGGTTTTATAGCCCTGTGTTTGTCTATGATATGTCTTAGTTTACACCTCTAACATGTAGATATTTGTCAGTTTACTGAGTATACATACATGTACATGTATAACCTTCACTGACTACCTGTACCTCAAACTTCAGATTAAGCTGTAAATAAACCCTCTGAAATTCAACTTCACCAGTTGTAGCTTTTTGCTCTATTGTCCTATAGCATTGGAACGGGCTATTTTCTTTACTTGTTTGTTTGCAATAGTGGGTATAAGTTGACATTGAAAGAGGCTATTTCAGGCCATATAATTTCGGTGTCAGTCAGAAACATTGAATCGTTTCCGTATAATAAAATGCTGGGAACCAACCAGTAGTGGTGCTAGTTTCGTTATACATCATACCATATACTGACTTTCATGATGGGTAACAGATTTTCGTTTCCGTAGTTTTAGAACAACAGTAACAACAGGCTACCGAAACTCATCGTTACCGTGAAATCGAATGGCCTGCTATTTCTTATCTTCTATTTCAAATGGTGAATACCAAAGCCCCCTTCTTGTCCTGCATCTTGGCTCCATGGCTCTATCATTTAACTGATACATGCTGATGCGTATAAAATCTTTTGCCTATGGGTCTCTGGTTCTAAATAAAAAGGGGCCTTGATGGTCCAGTGGGTTAGTCGTCCCAGAGTCCCACACAGACCTTCCATCAATGTGACCGTGGGTTCAAATCACACTCACCTATGTGGGATGGTTGCCAGTTACCAACAGAAGGTCGTGGCAACGCCGCCATATAAGTGAAATAATCTTGAGCGCGGCGTAAAACACCAAACAATCAATCAATCAATCAAATCACACTCAGAGTGCATCTTTCACTCGGCCGCCGTATGTGGAAGAGTTACCAGGTACTCGACGGAGGTAGAGGTTCCCTCTGGACAATGAGCTCGGTTTCCTCCCCCAATAAACCCGTCAACGCCGCCATATAAGTGCGGCGTAAAACATCAATCAAGCTACCACTGCATTTACATGTTCGGAGTTTCCCCCTGGACAAGGAGTCTGGTTTTCTCCCCAACTGAACTTGACAATGCCTCCATTTAAGGTGAAATAATTTTGAGAGGGGCATACAGTAAAAACATCAATGAAGAGGGGGGGGGGACCTTTAATTTTACCTTTTCATGTTGGATTTTAATCTAACTTCATCATTTGTATCGATATTGTGTTTTCAAATCAATATTTGTTTCTTTTGCAGAACAAAGACATTTACATATTAAATATATCCACTGGTAATAAAAGTTGGTGGTTAGAACATGGAGTTGGCTGTACCATCACAAACACGACTGCAGTAGAGTCATCTCCCTCTTCCAGCAGACCTATTCCACTAGAGGGCGCTGTTCAAGGTTGTCTGTTAGCCTATTATTACGTAGAAGTTTTACACGCTGCTGTTCAGGTGTTTTTATCGGTAAGTAAAAGTTCCAGAAACAACGAGAAGTGAATGTCGTTCATTTCTACTGTGTTTGCAGTCTAGGTTCATGGGGAATTATTTAAAATCAGAATAAACTTGACTCCTTTTAGTGATATACGGTAAGAATTCCGCTAATTCAAGGACGAGCAATGTGAAGATTACAAATTATTAGACTGATTTCTGCCAGATTTGGTCTAAAACAACAACAATAGCGATTGCTCGATAGGATTATCGGTCGCTCCATGCAGGAGGTAACACACCCAATGAAAAGTCTTAAACCTTTAGAGTGCTTTTCGTAATGTTTTGAGTACTTGAATTCGCTGAATTCTTACCGTAATGTTAATTAATTGTAAATAAAGTATGACTTCAATCTTGTTTCAATAGTTGGTACAAAATGGTTATTGTACATATTAGCTGTGTAACGCACACAGTAGTCAACCCTCTGTACTGAAAGTCATTTTGGAATATTCTCAGTGACTTATTTTAACACTTGATTGTACGTAATGAAGCTGACTTCTTTTAAATGATCTTGAGCGTGGCGTCGAACACCAAACAATCAATCAATCGATCTTTTAAATGTAACTCAGCCATACTAACAGCTTAACACGGTTTGGGCATATATCAGGTTTTATTAATTAAGTTGGCTCAGGGGAGCTCAAGTCACATTAATTCAGGGACAGCTTTTAGAGTATGTAAGCTGATCAGGCGTTCACAATTTATTAATCAGTCAATTGTTTTTAGGAATTTACCCAGCACCTGTGGTTTATGATTAATACACTGCAATTAATCCATATGATATGTACTTTAATATTTATGAACACAAATCACACGGGCACAGGGAAAATCTTCTTGTCTAAAATAACAACAGAGACAAGTTTCTAATTATGTTAAAAAGAGGTATATCATTTAGAGTGTTAGTACATGTTAGAGTGATTGTTTTTTTGTGTTAACTGTTTGTATGGCTGTAACAGGGATCGAAATAACCGCCTGTCCACCTGTCGATGACAGGTAGTTTTGACGTGCGACAGGTCCAAATAAAATCTACCTGTCGCATGCGACAGGTGCATGTTAAGTAGTCATATGTATTTATTAGTAAGTATTCTACAGTCAATGGAAGTATTTTAAAAAAGAAGATTTGTTTGAAGAAGAAAAACATTGTTAAAGTTTAGACGTTATTAAAACCGATCTTTCAGTGGTGACACCAAACAGCTTACGTCCATAGTGGAACATCTCTAGTCAGTCAGGGCTTGTCAGCCGATTCTAAGGTGACGGCTCTCAGTGAAAAGTGACCGATAACGTCTCCAAGACTGCTGCGCAAGCAGTACCTCAAGCTTATGGACGATGAATAGAACGTAATGCGCAAGTTTCTTGTGACACGGCAGCACGGTGGTTTAAAAGAATCGGACAATGCGTAATATTCTCGATTCAAAACGAAATATTTACACGATGCGAGAATTTGATTGTTATGAAACAAATGCTACAAGATACATGTACAAGGAAAGCGAAACAAAGGCAGTAAAGGACAAAGTAGGGAAATAACGAAAGTGAAATTCATTTGACGCTTTCATTTCTCAAACCTATGTAGTTTTTGCATGGTGCCAAGTGAACAAAAAATTAACATTTCGAAGAAAAAAAAAGTATTTAAACCTAGAACGGCTAGAGTATGTTCTTTAATACCTTTATGCATATGCATTAATTCCATTGACAAGCAAAATTCAGTATTGAATGACAGCGGCATTTTTTATACGATGCCGACATTGCCGATACGGCGATAGCTACGGGAGTTTTTAAAACAATTTTATGCCACATGTCGTGTACTCTCTCAACACCACAGTACTAATGCCGTAAATTCGTAGTGGTCAAGCAAATTGGAAGTTTTCGTTTATTTTATAAACAAATGTGAGAAAGCAACAGCTATTAAAATTATTCTCTTCGTTAAAGTGTCATGCGCTGCCAAAATGTTGATATTTTGACATCAAAACAGAATGTTGAAATTATTGGCTTTTTTTTCTGAAGACGTATATTTCAGAAGCTTTTTAGGGCTTCTACTTCTACTACTGTTCTAGTCTCGAAAATGTACGATAAAGTATTGTTTTGAACTAACTTTTAGAACATGTTTTCGGTTTGTACAGGCCACATACTGTATGGATTTTCCTCATTTAAACGCCAATAATTTAGTTTTTCGATGGCCTGAAGGCCTCTTACTGGCGTGATGATAAAAAATTATGAAAAAAGTGTGAATTTTGGCAGCTCATGCCACTTTAATGAAACAAGTCAAAAAATGGGCAAAGAACGAATGAATAACCCCTCCCCCCACCCACCCTCACCTTCATCGACATATTACTAGTTATACTCATCCCCAAGACAAAACTGGAAGTTCTATTTGTCATCAATGAAAAAGAAAACCATTTAGAATTTTTTGTTTGCTTTTATTTTATTTTCAAGTACAATTGTAAATATTATTTCACAGTTATTATTCAGAATTTAAGATATTAAAAGAAAAGCAAGCAGCACTAGTATGTGCACACGCACACCTCAACGCTCCAGATTACTGTCATGTGCCACCTCATACACTAATACGACGAAAATACTTGTACAGGTGGAAAATATTTGTGACAGGTAGGAAAAAAATCTACCTGTCTCATGTGACAGGTGGAAAATTTTGATCATTTCGAGCCCTGCTGTAAGTCCGCCTGATCGATCAAATATTCTTATACGAACCACACCTCCATACATTTGTGGGAGCCACGGTGGCTAAGTCAGCAAAGCCTTTTATAAAATAAGAGTGTTTTTTCACCTGAACATTATGGATGAGTTGCCCTATATTCAGTGAAGGTCAAAGTTTTCTCCCCTGGCAGGGTGCCAAATACGCTGAATTTAGCTTTGCCACTGGTTGTGACGCTATGCATTCTGGGTAGATATTGAGGTCTAGCTTTGAAGTAAGCAGCATCTCTTTTCAAGCCCTTGACGTCATTAGCAATCTGCCTTTAGGACGTGTAAAGTTCCGAAAAAATATACGCCCATGCTCTTTTGTGAAATTGGTTGCAGTACTAATACATCATTCCTTATTATCATATAGAAGTTGAAAGTATAACATTAAACAAAAGACATTGAAACATTGCGCCTAAATATAACAGAAGTTGTAAATCCAGAAAGAGTTTGTTTAATGTTATTCCTTATTATAATTCTCATGTCGTCGTTGTTGTTGTTGCAGATCGTTGGTATAATTGTGTCAAGTTTGGTCATCTATTTCATCACCGAGGAAGACGACAGTTGTAAGTACCTTGCCCAAACTAGCACATACCCCCGTCCCCCGGAGCGCTCCATTGTCAAATACGAGCCCGTCATCAACGTACGAAACAGCTGGGTTTTGCCGTCGTATGTGTCCTACACGGACAGTCTTGAGTGGTCCCACACTCAGTCCTCAGTATGACAACAACAACAACATACCTGCCACAAACAGGTGTGTTTTCAATAGTAATTTCCCCGTCTTAACCTTAAATTTACACAGGGCAATATTAGCTTATATTTAGTCTGCTTTCTAGGTGTGTAGCTGGGATTAGCCATCATTTCAAATTAAGCTTACCCTTTTTTTTTTTGCATAAATAAAATCTTCCAAGATCATATCCCCATCCCCAATGTAAAAACAGGGCTAAAAAAATTATATTTTTCCCATGTTGCGCCCTCGAGGAATCCTGTCATTTTTTGGTAGCCCCATTCAGTTACTCCATGTTAAACATGCTAAAAGTTAATTGCCCTTCCAAAAATTTTGCTTGTGACGGGCTGCAAAAAAGTGTCTGGAAAATAGTGCCTGAATAAGAACAGATTGTTAACTTGGACCCCCATGGCGTTTAATGAGAAGGCAAAATTTTCATGTGTAAACTTAATATACTATTTTGTGTTCCACTGCCTGGGCTTTTTTCTCCGTTTGAATTCCCATTTTGTTTGGTCACCTATGTGATATCAAAGTTTATCTTTTTGACGATGTTTCTTTGATTATCATATTTCATCGTCCTTTTCTGGTTAAATAAGATTTGAATTAGCCTGTTTGTTTAGTCCTTGCTGAGTTGACTAACTTTTCTTATTTTGAATGTGGCGTAAAACACAAAGCAATCAATTATCATGTAGGGGCTTTCTGGCTCATTGGATAAAAACCTTAAGGCCTCGTTCTTACTGTGCGATTTGTCGTACCGATTTGTAACATGCGATTCAAATGAATGCATTTGATTGATTGACCAACCAATTAAAAGCATCCATTTTAATCTCATCCGGCAAGTCTGCACGACAAATCGTACAGTGAGAACGGGCAATTAGTCTAGATGCTCGCTCTTGGCACACTCCTCTCAGCGATGGAGCGGGGGTTCAAAACCCGCTCTGGCCAAAACAATCTTTCAATGACTTTTAGAGTGCAATCAACACAATCAATCAGCTTTATAAAAGACACATGTAGAGTATAATAATCTAGAGTTAGTTGTATTAATATGTTCCTTAATGTGGCATGAGCTGTCAAAATGTTGATATTTTGACGTTAAAACAGAATGTTGAAATTATTGACTATTTTTCTTAAGACGTATAATTCAGAAGCTTTTTAGTGCTTCTAGTCTCGAAAATGTACGATAAAGTATTGTTTTGAACTAACGTTGGCTTAGAATGAATGAATGGCTGTTCCGGCTATTTAAATTTTGTTTAAATACTTTTCGAACACGTTTTCGTTTCGTACAGGCCACATACTGTATGGATTTTCCTCATTTAAACGCCAATCATTTAGTTTTTCAATGGCCTTCAAAGCCTCTCACTGTCGTGATGATCAGAAATTATGAAAAAAGTGTGAATTTTGGCAGCTCATGCCACTAAATACAGCCACTTTAAAACTACATGTATAGTTTCTATCATTCGGCTTACATTCATCTGCCAGCTGCTTCTTTTCTGTTTAACGGATAAAAGTTCTTTCTGAACACCTAGCAGTGATTTGTTATTGTACATGGAGTAAATATGTATCTAAAAACATATCACGTTGAAACGAACGAACTTCCTGTAATGTTGAAGAGACAGCGATTGAAAAGATGCATATCTTCCGTCACGAATCGGAAATATCTTCGTATTTGACGTCATAGTTGACATTTGAACTCTTTCAGCATCATTTCAACCAACTATAAAGACGCCCTGGCTCGACGACGTTTGTGTATGACGTCACAGCAATAGTAAAGTACATACCAGATGTCAACTGTGACGTCACAGCGTTATAGCTAATTAATTTCCATATAAGCTGTAGAGAGAAAAAGAATACCTTAAGTTTTAATTACATTTTGCTGTTGGCTTAGTTAGTAGGTCAATACAGTTGAAGTTTTTAAACAAATTGAGGCATGGACTTAAACCTGTCATTAATCCTTTAAACCTTTTCTGTGAGCACGGCGTAAAACACCAAACAATCAATCTTTAAGCCCTCTCTGATCTACTTTAGCTGAATTGCCTTTACAGTTCTAAGTTCTCCTAGTTGTTTAAAATGGTTTTAACTTTTACTAGAAATGCATGAACATTTGAGCTTGGGTGGAGGGGGTGGTGGATTTGGGGGCAGATACATGCCTTCCACCCCGTGGCCTCTTTTGTTGAGGTTTAACTCACACTCAGATTAAATAAAAAATGAAAAATTTCGGAGTGGATTTTTCATGGGATCGCTGTATATGGTAGAGTTGCCAGGTACTCGCTGAAGGTTGGGGGGAGATCTCGGTTTGTTCCCACACTAAACCTTGCAATGTCGCCGTATAAGTGGAATAATCTTGAGTGCGGTGTAAAACATTAATCAATCGATCCATCCGGAGCTTCTATGATTGATCCAATGAAACCAATTGGCACTCAGGACAAAACAAGCTTTCCATCGATGAGTCGTGCATTTGAAATTGAATTTCATAAAGTCAAACAGAATTGTCAATCTTTCTAATAATCGCCTTCAATTATAAACCGTGACGATTCATTTAGGTAACTGGTGTCTGCATATGAGACTGTGCAGGAAATGTCAGGTACATACAGATGCATCATGGGTAAAATGTACATCGCTGTGAAGTCTTGCATTTATCAAAGTGGGAAAGGGTTAAAGTGTATCAATTCTCTTTAATCGCATGTCAAATAAATTAAACTTCCTGACTTTTTACACTCTGTGCAGCCTAATGCAAAAATTTATATGGGGTTCGTTTGTTGGGGTACGGTAATTTTTTGGTCGGCTGCTACATGTGTCACCATATGACCATAGCTGTTGAGTGTGACTAATAGTCAAGCAAAAAATCCCTATCCTATTTCATGTTTTCCCATAATCGTCCTATAGGGCATGGGGGTGGGGGGTGCCTCGATAGTGGGTTGCCATATGTGGAAGAGCTTGTGAAGGTACTCGCCGAAGGTCGGGGTTTTCCTCAGGGCAATAAGCCCGCTTTCCTCACCTACAAAACCTGGCGACGCCGGCATATAAATGAAATAGCCTTGAGTGCGGCATAAAACATCAATCAATCAAACCTATAGGGGATGGTGGCCAGGTTACACTGGGAGGTCACAGCGTTTTTGCAGCCACAGAGCTGGGTTTACTCTTACACCAAATCTGACACTGTCACCACAAGTGAAATAATCTTGAGTGTAGCATAAAATATCAACCCCTGTTCACGGGAAAATCAGTTAAATTAATAATAACACTGAAGATTGGTCTTTCTGAAAATTGCAAGATTACTTCTAGCTCTTGGTTAAGGCAATATACATAACAAACAGAAAAGAATAAGAATGTAATAATGTTGAAACCAATAAAGCTTGTACCTTAACACTTTTGTACTTTTGATGGTGATACCATCTAGAGCACATTTGCGCTATTTTTAAGGCTGTTAAAGTCAATACTACAATATATACTTGTACATATTCTACCATGCAAAAAGTTTACATATTCTACCATGCAAACAGTTTACTGTTAATGCAGCACTATGTTTTATATAATTTGACTGGTGTATTTTAATTAAAAGAGTTCACAAGCTCTTGATCTAGCCCACTAGCCAAGTCATTTACAAAACGCATTAGGGCAAGCTGGAAGTCCTAGCCCCGGTTTTGTAACTTCTGCCCGCCTCATTAGGGGTGGGGGCATTTTAGTTTTGCTTTAGCTATGTTTGCTGACCTAACACAGGGGAAATATGCCAAATACATGAGCTTTCCTTTCGTTCCATGTATTGTGTAACCGTATGTCAAAATTAAGATGATAGGCATTTATGGCGGAGTTGCCAGGGGATTTCCTCCAGGCAGAGAGCCCGGTTTCTTCCCCCACTAAATCTGCTGCCCTATAAGTGAAATAATCTTGAGTGTGTCGTAAAACATAAAAAATCTACCCCGGAACCATTGTTGTTGAGCATTTTTGAGAAATCGATGAAGGTCTGCAGTTAAATTTTTGTCTGTTTTAATTTGTAATTTACCTTGCGAATGTAACAATCGTCAATCAATCCATACACTTGAACCTACCCATATTCATTAACCAACCAATCATTCAATTTATGTGTTTTTTTGGAATGCCGGACATTTATTTTTGACGATTGTATGTTCCATTTACGCTAACAAAGACTTGTATATCTATTCATATATTTATCTCTAAACTCACA
Source organism: Lepidochitona cinerea (assembly GCA_963971465.1). Classification (NCBI taxonomy): domain Eukaryota; kingdom Metazoa; phylum Mollusca; class Polyplacophora; order Chitonida; family Tonicellidae; genus Lepidochitona; species Lepidochitona cinerea. The sequence goes on from OZ020565.1 coordinate 4,138,442, forward strand.
CTTTATTATCCCCTTGAATGCCATTTTTGTTATTTTCGTTTTTTTAAATTATTTATTCATTTGTCTTTCATTTATTCAGTTGTTTTATTCATTCATTTATTTGTTTTCGTTTTGTAAACATTTTTTGGTTTATGATTGCCTCCCCTTTTTCCAGATACATTCCCAAAAGACAGTACCGGCGGTAGGATATATTTTTTATTTGCAAAAACCTTTCGGCTAAATTCCTACAACGCTAACTCATGTAGCTTAGCTTTTAGTTGCAATTCTAACAAAAATAGTTTGGAATACAAACTTAATTTCGTCCTAATTCTAAAATCTAATCTAAAAGAAAGTAAAAAAAAATCTATAAACATATGCCTTCCATTCTCCAAGTTTTACATGGTAGATTAACAAATTTCGATATTACTGAAATCGCAACACACTCACCCTCTCTGTGGCACGATTATTTAATTGCACTTTTTACATGTCCTAACGTAACACCTCCTCTTACTTCCGTATGGAACTTTGTAACCATGGTTACAAGGTTGCCCTCACTTTCATTTTGAGCTTTGTAACCATGGTTACATAACTGCACTCCCTTTCATTTGCACTTTTGTTATCATGGAAACAAGACTGCCCTCGCTTTCATTTGCACTTTAGTAACCATGGGAATAAGACTGCCCTCAACCTCATGTGACACTTTGTAACCGTGGTAACAAGACTTCCTTTATTTCCTTCTGCACCTCTGCTTGTCGCTATTAATTTAATAATTGTGAATTAATTTGTGAGTTTTTATTCATCCATCACCACAGTTTTAGTTAGCATTTCGTAGTCAGTGTATACATGGCCGATTTAGTCTTCAACCCAAAAATTACGTCCTGTTTGCTTGATGAAATCACATTGGATAATGTCAGCTTCCTCCAAAGTATTTTGCGGAATCAAATAGCTTGAAAATAAAATGAAAAAATGTGTCGCTATAAAGTACTTAGCAAAGCTATCACTTCAAAGTTAGGCCCCTTAAAATATCCCATAATTTTTCGTGATATCATTAGGCTCTATCAAATATAAGGGGGCGGGGGGGGGGGGGGGGGGGGGGGGGAGCGCTCGGTGGCTCGGTGTTTTAGACTGATAGTCCCTTAAACAGACACAGGCCTCCCATCTATGCAGCGCAGGTTCGAATCCCACTCGGAGCAAATTTTAATTGGGTTGAAAGGTGGGGTTTTCACTCAATCGCCGTATATGGGAGAGTTGCCAGGCACTCCCTGAAAGTCGGGGGTTTTCTCCGTGCAGTGAACCCGGTTTCCTCCCCCACTAAACCTGGCAACGTCGCCTTATATGTGAAATAATCTTGAGTGCGGCGTAACATCAATCAATCTATTGAATATGCCTTGTGTGTATCCCTATATACCTAAAACTGAAGAGCCTGATCAATTTTAGAATCAGTAAAGAACAAAAATGGCTGAACCAAGGTGCTTGGATACTAGAAATTGTAGCAAAGTTCAATGATAAATCTCCATGATTTTAAAAATATTTTGTCTCTGTTGAACGATTTACCCCATGGGGTTAGTTATTTACATGCCCATGTCCACCCTCTGAAAGGAAAACATTGTAGTAAATGCTAATTTGGATACCGTTCAGCTACTCCAAAGAAAAAATGACAAATTTCTGAATTGTTATTTTCGCCAGATCAGTGAGATCACCTATGTGATTGTTGGGTACTGACTAGCGGTCCTGTAGGCAAAGAACTTGGTTTCCTTCTCCAGTAAACAAGGCAATGTCTTGAATTCATTGTCATTTAGTGTGACATAAATCTGTCAACCACAAAGCAATGCCGTCATAAATGTTTAACTGAATTCAATTATAGCATAGGCAGTGTATCTGTGTGGTTGAGAGTTTCTGAGACAGCTTCAAAATAACTTTCTTCGTCACTCGATTGTGAACGCTAAAGCTCTTAACAGGTAAAATCCTCCATGAGCCTGAGAGAGAAAAAAACACTTCAAAAACCTACACAATGCTAAAATTGACATCCTCCAAAATGTAGCACTTCCCGGAGTCCTTGAGGTGTTTCTTGCCAGAGAGTTTGAAGTCGACAGTGTTTATTTATATCTCTACTCTTGTGAGTTAACAAGCACCATGTGTTGAGGGACTCATTGTAGCACCTTTTATCTCTCAAGGGCCCTATAATATCACCACTCAGCAACAACTATACAACTAAGAAATGTTTGAAACTCTCTTTTAAACGTGGGCCCCATACTGATGAGAAAGGATTAAAGCATCATCAAAGCTAAACCCCCTTTATAGTCCTGAAATAATCTTTAGCGTGGCGCCAAATCCAAAACAAACAAACCCAGCATTAAACAACATCGTATTAATATCTCAACAAATGTCCATTCAAGGATGGGATTATCTCGGACAGGATTAACGTTGTTGTGGTTGTTAATCAAGAATGAGTTACGTGATCTCGACTGTCAACACGAGCATTTAACATACATGTTACAATATAACCACAGCTGACTTAAAATCATCACTGGGCCCAGGAACGGAAGAATGGACTTAAAATCATCACTTGGTCCAGGAACGGAAGAATGGACTTATAAACTGCTTTGTTAAATCTGACCACAATTGAATTGTTAGGGATAGGTAGGACAATGGTACAGGTGGTTTTATAATAGATTATAATAAATAATTATTTGAGATAATTACTAGATTGTAATTTGAAATATTTAAATTTATTCTTTCCAACAAATAAAAAGAGAATAGTGTCTTCCATGTGAATGCTGTAAATTATTATTGCATAAATATCTCGCACAGTAAAAGCCCTTGGCTTAAAGTGTCGAGAAAGTGTACTCTTGTGCAATAAAATATGTTTAAAACAAAAACAGAATAAACAGCAGTGGTATATATTACAGTGGATTATCATTTAGAGTTTCAAAAAAAAAGTAGATTGATGTAACATAGTTTCTTTTCTTATATTATTTCATAAAGATTATTTCTTCAGTTAAAACTAAGCCAAAAATAAAAATGTAATAATTTCTGAGTGAATTTTTCACTTGGTCGCTGTATATGTTGAAGAGTTGTCAGGTACTCATCGAAGGTCGGGGGTTTCCTCGGGGCAATGAGCCCGTTTTCCTCCCCCACTAAACCTGGCAAGGGCGCCATTTAATTGAAAAAATCTTGAGTGTCGCGTAAAACCTCAATCAATCAAACAAATGAAATTGACTGATTGATAGTTACATTTAACTGGAATTCTAAGTTTTGAGTGATGTGTTCAATATTCTGACATACCCCCTTTTTGACACAATAAGAATCCTTTCTCCATGATTATTTTAAATGTATGTAGGTTAATATTTAGATTTTTCAGAAAGTGATCTTCAAAGTTACACTGAAATCTGTCTGTACGTTAGAGCAATTCTTTAAACATGTTATAACTACAGTGATATGATCCCTAGAATAGAATGAATGTCACACCCATAAGTCGTACAACATACCTGTGGGGAAATTGGTTGTTAACCTAGTTCATTAAGCTCTAATCAATGATTTTTATACATCCACTAATTCCCATGTCAGTTTTTTTTTGGACAAAGATCAGGCTTACTATTGGTTTGACTTTTTGTAACGTCTGATGTTTTTTTGTCTTGAATCGTGTATCTTTTGTAAAGAATGAAAGAACGGATTTGTCAGTTAGGGGCCTTGTTGGCTCAGCCGATTAGAGAGTGTAGTCCCTCACTCTGACACGGGCCTCGGTTGCTCAGTCGGTTAGAGTGATAGCTCCTCAGTCCGACCCAGGTCTTCCATTGATGCGACACGGGTTCAAATCCCACTCAGACCAAATAATAAAAAAAATTGAAATTCACTTGATCACCTTATATGGAAGAGTTGCTAGGTACTCACCGAAGGTTGGGGGGGTTTCTCTGGGCATAGAGCCCAGTTCCCTCTCCCGCTATAATTTCATTTAAGTGAAATCATTTTGAGTGTCAGGCATTTGGTCAGATGGGAAGAGGGGGAAGTCAGGGATTTGGTCATGTGGTTGGGCAAGTTTAGGGGTTAGACAGGCAATTGGTCAGTTGTTACCTTTTGCCATACAACTTCAGCTTTTTATTGCGACGTCAAGCCCTAAAAAATCTTTATTAGTTCAAAAGGTTTTGTTTAAACTGAGATTGAGGAAAAAATGTATTGGTTTTGACGTTTTTGTTAAAACTGATATTTAGCAGGAAATACTGCCCAAATGTTTTTAGGACTTAAGTAATGTGTAATTATGTGGCCTGGATATGTGTAGTTAACAGTAAACAGATATTGTATTTACGATAAATCTCACATGATTCTTACCTGTGCATGCAGGTAAATTGATTTTCACCTGAGTGAGGCTAATCAGTGTTGGATTAGCGTCATAATGCCCATTCTCCCCTCAGGGCACTGGGTCAATGACTCATACTCAGTTATCTAGAACATTGATCTGGGAGATCTAAACATATCTACCGTTTAGGAATAGATAGAAAACCTAACCTTGCTTTTTCGAAATAAAATATAAGACCCCTCCCACCCACACGCCCTTTAGGATTTTAATAATTAAGTAGTTAGATTCACTGGGCTAAAAGTCTGTTATGTGGAATATTCTATATGGGAATCAAGATATGTAAAATTTGAACTAATGAAAGAAAACCCCAACCTTGCTTTACCAGACTTTGATTATTTGCCCTTATCACCCCGACACCCATCCCTTGCCTTTAAAGAACTTGGTCATTGTGGATTACACTAAGCTATAAAGAATATTCCACAACTAAATCTATATATCTCCAGTTTATAGGAGTTAAAAACCTATTGTCTTATTGGATTGAAATACTGGGTGATTTTAAATTATTCGTGTCATCTTACATGAAGTTTGACAAATCTAAGTACTTTTAGGAGGAATGGTTGTCGATATTAACTCATTCGGTACCGCAGCTCTGTCCAGTCCCCGGCGCGTGGCCCGTCAGCCAGACAGTGCAGATTGCCTAAAACCCCACAGCGATGTCCCTGACTAAATTTACTTGCACACAGGCCAGTCAGTGATATCGCTTGTTTGGTCCTGTACACCATTAAAATTTACAAAATCAGAAACGATTGTGTACATGTTACTAATATGTATTAAGTGTTTGTTTATAAATCAAAATTCAAATCAAAAGATTATGTTTATCTGTCAAAAATAGCCCGTGAAACGTGAAGAAAGAGCGACGTATCACTCGTTCGACGAGTAAAAATTTTAACATGACGAAAGTCAGTTGAAAAAATAATGGCAAAAAAATTCCCGATTCGTTCTGAAATTAGTGAACTCTTATAAAAAATATCTCCATGCACGTTTTGATATTAATATAAAATTGAATAAAAACATTTAAGTTTACTTTATTGGTGTAAATAACATTTACAGTTGCGAAGTTACTTAATTGCTGCAGCTGAACGAAAATTCGATCGGTAAAATAGTGATTCTACGTTGCCGTGTATTTCATTTCATTTTGAAATATTCCTTCTTTTCAAGCTCGGAAAAAGATAATATTGATCTTATTAAGTGTCTTATGGAACACTCTCCTTCAAAAATATTTATTATTGTTACATTTTTGGAAAGAATTTAGGTGTTTAAAATCCAAATTCGAGAAGGCCGTTTTACAGACTTCGAACAGGCCGTGGCGGCCCGGCAACAAGCATAGTTAAATTATTTCTTATAGTCTCCCTTGAAAACCTGAAAGGAGTCTATTTTTCATACGTTTTAAAATGACCTGAGGATTGTGATTTCACTCTGAGATTTAACAAAGCTCCGATAAATGTCTTCTTTTCACTTCTCTGGACTCCAAATAAACTCCAAATAACGTATTCAATGCCAAAATAACCCATTTGTCTTTAACTGTGTCAAGCCTGAGAAGTCTTCAAATGCATATGTAGGGGCCTAGTGATTGACAACGGGAACTCGCTCTCGCCGACAATTTTCACTATCCGATTTTAGCACTTTTTAATCGTAGATATTTAAATATCACACTCACTGTCAGTATATTGAAGACAAGGAAAATATATATTAAGATCTGAAGCTGTAAATATAAGGAATTCCACCAGCTTTTATCGTCAAATTTAACATTTTCTCGCTATATACGTATGCTTGAAATGTCCGTTCTAACTTGGACAAAGTTGGAAGTTATCAGTGAATTACGCGTACTAAAAAGTAAATTAAACCTCTTTTACCGTATTCAAAGATTGAAAAAACAAAACACAAAGCAACAAACAGATGCAACATGTGATTTTATTTGTTCATTCTCAAAATTAGTTGAAGTTGTAAGAAAAAAGAACCTGTATGTTTACTGTATACATTTTGTCGCCATATGGCGTCAGTGGGGTTTTAGCCGACTTTTCTGCTGTCGCCATACGGCGTCTTCGGTACTGAAGCAGGCTAGCACTCTGACGTCATATGGCGACAGCGGTACCGAATGGGTTAACAGGTCATTGGCTTGCTCCAGGCATGAAACAATTAAGAAAGTGATTTTGTCGGACCCTAATATAAGCCTTCCACCAATGGGTCGCGAGTTCGAATCCCACTCCCACAATGCGGGATGGTTGCCAGTTACCAACGGAAGGTCATGGGTTTTCTCCGGGCGTAGAGCCCGGTTTCCTCCCACAATAAAACTGGCAACACCGCCATATAAGTGAAATAATCTTGAGCGCGATGTAACACACCAAACAATCAATCAATCAACTAATCCATATATGGTTATCAGGTATGAATGTAAGGTTTGTCTGTCCTCGATCATTCAATCAATCAATCACTCAGGAATAGACCAAAGAGTTAATAACAAATTATGTTTTATTTTTCCAGTTGATTTTATCGGAGGTTTTGATACTCTAACTTCGTATCAATCCTCCACAAAGACCTCTCATATGCAGCTTCAACCAGTCTATGTGTATGTACCACAGCAATAAATATCGTCCTCGTTCATTGGTCAGTTTTTTACTTCATTTTCCGTGAGCAGCATATTTGATTGGTTGGAAACTGACTTGTAGAAGAGCCTTTTCCTGATTGGCCATTGTAAACTGTCTTGTTATAGTTTGAATGTAACAGCACATTTGATTGGTTGAGACTGACATGTATAGTACCCTTTTCCTGAATGGTCATAATAAACTGTTTTGTTATTGTTGGATTGTAACAGCATATTTGATTGGTTGTTTGCATTTTGGCCTTTCAAATCATGTTCAGCAGATTTATTTACAAATATACATCTTTAGTTGTTGTGTTCTCGGTGTGGAATTGTTTGTAATAATTTAAAAAGGAAAAAAAGTCCGATTTTTTTTCAAAAAAGCGTATGTGGAATGGTTGCCTGTTTCTTCTTCTTCACTAAACCTGGCAGCACTGCCATATAAGTGTAATAATGATCAAAAAATTTATTGGAATAGCTCACTCGACAAAACTTACCCTTGAACTTTTGGGTATTTTTCATACTTCCTTGTGTGTCTTTTTGGGTAATATTTTCATTTGAAGTCCTATCTGGTTTATTGCTAGCATACATGTACTTGTGTTGTGTTTAATGTCCAAATATAGTCTTTGTCTGTCATCCGAATGATTGGATTTTTTCCCCTGTGATTTGACCACGCCCCCTTCCCCACACCTGCTTCCACCAAATACCACGGATTGAATGTGACATGTGTTGTCTGGTGATGTCATTTTTTGTCACATTTTGAGTTTCTATACCTAACTTTACCTATGGTATTTGTATTCTTTTTGCACCATTTATTTTTATCCTCCAAAACAATAGACACATGACTAGGTAAAAAAAAGTAGTATCTTTTTAGTTGTTGTTCATTAATTGTATGCTTCTGACTGGTACCTTGCTTTTGTGGCTCATACCTTGCTTAAAGATAGAACTACATGGTTAATTTCTGTGCCCAACACTGCTGCCATATAAGGGAAATAATTTTGAGTGTGGCGTAAAACTTTAATCTAACGCTTAGAAATTATTCTTGAAGCCAAGGTACAAGTTAAGAAGTGTAACTATACCTCAGCATGACATAATTATTATTTTTTATGCATTTTGATGAAAAATATCAAAATATGATTATTTCCAGGTTGTCAAGACATTTATTTGAATAACAGACAATGTAGGAATATTAAAATGTGTCTGAAAGAGAATGGAATATCACGCAAAAAATTTATCAAAGAAAAGCCTCAGATATTTATTTTGACGAAAGCAACTGGTCATTTATTTGCACTTGACTGTAAAGAAATATTTTAATCCTATTGTTGCGTATATTTATAGCATGTTTGTCGTTTTGTTTTAAATGAACTCAATTCCCCCTATCCCCAATGCCAATCTTTATCCCCCCTCACAATAAATAAGTCTCCCCCACATACCCACCCCCACCCCCATCCCCTTGTGGGGTAACAAATGAATAAACAGCACTTGCCCTTTTTAACCCAATATCCCCCCCCCCCCTCCTCCGCTCCCCTTGGGGTACCAGATGAGCCTTAGGTACTTGGTATCCAGTGGGCATAGAACCAGTTTCCACCCATCCGTTACGCTGGTCAGTTGGTTAAACTTGCTTGACAACACAATCTTCCCTTAATGGGCTGCAAGCTTAGATCCCATCTTATTCCCAGAAAATAAAAAACAAAAAAAAATCTCACTCAATTGTTCTGTATGTGCAATGATTGCTGCATTCTTGTTTAACATCGGAGGTTTCCTTCGTGCAGACCTATCGCTCCACTTTCCCCACAAAACCTTTACAACGCCGCCATAGATATAAGTGAAATAATCTTGAGGGCGTTGTAAAACATCAATCAATCAATCAGTCATTCTAAATTTACATACCTGGTAACACACAAAACTGTAAGTGAAATAATGAATAAGCCTCTTTCGGGTTGGGCGGAAGTCCCACGAGATCACGCGAGACCCGTGTTTAGGGGTATAACTTTCACCGATCGGCTGTCCAATTAACATTAGTGCTTATGGAGATCGGCTGTAAGCCTGTTGCAATGTCTGTGATTCTCAGCTTACAATTTATGCTTTTTACACAAGTCTTTTTCTGAGACACATCAAGATGTATACAAAGTGATCTCGCGGGGTTTTAGCCAAACTCGAAAGAGGCTTATTGATGAAAAACAAAATCTAAAGATGTGAAAACGCAAATAGAATTTGACACCCCTGGTCGTTCAAGCATGACTACTAATTTCATGTTTACCAGCTTGTATGCCATTATTTTCCACTAATTTTGCTTCCATATTAGTTTGAATGCAACATTAAATTTACAATCGTATCTTATTAGTACTAATGAGTGGACTTAATTAGTGAATTTGCTAATCACTTATATATTAATTTATCCTATGATATTATAATTTAAGAATAAATTGCCGTTATTCGGTCATCTGCAGAATTTCAATTGACGCATTTATTTTGATTAATGATTTGATTAATTTTCATATATTTAAATAAATTCTAAAAATTGAATGTTTAGATATTTGACATACTTTCATTAATTAAAACACAAAACTGTTTTTCATAACCTATTTGGAACTTTTTGGTTTATCTATTGAAGTAAACTTTTATAGTAATTCTCCCACTTCAGAATGAAGCTTTCTCTTGTTAATATTTTGTGGAGTCTATAAAGAATTTTGATTTAAAATAATTTTCTGAATTTGTTTGTTTTTTGTTTTCTAAATTTGTTTGTTTTTTGTTTTCTAAATTTGTTTGTTTTTTGTTTTCTAAATTTGTTTGTTTTTTGTTTTCTAAATTTGTTTGTTTTTTGTTTTCTAAATTTGTTTGTGTTTTGTTTTCGTTTACAGCAGCCCCGGCGAATGACATGTTAGAATATATGAAGATGCAGAGTAAAACTGGGTCAAGGGGCGGGTTCAGCGACACAAATCGTAGCATCGGCTACAACGGCTTTGAATCATCGGCCGGCGGAGAATTCACGGGCATAGACAATGTTCAGATTCGAAGCGTGGTCCCGGGGATGACAGAAATCCCCGACACCCCGTCCAGTATAGAGGAGCATCCACCCAGCTACAGGGCCAGTATGGGCAACTATTACCCGGCAGACAGACAAAGTGTTCGAAGTAAAGTCAGTAATAAATCTAAACACTCCAAGAAAAACAACGATCAAACCCACCCTCACGCCCTGCCCTGGGTGCAGATTACCCCCTCAGAACCAGACTATGAACCCTCATATCGACAAGTGTTCCCCGTTTAATTGTGCCAGGTAGATCGTGCTTCATAAACATGTTTGGGGCGTTTTCTTGTTTAGCTGTGTCCCTGTTTAGCTTGTGCGCTAGGATTATCTGCTTGCGTGATTGAGATGGATCGTTAGCCAACATTTTCCAACCCTGTCAAGAAAGTTACGGATTGTTTACTTGAGTTACCATGACAACTACAATGGTTTCATAAAAACTGGGTTATTTTTCAAGATGGCTGACGAACGCCTATCACAAGCCATTAGATTACCTTTTTCACAACGGCATAAAGTTTCACACGTAAGATTATGTTGAGGCCCTTGGTGTTAGCTATTCTATTATTACTATGTTATTTCTTGATTGCGACTCAAATCAACAATCAATTTGTAGCAACGAGAAAAGATCATAACAACATATTTGAGAACTTTTGTATAATATATCATCACAACTTGGTGCTGCTAAATGATTTTTTGTTAGAAATGAATTTTTGGGATTATTTTTGCAAGATATTTTCCTGGCGGTAAAAACAAAAAAAAAAATGGTGCGTGTTTTATACTATTTGGCAGACAGATGGGAAAGTTACTGTTTTTTTTAATTTTTTTATTCGTAATTTGAAAGTTAATTTACCAAGTTTTTTTAAGACTGAAGAAAAAAAAAAATCATTTTTTAAGTTTCAAAACTTCAAATTCATTGTGGCTATTTTAAACTCTTATCTTATGAATTGAAGTTTTATGTTTCAAAATGTGTTAGGGATTTATGGTGCCAACTTTAAACCATCTAACAAAGTGATGACTGGATGTGATTTAATGACAATCTTACTTGACCTTCACATACAGAAGGTCGTCTTTGTTATTTTAGTATCTTTTATTCCCTGAAACGAATCATTTACCCAATGGGCTACATATTTATGAAAACAAAGTCACCGGGGCATTAAGAAGGAGGGTGCCTAGGTGGCTCAGTTGGCAGTGATAGTCCCTCAGTCCGGCACAGGCCTTCTATCGATCAGGCACGGGTTTAAATCCCACTCAGACCAAATAAAATTAAACAGTTTCTGAGTGGATTTTTCACTCGATCATCGTATGTGGAAGAGTTGCCAGGTACTCTGCGAAACTTGGGGTTTCCTCCAGGCACAGATCCTGGTTTCCTTTCCCACTAAACCTGGCAATGCCGCCTTATAAGTAATGTAATCTCGAGCATAGAGCCCGGTTTCCTCCCACAATTATAAAACTGGCAACGCCGCCATATAAGTGGAATAATCTTGAGCGCGGCGTAAAACACGAAACAATCAATCAAAGAACAATTTTTTTTATGTACTAGAAAAGCCATATAGACAAGTTTCTGATGAACTATTGTATAGATTGGTCGTGTCAGATTGGCAAGTGTACCACAGTCAACCTTTCAGTCTCAAGTACAGTTGTTCGTGCATGACAGAATAACATTATGGGCCGTTGAACACAAATAAACTGGTGAATGCCTAGGCACATGTAAGAAAAGGTTATATCTTCAGGTGGAACACCTTTACATTGCATCTCTCTATTTGGTCACAAAAGTCATCCCACAGCAATGGCGGTGGATGCTGCCCACCAAATCTCACCTCACGGCCAATTCCAATTATACTTTTGAACCCTAAAACACACAGGCACAGGGAAAATTCCAGTTATATTGTTTATTTGGCCTCATCCAAGTCCAATTACAACACCTAAAGCATCTTTCAAAAAAGAAAGCATATAAGTTATGCTAGTTTGGCCTTTTAATGTATTCTCTTTTGCCATTTCATTCATAACTATTAGAATTTTGTTTTTAAAGTTAGGAATTATTTTCATCGTACAAAGGAAATTTAATATTCACACCGTTTATTTCGGTTCAAATTTAAAATATTAAATCAAAGATGACAAAGTTTTTGACCTCATGCTTGACTTAATTTAAAAATTACTTTCAAATTACCGCCAAAACATTTGTACATATTGAGCACTATTTTCTATTTAAACCAAATCACTCTATATGGTCACGACTTATATAAACTTGTTTTTTATCACAATGTCCTACATGTACTCTGTATTGTTTTTGTGATTGCAAAAATGAAGAAGCTATACTCAATAAATTATCAAAGACTGTTTACGATTTATTTTGTCATCAATCAAAACAAAATATATCAGATGTGAAATAATCTTGAGTACAATTTATAAACTGTGACATGCTCTTGAGTACACTCAAGAATCAAACAATTATGAGAGCAACTTGAATGACAAGTTTTTCTCTATGTTTAAACATATGTGAATTAGTTTCATTTTAAAAGTTTAAATTAGTTTTTCTTATATTTTATAGAATTTATAAGCTAGTTATAATCAATTGTTAACAAGTCCTGTATATATGTACATTTTTTCCTGCACAGACTTCTTATACTCTTGTTTATTTTAGAATAAATGCATACGTTAACAAGATTGAAAGGAGTTGCAAAAAAAATCTGATTTTTTGACTTACTAAAATCTTATCAGTCAAAATACATTAAAAATCAGAAATCTGCTGTCAATATTTCTTGTTCTAAAATACTTGTATTTTATCTTGTATCCTCAATTAGTTTTTAACCCTTTTTATGAGATATTTTCAGTAAAGAATCACGCTTTAGTTTTATTTATTTTATTTCTCCGTATATTTTTTTTCTCTTTCTGCTTTGTCTATATTTATTCGTCCATTGAACATTTCTTCCATCCATTCATCATCTGTAAACTTAATCCCTTTTACATTTAAAACGTGATATATTTCATTGCAGACACTTTTTTTTTAACCGTTTATTTAATTTTTTAAAAATTTTTAAGCTTTTTTTTTTGTTTTGTTTTTATGAATAGCTACAGGCATGACTGCGTGATTTTTTAGTTCACTTTTAGGAAAATTTACTTTAAATGTTACCATGGTTTCAAAACAAATGCGTTTGACTGACAGGTACTTTATAAAAAATCAAGTGAATACAATACAGTTTATTATTAAATTGTAAATCAATCAAGACATTAACAGAAATGCTATCTCGTTAATTATCTTAACGAACGACCTATGTGGGATTGTTGCCAGTTACCACCGCAAGGTCGTGGGTTTCCTGCGGGCATAGAGCCTGGTTTCCTCCCACAATAAAACTGGCAATGCTGCCATATAATTGGAATAATCTTGAGCGTGGCGTAAAAAACCAAACAATCAATCAATCAATCTAACCTACTGGTTTTCTTTTGAACAGGCAAATTTTTCAAACCTGCTGTTATTAAGCTAATTTTCTTTTGATCAACCAATCCCAGTTCTCTATTGAAAATATATGGCATTTAAATTTTTCTAAATTTTATACAGAATGAGGAATTTCTAAAACAAAAAGACAATGATGAAATGCAAAAACAATAAGTAAGCAAATAATCAATTTGAGATAAGCATGACTACTGATTACAAAAAATGTGTTTACTGAGAATTGTTTCATGTTGTTGTTTTGCTATCTTTTATCGAAACAACAGGAGAAATATTTGAGAATCTTGATAAATGCTTGTCTACCTGTGCGGGGACTTACGTTAAAACTTCATACCTGTTGCAATCTACCTGTGCGGGGACTTACCCTAAACGTTTATACCTGTGACAATCTATGATTTTGTCACCAGATTATTTTATTATCAATCTGATCAGCAATTATTTTTATCGCTATAGGCCTACTCTACACACAGGAGGCAGTCGGTTATCTGTCAAATTCATGTATCAATTTGCAGACAGTTAAATGAAATAAAATTTGTTATATTGAAATTTGTTATCTGTCTTGTATTTACTTTTTATCAAAAGGAAGAAATATTTAGATAAAATTGACATTGACCTTCATAACGATGTAAGAACTACATCGAAACGTCGTCACCCAGGAAAACTAAGAAGTTGTTATCCATAAGTAATCGTCGTCTTCATTTGTATTTCCAACTTCTAAATGCCATTGACAGATTTTTTACTTGATCGCCTTTAGTGGAAGAGTTGACAGGTAATTGCTGCAGGTCAAAGGTTATCTTCCAACTAACAGCCCAGCTTCATCCAGCACTTAATACACTGGCAATGGAGTCATACAGTCACAGTGCGACTGGTGTTATATGGCTGGCAACGTGTCCGGTCGCCTTACGTAGAAAAAAACAAATTCGGCAGAGCCCAAACTTCTCGGCTACATGCAATAAATCTAAATTTTATGGTGAGTGGTGACATCAATCAAAATTGCCTGGTGACATCAAGCAATCAAACTTTTCCAGTTATGTCAATCAATCACTCAAATGATCAAAGCTACATGCCCTTGAGTGTAATTTCACTTTAACGGTGGTGTTGAACCATAGCGAGGAGTAAACCACAAAAACCTCATGCACCATTAAATATCTGGAATTGAAACATACCGGAGATATCTGTAATTTTATCTGTTTATCTGATGGTCAGATAACATCACAATTGAACCAGAGATACAACTGTATGGCTTGTTTTCATTATAAACACACAAGGGTTTGTGACTCTACATCGTAAAATCTGACAAAGATCTCCAGAGCAGCTGATGTTATGGGCTAGCTCCGGCATGTAGCGTTAATGTGGGGCCCAAAGAGATTGCACATTTACTACGATTAGTTATGGGCCTACTGCCATAGCCACAATATTTACAGGACTTGTTTTATTGTAAACACACAGTTTTACTCTTGAATAAATTATCTCTATCTGGGGGGGGGGGGGGGGGGGGGAGAGGGGGCTCGGAGCGTACCAAATGAAGCCTTTTGTTGATGGGTTGCGGGTTTGAATCACATTGAGTGGGTTAACCCAATAAAGAAGTGTCCGGTACATATACAAGGTCTTTGGTTTCTTCCCACAGTAAACTAGTCCGGGTTTCTGACTCCAAAGTGACTATTTTGTTATATATACGGCCGTCAGTATTAAAAAAATGTTTTTTTTGGAGTCAAAAGAACAGACTAACACAGTAACAGTAAAGTTGGCAGTACGCAGTACCCCCATATAAGTGAAGCCTTTTTCAGTGGGGGCCTCTGTGGCTCAGTAGGTAGAGCGTTGGACGCTCAATCCGAACAGCCTCCCACCACTGGGTCGGGGGTTCAAAACCCACTCAGTCCAAAAATTGGAAAATTTTCTGACTGGGTTTTCACTCGAGCAACCTATGTGGGATGGTTGCCAGTTACCAGCGGAAGGTTCGTGGGTTTCCTCCGGGCACAGAGTCCGGTTTCCTCCCACTGGCAACGCCGCCACATAAGTGAAATAATATTGAGCGCAGCGTAACACACCAAACAATCAATCAATCAGTTTTGAGTGCCGTGTTGAACAATAATCCATCAGCATTTCATATTCTTGAATTATTATGTAAATGCTGAATTAGAAATTGTTTGACACAACGAGGATACAACTTTGTTGCATGCGTACATCCAGATCCGAGGAGATAATTTCATCTATCTCTGGATTGGTTAATGGGTTTTTTTTTGTGTCGTACTCAAGATTATTTAACTCTTATTGCAGTGTAATTGTAGTAAACAATCCTCTAATGAGCTGGAGCTTCGGGCATCACATTAACGCTACATGCCGGAGCTAATTGCAAGGATGCCAGGTTTAGTGGCAGCGGAAACCAGGCTCTTTGCCTGAAGGAAACCCCCGACTTTCGAGGAGTAGGCCTTCCTGGCAACTCTTCCATATAAGGCAATTAATCAAGCAAAAAAAAAAAAAGTATGGAAAGGCAATCAAGTGAAATAATCCACCCAAAAGTTTTTAAATTTTTCTGTGGACTTGGTGGCATTTGAATCTAACTCTGGACACACATTCTGGATAATTCTGATGGGTTGATCTAGCCAAAACTTTGACCATACTCAATAGCTCTCGTGACGTTAAAACGATCAATTTTACCGAACTTATGGCTATAATCCTGTATCGCCATAAAATTGAACTTAATATGCTAATAATGTATTAATGATATGTGAACATTACAGACTTGGGTTATAGGGGAGACTGGGGTACAGTGGGACATGGGGTACAGTAGGACAAGGGTTACCCACAGTTTAATTTTAGCACGAGCTCAACTGTGACATCATTTCCTGAAGACCAGCCTCTTTCTGAAGTCAGCCATCTGCACTGAATTCAAGTTTAATTGTCAAGTACAAACTGTGAGTAAATAATCTCTTTTTCGACATTCCAACAATTTTTTTACAGTGCAACCATTTTTCTCTTTTCTCCTACATGTTTACTATATATTCTGATTTGCTGGTTGTTATAGTTATATTTATGATTGATTCAGATTGTGATAGTGATAAAGATTACCTCCTCTCCATTATGTATGCTGAAATTGACAAAATGTTGATAGTGTACTATTGGGGTGCACTGGGACAGTTTTGGTGGGGTCAACTGGGACAATGTCCCACTGTACCCCAAGGCTATGTTTTATTTAATTTTATTTTTAATTTCATTTTTTCCCCTTATTTTCAGAGAAAATGGTTCGTAGCCGTAAGCGTAAGGCGGAGGGGTATGGGGGTACCACTGGGGAACAAATGGAGAGAGGTATAAAACTTGTGCTGGAACATGATCAGACTAGAGATTAAGTGATTGCACGCAATCACTGGAGATGGCTCCGCGAAGGAGGGGAACTGATTGACAAGGGTATTAGAACCGGCAGTGTGGTTTATGTTTCGTCTTGATGACCGATGATAGGGCGGATGATTAAGGATTGTTACTTAGCAATTGAATAACACATGTAACTGCCACTTCAGTGAACTATCAACAACCGGCTCTAATAAAGCTAAATATGCATCAGAGTTAGCCATTGTCGTACGTTTCATTAGATTTTTGGCGGACTTGACTGCACTTTCGGCCTTTCCATTGGATTGAGGATAACGAGGTGAACTTGTAACATGTTCAAAATCAAATCGGACAGAAAACTTCCGAAACTCGTCCGAATTAAAAGGCGGGCCATTGTCAGACATAACCTCTTTGGGAATTCCATGCCTGGCAAAATGAGATTTGAGTTTTAGAATCACCTCAGGTGCTCTTAACGAGTCAAGTCTGTCAATTTCATAGAAATCTGAAAAATAATCAACACAAACCAAGTAGTGATTACCATACAATTCAAACATATCACAAGCTACGATCTGCCATGGGCGGGCAGGTATCTCATGGGAAACCATAGGCTCACGGGCCTGGTCAGACTGAAATGTGTTACAAGAACCACACTTACGAATATGATTTTCAATATCTTGGTTCATTTTGGGCCAATACACGACCTCTCTGGCCCTTCGAATGGTACTTTGGACACCCATGTGACTAGCATGTAGCTTATCAAGAATAGTTGGTCTCAAGGCTTGGGGAACAACCAATCGCTCGCCTTTGAAGATGAGACCATCTTGGATGACTAATTCATCCCTAAATGTGTGAAAGTTTTGAATGTTTATAGGCATATTGGCCTTGGACTCTGGCCATCCATTTTGAATCAGATTACTCAAAAGTCTCATATCAGAGTCATTGGCAACACTGTTACGAATTTCATTCACAGTATTTTCAGACACACACAGGTATTCCACCATTTGAATTTTCTCCACCTCCTGCTCAACAGTGGATCGACAATCGACTGTCATAACATTTTCATGATTCACAGACATATTCTGTCCTGAACTCACAGAGGAAACAAATGCTCTGCTGAGCGTATCCGCCACATACATTTGTGTGCCGGGCTTATACACAATATCATAATCAAATTTCTGTAAGCGTAGTAACATACGCTGAAGACGTTTAGGAGCACTCAACAAGCTCTTTTTGTGAATAGCCAACAAAGGCTTATGGTCGGATTCTACCACAACTTTCCGGCCATACACATACACTTCAAATTTCTCCATGGAAAACACGATAGCGAGAAGCTCTCTCTCAATCTGGGCGTATCGCTTCTCTGTATCAGACAGAGATCTTGAGGCATAGGCCACTGGTTGTCCATTTTGTAATAAACCAGCACCTAAACCATCCTGACTAGCATCACACTGAACCACAACAGGCTCATCTGGATTGAAATACTTCAAGGTTGGAGCATTAGATAGCGTTTCTTTGATTTTTTCAAAACATTTTCCATGGATAGCTGGGTCCCACTGAAAATCAACATCATCTTTCAATAATTCCCTGATAGGAGCGGACTGATCAGAAAGTCCTGGAGCAAATTTCTGTAAATAGTTCAGGAAACCCATCAAACGTTGAACACCACGTCGATCAGACGGGGGTGGCATATCAACAATAGCCTTGACCTTTGAAGGATCAGGCTTCAAACCACAATCAGTGATTTCGTGACCTATATAAGGAACAGTTTTACATTTGAATTTCAGTTTATCTTTGTTTAATTTGAGACTGGTTTTTCTACATCGCTCCATCAAAGCTCGGAGATTGTTATCATGATCTAACTCAGCCTCTTCATCGGTGTCACCGACACCCCAAATAATAATGTCATCCATGACTGCTCTTACGCTAGTCAATCCCTCCACACATTCATTTAATCTCCTCTGGAATTCCTCCGGAGCTGGGCTGATCCCAAACGGAAGACGAAGCCAACGGTATCGCCCCCATGGTGAAGAGAATGTAGTCAACAGACTACTGTCATAGTCTAATTTCACTTGCCAAAAACCATCTTTTGCATCAGCCGTCGTAAATACTCTTGCCTTAGACAAATCAGGTAAAATGTCATCAATTGTGGTCATTGGGTAATTACTGCGCTTAAGGGCACAATTGAGTGGCTTGGGATCAAGACACAATCGTATCTTCCCATTGGATTTGTGTACAACCACCATGCTAGATACCCACTCGGTTGGCTCAGACACAGGCTGTATGACGCCTAATGATTCAAGTCTGTCCAATTCCTCTCTCAAAGCAGTTTTCACGGCAATAGGAACACGACGGGCAGGTAATTGAACTGGTGGAACAGATTTGTCCACCTGTAAATGTAGGTCATTACCCAGAGTTCCTTGACCAGTGAACACATCTGAAAATTCCTTATGAACTTCATTTAATGTTTGGCCCTTCTGGCCCACCGTAGACACAGATTCAGCTTTATTGTCAACATTTTCAAAATTGACCGTGATTAAACACATTTGGATAATAGCTCTGCATCCTAAAATGGCTTTACATTTATTTGGAACGATCTGAAATTCGATCCTATATTTCTTCCTATTCTTAGGATTTCTTATGACCACTTTTACTTTACCAACCGGCTTGATATGTGAATTTGGATCAAACAATTGAAGCTTTGACCCAGATGGTGTGACTTTAGACATATTTCTATCATTGTACAATTCTTTGTACATGTTAATTGGCAAGGTGTTACATGTTGCCCCGCAGTCAAGTTGAAATGACACCAACTGTCCTGAAATTTCCATATTAGCCTTGATAGACTTGGGTGGCAAATCAGAATTATTATTCTGGACTAAATTCAACACACTTGAAGAGGGATTTTCATTAACATCCTCTATGGTTATCAATGACTCAACATCAGAGTCGGAATCCTGCACAACAGTATTAACCTTATATTTAGTACTCATAGACTTTGGACACTTGTGCTGGAAATGGCCAACTTCATGGCAATTATTACATGCTTTATTATTTGCTGGGCATGATTCACGCTTAGCCTCATGATTTCTCCCACAAAATTTACAGTTAACTATTTCGCTCTGTTTATTAGGGCGAGAAGATTTCTTAAATTTAGGCTGCTCTGGCCTTCCATAGAATTTCGATTTTTTCCCAGATTTGGATTTCACAAACTGAATTTCTGCATTGTCAGATTCTGACAAATTCATGCTTTTAAGCTTAGTAGAAGTGGACTCTGCCGCTCTACATATGTCTACACATTTACGCAGATCTAAACGTGCCTCTTGGAGTAACCGTTTCCGTGTTCCATTATCCCGGTGACCAACAACAATTCTGTCACGGAGCAAATCATCCTCCAAGTTTACAAAATTACATGTTTTCACTAAATTTCTGAGAGACGAATACCAAATATCAAACGATTCAAAGTTATCTTGGTCACGCTTGTTAAAAACATACCTCTCATAGGTTTCATTTGTAGTGCCGACGCAATATTCCTCAAATTTGCTCAATACACATACAAGATCACGTGACTCCTCCGGAGTGTCAAAATGAAATCCATCGAACACTTGAACCGCTTCAGGACCTATACAGGTAAGTAATGTAGCCGTTCTGATATGGGATGGTTGCGTTTCCAGTCTACTGGCAATTTCATAATTCTGCCACATTCGGAAAAAACTCCGCCAATTTGCCGTCAAATTTCCGGACAAACTCAATTTCCCGGGGAAGGGAATATTTTGTAGCACAGGGCATGCTGCCACTGCTGCACCATTTGGACAATTTTCCGCCATTGAAAAATGATTATAAGTATGATAACTTACATGAAATAACAGATGAAAGTCAAGTAGACGTTGAGAATCCTCACACGTTGTTGTGGTTTCGCATACACAACGGATTTGACATTTTCAAATTCATCCGGGTTGAAAAGTTCCTAAAAAGTATTCAGAAGTGACCAGCAAAGTTCAAAATTAACTTCTGACACCATGTTTCGTCTTGATGACCGATGATAGGGCGGATGATTAAGGATTGTTACTTAGCAATTGAATAACACATGTAACTGCCACTTCAGTGAACTATCAACAACCGGCTCGGCTTTATTCATACCATAACATTGATGTCGTAATGCATCTCGCAGTATACATGACTTATGTAAACAAACACCGTTACAGTTTAAGAGGTGACATAAAGAAGAAATGAAACAATAAAGATGATGTATGATATTCTTGGCATTAATTATTTTAAAAGATGGCTGCCATCTTTAAAAATCAAGATGGCTGAAAACTTATAACAAATAATGCTTTATCACAAGTTTACTCCCGATAAAATATTGCTCATAATCTAATATGCTTCATGGCAGCCATATTGTATTGGGCACATGGCTGAAAATTGATCCCAATCGCCCTTTCCTCAATGTCAAGGCACACCCTAGGTTTGATATTGGATTGCGCAGATTGCTGATAATCAATCCCAACCGTCCTCTCACCGATGTCAAGGCACACCCCAAGTTGGAAGTCGATCGGATGAATCATTCATGAGTTATTGCCCGGACAAGAAAATCATGGTGATAATCCAATATGGCCGATAGCGGCCTTATTGGACTGCGCACATTGCTGAAAATCAATCCCAACCGTCTTCTGCCCGATGTCAAGGCACACCCAAAGTTTGAAGTTGATGGGATGAATCATTCATGAGTTATTGGCTAGACAAGAAAATCAGGCTCATAATCCAATATGACGGATAGCGGCCATATTGGATTGCGCACATTGTTGAAAATCAATCCCAACCGTCCTCTGCCCAATGTCAAGGCACACCCCAAGTTTGAAGTTCATCGAATGAATCATCCACAAGTTATTGCCCGGACAAGAAAATCATGCTCATCATCCAATATGACAGATAGCGGCCATATTGGATTGCGCACATTGCTGAAAATCAATCCCAACCGTCCTCTGCCCAATGTCAAGGCACACCCAAAGTTTGAAGTTGATCGGATGAATCATTCATGAGTTATTGGCTAGACAAGAAAATCATGCTCATAATCCAATATGACGGATAGCGGCCATATTGGATTGCGCACATTGCTGAAAATCAATCCCATCCATCCTCTCATTAATGTCAAGGCACACCCCAAGTTTGAAGTTCATCGGATGAATCATCCACAAGTTATTGCCCGGACAAGAAAATCATGCTCATCATCCAATATGACAGATAGCGGCCATATTGGATTGCGCACATTGCTGAAAATCAATCCCAACCGTCCTCTGCCCAATGTCAAGGCACACCCCAAGTTTGAAGTTCATCGGATGAATCATCCACAAGTTATTGCCCGGACAAGAAAATCATGCCCATAATCCAATATGACGGATAGCGGCCATATTGGATTGCGCACATTGCTGAAAATCAATCCCATCCATCCTCTCATTAATGTCAAGGCACACCCCAAGTTTGAAGTTCATCGGATGAATCATCCACAAGTTATTGCCCGGACAAGAAAATCATGCTCATAATCCAATATGACGGATAGCTGCCATATTGGATTGCCATATTGGATCGCACATTGCTGAAAATCAATCCCAACCGTCCTCTGTCCGATGTCAAGGCACACCCCAAGTTTGACGTTGATCGGAAGAACCGATCATGAGTTATTTTACGGACAAGGATGGAAAGACGGACGGATGGATGGACGGACGGAGCGAAGACCCGAAAACATAATGGCTCCGCTTTCGCTTTGCGGAGCCATAAAAATAAGAGAAACTGCGACCTGAGCGACTATTACAGACTGTGTTAGTAATTACCGGACAATATCGCACTGGGCTAGTTCTTTGCTCTTCTCAAAATAAAGTTTCATCGTTGTATTTATTTCTTAGTTTGTGTTTGCATTATGTTATACTTGTTAAGTTGTAGTCCCACTGTACCCCACTAACTGTCCCACAGTGCCCCATGTATGGGGTGCACTGGGACAGTTTTCAGGATTTGAAAAACTGTAATTTTATGCCAAAGTACACCGGGTGGTAGAAAAACTTGCATATTCCTAGGGAACTCGACAGCCAAGCAAGGTATATAACCAGTTGTCTCATGTATAACAATGACAAGAGACAGTACAATGGGTAAAAAGTGAAAAATGTCCCAGAGCGCCCCACTCTCCCCTACTTATAGCCTACTTTTATTTATAAAGTGACTGTTGTTGGTCTAATTTAATAATTCTTTTTAAATAGGCTAGAGTGGATTAAGTTCGTCGGTGGGAAGCTGACGATGTAATTGCGCTCAGAGTTTTTTCTTCAAGGATTTCACCATTTGCTTTTCAGTACTTTTTTCCAACAGTTCTGATCAACCACACTTTGCATGGTCAAAGAGCAGATACTAAAAGGTCAAGTGATGTTGACATGCGATACCACCCTCTTGAGCCCCAAGTATCCATTACCTCATTCTGATTGGCCCTTAAGAAAAAAGTAGTGCGACAAAATGGCAGCGCCCGTCGTCCCGATGGATGTCTGGCTGACGGAACGATTACTGGCCGCCAGTCAAGAAGTGGATTTGGAAATCTTCGTTCCTTATGTTACAGGAATCCTGGATACAGATACTTCGATTGAAGATAAACAGGAATCGCTTGAGGAAGTCCTCGAGGAAGTTGTTGTAGGTTTAAATATGGTCATCGTTTTTTGACAGCTAGATGTACTACCGAGTGCTCAAATTTCGATACTGCTTTAGTGTTAACTACGTTGTAGGCTTTAGCGCTAAATCTCACTAAACAAGTGAGAACGGAAATTAACAAATTGGGCTTGGGTAAAGAATCGTAGGTAACGCAAAAGTTGTTGCGGTCAGTCAACTCATTGATAAAGTGGCTCCGCTGTGCGCAAGGCGTGGCTGTGGTCGATGACTGTTGGCCTTTGCCTTTGGCACTATTTGGCGGATTTTTTGCTTGTGAGTTTGGGCGCCCATACCTGTATACAGGTATCAAAATGTCTCTGGATCAGTCTATGGGGTTTGTTGACAGAATAAGGTTAGGTTTTGGAATCTTTTATTGACAACGCTAAAGACGGACTTAGGGTTAGGGACGGGGTTTATTGACAGAAAAGGGTTAGGTTAAGCCATGTTTATTTACAATACCGAAGGATCCGCCTGAATTCGTCCATCGCAGGTCAAAGGGTATATAAATATGAAGTGCGCATGCATGTATCGCAGTTCAGGTAACACATAGAAATTTAATACCTCCAACGCTGTGTTGGAAGTTAGTCTTGTGGAAAGATGCTACGGTCTAATTGAGTGTGCATGTGGTTCTGCACAGCTTCAGATTGGAAAGGTAGGGGTTCGAGACCCGTTGAGTGCGGATTTAAATAGAAAAAAAAAATTCTATGAACTTGGGTGTGTTGCAGTGAAGGGAGTTGTCTACCGGAAGACGTTAGGTGGTGCTACTGTAAACAGCAAGAAGATAGGATGAAAGAAACAGTTGATGCTTCCAAACGTCCCCGTATACTACTTTTGTATACTCCTAAAATATCCAAGCTCCTGTCATTATAGACCATTTAGTCAAGAACCAATGAATGCAAGCCAATTCAAAACTTTCCCACGGTTGCTCCGCCCACATTGGCTCACCATATATTCTTTATCATTCCCACGTGAACCTAGCTTGAGGCTAGTCCATGTTATTGTTACGGACTCCAACATGATGATTTATTCAGCTGTAGGCCTATACCGCCATACTTTGGAGCCATCAAAATGCCGGAGTTGACAGTGAAAACTGAAATAACAATAATATAAAGTAGAAAAAGCCAAGATACATGTAGGAATGCGATGAATACATCAGCTTTAACAGTTTGCAGAAAGCCGTCGATCGATGGGTTGTCCACCGATTAGTGAATTAACAGCTGCTTCACCCCCAAACGACGGAGAATAGACCTTCCACCATTCAGTGGGTTACGTTTGGAACCCAAAAATTACTATTTCTTCTCTATCTGTCCTCTCTTGTGTTATCGCCGTCCTATCGAGTCCTACGAAAACAGTGCATGTTCCAAGCTTGTTGCGTATGGCCAGTTCTACCTTCAAAGTCAACTTGCCACGTGCGCTGAATCGGTTGAAATTTGTTTCTTTTAAGTGTCGAACAAATTGTGCCATTTTAAGCATGTTTTACATATCTGTGTGTAGCGCTCGCTCTGTAGTTTTCAAGAGACCACATGGCGTTAATCAGGGAGATGCAGAATCTAATATCTACACGGAAAGCACACACTCACATTCTGGGCATTTCGACCAATCAAATGCCTAGATTTACTCTGGCTGCCGGTGATAAAAGTCAATTCAGCCGAACAGCCATGTTAGAATGATTGATTTATTCACCAAATTCACATGCAATTTGTGTTCTCCAATTGATTTAATATATTGAGACCAAAGTCAATTACGACATGATCTATCCCTAAGAATAATTTCAGAATTTGTGGAATGGCTTGGATGGTTTAAATTAATATTATACTATTTTCAGAACATGCAAATAAAGTCACAATACCATCCTCAAAGATATTAATAAGAAGTGATTTAACATGTTTTTTATTTATCTAATTCTAGGAAAAATCAGGCGAGAAAGATTTATGTACTGAAATAATCAACCAATGGGAGGCCAGGAATTCTGAAACCGCCAAAGGTGATAGGTGAACTATCTTAGTAAAATTGTAATTATTTAGTCAGTTGATGCTATATTAAGTTATGACATTGATGAACTTAAAACCGATAGCTCTAAGCTGGTTAGAAGCCTTCTTGAAGATACATAATCTCTAATCTCCCTTTATCAGCGTCGGTCTGATCGGTATGGCTTTCGTGTTATCTCAAGCGACTTCGTAAAAACTGGAAATGGGCATTACATATGATAAAATTCTTTTCATTTTGCACGCTTCTTCAAAGGTCTAATGTTTCATTGTTACATGGTATTTCACAGCCTCAATAGGCTGGACATACGCAAGTCACAAAGTGAAAAAATCAGGCAACAGTGTCAGAGCGATCTTTAAATAGCGGAGAAGCGCTACCGCTTTTTCTATCTACGGGCAAGTATTAAATGCTGCCCGAGTTTGTTTAGGACTGACAACTGCAAATTTTACTTGCAAATGCCTTCAAAAAGGGTCTTGAAAAAATTTCCATCTTGAGAGTACGAACCCTACTTCTAGTATTATAGATTCACCTAGAGAAGTAACCATTGGCTCATATGGTACAGCTAGTCTCTCATGCGGACACAAGCCTTTCATCAATGGTGTTACTGGTTCAAATCTTACTCAGTCCGCAGAAAAATTTGCTAGAAAATGCTAGTTTGGTTTTCCCTTTATTGCCACATTTGGATGGGTTCCATGCACTTGCCAAAGGTCGGATTTTGAGGGGACAAAGAGCCCAGTTTTCTCCTCTACTCAACCTAACTACAATACATGGTCATATAAGCGAAATAATCTTGAGAATGACGTTAAAAATCAATTAATCAATCATAAAAATTTGATCTATGTATGATATAGTTGTTTGAATGTGAAGCTAAGTTCTAGAATGTTGAAATTCTAATGTAAAGCCCACGGATAGTCCGACACTTATAGTAAATTTACTTTGTGTTATGATTTCTAAAAATATCATTAAAATTAAATTCAAAGAAAACCGTTCTTCTCATTTTTCAGAAAGTTCAGAGAAATCTGAAGAAGATCTCAGTATGAAATTATCCAACATGATCGGAAACTCTAAAGTTGATGTCGTAAAAACACGGGTGTTGACGGAGGAAGAGAAAGCCAGGAAGGCGGCCATTATCGCGCAATATGAAGAGCTTTCAGATGGAGAAAAATATCCTTTTTATTTTAATTTTGAACAAACGGTTTCTGATATAATGTCAGTTTGTTAGTTTGAACGAAAGTTTTGTGATACAATGTCAGTTTGTTTGATATTACCAAAACAATATTTTTCTTTTAAAACAAAATTTTCAAGAAAATATATTAATTAAGACTAAAAGGTTCGAAAAGGTTAAACAAATCTGTCGTGGTGGCATTTTGAAGTTACAAACGTCACAACGTCACGAAATAGTTTTGCTGAATTTGTCTAACTTTTGTGAAGGTTTGACCCGGCCACGTCCATCATCTTTATTAACCTTAACTGATGATACTGATGGCGAGACTGAAGAAGGCGGAGCTAAGGCGGCAGCAGTAACATCGGAAGGTAGGATAACGTTTGTTTTTTATGATATAGACCACTTGCTTTAAATAATTATGTTATTTGCTTTTGGTGCAATGTGGTATGGGTATAAGGAGGTGTTCGGCATGGCGGACAGAAATTCTTTTTGAGAGAAAAATATAGGCACTTAGTCGAGGATGTCGCTACAAGGGCTTTTAGCCAGGTGGTTCTATCAAGGAAGACCTCCTTACTTACCCACAATCTAATTCACTTTGAATAAGTCTCCATGGCTCACATTTCAACAATCTTACACCCTTGGGTCACTGATTCAAAACTCCACGTAGATCTACAGTTCGACACTGAAAAGTGCTATCAAGTTTTAAATTGCAGGGGCCAGTTGGTCAAAAGTGTATTTGGCATAATAGCAGTATAACTTTGTAACATCACAATTGAATTTCTTTACTAAAGCAGACACCGGTATAGGTGGCGAAAGCTTGTGTTGTTCACGAACAACTAACTACGTGGTGATGCTTTAATTTTTTATCACTAGTATGGAACCCACGCTTAAAGAGAGTTTCAAGCATTTCTTGAATTTTTTTGTTGCGCAACGTCATTTAGACATGTATTAAGCATAATACACCTTTAAACAACTGGCCCCTGATGTTCTATGCATGAACTGTAGAGCCTAATGTCAATGGGGGTGGCTGGAGGGTGATCTTTAGATCCACGTTTGACCAGAAATGTTTTATGCGGCGGTAAACCCCAATCAATCTAATCCACTACTTTTAAAGACTTTCCGTTTCACAATTATAAAAAAGTCTCATTTTTCTTTTTTCAGACTGGGTAACCCGAAATATGAATTCGCTAAGCGTACTGGAAGCGGAGAAAGAAAAACGCGACAAATCCAAGCAAGAATATGAGCGGAAGAAAGAAAAGGATCGCGTCGACAGAGAGGCGCAAAAACAAAAACAGGTGGAGAGAAAAGACGCTGAGAAAAAACGTACACAAAAAGGCGAAAAACGTAGATGATATTGGTTCATCGATATGGAATTCTACCAATATTTTATATTTATGACTGTGAATTAATTTTGAGGTGCTGATGGATGGCTGCATTGGTATTTTTAGCCAAGTGACGGAATGTCTTATCAATCATTCAAAGCATTTATGATAACTATTTTGTCCCAAATAGAATGGCCAGTTTCCAACAGAAGGTCGTGGGTTTCCTCCGGGCATAGAGCACACAAAAAAACTAGCAAAGCCGCCATACAAGTGAAATAATCTTGAGCGTGGCGTAAAACACCAAACAATCAACCAAATAGAATGTGTCAAATCTTTGAATAGCATTTAGAAATTGAAAGGTTACAATAAGATGAAAAATTACTTATGGATAACAACTTCTTGGTTTATTGGGTGATGAGGTTACGATATAGTTCTTATGTAAGTCAATGACAAACAACAAAATTTGAATTATTAGTACAATATTATCTGAACAGTTGAATGTGCCCTTAACCTGTTCCATACAAGTTTAAATTTTCTTTGTTGGTTTTTTATTTGATCGCCCTTTAGCAAAGAGTTGCAGGTAACCGTCAGGGCGGTCCTCCACTAAACCTGTCAACGCCTTTTGAACATATCTTGGCAGGCTGTCTTCGATAGCTTCAAATCGGCCTTGACATGCTTCGGGCAGTCTGCACTTTTTATACTGTTCATTACCGTATTTTTGTGCTGGATACACATTTAAAATATTTTAAAACAGACAAAAATGAAAAATAAAAACAATCGAATGCAAAAATTATCCATAATAAAAATTCGACAAAGTTTAGATATGTTATGTAGCCTGGTAAACTACATATTGTGTAACACAAAGGAAGACAGACACAGTTTCGGTAATTTGGTACATATCTGGATTTCTCCAATACTTCAGCTATAAGTGATTACAAAGTATGTAGTTCAAAACAAATATTGTGTTTCAGTTCCTTGTATTATTATTGGGACACTTTTGTCGGGCTCCCCAAGAGGTTATCGGACATGGTCTTTTCTCGGCTACATTTTTGCTTGGCACATTCAAAATGACTTGCAGCCTGTTCGAGGGTATTTGACATAAGTAAATCCCCGAAGTTATCAGAGTGTCGGTCAATGCTGCTATATAAGTGAATTAATCTTCAGTGCAGCGTAAAACAAACAGGGAAGATGTTTCAGCAATATAACTAAAAAAACCCAGAATTATCTACCTTCATTTCTTGTTTTGACCGGTTTGACATCTAACTTCAGTCAATCAAAATTGTATTTTTCATTTTAATAATCAAGGGACATAACTGCTTTTGTATGTTATACAAATAAGGGAGACAACTTGAAAAACACAATATCTTCTTGAAACTGAGACAGTTGGATATTGCATAGTTATTGATAGCTTTAGGATGTGTTTTGTCAGAGGATGTATTCTATTGTTTACCGTATTTCTTCTGAAGATTCAGCCATCCTAATGGACGAAATTTTCCATTTAGTCAGACAAAAACAGACGTGCAGTTGTGTTTAAGGACAACCATTTTCTCACACTGCTCGATTGGTTGTATTGCCATAAATTCCCTTTAACGGGCAAATTTGTCTGGTCACATTTAGTATATTTCTTTTCTAATGGACGAATCCTTATGAGTTGAAAAGTGGCCGAATCTTTAGAAGAAATATGGCAATACTAAAACCTTTGAGGACAACTATGTGTATCCGATCAGTTATCGTACACTTTTGGCTGGATTTTCAATGCTAAAAGAAGTTCCACGGAAGTGAAGCTGGGCTCAGCTGACTTTTATTAAAATAGTTTAATTTCTCCCAAGACCAAGACCCAAGAATGAAGTTTTAGGGAACAAACTTTCACCCGCTCGCCTGCATGTTTTTGAAGGGAACCAGTTATCGTACACCCAACCTTAAAGCTGTTGTGACGTCATTTCTCGTGTTTGAAAAGTCCCCGACGCGGCCGAAGGCGACTATTCTTGGGTCGGCTGACAAACGTAACTCCATAAAAAGTTTTATCTATATTTGGAGGTTGAATTTTTGCAAGAAGATGCAGCGATAAATAAGCCGACTGTAATCGGCGGGAAAGCCTGATCGTTTGGGTTAAACACCTAAGTGTCAGGGTGTACGATAATTGGTTCTGTACGATAACTGATCGGATACCCGTACTTGGTGTAGTAACATATTGATTTGTGTATGTTAAATAATAATGGCAATGTATCGGCAATTTGAATATTTTCAGTACAAATGTCAGAAAGGCTATGTTGATGTGTTTATCCTTTTATGACTGGCAAGGTTTACAATTTTACTTTTTGTATCCCATAATAAAACTGCTGAAAGAGGTTTGGACAAAATTATACAATTTCTAATATTTATTTCTCCTCAAACCAAAACCCAACAGGAGATTTTTGACACAGATTATGTGTGGGATTCTATTTGGTGAAAGGATTTTTCTTTCATATTGGAATTATAAGTTTCCTTCTTGTGCTATTTAAACCAAACGTCAGTAATTTTTGACAAACATTGAAAAGCGAAATTTCATGAAATTGGAAAATTTATGTTTCTGTGCTACTTAATAATGCTTATAACGGTCTTCCATACATTCACTTAGCGCTAAATGTCATTTCAGAATAAAACGACAATCAACTTTCCAGTTTTTCATCACCGATAAAAACTAATCACATACTTAAATTTGTTTCAACTGCTGTTGTTTTTTTATTAAATTCGATTATGATAATCATTTTTAGTTCATTTTTTGTTTTATTGTGACTAGGTTAAACTAATCCTATGTTTTTTTGTATTGATCAGGTGTCAAATAGTTGTGTGAAATCATTAATGTAAGAATTTTGGAATTTTTATGTCAGAAAAGAGGACTTACTTTGTAATAAATACTGAAATGTACTGTATGTACACCTCCTGAGGAGTGTTTAACTATTATTGTTTTGCTTCCAGAATTTTATTGAAAATAACAAATTTCTTTTGCTGAGACCGTCTTTGACTCGAACTTACATGCCCCCGCCCCCCATCAACCTTTTACACACACAATTAAGGTGAAATTTCTGGTTTTTCACTCGATTGCCTGATGTGGAATGGTTGCCTGGTATATAAGTGAAATAATCTTTGAGGGCAGCATCATACAGCGGATCAATTCGCCCCCTTTACCACACCCCTCACTCCTTCCCACTTAACCTGGCCCAGTCAAATAATCTGTGCGTTGTACTGAATCAATCAATTTTGAGAATTTTTTTTTGTATTGATAACAGAAAGAGCGAGGATATAAATGAATTGATTGATTGTTTGGTGTTTTACGCCGCGCTCAAAATTATTTCACTTATATGGCGGGTTGCCAGTTTTATTGTAGGAGAAAACTGGGTTCTATGCCCGGAGGAAACCCACGACCTTGGGGTGGTAACTGGCAACCATCCCACATAGGTTGTGCGAGGATATAAAAAGAGACAAATCTAAATGGATATATCTCATGTACAAACTTCGCGACTGAGTAGAATGTGACTGATCAACGTCTCTCACTTTAACCAATTAATAAATCCCTGCCCCCTCCCATCCCTGTACTCTTAACCACAGCTTCTGTCTTTGCCTGCATGAAACTTGTGCATTTGTATTGAGCAGTTAAAAAGCGTTGCCAGGTTTAGTGGGGGAGGAAACCATGCTCTTTGCCCAGGGGAAACCTTTGGCGAGTACCTGGCAACTCTTCCACATATGGCGATCATAAGAAATTTTTTATTTGGTCGAACCTGCACCGTTTCGATGGGAGGACTGAAGGACTAACCGCCTAAGGCCCCAATATGATTAGAACTTAAAGTATGTTGGTAGGAGGCGTCTCAACTTCTCATTTTTTAGACATTTATAGTAATAATAAAAAAATACATAAACGGCTCAGAGAAATCTAAACAGAAAAATTTATTTGTCTTAAAAAGGGTAAGTATTTAGAAAAACAACATAACCAAGGGGAGGTAATCTCGTTTTTGGTTTGGAAAGGGATGTACATGTAGTCACATTTACCTCCCCTTATGAGTATTTTATTGTATAACTCTCTGTATAATAAATTGCTTTAAAACTGTATTTATTAAAGGTAAATTAATTTCAAAAGAAATATAAATTCAATCATAGAAGTAGAAAACAAATTTTCCTGGTCATAAAATCAAATATTAATAGTACCAAACAAAACGGGAGGCGTATAAAACTAAAATGCCATACAATTTCAATTAATGAAAAAATAATTTGGATCAAAAGCCAAAAAAATAATCCACAATTATTATTAAATTATAAGCAGGCAGAGATAAAACAGTATTGTAAAAATCGATATCAATGAATAAAATTAAGTACCAAGTCATCTACACAAGTTTTCTACATATAAAGCAAAAAATAAATAAAATAGTTGTAAAAAGTCTTCAAATGTTTGCATTAATGAACAAAAAGAAAACAAATGGAAACTAATACTGTACACTTTGGGGCGTGAAAACACAGTTGAAAACAATAAAAGGCATTGCACTGAAATGAAAAAGGCAAAATAAAATTCATCAAACGTAGCCATTTATAAATGGGTTAAATTCCAATAACAAATAAATTTAAAAATACTGGGGTGAGACTCTGATAAAATTTCAAAATCAACTGTACAATAACATAATCTTTGCTAACTTCGGCAAAAGTTCTTCGGATAAACTTCACAGAAATGAGGCATATTGTGGGGTAATCTGCAGAATTTATGTTCCATTGAATTTTGATTTGCATTTCTAGCGAAGAAATAGATTTTACGTTTGGGCTTCAACGAAATTTTCTGCTTTTTAAACTAAGTATAATCACTGAAAAATCAACAAAAATTAATTTTTTTTTAATAAATACTAAGATTTCGTAACAAAAAAAAACAGAACATCTTCAAAACATTTCTCTCTTCGTTCAACACACCCAATGCTTTACTTCTCGGCCGGAGTTGTCGCTGACCAATTAAAAGATGAGCCAATCATAGTTACAAATTACTGAACAAGCGAGGTAACGAGGTGTTGGGGTATCAGCTGATCTCCTAATCTGTGATTTCCTAATTACTTTCAAATGACGTGATTTAGCTTCCCTAAGAGTCAGTCCGGACAATTGGTCCGTCTGTTTTTAACGTAAATTTATCAGCATTTTTATAACAGATTTAAGAGAGGAAAACTGATATTGTTACAGGTTATGTCTGAAAGAATCAAGCAATGCAAAAATATCTTGCAAGAAAGGGAAGTTCGACTTATTAGGGCTGAAGTCTAAATGGAGGCTGGACTGGTCTAAGATTGGTGCAACGACGACAGGCCATTGTTGTGCGACAAACTGGCGAATGGTCTATTGGCCAGTGTCAAATCTGGTCCGGAAGTAAAGTAGTGGGCGTGTTGAAGGAAGTAATAAATACCCGCTGCTGGTAGGAGTGCTAGGGTTCGGTTATAAATTACACAGCAGAGATTAAGGTCCTATTGGGCTGTCGTATTTACATAACAATCTGATCATCTCAGGTTGACTGAAATGTTAAACCTAATAAAAAATTTGACAATGGTGGGTGGATCAACTAGAAAATATTTATATGGATTGATTGATTGATTAATGTTTTACGCCGCACTCAAGATTATTTCACTTATATGGCGGCGTTGCCAGGTTTAGTGGGGGCGGGAACTAGGCTCATTGCCCGGAGGAAACCCACGACCTTCGGCGAGTGCCTGGCAATTCACCGACATACGGCGACCAAGTGAAAAATCCACTCAGAAATTTGTCAATTTGGATTTGGTCTGAGTTATACAGAGCAACTTCTAACAGTTCATGCTTACATTATAGTTCATGATTTATTTTTTCTTGTTGTGAGATATTGTTTGGTGTCGCTAACACTCTGGACATCTGTTGAACATCATGTAATTTTTGTAATTAAATACAATGGAGATGCATTCCGTCAGTATGGGTTGCCATGACAGTTCTTCCGTGGGTTTTATAATGAGACTATCGGATAAGCACTTCGTTTTCTAAAAAAACTCCTTTCAATTTCCTTTTAACAAGATATATTGACTATCACAGTATAGAGCAGGAAAAACTTCCAAGTAGAAAAATTGCCCTAAAAATTATATAATTGAAACAAGTTTTACTCTAATATATAACCATAACAAATAAGAAATAAAACCCATTGAATCCTTATTTATGTGTTGGTAGAAGGAAAATCGGTGGACACTTTACGTGATCATACCAACGTTTTCGTTTATATTTGCTCGAAGGTGATGTTGAAAAATCGTAATGACCTCAAAGAGAAATAGGTCATGAATGCTCAAGGGAATAAACTTCAGGGGGCTGGGCCCACTTACACAAAGCGTTCTTAACTTAAGGGGACTCCTAGCATATCTTTACAATGTGGAAAGTTTACAAGCACTCTTAAGTCCCATGCTGTAGAAAAAAACTAAGAGCACTCTTAGTTAGATCCCTTTGTGAAAGTGGGGCCTGTTTCTCGACACCGACGTAACTTTGTGCCTGGTCGTAACATAATGCTGAAGGTATATGTTTCCTACGGGCAAGTAAGTAACACAGGAAAGAGACACATGTGTGCGGCTATATGTTGCCATGACAGTTAGGTCTTGCATTGGACGTTGGGCGTAACACAGTTTCTCAACACAGAAACTATTAATAATCCTTCCTGAATATCTCATATCCAGAATACTGGTAACTAATTCAATCACAAGTTTGATCATGTCTATAATATCATTTCATTGCCTTGAGCTTAAAACTTAACTGTAATAAACATTAAACGGAGACCTCGTAGCTAATTTAAGTATCTGGCAATTTTCTTATCTCTCTAACCAGACAAGAACAGTTATGATTGTTGAAATGAGTATTAGTCAACATATAAATAATCATACCTGTGTACAATTTTTAAAACTAAGGCGGTAACGTTTACATTCATGGATGTTTGGGTTTAAATAACAATATCAAATCAGCATTTGAAATTATCGATAGAAATTAGAAATGCTCCCTTCCTGAAAAATCTCTTCAAACTCAGGAAACAAAAATTTTTTTTTTTAACCTTGTAGAGTAGATGAAATGATAGTAGGTTCTAATTGAAAATAGTTTTCATTAAATCCAGATTTGAGTATTTTATGCTTGTAACTCGATCACAAAAGATGCTTGACTAATAAAGGGTTCCTTCCAGCCTGTTTGCAACATGCGTATACACAAACGTTTGTAAGGCAAATTAAGGTTGGAAGCTAGCGACAAAATGACTGAAAATAACCCAACAAAAATCATCCTCCAATTCAGATTTTCACATCTGTCGACTAACAGACTTTTTGCAGCCAAAAGGGTGTATAATGGATTCATCTAAAGTTCAGATTGTCTAATGAAATTTTTATGGCGTTGGAATTGGATTTAAAGGCGGCAATCACTACAGCATTTTCCAAAACTTTTGCTGAGACGACTATCTTTCCAAATTTGATAAAGTAATATCCATGCCTCAGGATGTCTTCTTATGGTTATGTTAGAGCAAAACGTTGTCAGAAATAATAACATTTTGTTTTTCAAGGTCCTTTGGGGTTCTCAAATTACAATAAAGGGCCGGATTCTTCATCTGATTCAAACTGTGTAAAGGTTTGAAAAATGAAAAGAGACGTTTCAAACAATAGGAGAGTGTTTTTTTCTGAAAGGTTATAGAAAGGTCACAGATGGTTTCTACATATCAATCAAGGTCAGTCTAACAGAAAGAACTCTTCGTCTAAGTGTGTTCCTCGCTTTTCTTCGTTTGGCTTTGTCTCACTTGAAAACTGATCCAATGGAAACGTTTCAGATCGAGTTCTGCAAGAAAAATAATATTTAATGTACAAGAGGGATCACTTTTGTACTATAAAATATTCTTACAGTTTGTAAACATGGACATGTCAAATACATATAAATCCTTAAAGCATTAAAATTGAGGCGCATATACAATTTAAGTTTTATGACTATGAACTCAACCAAGTTCTAAAAGCCTCAATCCAGAAATGAATACATTTCATAACTAAAACAAGAGATCAGTAAAGCTGATCTAGGCGACCACCATAGAACACTATCAGAAAGTGAGGCTGCTTGTAAACGGATCGCAAATTTGATATGTGAAATTTATTTCTTCAGTTGGTGGCTGGCTGGACAGGACAAAGTTTCTTCGGTAGATAGTGGCTGTTATCTGAAAACTCAAAACCAACTTTCTTCAAGGAGGCCGCACATTAACGCTACTTACCGGAGCTACATAGTAGGGCCTACATGTACATTGTATGCACACAGGCCAGTCAGTGATATCGCTTGTTTGAGTCCTGTACACAATTAAAATTTACAAAATCAACTATGATTGTACACATGTTACTAAGATGCATTTAGTGTTTGTTTACAAATCAAAAGATAATGTATATCTGTCAAAAATAACCCGTGAAAAGTGAAGAATGGGCAACGTATCACTCTTGACAAAATTTACACATGACGAAAGTCAGTTTAAAAATTAATGGCAAAAAATGTCCCGATTCGTTCAGAAATTATTAAACATTGTAAAAAAATCTTCATGCACGATTTGATATAAATATATGATTGAATAAAAACATTTCAGTTACTTTATTGGTAAATAGCATTTACAATTGCGAAGTCAGTTGCTGTACATAGCTGCCTGAATGCAAATTCGATCGGCAAAATAGTGATTGTACGTTGCCGTGTATTTCATTTCATTTTGAAATATTCCTTCCTTTCACACTCCGAAAAATACAATATGGATCTTCTTAAGTGTCTTAGGGAACACTCTCCTTTAAAAATACTTATTATTGTTACATTTTTGGAAAGAAATTAGGCGTTTAAAATCCAAATTCGAGAAGGCCATTTTACCGGCTTCGAACAAGCCACGGCCGGCAACATGCATAGAATAAACTATTTCTTATACTAGTCGCCTTGGAAATCTGAAAGGAGTCGATTTTTATACGTTTTAAAATGATCTGAGGATTGCAATTTCACTCTGGGGTTTATAAAAGCTCCGATAAATGTCTTGTTTTTCACTACTCTGGACTCGGAAATTCCAAAATAACGTCCTCAGTGCCAAAAATAGCTAATCTGTCTTTAACTGGGTCGTGCTTTTAAAATGCCTGGTAGGGGCAGAAACTCCACTAGCAAACTAATTTCACCACCTGATTTTAGCACTTTTTAATCATATATATTTAAATCTCTCACTCACAGTCAGTATATTGGAGACAAGGAAAATATATATTGAGATCTGAAGCTGTAAATATAAGGAATTCCTTTTCTTGTTATGTACGTATGCTTGAAGTGTCCGTTCTAACCTAGACAACGTTGGAAGTTATCAGTGAATTACACGTCCCTTAAACTAAGTAAATTAAACCTCTTTACCGTATTCGAAGACTGAAAAAACAAAACACAAAGCAACCAACAGATGCAACATGTGGTTTTATTTGTTCATTTTCAAAATTAGTTGAAGTTGTAAGAAAAAATAACCATACGGCGTCAGTAGGCTTTTTGCCAATTTTTCTGCTGTCGCCATACGATGTCTTCGGTAATGAAGCAGGCTAGCACTCTAACGCCATATGGCGACAGCGGTACCGAATGTGTTATATGAAAACATCAACGACGAACAAAATACATGTTGCATCACTTCACCATATGAGGAAGCAACACAAAAAAATTCATTAAGATCCGCCTGGTAGTTTTCTTGATTCCGCGATCACAAACTATGTAGATAGAAATCACATAAAAAGCTACTGGCCGCCATTTTTAATATGCTAATGAGCAGCGAGTGCATAGTGCGCAACGAGGCCATAGGGTTAACCTGCGTATAACATTTTACGAACATCCTTTCATTACTTTAGGAGAACAGTGATAAAAAAAAAAATGGCCAGTGGCCGCCATTTTGAATATGCAAAAAAGTGCATTGTGCACAACGAGACCATAGGGCTAACGTGCGTAAATTAGTTTACGAAAATCCTAGCCTTTCTTTACTATAAGAGAAAAGTGACAAAAAAAAGGAAAACAAAATGGTCGCCCAGCGGCCATTTTAATATGCAAATGAGCAAAAAAAGTACATAGTACCAGGGATTTATACACGTCCAATTTACTTACCGATATTCGGTTCGTAAAATTGAGTTTAAAACTGAATTTGGTGTTGAAAAACTCAATATTTTCAGTTTAAAATATCCTTTTGAAAACTAAAATTTCCAAACTCAATTTAGGCGTGAAAAACTGAATATTGCTTGATTGATATCCACTGTTTATTCTGAAAAAAATCCAAGTTCAAGGGAAAAGTTTATTTAGAAACCGCCGTCAAACGACCATGGCCGTCATTCTCTTGTTGTTGTTGTTTAAATACTGAGAAACATACAGCCACGTTTTCAGTGTCTCCACAACATGGCTTATTTTGCACTTTGAAAGTCTTTTTAATTACCTAAACATTTCTAAACTAAGCTTATTTTGATGAACTGAGAAATTTGGGGAGTATTACCCACAATAATCGGAATAATTCGAGACTTGTTATAATTATTCAGCTGTTTTTGGCCGTATAGAAAATAAAAGGGGAGACAACTTTTTTTTTTTTTTTTTTTTTTTTTAAATGTCTTACAACATGAAATATGTTAGTTACA
This sequence comes from Lepidochitona cinerea, assembly GCA_963971465.1. Taxonomy (NCBI): domain Eukaryota; kingdom Metazoa; phylum Mollusca; class Polyplacophora; order Chitonida; family Tonicellidae; genus Lepidochitona; species Lepidochitona cinerea. The sequence continues at coordinate 4,176,926 of OZ020565.1, forward strand.
TCCCCTGAACCATAGTTCTCAATAGTTCCATTCATTTGTAAAGTAAATCATTGTGTATTTTCTTATTGTTATTATTAAAGGGATAACTTTGATCTAGGTTTGACATTACATATATATTATTATCATTAGTTTTTTGTCAAACCTGTTTTTTTCTCTTGGAATTCATACTTTCATGAAAAAAGAAATATTAAATTGGAACTGGTTTGTAACATAGATTTTAACTCAATTTTAACCCCAAAATGGTCGGTAAATTTAAAAAAAACTGAATTTCCCCTTCTAAAAAACTGAATTTTTCAATTTCGGTTCGTAAATTTTGGACTTCTATGAATCCCTGAGTACGCAACGAGGCCATAGGGTTAACCTGCGTACAAAGTTTTACGAAGATCCTCTCATTACTTTAGGAGAAAAGTGATAAAAAGTACAAAAAACAAAATGGTTGCCTAGCGGCCATTTTGATATGCAAATGAAATAAATGTTGCACAACTAGACCATAGGAGGAACGTGCGTGTGAAATTTAAAAAAGATCCGACAAGCACTTCTCTTGGAATCGCGATCACAAGAGAGAAAAGTGATAAAAAATAGAAAAACAAAATGGTCGCCTAGCGGCCATTTTAATATGCAAATGAGCTCAGAAAAATAGATGTTGCACAACTAGACCATATGGGGAACTAACACAAAAACATTTCATCAAGATCGGCCCGGTGGGTTTCTAGATTCCGCGATCACAAACTATGTAGGTAAAAATCACAAAATGGCCGCCAGCGGCCATTTTAATATGCAAATTAGCAAACAAAATAGATGTTGCACAACTAGACCATAAGGAGAACATGTCTGTAAAATTTGATGAAGATCCGACCAGTAGTTCTCTTGGAATCGCGATCACAAGAAAAGTTTACAGACACCGGACGACAGACGACGGACGACGGACCACGGACAAAAAGCGATTTGATAAGACCACCATGAGATCATGGTGGTCTAAAAAATTAGTTTATTACCCTAGCAGTTTTTCCGATCCTGTTTGAGTGTAAATTATTCTAGCAGTCACATTAACCTATGTACTCAACAAGACAATTACTCTAGTGTAAAAGAATCATTGGTTTTCATGTTATTTTTTAAAACTCTTGTTTGTCTTATAGATGATTCTGTTAAGAATGAAAGTAAAATTAAAAAAAACAACATGCCGTTTGGTTTGTTCAATGCACCTGCTACATATCCACTAATCATGACTTACTTGAAAACAGCATTGTTGGGCCAGTAAATATGTTTATCTCCAAAACTGAACGATTCATCGCCAATGAGTTGTTTTGCCCAGTAAAGGTTGTTATAGGGAGGTTCTGTCCCACCTAGTTCTGCAGGTAAAATCTCTTTGTGTATTTGACGATGTAATGTAGCTACATTAATACCATGCATTACTATCTGAAAGAGATGAAAATTTTAGATTTAGACTTTGTAAGACAGAAAAGTAGTAGCTGGAAATTTATTAGAACGAAATTACGATATTAAAATGTAAATCGTGGATGCGTAAAAACATCAATTAGATTAGTTAACAAATTCCAAATATCTATTGTTGACTGTGGATTGTTGAATATGGAGATTTAAACTGTTTTAATATAACACTATTAATCAAAACCATCAAGAGACATATTAATCAAAACCATCAACATATATTCACATATTGTGTAACTAAACCGTTACGTATGATTGTGATATATAACTTTTCAATAGAGTTTGATTTCTTATTTTTGTTTAACTATACGTTTTTATGAGCTTGCCATAAACTGTGAGGATGTGATTGATTGATGTGTCACTCAGCGATTATTTGACTTATTTGTATATGGCAATTCTGCCAGGTTGAGCAGGGGGAGGAGACTGGTTTCATCCTATTAGAAACCCCAAACTTCCAGAGGTAACATTTCAGGGGTTGGGAGGAAAGGGTGGGTGCAGGCCAATTATTTTCAATGTTCTTCATTTGATTGATTAATTGTTTGGTGTTTTACGCCGCGCTCAAGATTATTTCACTTAGATGGCGGCGTTGCCAGTTTTATTGTGGGAGGAAACCCACAACTTTCTGTTGGTAACTGGCAACCATCCCACATAGGTCGTTCAAGTGAAAACCCAGTCAGAAAATTTTACAATTTTTTTGGACTGAGTGGGATTTGAACCCGCGACCCATTGGTGGTCTTCATTTGAACCAAACAAACATACTAGCATTGAAAATAACAAATATAATAGCTTACTTTATCCTTATTTTTTTCTTTAAGAAACGGTTTAATCAGCTTGAAGACTGCTTCTATATACCATGGCTGGTTAACAAAATGGATAGCCCCAAACCTAGCAGGGAAACAGTCCTGTCAACAACAAAAAAACATACGTCAAGAAATGAATCCTTGGTTAAGCCGCTTAAAATGGGCTCAACTATTCCAATTTTCACCGCAGTAAAAATCCAGACATGTAGTTCTACTTTTTTTTTTTCAAATCAAATCCAAAGCTCAGTTTCTGATTGTCTGTACGTTTTTTTTGTTTCTATGGAAATTGGACTTAACTTCACCATCTTGCTAATTTCTGTTTTAACAGTGACAATCACTCTACCGCTTTGCTAATCAAGAGTGAGAAAGAAAGGCTTGGTTTTCAATGTATTGGAGAATTATGCAATTTTTTGCACAGACAGAGAGAATGAGATGCTTGACCGTCCAAATTTAACGACAAATCAATAACGTTTAATTTAACCCCAAACTTTTACGCCCAGTTTTCTTCCAGAATTCCCACATTGATTGATTTGGGAGTTATTTCATTGGCACCAACTCAAGGTTATTTCCCTTATATGGAGGCATTGCCAGGTTTAGTGGAAGAGGACATCTGTGTTTGCCTACTATTCAACTTTCGTAATTTTTTTAGGATGAGAACCTATTGGAGGAAGGGAATTCTGGAATTATCTACATATTGAATGGACCGCTGGTTCGAATTCCACAAAAAGATTTCTGATAAGGGTTTCACTCTAACTCCCTATGTGGAAGCGGGGCCTCCGTGGCTCAGTAGGTAGAGCGTTGGACGCTCAATCCCAACAGCCTTCGACCAATAATGGGTCACGGGTTCGAATCCCACTCAGTCCCAACAAATTGGAAAAACTTGAACGACCTATGTGGGATGGTTGCCAGTTACCACCGGAACGTCGTGGGTTTCCTCCGGGCAAAGAGCCCGGTTTCCTCCCACAATAAAACTGGCAACACCGCCATATAAGTGAAATAATCTTAAGCGAGACGTAAAACACCAAACAACCAATCAACCCTATGTGGAATGCTTGCCATATTGGTTTCATCTACGTCAAGCTTCCATCCCAACTAAACCTGACAACATCGTCGTATAAATAAAATAATCTTGAGTGCGGCGTAAAATGCAATCTTCTTATCGTCGGACATGAGCTTACCAAACTGGGAAACAGCGTCAGTTCAATGAAATACGCTTGAGTGTGGCATAAAACATCAATCAATCTACTTGTATACATACACGTATATTTATGAACACTAACACACCGGCCCAGGGAAAATCTTCTTGTCTAATATAACCATGGAGACATGTTTCTAATTGTTTCTAAAACTTTTAAAAAGAGGTATATCATTTAGACCTTTAATATACCCAATCATAAGTTGTTGTAATAGACTTAACTATGATATTTCATTAGGTTGATGACTGACAGGAGCTTGGCCTTCGTCAGTAAAATTTTCTGGAACACTTTGTAATATTTATGAGCACTAAAACACACGGGCACAGGGAAAATCTTCTTGTCTTAAATAACTATGGAGACAAGTTACATTGACAATGCTTACGCATCTTAAGCTATGGCAAGAATATTGTCAGACTGAGATTGAACCCCATAGGATCATGGGAATATACATTTGTATATACAATGACCTTACCTGTAGTCCTTCAATCATGAGCTTAAGAACTTTAGGGTTGAGCCAGGTGGATTGCTGGAAGGTAAATTGACTCCAGTCAACAATTATCATTAATCCGTTAATCTGATTTTCTTCGTGATCGATCAGTTTTTCTAACGTCAATAAAATTGCACGATAAATAGCAGCCAATCCATAGCGAGTATTGTCCCAGTTTGCCGATGTAAGAACCAATATTTTACGGCCAAAATGATCACAGTGGGGTAAAACGCCCGGTAAACCGTCTAACAACGCTTCCTTTATGCACGTCTCGGAAGCGAAAAATTTTTTAAATAAGTTTTTGTTTCTCTGCCTGTATTCGAAATAACGACACAGCAGCCTAAAGGCCTCCACAGCATCAAACTTCCGAGCACGTAAAAATCGTAACAGAAAACTGTCATCTGTACGGAGGAATTCTGAAATTACAAAAAAGAAATAAGTATTAAACACAGCAACAAACAAGCATTAAAAACCAAAACAAATTTAATACAGAACGAAATTGGGTATAGGAGCCTACTGTCAGTTTTTTGTCTTTGATTTTTCAAAGTGTCACACAGTTTTTTCTGTATTCTAAAAACAGATTAGATTTTAAAAGTGGAATGTTATTTAGAGTTAAGCTTAGATTCCATTCTAAACCAAAAATAAAATGAAAAGTATCGATTATTCACACTAGAGTAATTATCTTTAGTACATAGGTTAATGTGACCGCTAGAATTTACAATTAGACAGGATCGGAAAAACTGCTAGGGTAATAAACTAATTTTTAATGAATGTCGTCCGTTACTACCCACTCATCAGTTGGCGGAAAAGAAATAAATAAATAATGAATTTAAGAGCAAAGTGCTGACTCGGCAGATGAAATTTTAATGTGATCAAATTTAAAATGGCATGAGCTGCCAAAATGTTGATATTTTGCTGTTAAATCCCACTGTTCCAAAATGTTCAAATTATCGACTATTTTTCTCAAGAAGTGCAATTCAGAAGATTTTAAATGATTTTTAGGGCAGACCTTCAGAATGTACTATAAAGTTTTATTTTTAAATAGGCTAACGATTAGCCAAGAAATCTGGGCTTTGACAATTTTTTTTTTTTCGTATTCGTCATAGGGGGTGATTCACATTACAAAATATAAAATAAGTCGCCCTTTAGACCGAAAATCCGGGCTAGCTAAGAATGAATGAATGTTTTTTTCGGTTATTTAAATATTGTTTACTTTTGGAACATGTTTTCGGATTATATGGGCCACAGACGGTATGGATTTTCCTCATTTCAATGATTGACAATTACTTATTTTTGGGATGATCTTCAACACCTCTTACTGTCGTAAGAATCAGAATTCCTTTAAAGTGGCATGAGTTGGCAAAATGTCGATATTTTGACGTTTGAACAGAATGTTGAAATTATCGGCTATTTTTCTCAAGACATAATTCAGAAGCATTTTATTGCTTCTTAAGTCTCGAGAACGTACGGTAAAGTATTGTTTTGAACTAACTTTAGCTTAGAATGAATGAATGGTCGTTCCGGATATTTAAATTTTGTTCACTTTTCAAACACTATTCCGCTTCGTATAGGCCACATACTGCATGGATTTTCCTCATTTCAACGCCAATCATTTAGTTTTTTGATGGCCTTCAAAGCCTCTTACTATCGTGAAGATAAAAAATTATGAAAAAAGTGTGAATTTTGGCAGCTCATGCCCCTTTAAGAGATTTAGTTGGACCACACGCACAGAATTGATGTGAATAAGTACTGAACACCGACAAAAAAATCGTTCATACAACTGGACAAAACAGTACATGGTAATCCACAAAGCCTAGAACTACAAGCAGACCATATTGCCAGTCAAACCAGCTGTGAAACAACCATTAGCCATGTGAATTAGCCAGTTGGATGAGTTTATAATATAGACCTTTCTGTCAATAATAGAGAGCTGCACATGGAAAGGTGCCTAACTCTTAATTGGAGATCTCCAAACTCTGTGGCCAAAGTATATTTATGATCACTAAAGCACACGGGCACAGAGAAAATCTTCTTGTCTAAAATAACCATGGAGACAAGTTTCTAATTGTGTTAAAAAGAGGTATATCATTTAGAGTTAGACCTTTATGATGATCTGTTGGTCACCCATCATCATATAGGGCCTACTTTGACCACACTGGAACTAATATGTCCACTGTTTGGAGATCTCCAACTACCTAACTCTAAGACACAGCGTCAAATCTAAGTTCAAGATCGGGCCAAAATTAGTATGTAACTTAATAACTTCTGAAGAAATGACTAAACCAGCACTTGGTTGAAAACGGTATTAGTAGAGTTTACCGATAACGGAAGTTCCCATGATCATCCACAATAAGTAGTCATCAAGAAATCTCTAATTTTGTTTCAAAGTTAACGAATATAGGCTACTTATTTACACCAAGAGTTACACAAACAGCATGCAACTGAAAGCCTTTCGTATAATTCAGAGGGCGGCACTGTTTGGGCGTGTTCAAAATGTGAAAATTCCGATATTATGTTTACCAATCCCTCAGACTTAAATTAGTGGCACCGTTCAGGCGTCTTTAAAATGTGAGAAATTTCGATACTATGTTACCAATCCCTCAGATTTAAATTAAGACGTAAAAAGGTAAAATTTTACAAAGCCCAATGAGGAATGATGCCAACATAGTCTATCTGGATAGCATGAACAACAACAACAAAGTCCATCCCATCAATCTTTGTCATCCTCCTTGTTGAAGTTTAATAAATAATAAAGGCGGAGAAGGAAGTGTGCTTGTTGTGGATGAGACGTCAACCCAATCACAACCCCTAATTTATCGCCTCATCCTAAATAGGAAGGTCAGAGATGTAGGCCTAGCCGAGAAATCTGGGAATTTGTTTTTGCCTTATTCGTCTGTTAAAGGGTGATTCACATTACCAGCCAAATATAGTACAAGTCGCCCTTAGGCCGAAAATTCGGGCTAGAAGATGCACACTTGAGTGGCATGAAGCATCAACCAATCTATCTATAAATCAATCTCACAGCTAGCATCAATCAATTAACTCCCGCCAAGGCCAGCAGAGGCTTTGTAGCTTCGCAAGATAAGCATTAAAAGGGGACAGTGTTTCTGATGCAAATTACTGATCCAAAAAATTCCCACATTTTAATGCCGTACACTTATTGGAAAGGTGTTGGGATGATCACTGGTAAACTTTGTTTTGCTGATACACAGTTTAATGGCAAGTTTAAAACGATTTTTGGGTTCATTTGCAGCTGGTTTGTTTACTTTAGCTTTAGCTAGACAGGATGTTCTGAGGCTCCAGAGGGGAACGTTGAACGCTTACAGCCTAATCGGTCATTTCGTCGTCTTTTAATTTTTGGGTGGGTTTGTCCTCATTGTATAATGTAGAAATAAACTAAAGAAGGTTGTCATTTCACAGTTTATCAGATACATAAATATTAGTTCACAACTCACTACAGTATAGGGTTCATGCATGTATGACCTCTATTTACATCTGCCCAGAAACCTTCCGTCAGACAGTAAACAATGTAGTTAACATGGAATTACCACTAATTACTCATAAAGTATACAGTTTTGGCTGAAAATCAATCTACTACCTTTCATCCAAAGTTAAATCGCATTTATTTTTTTAAAACAGCAGAAACATTATGAGAAATGTTAACAACTAGTCCTTTTACGGTTTCAACCTAAACTTTTAAAAAAATCGTTTACATGTACAACTTTTTCCAACATTTCTGCCAAGAATGTTTAAAAGAAATTCCAATTTTTTTGTTGACTGGAAGAAACAGTGAACAGCAGCATTGTTTTTTTACAGGCCATGAGTGTTTTCATACCAATTAATACTGCATGGTTATTTTAGACAAGAAGATTTTCCCTGTGTGTGTTTTAATGATCATAAATATAAATACTGCATAAGATATCACCTCATTCAAATAAGAACAGTGAGAAGTTCAAAAGTTTGACACATTTAAACAGGCCATGTGCAACAATTTTACCATAGGACAAACTCCACAAGCTGAATTGCTTCAAAAGGGGCAACTTAGACACCCCGATTTCTGACTGAACCTGATAACAAGTGTTTCCGGCAGAGAGTTGCCGTGGAGTTGACTTCAAATGGCGATGAGAAGTCCAAAAGTTTGTCACATTTACACAGGCCATTTGCAGCAATTTTACCATAGGACAAAACTCCACAAGCAGAATTGCTTCAAAAGGGGCCACTTAAAGGAGGGGAAATGTCTAGAAATACATAGGGATTATCGTCGATAACAACCTTCAAAGCACTTAAAACATTTCACGTCAATTACCTCCAGTGACCCTCAAGCTAATAAAAACAGAAAGAAGTATGTCCTTTCAGTGGTTTATCTGTGTAGCCATTTTTCCGTTTTAGGATGACATGATGTTGGTATAGCTATTTTTAGATCAAAAATGACGTATTTTTACCGCTCTAATGTATAAGGGTAGATTTAGGTAAAAAAAAAACATGGCGACAAACTTGAAGTGGCAAGATTGTCTCCGAAAATATAGGTCAGTATGCAACCGCGCGCCATTACTTAGCCAGTTATTGGCTAAATTGCGTCACATGACTACTCTATAACGCACTTAAATTTTTATTCAGCAATAATTGGATAAAACTAATGAAAAAATGGTGGCGGCCTTGTGAATGGCCTATGGAGCTTATTCTCTATTGTAACGCCACCTTCAAATTTCAATTATTCACTTACGAGGGGATAAAACATACATTGGACAGTTGTTTTGGACTAAATGAACTCTTCTCTTTCCATCTAAACTAGTCTAAAGCTTAGATTTTCTTTCCCTTTAAGACACCCTGATTTCTCACTGACCCTGATTCATAATTTTCTCCCCTCCAGTTGGAGAGATCAATTACGTCTCTATATGAGTTCTCTCCCTTTGTCCTTTGCCTCTTGGTCCAGTCAGGATAATCTATAATTAAAAACTGATCCTTTCTTCTGATTACTGAATTAACTCTAATCTCTTAACTCCGGCAAAATTAAATGGCATGCATGAGCTATTGAAGACGAAACGTGCCTACGGACACAAAATTATCTCTAATCCACAAGCCATAGCAAGACATCTTCGATAACAAACGGCGCTTACCCTTTATGATTTTCTCTTCGGACGGCAACATTAAAATTTTAAGATCATAACCTTGTTAATAACGTATTTCCCTGAGCCCTAAAGCAACTTTACTTAAAAAAAACATTCTCTCTTTTTCTGAAGTTGGGAGACCTGCCAAAGGTCTTGACAACTACTGTGACAATTTCCTTTGGTAGGCCTAAGTGTTTTTATAAAATAACCAAAACAAAAAAAATTCTATTTTGAAAAAAAAAAAAAAGATATTAGAATAGACAACTTGAGAGCCGAAAATTTTGGTTTTAAATCTAAAGTCATAAAATAAATATTGCAAAAAACTGAAAATATTGCAGCAGATAAAATATGAAAAAAAGAAGATTGGGTTGGTTGTCATTTAATGGCAACTATCCATAAATGTCAATAAAAATTTAAACAAAGAAAAGCATCTTAAATTTTCTTCTTAGCCTAAAGAAATCTATAGTCAAAAGAAAATTAAATTGGCACCAACTTTGTCGCCACTTATGCACAATGTAACATTCCTCATGTATGTTGAAAGTGAAAAAGTTGTCACCCAATAAACCAAGAAGTTGTTATCCATCAGTAATTCTTCACCTTATTGTAACCTTTCAACTTCTAAATGCCATTGAACGATTTGTCACACATCTGTTATGATATCTTTTGACATATCAGTTTCCTAAGGAAGTCACTTAGAGAATGTTAATCTGCCTTACTTTTGTAGTCTTGAGAAAAATTGTAGATAATTTCAAGATTTGGTTTTAACGGAAAAATATCAGCATTTTGGCAGCTCATGCCACTTAAATGATTTTTTCATCAGTTAATTCCTAAAAACTTCCCTCAGAGAATGTTCACCGGTCTTACTTCTGTCCCGTGGCCAAGTCAGGATAATCAATCATTGAAGACGGAACTTGCCAACGGACACAGAATTATCTCTAATCCAACGAGCCATAGAAACAAAGGGAGCTTTACCGACTATGCTTTTCCCACGGGAAGGTGACATTAATATTTTATGATGGTGAACTTTGTCACTGACAGATTTCCCGCAAGCAAGTCGACTTAAAACCATTTCCTCTCTTTCTTCCTATGTAGATTTTTGGGATTCTGTCAAAATTGAGACACATGTTTTGACACTTTCCGTGATAATGTATTTCCTTCCTTAGAGTAATACAGGATCTAGTAATACAGGATCTAGTAATACAGGATCTAGTAATACAGGATCTAGTAATGCAGGATCTAGTAATGCAAGATCTAGTAATGCAAGATCTAGTAATACAAGATCTAGTAATACAAGATCTAGTAATACAGGATCTAGTAATACAAGATCTAGTAATACAGGATCTCGTAATACAGGATCTAGTAATATAGGATCTAGTAATACAGATCTAGCAATAAATGATCTAGTAATACAGGATCTAGTAATACATGATCTAGTAATACAGGATCTAGTAATACAGATCTAGTAATACAGGATCAAGGAATAAAGGATCTAGTAATATAGGATCTAGTAATATAGGATCGAGTAATACAGGATCTAGTAATACAGGATCTAGCAACACAGGATCTAGTAATACAGGATCTAGTAATACAGGGTCTAGTAATATAGGATCGAGTAAGACAGGATAAAGTAATACATGTACATGATCTAGTGATACAGGATCTAGTAATGTCTATAAATATATTATGGACAGACACTGTCCAAGACCTATAATAATAATGCAATAATCATGTTATCACCCTCCCCTAAACAAATTCCTTTCCGGTTCAGATATAGACCAAGAATCTATCTTCTAACGTCGCTTAAACTCGCATCGTTCCCTCAGTTAGACATCACAGATTCCTTTCTCGTTCAGATATAGACCAAGAATGTATCATCTAATGTAGCTTAAACTCACATCATGCCCTCAGTTAGACATCAAAGAGCGTGGGTAATTTGCCCGTTGGATATCTGGCTTTAGTCCGGCCCCGTCACCGGCTGCGTTAACTTTCCTCTACTCAGGGCGTTATTGGCACATCGTTTATCTTGTCTGTATGATGTGCCTTTGATCCTCATGTAGGTTACTTTGTATCTAACACTTTCGTCCCCCAGGGAATTGAGTTTCGAGAAAAATCCCAAACCTTTTATCACTGCTTCAACGGTTCAAGAAAAAATATTCCTCCAATTGATCCGAAAGCATTCAATTTCTAATTAGCGTATTAAGTCATCCTGAGGAACCCTTAGGGGTTTTCTTTTTCTTTACTGTACTAAAGAGTTGCCAGGTACTCGCTGAAGGTCGGGGGTTTCCTTCAGGCAATGAGCCTGGTTTCCTTCCCCACTAAACCTGGCAACGCCGCTTTATAAGTGAAATAATACTGAGTGTGGCGTAAAACATCAATCAATCAATCAATTTACTCTACTATGTTAAGTTGTCCAGAGGATCAAATTGATACAGTTATATAAGACTATGTAGGTTTTCTAACCAAGAAGTTGTTATCCATAAGTAATTCTTCACCTTATTGTTAACCTTTCAACTTCTAAATGCCATTGAAAGATTTGTAGGTTTTCTGTTTATTCATCCACTTTTTTTATCCCTTCCATTAGTACAATTCTTACACTTTGCTCACAAAGGGTGAAAATTAACTGATAGAGGGTTGAAACTAAAATAGAGCAGGTTATTTCAATCCATCTTAACTCCCTGAAGTATTACCGTATTTCTTCTAAATATTCAGCCATTCTAATGGCCTAAATTTTCCATGGAGTCAGACAAAAATTGAGACGTGGAGTTGTGTTTAAGGATAACCATTTTCACACACTGCACGGGGGGTCATATTGCCTTAAATTTCCTCTGATGGGCAAATTTTTTCTGGCCACATTTAGCATATTTCTTTTCTAATGGTGGAATATCCTTATGAGGAAAAAAGTGGCTGAATCTTTAGAAGAAATACGGTATTGACAAGTCCTTTATCTCCCCTTTACCCAATGCCTTTGATCTCGACTGAATTGGAATGGGCCACGTCTCAGTGGAGTTTTGTGAAAATCTACGCTTCCACGGTTCAAAGAGAAACTGTTTCTCCAATTTATTAGAACGCATTCCATTTCTAATTAGCGGAACTCTTCATAATAGAGGTGGGTGCCTCGCTGGCTCAGGCGGTTAGAGAGATTGTGACACGGTCTGGCACAGGCCTTCCATAATGCATTGACGCGGCACAGGTTTGAATCTCACACAAAACAAATAAAAATTGAAAAAGTTCCAAGTGGATTTTTTACTCGGTCACCGTATGTGGAAGAGTTGCCAGGTAGCCTACTTGACGAAGGTCGGCTGTTTTGTCCGGACAATGAGCCAGGTTTCCTCCCCCACATAACCTGATAACACTGCCATATAACAAAATAACATAAAACAATCATAATAGAGGTTACTGCCTAAAGCCAAAGTCCTGTTAGTCGTCAACCTAATAAAATAACATGCTTTTATTTTATTACAACAACTTACAGTATGGGGTATAAAGGTCTAAATGATATACCGTCTTTAACACTTTTAGTAACCATAGTTATTTTAGACAAGAAGATTTTCCCTGAATATTAGGCCAATAAACGGTGAAAATAATACAATTAAATTTACTGCTGTTCTTCTGCAAGAATACAGCAATGGATTCACTTTCTTGTCTTCTTAATGATGGCTTACAATCAGCAGACTTGAAACTTTTAACACTTTTTTAAATATATTTTTGAACACCATAACATACGGGCACTGGGAAAATCTTCTTGTCTAAAATAACCACGGAGACAAGTTTCTTATTGTGTTAAAAAGGGGCATGTCATTTAGATGTTTATACCCTATCAAACCACAAATATAAATTTTTTAATATATCTTTTTTTAGTTGGCTTAGAATTTGTGTATATTGGGTTTTCTTGTCTGATTCACACACAAATAAAAACTAACAGTTGTAGAGCACTAAACTTGATCTAAGAATTATAGTTAAAGTCGCATGAGCTGCCAAAATGTTGATATTTTGACAATAAAATAGAATGTTGAAATTATTGGCTATTATTCTCAAGACGTATACTTCAGGAGCTTTTTAGTGCTTCTAGTCCCGAGAATGAACCATAAAGTATTGCTTTGAACTAACTTTGGCTTAGAATGAATGAATGGTCGTCCCGGTTATTTAAATTTTGTTTACTTTTCGGACTCTATTTCGTTTCGTATAGGACATAGACTTCATGGATTTCCCTCATTCCAAAGCCAATAATTTAGTTTTTTGATGAATTTCAAAGCCTCTTATCTTGTGACGATCAGAAATTATGAAAAAAAAGTGTGAATTTTGGCAGCTCATGCCACTTTAATATTTTCTTATTTGACATATAAACCCTCTGTTTGAAGAAGAGAGCTCAAGAAGATAGATAACTCTTCCTGGGTCGGGACTTTCACGCAAATCAACTGTTCTTGAGGCGTTATAGACACGCCGTTTATCTTGTCTCGATACAGTGCCTTTGATCCTAGCTTCGAATCAAACACGATTAAGTCAAGGAAGAAATGATACTTTGACCTACATGCAGCCTCCGGGACAAGTGATAATATGAAATCAATATTTCATTTGTTAATAGAATATGCTCTGTTTCTGTTGAACAGCTCAAATTCGATTTGTGCGCAGTCCGCGGTGGTCCAGTGGGTTAGAGTGATAGTCCCACACAGACCTTCCATCGTTGTGACGTGGGTTCAAATCACGCTCAGACCAAATACAAAGGTGTATTTTTCACTAGGTTGTCGTATGTGGAAGAGTTGCCAGATACTCGCTGAAGGTCGAGGCTTTCCTCCAGGCAATGAGCCCGGTTTCCTCCACCCACTAAACCTGGCAATGCTGCCATATAAGTGAAATAATCTTGAGTATGGCGTAAAACATCAGTCAATCGAATTGAACTTGTCAGAATTAAGCGATTGCCTAGTAATGTCATCAAGGGTAATAAAATTCTGCACTAAAATGTATATGTGCTTATAAGGATTGTAACAAAGTGGTCACTACAACCCCCCCCCCCCCCCCCCCCACCTTAAAAAAATCCCATAATTTTTAGAGTGAGTTTTAAGTCTATTAAAACACACATGCGGTACAATCCACAACATCAGAGCTAAGCATCACATTCCATGAAAATTATAGCTATATCTATTATGGTATCACCAGGGACGAGAAAGTCGGTGAATTTGAATATCTTTTAATGACATTTAAAGATGTAAAAGACATTTAAAAATTAAAAGGATATTTAAATGATAAGATTGCACCTCACTGGAGAACATCGATTATTGAGGAACACTAAATGTCTTGTAAATTAACCTCACTAGAGAACATGGATTATTGAGGCACACTAAATGTCTTGTAAATTAACCTCACTATAGAACACATATTACTGTAACATAAATGTCTCTAAAACATTTTCTTTATGAAGTGAATTCCTGGTACATTAAGGTGACATGAACAGACAAAATTCGGACTGCTTTCATAAATTTTGATTGTCATGACAATTAGGGGGTTTAAGATCTTGGAGAGACTAAATGATTGACGTTGGAATGAGGAAATTCCATAGTCTGCATGAACCAAAAGAGTGTCCCAAAATAAACAAAATTTAAATAACCGGGACAAACAATACATTCATTTATTCTGGGCCTAAACTAGTTTAAGACACATTACAAAGTCAGATTTTCGAAACTAATACTACTAAAAAGCTTATATTTTACACCCCAAAAATTAGGCATTTGGCGTACCTTGAATCACAAAATGATTGAAGTTGAAATCTAAAATACCTGTACTCATCAAAAGATGTGCGCTAATAACGGATAAAATTCAAATAGCCAGGATGTACGAGTTCAATTTTGGGGCTTTCTTGTTAATAAAAACTACTTTAACAAACGTCCAACTTTAGTATCAGGGGAAAGCTCTTTTTCTAGCCTACTTCTTGATCGAACGACAAACAATTGGCTGCTTCTGTTTCTCGAAATTTGGCAGATCATGCTACTTTAAACAGAGAAAAAAATAAACAAACAAACTCATACATCTATTCTTAAGACTTATACTGCATGTCACTGGTAGTCTGAGTACACTTGCACTGTGGTAATATTATTAAATAGCTACTGAGGATTCTGTCCTACAACTGTATGTCTGATACCAAAAATATCTGACACAAATAGAAAGCTGAAAATACACACGGTTTCTGTATAGTCCATTATCCAAGACGGAAATAACGGAAGTTTGACCAACGAGATTGAATATGGTCATGGTTTTTATCTCTAAGGATTAACCCTGTAATGTTATATCCGGGCTAGATTAAGGTTAGCCTTCTGGGGTCTTTGTAATAATAGCCAATGTTATTGTACGGATTGGGATGTGATATTCCTGAAATATGGGACAATGGGACTGATATTGGTTGGTAATAATAACCATGTTATTGTACGGATTGGGATGTGATATTCCTGAAATATGGGACAATGAGAGTGATATTGGTTGGAAATAATACCCATGGATTTGAGACCTGTTATTCCTGCACTATGGGACAATGGGACTGATACTGGTGGGGAAATTATACCCATGTTAATGCATGGATTTGAGACCTGTTATTCCTGCACTATGGGACAATGGGATTGATACTGGTGGGGAAATTATACCCATGTTAATGCATGGATTTGAGACCTGTTATTCTGAAATATGGGACAATGGGACTGATATTGGTGGGGAAATTATACCCATGTTAATGCATGGATTTGAGACCTGTTATTCCTGAAATATGGGACAATGAGACTGATATTGGTGGGAAATAATACCCATGGATTTGAGACGTGTTATTCCTGCACTACGGGACAATGGGACTGATACTGGTGGGGAAATTATACCCATGTTAATGCATGGATTTGAGACCTGTTATTCCTGAAATTTATAATGGGATGATGAGACTGATACTTGTTGGTAAAACTATCCTTGAAATATCAAATGAAATATCTGAATTTCTGATGGTATAGATTTATGAACAATAAAACACACAGGCACAGGAAACATCTTCTTGTCTGATGGTATAGGGTTGACTGTTAAAGGGAAAGAAAATCTAAGCTTTAGACTAGTTTAGATGGAAAGAGTAGAGTTCATTTAGTCCAAAACAACTGTCTAATGTATGTTTTATCCCCTCGTAAGTGAATAATTAAAATTTGAAGGTGGCGTTACAATAGAGAATAAGCTCCCTAGGCCATTCACAAGGCCGCCACCATTTTTTCATTAGTTTTATCCAATTATTGTTGAATACAATTTTAAGTGCGTTATAGAGTAGTCATGTGATGCAATTTAGCCAATGGCTGGCTAAGTAATGGCGCGCGGTTGCATACTGACCTATATATTCGGAGACAATCTTCCCACTTCAAGTTTGTTCACCATGTTTTTTTGGACCTAAATCTACCTTTATATATTAGAGAGCGGTAAAAATACGTCATTATTGATCTAAAAATAGCTATACCAACATCACGTCATCCTAAAACGGAAAAATGGCTACACAGATAAGCCACTGAAAGGACATACTACTGTCTGTTTTTATTAGCTTGAGGGTCACTGGAGGTAATTGACGTGAAATGTTTTAAGTACTTTGAAGGTTGTTATCGACGATAATCCCTATGTATTTCTAGAGATTTCCCCTCCTTTAAAGAAATTTATGAATTTTATTTGGTATGAGCCATTATGGAGCACTAAGAAACGATAAAGATGATAAAAACAATATTGATTGATTGATTGATGTTTTACATCATACTCATGAGTAACTACCTTATATGGTAACAATATCATGTTCAGTCGGGGAAAAATGAGCCTCTTTGCCTAAAGGACCCGTCAACCATTCTATATGGGACAGCGAGTGAAAACGCAAACAGAAATTTTTCAATTTTGTTTAGACTGCGTCGGGTTCAAACCTGTTGCTCAGAGATAAAAGGCTTGTTATTGCCCATGATGCCCATCCCTTTGTTACAAATTCAGCCAATAAGAAAACAGTTCTCCTCCATTAAAAATATTAAGATTTTGCAGAAATCCTAAAATGCAAGAAAAGGGAAGCAGAAATAATGGTAATATTTCATAAAACTTTGACCTGGAATTTATCTAGGTCAGCAGAATCAAGTAAACTTTCCACTTGGCTTTCATGTTGCCATAGCGATTACAAACATCCTGTTTGAGGAAGGCGGACATCTTGTTTTTGCAATGGGACATTTCCTTTGGAGTCATCATATTAATGAAATAATCCTTTGATGTTAAACAATTTATTTTTCTTCACACAATAAAATGAAAGCCTCCTCTCTCGCGACTTTCAATCTGTTCCAAATTCACATCCCAAAGTCAGTGTTTCAAAAGCGAATGGAGCAAACATTATCAGGGAAATTAATGAATTAGTACATTAACTGACACAGAATTGGCGTATTGCCCTAATACACATGATAATGGTTAACTCTCCCACGAAGGCTACATATCTGATATTTAATTACATTTTTCACGCAATTTTAGTTGGTAGATGCTTTAAAGGAAAACTGTGCTCTAGCTCTTAAAATAAGAAAAAAAGGTCACTTGTTTAAATTGCTTTCCCATGTTCTGAGTTTAATTCATTTCGGCTTTTTTTTTTTCTACCAGCCCACCCTTCTCTACATATACCTTCTAGAGTCTGTTCAGTAATTCACGCAAATAACATTTCAAGACGTCTAACAGTTTAAATAACCCGGATCTTCCTGTTTAGAGAAGGCAGCCATGTTGTTTTTTCAAGCGGCCATTAACTTTGAAGTAGTCTAGCTAATTGCCTGAATCAAGATGGCAAACCCTTTGAAGTAGTGAGATAAAAGAGTGTTGATGACATGGACCCAAAATCTCACCAAGCTACTGTTCTTCCACCTTTCCTCTCTCCACATACACTGTATAGCAAAAGATGTCTTTTAGTGTGATTAGATTGATTGATTGTTTGGTGTTTTACGCCGCGCGTGGGAGGAAACTGGGTAGTGTGATTAGAAGCTTGAAATCAAGCTGTTCTTTGATCATTTCTGATTGGTTATTGATCTCATCTGATTGGTTATTGATCTCATCTGATTGGTTATTGATCTCATCTGATTGGTTATTGATCTCATCTGATTGGTTATTGATCTCATCTGATTGGTTATTGATCGTATCCATTTTGATTGATTATTGATCTCTCTGATTGATTATTGATTAACTATGACTTAATCATCAATAAATCACTAATATTACAGGAAGGGGAATATAAGACCAAATATGACCATTCCCTGTCGAGGATGTACCACATTCAGATATCCTACACGTCGTATGGGAAGAAAAGGCGAAGACAAAATATGACCATTCCCTGTCGAGGATGTGCCACATTCAGATATCCTACTCGTCGTATGGGAAGAAAAAGCGAGGACCAAATACTACGATTCCACATCAAGGTACCCTATCTTCTAAATATTCAGCCATTCTAATGGCCTAAATTTTCCATTGCGTCGGACAAAAATGGAGACGAGGAGTTGTGTTTAAGGATAACCATTTTCACACACTGCTCGGCGGGTCATATTGCCTTAAATTCCCTCTAATGGGCAAATTTGTCTGGCCTTATTTAGCATATTTCTTTTCTAATGATCGAATCCTTATGATGAAAAAAGTGGCTGAATCTTTAGAAGAAATATGGTAGTCTACATTCATGTATGGGATAAAAAGGCGAGGACTATAAAGGCAATCTCCAAACTACAGAAATATTTTTTATGGTCTGTTGACACACAATTGTATCGGAGATGACCAAGCCATGAAGAGACATTTCTCAACAGAAATAAGAACATCTAGTAAATCAGTGCTAATAGAATCTACACATAAGTCATTGAACAGTTTTATAGGAACAGCTATTAAATATGATTGATTGATTGGTGTTTTACGCCGCGCTCAAGATTATTACTATTACTATTGCTATTAAATATGAGGAGTTCAGTCAGTATTTTTTTACCTAAAACTGCTTTCCGATTTTTGGTTCATCGATTCACTTTTTTGTTTACGCCATACTGAAGATTATTTCACTTACATGTATATAGCGGCATTACCAGGGTTATAGCGGGGGAGGAAAGCAGACTCTTTGCCCCGAGGAAGCTATCAACCTACGCCAAGTACCCGTGAAATTTTCCACAGAGGGTGATTTAGTGAAAACTCTTAGACATATCATTTTTTTTTTCATTTTGAGATTTGAGCCCACGACTCATTGATGGCATGATGAGCGACTGATGAGGCATTTGGAAAAAAAATGTCAAAACTTTCTTGGCAGAGCCTAATCTAGGCTGATTTTGAACCGCATATAATCGGGTTTGGGCGTCTGCAGTTTGGGCGCCCAAACCAGGGTATGAGAAAAAAAAAGTGTTGTGATTGTTACTTTAAATATTGAATACAAGTAAAAACTGCTCTACAAATTATTTAAAACATAATTATTAGAGACATAATAGATAGAAATGTTGGTTTAAAGTAGGAGTTCTCTCCATGCAGCCTTCATGAACCCTGGGATGTTATTGTCAAGTCCTACTATGGATGCCCAAACTTTTGCCCAGCTTGGTCTTAAAGATGATACGTTATTGTTTCCAGAAGAGTTAATTTATTTTTTACCAGTACTGAAGCACACAAAAAGAGCGATAGGCAGAAAGATTACTTACTGATATCGGGTCTGGTCACAATCTGACCTCTGACCTCCGTGATCGATGACAGTCTCTTCTCGGGAATCTCATGAAGTTCTTGAAACGCTTTTTTCTGAAGTTCTTCGCTGAGACTCCATCCGTATTCAGCCATTCTCTCATTGGAACGGAGGAGTTGACGGACCGTACTAGTATCGGCCAGTTGTCACAGAAGTCATTTGCTAGTCCTCATGGTTTTAGGCATCGTGTACAAGGTTAAAAGTCCCAGGCACGTCTTGTATAAACATGGTTATTTCACACTTTGCCGCTCTCCAGGGATGTACGATGGTCCGTCACCTGACAAACGACAAAATCAATACGGCCAATTAGACGAGAAACAAACGTAATTATCATGGCCTAAATGGGTTGGGTACTTTCGGCCACTTCTAATGCCTCTCATGATACCACTGTCAGGCAGCTAGCTTTTAACCCTTAATGTACAAGTGTAGTCTGCAGAATAATCTTGCCCAAATAACTCAAGAAAAACTCACTTGTTTAAAAAAAAAATTGGAGAAAAGTTGCTCTTTGTTGAAGGAAGTACAATTCCCCTTCAAACATTTTTGCGAAAATTTGCCCAATAATGTTTAAAAAGTGTCAAACACAAATTTCCTGTGCTTCTGAATGGGTTAACACAAGTGTCAATTATACTGTCATAGCCAGTGAAGGAATGACCAGAGATGTGAGACACTTCAGGCAATGGTCAATTCGTCAATGACAGAGATCCCCAAATTAACACAAGGATCGTCTGGCAGCTTGACCGCCCAACAAGACCGCTGACCATTGGCTGGTAGCTTGTACGATCAATAGGTAGCACGATACTTGATGTCTGAGGCAGCCAAAAAAAAAATAAGGCTTTATCGGCAGAAAGGTTATAAAAGTCGACTAGTTGACCATAACTCCAGGCAATCAATAATAAGTAGAAGACTTCTTGTCCGAGCCAGTCGAAAATTTATAACCAAATCAGTAGAAAGGTCTTGAAAGCAGACCCTCTGACCATTGGTCTTGGCCATTAATTGTGAGTATACTGAATAATTCAATGTCCGGAAAATGAAGATATATATATGTCCCCATTGACCAATGCCTGGAATGATCAACGTAAAGTAGAGCGCTTAATGTCTGGCCGAACCAAGTAGAAATAAAGGGTTACGACAAAGAAAGGTTGTAAATGTAACCTTTTACTACAGCAATATCAGTTGACGGAATAGTGGTTGCCATAGTAACAGGACAATTACAACCCTAGGCATAATGTGAATGAGACTCTGTTAAGGCAGTGATAGTAAAACACAGATTGTGATTGGTCAAGCAATTAAATAAACCACGCAATGCTTACTGAGGTACATTTATGATATTTTAACGACAGGATTTTGAAAAAAAGTTTTTTTAAAAGCATGATAAAACAAGTCGATTGAGATGGATAAGGGGGGGGGGGGGGGGTTGAAGGAGCAAAGTCGAGTGATTCACCCAAAAATTCTAATATTTGACTCTTCATCCCTTCATCCTCAGACCAAATGTACTAATAATATTCTCAGTTCCGAATAGCAGGAAATTAATAGAACTTTTAAGGAATCTTACTGACTTAAGAGAAACTGCAAGTTATGAGAAGCCCATAAAAATACATTTTCCCCACCATTTTGAACTTAGACTCTCCTGGTTTTTGCACTTTATTTGGCACAGTTTGTCTCTACTCCTGAACTTTTGTCCCAAATTCAAATTTCTTCTGATTTTCAAGAGTTCATACACTTGGATCAACCGTTTTAAAGTGAGGTATTATTTTATATAAATAAAGTGTAATCAGAGCAATCATATTAACCGTTGATTAAAAATTCTTTTTTTTATAATTTCAGAGTTTTGGCAGCTCATGCCACTTCAATTCAAATTGAAACAAATATGCTTGAAAATAAACTTCTGGATGTCTTTAAGAGATTTTTAATAAAAGAGTAGTCCAAAAGCTAACCATTACACCATATTTTCTCTTGATGTACAATTCTTAGAAAAGCCATTAGTATAGATTATGTGTGTATGTAACCATGGCAACAAACATTCTAGAAGGGTTGATGGTACAGACATGGTATTATAAAGCAGTAACGGCTTTGCTTGAGGTATTACTGTTTATTACAGCAATTATACCGTGACTTAATTACTTCCATATCCGGGAGAATTTTTTTTATCTTTTCCGGAAGCCTTCAGTCACATACAAGAATAATTGTTTTTCTGTAGCCCGAGGCTGTACTTATATTTCAACTATAGAACTTTGAGGTAACTTAATGACAAATATATATAACTTTAAGCCAATGGAAAATTTAAGTTTTCATTTGCATTTAATTTGTTTGTTTTAAATTCTACGCTACATGCTAGTATTATTCCATATTATTTCTGAACAAATATCCGCTTTTATTTTGGTGTGTGTGTGTGCGAAATGAGGGGGGGGGGGGGTGGGCTGCTTTATTCTCATAGAAGCCCCATAATGTTTCGTTTTTATCTGATAGACATCTAAACATTTCTATCTAATAGTCAATTTGCCATTTAGTTTCCGGCTTAAGAATTGACATTTGTGCATGCAGAAGCCTTGGTGTATGGTGAAATGACGGTACATTGAGTTTTTTGGACCAATCTGACGTTGAAATCAAGTATACATGTACATGTATAACGCAATACGACAGATGCGCGTAACAGCAGCTGCAACAGAGAAATGGCGGTAACCCATACAATTCGAACAATGTGATGAAAAATGTCTTTTTAACAGAAATTGTCTATGACATAATTTATCGAGGTAACAATAGCCGTCAAAACTGTGCTAGGATGGAAGACTGGGCAGTGCTACAACCTTTTCATGCCGTTTTTCATGTGTTTTATTGCAGAGCATGCGATAGAAAAATGGGGTAGGTACAGATTAATTTCGAGTGAATCTGGTAATTTAAAAAAAAGTACTCCATTTCTGAATTCGACTAAATAATATAAACGTCAACATAGACTGATCCAGAGACATTTTGATACCTGTATACAGGTATGGGCGCCCAAACTCACAAGCAAAAAATCCGCCCAAATTCTTAAAACCAACAGATTTTAATGTCAAAATAGCATTTAATGTTGAATTTTGGGCCAGAGATGTTGTTTTTGTCTTATTGTAGGAACATTTTGAACCGAAATGGTATGCCCAAATTTTCCCTGGATCAGTCCCTGGTCAAAATCGTAAATATTGATAGATTGTTTGGTGTTTTACGCGCGCTCAAGATTATTTCACTTATATGGCGGCGTTGCCAGTTTTATTGTTTTTGTTGTGGGCGGAAACCCACAACCTTTCGGTGGTAACTGGCAACCATCCCACATAGGTCGTTCGAGTGAAAACCCAGTCAGAAAATCCAATTTTTTTAATAGGACTGAGTAGGATTCGAACCCGTGCCCCAGAACGTAAATTTTGAAGTGGGAAACATTACTTATTCATTGAACAAAGGTAACAGTAATGAGGTGATAAAAATATATCACAGAATCTTTTTTTTAATGTTTAGATTCCTGTGTAGCAAAATAAAGGGGATGAGAAAATGGATTCCATTGAATCCTTACAGTTCAAACTAGAACGAATTCATTTCCGATTAACGCTAGAATAGACGAAATTAAAAAAAAAGCCCTTTGCATAAAAACCTTTCAAGAATCGAGGAGAAATTTTACGCATTCCCCCCCACCCCCTAAATAAAATGATAGAAATTTAGTTATGATGATAGATCCATCCAAAAACAGGTTTTGTACATTTGCATATATAATGAGATGACATGACCAAGTTTACGATTTTCAAAAAAACATTTTCTGCATCTGAAAGAACTTTTGAAGTATTACATCCCAGGTACATAAATTTAAACACGACTTTTTAAACCTTGAAAAAAAACCATCTTATAGAAAGGATAAATTCTACATACAAGTTATTTTCAACATAGTTATACAGTCAGTGGTCGTGAATATTTCATTACAAGAAAACGATCTTAGAAATGGTTATATGGTGATTATCTCCCTTGGGAAAATCTTTACTGGCTACGAGTAAGGAATTACAACTGAATGGCAATGGAACGACAAGCTAATATCTTACATGCACATTGTCTGAAAATGTACATATTTTTGAAAATTTAGTCAGACTGGTATAGGGACATTTTTTTTTACTAGAAAAGCTTCATAGATAAAGGCCCGTTCTCACTGTGCGATTTGTCATACTGATTTGTAGGATGTGATTAAAATGGATGCATTTAATTGGTCAATATGATTTGTCAACCAATCAAATGCATCCATTTGAATCGCATGCTACAAGTCGGTATGACAAATCACATAGTGAGAACGGGCCTTTGTCTTGAGTTTAGATAGATTAGGGTTTAATGTAAAGTTCATGACAAATAGATAAGAAACAAGAGATCCCTTAAAGGGATCTTAACGCCCGCGTTCATCTATTCATATTCATAAAGATTGTTAATAACTGGATATAGGAATTGGGGTCTACATAAAAAATCTTATTCCAGGGAGATAACTATTGTTGAGGAAAATTAAATTGTGAATTACAAAGTAAGCTCCCCTTGAAACTTTGGTTGAAAACAACATTGCCACCTGGTAGCCATCTTCAATATGCTAACGAAATGATAATGTACGGTGCACAGCTAGAACTTAGAGGGATGATGTGTGTCATGTTTGGTTAAGATCAGGTCAGTAGTTTTCTTGGAATAATGATAATAAGTTTCATTTTCAAATTTGGTTAAAAAACAACATTGCTTCCTGGCGGCCATATTTAATAAGCAAATGAGATGAAAATGTAGGGTGTACAACTAGATAATAGGGAGATAATGTGGGCAAAGTTTGGTCAAAATCAGACCAGTAGTTTTCTTGGAATAAAAATGACAAAAAAACAATATCGTCCTCCTGCAGCCATACTGAATATGCAAATGAGATGAAAATGAACAGTGCATAACTAATCCATAGGGTGATAATGTATGTTGAGTTTGATTAATGTCAGGTAATTTTCTTGGAATAAAGATAAAGATAAAGAAAAACAACATCGCCCCCTGGCGGCCATATTTAATATGCAAATGAGATGAAAATGTACAGTACACAACAGGGCTATAAGGAGATAATGTGAGCCAAGTTTGGTGAAAATCGGACTGGTAGTTTTCTTGGAATAAAGGTAACAAAGAAAAACAACATCGTCCCCTGGCGGCCATATTGAATATGCAAATGAGATGAAAATGTACGGTGCACAACTAGACCATCGGGTGAGATGATGTATGCTAAGTTTGATTAAGATTGGACAGGTAGTTTTCTTGGAATAAAGGTAACAAAGAAAAACAACATCGCCCCCTGGCGGCCATATTGAATATGCAAATGAGATGAAAATGTACGATGCACAACTAGACTATATGGAGATAATGTGAGCCAAGTTTGGTGAAAATCAGACTGGTAGTTTTCTTGGAATAAAGGTAACAAAAAAAAACAATATCGCCCCCTGGTGGCCATATTGAATATGCAAATGAGATGAAAATGTACGGTGCGCAAGTAGACCATAGGGTGATGATGTATGTTAAGTTTGATTAAGATTGGACGGGTAGTTTTCTTGGAATAAAGGTAACAAAGAAAAACAACATCGCCCCCTGGCGGCCATATTTTATATGCAAACGAGATGGAAATGTACGATGCACAACTAGACCGTAGGGTGATGATGTATGTTGAGTTTGAATACGATTGGACGGGTAGTTTTCTTGGAATTAAGGTAACAAAGAAAAACAATATCGCCCCCTGGTGGCCATATTGAATATGCAAATGAGATGAAAATGTATGATGCACAACTAGACTATATGGAGATAATGTGAGCCAAGTTTGGTGAAAATCGAACAAGTAGTTTCCTTGGAATAAAGGTAACAAAAAAAAAACAATATCGCCCCCTGGTGGCCATATTGAATATGCAAATGAGATGAAAATGTACCGTGCACAACTAGACCGTAGGGTGATGATGTATGTTGAGTTTGAATACGATTGGACTAATAGTCTGCTTGGAATAAAGGTAACAGCGAAAGTTTTCTTGGAATAAAGGTAACAAAGAAAAACAACATCGCCCCCTGGCGGCCATATTTTATATGCAAATGAGATGAAAATGTACGGTGCACAACTAAACCATAGGGTGATGATGTATGTTAAGTTTGATATAGATTGGACGGGTAGTTTTCTTGGAATTAAGGTAACAAAGAAAAACAACATCGCCCCCTGGTGGCCATATTGAATATGCAGATGAGATGAAAATGTATGATGCACAACTAGACTATATGGAGATAATGTGAGCCAAGTTTGGTGAAAATCGAACAAGTAGTTTCCTTGGAATAAAGGTAACAAAAAAAAAACAATATCGCCCCCTGGTGGCCATATTGAATATGCAAATGAGATGAAAATGTACCATGCACAACTAGACCGTAGGGTGATGATGTATGTTGAGTTTGAATAAGACTGGACTGGCAACTGAATGGCAATGGAACGACAAGCTAATATCTTACATGCACATTGTCTGAAAATGTACATATTTTTGAAAATTTAGTCAGACTGGTATAGGGACATTTTTTTTTACTAGAAAAGCTTCATAGATAAAGGCCCGTTCTCACTGTGCGATTTGTCATACTGATTTGTAGGATGTGATTAAAATGGATGCATTTAATTGGTCAATATGATTTGTCAACCAATCAAATGCATCCATTTGAATCGCATGCTACAAGTCGGTATGACAAATCACATAGTGAGAACGGGCCTTTGTCTTGAGTTTAGATAGATTAGGGTTTAATGTAAAGTTCATGACAAATAGATAAGAAACAAGAGATCCCTTAAAGGGATCTTAACGCCCGCGTTCATCTATTTATATTCATAAAGATTGTTAATAACTGGATATAGGAATTGGGGTCTACATAAAAAATCTTATTCCAGGGAGATAACTATTGTTGAGGAAAATTAAATTGTGAATTACAAAGTAAGCTCCCCTTGAAACTTTGGTTGAAAACAACATTGCCACCTGGTAGCCATCTTCAATATGCTAACGAAATGATAATGTACGGTGCACAGCTAGAACTTAGAGGGATGATGTGTGTCATGTTTGGTTAAGATCAGGTCAGTAGTTTTCTTGGAATAATGATAATAAGTTTCATTTTCAAATTTGGTTAAAAAACAACATTGCTTCCTGGCGGCCATATTTAATAAGCAAATGAGATGAAAATGTAGGGTGTACAACTAGATAATAGGGAGATAATGTGGGCAAAGTTTGGTCAAAATCAGACCAGTAGTTTTCTTGGAATAAAAATGACAAAAAAACAATATCGTCCTCCTGCAGCCATACTGAATATGCAAATGAGATGAAAATGAACAGTGCATAACTAATCCATAGGGTGATAATGTATGTTGAGTTTGATTAATGTCAGGTAATTTTCTTGGAATAAAGATAAAGATAAAGAAAAACAACATCGCCCCCTGGCGGCCATATTTAATATGCAAATGAGATGAAAATGTACAGTACACAACAGGGCTATAAGGAGATAATGTGAGCCAAGTTTGGTGAAAATCGGACTGGTAGTTTTCTTGGAATAAAGGTAACAAAGAAAAACAACATCGTCCCCTGGCGGCCATATTGAATATGCAAATGAGATGAAAATGTACGGTGCACAACTAGACCATCGGGTGAGATGATGTATGCTAAGTTTGATTAAGATTGGACAGGTAGTTTTCTTGGAATAAAGGTAACAAAGAAAAACAACATCGCCCCCTGGCGGCCATATTGAATATGCAAATGAGATGAAAATGTACGATGCACAACTAGACTATATGGAGATAATGTGAGCCAAGTTTGGTGAAAATCAGACTGGTAGTTTTCTTGGAATAAAGGTAACAAAAAAAAACAATATCGCCCCCTGGTGGCCATATTGAATATGCAAATGAGATGAAAATGTACGGTGCGCAAGTAGACCATAGGGTGATGATGTATGTTAAGTTTGATTAAGATTGGACGGGTAGTTTTCTTGGAATAAAGGTAACAAAGAAAAACAACATCGCCCCCTGGCGGCCATATTTTATATGCAAACGAGATGGAAATGTACGATGCACAACTAGACCGTAGGGTGATGATGTATGTTGAGTTTGAATACGATTGGACGGGTAGTTTTCTTGGAATTAAGGTAACAAAGAAAAACAATATCGCCCCCTGGTGGCCATATTGAATATGCAAATGAGATGAAAATGTATGATGCACAACTAGACTATATGGAGATAATGTGAGCCAAGTTTGGTGAAAATCGAACAAGTAGTTTCCTTGGAATAAAGGTAACAAAAAAAAAACAATATCGCCCCCTGGTGGCCATATTGAATATGCAAATGAGATGAAAATGTACCGTGCACAACTAGACCGTAGGGTGATGATGTATGTTGAGTTTGAATACGATTGGACTAATAGTCTGCTTGGAATAAAGGTAACAGCGAAAGTTTTCTTGGAATAAAGGTAACAAAGAAAAACAACATCGCCCCCTGGCGGCCATATTTTATATGCAAATGAGATGAAAATGTACGGTGCACAACTAAACCATAGGGTGATGATGTATGTTAAGTTTGATATAGATTGGACGGGTAGTTTTCTTGGAATTAAGGTAACAAAGAAAAACAACATCGCCCCCTGGTGGCCATATTGAATATGCAAATGAGATGAAAATGTATGATGCACAACTAGACTATATGGAGATAATGTGAGCCAAGTTTGGTGAAAATCGAACAAGTAGTTTCCTTGGAATAAAGGTAACAAAAAAAAAAACAATATCGCCCCCTGGTGGCCATATTGAATATGCAAATGAGATGAAAATGTACCGTGCACAACTAGACCGTAGGGTGATGATGTATGTTGAGTTTGAATAAGACTGGACTGATAGTCTGCTTGGAATAAAGGTAACAGCGAAAGTTTTCTTGCAATTAACTTAACAAAGAAAAACATCTCCCCCTGGCGGCCATATCGATTATGCAAATGAGATGAAAATGTACGGTGCACAACTAGACCATAGGGTGATGATGTATGTTAAGTTTGATTAAGATTGGACAGGTAGTTTTCTTGGAATAAAGGTAACAAAGAAAAACATCGCCCCCTGGCGGCCATTTTGAATATGCAAATGAGATGAAAATGTACGATGCACAACTAGACTATATGGAGATAATGTAAGCCAAGTTTGGTGGAAATTGGACTAGTAGTTTTCTTAAAATAAAGGTAACAAAAAAAACAATATCGCCCCCTGGTGGCCACATTGAATATGCAAATGAGATGAAAACGTACGGTGCCCAACTAGACCATAGGGTGATGATGTATGTCAAGTTTGATTAAGATTGGACAGGTAGTTTTCTTGGAATAAAGGTAACAAGCCAAAAGTTAACGGACGGACGACGGACCACGGAAAAGGGATTTGAATAGCCCTCCATCAGAATGATGGCGGGCTAAAAAACTAAGATTGAAATCGAGATAAAAGATATCAATAAAGCCAACAACTCATACGAACCCAAACTTTGTTCTAATAACGGACAGAATTCAAATAGCCAAGTTGATAATCAATGGAGCGAACAACGTCTTTAAATGCCAGATCAAAAAAGTTTAGTGTAAAATTGATCAGGCCTCATTCTGCTTATCACAGAAAATATCACTAAAAAGATGCACACATCCCTGTAAATAAATAACGGATTTGTCATTGGTCAAAACGGAAATGAAACATCCATCCATTTAGAAGAAGGGAAAATTTTTCGGGCACTGCAAAATGTTTTAGTGATTTTTGATTTTACTGTAAAAGAAAAAAAAAATGCAAAGTTTGACTCTCTGAAGGTGCGAGTAGAGCCAGTGTAGCTAAGTGCCAGTAGAGCCAGTGTAGCTAAGTGCCAGTAGAGCCAGTGTAGCTAAGTGCCAGTAGAGCCAGTGTAGCTAAGATAAGGGTGATGAAAAAAGACAGACTAATGTCAAAATAATGTACAGTTTGCATGTTTATGTCTGTAACCCTTTTCACTGAGAGAGGCAGCCATTATGATCCATTATTTAACATGACATGACCTGTTACCATATACATTGTCAGTTCACTGATATAGGACATTTCTTTTGGCACAATTTTGCTTTTGTCGAACATTTTGTTTTGACGAAAAAAAAAACAGTAAGTTTCGTACAAAACTGCATAAGGACCTCAATTTTTAAATATATAAATGAAAGGTACAACTAAAGTAAACTAGGTAAAAAAGTGTCTTCATAGAGTAAAATTGAATTTTAACTATTTTTAAATTTTGAAAAAAAAAATTGATTTTTTTCAAAACACTGATGTATTTACATGTAATAAAAACAAAGGACTAAGCATATAAAAAAAAAGGTGTGGGGGGGGGGGGACAAAAAAAAAACAAAAACCCAATTTCAAAAAAATGTTAAAATAGTTCTTAACTTCTTAGTTTATTCCATCTATTGAACTGTCAGTGACCATAGTTTTCTACAACGGTCTTCTAATGAAACCAAACTTCTTGATGACAAGGCAGTTAGAATACATGTTGTTTAGCACTTCCATTTTAGCAATCCAATGTTTTAAAAAATGTCAGTTTGTCAAGAAAAAACCAAGATCAAAAAACAAATTTTCAGCCACTGGGCTAAAAGGAAATCAAACCTCCATTAACGGGTTGGAGAGACTTTTTTTTTTATTCCCGGCTAAAACCTGTCAAAGTTTTACTTCTTTTTGATTAACAGCTGTGTAAAAAACGCTGGAGACGAAGAGAAAAAAATAGCGGCAGCAGCTAGCCTAGGATTAGATGAAATTCTGGAATACGTTCAGTATTAAGACATTCGTGTTAACAAAAAACCTAGAACAGGGCTGATTTATAAATAATGTGCAGTTTGCATGTATTCCTGTCCGATATCTTTTCATTATGTAAAGCTGGTACAAGGATATACCGATCCATTATTTAAAAAGTGGCCATGGGAACGTCACTACGTTACGCAAGGCCGTCCTTAAAAATAAGTTTGCTTCATGTAACCCGACCCTCTCTGAAAAGTTTGGGTAGGTAGATAGAATTGGCTTCAGACTTCTGCAAACAAAATATGTTTGTATATGTTGGAGGAGACATAATTACCATAACGTAAATATCCATGATTGATATATAAAGAAAGCTACCATTTCTTAGGTTTTGACAAAAAAGGTAAAACAATTAGTTCATCCTGTTTCAACATACATTTTCATATTTTTGGCAGTTTATGCCACTTTGCCAGGAAATAAATATGAGTAAATGTGAAATGTACAATCAGTTAAATAACATGAGAAAAGATAGCCTGTCATAGAGAGTTCAGAAAACCATACACTACGATTCCCTGCCATGATACGTAATTAACAGCAATTGTTTGATTGATTTCATATAATCGGCAGGTTTAGTATGGGGGGGGGGGGGGGGGGGGGACCGGGCTCTTGAAATGAAATATCCATCCATTTTAATAGGATAGAAGGGAAAATTTTTCAGGCACTTTAAAATGTTTTAGTGATTTTCGATACTGTCAAAAAAAAAAAAATGCAAAGTTTGACTCTTTGAAGGTGCCAGTAGAGCCAGCGCAGCTACGTTAAGAGACAAGGGTGATGAAAAAGGCAGACTAATGTCAAAATAATGTACAGTTTGCATGTTTATGTCTGTAACCCTTTTCACTGAGAGAGACAGCCATTGTGATCCATTATTTAACATGACACGAACTGTTACCATATACATTGTCAGTTCACT
The DNA here is from genome assembly GCA_963971465.1 of Lepidochitona cinerea. NCBI lineage: Eukaryota > Metazoa > Mollusca > Polyplacophora > Chitonida > Tonicellidae > Lepidochitona > Lepidochitona cinerea. Next base: position 4,208,393 of record OZ020565.1, read on the forward strand.
GATATAGGATATTTCTTTTGGCACAATTTTGCTTTTGACGAACATTTTGTTTTGACGAAAAAAACAGTAAGCTTCGTATAGACAAAACTGCATAAGGACCTCAATTTCAAAATATATACGGTAGGCCTACATGAAAAGGGACAACTAAAGTAAAATAGGTAAAAAAGTGTCTTCATAGAGTAAAATTGAATTTGAACTAATTTCAAATTTTGAAAAAAAAATTGAAATTTTTCAAAACACTGATGTATTTACATGTAATAAAACTTAAAGGACTAAGCATATAAAAACAGGGGGGGGGGGACGCAAAAAAACAGCTTACAAAAATGTTAAAATAGTTCTTTACTTATGTTTTCAAAAATGTCAGTTTGTCAAGAAAAAAACCAAGACCAAAAAAAACATTTTCAGCCACTGGGCTAAAAGGAAATCAAACCTCCATTAACGGGTTGGAGAGACTTTTTTTTTTATTCCCGGCTAAAACCTGTCAATGTTTCACTTCTTTTTGATTAGCAGCTGTGTAAAAAATGCTGGAGACGAACAGAAAAAAATATCCGCAGCAGCTAGGCTAGGATTAGATGAAATTCTGGAATACGTTCAGAATTAAGACATTCGTGTTAACAAAAAACCTAGAACAGCGCTGATTTATAAATAATGTGCAGTTTGCATGTATTCCTGTCCGATATCTTTTCATTATGTACAGCTGGGTACAAGGATATACCGATCCATTATTTAAAAAGTGGCCATGAGAATGTCACTATGTTATGCAAGGCCACCCTTCAATAATAAGTTTGCTGCGTGTAACCCAACCCTCTCTGTAAAGTTTGGGTACCGTAAATGCTCGACCCTTTCGGCGATACCAGGGGGGATTATCGCCGAAAAGCTAGAGAGCATATGTTAGAAACTAAAATGGGGAATGTGGGGATAATCCGTTTCGCAGACTAGAAAAAGTATAATGGCCTACCCACAGGTGGTAAATTGGTGTTGTTCGCCTAAACACACAATACACAACCCACATGCGATATTCAGAGCGCCTGAGCTCACACAGTGACAACGGACTAACCTGCAAGCCAGTCCATTCGTTCGTCAATGTACCGGTTTGTGGCGTGAAATGAGAAAATACGTTCATATATTTTGTTATAAAAAATGAATCTGTTAAGATATGCCGATTAACGCAATTTTCTTTTAGCTTGTTTTCGATTTTGACTCATTTTATTCGATGCTGTTGTTGTTGTTGTTTTTTTTTTTTCGATCTAGGCTGTGGTTTTACAACCGTATCGGAAAGGAAAGTCTGGGGAAAATCGCATTTGATAATGGTTTTAGAAAAACAAAAGGCTATGAAGATTTTGATTGAGGAATGAATTTGAGATTTGTCCCCGTATTAAATTATAACTGTAGTCTGAGTAACCGTTACCGACACGGCCGATAGTACCGTAAATTACGTAACTTCACCTCGGTAGGCCTGCCATGTATGATATGTGGTTTTCAAATAAAGTTATACTCGTGAAATTTGTTGGTGTTTTTATTAGCTTTAATTTTCAGAAAACACAGAATCTTTCTTATATTTCATACGATTCCAAACCCTACGTTAATTTGGTTGATTGATTGTTATGCATGCAAGTCAGGCTTATACTATACTATAGCCTATAGAGTATAGGTACGGGTATCCGATCACGGATCAGTTATCGTACAGAACCAATTATCGTACACCCAACACTTGAATGCGTCTTTAACCCAAGCGATCGGGTTTTCCCATCGATGACAGCAAGCTTACTCATTGAGGCATCTTCTTGCAAAATTTCAACCTCCAAATATTAATAGAACTTTTTATAAAGTTACATTTGTCAGGCGATGCAAGAATAGTCGCCTTTGACTGTGTCGGGGAATTTTCGAACACAACAGCTTTCACGTTGGGTGTACGATAACTGATCCCTTCACTCAACAAAAACACACAGACGAGCGGGTGAATGCCCGGTCCCTACAAATTTATTTCAGAGTCTTGGGAGAAATTAAACTATTATAACAAAAGTCGGCTGAGCCCAGCTTTACTTCTGTGAAATTTCTTGTCAATGCAAAGACTGATGTAAATTTTAGCATTGAAAAACCGGCAAAAGTGTACGATAACTGATCGGATACCCGGGCCGCTAAGCCTAGGCCGGTGGTTCTACATAAATTCAAATATTTCTTTTATTATCAACAATATATTGAACTCCGTTGTGTTTTCATGGGAATCGATAATCCTAACTTGTGGGAGTATTTTCAATATCGGCATAATTAATGAGTTTGATAATTACAAGGGCCTTCAAATACTACACCCTGAATTCGAAGCTAAACACTTTGAATAGGCCTATGTAAATATATCTAAGAAGACTTGGAATATGGTAGGTAAAAGGTTAGCATGAAGAATAAAGGATAATTTTCCTTAAAAACCACGTTCAAGAATAACTTTTGAAAGACTCCTAGCGTGCGTTTGATGGTTAAAGGCACACTTGCCGCCGTAGCCTGTTTAAATTTGCTAAGAAAACCAATTTACATGAGCTTACTACGACTAATACCACTAAACTTAAACATAGGACACATAAAACATGTCTAGTTAGACTGTAAAAATGGGGTGAAAAACAAACGAAGAATCGAAGCCTGATTACAACAACAACGATCAGTGTCGGTCAACTTTCGTGTTGGATTACCATCCTTTCAGGCCTTTGTATCTGTGGTTAACACTCAAACAATTACCAGCAGGCTTTTCCAGTCGCTGTTAACCGATCGTCAGTCTGTATTTCTCAGATAAATAGGCCTACGTAAAATTACACTGTGCCGTTAGTTCACTCACTCGACTGAAACATAAAATCGCCAATAGGGGGCAGATCGGTTTGTTTACGTTCCGGGTACGTAACAATTCAAATTTTCAAATTCAAATTAAAAATACAAACTGACGTCCAAACTTTTAAATTTTGGTAAAAATAGAAAGTTCCTAACTTATATTGTCTGGGAAAAATACAGAATACGGTCTTTCTTTTTTAATGTAAACAATATTCCTGATTTTCGCGGCAAGTGTGCCTTTAATAATATATTATTTTTTTCAAAAGCAGATTATCCTTAAGATTAATTGGGTTGTTGGATGCAAATACCAACACCTGGTGAGGGAATTTCGGTATTAACTCACAGTATAAGTTACACGCAGAGTACATGTAAGCCTCCTCCAATACCCACCCCAATGCTAAGGAACACAACAAATGTTTTGTTTACAATCTTTTTTCTTCTTCTAATTTTTCTTCTCCAGCGCACGTGGTCAAAAGAGGGAAGAAAATATCACCGCCCCCCCCCCCCCCCCCCCCCCGCGCAAAAAAAACCCAAAAAACTAAATATGAAGCCGAGTATTTAACCAACAGTAAACTTTTATTTTACAAAGGGGACAGACATGTAGCTTCACTATGGACATCGTGGAGTTGTGTTCAAGGATAACCTTTTCACACAGGAACTCGGAAACAAAGATTACAACTGGAAGAAACTATTGTCTTTGGTTTTTAATAATTTGCGTACAAGTACAAGCGGTTTATAAAATAGTCAGCAGTTCACGCATCGGACAATTTGCCGCCTTGACGAGAGTTGAACTACGGGCCGCTTTATATGGATAAAGTAGGCCACTAACTGTGCAGCTTATAGCCCACTTTAATATGCTTGTTGAGGGGAGCGTTGTCAGCTCAAAATGGAGCTTGTGTAAAGCCAGCAAGAGATCGACTAAACACCAGTCAGAAAATATATCGGATATATTGTTTTCGGTACAGCCAGATTGAGAAAACCAAACAAAAGTCTACACCAGATTCATAAGTGTTTATCCAGTTTAAATTTGGGCGATGTCAGCATTTGCAAACATCGATAATATCTCTATGAACACGACCGTTTTACCGTGCAACTTTAGTCATATCGGCAGTAAACAAAATTACAACCCTTACGTTTTACGTGATTTCTCATCCTTTTTACGGGTGAAACTTTTCCATTTAAACGAAAAAGAATGTTCCCAACATAAAAAAAAAACACAATAGTAAATATTTATTTGGTTTATTACCAGGTAAATACGAGATTTTGCGAACTGAAAGGGTCAACTGGAGGCTGTCGCCAAAATACATCAGTGGGATATAGGCAGTTATAGACCAACACGTGGCTCTCAAACTGGTGCCACCAATACCCCACCTGGCGCGATGTTTGTTCATCTACCCGACACAGGCGTGAAACCAATTACCCACCCCTCTCTAGTCGGCGTCATTGGAGTTTTTCGTCGATCGAGAGTAAATAGAAGACTTGAGCTGTCAGAGTCACTCCCCCCACCTCCCCATAAAATCGCTGAAAGGGTCGGGCATTTACGGTAGGTAGGATTTTTTTAAATACATATTTTCAAATTTTTTATACTGTGTGTAAATCTGATTATCCCAAAGAATTAAAGTCTTAATCATAATAATACAAAAAAAACCCACACATTCAGGCCTACTGCTTCAAAACAAAATGTTCATGTTAGTTTACCGGTAGCCATTCTATTCATTTTGTATTCATCGTTAGTGGAAAAAAAATTGAGCAGGTGGATAAAAACTTTTTGAGTAGGCAGGTTTTTAGGAGGGCGGGCGGGTTATGCAAAGCAAACAATTTTTTAAGGATGGCCCTATTTTTGTTTTGCTTTTGTATTCTCTGGCAGGGATGAGTTTCATCCGAAGTACACGAAAACTAGAAATATGCGACATTGTATTGCGATAACATCAACAAGACAGCATGAATTCTTTTAGTATGACATCATTGTGCACAATGCAAGCCCTGTTGTATTCTGCACATGCAATAACTTCTGAAATGATTACAATGGAATGCTGGGATATATCTATCATATTAACTTTCACCTAGATTAAGGGGGGGGGGGGGGGGTCAGACTTTTACAAACAAAACATGTTTGTATACTTTATTGAATCTCTGCAAAGTCTCAAAGCCACCGATATGGGGGAATCCCCGCTTGTATGCTTTAAGTTTTCATGTACTTGAACAGAAAATCTGCAATATTCGATTGCATATTTTTAGTTTACATGTACTAAGTGCTCAATGTACTTGAAAAAAAGTGCAATTGTTTTATTGGTTCAATGATAAGCAATTCTTAACTTAATACATGTAGTTTCTCATATCTAATCAATATTCTGTGAGACTTTAAAAAAGTGCTGTTTTTCTGTTCACAAAAAGTTATTTCTTGCAGGAGATCAAAACAAGAGGTTGCCTGGTTGTGTTTCAAAAATTAAATTGTGTTCTCTGCAAAGCAAAATAAATAATTTGAAATTTTGGGTTATTTTTCTGAGGAAGTGCAGATAAAAAGCTTTTTGAGAGGTAAAAGAAAAATTTGTGTTTAGAAGTAACTTTGCCCAAGAATAACTTAAAAGTCCCAAGTTATTTAAATATGGTAAAATTCACTGGCTCACAGCATATTTTATATCATCGTAAATGTTTAATCTTGACGATTAAAATCTATTTAAAAAAAAAAAAATTTCAACAGCTCTTGTCTTTGTCAGTTAAAGTGGCATGAGCTGCCAAAATGTTGACATTTTTACGTTAACACAGAATGTTGAAATTACTGGCTATTTTTCTCAAGAAGTATGATTCCTAAGCTTTTTAGTGCTTCTAGTCTCGAAAATGTACCATAAAGTATTGTTTTTAACTAACTTTGGCTTAGAATGAATGAATGAACGATCGTCCCCCTTATTTAAATTTTGTTTACTTTTCAAACACGTTTTCGGTTCGTACAGGCCACATACTGTATGGATTTTCCTTATCCCAACGTCAATCATTTAGTTTTTCGATCGCCTTCAAAGCCTCTTACTGTTGTGACGATCAGAAATTATGGAAAAAGTGTGAATTTTGGCAGCTCATGCCATTTTAAGAAAGTCTGCATAATTTATGTGGAAGATCTTGAATTACATAATAAAGAAATCTCAGTGAACATCAAACCAGTAATTAAATAAAAGTTTGATACACAACTTCTAAATCATCGAATGTAATTGGATGATTGCTATCAGTTTTATTGCTCGTGCATCGAGACGGAAAATGAAATAAATTTTGACTAAAATTAGAAAAAATAAAGACCCTGTGAAAAGAAAACATCCTGTTATCTAAAACCACAAGAAATTTCAATTGATTACATTATCAGATCAGAGTTCAATAAAATAAATTGAATTCATTCTCTAATAATGAATAAGGATAAGGCAGCCGGCATTTAGTGCTGGCAATAGGTGCCATACTCTGGGACCTGGGTTCGATTCCCGTTGCGGGCGTCACCCAAAAATCGGTAGAGGAATTTCTACCATATTTTCAAGAAAGTGTAATCCCAAAATAACGAGAATACTCTAATAAACTGCTTTGGTAAATTTCTTCAAATTGTTCAACAGTTTAATAAAGTTAATTTGTTAATTTCTATAAAAGCAAACTAAAAGTTAATAGAATAAGAAAATAATTGTCAGGAAACTGCTTTGATAAATTTCTTCAAATTGTTCAACAGTTTTATTTGTTGATTTCTATAAAAGCAAACTTAAAGTTAATAGAAAAAGAAAATAATTGTCAGAAAACAAATGAAGATTATATGTGGTTTTCCAAAAGACAGTTTTATAATCCTTTAAGTTTATAATCCTTTCCACAAAAACTACAAATATATTTTGTTTCAACAATTTAATCCTGACAACAAATATTTATTTTCAAAATATTTTGTATTTGTTGTATTGTCCATGAATGTTATTGCAACAACAACAACAAAAAACACAGCTCATATTTATTTTAATTTACCAATTAATTTACCATCGAATGAAGTCTCTAAATTACTACATGAATTTAACAATAATTTAAGCTTAACAAAATCTCATTAGTACTTTTTTAAAAAGCAATTAATTAGGGGAAAAAATTGAAAATGAATTAGGGGATTTTTAAATGGATTTTGTCTTCAATAATTTCTGGGAGAAAATTGTAAAGAAATCTTAGAGCCGTTGGAATAATAAGGGAGTAAATTGGAGTTTGATAAATGAGGAAAGTACAATGGACGATCTCAGACAGTTTTTTTTGTCCACATCACAAGAAATTTAAAAAAAAAAAAAATTTCTATGGTAATCAAATGGAAATTTAAGACATAGTGAAAAAATATTAATTTAATATTCTGTAATATCTGATCTCGTCTCCAAACAGTGAAAATCTACCAATAATTCTATTATCTGAACAGAGGGCTAGAAAACCCATTTATGTCATCCCTGGACTGTTCTGATAAATTTCGTCTTTTTATTTGGCAAATTTTTAAAAGGGCAGCCTACAAAATTAACAAAATACAAAACATAGGAAGACTATACACTAACTAAAATTAATTTCATGTTCAGAAAAGAATTTTTGAATTAGTAAATTAACCGGCACTGATTCAGTGTCGGTTAACTTACTAATTCATTATTGTCCTGATGATGATTGCCGCTAGAAAAGAATTTTATTTTCTATGTTTTCAAGTTCATGAGCTTATAAATATGATTAAATAACATAAATGAGCCACAAATGAAATTTTAAAAAACAATTAGAAGATAAATAATGGGGATTTTGTCCTCAACAATTTTAGAGAATTTTACATGAAAAAGTGTCAAAGTTGTTGAAATGAGTGATTAAATTAGAGTTTGATAAATGAAGGAAATAAATACAAGATGAAGCAAAACTAATAAATAACAAAAGCAATTTCATTTTCTTTTCTTTTCCATGTTTTGTATTTATCTTAAATTCAGGAGCTTCTAAATAAAGTGAATTCACTTGATAACTATGTTAGATTCTACATCGAAACATTGTGTACAATAAAATGCAGGAGCTGCAACCCATAAAAAAACATGTTCATTTCTTAAATATCATGACCAACTCCAATGCCACTTAAAGATATATAATAAAAAGATCATTAAGAGGATTTTGTCCTTGTCAATTTTTAAGAAAACCTAAGATCAAGAAATTGAATGAAGGCCATTGAAATCCTTGGGCAAATTGGACTTTGATAAATGAGGCAAAAACGATCTCAAACAATTTTATTGCCGACGCCTCAAGAAGAAAAATTAAATAAATCTCTATAGTAATTGAACGGAAATTTTAAGCCTCTCCGAAAAAAAGCCCAAGCAGTCTACTATCCCGTAATCTAAAACTACAAGAAACATGAAACGTATCAATTCTCCAACCAGAGGGTTATAAAACCAATTTATGCCCTCCCTAAACGGTTTTGATAAATTTCCTCAAATTGTATCCCTGTTTTTTAGCCAATGTTTATTTGTCTTGTCAATTTTGTAAGAGAATCTGTAAATCAATAAAACAGAGTGGGGGAAAAAACAGTGATTTGTTGTTTACACTAACCTAAAGGACAACCCTGATTGTTTAACCCTTTGAGTGCCATGTCGCTGGTAGCTGTGTTTCTTTATAACTATATGGGACAGGTGAGATGTCATTATTCAAAACATTAACATTATGTCTGAAAATTAAGTCACATTCCCAAAGTGACATTAACAAGAATTATATTTTTGATAACAAAAGCTACTATTAAAGAGATAAAAGAACATCTGTCTTTTAAATAGCGTAAGCTTTCATAATTCACATTTTCCCTAAATTCTAATCGTCAAGGAAAACTGTAAGTTTAAAACTCTTCCCAAAACTAATTGATTTAAGTTGAAATGAATATTTTCAAAAGGTTTGTAACACAGAAAGAATGATTTTGTCTGTAATAATTAAAGAGAGAATTAGAGATGAAAATTTCAAGGTTGTTGAAATGTTTGGGCAAATTGGACTTTGTTAAATGAGGGGAAAACAATCAGCTGTCATCAGACGATCTCAAACAGTTTTATTGCCGACGCCTCAAGAAGAAAATTAAATAAATCTCTATAGTAATTCAATGGAAATTTTAAGCCTTGGCGAAAAAAAAAAGTTGGCAGTCTACTATCCTGTAATCTAAAACTACAAGAAACTTCAAACGTTTCAATTCTCCAACCAGAGGGCTATAAAACCAATTTATGCCATCCCTAAACGGTTTTGATAAATTTCCTTAAATTGCATCCTTGTTTTTTAACCGATGTTTATTTGTCTTGTCAATTTTGTAATAGAATCTGTGAATCAATAAAATAGAACGGGAAAAACAGTGATTTGTTGTTTACACTAAGTTAAATGACAACCCTGATTGTTTAACCCTTTGAGTCCCATGTCGCTGGTAGCTCTGTTTCATTATAACTATATGGGACAAATGAGATGTCATCATTCAAAACAGAAACATTTTTATATTTGAAAATAAAGTCACATTCCCATAGTGACATTAACAAGAATTATATTTTTGACTACAAAGGCTATTATTGAAGGGGCATGAGCTATCAAATATAAGAAAACATTTGTTGAAACAGAATTAGCTAATTGTTGGTCATTTTTATCAAAAGTACAAAAGTTGATGTAACAAATTTTCTGAGAGCTGAGATACGAAGACTAATGTAAATATAAACAAAATCAAAATAACCTGGCATCAAGAATAGAAGTTCCTTCTAAAAACAAGCCTGGTGTTGTTAAAAACCCGAAATTTAGCTTTTTCAAAAAATCATACAAACTTGGCACCTCATACTTTGCTGAGCTTTTGAGTATTGTTTTTTTAAATAATGTAAAAAAACCCAAGACAGATTCATTCATTCTAGATCTAAATTTTTTCTAAACAAAAAAAACACCGCTTTTGATCATTTTTAAAAGTAGTGAGAAATTGGTTAAACGTCTGTGAGCAATTTGTATTGGGAGTTAGAGGGTTAAAACAAATCATCACAAGCAGACATTAGTTCTCAGGACAACTAAGACACTTCTGATTGCTTTCAGGGAAAAAACATCTGTGAATAAACGATGATTTCTTTGTGCTTTCAGACAGGCTGTCATAATTACAACGAAAGACATTTTTTCTACTTCAAATTATCGTATTGTTATGACATAATAACAGCATGCAAGAACAAAAGTTCGCAGTGAATGTCTATTTCCTGTCATAATTATTATCAATTAACATTTTTGAAAAAGTTTTTCCACATGTTTATACCAACATCTATCAATTTGTGAGATGGCGTCCATTTACAAAAATTTCTTAACATATGGGGCAATGAAACCAAGATCTCTTTAAGATATAAGGCACTGGAATGAATATCCTTCTATGACATAGGTCCTGGATTAAAGATCCCTCTATGAGATGGGGCCCTGGAATAAAGACCCCTCTATGATATGGGGCCCTGGAATAAAGATCCTTCTATGATATAGGTCCTGGATTAAAGATCCTTCTATGAGATGGGGCCCTGGAATAAAGACCCCTCTATGATATGGGGCCCTGGAATAAAGATCTTTCTACGCTATGGGGTTCCGAATAAAGACCCCTCTATGCTATAGGTCCTGGATAAAAGATCCTTCTATGATATGGGGCCCTGGAATAAAGACCCCTATATGATATGGGGCCTTGGAATAAAGATCCCTCTATGATATATGTCCTGGATTAAAGATCCCTCTATGAGATGGGGCCCTGGAATAAAGACCCCTCTATGATATGGGGCCCTGGAATAAAGATCTTTCTACGCTATGGGGCTCGGAATAAAGATCCCTCTATGATATAGGTCCTGGATTAAAGACCCCTCTATGATATGGGGCCTTGGAATAAAGATCCCTCTATGAGATGGGGCCTTGGAATAAAGATCCCTCTATGATATAGGTCCTGGATTAAAGATCCTTCTATGATATGGGGCCCTGGAATAAAGACCCCTCTATGATATGGGGCCTTGGAATAAAGATCCCTCTATGATATAGGTCCTGGATTAAAGATCCCTCTATGAGATGGGGCCCTGGAATAAAGATCCCTCTATGAGATGGGGCCCTGGAATAAAGACCCCTCTATGATATGGGGCCTTGGAATAAAGATCCCTCTATGAGATGGGGCCTTGGAATAAAGATCCCTCTATGATATAGGTCCTGGATTAAATATCCCTCTATGAGATGGGGCCCTGGAATAAAGACCCCTCTATGAGATGGGGCCTTGGAATAAAGACCCCTCTATGAGATGGGGCCCTGGAATAAAGACCCCTCTATGAGATGGGGCCTTGGAATAAAGATCCCTCTATGAGATGGGGCCCTGGAATAAAGACCCCTCTATGATATGGGGCCCTGGAATAAAGATCTTTCTACGCTATGGGGCTCGGAATAAAGATCCCTCTATGATATAGGTCCTGGATTAAAGACCCCTCTATGATATGGGGCCTTGGAATAAAGATCCCTCTATGAGATGGGGCCTTGGAATAAAGATCCCTCTATGATATAGGTCCTGGATTAAATATCCTTCTATGATATGGGGCCCTGGAATGAAGACCCCTCTATGATATGGGGCCTTGGAATAAAGATCCCTCTATGATATAGGTCCTGGATTAAAGATCCCTCTATGAGATGGGGCCCTGGAATAAAGACCCCTCTTTGAGATGGGGCCTTGAAATAAAGATCCCTCTATGAGATGGGGCCTTGGAATAAAGATCCCTCTATGATATAGGTCCTTGATTAAAGATCCCTCTATGAGATGGGGCCCTGGAATAAAGACCCCTCTATGAGATGGGGCCCTAGAATAAAGACCCCTCTATGATATGGGGCCCTGGAATAAAGATCTTTCTACGCTATGGGGCCTTGAATAAAGATCCTCCTATGATATGGGGCCCTGGAATAAAGACCCCTCTATGATATGGGGCCTTGGAATAAAGATCCCTCTGATACGGTCCCTGGAATAAAGATCCTTCTATGATATGGGGCCCTGAAAAGAACATCCTTCTATGATATGGGGCTCTAAATTGAAGATCCTTCTATGATATGGGGCCCTGGATAAAGATCCCTCTATGATAAACATGCAGGTCGTTGATTAAAGATCCTTCTATGATATGTGTTTTTTTAAAATAAAACAAATTTAAAGAACTTCAAATCTGGATTTGTGATAAAAAAATAACTTTAGTCAGTAGAAAAAAACTGATTTGGCTCTTAAAAAACCCTGAAAACCCTGAGAAGAATCATGCTTGTTCACCATATATAGCTTGAACAATGACCACTTAACGATTTCTAGGACCATACCAACATCAAAGACAAAAAACATGTTTTCCAGCATCAATGGCTAGATAAAACACAACACAAATATCTAGATAACAGCACGCTAGCTGAACACTTATCGTCAGAATCTGTGTGTATACCACCAGCTCATTAGCCCAAGATTGAGTGACCTTTTCGAGCTACTCGATCGTTTGATGAAGAACAGCACTAAATGGTCCCTGTTTTTTTCTCCTTATCAGCGGGGGTTTCCAGTTACTGAGGAAATCAATAAATTATCCATATAGAAATGTAACTGTCATTTTTACATGTAACCTTATAACTACTGTGTACAATATAAATTTTGTCTACAGCCCGACTACATCATCATCAAAAGACAGAAGCAAAAATTGTTTTAAATTTTATTTTTTCAAATGTCTGTTTAAAGTGGCATGAGCTGCCAAAATGTTGATATTTTGACGCTGAAACAGAATGTTGAAATTATCGCCTATTTTTCTCAAGGCGTATAATTCAGAAGCTTTTTAGTGCTTCTAGTCTCGAGGATGCACGATAAAGTATTGTTTTGAACTAACTTTGGCTTAGAATGAATGAATGGTCGTCCCGGGTACATGTATTTAAATTTTGTTTACTTTTCAAACATTATTCCGGTTCGTATGGGCCACATACTGTATGGATTTTCCTCATTCCAACGCCAATCATTTAGTTTTTCGATGGCCTTCAAGGCCTCTTACTGTCGTGACGATCAGAAATTATAAAAAAGCATGAATTTCGGCAGCTCATGCCACTTTAATATAGACTTGTATTTTAAGTGACTTAATTAGAATATGTCAGATGGCTTTGTCAACGCTCATTAACATTTTCTGAATGAAAATTTAACATAAATTAGTGGGAAAGTTTTCAACAAAAATCACAGATTTCTTTAAATATTTTTTCAATTATTACACGTAAAATGTAATGTACACAAGCAATCTGCTTAGTAGGGATGTTTAATAATCTAAGCTTGTGTTTGATTGGATGGAAAAAATTCTACGATTTATTTTTGTCAACCAAGCACTATTTCTATTAATGAAAACTAAAACACACGGGCACAGGGAAAATCTATTTGTCTAAAATAACCACAGAGACAAGTTTCTAATTTCTATTTATATTGGAAAATCAATAAAACATTGTAACACACATATTCGAAACTGTTCTGTTAATGTTTTAGAATTTATAATATTTACATGTATAACATTATACAATTATTGACTCTCATGCCAGTTAATATGATGTTATAATGACCTGGACAACTTATATTGACCGATATATTAACCAGCAAGTCATGTAATATAAGATAATATTAACTGTCATGTGACAGCCTATTTACCAATGAAATTGAAACACTCACTCCAGTTATATAATAACATGTAATGTGATCAGAGTGCAGGGCTAATATCACTCCATATTGCCCTATTTGGTTAAACAGATTGTAGTTTAATACCAGATATATTTTTATCTCTAAAATCTAAATTACATCAAATTGTTCTCCATTTTCTTATTAAAAAGACACTGGTTCAGCGGCTTCAATTAAAGTTAATGGAGAAAACTCTACATTTAGTGGAAAATGTACTTTGGTACAAGATGTAATTAAGGGGGGGGGGGGGGAATTCAGATTCAGGTTTGATGTTCTGAGCCCAGTTGGAACACACTTCGGCTATCTTCGCTCGCTACCAGTCGGCTTTGAGACGCCTCCGACAGTCTGCGCTTTTAATACGGTAAATCATTGTATTTTTAGGCTGAATACAAATGGCGTTGAAAGTATATATCAAAATACTTCATTACAGGAATCATTTCAGGAATCCTCCAATACTTCAATTATAAAACTGATCGAGATGAAAGTTAACAAACAGAGTAATTCGGTCCCTTACATTATCACAAAGACACTTTTGTTGGGCTCCCATATGGTACGGAAGTTTCACAGTTACCTTTTTGGTCGTCACATTCAAAATGACCTACAACCTATCAGAGGGTATTTCATGCATGTAAATCCCCGAAATTATCAGACTGGTTCTGAGCCCTGTCTTACACAGCTAGCGTAAGTTACGTCGGACGTAAATCAGTGTTAAAACGATAGGAACATACACCCTGGACGCAACCATGTTGTAGGCCTATGCACAAATTTACGCCAGCTTTGTAAGACAGGCCTCTGGTTCTGTTCTGTGCAACACCATCAGCCAACATTAACAACTAAACATCAGGCAATATTTATTTCTGAACACTATTAACAAACGGCCACAGGGAAAATAATCTAAACAACCCATTGAGTAATACTCAAACGTATACATTGGCTAGGTCAGCAAACATGGCTAAAACAAAGCCACAATGCCCCCAGCCTGTGAGGCGATGAACTTATAAATTGTACATGTCCCTTTAAAATGAATGTTCTGCTTTCAAATACATATAATGTCATACAGGAAAATGTCCAAAAGGTTTTTGACACAGAAAGAATGATTTTGTGTGCAATAATTTAAGAGAAAATTAGAGATGAAAATCTCAAGGTCGTTGAAATGGTTGGGCAAATTGGACTTTGATAAATGAGGCAAAAACAATCAGCTGTCATCAGACGATCTCAAACAGTTTTATTGCCGCCGCCTCAAGAAGAAAAATTAAATAAATCTCTATAGTAATTCAATGGAAATTTTAAGCCTTGGCGAAAAAAAAAAGTTGGCAGTCTACTATCCTGTTATCTAAAACTACAAGAAACATCAAACGTTTGAAGTCTCCAACCAGAGGGCTATAAAACCAATTTATGTCGTCCCTAAACGGTTTTGATAAATTTCCTCAAATTTTATCCCTGTTTTTTAGCCAATGTTTATTTGTCTTGTCAATTTTGTAATAGAATCTGTGAATCAATAAAACACAAGGAGAAAAACACGGTGATTTGCTGTTTACACTAAGTTAAAGAACAACCCTGATTGTTTAACCCTTCGAGTGCCATGTCGCTGGCAGCTGTGTTTCTTTATAACTATATGACAGGTGAGACGTCATAATTCAAAACATAAAGATTTTCTATGTCTGAAAATTAAGTCACACTCCCATAGTGACCTTAACAAGAATGATTTTTTCCCTGCAAAAGCTATTTTTAAATAGCGCGAGCTTTCATAATTCACATTTTCCCTAAATTCTAATTGTCAAGAAAAACTGTAAGTTAAAAACTCTTCCCAAAAAAAATTCGTTTAAGTTGAAATGTAAATTTTCAAAAGGTTTCTGGCACAGAAAGAATGATTTTGTCTGTAATAATTTAAGACAAAATTAGAGATGAAAATCTCAAAATCGTTGAAATGGTTGGGCAAATTAGACTTTGATAAATGAGGCAAAAACAATCAGCTGTCATCAGACGATCTCAAACAGTTTTATTGCCGACGCCTCAAGAAGAAAAATTAAATAAATCTCTATAGTAAATTCAATGGAAATTTTAAGCCTTGGCGAAAAAAAAGTAGGCAGTCTACTATCCTGTAATCTAAAACTAAAAGGAACATCAAACGCTTCAATTCTCCAACCAGACAACCCTAATTGTTTAACCCTTTGAGTGCCATGTCGCTGGCAGCTGTGTTCCTTTAGAACTATATGGGACAAGTGAGATCATTATTATATTGTCATTATTCAAACCATAGACATTTTTATGTTTGAAAATTAAGTCACACTCCCTTGGTGATATTTATAAGAATGATATTTTTTAACTACAAAGGCTATTATTGAAGGGGCATGAGCTATCAAATATAAGAAAACATTTGTTGAAACAGAATTAGCTAATTGTTGGTCATTTTTATAAAAAAGTACAAAAGTTGATGTAACAATTTTCTGAGAGCTTATGACATATAGATGTAAATATCCTTGAAAAATCATTCTAAAAACAAACCTGGGGCTCGTTTCACAAAGCAGTTGCATCGCAAACGACGCATAGCTGCCAAAAGATACCATAATGAAGAGATATGACTTGATGGCAACTGCGATTGATCGCACTTTGCAACGGCTTCATGAAACGGCCCCAGATGTTGTTAAAAACCCGGTATTTCTTGATTTTGCTTTTTTGTAATAAAAAAATCATACAAACTTGGCACTTCATACCTTTGCTAAGCTTTTGATAATTGTGTTTTTAATAATATAAAATTGGTCAACCCAGTAAATGAAATGAATTCTATCATTTGAGGATTTTGGGGCTGTTAGAGGGTTAAATCTCAATTACAAACAGTCATTTGTTTTCAGAAAGAAAAAAAAACACATAAAATGTGAAAGCTTTTACAAATTGTAAACAAAATTAAAAAAAAAAAACCAAGACACAGATTCATTCGTTCTAGATTTGAATTTCTTCTAAACAAAAAACCAGCCGTTGATAATTTTTAGTGGTAAAGTATTGAGGAATTGGTTAAACGTCTGTGAGCAATTTCTGGTCGGAGTTAGAGGGTTAAAACAAACCATCACAAGCAGGCATTAGTTCTCAGCATAACTAAGACACTTCTGATTGCTTTCAGGGAAAAAACATCTGTGAATAAACGATGATTACTTTGTGCTTTCAGACAGGCCGTCATAATTACAACAAAATACATTTTTTATTCTTCAAATTATCGTATTGTTATGACATAATAACAGCATGCCTGAACAAAAGTTCGCAGTGAATGTCTAACTCCTGTCATAATTATTTTCAAATGAAATTTTTTAAAAGTTATGCCCCATGTTTGTACCAACATCTATTACTTTTTGAGATGGGGCCCTTCTACAAAAATCCCTCTATCATATAGGGCAATGATACCAAGATCTCTTCATGATATGGGGCCCTGGAATGAAGATTCTTCTATGATATGGGGCACTGGAATTAAGTTCTTCTAAGATATGGGGCCTTGAATAAAGATCATCCTATGATATGGGGTTCTGGAATAAAGATCTCTCTTCGCTATGGGGCCCGGAATAAAGATCCCTCTATGATATGGGGCCCTGGAATAAATATCATTTTATGATATGTGGCCCTGGAATAAAGACCCCTCTATGATATGGGGCCCTGGAATAAACATCTCTCTATGATATGGGGCTCAGAATAAAGATCCCTCTATGATATGGGGCCCTGGAATAAAGATCCCACTATGATATGGGCCCTGGAATTAAGATCCTTCTATGATATGGGGCCCTGGAATAAAGATCCCTTTATGATATGTGGCCCTGGAATAAAGACCCCTCTATGATATGGGGCTCTGGAATAAACATCTCTCTATGATATGGGGCTCGGAATAAAGATCCCTCTATGATATGGGGCCCTTGAATAAAGACCCCGCTATGATATCGGGCCCTGGAATAAAGATCTCTCTACGCTATGGGGTCCCAGAATAAAGATCCCTCTATGATATGGGGCCCTGAAATGAAGATCGTTTTATGATATGAGGCTCTAAATTGAAGATCCTTCTATGATATGGGGCCCTGGAATAAAGATCTCTCTACACTATGGGGCCCTGGAATAAAGATCTTTCTGTGATATGGGACCCTGAAATGAAGATCTTTCTTTGATATGGGGCTCTAAATTGAAGATCCTTCTATGATATGGAGTCCTGGAATAAAGACCCCTCTATGATATGGGGCCCTAGAATAAAGATCTCCCTGCGCTATGGGGCCCGGAATAAAGATCCCTCTATGATATGGGCCCTGGAATAAAGATCCTTCTATGACATGGGGGCCTGGAATAAAGATCCTTCTATGGTATGGGGCCCTGGAATAAAGATCCTTCTATGATATGGGGCCTTGGATTATTTCACTGTTATTGACAGGTTTACTGGAGGAGGAAGAGCTCTTTGTCTGAAGGAATCCTAAACCTTTAGAGGGTGCTTGCCAACTCTACCACATAGGGCGACTAGGATTCGAACTTGAAACCCTTGGACATGAGGCTTGTGTCAGACTGAGAGATTATGCCTCTGCCAACTGAGGTCCTTTTCACTCAGGCTTGATCCTGGAGGTCCGAAAAAAAACCCTGACTTTCTTGTAAGACTCGTCTGCCTCTGGTGTCATCCAGACTATGATTTCTTCATCAAATTAGAAAAAAAGAACAAAATTTCCTCTTGTATCAATATAATTGATATTTACCTTTTTTCTTAACTTTTCTTAACTGATTCTGACATTCAAGAAGTGTTTTTTAAAAATAAAACAAATTTAAAGAGCTTTAAATCTGGATTTGTGATATTAAAGAAAAACTGAAGTCAGTAGAAAAAAAACTGATTTGGCTCTTAAAAAACCCTGAAAAACCTGAGAAGAATCATGCTTGTTCACCATATATAGCTTGGACAATGATCTCTTCACAATTCCTAGGACCATACCAACATCAAGGACAAAAAACATGTTTTCCAGCATCAATGGCTAGATAAAACACAACACAAACATCTAGATAACAGCACGCTAGCTGAACACTTATCGTCAGAATCTGTTTCTATACGACCAGCTCATTAGCCTCAAGATTGAGTGACCTTTACGAGCTACTCGATCGTTTGATGAAGAAACGGCACTAAATGGTCCCTGTTTTTTTCTCCTTATCAGCGGGGGTTTCCAGTTACTGAGGAAATCAATAAATTATCCATATAGAAATGTAACTGTCATTTTTACATGTAACCTTATAACTACTGTGTACAATATAAATTTTGTCTACAGCCCGACTACATCATCATCAAAAGACAGAAGCAAAAATTGTTTTAAATTTTATTTTTTCAAATGTCTGTTTAAAGTGGCATGAGCTGCCAAAATGTTGATATTTTGACGCTGAAACAGAATGTTGAAATTATCGCCTATTTTTCTCAAGGCGTATAATTCAGAAGCTTTTTAGTGCTTCTAGTCTCGAGGATGCACGATAAAGTATTGTTTTGAACTAACTTTGGCTTAGAATGAATGAATGGTCGTCCCGGGTACATGTATTTAAATTTTGTTTACTTTTCAAACATTATTCCGGTTCGTATGGGCCACATACTGTATGGATTTTCCTCATTCCAACGCCAATCATTTAGTTTTTCGATGGCCTTCAAGGCCTCTTACTGTCGTGACGATCAGAAATTATAAAAAAGCATGAATTTCGGCAGCTCATGCCACTTTAATATAGACTTGTATTTTAAGTGACTTAATTAGAATATGTCAGATGGCTTTGTCAACGCTCATTAACATTTTCTGAATGAAAATTTAACATAAATTAGTGGGAAAGTTTTCAACAAAAATCACAGATTTCTTTAAATATTTTTTCAATTATTACACGTAAAATGTAATGTACACAAGCAATCTGCTTAGTAGGGATGTTTAATAATCTAAGCTTGTGTTTGATTGGATGGAAAAAATTCTACGATTTATTTTTGTCAACCAAGCACTATTTCTATTAATGAAAACTAAAACACACGGGCACAGGGAAAATCTATTTGTCTAAAATAACCACAGAGACAAGTTTCTAATTTCTATTTATATTGGAAAATCAATAAAACATTGTAACACACATATTCCCGTTCTTTTGATGTTTTAGAATTGATAATATTTACATGTATAACATCATGTAATGTGATCAGAGTGCAGGGCTAATATCACTCCATATTGCCCTATTTGGTTAAACAGATTGTAGTTTAATACCAGATATATTTTTATCTCTAAAATCTAAATTACATCAAATTGTTCTCCATTTTCTAATTAAAAAGACACTGGTTCAGCGGCTTCAATTAAAGTTAATGGAGAAAACTCTACATTTAGTGGAAAATGTACGTTGGTAAAAGATGTAATTAATAAAGGGGGGGGGGGGGGGGGGGTACATGGACGCGTTCATTCAGATTCAGGTTGTAATTCTGGCTCTGTTTTGTGCAACGCAATCATCCAACATTCACAACTCAGCATCAGGTAATATGATCTGTTTCTGAACACTATTAACAAACGGCCACAGGGAAAATAATCTTGACTATAATAACCAAAATGAGTAATACAGAAACATATACATTAGCTAGGTCAGCAAACATGGCTAAAACAAAGCCACAATGTGAGACGATGAATGCAGAAATTGTACATGTCACTTTAACATGTATGTTCTGCTTTCAATTACAATTATAATATCATACAGGAAATGGTCTGCATCTGTAATCAGGCATGTATCTGCATAGCACAGCAAGTTTATCTGCACAGCACAGTGAGTTTATCTGCATAGCAGAGTGAGTTTATCTGCATAGTACATTGAGTAGTTTATCTGCAAAGCACATGATTTTATCTGCATTGCACAGTGAGTTTATCTGCATAGCACAGTGAGTTTATCTGTATTGCACAGTGAGTTTATCTGCATTGCACAGTGAGTTTATCTGCATAGCACAGTGAGTTTATCTGCATTGTATAGTGAGTTTATCTGCATAGCACAGAGAGTGTATCTGCATAACACAGTGAGTTTATCTGCATAGCAGAATGTGTTTATCTGCATAGCACAGTGAGTTTATCTGCATAGCACAGTGAGTTTATCTGTATAGAAGTGACTTTATCTCTACATAGCACAGTGAGTTTATCTGCAAAGCACAGTGAGTTTATCTGCATAGCAAAGTCTTTGTCGGTATTGCACAGTGAGTTTATCTGCATAGCACATTGAATAATTTATCTGCATAGCACATTGAGTTTATCTGCATAGCAGAATGTGTTTACCTGCATATCACAGTGAGTTTATCTGCATAGCACAGTGAGTTTATCTGCATAGCACAGAGAGTGTATCTGCATAACACAGTGGGTTTAACTGCATAACACAGTGAGTTTATCTGTATAGCAGAATGTGTTTATCTGCATAGCACAGTGAGTTTATCTGTATAGAAGTGACTTTATCTGTGCATAGCACAGTGAGTTTATCTACAAAGCACAGTGAGTTTATCTGAATAGCAAAGTGTTTATCGGTATTGCACAGTTAGTTTATCTGCATAGCATATTGAATAATTTATCTGCATAGCACATTGAGTTTATCTGCATAGCACAGTGAGTTATGCGCATAGCACAGTGAGTTTATGTGCATAGCACAGTGAGTTTATCTGCATAGCACATTGGATAATTTATCTGCATAACACAGTGAGTTAACCTGCATAGCACAGTGAGTTTATCTGCATAGCACAGTGAGTTGATCTGCATACCACAGTGAGTTTATCTGCATAGCACAGTGAGTTTATCTGCATAGCACAGAGTGTGAATCTGCATAACACAGTGAGCTTATCTGCACAGCTTAGTGAGTTTATCTGCGTAACACAGTGAATTTATCTGCACAGCTTAGTGAGTTTATCTGCATAGCACAGTGAGTTTATCTGCATTGTACAGTGAGTTTATCTACATAGCACAGTGAGTTATGCGCATAGCACAGTGAGTTTATGTGCATAGCACAGTGAGTTTATCTGCATAGCACATTGGATAATTTATCTGCATAACACAGTGAGTTAACCTGCATAACACAGTGAGTTTATCTGCATAGCAAAGTGTTTATCGGTATTGCACAGTGAGTTTATCTGCATAGCACATTGAATAATTTATCTGCATAGCACATTGAGTTTATCTGCATAGCACAGTGAGTTATGCGCATAGCACAGTGAGTTTATGTGCATAGCACAGTGAGTTTATCTGCATAGCACATTGGATAATTTATCTGCATAACACAGTGAGTTAACCTGCATAGCACAGTGAGTTTATCTGCATAGCACAGTGAGTTGATCTGCATACCACAGTGAGTTTATCTGCATAGCACAGTGAGTTTATCTGCATAGCACAGAGTGTGAATCTGCATAACACAGTGAGCTTATCTGCACAGCTTAGTGAGTTTATCTGCGTAACACAGTGAATTTATCTGCACAGCTTAGTGAGTTTATCTGCATAGCACAGTGAGTTTATCTGCATTGTACAGTGAGTTTATCTACATAGCACAGTGAGTTTATCTGCATTGCACAGTGAGTTTATCTGCATAGCACAGTGAGCTTATCTGCATTGCACAGCGAGTTTATCTGCATTGTGCAGTGAGTTTATCTACATAGCACAGTGAGTTTATCTGCATAGCACAGTGAGTTTATTTGCATAGCACAGTGAGTTAATCTGCACAGCACAGTGAGTTTATCTGCAAAGCACAGTGAGTTTATCTGCAAAGCACAGTGAGTTTATCTGCATAGCAAAGTGTTTATCGGTATTGCACAGTGAGTTTATCTGCATAGCACTTTGAGTTTATCTGTATAGTACAGTGAGTTTATCTGCATAGTACAGTGAGTTTATCTGCATAGCACAGTGAGTTTATCTGCATATCACAGTGAGTTTATCTGCATTGCATAGTGCATTTATACATAACTGAGACAACAAATTCTTCTAGGGAGCGGATTTCCTAAAACACCAAAACACATAGGACAACTTGTACTTTTTTTTACAAGGTGATGTTTAACATGAGCTTTTTAGAGCAGCCACTCTCACCATCACAAATTACAACACACCCAATTTCTGATGATGAGTAGTTGTACCTGTATTTTGGGATGACACTTTCTTGAAAATATGGTAGAAATTCTTTCTACCAGAGTATAGCACCTATCGCCAGCACTAAATGCCGGCTGCCTTATCCATTCAGCCAACCGGCCTCCTCTAACAAATGAGGTAGTTGACTGGTAGATACTACAGCAGACATTTCTATGATCTCGAAAGCTCATATTAAATACCACCATGTATAAAGTAGTACAAGTTGTCCTATGTGCTTTGGTTTTGAACTCGGAAAATATGTCATAGTTGAATCATGCTCTAAAACTCTGTATTTTTCTAATAATCTGAAGGTCAACGGAGAACCACAACAAACTTAAGCGATGTCTCCTTTTAAAGGTTGCATAACTGACAAAGTAAATGTCGCATATATATTTAACTATTTTGTATGATGTTGTCCATTTAACTTCATATGTAAGAGCATGAATATTTCATCCTACTCAACCCAAATGGTTCAGCGATTGAGTGAGAGGACAATAATAAATATTACAGGCCCGGATTAAATTACAGGTATATAACTTAGCCATACTCATATTCCATGAGAAAGCACCTGACTGTTTCAACCTACATGCAGTTTAAACCATATTTTATTTCAATGAAATGAAATTGGATTGGTGAACAGGCCTACAGCCTATATTAATATCTCTCCATACATGTAATGAAACCTCATGGGTTTTGATTTATTACAACCACCTATACAGGTCTGACAAAGAGCAGCCAGCCACAACCATCTAGTATTAGACTTAAATGTCAACATTTCAACACTTTAGGTCATTCAGTCAAGGACCATTTTGAAATCATGCCTATTGTAAAAAAATCCCTCTTCTCACTTCCCAATCTGCTGCAGATACCAAGCACATTGTGTATAAATAAACCTAGAAGTGTGTTACCCTTATGAAAGTCTTACGTTATTTATCTAAACCACCTTCTAAAGACAGTCACATTGTGTATATCTAATATATCCAATTTTGTTGTTGTGTATATCCAATATATCAAATATTGTTGTTGTGTATATCTAATATTGTTGTTGTGTATATCCAATATTGTTGTTGTGTATATCCATTATATCCAATATTGTTGTTGTGTATATCCAATATTGTTGTTGTGTATATCCAATGTTGTTGTTGTGTATATCCAATATATCAAACGTTGTTGTGTATACCCCATATTGTTGATGTGTATATCCAATATTGTTGTTGTGTATATCCAATATTGTTGCTGTGTATATCCAATATATAAAATATTGTTGTGTATACCCCATATTGTTGATGTGTATATCCAATATGTTTGCTGTGTATATCCAATATTGTTGCTGTGTATATCCAAAATATGAAATATTTATGTGCAAATCCACAACATCCAATATTGTTGTTGTGTATATCCAATATTGTTGTTGTGTATATCCAATATTGTTGTTGTGTATACCCCATATTGTTGTTGTGTATATCCAATATTGTTGTTGTGCAAATCCAATATTGTTGTCGTGTATATCCATTATATCCAACATTGTTGTTGTGTATATCCAATATTGTTGTCGTGTATATCCAATATTGTTGTTGTGTATATCCAATATTGTTGTTGTGCATAGCCAATATATCAAATATTGTTGTTGTGTATATCCACTATATTATCAAACATTGTTGTTGTGTAAATCCAATATTGTTGTTGTGTATATCCAATATTGTTGTTGTGCAAATCCAATATTGTTGTTGTGTATATCCAACATTGTTGTTGTGTATATCCAATATTGTTGTCGTGTATATCCAATATTGTTGTTGTGTATATCCAATATTGTTGTTGTGCATATCCAATATATAAAATATTGTTGTTGTGTATATCCACTATATTATCAAACATTGTTGTTGTGTAAATCCAATATTGTTGTTGTGTATATCCAATAGTGTTGTTGTGTATATCCAATATCGTTGTTGTGTATATCCAATATCATTGTTGTGTATACATATCCAATATTGTTGTCGTGTATATCCAATATTGTTGTTGTGTTTATCCAATATTGTTGATGTGTTTATCCAATATATGAAATATTTATGTGTAAATCCACAACATCCAATATTGATGTTGATTAGCCACACATCAGTAATCTACTCTGGCTATTGAGTTTGGATATTTCCAACTAACATCCATATTAAAGGTTTTGAGAACTGGCCCCTGTTGTAGCCTACATGTAGTTCTGATTCAAAGCTAATTAAAACATATTTCCAATGTTACAACAAAACTGAAGTGACAAAAAAATAATTGAACAGAACAACTGATTTTTGTTCCAATTCAGTAAAAAGTAACAAAAGGCCCACTTGCCGCCGTAGCCTGTTTCACATTTGTGAATACAGCTAAAACCAATAAAATTAAACATAGGACACTAAGAGCATATCTTAAATTAAAAATACTAAATGATGCCAAACCTTTCAATTTCTGGTAAAAATAGAAAGTTCCTAATTTCTTCTGTCTGGGAAAAATACAGAAAAGCGTCCACTGTTTTTTATTGAAAGAGTAGGCCTATTCTGGATTTTCACGGTAAGTGTGCCTTTAAAGTGTCCTTACACAATTACAACTATTCAGAGAGTCTCTTCGTTGATAAAGTGAAAGCAATTGTATGTAAGCCTATAGAGGTAGATTGTATGGAGGGGGCGATTCTCATGTCATAGTACAATTAGCAATTCAATTAGTAAATTTACCACGTTGAAATTGAATTATTGAATGGAATAGTATGTGGGTAATTACATGAGAACCAAGAAGATCTGGGGTGGGTTGTTCAAAGCGCTGCTAGCTTAACGGCAGGTTAGATGACGTGGCGTAACAAAGAAATTCCTTTGTGACGCGATGTCATCTAACCTGCCGTTAAGCTAACAACGCTTTGAGCAACCGGTCACTGGACATTACAGTTTAATAAGTAGGCTTTAGCTGTAAATACTTCAGTTTCTTCTGTGTAAAACCTGAATATCTATAATTAAATTGAAATTTATTTTAAGTGACATGAGCTGCCAAAATTCACACTTTTTTCATAATTTCTGATCGTCACGACAGTAAGAGGCTTCGAAGGTCATCATAAAACTAAATGATTGGCGTTGGAATGAGATAAATCCATTTAAAGTCTATGGCCTATACGAACCATAGATAACAAGATTTAAATTAATTTAATTTAAATTGAAGTTGGTTCCAAACCATACTCTAATTATCGTTCATTCTCGAGACTAGAAGCCCTAAAAAGCTTCTGAATTATACGTCTTGAGAAAAATAGGCAATAATTTTAACATTCTGTTTCAATGTCAAAATATCAACATTTTGGCAGCTCATGCCACTTTAACATCAATAAATTGCTTGCTGTCAACGACACCCTCACACAGGGTGCTAAAAGTTTGACTTTCTATTTCAGGAATTTTGATTGTCAATCCCCATAGTAATCGATGAATAACTAAATCATCCATACATAATTTGGTGAAACGAAGCTTTGAAAATCTAAAAATTCAAGTCTGGTGGGTAGTCAAATGTATTCTAACTGTGAATAAATTGTTGAACCTATTAGCTGTAGGCCTACCTATAAAGAGATTGGAACTAAAAAAACATGCATGGTAGTAGACTTAATATATTCTAATCATTGAATCAATTGGTTTTAGAAAACATATCCAGGTTGATAAATCTCTATATCCAAGAATGAATATATAAACAATAATGGAATTTATGTAGTGGATAAATCAACATTCTGCTATATGCAGGCAAACTATATCTGTAAAAATTGTGTACATTTATTATATTTGTGATAACTAAAACAAACGGGCTGTCACAGGGAAAAATAACGGATAGTCCTGACCTTGTATAAACACATTCTAACGTTACAGACAAACAATGCAAAGGATGATAAACGGTGTGAATGCAGTGCGAACTTGTACATGTATTAGCACTTATTTAAATTTCAATCTATAAGTTCAAGCTTAGACTCCTGGGCCCGTTTCTCAAGACATTTACGCCCCGGTGGAACTTTCCGCCTGGTCATAGGGTAATGTTGAAGGTATAGGTTGCCATGACAGTAAAGCCTTGCATTGGACTTTAGCCGGGCGTAATTCTCTTGAGAAGTTTCTACAGCCCCCTGGTGCTTGTTTCACAAAGCAGTTTCATTGCAAACGAAACCAAGTTGCCACTGGATACCATAGTGAAGAGATATGACGTCATCAACATCATGGCAACTGCAATTGATCCCATTTTGCGACTGCTTCATGAAACGCGCCACTGGTTTATTTCATAGCCTACAGAGCCAAAACGATAGTAGGCCATATAGATATATTATAACTTAGGCCTATACACTTATAGGTGCATGGGTTTTCAACTAAGTCGTTTTTATCAAGAAATACGAACTAACTGCTTTCCGCTCGTTTTTAATTTCAAAGTCGATCCTTTACTTTTCCAAGGTACTTCAAACCTCTAAATTTAACTTCGCTTGACAAAAAAATATATTTGTGAAAAAAGTCTGAATTTTAGAAGCTTATGCCACACTTTAACCAATGGCCCAGACTTCTTTTCTCAGCCATAGGTAGTCCGAAATATCTGCGATGATGATGTAAGACATTTTCTGACAGATAGGCCATCATCATCGCAGATATTTCGGACTAAGCCATAGGTAATGTGAATGATGCTGGAGCCAGTGGAGGTCCCAGTCAAAGGCAAGACAATTTAAAGAATTGAAAAATGTTACTTCAAATTGTTCATGCACACCATCTTTCAAGAGCGAGACATTTTTGGACAAGGCCATAAGAGGAGAAATATCTGTGATATTCAGCACGTGTCGCCCATAGCAACCAGAGTTCGAACGTCTCGTGCCGGTTCCATCGTCCATGTTGTCACGTGCAATTATTGGACGGAATGTGTGGAACTTGACACCGGCAAAGCATTGATTTAGAGTGGAGCGATTTTGCCAACAAAACCTGTCGCCTTTTAACATTTCCGAGAAGGGAGTGCAGGTTGACAACAGTAATCCGTAAAATACTTACGATCCGATGTCGGAGAGAGCTATCATGTAGACATGTCGGCTGATTGTCTGGCAGAATCGATGAAGTTTTACAGCCTGCCTGCTGTAGCCGCCATCCGTTCCAGCGTTACGATATATGATCAACATAAACATTCCCTGCTTCCCGCCAGAGGGCGCACTTATCGGTTTTCGGACACCCTTTGGCATTAATGTTTTAGTAGTACATAACCTGGTTAACGATTCTTGACGTGTTTCCCTTCTCGTCTCCTCTCGATTGACGTATGTTGCTATTCGCGTACACTAATTGTGATTTAAAGAATCACATCGAGTCAAAGAAAACCACGCTGACGTCAATTAAGGCAATATTTATGGATTGTTTTCCAGTGGAACAGAAAATATTTTTCTAATTACCATTTTTTTGGCCAGTCCACTATCCTACATCCATTCTCAAATGTCTCCTTGAAAAACTGTTTAAAAAAAAACCCAAGTGAGGGTAGCCTGACCTACCGGTACCAGTATAGCCGTACCAAATAATTTATTCACTCGGTTGTAATTTAAGTTAAAGGGGGCATGAGCTGCCGAAATTCACACTTTTTTCATAAGTTCTGATCGTCACGACAGTAGGCCTAAAAGGCTTTGAAGGCCATCGAAAAACTAAATGATTGGCGTTGGAATGAGGAAAATCCATACAGTATGTGCCCTGTACGAACCGAAAACGTGTTCGAAAAGTAGCAAAATTTAAATAACCGGGACGACCATTTATTCATTCTAAGCAAAAGTTAGTTCAAAACAATACTTTATCGTACATTTCCGAGACTAGAAGCACTACAAAGTTTCTGAATCATACGTCTTGAGAAAAATAGCCGATAATTTCAACATTCTGTGTTTACGTCAAAATATCAAAATTTTGGCAGCTCATGCCCCTTTAATGTAACGGGGTTCGGTTGGCCAATGAGAGAACTCAACAAACGGTTTAAGTAAACAAGCCGACCATGGATTTATTAACTGACTTTACACCAACACAGGCACAAAAAACCCTAGTAAAACATAAAAGAAACAAACAATTAGAATTCAAAGAAGATTTCGTTGACCAATAGGTGAAGGTTCCGGTACTTCTTAGCTTGTGTGTGCAGGGACCGCGGAGCATAATTTCGTTTGGGGGGGCCAACTATCACAGTCCAACAGGCGAGGGTCCAGGGGCCGCCTAGGCCCCGGAAGCTCTGAGGCGCTAGACGGCCGGAGATGCGTTCGGGGGATTTTCTGGAAATAAAAATGATGATTTGCTTCCTTGTTTTTATAACTACATTCAGTTAAGAAATGTCTAATATCGGCACTTGGCCCCAGTTCAAGAAGCGCTGGTCCGGGGACCGCTAAGGTACCGGGAGCTCAGAGGCATTGGCATTACTTATTCAGCTAAAAAAAACCATCGCTTGATAGATAAAAAATGGTAGACACAAATATCACAGCCCAACAGGCGAGGGTCCAGGGGCCGCTTAGGCCCCGGAAGCCCTGAGGCTCTAGACGGCCGGAGATGCATTCTGAGGATGTTCTGGAAATAAAAATGATGATTTGCTTCCTTGTTTTTATAACTACATTCAGTTAAGAAATGTCTAATATCGGTACTTGACTCCAGTTCAAGAAGCGGTGGTCCGGGGACCGCCTCGGCACCGGAAGCTCAGAGGCATTGGCATTACTTATTCAGCTCAAAAACCCATCGCTTGATAGGTAAAAAATGGTAGACACCCTGTTAAAACCCTTCCGAATTACACCACAACCTCCATCGCTATTCAATTTGCGCTGATGGAGAAATGGAAAACTGAGATATATCACAAACTGTGAGTTATTGCTCCAAGAAGGGGATCCCTAACTAGAGGTTGTTGAAGTTGCAGCGGGGCAACTTCAAGGTCCTGGATCCCCATGCAGATAAGTTTCTATCAGTTCATTACTTGGAAGTTTGGGTCACTGTGTAAAGACTTTCCTCGGAATATAGTATGGTAAGGTGTCATCAGTGGTGTGCAAAATTCAAAATGAAACCAATGTCAAATGATAGAATAAATAAGCTGGAAACTGTAGGATTGTTAACTACTGAAAGGATTTTGTATGTGTTCTGTTTTAAGAATTTCGGTCGAATCATTTGTAAAGAATATGTACATTGAGCCAGAAATCTCCGAAATAAAACCTAAATTCAGGAAATTAAATGTTTATTCGCTTATATTTTTCGATCATAATTTGCCGTAAACATGTTTAGTACTGGCTTTGATATTATTATTCTAGTTACATTTTCCTGAACGATAATAGCAAAAATGCTATAATACCGATTGTTGGACTGATCACAAACCAGTACTCCAACCAAATAATGATGCTTATTTCCGATTTATTTCTATGTTAGCGGGTCCAGAAGTCCAATTAATATTGGAAAAATAAAAGAATATAAGAAATAAAAGGCCCACGTTATTCGTTAAATAATGATTTATTCTCATTATGGGAAAATCTCGCTTGGGGAAATGTTGTGTAGGGAGAAATTGTTGGCCGTGAACCCGCCGAGTCAATGCACGTATGGTAAGAAAGAACTGTAATGGTTTGCTTTATCCACTCGGCCAATGGGCCTCCCCTCCCTTCCCCACACATGTGTCTCATCCTGTTTTACTTACTTGCCGGTCAGGAAGTGACCATGCATGCTTGTTGGTGATATAGGCTTATGCGATGTGGGTTTGAGTCCTGGTTTACCATAAGCCCGAAAACTAGGACTTTGTGTTAGCTCCACCACTAAAGCCTCACTGAAAAAAATCTCTCGGTAAACACAAGAACAACATTTCACTTACTTTTTCGATCACTTGGCTTGAAACAAGTCGTTAATTGTCCTACTGTGGCGTTTTGACATTGTACAGCACCATCCATGAGAAAACTTTAAATGTCTAAGTCACAATTTGATATGATACAAATGGAAAATTTGAAGACTTGAAAACGAGCTCAAGTGTTTATCACAGTGACAAATAATTTGCACAGAATATTACTTTCAAATGACCTAACTGTGATTACACCTTTTGGACAATGTAAACTGAATACAACAGCTAGGGTACTTATCTGCTTTATTCTGAAGTTCATTGTAAAATACCGGCCAATTCTAGCCTTTCGCTGGGCAACGGGAAATGTATATTTCAAAGACCTGTTGTCTACAAACACTTTCCAAAACCTTGTTTTCCCGCGAAAAAAAAACAAGAAGAATTATTCAAGAACCTTACCAACATTTCATTTACTTTTGGTATTTTGAGAAAGCAAATATAATGAAAACAAAAATACTAAAATTGCACAAGATGGATTGAAGATCGTTTTGTTTTGGCAAACTAATACCACTCGTATAAAACCATTTTTTGCTCTGTAAATAATATTAACGCTTTCATTTGGAACGTGTTGTATTTTGTGTCAATTGATTGACAACTTTCATCTCACATACCAAACTACGAGGACGTTGATGTTTTAAATCATCTTATATGCATGTAAAAATGCAATACCGGTAGTTTAAAAAAGATTGACGAGATTTGAAGACCCTCACTCCTACCACACTTCGTATAGCTCATCGAATTTTATTTCAAGTCCATATTTGTATGTAAGAAAACTGAAGAAAAAAAATTTTTGCCAAAAAAAAAAAAAAAAAATTGGTAGGCCAAAATTTGGGGGGGCCAGGGCCCCCCCGGCCCCCCCTGCTCCGCGGTCCCTGGTGTGTCATAACAACAAGAGCAATAAACCTTTCTGGATTACTCCAATTCAATGACGATTAAACAATAATTTTAATAAGTTACATATAAGTAGCCAATATATTGAATTTACAAAAGAATAGCAACATCAACATACCCCGCCGGAGGACGGGGGCAAGCCTCCAATCAAGTTTATGTGATATAGGCCTACGCCTGGTGACAGTAATGGAACCTGGATCCAACCTAAAAATGTAGGCCCAATAAAGTGTAATTATTAATAAGTCACTAGATGTAACGTACGCTTGTATGTAGCTTGGTGCTTTTCGTTTTCTTTCTGACCAAAGGAGACAAACAACGTGAATATGAAAATATAAAACACGCGAAGTTGGCTAAATTTTAGCCCAGAAATCTTGTCTGTGTGGTGCAAATGTCAGGGAGTGTAGGCCTATGTTAGATTCTCAGCACCAGAGAGGCTGATTGTTCGGGCTGGCTAAATTTATAAAGGCCTAGGCCCCGATACAAGAACGAGTAGGTACAATAGGACTGAAATAACCTAGGTCCCTTTCCATTATGCATGCCGACATTGGTGGTTAACACAAAGCGACTACAGTACAAAATTATTCATTGATTCAAAAGTGTGAAATCCGGTTTTAAAATTTGAATTGTACAATAGAGAGCAATCTGTCCCCCACAAATGTCTCATCGGTCTGATAACTTCGGGGATTTACGTGCGTGCCAAAGCCGACCGGTAGCGAGCCGATAGCCGATCGAAGGATGTTCCGAGTGGTCCCATCACCGATTCCGTCATTGCAGATGTGCATTGCTGATCGAGTGTTTTGGGGGAAAAACAAACACGACAGAAAAAAAAATCAAAACGCCCCCAAAACACTAAATGTAAAAAAGAGCAATCATACAAAACTCAAAAGAACTGGTAACAGACAGGAGAAAAACTAATGATGTAGCCCACTTGAATAAAAAATTAAATAGCGCAAGAATGCGCAACTAACAAGGCGATGACTAGTTCGCGCTAATTTCGTTAAAAAGTACACTAGTGCGTCAAAAAGACTAGATAAAATAGAGTCAAACTGTTACCAACTATAATTGGCCTGAGTTGCCAAAATTGTTTTCATAAGGTGAAGAATTACTTATGGATAACAACTTCTAAAGGAAGTGTCCATTGTTTTTGGACGAGGGCCGGAGGGCAAGCGTCATTTAGTAGATAATAATCTAGCTTAGATTAAATGAGTGCGCGGCGCTGAGATATGTTCCCCAATCATATCGTTTGTGCGCTGAGATGAAGTACGGTGCCATTTCACGAGGACTTCTTCTGGATGACGTCAGATTGCCGTCATATTTCGTGATCATCGGATCCATAGCCTGCTGCTATACCTTTGTGAAGTTATCGGGTGACAGATTGCCCGAAAAAAACTCGTAAAAGTAAGTTGTTTTCATACACGTTTTCTTGCCACT
The DNA here is from genome assembly GCA_963971465.1 of Lepidochitona cinerea. Lineage (NCBI taxonomy): Eukaryota > Metazoa > Mollusca > Polyplacophora > Chitonida > Tonicellidae > Lepidochitona > Lepidochitona cinerea. The sequence continues at coordinate 4,241,117 of OZ020565.1, forward strand.
GTTTGTATATTTGCCTGTAATTAAATTGCTCTGTTTGTTTGTTGTTTTTCAATATTAATCAAAATTTCTACATAGCCTAAATTCTGCTGATGCTGCTACTTCATTTATTATTTTGTCTAGTAACACTAGTTTTGACCGGACGGAAGTTTTTAACAAAGCCTCCAGAGATGGTCGTTATTCGTTAATTACTAAAACCCGGGAGGTCGTTTCTTAAGTGTCTAAGGGAACATTCTCCTTCAAAAATATTTATTATTGTTACATTTTTGGAAAGAATTTAGGCGTTTAAAATCCAAATTCGAGAAGGCCATTTTACCTGAGGATTGCAATTTAACTTTGAGGTTTAATAAAGCTCCGATAAATGTCTTTTTTTTCACTACTCTGTACTCCGAAATTCCAAATAACGTCCTCAGTGCCAAAAATAGAGTATTTGTATTTAACTGGGTCATGCCTGAGAAGCCTTTTAAAATGCATTTGTAGGAGCCGCGTGATTGACAGCGGGAACTCGCTGTCGCAAACTAATTTCACCACCCGATTTTAGCACTTTTTAATCATACATATTTAAATATCTCACTCACAGTCAGTATGTTGAAGACAAGGAAAATATATATTAGGATCTAAAGCTGTAAATATAAGGAATTCCACAAGCTTTTATTGACAAATTTAACATTTTCTTATTATATACGTATGCTTGAAGTGCCCGTTCTAACATGGACAAAGTTGGAAGTTATCAGTGAATTACGCGCAACAAACAGATGCAACATGTGATTTTATTTGTTCATTTTCAAAATTAGTTGAAATTGTAAGAAAAAATAACTATTCGGCGTCAGTGGGGTTTTAGCCGAGTTTTTTGCTGTCGCCATACGATGTCTTCGGTACCGGTAATGAAGCAGGCTAGCACTCTAACGCGATATGGCGACAGCGGTACCGAATGTGTTAAATGAAAACATCAACGACGACAAAAATACATGTTGCATAACTTGACCATATGAGGAAGCAACACAAAAAACAATTCATCAAGATCCGCCTGGTAGTTTTCTTGATCACAAACTATGTAGATAGAAATCACAGAAATAGCTGCCGGCCGCTATTTTGAATATGCAAATGAGCAACGAGTGCATAGTGCGCAACGAGACCATTTAGTTAACCTGCGTACAACATTTTACGAAGATCCTTTCATTACTTTAAGAGAACAGTGATAAAAAGAAAAACAAAATGGTCAGTGGCCGCCATTTTGTATATGCAAAAGAGCAAAAAAGTGCATAGCGCGCAACGAGATCATAAGGTTAACAAGGCGGCGTAAATGTTTTTACGAAAATCCTAACCTTTCATTACTTTAGGAGAAAAGTGACAAAAAGAAGAAAAACAAAATGGTCGCCCAGCGGCCATTTTAATATGCAAACGAGCAAAAAAGTACATAGCACACAACGAGGCCATAGGGTTAACCTGCGTACAAAGTTTTACGAAGATCCTCTCATTACTTTAGGAGAAAAACGATAAAAAGAAGAAAAACAAATTGGTCGCCTAGCGGCCATTTTGATGTACAGATGAGCGAAAGAAATAAATGTTGCACAACTAGACCATAGGCGGAACGTGCGTGTGAAATTTAAAGAAGATCCAACCAGCAGTTCTCTTGGAATCGCGATCATAAGAGAGAAAAGTGATAAAAAATAGAAAAACAAAATGGTCGCTTAGCGAAATAAGCCCCAAAAATAGATGTTGCACAACTAGACCATATGGGGAACTAACACAAAAACATAACATCAAGATCGGCCCGGTGGTTTTCTGGATTCCGCGATCAAAAACTATGTAGGTAAAAATCACAAAATGGCCGCCAGTGGCCATTTTAATATGCAAATGAGTAAACAAAATAGATGTTGCACAACTAGACCATAAGGGGAACATGTCTGTGAAATTTGATGAAGATCCGTCTCTTGGAATCGCGATCACAAGAAAAGTTTACAGACACCGGACGGACAAAAAGCGATTTGATAAGACCACCATGAGATCATGGTGGTCTAAAAATGTTAACGTTCTTGGGCAAGGAGTCCTTTTAAATGTAAATGCCTCCACTATCTTTATTATCCAGATTAAACCATACACTTGATAAGGGAGTCGGGAATTCAAGCGATCCTACGCAAAATAGCGAGGATTATAACACAGAAGTGAGTTTTTTAACGTTTTTTTTGTGTGAAACGGCGAACTAACGGGTCAATTGGAATGTGCGTAAAGATTGGGCCGGTTGCATTTCTTAAATTAGAAGAAGATCTGAGAAAAGGGGGCTGATTCTATAGAGTTACATGTTTTAGCCTAATATTGCACGTTTGGCTATCTCCAGTGAGGTTATTATATGACACTCGATTAGTGGTTTCAACTCCAATGGATTGATATGTGATTTACATGTGCAATCGTTCAATCGTTAGCTTTCCATTGGTTTATTGCTTTCGGTTGTATAATAACCGCTTTATACCACATGCAGGGACTTCAATCTACTCTCAATCTTAGGTTATAATGTATAAGTGTATATACTAAATAAACTGGTTGTAATTCAAATATAATGTAAGTGCTTGTAGACATCCAGCTCCCCAAACCACGCCCCTCCCCCCTCCCCAAACCACGCCCCCCCTCCCCAAACCACGCCCCCCCCCCCCTCCTCCTACACTGTATGGGCAGATTTGTTGGAAAGGAAACCGCTGAATAGTAGGCTATAGTCTGCCAGATTCAAAATAATCTGCTGTCTGACCGAGAGTATTTGACGTACGTAATTCTCCTAATTCAATTCAAAAATTTATTACTCAACACCCGTCTGGGTAGGGCAAAAAAAGAACAATACGACATAGTCAGACGAATCAAAAAGAACAGCAAACATACACAACAGCAGAAACAATAACTAGAAAAACCTTAAATTTGGGCTTACACATGTATATTTAGTTAACTAGCATGATATAGACCATGGAAGCATTATAATTTATAGTGGCATGAGCTGCCAAAATTCACACTTTTTCATAATTTCTGATCGTCACGACAGTAAGAGGCTTTGAAGGTCATCGAAAAACTAAATGATTGGCGTTGGAATGAGGAAAATCCATATAGCGTGTGGCCTGTACGAACCGAAAACGTGTTCGAAAAGTAAACAAAATTTAAATAACCGGGACGACCATTCATTCATTCTAGGCCAAAGTTAGTTCAAAACAATACTTTATCGTACATTTTCGAGACAATAAGCACTAAAAAGCTTCTGAATTATACGTCTTGAGAAAAATAGCCAATAGTTTCAACATTCTGTTTTAACGTCCAAATATCAACATTTTGGCAGCTCATGCCCCTTTAAGATAATTTCCTTGTTTTTTAGATCCGATCGCTGACAGATCAAAGGGAGGTAAGCAATCGGGAAGCCAGTTTGACCTGGATAATTTAGCTCCGAAACCGAAACTAATGCCATTTCTCGTAAATTGGATCGATGCGGTCCATGCAGTCGCTTATAGCTGGGAGCGAACCATTCCACGCTGTCACTTAGCTTAGAGGAAACCATTTTACGTTGTTATTTAGCTAAATTAGCCGCAAAACTAAGTGTGTTTCTGGAGTTAACTGGTAGATTTTACACGATGACCCAGGACGGTTTAGACAATGTTACCGGGAATGCAGTTCGGTAAGTCGACGATTGCAATGTTATTAAACATCCTCTTACACGTCATATCATATCTAAACCAAGTGGCCAATTAGCATTGCAAGCATAACTACCATATACCACACGCGTAGAGCGACTTACTAATAGTAATAGTAGGCTATATATACTAAGTCGCTCTGGGCCTGCGGTATACGGTAATGCTTGCAATGCCAGTGGTCAATTAATTGTAGAAAACAATGGTCTAACAAGCTGGGAGCGGTGACCATTGTAGGAGGGACGCAATTTTTTGATAGTTACGTTTATACGAAGCCCTTGAAAACCGGTCCTTTTTTTCCTTTGAAAAAGTAATTCACCGATACAATAAATGCCTTAAAATGAATGACCAACGTTTTCTGTCTTAATATCCATTTCCCTTTTGTCGAACTATAGGCTTGGGTTATTGCATTACATCGATATCGAAAGAGGGTTGGAACATTTCCCCCTCGAACAAGGCGGCCATATTTAGTAATCTCACAAGTAGTGCTCTCCCCTTACCCTACTTATAATATAGTGTGATAATGGAAGAGCACTCTGTGTGCCTGTGGAATCTTGGTGATTTTAGTTAATTTAAAAATGGCTTCCTCCCGTAGCGTTCAGCCCTTCGGGCTTCACAATAACGCTACATACCGGAGCTTCGGGTTTCACAATAACGCTACATGCAGCCCTTCGGGCTTCACAATAACGCTACATACAGCCCTTCGGGTTTCACAATAACGCTACATACAGCCCTTCGGGCTTCACAATAACGCTACAATACATACCGGAGCTAGTGGGCAATAAGAAGTAATATAAACTAAGAAGGTAGCCTACATCTTCACGTGTTATATAATAGCACATCTTCACGTGTTTTAATGGCGCATCTTGAAGTGTTATATAAATTTTTATAATGGCACATCTTCACGTGTTATATATTGGCACATCTGTACGTGTTATATAATGGCACATCTTTACGTGTTACATAACGGAACATCTCCACGTGTTCTTTATTGGCGCATCTTCACGTGTTATAATGGCCATTCATTACGTGTTCTATATTGGCACATCTTTACGTGTAACATAATGGCACATCTTTACCTGTTATACATTGGCACATTTTCACGTGTTAAATTAGGGCACATCTACACATGTTATATTAATAGCACATTTTCACGTGTTACAGTCCCACATTTTTACGTGTTAGCCTATATTACCACATTTTGACGTGTTACAGTCCCATATTATCAAGTATTGTACTAACTAGGTCTATAAACGTTGTAGCTAATAACTAAAAGGGCAGAGGAGGGAACTTTACGTTCAAAAGAAGCACACTGATTTTTCCTTTCCAACACATATTTTGCAATGTCTTTTACACTTGTCAGTGAAGTTAGTTAAAGATCACAACATACAAAACAAATTTATCAACTTTCAAAGTCTCCCATTTATTAGACTAAGGTAATTTCATCAACTTCAAGGCGTTCGTCTCACCAATCCGCCACGCAAAGCTACATTTCTTAAAATAAGTTTGTTGAAGGGCTTCCTTAGAAGATATTTCGGGTGGAGCGACCGAGTTCGTAGGCACGAGAACGCACTTTGAAACTTCGAGGATTTACGTGCGTGAAATACCAAAAGCCGACCGGTAGCGAGCGAAGATAGCCGAAGGGATTTCCGACTTCACGAGAACGTACACAACTCTCGAAACATCGAGGGAGCCAATCAACGCCGCTATGATACAAGCTTTCACTTTTATTCTATGTAGGTTCCCAGAAAGACTTGAAAAAGCGTATGAAGTATTGTTTTGAACTGACTTTGGCTCAGAATGAATGAATGGTCGTCCCGGTTATTATAATTTTTTTAAACTTTTCGGACACGTTTTCGGTTCGTACAGGCCACATACTGTAAGGATTTTCCTCATTTGAACGCCAATCGTTTAGCTTTTCGATGGCCTTAAAAGCCTCTTACTGTCGTGACGATCAGAAATTATGAAAAAAGTGTGAATTTCGGCAGCTCCTGCCTATTTAAAGGCACACTTGCCGCGAAAATCAGGAATATTGTTTACATTAAAAAAGAAAGACCGTTTTCTGTATTTTCCCCAGACAATTTCTATTTTTACCAAAATTTAAAAGTTTGGACGTCACTATGTATTTTTAATTTGAATTGTTAGGTGCCCGTAACGTAAACAAACCAAACTGCTCGCAGGGGCGATTTTATGTTTCAGTCGAGTGAGTGAACTAACGGCGCAGTGTAATTTTACGTAGGCCTATTTATCTGAGAAATACAGACTGACGATCGGTTAACAGCGACTGGAAAAGCCTTCTGATAATTGTTTGAGTGTAAACCACAGATAAAAAGGCCTGAAATGAGGGTAATCCAACACGAAAGTTGACCCACTGATCGTTGTTGTTGTAATCAGGCTTCGATTCTTCGTTTGTTTTTCACCCCATTTCTACATTCTAAAGCTAACTAGACATGTTTTATGTGTCCTATGTTTAAGTTTAGTGGTATTAGTCGTAGTAAGCTCATGTAAATTGGTTTTCTTAGCAAATTTAAACAGGCTTCGGCGGCAAGAGGGCCTTTAACTTTTCAGTTGAAATTGTAATGTGGGCCTTGTGTCTCTTATTCTTGTTGCTAGGTTTGCCAAGGACTGGAATAAGGCATGGTCATTATGTGTCCTTGCGGTACCGGTGTGTGCATATCTCGTCTACAGATATAGGGTAAATATATATTTATAAAAAAAAACCCAAAACTGAGGGGTCTCGGTTGTCCAGTGGGTTAGAGTGATTGTCCCTTTTACGCATAGCCATCCCACATAGGTCGTTCGAGTGAAAACCCAGTCAGAAAATTTTCCAATTTTGTTTGGACTGAGTGGGATTCGAACCCGCGACCCAAACGCCGTCGCCTCCGTGGCACAGTAGGTAGAGCGTTGGACGCTCAATCCGAACAGCCTTCCGCCAATGGGTCGCGGGTTCGAATCCCACTCAGTCCAAAAAAAAAAATTGGAAAATTTTCTGACTGGGTTTTCACTCAACGACCTATGTGGGATGGTTGCCAGTTACCAGCGGAAGGTTGTGGGTTTCCTCCGGACATAGAGTCCGGTTTCCTCCCACAATAAAACTGGCAACGACACCAAATAAGTGAAATAATCTTGAGCGCGGCGTAAAACACCAAACAATCAATTAATCACATTTACCTGGTTTTAAAAAGATGCAGATCTTCTGATTAGTAGAAAAATAAGAAGTAACAAATCTCAGGTGAAAGTCTATTTTCCACTAAAAAGTACATTTGAAGAGTAAGCTATAAAATTCCCTGTTGCTTTTGTACCCCCTGAGAATGCATCACACGTGCTGCTGGGAAGTTTGTAGCTGGCGCAGATGCATCACATGTGCTGCTGAGAACTTTGTAGCTGGCGCAGCTAACCCAATCCGGTTCTCATAACATAACAAAGAAAACAAAGGAATCTTTCAATACAACTCCCTATACAGTGGTCCATGGGAGGAAAGTTATCAATGGCCATCTGGAAACCTCGTCTTCATATTATAAACAACAATGGAGTTGCACACATTTTAACGATCTCCTTATCTGGGGCCCTGTGCAACTCAATTTAACGCCAGTTGATGTTCTCTTAGACGTTCTTATTGGGATTGATCGTGGGTTTTCCATTTACTGGAACTTCATAACTCATGTAATTCCACAAAGCATCAATCTAAAATATAGATTGATCCTACTGCCATTCGTTGAGATATCAACCTCTAAAGCAAATACGCGCCATGTTTCTTGGACATAAAGGGAGGCTACTTCTGATGACTCCTGTTAATAAAACAGGTAATCCCACAAATCATTTGACGAATAGCGTAATATTTCCTCTGCAGCGTTTATACCGAGATTTACTCGTTTGTAGCGACGAAATCCAATGTATTAAAAAATATGGCAATGTAGCGTGTCAGTAGTTAATCTTGAGCGCGGCGTAAAACACCAAACAATCAATAAATCAGTCAATCACGATACTCCTTATTGGGGAAATTGGACAATCTTTGTACAAATCCGGGCTATATGTATGGTAGTACAACAACAACAGTTGGCCAATTAAAAGGAGAGAGTTCATCGTTTACACAGTCCTATTTGACTGTTTCAAAATGTGTATGACCCGGTCATCATGAGAATAAGCACAACTCAGCCGTCAGTCATGAGAATAAGCACAAATCACATTCTCACCGCCAATGTCCTGTTGTCAAACATTTATAGTGCTGTATTATGACTGGATTACAGTGAAAAGTATAACTTGCGTTGGAAGTGGACGCCATGTAGTCAAATAAGGTCAAGGGAATTTTGTGTAAATGTTGCCCATGGTGTTCGCATTTTGTGCATTCAGAAATTTGTCGCACCTTTATTTCTAGAGAGATTGCTCTTTTGTCAAGCTTATTTTACTCGCGAAAACACTACACAGTTTACCCTCTTCCTTATCCGATATAAGTTTGTCAACAGAGGTAAATAATCAGTTCTTGCATCTTATTATCTAACTAATGCCCGGCTTTTCCAAGTTACTATTTAATGTATAGGTATTATTCATTCTGGGTTTACCGACATATTATTTTGCTTATGTGGCGGCGTTGCCAGGTTCAGTGGAAGAGGAGAGAGGGCTCTTTGTCCGGAGAGAGTGCTCCGGCCTGCGGTTAGAGCCTACCAACTCTTCCACATACGACGATGGAGTGAAGAACAATCCTCAGTCTGAGTGAGATTCGATGCATCGTTGGAGGCCTGTTTCGGTATGAGGGACTGTCACTGTGCCAACTAAGCCACCACATCGAGGCCCCCAGCATGTGTTTGACATTTGAAATCTACCTTGCATTTACACGATCCTAAGAAAACATAACAGTATAGTTACCAACCTAATGAAATATCATGGGATTTAGTTATATTATAACAACAATTTATGACTGACTATGAAGGTCTAAATTATATACCTCTTCAGACCAATAAAAATTGAACAAATTTTGAGTGGATGTTTCACTCGGTCGCCGTATGTGGAAGAGTTGCCAGGTACTCGCCGAAGGTCGGCGGTTTCCTCTGGTGAATCAATCAATAGCTGATACCTGTAATCGCTAGAAGTGTATTTTATATATTTTAGTTCAATGCATATCTAGGCTAATGTTGGTATAGTATTTTTATTTGGCACTTTCAGGTAATATAATGTTCTGAAATCACTAAATTCAATTGTTTTAGGTCCAGATTTCCAATTTCTTTTACCCATATACCCGGTTCTACTCGAGCAAGAAAGGTAATTACTGTACTCATATGATGCTCACAATTTATCAAACTTGCCCTGTTTTTTGCTCAAAGATGTCAAAATGGCTGTTTTTTGGCTCAAAATTGTGAATTTTCCTCTGTTTTTTGCTCAAAAATACAAAAACGGCTCTGTTTTTTTTGCTCAAAATTGTGAATATGGCTCTGTTTATTGCTCAAAAGTTGTCCGAACGGATTTGTTTATTTTACTAAAAATTGTAAATTTTGCTCTGTTTGTTGCTCAAACATTGGCAAAGCGGCTTTTGTTTATTGCTCCAAATTGTAAATTTTGCACGGTTTCCTGCTCAAAAGTTGTCAGAATTGCTCCGTTTCTTGCTCAAAAATTGTGAAAAAATTCCTCTGATTTGTTTAAACGAATACATTCAACATTTTTGCAGATCATTCCACTTTGAATATCATGCTAAACGATTCTAAAATCCCATTTACAGTAACTTGGAATGTTGTTATTGACCTTGGTATGGATTTAAATAGAGCTGATGAGTTTCTATGGAAGGCCGTACGAGCGAAGGCAACGTCCATGTACGGTACTGACATTGACATCCAGGTTACGCACACGGTTTTGGACTCCACAACTACCACCATTATCGTCTGTCCGGTTTCCAGCAGACTGGGTTCTAACGCCGAACATGCCATGAAAGGACTGCCGAGTAAGAGTCATTTTAAAAAGGATATGGGGGACATAATTATTTCTCACGAGAATTCAACAAATCCCGGGGTTCCGTGGATAGACATGGCGCTGAACGTTTATTGCAATGAACTATATGCGTGGAACGGACACGTCTTATTGGCTTGTTTGGATCTGACTTTGTAAAATGTGCCGCCATTGATAGTTGAAGCGCGCCTGCATAAAAGATCTGGATCGACATTGCATCATCTCCTAGTAATGGCGGCATTCGATCCATATCAAATACCACGTGACCTCCATTCCACGCATGTAGTTCATTGTCTTGTGGAAGTTAACATGTCAAAAAAGGTTTTGTTATTTTCTTCCGAGATTTCACCTTAACCGGTGGGTGGCGTTTCCTAACACCGTTTAGGCCAATGAACTATGTTCATAAAATGGCAAGGAAACTTGGATCAGACGTTTCCAAAACGAGAGACCGTGCATCGCAGACAACACTTCTGTCTCGATTCAGGTTGACAATGCACTACAACACAATCGGCCAATCCCCGTCAACACGCCCACCCCCACCTCCACCGCCCTCATCAGTTGGCTTTTGCAATGAGGTGAAGAATTACTTATGGATAATAACTTCTTGATTTATGTAACCTAAGAACATATTATGCATAAGTGATTCTTCATCCTTATTTATTGTAACCGTTCAAAAATATAATTGAAAGATTTAACTTTTGAAATTCGCTCTGTACTTTGCTTTGCCATTTTTGGTATTCAACTGTCACCAAGAAGTTCGCTGTGGATCAAATGCAAATGAAAGTCATTCCTTGTTTGTTTTTCATTTTATTACATCGCTGGAGATATCCAAACTCTGGGGCCAAAGTATATAATATCGATGACATGTGGCCAACAGAGCTGGAGGACGAGTCATATTAAAGCATGTAACTCTTTAGAATCACGCCATTTTTCTCGGATTTTCTCCTAATTAAAGCGACGCAACCGGCCCAAACTTGACACACATCCCATTTTTATTCGTCAAAAGACTTCCATTTACAAATGTTATTCAATCAAAAGCTATAACTGTTCTTGGGCTATTTTATTTGCAACTGGAACCGTTGGCGAAATTTTTCTTGGACTTCCAAACAAGTATTGTTGGAGTACATGATTGGTTCTTAATATCGCTTAAAAGGTTTTTATGTGAAAATTCTTATTATAAACTGTCTCTTAAAGCTGTCCGTTCTCAGATTTACCAAAAAAAAAAAAAAAAATACCAAGCCTTCGCATAAACGCCGCCGACATGGATCTTTGTAAGATATGTTGTTGTTGTTCACCCAAGAACAGTATTGCATCATGCTATGCGCCTAAATTATTTCTTTTTTTATGTTGGAAAACTGCTATATATTTGTCGAGGTATATAAAACCGATGTGTTGCAAACCGATTATTTATATGAAGTACCTTCTCGCTTAATGCACGTAGCTCCGTCAAATCTACCTCTTCATCCTTTCATTTCAATATCTACGTAAAAAATTTTCCCGGCCAACAACCGATGAATCATTCATAAATTCATATATTTGTTGGCCAAAAAAATCCGTGGATATTTGTTTGTTTAAGGACACTTGTCGGGCGATCTTCTTCAGCCAATACCCCATCGGACTGTTACTATCTTTGTCATCCTTGTCTGGCATGTTCAACAATATCTATTTTCTCCCTCTTCGATCACATCCGCCATGTTTGTTTTCATCGATGTTTTTGTCAACCCATATTGGTTGGAACAAAAACCAGTAGCCGATCCATCGGAACTGATCCGGTGTCAGGTACGGAATCAGCAGAGCGGATTCAGGGCTACACTGTAACCGTTTACCGTCAATTCTACAGTAGAATATTTTAAAATTAACGGTAAATTGCCGTTTTATACTTCAGTGGAAGCTTTACGGTCGTGTACCGTAAAATAACTTTGAGACAGAGTTGTCGTTTCCGAGCTAACGAGATCTGATCTCCTCGGTTGTTTCCGTGAAGGATTCGTCCAAAATACGTCATTGCGGATCAAAGGGTGCGAAAAATCAAAGGGTGCATGCGCACACCGAAGCGCTAGTAAGGCATGGAAATGTGGCCACCATCCCTTCATATTTGTAGTTAGTGTAGTGGTTAAAGGTTGCGATTATGGCTAGTGCGCATATAGTTCTGCGCAGCTCCTGTATGGGAGGTTAGAGGTTCGAATCCCGCCATAGGCGATTTAATATAAGAAAAATTTGTCATTATAGGCTAAGATAGTTAATTTAACATAGCTGTATTTGAAAGCGTAGATTGAGATACCTGCCCTAAGGGAGAATTTTCATCAGAATTTTTTCAAATAAATATATGTTTGTCAACTTGCAGAAGTAGTCAGTTTTACTATTTCGTTGGGGGTACATAAGATTTGAAAATCTACATTAACAGATCCATGCTGGGGTTGACGATTTAAAGTCCTGTATTTCTTAGCCTGCTGATTTCATAATGTTTTTTCACATTCACTGATTAGGAATGTGGCTAGTTGATTTTACGGTCTACCCTTATTTTTACGGTAGAAAGTTGGCAGCCCAGCTGCCAGTATTCTACCGTAAAAATTACGGGTTACATTTTACAGTGTAGGTGTGAGAGGATTGTTAACTAGAAATACATGTATTTTGTTGCCACGGTAGTTTGGCCTTAAATTTGGCTTTAAGTCGGGCGTAACTATTTGGAGGAACAAACCCAAAACTGTGTGCTTGTCTTCTTTCGAGAATATACAGCTACTATTACACTGAATTCACCAATAAGCTATTATTTTTTCTACCAGGTCGAAGAAACATGATCCTGCTGTTGTTCCACCCGAGTGAGCCCCATGTGAATGCCAACCCTCATAGCCAGCAAGTGCTTACAGATCCGAAATTCACCCAGTTGGGGGCCGTTGTTGATGTCCTCTACTCCCAACAGTATGGCTTCTACGACTGTCCTACAAATGCCAATGCCGTAGACCGACTGGCTGAATTTACCAGAATTGAGTAAATACGGGTTTTATTTCGTATCTGTTTAGTTTTTCTGGACATGTTCTAATAGCCCAAAATTATGTTGTGAAATTTGTTTGTTTTCAGACATACTTCAGCTTCTAATTCTCGGATCTTCTAGTGTATTCCAAAATTCAATTAAACCTGTACATAAAATATATGAATATTGGCAGCTCACGCCCAAAGACAATGTTAGCGTACCATGAGCTGCCAAATAGAACAAATCTAGAGGTTTTCATCGATTTTATCCTTGGATTTGCACTTTAAGTAATATACCCTATCGGCTTAAGGATTGACGCTTGCGCAGAAGCCTCGTTGTGTGGCAAAATGGCGCTAAATTGAGTTCTTGGATCGGTCTATGACGTAATGCAAAAGAGGCGTGTCACAGCCAATGAACTATATGCGTGGAACGGAGGTCACGTGGTGCTTGATATGCTTCGAATGCCGCCATTACTAGGAGATAGTGGAGCGTCCATCCAGACCTGTTCTGCACGCGCTTATCAACTGTCAATGGCGGCACACTTTAGTCCGATCCAAACCAGCCAATGAGACGTGTCCATTCCACGCATATAGTTCATTGGTCACAGCGACCGCAACAGAGAGATGACGTCAATGCCATACAATTCGAACAACGTCATAAACTCGTCGTTCTAAGCCCAAAGGGTCTATTGTTTAGAAATATCAAGGACACAAAAGTAACATGTCGTCTCCCGTCCAAAAACTCGGACCGTTCCCATCACCATATATATAACTAAGAAATGTTTGAAACTCTCTTTAAACGTGGGTTGCACACTAATGATAAAAGTAGTTATTTGTCGTCACAACAAATAGCTACGTGGTGATGTCTTAATTTTTTATCTATATTTTTTATATATAACTTATACTCAAACCCATTGAAAAAATGACCCAAGCCCTCAATGCCCCTAGGGCGTCCTATTATCTCGGATTTTGGTAGTGAACGTTAAACGTTAGTTGTACCAAAAATCCTGATGATTTGTTGCCAAATTATCTTTTCCAGAAAATTCTACTGACTAAGGCCAAACTCATGCCTGTCGTCAACCTAATGAAATATCATGGGTTGTGGTTTATTGTAATAACTTATGATTTGGTATAAACGTCTAAATGATATGCCCCTTTTTAACACAATAAGAAACTTGTCTCCATGGTTATTTTAGACACGAAGATTTTCCCTGTGCCGGTGTGTTTTAGTGTTCATAAGTATAATAGATAACGGCTTCGGGATACCACGAAAACGTCACCTTCAGCAAGTCCAGCTATTCGACGAAAACAAGACTTTAAAATGAGTAAGACATACCGGGCAAATGGGCTAGGACAATAAAGTTTTTCTTGGCTGGCTCTCAGTGTAAGGCGCCGGCAGGCAAAAGTACTTGAGGAAGATCAGCCACATAGCCTGGTACTTAAAAAGCAAAATGGTCCGCCTACTTTCAGATTCTGTGTCGCTGGCTTTTCAACGAGCTGCAAATTTCCTCTTTCTCTAGCCAAATTTAATTAAAGAAAATATCTTAGTTTTGGTAGCTCGGGCCACTTTAACGTACATTCTATTTGAGACTAATAGCGCAGAAAAGTAAATAGCCAAAAATTTCAAACTCTTATTTTCTATCAAAATGTTGACAGCTCATATCACTTTAAATAAATCTTCTTTGTAGAGTTAATAAAGGAAAATTTAACTACCTTAAAAAATATATAATTAAACTGAAAGAAATAGTTATTCAGGGCGTATATGGAACATGTTTTAAAGATTACTCGGAAAAATGAACGTTTGAACTTTGAACCTCTGTGAGAAACTTTTTAGGAGTTAAAGTAGAAGCTTTCTGAAAGGTGTTTAACAAGAACTCCACATAAAGGGTTCCACTTTGAACGTTTTCTATAGCCCTTCCAAAAAAGGTTCTTGCTACTTGAAACCGTAAAGGGTTCTTTAAAAGCTTCAAACCGAAAATCCCTTTAAAGGTTCTCGCCAGAACCATTTTTGCAATGGCGCGGATTTTTTTATCGAGAAGTACAAAGAAGAAGGCGTTCACACCAATTGTGATGACGCGGCTATCTATGAATATCAAGAGTAGCAGTCTAGTACTTCGGTACACAAAGATAAACGCGTCATCACGATTGGTGTTCACTCACGTCGTCAACATTTGTTTCAACTCATTCTCTATTAGACCCTTTCGGCTTAAGGATTGACGCTTGCGCAGAAGCCTCGTTGTATGGCAAAATGACGCTAAATTGAGTTTTTGGATCAATCTGACGTCAGAATCTTGTTCATTTCGTCTGTGACGTAATGCAAAAAAGGCGTGTCACAGCGACCGCAGCAGAGAGATGACGTCAATGCCATACAATGCCATACAAGTCGTTCTAAGCCAAAAGGGTCTAAATGTGGCAGTTCATGTCTCTTATTTTGTCATTATCAAATAGAAACTTTCTTAATGTTTGTATTCAATATTCCATTTTTTTGTTTATATCTTAGTACGGTATTTTGTCTGTTTCTAGAGAGAGGTTTATATAACCAAGAGTTTGGTTTCAATAGTTTAGTTAAAAAATATAGAACATACACTTTACTTTTTTTCTTTTGTTGGCATTTGTACTGATGTTTTGGTGAGTTTTGGTTCCTATCTTGAATACGAAATTCAAAATTGTTATGTTATTGTGAATTAAAAGTTTAAAAATATTTTACAGTAGGAATTGTAAAACTAAAATACTTCACAACTATGTAGATCTGTGTATATATAGGCCTACAGTGACTTTTGTAAAAAAAAACAAATACATGGGTTTTTGTAATGAAATTTCATATTCAGAAGTAAAACAATTACAGCACATTTCCTTCTGATGGAGTACTTATTTTTGTAGATTTAGATAGATTTGTTTACAGTCCGGCAGTTACAACAGCTGCCATTTAGTAAACAACGTTACGCAACTGACCTCTCTCGATCCTTGCCAAAGGTGTGAGTTTAATTGTTTGTGTCTTTCTCCTTGTCACGTGGGGTTTTGTTTGTGAACTCCTTAGTGTGAATGAGGTTAACTGGGTTTCAAGACAAACTCGTAGATTATTGATGAGAGGTAAACTTTATTACTGGTCATTGGAACCAGGCGTTGGGAACCTGGGACAGAGCAAAAACAGCGTGAGACAGTTTTTATGTGACGCGAAACCGCGCCATACAACCCCGGTAGAAAGGCTTTTATAGTAATCGTATCACACCTTTCCCCAATCACACCGTATCTTTTCCCTTTAGTCAAATACAGTAGCTAAACATTGGTCCGATTAGTAATTAAGTCAAGTTAGTAGTTTTGGTGTAGCGTGGCATGAAGGATGGAGCACTGAATGAAAAGGAAGAATGAGACTCTATGACATCCTTCCCCTTCTCGGAAAAGATCGTCTCGATATTTACACAAGGCTACCATTTTATCTTGCACTAGACCGATACCAGCGAGGCGGATCTCTATGACGTTTCGGGTAGCGGGGAGCTGGTACATACGGCGGAGCGTCAGCCCTTAAAGGAGGGGAAATCTCTAGGAATACATAGGGATTATCGTCGATAACAAACTTCAAAGTACTTAAAACATTTCACGTCAATTACCTCCAGTGACCCTCAAGTTAATAAAAACAGACAGAAGTATGTCCTTTCAGTGGCTTATCTGTGTAGCCATTTTTCCGTTTTAGGATGACGTGATGTTGGTATAGCTATTTTTAGATCAATAATGACGTATTTTTACCGCTCTCTAATGTATAAGGGTAGATTTAGGTCCAAAAAAACATGGCGACAAACTTGAAGTGGGAAGATTGTCTCCGAATATATAGGTCAGTATGCAACCGCTCGCCATTACTTAGCCAGCCATTTGGCTAAATTGCATCACATGACTACTCTATAACGCACTTAAATTTTTATTCAACAATAATTGGATAAAACTAATGAAAAAATGGCGGCGGCCTTGTGAATGACCTAGGGAGCTTATTCTCTATTGTAACACCACCTTCAAATTTCAATTATTCACTTATGAGGGGATAAAACATACATTGGACAGTTGTTTTGGACTAAATGAACTCTACTCTTTCCATCTAAACTAGTCTAAAGCTTAGATTTTCTTTCCCTTTAATGACTGGTTGCAATCTGAGTCGGAACTGGAGTTGTCGGAACTATGACCTGTCGTAGTGGTCGGTTGTCTGTGTGGTCATTTTCTGAAATGTTCAGGTTTACTAATCCTCTTCCCATCTTCTCTTTTTACCCTAATAGCAGGAACATCTGGATTTGGTTTAGACGTTACGGCATATGGATGTTGGTCCCATCTGTTAGCTAATTTGTTTTACCTTTAAGACCAACATTCGTTACTAGCACCCGATCACAAGGCTCTAACATTGACTATCGTACGTCCGTTTATACCTTAGAGTAGATTTATTGGCTTCGTGAGAAGCCAGTTTGTACACACAGTCTAGCCTCTGTTTCAACTCGGATGCGTACAACGTTGAAGACTTATTGGTGGACTCATTCGGGTCAATACCCAAGTACGAATCAATCGCTAAACGGGGATGACGTCCAAACATCAAGAAAAACGGAGAATATCCTATAGAATCATGCTTTGTCGCATTGTAAGCATTGACCATAGACGGGACATAAGATTTCCAATCAGATTGATTATCCTCAGATAAAGTATCTAACATATTCAATAAAGTTTGGTTGAAACCCTCGCATCTTCGGGATGGTACGGTGTGGTGCGAGTTTTCTCAACTCCTGCAATGGTACAAAGTTCTCTAATAACCTCGGACTCCCTTGGTTTTTCCCTTGGTCACTGTGGAGTCGACCAGGGAAACCATAGTGTACAAGTGAGTGAGTGATTGGGGTTTTACGTCCTGCTCAACAGTATTTCGGTTATATGAAGACGTTGTCTCCTTGTGACAGGGCGGATTTCCACCGCTCTTTTAGGTGCTGTCTCACCGAGACGACTTGCCGAAGACAACCAGCAAGCCCCCTCACCCAGTCACAGTATAGTGACACCGGGCCAACCAGTCGCTGCTCTAACTCCTATTGCTGAGCGCCAAGCGAAGCAGTAACAGCTACCACTGTTAAAGTCTTTGGTCTGACTCGACCCGGGCTTGAACCCGGATCTCCCAGGCCTGAAGCGGACGCTCTACCGACTGAGCTATCGGGGCTGGTCATAGTGTACAAAATAATTGTCGAAAAGTATTTTAGCCGTGAGGCGAGCTGTCTGTTTTTTTTTTGTGGGAACAGCCTGGGCATAACGGGTAAAATGGTCGGTTATAACTAAAATACTGTCATGGCCACCCTGTGATGGCTCTAGGGACAAATAATCAACACAGACTAGTTCCATTGGCCGAGAGGAAATAATCCTCTTCAAATAAGCAGATTTATTTTCCGTGATACACCCTCTGCCAGACCAGGCCAACATAATCTGTATCTCACCAACTCCAACGTTCTGGATACCCTTGGTGGCCAAAGCAGTTTCTGTAAAACAAGATGCCTAAAGTTGAGTGGTAGAACAAGTTGGTAAAATACAGTTTTAAACTTATTAATGGAAAACCGTCGGAAAAGAACCACATCTTGAAAAACGAGTATGTGCCATTCTTTTAGGAGTGTACCAGCTTTCTTGGCTGACTGAGTTACTCGAACGATTTCCATTTTCTAAAAAATCGAAAAACTGTATCTCCAATTTGTAACTTGCGCCACGAGTGATTGTCAGAAAGTAAGGGTAGCGTAGACGAGAGCGTCTGTTCGTGGTTCATAGCTCATACAAACTGCTTTCACAACATCAGTTTCCAATTCACGCACGCTGGTCGCCCTTGGAAGGCGACAAAACGCATTATCAGCGTCGCGATGGTGTTGGCCGGCTGTATGCACTATTAGGAAAATGTGCTCGTACGATTTCCCTTAATACGCATCATATTATCTTTTTTAAAGTGGCATGAGCTGCCGAAATTCACACTTTTTTCATAATTTCTGATCGTCACAACAGTAACAGGCTTTGAAGGCCTTCGAAAAACTAAATGATTGGCGTTGGAATGAGGAAAATCCATACAGTATGTGGCTTGTACGAATCGAAAACGTGTTCGAAAGTAAACAAAATTTAAATAACCGGGACGACCATTCATTCATTCTAAGCCAAAGTTAGTTCAAAACGATACGTTATCGTACATTTTCGAGACTAGAAGCACTAAAAAGCTTCAGAATTATACGGCTTGAGAAAAATAGCCAATAATTTCAACATTCTGGTCTAACGTCAAAATATCAACATTTTGGCAGCTCATGCCCCTTTAAACAAAGACGTGATGTCATGCAAATCAGACGCTTTGGCTTGCAAATTTTCCCTGGGAATTTGCCTTATTTCATCAGCGCTTCTGAAATGGCTACATCACGTCCATATGGCTATTTGTTGGTGGATGTTGCCCTCAATTCAACCAATCCTTATCAGCTGAGGACACAAATCTTTCCCAATCAAACTCCATTGTTACATTGTTACAATCTATGACTTTTTCACAAGAGAGAGCATTGTGTGAAATAATCTTGAATATTCGATTTGGTGTTGTTTCGCTACCCAAAAGTGAACTTTATCGATTAAAACGATATAAACGTTTGCTTAGAACATTGTGTGAAAAGAAACTGAGTCTAGTTAAAAAGCGCCCTTTGTTTGTTAGACATCACGTTCTAGTTGCCTATTTGATCAAGCGTGTCATTTATCTCATGGGAAAGTAAACGATATGGCTCAAGAAATTATTTCATCTAACCCTGGTCAAAAATCAATCAAGATCAATACGAACAATAGGGTAACCATTGTCTCAGAACAATAGAGATCAATAGAGATCAATACGAACAATAGGGTAAACAATATGCTAATATTAGCTGGTCCAGCAGATGCACTTTGCACCTACTGGTATTTTTGGGGTGAGGCTTACAAATTTATGTTTTCAGGGTCCGCAGAACACCAAAATACACTGGGGGCTTCAAAAACACAAAAACCTTTTATTTTCTAAAAAATGTGAATGAAATTCAAATAACCGCTAAAGTAAATGTACGCTCATTCATTCTAGCTGGGAGCAATATAGATTCTAGGACTAGTTAGTTACCTCTCAACACTTCATTGCTTCAAGAATAAATAAGGTCAATTTGCGATTCTGTACTTGAGAAGTACAAGCCGTATTATTACTAGTACTACTAGTAGTAGGCCGTCTACTAGTACTAGAACTATCAGTTGTAGGCCTAGATCAAGAGGATATGGATGCTAATTTCCTGGTTTTGCTGAGATGAACTCTTCAGTTTAAGAAGTTGAAATATGTTGAATTGGCCGGTGAGGCTATAAACTTTTTTTTCTTCAGAATTAGCACGTTTCCACTGCGGTTAAAACAATGTAGAATACTGTAAACATCTATTCAGATTGACTAGCGGTGTATCATGACCTATTAATTTCTATATAGGTCAGCACAACTCCACGCATGCGGAGAACGGGACATGGAAACGGTTGTTAGAAAAAATCGCCCACCGCCTTGTGTCTGACTGAAAAATCCAACAGCGAGCCAAGGGAACCAGTTGAGAACCAGTGTTGAGAAAATTCTGTTTCTTCAATTTTCTCTAGAGTAAACTAGTCAAAGTATTACTTTGTTTTGTGGGGAAAAAGTCACTTTAAGATAAGAAAACCTAACAAAGTAACATCGGTAAAAGAAAATCATGAACACAACGAAACACTTTCACTTTCCAGACCAGGGAGCAGTCTTTAGTTTTACTTAAGCCCGGCGTACATCGGCCTTAGAACTGGAAGCGACCAGTCGTAAGCGAGCTACCTGCGACTGAGAGCAACTGGGGGGATCTGATCAGTTCTCGAATTGAGCCGATGTGCGTCCTCTTACCACTGACAGTGTACAGCCGATCGCTCAGTTGCTGCCAGTTCCACATGTTCTACTTTCTCGCCACTGGTTCCACTCAGTCGCACTGGCCTACCCCGATGTACGCGCCCTTAAAACCAGTGATAACCTTTTGACCCGGTACATGTTGGTCATGTGACGCAATTTTACACCGGAACACAACAAAATGGCGAGTGACTGGTGTGATGCAGCACTGGACGTATTTATTACCGACTTCATACGACAGTGTCAAACGCATTATTAAAGTTCATTGATATATAACATGATGAAGTGTGAAAATGTGGAAGATTTGCATGTGAATACGACTAACTGTGGGCGCAGCCATCTTGAATAGGTCACATGATTTCAAGCGCCTCCTGGTGAGCTCTTCATTGATTACAATTCAGTCTCTGCCAGTCGCTGTCGATGTGTGCGCAACTGGGACTGGAGGCAACCGGGACTGCTCAGTTCCTCGCAGTCTCTATTCCCGGTGTACGCGCTGATTTAACACCGTGTACAACTGGTTGCTTCCAGTCGTTTAGGCCGATGTACGCCGGGCTTTATGTTAACACACACTATGACCCTACTAAGGTACCAACGACGGATCCGTTTGATCGAGTGACCTAGATTCTAAAGTCGCGCTTCACACTCACTTCCTCAGAATTTTTGTTTTATTTTGTAGAGGAGTTTTCTGTCTACAGATCGATAATAATTAATATACCTAACCCTCGTTAACTGGAACTATTTAATTATAGATTTTTTTTTAGATAAGTTTCTTCCTCTTCCGCTGTCCTAAACGGCAATCGGATTCACTTACAGTAGTTTTTTCTTCCCACTAATATCCTGTCAATAAAACCTTGTACAACTGGCTATGGTACAAACTCTGGCACGTCACATGTTAATTGCTCCGTGAACTCGGCCAATATGACTTGAACTCGGCCAATATGACTTGAACTCGGCCAATATGACTTGAACTCGGCCTATATGACTTGAACTCGGCCTATATGACTTGAACTCGGCCAATACAGTCCTACGGCTAATATGAACTTGATTCGTCTGCTGATATTACCCGGCCGCGAAGGTCGTATTCGGGTAATAACTTGCACAGTCAATTAATAAATGGGCATATAATGAATGAAATGTATTTATATTAAAACCAACTGTAAATAAGATTTGAAATAGAAAGTGCAGAGCAATATTTCAATAACTTAAAGCTTTATCAAATAGTGGACTCTTAAATTCTAAAATTAATTCTAGGCCTATTTGGTAATAAAATCATTGAAATTAAATTTGAATTTGTTTTTTTTCTTCTTCCCAGACTTCAGGCCTGGGAGGTCCGGGTTCAAGCTCGGGTCGAGTCAGACCAAAGACTTTAACAGTGGTAGCTGTTACTGCTTCGCTTGGCGCTCAGCAATAGGAGTTAGAGCAGCGACTGGTTGGCCCGGTGTCAGTATACTGTGACTGGGTGAGGGGGCTTGCTGGTTGTCTTCGGCAAGTCGTCTCGGTGAGACAGCACCTAAAAGAGCGGTGGAAATCCGCCCTGTCACAAGGAGACAACGTCTTCATATAACCGAAATACTGTTGAGCAGGACGTAAAACCCCAATCACTCACTCACTCACTCTTCCCAGACTCTACTTTAATGGGCTATTTGTAGGTCCACATTTTATTGTTCATTATGGTGGTGACTGGCACATCTCCCAATCGTGATGACGAGCCTATCTTTGTGTACCCAAGTAGTGACAAATAGTCTTGCTATGCATAGATAGTCGCGTCATATGCATAGATAGTCGCGTCATCACAATTGGCACATCTCCATCATAATAGGTTAATGGTACCTTGATTATCACCACATAGTGGTGATGGGGCCTCATATTATGGCGGTGTGTTAAGATCTCCATGTCATTGGCTTCAGAGCCTCACCAGATTATGGTGACTCTCTCTCATACTATAGTGAAAGAGAAATTTGTGAAATTGACAAAAAAATTTCTGAGTGTTTTGTAAGTCACTGCTAGTCCAAGGGGTGGGTGGCGGCGAGGGTTGAGACAAGGATGTGGGTTATTTTACCTACTACCCGGATACAGCCCATATATAATCAATATGGGTTCCACGTATATCTAATATGGGCCCCATATGGGTGAACAACATTCTAATATATGTGGGCCCCATGTCCATTTTTTCATATGGTACCCTTATAGATCTTGGGTGCAAAAAGCTACGGGTCCCATGTGGGTTACCCATATTGGTCCCATATGGGTACCATCTGGGACCCAGATCGCTGTGTTGTGTGGGTAGATTCCTCCAGCCATGAAGCTTGGGTTCCTCCAGTTAAAAAGCCTGATTTTCTCTGATCCAAGTCCTCCTACCTTGTTTCCTGAGGTCATGAAATTCTTCTTAATTGCCACAGGGCCTGGTTTCCTCTCACCATAGGGTCTGGTTTCCACTGAGCACAAGGTCACGTTTCCTCCAGTCATGACGCCTGCTTTCCATCGGTCATAGGGTCTGGTTTCCTCCTGTCGTATCGTCTTTTTTCCACCTCTCATGAGGCCTTGTTTTTGTCCAGTCGTTTCCTTGTTTCCTTCAGTCATAAGGCCTGGTTTCCCCCAGTTATGAGGACTGGTTTCCTCTAGTCATGAGGCCTGGTTTCACCCAGTTATGAGGACTAGTTTCATCCAGTCATAAGGCCTGGTTTCCCCCAGTTATGGGGACTGGTTTCCTTGTGTCATAAGGCCTGATTTCTCCCAGTTATTAGGACCAGTTTCCTCTAGTCATAAGGCCTGGTTTCCCCCATTTATGAGGACTGGTTTCCTCGTGCCATAAGGCGTAGTTTCCTCCTGCCATAGGGCCTGATTTCTGCCAGTTATGAGGACTAGTTTCCCTCAGTTAAGAGGACTGGTTTCCCTCAGTTAAGAGGACTGGTTTCCCTCAGTTAACAGGACTGGTTTTCCTCAGTTAAGAGGACTGGTTTCCCTCAGTTAAGAGGACTGGTTTCCCCCATTTATGAGGACTGGTACCCTCGTCAGGAGGCCTGGCTCTCCAGTCAGGGAATCAGCTACGTCAAATACCCTTTGATATATTCCAGCGATCGCATTCTCGCGAAATCTCCTTTAGACGTGGCTATAAGATTCAATAAGTTTCACGGCTACATTCAAAAGTACTTAAACGTAAACAGGGCCATCTCCTAATTTGGAGATAATAATTTTAAATTAGAGTTCTTAATTGCCTGCCAATCCGGAATAACTCCGAATTAGCTAACTGGGTTAATTCAAAGTTAGTAACTTATGGCCCTAATACGCTTCCGTATAAAATGGCCTGCTGTCAATCAAAGGGTACTTCACGCGAAGTTTCAGAGAGTTTATTTCACGTACGTAAATACCTGAAGTTATACAGACTGACAAGATACAATAGATTAGTGAACTGACCTGAGATCTCGTGTATGGTTGGCGGATGTGGACATAAATGCCTACAATGTCTATGTCTCTTAATAAGAGTTCAAATCGAGGCGAGGATTACTTATGGATGAGTTTTAATGCACGACTCTAGTTTTAGAGTACTGTAGTCCAAAGTTTGTAACATCTGTAATAACCAATGGAAATGCGGCTTCATACAAAGCGTGTCTTTATTAATGGAATAATGATGCACATATCGGCCATTGTACGAGATCTTCCACACGATTTAAACGAATGGCAGGAGGCTCAATTCAGACCTGCTGCAGCTGTAGCCGCACTTGTGTGACTCTATCCTGGTTTTACTTACTTTGCCGGTCAGGTAGATACTGCAGCTGGTGACCTATATTAAGCTCTGGATAGACGCGCGTAATAAAACCGGGCCGGTAAAACCCAGATATATATATAGCTAGGCATATAGCCCGCATGACCCAGATAATTTAGTTCAGAAAACGAAACTAATGTAGTTTATCATAAATAGGAGTGTTGTATGTTGTCCATTTGCTCGTGAGCACTAACTAGAAGGAAGCCATTGACACATTCATGTTGACATGCTACGTGTAACATAGGTACGTCTAATTAATGCTTTTGATTTCATATAACATTTCCCTAGACAATGCAGTTGATCCTGGGCAGGTTAAGTCTATAGAGTTCAGTAGGGAATATCCAAACCTAGTCCGGGTTTCTGACTCCAAAATTACTTTTTATACGCCCGACTGGTATCACCAGCGCCGTCCGTCCGTCCGGTCGTCCGTCCCGGATTCCCTTCCCCTTCATAACTTGAAGAGTTTTGATCCGATCTTTAATAGTCATAGTCAATTTTTTACGACATATACTTTAGGGGTAGAAGGTGTGTCATGAACCATTTAGGACATTGTCCATTGCATAATATGGCTTCTACATAAGTCTTTGTCTTCGTTCCCTTCCGCTCCATAACTTAAAGAGTTTTGATCCGATGTTTACAATTGTTTTACAACATATACTTTGTGGGTAGAAGGTGTGTCATGAACCATTTAGGACATTGTCAATTGAATGATATGGCTTCTACATTGGATTATGTAATATTCTGTCTTAGTCTATATCTTCTTTCCTTTTCGCTCCATAACTTGAAGAGTTTTGATCCGATCTTGACAATTCTTTCATAGAATATACCTTATGGACAGACGGTGTGTCGTGTACCATTTCAAACTTCACCCGTTGCATAATATGGCAGCCATATACATGTAGGATTATGTAATATTCCTTTCCGCTCTGATCCGATCTTGACGATTCTTTCAGAGTATACATGTATACCTTATGGGCAGACGGTGTTTCACATACCGTATCATGAATCGATAGCATTTCTGACATCACCTGTTGCTTAATATGGTAGCCATATTGGATTATGTAATATTCCCCTTTGGCTCCAGAACTTCTTTCGTTTTGATATAATGTCTCCAATTCTTTAATTTGGGTCCACATATTTTGTGTGTGTTTTCAAGAGTTTTTTTTAATCAGAAATGTGTACCTGATGTTTAATATATATATATTTTTATGATCACTAAAACACACGGGCACAGGGAAATCTTCTTGTCTAAAATAACCATGGAGACAAGTTTCTAATTGTGTTAAAAAGGGGTATATCATTTAGACCTTTACACCCCAAAAATTGTTGTAACAAACCAAACCTATGATATTTCATTAGAATGACGACTGACAGGAGCTTAGCCTTGGTCAGTAGAATTTCTGGAATCCTTTTGCAGCCCCCGGGACAGACAAAACTATGTAACAAACAAAACAACCATAAACTCCATCTCACAACCAGCAAACAACAAGGTTATAAACTCCATCTTACAACCTGCAACCGGCAAACAACAAGGTTATAAACTCCATCTCATAACCTTTTCCTAACAAACAACAAGGTTATAAACTACATTTCATAACCTACAACCAGCAACAAACAAGGTTATAAACTCCATCTCATAACCTACTTCTAGCAAACAACAAGGTTATGAACTCCATCTCATATCCTACAACCAACACAAAAAACAAGGTTATAAACTCCATCTCATAATCTTTCTCTAGCAAACAACAAGGTTATAAACTACATCTCATAACCTACAGCCAACAAACAACAAAGTTATAAACTCCATCTTACAGCCTACAACCAGCAAACAACAAGGTTATAAACTCCACCTCATAACTTACAATGTACTTCTAGCAAACAACAAGCTTATGAACTCCATCTCATATCCTATAACCAACACAAAAAACAAGGTTATAAACTCCATTTCATAACCTTTTCCTAGCAAACAACAAGGTTATAAACTACATCTCATAACCTACAACCAGCAAACAACAAGGTTATAAACTCCATCACATAACCTACTTCTAACAAACAACAAGGTTATGAACTCCATCTCATATCCTACAACCAACACAAAAAACAAGGTTATAAACTCAATCTCATAACCTTTTTCTAGCAAACAACAAGGTTATAAACTACATCTCATATCCTACAACCAGCAAACCACAAGTTTATAAACTCCATCTCATAACCTACTTCTAGCAAATAACAAGCTTATGAACTCCATCTCATATCCTACAGCCAACACAAAAAACAAGGTTATAAACTCCATCTCATAACCTTTTTCTAGCAAACAACAAGGTTATAAACTACATCTCATAACCTACAACTAGCAAACAACAAGGTTATAAACTCCATCTCATAACCTACTTCTAGCAAACAACAAGGTTACAAACTCCATCTTACAACCTACAACCAGCAAACAACAAGGTTATAAACTCCACCTCATAACCTACTTCTAGCAAACAACAAGGTTATAAACTCCATCTCATAACCTTTTTCTGGCAAACAACAAAGCCATAAACTCCATCTCATAAACTAAAACCAGCAAACAACAAGGCTATAAACTCCATCTCATAACCTTTTTCTAGCAAACAACAAGGTTATAAACTCCATCTCACAACCTACAACCAGCAAGCAACAAGGTTATAAACTCCATCTCATAACCTACTTCTAGCCAACAACAAGGTTATAAACTCCATCTTACAACCTACAACCAGCAAACAACAAGGTTATAAACTCCATCTCATAACCTACTTCTAGCAAACAACAAGGTTATAAACTCCATCTTACAACCTACAACCAGCAAGCAACAAGGTTATAAACTCCATCTCATAACCTACTTCTAGCAAACAACAAGGTTATAAACTCCATCTTACAACCTACAACCAGCAAACAACAAGGTTATAAAGTCCATCTCATAACCTACTTCTAAATAACCAATTTAAAAATAACAATATATATATATCAATGCTTTTTTTAGTACACTTGGTCCAGAGTAACACTGGAAGCCAATTAATTTATACATTCTGAGACTGTTTTATTTGCGCTATAATAAAAAAAGAGACCATTTTCACAGCTTTATTACCCATCTGGTATTTATCAGAGTGGCTGTTTAAATAGAGATAAGGGGACAATGACATCCACTGAAGAGCTCTATTAGGCTGAATGGACACACAAGGTTTGTATATTTACACACCATCATATCAGTGGTCAGCCTAAAACTATTACAGCCAAGTCCAATAGAATAGTGTCCAAGTCAAAACTGTTAAAATTTCAAGAATTGTAAGCTATTGCATTGATTGCTCCTTCCCAATTATGGAACATAACAGCAATGCCAAAACAGCCACAATATTTAAGTTTTTGCAATTAAAATTACCTGAACAGATAACATATGTGTACTATAATGTACTAGTATTTAGTTGCAGCTTCATCAAATTCAGAAAAGAAAAACTTCTAAAGTGAACAAGAAATTTCAATTGATGAAATTAAAACAAATGTTATATTAAATGTAAAGTCGTATGCAAATTGTAAATCGTAGCGGTTCGACTTTGCCACGGCGGGCGTATGTTGAGTTTACTAAAACTCTTGTTGTTGTACTGACGACCGTCAGTATAAAAAAAGTCATTTTGGAGTCAGAGACACGGACTAAGCCTCACTTTGAGAACCTATTTCTAGGACAACAACAGCGGAAGCCATAATTCGTGGAACGAATTAATAATTTAGTAATTCGTGGAACGAAATCTTTTTAGAATTTTGCCCTCTCTACGGTTCTGTAGATTCGTAATATTTTTATTAAAAAAATCTAGGTGTAAGGTACCAAGAGTTGTCCCCCCTTTTGTACATAAAACATAGAAACATATTTCTTTATTTTTACAAATGATTACTACCTTTATTCCAAGAAAACTACCAGCCTGATATTCACCAAACTTGGCTCACATTATCTCTCTATAGCTTTGTTGTGTACTGTATATTTCATCTCATTTGCATATTCAGTATGGCCGTCAGGGGGCGATGTTGTTTTTCTTTGTTACCTTTATTCCAATAAAACTATCAGTCCAATCTTAATCAAACTCAGCATACATCATCACCCTATAGTCTACTTCTAAACCGTACATTTTCATCTCATTTGCATATTCAATATGGCTGCCAGTTGGTGATATATTTTTTTTGTTACTTTATTCCAAGAAAACTACCAGTCCGATTTTTACCAAACTTGGCTCACATTATCTCCATATAGTCTAAGGGATCTCTTGTTAAATTATCTATTGGCACAGACGGAATATTTGTTTTTCTTTAACTGTACATTGGCTATTTTCTTTTTGTTGTTGTTGATTATTTCAAGAAAAATGGAGTTGGGGTTTTGAAGCGATAGCAATGAAACGGTCGCCATGTTCGATCTACGGGGCTTACCAGGGCCAATACGAACAAACAAATTACGGCCAATACGGACTTGGCCGATACGAGATATAACAGG
Organism: Lepidochitona cinerea; assembly: GCA_963971465.1. Classification (NCBI taxonomy): domain Eukaryota; kingdom Metazoa; phylum Mollusca; class Polyplacophora; order Chitonida; family Tonicellidae; genus Lepidochitona; species Lepidochitona cinerea. The sequence goes on from OZ020565.1 coordinate 4,269,820, forward strand.
CGACCGTTTCATTGCTTTCACGTCAAAATCCTAACGCCATTTTTCTTGAAATCATCAACTGAAAAAAGAAATAGTCAATATACAGTCAAAGAAAAACAAATATTCCGTCTATCTCATTACATAAATTAAAAATTGCAATAAAAATTGCATCTGTAAAAATAAAGAAATGTGTTCCTATGTTTTATATATACAAAAGGGGGACAATTCTTGGTACGCTACACCTAGCTCACTTTTCGCCGTTGTCATCACTGAAAGAAAACAATCATCAGCTACATGAAAAAAAATTATTAACTTGCTAATGTACAAACACTATTTTTGATAAATAATATAAATATTAATGTACAAACACTATTTTTGATAAATAATATAAATATTAATGTACAAACACGATTTTTGATAAATAATATAAATATTTTATGAAAAATAACATTGATAGCCAATTAATAAAATTGTCATTGATCAGGATATTCCCTATAATGCCAATAGGGAATATCCTGATTAATAACATTATAATATACTTCGTTCCCTTGAAGAAAAGGGCTATATTAATAAAAAGCACTATTGCTATTTGAATTATCTGACTTAAATTCTATAACAAAGGGTACTCTATATTTCGAAACTACACAAACCCATTGAAAAATGACCCAAGCTTTCAATTCCCCCAGGGCTTCTTATTATCTCGGATTTTGGTATTGAAGGTTAAAGAATATCACAACTGATTGATTACTATCTAAACCTATATACTCGAACGACCAATGTGGGATGGTTGCCATTTACCACCGGAAGGTCGTGGGTTTCCTCCGGGTATAGAGCCCGGTTTCCTCCCACAATAAAACTGGCTACGCCGCCATATAAGTGAAATCATCTTGAGCGCGGCGTAAAACAACCAACCAACCAATCTAAACCTATAGCAAATCGGCGAGTTAGCTATACAAAAAATACTGATGATTTGTGACCAAATTATCTTTTCCAGAAAATCCTACTGACTAACGCCAAATTCCTGCCTGTCGTCAACCTAATGAAATATCATCGGTTTAGTTTATTACAACAACTTATGATAGGTTATATAGGTCTAAATGATATATCTCTTTTTAAAACAATTAGAAACTTGTCTCCGTGGTTATTTTAGACCAGAAGATTTTTTTAGTGTTCAAAAAATATACTAACGGACAATACTTTAACATTGCCGCTGTGTCGGTTATCTTTTTCATAAATAATGGTTCGAATCCCACTCAGTCCCAATCAAAAAATTGGAAAATTATGACTGGGTTTTCACCCGAAGGACCTTAGTGGGATGATTGCCAGTTACCACCGGAAGGTCGTGGGTTTCCTCCGGGCATAGAGCCCGGTTTCCTCCCACAATTAAACTGGCAACGCCGCCATATAAGTGAAATTTATCTTGAGCTCAGTGTAAAACACCAAACAATTAATCAATGATTTCATAAATAATGTATAATAGCAGAAACCATCTGATTAAAAACCACTAAAAAAATGGCGGACAAACTATAACGATTGGAAGATACTTAGATTCAGGGATGTAAGGCCTACTGTTGGGATATTACGTTTTGATACGGAGCCGTAAAAGCGACGTTGATTTTTTGGGGGGTTGGGGGGGGACTTGCTGACTCGTTTTAACGACTTACTAACTTGTTCAAACGACTTATTACCTCGGCCGCCGTATGTGGAAGAGTTGCCAGGTACTCGGCGAAGGTCGTGGGTTTCCTCCGGCCAATGAGCCTGATCTAAGTGAAATAATCTTGAGTGCAGCGTAAAACATCAATCAATCAATCCACGAGGAGACCACCGTCCGTCAATAGAGCTTTATTTACCAGTTCCCTACAAAAATTGAGAGCTTTGAAACTGTAACCATTTTAACACGAATGGGAGAAAGTCTAGCTCAATTCTGGGACTAACTTTACGAACAAGAATGACCAGAAAACATTCTTACTCACTGTACTGGGGATATTATTATGTAAATCATGAGTTTATTTATTTAGTTTCTTTTACAAAGTGAGTATTACAGTGTTCTCTTAATTTTTTTTTCGGATTACACTTTTTTGAAAAGTTTTTCGGTGAAGCCCGTAACGGGAATCGAACCGGGCTCCCAGACTAAGGCACTCTTCTCCAGCACTAAATGCCGGCTGCCTTATCCACTTTTCAAGAAAGTATTATCCCCAAAATGATGAAAATAAATAAATTAATAACTATGTGTTATGTGTACTATGCGTTTTAGTATTCATAAATATAATCTCTCTAATCCAAAATTATTTTTAAAAGATAAATGATTGGCTGCTTTTATCTTCTCTAGGTTTACAATGCCGTTTAACTGGAACTATTGTGGCCATTTGTTGCTTTTATCTTCCCTAGGTTTACAATGACGTTTAACTGGACCTATTGTGGCCATTTGTTGCTTTTATCTTCTCTAGGTTTACAATGACGTTTATCTGGAACCGTGTGTGACCATTTGTTGCTTTTATCTTCTCTAGGTTTACAATGACGTTTATCTGGAACTGTGTGTGACGATTTGTTGCCTTTATCTTCTCTAGGTTTACAATGACGTTCAACTGGAACTGTGTGTGACCATTTGTTGCTTATATCTTCTCTAGGTTTACAATGACGTTTAACTGGAACTGTGTGTGGCCATTTGTTGCTTTTATCTTCTCTAGGTTTACAATGGGGTTTAACTGGAACTATGTGTGGCCATTTGTTGCTTTTATCTTCTCTAGGTTTACAATGACGTTTAACTGGACCTATTGTGGCCATTTGTTGCTTTTATCTTCTCTAGGTTTACAATGACGTTTATCTGGAACCGTGTGTGACCATTTGTTGCTTTTATCTTCTCTAGGTTTACAATGACGTTTATCTGGAACTGTGTGTGACGATTTGTTGCCTTTATCTTTTCTAGGTTTACAATGACGTTCAACTGGAACTGTGTGTGACCATTTGTTGCTTATATCTTCTCTAGGTTTACAATGACGTTTAACTGGAACTGTGTGTGGCCATTTGTTGCTTTTATCTTCTCTAGGTTTACAATGGGGTTTAACTGGAACTATGTGTGGCCATTTGTTGCTTTTATCTTCTCTAGGTTTACAATGACGTTTAACTGGAACTGTGTGTGGCCATTTGTTGCTTTTATCTTCTCTAGGTTTACAATGACGTTTAACTGGAACTGTGTGTGACCATTTGTTGCTTATATCTTCTCTAGGTTTACAATGACGTTTATCTGGAACCGTGTGTGACCATTTGTTGCTTTTATCTTCTCTAGGTTTACAATGACGTTTATCTGGAACCGTGGGTGACGATTTGTTTCCTTTATCTTCTCTAGGTTTACAATGACGTTTAACTGGAACTGTGTGTGACCATGTGTTGCTTATATCTTCTCTAGGTTTACAATAACGTTTATTTGGAACCGTGTGTGACCATTTGTTGCTTATATCTTCTCTAGGTTTACAATGACGTTTAGCTGGAACTGTTTGACCATTTGTTGCTTTTATCTTCTCTAGGTTTACAATGAAGTATAACTGGAACTATGCGTGGCCATTTGGTGTCGCTCTTGTCCTTATTCTCATTGCAATTTTCCTCTACGAATGTTGGGTAAATATTAGACTTTTTCTCTTATAGGTTTACTTATTGTTAGGATTACACTTCTGTTGGAAATGGAAGTTTTATAGTTACAGTATCCCAGAATCTGTATAAAGCTTTTGGTTATTCGGGGAGATCAATTTTTTGTTTTAAATGAGATAAATTATATTACCATTATGTACAAAATATGGATTGAAATTGCTAAAGAGTGGTAGGGTATATTCGTATTGATTGATTGATTGAGGTTTTACGCCGCACTCAAAGTTATTTCACTTATTTGGCGGCGGGTTTATTTGCCAGGGTTAGTGGGGGAGGAAAACGGGCTCATTTCCCGGAGGAAACCCCAGACCTTCGGCGAGTACCTGGCAACTCTTCCACATACGGTGACCGAGTGAAAAATCCACTCAGAAATTTTTACATTTTTATTTGGTTTGAGTGGGATTCGAACCCGCGCCGCATAGATGGAAGGTCTGTGTGAGACAAAGGGACGATCACTCTAACCCACTTGACCACCGAGGCCCCCGTTCGAATTTTAAAGCTCACCAAAGTGCGATAGACGCAAGTGGATAACTGACCTATGGCATCTACTAAAATAGAGTACAACTTAATTCTTTGTCGAGCGTTTGACTATAAAAGACAACGCTTGCCATGCTCTTTAAGTCTACCATGCTGTTAAAAAAATTCAGATTTTTTTCTGCATAGCAGCATTCGTATAAATTTTGAGCTTTTTTATGCTATTTAACCCTGTCTAACAGAAGTATTCCTCATGTTATCCATAATATTAATATCCAGTTGCGATAATCTCCTTGTACTTAATTCAAAGGCTCGCCGTCATTACTAAGAGATGGTGCAATATCGGTCCAGATCGGTCATGCACGCGCTCATCACTCAGCAATGGCTGCGCTTTTTACAAAGCCGGACCAAAACCAGCCAGTAAAACGTGTCCATTCCACGTATATGGTTCAATATCCCAACCCCCGAGGTACTAGAATATGTCGTATATATTCTATGAAATTATATTGAAGGTGGTAAAAACCTAAAAAGAATCAACCAACTCAAATGTGCATTGTATATAGCGTTAGTGTCTTTTTAATACAGCAAAAATAGGCATGACTTCACGGCGATGCTTTAAATATTTATCAGTTAGATCGATTCGATTCAATTGGTTTTTTGTCCCTTTTTCCTATTCTATTTCTAAGCGTTCCCGTCTTTATCTGAGACTTGGAAGCAAAGGTGAGTCTAAAACAAAACTTTCTGTATCGCACAATGTTTCTCTGCTGGCTTTTTTTTTAACGAATTCCTTTTTATCTTACCTTAAGTTGGTAAGATGGCTCTGTGTTGGTCTTATTACTCTGTTGATGACTCAAAGTTCTCAACACGAACATCGATTAACAGTGGTTGGCGAGTTAGGAAGGGAGGAAAGAATTGCCAATGTTCTGCCTGGTGTAGTGGGATCACCCAACACACGGACTAACATGTCTGCTTCTAGTTGAAGATCTTCAAACTCTCTGGCCAAAGTATATTGATGATGGGTGGCCTATAGAGTTGAAGAACCGGCCATATTGCATCTTCGCTAGCCAAGATAAAACCTCCATGTCCCCATTCCGTGTTTTACCTTGGCGGACTACACCATTCCAACCTGTAAATTGAACAGTGCCCACTGGTGGGACTGCGAGAGTTGTCTTTCCTATCCACACAAAGTCTTGGCCAATCATCGCTAGTTTAACAAAAGCACAACGTGTATAGGGCCACCATTACGTTATTGTGGAAGAGAGTAAGTGTCCAAGGTTTTGATTAGCTGCGAGAAGTTTTACTCGCATCCAATCAAAAGGCGCTGTTCAATTTACGGGTTTGAGTGGGTAAAACACGGAATGGGGACATGGAGGTTTTATCTTGGCTAGAGAAGATGGCCATATTGGAAAACATGTAACACTTTGTTCGCGGATTTTCTCTCAATTTCTCCTAAATTAAGCAACGCAACAGGCCCAAACTTTGCACACATTCAGTTCTATCCATTAGTTCATCGTTCCACCAAAAAAAGCGTTCAAACACTAACATTTGATTTGCATCCTCGTCATTTTTCGAAGGACAGTCCGAATCTCCCGCTCGTTTCGCGTCAAGATGGACTTTGGAAATGAACTCAACACAAATGTGAGTGTTTGAACTCGAGCGTAAGTTGTAACCGTGGGTTTCGACGATGTATGCCTAGTAACGGAGGGATTGTGTTAAACGAAGAGAGAAATACTCTCTGTCTGCTTATAAGTGTGTAAAAAGACCCCAAACTTGCACATATAACTTACACATTGCTCTACACGTGACGTCATTATGCTACAATGCTATAATCTCGCCAGATCTCCAAGATACTTGACTATAAGATAGAGTTGGTACTGGACCTTGACCAGTGATTCCAGCGCCGATCGTGTGATTCTAAAAAGGGATTAGAAAAAACACAATCCAGGCATCAAACTATCCGTAGATATTTACCTGGAATTAAGTAAAACGATATAATAACTGAAGAAGCTTTAAGACAATGAACTTGAAGAAAATTAGTTTATAATGCAAATTAAAAATTTTACCGAATGAAACAGTGCGGCATTTTTATTACTGCATGGTCCTCTAAGGCCAGAAATAGTCGCCATCTGGAGCCTGTTTCACAAAACGGTGTAGATCTATTTTTTGCGTATAACTTTCTTAACAACGTATCTCTACAGTATGGGTTGCCATGACAGTTACGTAAAAACTTATGTTACCCCGCTTTGTGAAACAGACCCCTGGGGCCCGTTCTACTAAGCTGGTGTAAGTTGCGCCAGTCGCAAACGCGTGTTAAATTATAGGAACTTGTGCATGGTCGCAAGTCTGGAAGCGCAATTCTATGCTGTAAACCTATGCCTAACTCAGCGCCAGCTTCGTAGAACGAACCCCAGGCAAGTCCGGCTTTAAGAGAAGTTCGATGGCGACAAAATGACGTTTTAGAAACGTTTTAGAAACCATTATACCACCATTTCGATGTCATTACGTACGCATATGTTGTGTATAGAGTTCGCTACGCTCACTATGAACTTAAAGTTTACTTTTAAGTTATTTCTCTCTTCTAGGCTTTGCCTATTTCATATTAGTGAGCGCAGCGAACTCTATACACAACATGCGTACGTAATGACCTCACTATAGCCTACTCACTTCGAAGTCTGGTCAACTTTGTTTTTTGTGGAAACGTTCTATCCGGTGTTCGAAACCCCCGCCATTTTTGTTCAAATTCTGATTCCGCTCTCGCGCCTCTTTTTACAGAAGAGTAAATCTGATTGGTTGTTTAAAAAAATTACACTGAGATAAATTATAGACTCTAAGTTTAATTTTAAGTTATTTTTTGCGCTCACTTCTTGGCTTTGCCTATTACATATTAAAGTCTTAACACGATGACAAATGACTCGTGTGACGTCAATTTTGACCGTTCATTCATGATGTCATAAATTTGTAGAAAAACGTTATTTGTGTTTGAGAGACATCATCGCATAGTTATGGAGGCACACCAGATCCAATTTAAACCACTGTGACGTGACCATTCCATCTAGTTCATTGGTCTTTTCACGCAATTCCTCCATTTTTTCTTATCTATCAGAATTTGCACCCAATTGATATATTATAAGACACCGACTTCACGTATCGAGAAAATGCACTTCCGTACAATCAAATATGTTTGAAACAAAGTTCTCACTAACAATTTTTTATAACAAATATGACAATTATAAAATCAATATTTACAGTTATTTGGAATGTTGTCATTGACCCGGATGTTGATTTAAAAAGGTCCGATAGCCAGCTTTGGGATGCGGTACGAGCGAAAAGTAGATCCAAGTACGGAATCGATATTGACACTCTTCAAATGTCTACGGTTCCCGTTAACTCAATGGCTACCACCATCATCGTCTGCCCGGTTTCCAGTAGAGTGGGTTCCAATGCCGAATATGCCATGAGAGGAGTGCCAAGTAAGTACATAAACATTTCACAAAAAATTGGGAGGCATATATTGTTTGTGTCCTATAGAATGCGATTGTAACTGTAGGCCTATATGCGCTCCTTATTTTGGGGGAGCAAATTTCCTCGAGGAAAAAAATAGCAAAAAATCTTCCATTGATTTTTGCTGATCGGATTGCTGGTTCGATTGGAAACGGAGCCTTAGTGGGTCCAATAAGTGATCGTCCCCCAGTCCCACACAGCCCTTCCATCGACACGGTGCTGGTTCCAATCCCACTTAAACCAAATAAAAAATGAGGTAATGAGCCCGGTTTCCCGGGTAAACCTGACAACGCCGCCATATAAGTGAAATAATCTTAAAAAGATCAATCAATCGATTGGAAACAGTACCAAAAATATGGGGTTAGTGGAAGGATACTGCTTGTGTTCAATGTATAGTATAGCTATTAATTTCCAAATTCTTCAAATTCAAGGGTTTTATTGAAGCTCTTTTGTTCTAACCTGACTGTTCTAAAGTTTTTGTATGTAAATTGTCAAATGATGCAATGAGCCCGGTTTCCCGGGTAAACCTGACAACGCCGCCATATAAGTGAAATAATCTTAAAAAGATCAATCAATCGATTGGAAACAGTACCAAAAATATGAGGTTAGTGGAAGGATACTGCTTGTGTTTAATGTATAGTATAGCTAATAATTTCCAATTCAAGGGGTTTATTGAAGCTCTTTAGTTCTAACCTGACTGTTCTAAATTTTTTGTATGTAAATTGTCAAATGTGATACACGGCCTTTTAGTTCTCTCCACTGACCTGTGAGGCCCACTATACATCATTGATTCCCTTCGATGCCTCACGAAATTCGGAAATTCGTCAGACGCTGTCATTTCATCTGAAACGTGAAAACTGAGTCTTGATCGAATAAAAACGAAAGTGCTTCCATTCAACTGCGTTATGCAGCTAGAACCTAGGTGACTCAGTCGGTAGAACGATAGTCTCTTATTCAAGGGTCGCGGGTTCGGAACCCAATCAGTTCAAAGACAAAAATGTGCTTGCATTTCGGTGACGGGGAAATGTAAGTGAACATAATGTGCTTGCATTTCGGCCAGGGGGGGAATGTATAGGCGAACATAATGTGCTTACATTTCGGTGAGGGGTTAATCTATAAGCAAACATAATGTGCTTGTATTTTGGTTAGGGGTAAATGTTAAAACGAACATAATGTGCTTGCATTTCGGTGAGGGGGAATGTATAAGCGAACATAATGTGCTTGCAGTTCGGTGAGGGTTAAATGTAGAAGCGAACATAATGTGCTTGCATTTCGGTTAGGGTAAATGTATAAGCGAACATAATGTGCTTGCATTTTGGGGAGGGAAAAATGTATAAGCGAACATAATGTGCTTGCATTTCGGTGAGGGAGAAATGTATTAACGAACATAATGTGCTTGCATTTCGGTGAGGGAGAAATGTATAAGCGAAAATAATGTGCTTGCAGTTCGGCGAGGGGTTAATGTATAAGCGAACAAAATGTGCTTGCATTTCGGTGAGGGGGGAATGTATAAGCGAACATAATGTGCTTGCATTTCGGTGAGGGGGAAATGTAGAAGCGAACATAATGTGCTTGCATTTCGGTGAGGGGTTAATGTATAAGCGAACATAATGTGCTTGCATTTCGGTTAGGGGTAAATGTATAAGCGAACATAATGTGCTTGCATTTCGGTGAGGGGTAAATGTAAGCGAACATAATGTGCTTGCATTTCGGTTAGGGGTAACTGTATAAGCGAACATAATGTGCTTGCATTTCGGTGAGGGGGGGGGGATGTATAAGCGAACATAATGTGCTTGCATTTCGGTGAGGGGTAAATGTAGAAGCGAACATAATGTGCTTGCATTTCGGTGAGGGGGAAATGTAGAAGCGAAGATAATGTGCTTGCGTTTCGGTTAGGGGTAAATGTATAAGCGAACATAATGTTCTTGCAGTTCGGTGAGGGTTAAATGTAAGAGAACATAATGGGCTTGCATTTCGGTGAGGGGGAAATGTAGAAGCGAACAAAATGTGCTTGCATTTCGGTGAGGGGGGGATGTAAGCGAACATAATATGCTTGATGTCACGGATAATTAAGGGATTAATCGCCAAATCTCGAATATATAGGTTAAGAGCCTGATTGATTTTGTTTTTTTCACAAGTAAGATGTGAAGAACGGTGACATGATTTCAATTTTCACGCGCACGCAAGTACACACATATCGCGCACGCAAGTACACACATATATTTCCCCTGTGCCCGTGTGTTTTAGTCTTCATAAATATATGAAATATCATGGGTTGTGGTTTATTATAACAACTTATGATTGGGTATAAACGTGTAAATGACATGCCCCTTTTTAACACAATAAGAAACTTGTCACCGTGGTTATTTTAGACAAGACGATTTTCCCTGTGCCCGTGTGTTATAGTGTTCATAAATATATACATATACAGGTGTCATTATATAGAATTTAACAGCATGTTTATTTTGTTCCTTCCAGGTCGGAGTAACGTTATATTGCTGTTGTTCCACCCGAGTGAACCCCATGTCGGTGCCAACCCTCATAGCCAGGAAGTACTTACAGACCCCAAATTCACGGATTTGGGGGCCGTTGTTGATGTCCTCTACTCCCAACAGTATGGCTTCTACAACTGTCCTACAAACGACAATGCTGTACAGCGACTGGCTGAATTTGCCAAAAATTATTAGATATACTGGTGGAATGATCTTGTATCGTGTTTTCTAAGAGCTGAACTTAATTTCTTTCCTTCTTTCTAAGTGATAAGCACGCGCTCACAATGTTAGGATATTTTGTTATTTATTCTGGCGGTCAGAATAGTTGAGCTTTGAATTTATTGGAAACATAGACGATGTACATAGACCTATTGGTAGATCCTGTCAAATCGGCATTATATGTTAAAACAAAACGATCCTCTTCATAAGCCATTAACTAAATCCCCTCCGGTAGTTTTCTTAAATACCAAATTTAATGCACACCTGTTGTCGCCAGGTAGACTGTTTTTATGTCAAGGTACATAATAATAACAGCAGGGCTTGTAAGTGTTACACCCGTGATATCTGGTGACAGATGACGGTTTTAAGAACTTTTTGTGTGACATGGAAATTTGATTTATCGTTATGTCTTCCACGTCGTTAGATTTAGGCATCATATTATAGCAAAAGACAGCACAATTTCCAGGACATTTGTAGAATTCTTGCCAAACTTTCGACCCCTTTGCTCATGGTATTTCATCCTCTATCAATGACATCAATGGACCTGACATTGTCCTTATTTACGGTTATGGTCAGTCAACACCAGACGTTCGGGAGGGTGGCGATACATGGTATAATGGAGTGTAATTTCTCCATACAACATTTTACCCAAGTGATATTTTCTTCAACTACACCTTGGGGCTTAGGTGGTCCAGTGGGTTAGAGTTATCGTCCATCAGTCCCACAGACCTTCCATGGATGAGGCTAAACCTGCTATTTAAGTTCTATGAAAAATAAGAAAGGCTACAGGTGCAGAGGATTATGAAGTGGGTAAGGGCGCGCCAATATAGGTATTTTTGTTGTTAATTCGGCCGAGCATCAAAGGTGCTGTGTCAACATTTTTTGGAGAGTTAAAGATAGCCTGTATACAGGCATATATAGAAATTAAATTAATTTGAAAATGTTTTTTTTATATTTTTGTATGCTATAATAAATTACCGAGTTTCATAAGCAGTGTGAAAATATATTTATACTGTAGATATATGAGCCTTTCATTTTATGGAAGGCACCAGATCTGGCTGATAGACTATTCTGGCGAACGAGATTAATTTAATTCCCCATTATCTGGTTTCATATTTTCATTTATCCATTTATATCCACGCCCGTGATTTATCCAATTTTCCGAAAAAGCTGTGGCTGGTTATCAGTTCGGATGAAACAAGATGACGTCACAGAAATGGTAGCACCCACTTTAACTCGTGATGTGATTGGTTTACACATTATAAATTCACCAATCGAGGTGCAGCATTTCAACTGCTGTGTGGTCACAGATACTACTGTTTCCTTCTGCTTGTTTTACAAGATTCCTTAAAGGGAAAGAAAATCTAAGCTTTAGACTAGTTTAGATGGAAAGAGTAGAGTTCATTTAGTCCATAACAACTGTCCAATGTATGTTTTATCCCCTCGTAAGTGAATACTTGAAATTTGAAGGTGGTGTTACAATAGAGAATAAGTTCCCTAGGCCATTCACAAGGCTGCCACCATTTTTTCATTAGTTTTATCCAATTATTGTTGAATAAAAATTTAAGTGCGTTATAGAGTAGTCCTGTGATGCAATTTAGCCAATGGCTGGCTAAGTAATGGCGCGCGGTTGCATACTGACCTATATATTCGGAGACAATCTTCCCACTTCAAGTTCGTCGCCATGTTTTTTTGGACCTAAATCTACCCTTATACATAAGAGAGCGGTAAAAATACGTCATTATTGATCTAAAAATAGCTATACCAACATCACGTCATCCTAAAACGGACAAAATGGCTACACAGATAAGTCACTGAAAGGACATACTTCTGTCTGTTTTTATTAGCTTGAGGGTCACTGGAGGTAATTGACGTGAAATGTTTTAAGTACTTTGAAGGTTGTTATCAACGATAATCCCTATGTATTTCTAGAGATTTCCCCTCCTTTAAACCTCTAAGGGCGATTTATTCTTATAGCTTATTTTAGTTAAAGTCTTGGCGAAAGTGCTACCCAATTTGTGCGAATAACATACATGTATATGCAAAATAAAGAAAAAATTTGATTTGTTCTTCAAGTTTGTGTTTCTTTTATCTCATTAAATACCAAATACATCCATTTTTGATTTGGGTATTGGTGATGCCCCCGAAAGAAATCAATTCCTCAACTCTATAGGCCGATATTTACGATTTTAAAGAATTAGGATGTTGTCGGTGTCTGCATGATCGCATCGCTCGTTAAAAGTTGCATTTTGGATGGCATTAAATCTTTTGTAACATACATATCTCCATATTGTATTGTAAAATATAGTCTACATTAACATAACAACATAGTTTTTAACTACTTCTTAACTTTATTTCTCACAACGTTTCGCTAGAATTACCTCTAGCGTCATCAGGTGTATTGCAATCACCTGATGAAGCTAGAGGTAATTCTAGCGAAACGTTGTTAGAAATAAACCTCAGAAGTAGTTATCCAGAAAACCATGTCTTTATGTTATTTATTATTGGCTACTTCTAAAAGTTGTGTTATACAGTCTACATTGCCGACATCAAGGTCGTGACATGCATTCTACTGGCGCATTAGACAAATCCGACGCTGAAGGTGTGCACATCTCGTATGAACCTACGGGCTTATGAAAACACCAAAATGAATTGAGGTGTGTTTGATATTTTTTTTCAAATTATTGCATCTTAGCTTACATTCAATTTGATTATACTTGTACAATAAGGTGACTGAATTGATAAGGTTAATTCGTTAATACATTTTTTTGTTATTAAGTACTTGTATTCTCGTTATTTTGGGGGATTACACTTTCCTGAAAAATGGAGGCCGGTTGGCTAAATGGATAAGACGACCAGCATTTAGTGCAGGTGATAGGTGTCATGCTATGGGACCCAGGCTCGATTCCCGTTTCGGGCTTCACCCAAAATCGGTAGAAGAATTTCTGCCATTTTTCGAGAAGGTGTAATCCCCCAAAAAATAACGAGAATACTGTTATACCCACTTTCTAAAAGACACTAACTATTAAATACTTTACATTGTGTGGGACAATATTGCAGAATATCAAATAACTTTACTTGAAAATTTACAAAATGAATGTGTAAGAATTATTACCGGTCTGACAAAAGGCGTGTACAGTGCACTTCTTTACGAGGAAAGTGGTTTCCAAACTCTTGTAACTCGTCGAAAGATTCATCGCTTGAGAGCGTTTCACCAACTGGCCACTGACAGAAGCAGCCTAGACCTTTAAAAAAAACTACCAGCACAAGTGTCCGACAGAAATCCATATCCCCAGCGCTCAAACCATAATTATACCACTTTCTTTTGTAAAACTGCAGCATCCAGCAAATCCTTTTTCCCCAAGACTATTCGCGATTTCAACAACCTTCCAGACAATATTAACTTCATAGGTAATCACCCAGAATTTATTTGTAAATTAGCTGATATTTTTCCTCTGACGAAACCTCCATCATGGTACTATATCGGCGACCGTATCTCGAACATCCATCTCTGTCGCATGAGAAACGGCTGCAGTTCACTCAACGACGAGCTATTTTACAACTTTTTAACTGATTCCACAAAATGTCTCTGCGGATCTCCTTCTGAGACGGCAGATCACTTCCTTCTCCACTGTCCACTATTTAACACTCCACGAGATATACTATGTCGAGATATACGGACCAATACATCCATTGATACCATAAGTACCACATCTCTCTTATACAGATCAGTGGATCTTAGTTCCAATGAAAATAGTATAATAACACAATCCGTTTGTACATACATTGCTAGTACAAAGCAATCCTCGTAGTCCTTCATATATTTGCTGAGTCTGACCATTAGTTACCCTTGTCCAGTTTGCCACAGTCCAACTACTCACCTACTTTATCACTAAATATATGTACTTATGTGCCTATCTAATGTAATTGTATATATATGTTAAACAAATTATTCCGAAATTAATTTACTTACTATCTATGCGTGTGTATATGCATTATAAATATATATGATGGAAAAGTCGTGAAGCTGCCGGAAATATTCCTTTTCACAAAAATAATTTATAATATGAAAAGTACACAGTATAAGCCTTGGCTTAAAGTGTGAATTTATTATCCAAATAAACATGTTTAGAAAAAAAAAATACTTGACAAAGATGCTAAAGGTAGCTTTTTTGACAACTTTTATAGATATCAAGGGTAGAATAATATTTCTTTAGTGTATGTCTATGGTATAAAATAATTCTATGGGTTTTAAAGTCCCTAAGAATAGTGCTTACCTTAAAAAAAACAGGCGGGTTTCTGTATTTTTCCCAGATAATATAAGCTAAGGACAGTTTTAGCATCGATTTGTATTTTTAATTTGAGATATCAAATTTTATTTGTTAGGTACCCGTAAGCTACTGAAAATTCGCTTTCTTTACAAAATTTACAAAGGCAGCCACAACGAGTGTTTCGTCAAGAAGTGATATTTTGTCGATAAGAATTAACTTGATGTGAATGAAGAATAGTTTGACGAGGACATCAGAAATATTTCGAAGAAGCGTGACGAGTTTACCGGACGAATGTAATATATGTTGTTGGTCCGACCCGAAGAGTTTAAAGGGTGTCTTGACATAAGATCGACTATGTTGTTGGAACCTGCAGCCTGTTTCATGCAAGGACGTAGCGTAAGTGTTTACGTAACAACGTATCACTATAGTATGGGCTGCTATGACAGTTACGTAAACAACTTACGCCACGCCGCTTTGTGAAACAGGCCTCATGTACGTAATTTAGGCAGCTTTTCGAAAAAGGCCGGGCCTTTGTCAGTATATATGCCTGCGATGAAATAGTTTCAATATCAAAAGATCAATACGAGAAGGGAGTTTAAATATCCGGGGTTTAAAGGAATAAGGGAATAAGTGGCTTATGTTATGTGACAACAGTAGTATCTTAGTCATACGGGTAGGCTATTGATGATCGTGGGGGATTCCCCAGCCAGGTAAAAGCTAGGGCCTCGTGCTCCGTCTGGCTATATCGCTGTTCAGCAGCATTGACCTACTAGCGAAGGATAGGATTTGGTTGTAAGAGGTAATGCCAATTCACAAATTTCCGATAATACTCTATGGTAGGAAGAAATGATCAAACTTGTGTTGCACTGAGATTCAAAGTCGCCGAGGCACCCCGTCTTGATAGGTGGAAATGTCACTAACAAATACACAACCATAAAAGTCAATGTTTGTATGGCTGAATTCACACTTAAAGTGTCTTGAGCTGACAGATATACTTAAAATTTCGTTGAAACAGAATTAGCTGAGAGTGCTTCATTTTGCCAAGAAGTGAGCTTTCGTCATATACATATCTTGAACTTGTACGTTTGAGAAGTTTTATAAGCAACACAGATTCGAAAACGTACTCATACATTCCCTCTATTTGTATTCCTCGAACGACCTATGTGGAATGGTTGCCAGTTACCACTGAAAGGTCGTGTGTTTCCTCCAGGCATAGAGCCCGTTCTCCTCCCACAATAAAACTGGCAACGCCGCCATATAAATGAAAGAATCTTGAGCGCGACGTAAAACACCAAACAATCAATCAATCTATTTGAATTCTGTCCTTCAAAAGCACACATTTTCGGTTCGTACGCCCCAATCAATCAAATCTTCCTCGAAGAAATTCTAATGTTACTCTGAGGTGGTTTTGGTTTTTTCTTGTTCTGAGCGACGTGCCATGCCGCCAGATGTCGTCGTTGACGAAGACTGCTGTAAGTGTTTCCGAAAGACATCAATTGCGGAAGAAACGTCAAAAGTCCTACAGTCCTACAAAAGTCCCGCAGGGGCATATTCAACCACACGAATGGTCCGAAAGCCGAACATCAAGAATAACCATCAATTATACCTATCTTCTTAGGTATCAAACCTTTCTTTCCGACATATTTGTTCCCAGTCTATCAAAAGCATATTCACTTCAATATTTTCTTACTATAACTCTATATCTTCTAACTTAAGTTCTTAGTTCATTACTTTTACTTCCTATCTATCTGTTTCCCTCTCTTTCTCTTTTCTTCTTTTCTCCTTTAATTCAAATCAATCTCCTTTTACAAAACACAAAACTATAGAAGCCGGAGACCAAGTTCCAAAACGATTCACAAACGAAATCAAACCGTCATGTAGACGTCATCCACACTTGTTTTAGTTCCAGGACGTCACGTCCATCCATAAACTTCATGTCACTCAAATTACACGTAGATGCCAAAGTTAACAGACTATGAAGTATATTAGCATGATTTTGGCACAACAAGTTCAAATGCCACTCTCGTAACAGGACGTGACGTGAACAGAGATGAGTTGAGGTCAAGTTTGAATAAGTCAGTGGTCAATTTGAGTTCTGATAAAATGTCATCCATCGTTGGGGTGATGTGACCAATGAGCTGTATGCGTGGAATGGACACGTCTCATTGGCTGGTTTGGAACTGACTTTGTAAAAAGTGCCGCCATAGATAGTTGATGCGCGAGCGCATGACCGATCTGAATCTAAATGGCACCATCACCATGTGATGGCGGCATTCGACGGAAATCAAATACCACGTGACCTCCATTCCACGCATATTGTTCATTGGATGTGACGCTCTCTTCAAATTGGATGGGGAGCACGCATGTCGACAAGAATTCTAATTTATGTCCGGTTTACAATAACTTAAGACAGAAGCCTAAGTTGTGGCCACGTCATTGATGTCTCCATGGTATCGTCAAGCAGACGTTGGACTATGGAACCGAGTTTCACTCAAAATCGGTGGAATAATTTCGAACGCATTTTTAAGAAAGTGTAACCCCCAAGTAGAGAGCTATTTGACAGAACGGCAACACTTATGACTTCATAAAATGAGGAGGCATGGCACTTCCGGTCAAAATGGCAGCGCTTCCGGTCAAAATCGCGGCGCTTCCTGTCAACATGGCGGCGCTTCCGGTCAAAATGGCGGCGCTTCCGGTAAACTCTGCACTAAATTTAAAATGACGCACTTCCGGAAAATCCCGAATCTCGTACAATAGTACGAGAGTGATATCGAGCAAAATCTTAACTTTAATCAGAAATATTTAACAAAAATGTGTAAAAATGGAATGTGATTTTCGGAAGAAGGCGTTAAGACGTTGAGCGTTAGCGCTAAGACGTAATGGAAAATCTTAAGAAAGTTAGTCAAACATTTGAGAAAAACATCGTTGGAAATAGTTTTTAAAAGTCACCAACTAGAACGATAAATATACGACAGAGGTGACACGTGCTAGTTGAACAAGTTTTAACATGTCATTGACTGGCTGGCAAACTATGAGTTTTATCGATCCAATACGTCACTTTGCCTAGAATACAGCTGTGACGCCTCACTAGCCGAAAAAAACTGACATGTAGTTAGCAACGCGAGGAAATATCGATTTCCTGAAGAGTAGAATTGAAATCAATTGAATATTGTGATTGGTATGAAAATATGAACAAAAAAACCGTACTATTTTGCCCATATCACTAACAGACGCCCGGCGCTTGGCTGGTTGGTGTCAAACTGGGCCTCTAATCCAGACCTGCTGCAGAGGTTATATAATTGGGATCCGACCACAGGCAGTGAGCGTTTTCGCCGCATGGGGCAGCTATCGATCGGCTGAACATAAAACCACCGATGGCAACACCTACCGTTTTTTCTAGCGTGCGTTTTTTCAAAATCAAACGGTAAGCAAACGAACGATAACTGGGGATATATCCAAGAGTATTTGACGTAGCTGAATCGCTGACTGGAGAACCAGGCCTCCTGACGAGGGCACCAGTCCTCTTAACTGAGGGAAACCAGTCCTCATGGATGGGGGAAACCAGGCCTCCTGGCGAGGGTACCAGTCCTCTTAACTGAGGGAAACCAGTCCTCATGGATGGGGGAAACCAGTTTTCTTAACTGAGGGAAACCAGTCCTCTTAACTGAGGGAAACCAGTCCTCATGGATGGGGGAAACCAGTTCTCTTAACTGAGGGAAACCAGTCCTCTTAACTGAGGGAAACCAGTCCTCATGAATGGGGGAAACCAGACCTCCTGGCGAGGGTACCAGTCCTCTTAACTGAGGGAAACCAGTCCTCATGAATGGGGGAAACCAGGCCTTCTGACGAGGGTATCAGTCCTCTTAATTGAGGGAAACCAGTCCTCATGAATGGGGGAAATCAGGCCTTATGACTAGAGGAAATCAGTCCTCTTAACTGAGGGAAACCAGTCCTCATGAATGGGGGAAACCAGGCCGTATGACACAAGGAAACCAGTCCTAATAACTGGGGGAAATTAGGCCTTATGACACAAGGAAACCAGTCCCCATAATTGGGGGAAACCAGACATTATGGCTGGATGAAAACTAGTCCTCATAACTGGCAAAAATCAGGCCCTATGGCAGGAGGAAACTACGCCTTATAACTAGAGGAAACCAGTCCTCATTTATGGAGGAAACCAGGCCTTATGACTAGAGGTAATCAGTCCTCATAACTGGGAAACAAGGTCTCACGACTGGACAAAAACAAGGTCACATGAGAGGTGGAAAACAGACGATACGACAGGGGCAAACTACATGTAGACCCTATGACCGAAGGAAAGCAGGCATCATGACTGGAGGATACGTGACCTTGTGATCAGTGGAAACCAGACCCTATGGCGAGAGGAAACCAGGCCCTGTGGCAATTAGGAAGAATTTCATGACCTCAGGAAACAAGGTTCTATAGTAGGAGGACTTGGATCAGAGAAAATCAGGCTTTTTAACTGGAGGAACCCAAGCTTCGTGACTGGAGGAATCTACCCACACAACACAGCGATCTGGGTCCCAGATGGTACCCATATGGGAAACAACCAATATGGGTAACCCACATGGGACCCGTAGCTTTTTGCACCCAAGATCTATAAGGGTACCATATGAAAAAATGGACATGGGGCCCACATCTACCCATATGGGACCCATATTAGAATGTTGTTCACCCATATGGGGCCCATATTAGATATACATGGAACCCATATTGATTATATATGGGCTGTATCCGGGTAGTAGGCAAAATAACCCACATCCTTGTCTCAACCCTCGCCCCCACCCACCCCTTGGACTAGCAGTGACTTACAAAACAATTAAAAATTTGTTGGTCAATTCACAAATTTCTCTATCACTATAGTATGAGAGAGAGTCACCATAATCTGGTGAGGCTCTGAAGCCAATCGCCATAAATGGGCTGTGCCAACCACATGTAATGAAGAAGGTTTAAACTAATCCCCATTAGCATGACATGGAGATCTTAACACACCGCCATAATATGAGGCCCCATCACCACTAGTTTTTATGTTTGTACATAGTTTTTATTGAGGTCTGTATTGGGTCCCGAACCTGTTGGCCTGTCACGTAATAAATAAAAAAAAAAATAAAAAAATAATCAAGGTACCTATATGATGGAGATGTGCCACACTTGGTGAATTAAGTCGTCCAGGATAATTAAATTATGCATACCGTTGCCCCATTTTTCCATTGTCTCTCGAGGTGTGATATTGGCTTTCAACTTTTTCATTTCGGGTAAGGGTAAAGAATAGCAGGTAATCGAATAAGGTCAGTTGGCAAACAATAGGCTAACCCTAAGTCCCACGGGGGGTCGCAATGTTGAAGCGATAGGCCATACCTGAGACACCCACGTGATACCTGCTATTCTTTACTCTACCCCGAAACTGTTGTGACATATTCACTCCAGTTTAGTCCTGACAAAAATTAGTAGAAATTCTAAAGAAAGTCTCTTATATGCTGATCTTCTCAAACCAGACAAAGAATGGTGATACATAATACCAGCTGTAAACACTCTTTAAATGAGTATCTGGGTTTCATAATAAAGACTATCCATGCATGATAGTTGCGAATGTCATCAGATGCTTTCTATCACGATATGGCGAGGGCGAAAGTTTTTTTCAATAATTTCCCCCTATCGACAGAAAAATAGACTGGTCCTTGCCGGTAAAGGACTCGAGCCAACTATCTACAATCCAGTCAGAAGCCAGGCGCGGGCGAGGTCACTAGTGTAGGTAAAGACACTGAATGTCTGCCAAACTCTGGTAATTCATTCATCAATGTGGTTATTGTTCTGTTTTTCAAATCACTCATTATGTAAAGCACCGTTCATTTAATTCACTCCCCCGATGTCTACAGAGAAACAAAAGTGCTTTGTTTAATCAATGATTTGTTAAAAAAAAATGTTATTGCAAAATTTCAACCTCCAAATATAAACAAAACTTTTTATGGAGTTAGATTTGTCTGCCGACTAAAGAATAGTCGCTTTCGGTCGTGTCGGGGACTTTTCGAACACGAGAAATGACGTCACAAACTGTATGTACCATTACCACAAACACAACAGTTTCTGATATTTTTGTGTGTTTTTTTTTCCTGGCCCCCTGCATATTTTTCTGGGCATTTTTGTAGTTTTTATGACAGGGGTTGAGTTACTGTCTGGAAAGGATTTTAGAGGTGGAATGGGACCAGTTCAGGTGGATGGAGATCTGGTAGTTGGGGTGCTTTGGTCTGTTTACAAGAGGCGGTATATGTGCAAAGGGACCCCTATCAGCTAATTATACTCGTATCTCAACATTTCTACCTTCAACGTATGAAAAAATTGTGCTTAAAATACTGCCAAAGGACTATTCAAGGCCTCCACCGAAGGATTTGGTTCCACAAAAGTTAGGGAAGGTGCTGTGAGAGCAGACATTAACATTACCATAAATGGGAAATGAAGGAAAATGAAACTGTGACCTGCTGCCTGTATGGGTTGAAGACATATTTTGTGAAGAAGATCACTGTACAACAACAACACTGTGTTTGTGACTTAAAACTTGTCATAAACACATTATAAGATCTAGAGTACTGTCTTGATGTGCTGAAAATGTATCTTTGCACAAAATGTTTGAGGGGCAAAGTAATGTACATGGTTATGAGTTAAATTTCTCCTGTAAGTAATTGATGCTTTTCAATATGGTAGTTTACCTATTTCTGCAATGATATGCCATACAGTCAGGTTGCTTTCCTCATTACCCTTGTCAAAAGACACAGAACACTACCCCTGCCCCCAATATTTGTAAAGAATTTGGGCATTACTTGATTTTTTGTAGATATTAAATTTTATTTGGCTTTCTGACAAAAACCTATAGTTCTTAAATTGATTTGATGGTCAACATGTGAGAAACATAATAACCTCCTTTTTTAGTCTTTCCAAATCCCTTTTCTTGTAAAAAAAACTTTTTCAGTGTTGTTTTATGTCAAACTGAATATTTTAGGTAATTTTAGGTCCTGTATAAGATGAATGGAATTGTTTATCCAACTGTGAGTAGTTTGTTCAGATTCACACATCAAAGGAATTGAAATGAGAGTCTCTCTACTTTTTCCAGAGGTAACTTTACCATTGGCATGGCTTCACAGCTTCATTACATTAGAAATACGCCTCAAATAGCATCCCTAATGACACTCAAAGTTGGTATAAAACCGCCCAGAATATCATGACCTGGGCTTTCCTGATTTTATTCAGTACCTGCATGTGTCTTACACAATTTTCACTTGCAAGAATGCAGGAATCAATTGTTTTTAAAAATAAACAAACCTTACCTTTACCCCACCCCCTATTTTTTGCATGTTTTTTTAGCCCGCCATCATTCTGATGGAGGGCTATTCAAATCGCTTTTCCGTGGTCCGTCGTCCGTCCGTTAACTTTTTGCTTGTTACCTTTATTCCAAGAAAACTACCAGTCCAATCTTAATCAAACTTAACATACAACATCACCCTATGGTCTAGCTGTGCACCGAACGTTTTCATCTCATTTGCATATTCAATGTGGCCACCAGGGGGGCGATATTGTTTTTTTTGTTACCTTTATTCCAAGAAAACTACCTGTCCGATTTTCACCAAACTTGGCTGACATTATCTCCATATAGTCCAGTTGTGCATCCTACATTTTCATCTCATTTGCATATTCAATATGGCCGCCAGGGGGCGATGCTGTTTTTTCTTTGTTACCTTTATTCCAAGAAAACTACCTGTCCAATCTTAATCAAACTTAACATACATCATCACCCGATGCTCTAGTTGTGCACCGTACATTTTGATCTCATTTGCATAAACAATATGGCCGCCAGGGGGAGATGTTGTTTTTCTTTGTTACGTTTATTGCAAGAAAACTTTCGGTAGTTACCTTTATTCCAAGAAAACTATTAGTTCAATCTTAATCAAACTCAACATGCATCATCACCCTACGGTCTAGTTGTACACCGTACATTTTCATCTCATTTGCATATTCAATATGGCCACCAGGGGCAATATTTTTTTTTTGTTACCTTTGGTTTAAATATATTTATTTTTAATAGGAGCGCTATAAGCCGAAGCTTGTAAGTGCGTCTCCTTACATAGATGGAATTATTTTGCCGTTAAAATAAACAGAGATCTTATAGAAGGAAAAAGCAAGTAGTAAAAACAGAACATATATATAGACATGCGTAAATTTACATAAATAAGAGTTGTTAATGACGTGAATACTAGGTTAGTTTTTCAAATCTATGACGGCAAATCGCTGGAGCTGAAGTCTTTAGGTCTCCCCAGGTTAGAACTTTAACAGGTGGGGATTGTAAATTATATTAATCTTAGAGATCAAACAAGGGTCAACGGATTTATACACAGATTGGAAGAAAAAATTAAAAACGATTTGAAGCAACTATGTAATTGGCTAAGGCTTTTTGTATCTCAATGTTTTGAAAAATTGTTTTGCTAAGGTCACCTAGTAATAGATGATTAATGTCTACAACTTCTCAAACAGTGTATATATTACTTAGTTCTATTTTTAGAACTGTTCTTTGGTAAAAGTAATTTGGGCAATTGAAGAAAAAATGCTCGACAGTCTCTTCGTGGTAACCGCATTTGCAGTCTGGTGATGTAGAGATGAAATTATCGAAAAGATCTTTATTTAGGGAACTACAGCGATTACGCAGGCGACAAAGTATAATATTAGTGAAACGTTGACTAACATAATACCATGCGGGTGGGGTGGGGGTATCGTCTAATGAATTCAGCTGCTTCTTAAAAGATAAAAAACATGGCTGATTTTTTACAAAACTGGGGAGGGCATTCCAATCGCGTAGGGTTTGGGGGAAAAAAGACCGACGAAATAGTTCGGTTCTACACTGGTAAGTTGTATAGGACTCGGCATTGCGAACATTGTATGGATTACGCATACCTGTTAAAGGAGGAAGATGCTCGGACAGAGATTGGGGTGAAATTCCATTTATGATTTTGTAAAACATACACAGTCTATGGGTTTCGCGCCGTTTAGATAATTTGGTAAAACCTGATTCAGCATATAATTTGTCTAGAGAGGCACTACAAGTGAGACCTGTAATGACTCTAAGGGCATCTTTCTGTAAATTTTCGAGTCTATTAATAGATACTTGGTCGAGGTTATCCCAAACAATGTCGGCGTATTCCAAACTTGGTCTAATAAAACTTTTGTACATTAATTCCAAACATTTTCTATTTAGTATAAATTTCAGGCCTTTAAATAGAGATATTTTTTTAAGAGTGTTTTGAATTAGATTGTCAATATGATCGTGCCAATTGGCTTTACTATTCAGTATTACACCGAGATGCTTGTGTCTTGAAGAACGCTCGAGATCTGAACCCTGGAAAGAGAGAGGGAACGTTGAGGGATTTGTGCGTAAAGATATTGTAATAGCAATGGTTTTGTCGGTGTTGAAGTTGACTAGCCATTTTTGGGCCCAGTCAGATAGAGCAATCATATCTTGATTAACACTTGCGATATTGTGTTGTAAATTTTCAGATATAACATAAAGACATGTATCGTCTGCAAACATACGCATGTTGTTGATTATATGTACAGGAAGGTCGTTAATGTATAGTAAAAACAAGAGTGGACCAAGGACTGAGCCTTGGGGCACTCCTGCTTTCAAATTCTGTAAAATAGACTGTGTACCATCAATGACGACGCGTTGACTTCGATTGGTAATATAACTTTCAAACCATAATAATAGTTTACCAGTGATTCCAAATTGTCTCAGTTTATGTAAAAGGCCACGGTGCCAGACACGATCAAAAGCTTTGGAAATATCAAAAAATAAAAATAAAACTTCTTTTTGGTCATCCAATGCTTTTACTATCTGGTAATAACCTTTACCTTTATTCCAAGAAAACTACCTGTCCGATTTTCACCAAACTTGGCTGACATTATCTCCATATAGTCCAGTTGTGCATCCTACATTTTCATCTCATTTGCATATTCAATATGGCCGCCAGGGGGCGATGCTGTTTTTTCTTTGTTACCTTTATTCCAAGAAAACTACCTGTCCAATCTTAATCAAACTTAACATACATCATCACCCGATGCTCTAGTTGTGCACCGTACATTTTGATCTCATTTGCATAAACAATATGGCCGCCAGGGGGAGATGTTGTTTTTCTTTGTTACGTTTATTGCAAGAAAACTTTCGGTAGTTACCTTTATTCCAAGAAAACTATTAGTTCAATCTTAATCAAACTCAACATGCATCATCACCCTACGGTCTAGTTGTACACCGTACATTTTCATCTCATTTGCATATTCAATATGGCCACCAGGGGCAATATTTTTTTTTTGTTACCTTTGGTTTAAATATATTTATTTTTAATAGGAGCGCTATAAGCCGAAGCTTGTAAGTGCGTCTCCTTACATAGATGGAATTATTTTGCCGTTAAAATAAACAGAGATCCTATAGAAGGAAAAAGCAAGTAGTAAAAACAGAACATATATATAGACATGCGTAAATTTACATAAATAAGAGTTGTTGATGACGTGAATACTAGGTTAGTTTTTCAAATCTATGACGGCAAATCGCTGGAGCTGAAGTCTTTAGGTCTCCCCAGGTTAGAACTTTAACAGGTGGGGATTGTAAATTATATTAATCTTAGAGATCAAACAGGGGTCAACGGATTTATACACAGATTGGAAGAAAAAATTAAAAACGATTTGAAGCAACTATGTAATTGGCTAAGGCTTTTTGTATCTCAATGTTTTGAAAAATTGTTTTGCTAAGGTCACCTAGTAATAGATGATTAATGTCTACAACTTCTCAAACAGTGTATATATTACTTAGTTCTGTTTTTAGAACTGTTCTTTGGTAAAAGTAATTTGGGCAATTGAAGAAAAAATGCTCGACAGTCTCTTCGTGGTAACCGCATTTGCAGTCTGGTGATGTAGAGATGAAATTATCGAAAAGATCTTTATTTAGGGAACTACAGCGATTACGCAGGCGACAAAGTATAATATTAGTGAAACGTTGACTAACATAATACCATGCGGGTGGGGTGGGGGTATCGTCTAATGAATTCAGCTGCTTCTTAAAAGATAAAAAACATGGCTGATTTTTTACAAAACTGGGGAGGGCATTCCAATCGCGTAGGGTTTGGGGGAAAAAAGACCGACGAAATAGTTCGGTTCTACACTGGTAAGTTGTATAGGACTCGGCATTGCGAACATTGTATGGATTACGCATACCTGTTAAAGGAGGAAGATGCTCGGACAGAGATTGGGGTGAAATTCCATTTATGATTTTGTAAAACATACACAGTCTATGGGTTTCGCGCCGTTTAGATAATTTGGTAAAACCTGATTCAGCATATAATTTGTCTAGAGAGGCACTACAAGTGAGACCTTTTTTTTTTTTTTCTTTGATATAAACTTTATTCAGTCTATAAGTAACATACAATAATTTGAAGAACCCCACGTAAAAATACAGGTATCACAGAAAAGACGGGGCAAAAAAACAACAGGTATTTAATAAGCTACTAATTACATTAGAAAGTCATGACTAAGTTTTCTTGTTCATGCAATCGTACAAATGGATTAAATCTGATGAAGTTATTCTCAAAAATTGTTTTTGATCCATTTTCCTTATGATAGATGAAATTTTCTTTTACAACATTTTTTATGTAATACTTGAATAATTGCTTTACACAGATAGATTTCCCATGGTACATAGTGCTATTGCGACACTTCATTATGCAGAATCGGGCACAACTGCACAGTAGATTAACAAAACTCTTGTTGACTTTTGGTTTTTTGCCGTCATATCCAAACATTAGCAGCACGTTAAAGTTTAAACTGTTTAGATACGAAACAGGAGCATATTGGAACAGTACCTCTAGTACATTTGCAAAGTAGTCATGAAACTCTAAAACAGACTTACACTCAATAAAAATGTGAAGGATGTTTTCTTTTACATTCTTACATACATCACAATTTGGAGTGTCTACTTTCCCTATCTTGAAAAGTTTTTCTTTACTGAATATTGTATTATGACTTATCCGATAGTCTAAATCTCTGCATTCCGGAGGCTTTATGCTCATACTAGGAAGTTTCCAGTATTGTTTGAAGTTGAGTGCAGGAAATAATTTACTCCACACCTGTAAGCTAACACAGGGCGCATAAAGATCATTTAATAAAATGGTATAAAAGTCTTTTGTTTTTAAAGTCAGTACTGTCCTGGAGTTATCTCCCTGTATCAGGCTTATCTCTGGTTGCCCGCATGGAGAATCATAACTTGCAATGTGAGACCACAATTTTGGTATAGCGGACTTGATCAATTCATACATGGCCTTGACTTTACCCATGTCGGCATCATGGTTAGATTCTTTAATTATCTCACATATACCTGAGACAGGGAGATACCCCGGGACAGTTTCGTATAGGATATGTTTTACAAGGGTTAATCCAGCATTTATAAATGTATCTGATTTTAGACACTTTCCTCTGACTGTTATACGAGGATTGCTAAATAATGACCTGTAATGACTCTAAGGGCATCTTTCTGTAAATTTTCGAGTCTATTAATAGATACTTGGTCGAGGTTATCCCAAACAATGTCGGCGTATTCCAAACTTGGTCTAATAAAACTTTTGTACATTAATTCCAAACATTTTCTATTTAGTATAAATTTCAGGCCTTTAAATAGAGATATTTTTTAAGAGTGTTTTGAATTAGATTGTCAATATGATCGTGCCAATTGGCTTTACTATTCAGTATTACACCGAGATGCTTGTGTCTTGAAGAACGCTCGAGATCTGAACCCTGGAAAGAGAGAGGGAACGTTGTGGGATTTGTGCGTAAAGATATTGTAATAGCAATGGTTTTGTCGGTGTTGAAGTTGACTAGCCATTTTTGGGCCCAGTCAGATAGAGCAATCATATCTTGATTAACACTTGCGATATTGTGTTGTAAATTTTCAGATATAACATAAAGACATGTATCGTCTGCAAACATACGCATGTTGTTGATTATATGTACAGGAAGGTCGTTAATGTATAGTAAAAACAAGAGTGGACCAAGGACTGAGCCTTGGGGCACTCCTGCTTTCAAATTCTGTAAAATAGACTGTGTACCATCAATGACGACGCGTTGACTTCGATTGGTAATATAACTTTCAAACCATAATAATAGTTTACCAGTGATTCCAAATTGTCTCAGTTTATGTAAAAGGCCACGGTGCCAGACACGATCAAAAGCTTTGGAAATATCAAAAAATAAAAATAAAACTTCTTTTTGGTCATCCAATGCTTTTACTATCTGGTAATAACCTTTACCTTTATTCCAAGGAAACTACCAGTCCGATTTTCATCAAACCTGGCTGACATTATCTCCATATAGTCTAGTTGTGCATCGTACAGTTTCATCTCATTTGCATATTCAATATGGCCACCAGGGGGATATGTTGTTTTTCTTTGTTACCTTTATTCCAAGAAAACTACCTGTCCAATTTCAATCAAACTTAACATACATCATCACCCTATGCTTTAGTTGTGCATCGTACATTTTCATCTCATTTGCATAATCAATATGGCCGCCAGGGGGAGATGTTGTTTTTCTTTGTTACGTTTATTGCAAGAAAACTACCTGTCCAATCTTAATCAAACTTAACATGCATCATCACCCTACGGTCTAGTTGTGCACCGTACATTTTCATCTCATTTTGCATATTCAATATAGCCACCAGGGGGCGATATTTTTTTTTGTTACCTTTATTCCAAGGAAACTACTTGTCAGATTTTCACCAAACTTGGCTGACATTATCTCCATTTAGTCTAGTTGTGCATCCTACAGTTTCATCTCATTTGTATATTCAATATGGCCACCAGGGGGCGATGTTGTTTTTGTTACCTTTATTCCAAGAAAACTACCTGTCCAATCTTAATCAAACTTAACATACATCATCACCCTATGGTCTAGTTGTGCACCGTACATTTTCATCTCATTTGCATAAACAATATGGCCGCCAGGGGGAGATGTTGTTTTTCTTTGTTACGTTTATTGCAAGAAAACTTTCGGTAATTACCTTTATTCCAAGAAAACTGTTAGTCCAATCTTAATCAAACTCAACATGCATTATCACCCTACGGTCTAGTTGTACACCGTACATTTTCATCTCATTTGCATGTTCAATATGGCCCCCAGGTGGCGATATTGTTTTTTTTTTGTTACCTTTATTCCAAGGAAACTACTAGTCCGATTTTCATCAAACTTGGCTGACATTAATCTCCATATAGTCTAGTTGTGCATCGTACAGTTTCATCTTATTTGCATATTCAATATGGCCACCAGGGGGCGATGTTGTTTCTTATTTTGTTACCTTTATTCCAAGAAAACTACCTGTCCAATCTTAATCAAACTTAACATACATCATCACCCTATGGTCTAGTTGTGCATCGTACATTTTCATCTCATTTGCATAAACAATATGGCCGCCAGGGGGAGATGTTATTTTTCTTTGTTACGTTTATTGCAAGAAATTTTTCGGTAGTTACCTTTATTCCAAGAAAACTATTAGTCCAATCTTAATCAAACTCAGCATACATCATCACCCTACGGTCTAGTTGTACACCGTACATTTTCATCTCATTTGCGTATTCAATATGGCCACCAGGGGGTGATATTGTTTTTTTTTTGTTACCTTTATTCCAAGGAAACTACTAGTCCGATTTTCATCAAACTTGGCTGACATTATCTCCATATAGTCTAGTTGTGCATGGTACATTTTCATCTCATTTGCATAATCAATATGGCCGCCAGGGGGAGATGTTTTTGTTGTTGTTACCTTTATTCCAAGAAAACTACCTGTCCAATCTTAATCAAACTTAACATACATCATCACCCTATGGTCTAGTTGTGCATCGTACATTTTCATCTCATTTGCATAATCAATATAGCCGCCAGGGGGAGATGTTTTTTCCTCGTTTATTGCAAGAAAACTTTTGCTTGTTACCTTTATTCCACTAAAACTATCAGTCCAATCTTAATCAAACTGAACATACATCACCCTACGGTCTAGTTGTGCACCATACATTTTCATCTTATTTGCATATTCAATATGGCTGCCATGGGCGATATATTTTTTTTGTTACATTTTCCAAGAAAACTGCCAGTCCGATTTTCACCAAACTTGGCTCACATTATCTCCCTATAGCCCTGTTGTGTACTGTACAATTTCATCTCATTTGCATATTCAATATGGCCGCCAGGGAGCGATGTTTTTTTTTCTTTATCTTTGTTCCAAGAAAACTACCTGACATTAATCAAAATCAACATACATTATCACCCTATGGTCTAGTTATGCACCGTTCATTTTGATCTCATTTGCATATTCAATATGGCCGCCAGGAGGGTGATATTGTTTTTTTGTTACTTCTATTCCAAGAAAACTACTGGTCTGATTTTGACCAAACTTGGCCGACATTATCTCCCTCTGATCTAGTTGTGCATCCTACATTTTCATCTCATTTGCTTATTAAATATGGCCGCCAGGAACCAATGTTGTTTTTTAACCAAATTTGAAAATGAAACTTATCATTATTCCAAGAAAACTACTGACCTGATCTTAACCAAACATGACACACATCACCCCCCTAAGTTCTAGCTGTGCACCGTACATTATCATTTCATTAGCATATTGAAGATGGCTACCAGGTGGCAATGTTGTTTTCAACCAAAATTTCAAGGGGAGCTTACTTTGCAATTCACAATTTAATTTTCCTCAACAATAGTTATCTCCCTGAAATAAGATTTTTTTTTGTAGGCCCCAATTCCTATATCCAGTTATTGCTGTAACAATCTTTAATATGAATAGACGACCTATGTGGGATGGTTGCCAGTTACCAACGGAAGATCGTGGGTTTCTTCCGGGCATAGAGCCCGGTTTCCTCCCACAATAAAACTGACAACGCCGCCATATAAGTGAAATAATCTTGAGCGCAGCGTAAAACACCAAACAATCAATCAATCAATTTAATATGAATAGATGAACGCGGGCGTTAAGATCCCTTTAAGGGACCTCTTGTTTTATTAAATCTAATATTTTCCCAGAAATATCCTTTTAGACCCTTGTTTGACTTTTTGGGGTGCAGTTTTGTTTTCTAGGCTAGGCTAATAATTAAGTTTATATGCAAGAGTACTTGTGGGCAGTTTTAAACAGTGCTTTGTGTTAGGGTACCCCAACAATAAGCCGTGTGGCAGGGGACTTCTTCCTCTGGTTTTAAGCTTTCCAGTACAATTTCGAGCCTAAAAACAACATGGGATACAAATTAACACCTTTTTTCAAGCTGTTTATATTTGCCCACAGTATGACTGACTTTGAGTAGAATTTATCCATTTCATAATCCAACCAATCTTAAAATTTAAAAAATGCACAGTTTATTTTAGTTGAGGAAGCCACAGAAAGATATATGTCCTCATCAACTTAGCATTTTATTGTAGAACACCCTTAGTTGACTTCACACTGGTTTACAGAATTCAAATATGTTTTCCCAGAGCTGAGATATGACAATTTTAAGCATTAAATTTCTCCTGTAACTTGTGTAAGTAAATGATACTTTTCAATATGGTAGTTTACCTATTTCTGCAATGATATGCCATACAATCTGGTTACTTTTCTCATAACCCTTGCCAAGAGACACAGAACAGTACCCCTACCCCCAATATTTGTAAAGAATTTGGGCATTACTTGATTTTTTGTAGATATTAAATTTTATTTGAGTTTCTGACAGAAACCTATAGTTCTTATATTGATTTGATGGTCAACATGTGAGAAACATAATAACCTCCTTTTTTGCTTTTTTAGTCTTACCAAATGCCTTTTCTTGTAAAAAAAACTTTTTCAGTGTTTACTCTTTCAGGTAAATTCAGGTCCTGTATAAGATGAATGGAATTGTTTATCCACCTGTGAGTATATTTTCCTGATTCACACATCAAAGGAATGGAAATGAGAGTCTTTCTACTTTTTCCAGAGGTAATTTTACTATTGGCATGGCTTCACGGCTTCATTACATTAGAAATTCGCCTCAAATAGCATCCCTAATGACACTCAAAGTTGGTATAAAACCGCCCAGAATATCATGACCTGGGCTTTCCTGATTTTATTCAGTAGCTGTATGTGTCTTACACAATTTTCACTTGCAAGAATGCAGGAATCCATTGTTTTTTTTAAAATAAACCAGTCTTACATTTACACCCCCCCCCCCTATTTTTTGCATGTTTTTATTAAATCTAATCATATTTTCCCAGAAATATCCTTTTAGACCCTTGTTTGACTTTTTGGGGTGCTGTTTTGTTCTCTGGTCTAGGCTTATAATTAAGTTACCAGCCCCGATAGCTCAGTCGGTAGAGCGTTCGCTTCAGGCCTGGGAGATCCGGGTTCAAGCCCGGGCAAGTTCGTCATGTAAGACAACTTCAAAACAGTATATATATGTATATATATATGATCGGCATTATATATATAGGCCTATAGATATATCTTTACGATATCAACTGACTCTCACCCATATGTATGTACGTATATGATATGTCAAATTGTTTGTGTTCTACTGTACATTGTATATGTTCAAATAAATATATATCTAAGTATATAACGCTTATAAGTGGTATCGTTTACCGTGTATCATTTGCTCGTTACTATATATATATATATACCCATCTTCGAATCCCCGGTCCCCATTATCCCCACTAAAGTTTTTCTGCTACCCTGTTTATATGTCTGGAATATTTTACTTATTGATGTTTTTAAATAATGTGTATCTATACATCTGACTTCGCGTCCCCAGTCCCCGTTATCCCCACAAAAATTAGTGTGTTCGTTTCTATAGTGAGTCCACTTAAATGAAATAACGCTACATGTACATGCATATATTATTTCACTGTATATATTAAATCCGCGTCCCCAGTCCCCGGTATCCCCACATACGCTGTGTTCGTGTTAATAGTGTGTCTACTCGAAATTAAAGCTACATAGGCCTATATATATGCACGTATTAGTTTATATTATAAATTCGCGTCCCCAGTCCCCGGTATCCCCACATACGCTTTCTCCTACATGTTCTGTCTATTCTCCAGTGTTGTATCACAGAGAGGAAATTGACAAGAGTGGTCACTTCCTCCAATCAGCATTGCCGGCATGTTCTTCTGGCCCCCTAGCGGAAGGGTGTTCCAACTGTACATGATTCGATCAGGGCGCCCCCTACAGGAAGGAGGTTCCTAATTGAATCGTGTCAGTTCAAATTTAACATGGCGCGCACGAAGTGACCACTCTTGTCAATCTTCTCTCTTTGGTTGTATGTCAGAATGTTTGCGGCTGTATGCATAGGGGCCTACAGTTGGAAGCTATTTAGTCATATCCAATAAGAAACTATCCCCAATATATTTGCAAGTTCACTGTGAAAGTTAGATAACTGTAAACTCGTATCATTATGAATAATTTGTAATTATCTATTACACTGGTAAAATAGCTTTGAATTTCTTGTTCGTTGACATTTTTTAATTGATAACAACAGTTCAGCAACCAACTTTCCGTTTATCAGAAACATCAGAACTTCTGACAACTTTCAATTATTTTATATTTTTTGGCCAAAAGACATCCCCCCCACCCCCCACAAAAAAAAACGTTTTATCTAAAATTTCCTAACGAAGCCTAAAAGAATATTCCCCATAAAAAGATAAACTTAATACAAAAAACCCGATCATTTAGGAGCTTTTCGATTTCACATCAAATTTTCATAATAAATGCACATTCAAAGAAAAGGTGTTCGATATAATCCATTCTTCCACACGAGTTCCTCTCACAATAAAACAGGCAACGCCGCCATATAAGTGAAATAATCTTGAGCGCGGCGTAAAACACCAAACAATCAATCAATCCGCATGAGTTACATATTTTTTCGGGGGGGGGGGAGAAAATGCCAATAGGCATCTTCGAATAAAAGGCATAATGTTATAAAAAGTTCTGATGCTTTGAGAGCAATGTAGAGTTCATAACTTATTCTTCAACACAAAAATACATGTACAAGATTGCTTTTATCTGCATTCGAAGACAGTCACGTTATTCTGATTTGATTCTTTAACCGTTTCTGGGCATGTTATTAACATCAGTATTTTTTTTTTCATTCTGGTATGTTCACCTGAGGGACTGCTAACGGTGTGAATCTGTTCAAGCGATTTAAAGAATCAAAGCCAAAGAAAAGTCGCAAATACGACAAAAAATGTTTTCTACGGGATTGAAATGATACACGATTTCGAATATCGCTGTAGGCCTACGGGTACGTTATATTGCGTTGGTCATTTTTAAAGTCATCCTCTGCTAGGATTAAATGTAATTTCAAGGAAATTCCAGGCATTTGGGATACCCTTTGTTTAATCTCGAAGTCTCGCTTCTCGGCATCGCGGTCTGGTTTCGAAAAAGACAATTTACCACGGCAACAATGATTTACTGCGGCATTTTTTTTTATTTTTGTATCGCAGTTATCACGTGCGTTTCTCGCGGTCGATCGATCTCGCAGTATTACGATGGTTTTTGAAATGCGAGATCACTGGATGGCCTCTATCGGTGTAGACAGTATGCACGCATAATCACCCTGGTGGCTATTAAAGCTTTCATGAATCACAAAGTTATAAATGCAAATCATGGCCTGTAATTTATTTGCTGTTTTTATCCACACTTTTAATTATTTCACTTTTGTGAAGGGGTTTCCAGGGTCCTAAGGTCTCGCATATAATCATGATTTTGATCATCTATTATTCTTAATCTCATAAGACGTTTCGATTGTGATTATCAAAATCCATTTTTCTCTTACATACGCTCATTTTCGCAGGCCTTTCGATTACAGAAACATAACAAATTTAAAAGAGACATTAGGCGAGGGTTTAATTTCCGGATTTTGCTTTCCTTAATTCTTAAAAAATAACAGTGAAGTCGTTATGTTCCCCAGCTTTAAGTGAAGCATTGTGGCGCATTAAAGCATGGAGAAGGGGGTGACTATTCCGAAGCTCTGGAGTTCATGATTGTCCGAGAAGCGTTCTGAGGGTGTTCTGCAACTAAAAATGCTAATAATTTCCGAATTTTGCTTTCCTTAATTCTTAAAAAATAACAGTAAAGTCGTTATGTTCCCCAGTGTTAGGTGAAACATTGTGACGCTTTAAAGCACGGAGAAGGGGGAGGGGGTTACTATTCCAACGCATTAGGTGAGGGTCCAGGGGCCGCCTAGGCCCCGGAAGCAATGGAGTTCTTGATTCCCCGATAAGCGTTCTGAGGGTGTTCTGCAAATAAAAATGCTAATAATTTCCGGATTTTGCTTTCCTTAATTCTTAAAAAATAACAGTAAAGTCGTTATGTTCCCCAGTTTTAAGTGAAGCATTTTGACGCTTTAAAGCATGGAAAAGGGGGTTACTATTCCAACGCATTAGGCGAGGGTCCAGGGGCCGCCTGGGCCCCGGAAGCGCAGGGAAAGCTAGATTGCCTGAGAAGCATTCTGAGGGTGTTCTGCAACTTAAAATACTAACAATTTCCGGATTTTCCTCTCCTTAATTCTTAAAAAATAGCAGTAAAATCGTCATGTTCCAAAGTTATAGATGAAGACTTGTAACGTTTTTGAAGCATGGGGGAGGGGATTACTATACCAACACATCAGGTGAGGACCAAGGGGCCGCTTAGGCCCCGGAAAATCAGGGGTTCTAGATTGCCTGAGAAACGTTCTGAGGCTGTTCTGCAAGTAAATAATTTCTGGAGAAGCGCCCGCGATTTGTTTTATATTGATTTGGGCAATTATATGGGAAAACTAAATACTTGTGCTACATAAAATCTCCCGTGGATAGTTTTCTTTATTGAAAGTGGGAAAGTGGCAGACTACAGAAACCCAGTAGGCCTATATACAGACGTGGGTCCACGGGCCACCTAGGCTCTTACAATCATCAAGCAAAACACTGTCCATGACTTTCGTTATACTTTCTTGAAAGTAACAGTTGCAGTACTGAAAACACTTTCTCAGAGAAATCTTGTATATAAATGATCGACGATCCGCCATATTTGAGGAAGCCCTGTGGCTCTTCATGGCCGAAGATGTGTCTAAACAAAAACCGGTGTATATAGTTTTGTTCTCTATTCTTGAGTGCCATATTCCTGTTCAAAATGTTCAAAAGGAAACATATCACCATAGTTACCGTGGTTAGTGGTTACCGGCAAACTAAAGATGACATGGAACTGGCGGGCCTTGCATTAGATTGCATATATAATGATACGTTTTGGTCCTTTCTCCTCTCCCTACCTTTTTTTTCTCTCTTCTTTTTTTCTCTTCTTTTATTTTTTCTCTACTTTTTTTTGCTAAGAAGAAAGGGGGGGGGGACCCAAAATAGTGTTCGAAAAGTAAACAAAATTTAAATAACCGGGACGACCATTCATTTATTCTAAGCCAAAGTTATAGTTCAAAATAATACTTTATCCTACAGGCTGAAGACTAGAAGCACTAAAATACTTCTGAATTATACGTCTGAATAATATGACGGCTCCTAGTTGTCAGTGATGGGAAGGTAATCTGTTCGATGTGATCGGTTCATTATATTACTGACACAATACACATGCCTGCAGATTACTTCCGCTCTCTCCGCTTTCGTTTTCTCATGCTTTAAAGCGTCAAAATGCTTCACTTAAAACTGGGGAACATAACGACTTTACTGTTATTTTTTAAGAATTAAGGAAAGCAAAATCCGGAAATTATTAGCATTTTTATTTGCAGAACACCCTCAGAACGCTTATCGGGGAATCAAGAACTCCAGAGCTTCCGGGGCCTAGGCGGCCCCTGGACCCTCACCTAATGCGTTGGAATAGTAACCCCCTCCCCCTTCTCCGTGCTTTAAAGCGTCACAATGTTTCACCTAACACTGGGGAACATAACGACTTTACTGTTATTTTTTAAGAATTAAGGAAAGCAAAATTCGGAAATTATTAGCATTTTTAGCTGCAGAACACCCTCAGAACGCTTCTCGGACAATCATGAACTCCAGAGCTTCGGAATAGTCACCCCCTTCTCCATGCTTTAATGCGCCACAATGCTTCACTTAAAGCTGGGGAACATAACGACTTCACTGTTATTTTTTAAGAATTAAGGAAAGCAAAATCCGGAAATTAAACCCTCGCCTAATGTCTCTTTTAAATTTGTTATGTTTCTGTAATCGAAAGGCCTGCGAAAATGAGCGTATGTAAGAGAAAAATGGATTTTGATAATCACAATCGAAACGTCTTATGAGATTAAGAATAATAGATGATCAAAATCATGATTATATGCGAGACCTTAGGACCCTGGAAACCCCTTCACAAAAGTGAAATAATTAAAAGTGTGGATAAAAACAGCAAATAAATTACAGGCCATGATTTGCATTTATAACTTTGTGATTCATGAAAGCTTTAATAGCCACCAGGGTGATTATGCGTGCATACTGTCTACACCGATAGAGGCCATCCAGTGATCTCGCATTTCAAAAACCATCGTAATACTGCGAGATCGATCGACCGCGAGAAACGCACGTGATAACTGCGATACAAAAATAAAAAAAAATGCCGCAGTAAATCATTGTTGCCGTGGTAAATTGTCTTTTTCGAAACCAGACCGCGATGCCGAGAAGCGAGACTTCGAGATAAAACAAAGGGTATCCCAAATGCCTGGAATTTCCTTGAAATTACATTTAATCCTAGCAGAGGATGACTTTAAAAATGACCAACGCAATATAACGTACCCGTAGGCCTACAGCGATATTCGAAATCGTGTATCATTTCAATCCCGTAGAAAACATTTTTTGTCGTATTTGCGACTTTTCTTTGGCTTTGATTCTTTAAATCGCTTGAACAGATTCACACCGTTAGCAGTCCCTCAGGTGAACATACCAGAATGAAAAAAAAATACTGATGTTAATAACATGCCCAGAAACGGCTAAAGAATCAAATCAGAATAACGTGACTGTCTTCGAATGCAGATAAAAGCAATCTTGTACATGTATTTTTGTGTTGAAGAATAAGTTATGAACTCTACATTGCTCTCAAAGCATCAGAACTTTTTATAACATTATGCCTTTTATTCGAAGATGCCTATTGGCATTTTCTCCCCCCCCCCCCGAAAAAATATGTAACTCATGCGGATTGATTGATTGTTTGGTGTTTTACGCCGCGCTCAAGATTATTTCACTTATATGGCGGCGTTGCCTGTTTTATTGTGAGAGGAACTCGTGTGGAAGAATGGATTATATCGAACACCTTTTCTTTGAATGTGCATTTATTATAAAAAATTTGATGTGAAATCGAAAAGCTCCTAAATGATCGGGTTTTTTGTATTAAGTTTATCTTTTTATGGGGAATATTCTTTTAGGCTTCGTTAGGAAATTTTAGATAAAACGTTTTTTTTTGTGTGGGGGGGGGGGGGGGGGATGTCTTTTGGCCAAAAAATATAAAATAATTGAAAGTTGTCAGAAGTTCTGATGTTTCTGATAAACGGAAAGTTGGTTGCTGAACTGTTGTTATCAATTAAAAAATGTCAACGAACAAGAAATCCAAAGCTATTTTACCAGTGTAATAGATAATTACAAATTATTCATAATGATACGAGTTTACAGTTATCTAACTTTCACAGTGAACTTGCAAATATATTGGGGATAGTTTCTTATTGGATATGACTAAATAGCTTCCAACTGTAGGCCCCTATGCATACAGCCGCAAACATTCTGACATACAACCAAAGAGAGAAGATTGACAAGAGTGGTCACTTCGTGCGCGCCATGTTAAAATTGAACTGACACGATTCAATTAGGAACCTCCTTCCTGTAGGGGGCGCCCTGATCGAATCATGTACAGTTGGAACACCCTTCCGCTAGGGGGCCAGAAGAACATGCCGGCAATGCTGATTGGAGGAAGTGACCACTCTTGTCAATTTACTCTCTGTGATACAACACTGGAGAATAGACAGAACATGTAGGAGAAAGCGTATGTGGGGATACCGGGGACTGGGGACGCGAATTTATAATATAAACTAATACGTGCATATATATAGGCCTATGTAGCTTTAATTTCGAGTAGACACACTATTAACACGAACACAGCGTATGTGGGGATACCGGGGACTGGGGACGCGGATTTAATATATACAGTGAAATAATATATGCATGTACATGTAGCGTTATTTCATTTAAGTGGACTCACTATAGAAACGAACACACTAATTTTTGTGGGGATAACGGGGACTGGGGACGCGAAGTCAGATGTATAGATACACATTATTTAAAAACATCAATAAGTAAAATATTCCAGACATATAAACAGGGTAGCAGAAAAACTTTAGTGGGGATAATGGGGACCGGGGATTCGAAGATGGGTATATATATATATAGTAACGAGCAAATGATACACGGTAAACGATACCACTTATAAGCGTTATATACTTAGATATATATTTATTTGAACATATACAATGTACAGTAGAACACAAACAATTTGACATATCATATACGTACATACATATGGGTGAGAGTCAGTTGATATCGTAAAGATATATCTATAGGCCTATATATATAATGCCGATCATATATATATACATATATATACTGTTTTGAAGTTGTCTTACATGACGAACTTGCCCAAGCCCGGGTCGAGTCAGACCAAAGACTGTAACAGTGGGAGCTGTTACTGCTTCGCTTGGTGGCAGGGGACTAATGTGTTTTTGTATAAACAAAGAGGCAACTTCTTCAACCTGAATTTCTGTTTCATATGGTGCCTCGGCTATCTTCGCTCGCTACCGGTCGGCCTTGAACGCCTCGGACAGTCTGCGCTTTTTATTCGGTAAATCACCGTATTTTTTGGGCTGAATACAAATGGCGTCGAAATGTTATATCAAAATACTTCACTACAGCCGGCAATCATCTAGAAAGATATTTATATATATATATATATGTTATTTAGCCCGGTAAAGCACATGTTGTGTAACGCAAAGAAAAGAGGCAGTTTCGGTAGGCTGGAACACCCCCACCCCGCCCCCCCCCCCCCCTCTGGATCCTCCACTGAACACAAAGACATAGTTTTCTGGATAGCTACTAATTTATTATAGCATACAAAAATACAGATAACACATTTTCCGATTGAAAATTGGAATTTAATTTCTATATATGCATGTATATAGGCTATCTTTAACTCTCCAAAAATTTTGGACACAGCACCTTTGATGCTCGGCCGGATTAACAACAAAAATACCCATATCGGCGCGCCCTTACCCACTTCATAATCCTCTGCACTTGTAGCCTTGACCTCCGTGTCAGATCGAATTTAGAAGAAGGAAGTAAACCAAAAAATAGTGGCTGATTAATTGATTGATGATTACGTCGCACTCAAGATTATTTCACTTATATGGCGGCGTTGTCAGGTTTAGTTGGGGAGGAAATCGGGCCCGCGCCGCATCGATGGAAGGTCTGTGGGACTGATGGACGATCACTAACCCGCTGGACCATCGAGGCCCCAAGATGTAGTTGGAGAAAATATCGCTTGGGTAAAATGTTTTATGGAGAAATTACACTCCATTATACCATGTACCCCCCACCCTCCCGAACGTCTGGTGTTGACGGACCATAACCGTAAATCTGGACAATGTCAGGTCCATTGATGTCATTGATAGAGGATGAAATACCAAGAGCAAAGGGGTCGAACGTTTGACAAGAATTCTACAAATGTCCTGGAAATTGTGCTGTCTTTTGCTATAACATGATGCCTAAATCTAACGATGTGGAAGACATAAGGATAAATCAAATTGCCATGTCACACAAAAAGTTCTTAAAACCGTCATCTGTCACCAGATATCACGGGTGTAACACTTACAAGCCCTGCTGTTATTATTATGTACCTTGACATAAAAAACAGTCTACCTGGCGACAACAGGTGTGCATTAAATTTGGTATTGAAGAAAACTACCGGAGGGGATTTAGTTAATGGCTTATGAAGAGGATCGTTTTGTTTTAACATATAATGCCGATTTGACAGGATCAACCAATAGGTCTATGTACATCGTCTATGTTTCCAATAAATTCAAAGCTCAACTATTGTGACCGCCAGAATAAATAACAAAAAAATCCTAACATTGTGAGCGCGTGTTTATCACTTGATAAGAAGGAAAGAAATTAAGTTTAGCTCTTAGAAAACACGATACAAGATAATTCCACCCGTATATTTAACCATTTTTGGCAAATTCAGCCAGTCGCTCTACAGCATTGTCGTTTGTAGGACAGTTGTAGAAGCCATACTGTTGGGAGTAGAGGACATCAACAACGGCCCCCAACAGGGTGAATTTGGGGTCTGTAAGTACTTCCTGACTATGAGGGTTGGCACTGACATGGGGCTCACTCGGGTGGAACAACAGCAATATAACGTTTCTCCGACCTGGAAGGAACAAAATAAACATGCTGTTAAATTCTATATAATGACACCTGTATATGTATATATTTATGAACACTATAACACACGGGCACAGGGAAAATCTTCTTGTCTAAAATAACCACGGAGACAAGTTTCTTATTGTGTTAAAAAGGGGCATGTCATTTACACGTTTATACCCAATCGTAAGTTGTTATAATAAACCACAACCCATGATATTTCATATATTTATGAACACTAAAACACACGGGCACAGGGGAAATGTATGTGTGTACTTTCGTGTACTTTCGTGCGCGATATGTGTGTACTTGCGTGCGCGTGAAAATTGAAATCATGTCACCGTTCTTCACATCTTACTTGTGAAAAAACAAAATCAATCAGACTGTTAATCTATATATTCGAGATTTGCCGATTAATTCCTTAATTATCCGTGACATCAACGCACTGTGTTGATGGAAGGGCTGTGTGGGACTGAGGGACTATCACTAATTGTACCCACCAAGGCCCCGTTTCCAATCGAACCATCATCCCTGAGTAAGGCGCATATCCATAGCAATGAAGAATTTTTGGTATTTTTTTTCCTCGAGAAAATTTGCTCCCCCAAAATAAGGAGCGCATATAGGCCTACTGTTACAATCGCCTTCTAAAGGACACAAACAATATATGCCTCCCATATTTATGTGAAATGTTTGTGTACTTACTTGACACTCCTCTCATGGCATATTCGGCATTGGAACCCAGTCTACTGGAAACCGGGCAGACGATGATAGTGGTAGCCATTGAGTTAACCGGAACCGTCGGCTTCTTAACAGTGTCAATATCGATTCCGTACCTGGATCTACTTTTCGCTCGTACGGCATCCCAAAGCTGGCTATCGGACTTTTTCAAATCAACATCCGGGTCAATGACAACATTCCAAATAACTGTAAACATTGATTTTATAATTGTCATACTTTGTTATAAAAAATTGTTAGTGAGAACTTTGTTTCAAACATATATGATTGTACGGAAGTGCATTTTCTCGATACGTGAAGTCGGTGGATTATAATATATCAATTGGGTGCAAATTCTGATAGATAAGAAAAAATGGAGAAAATTGAGTGAAAAGACCAATGAACTAGATAGAATGGTCACGTCACAGTGGTTAAAATGGATCTGGCGTGCCTCCATAACTATGGGATGATGTCTCTCATAACGCAAATAACGTTTTTCTACAAATTTATGACATCATGAATGAACGGTCAAAATTGACGCCACAAGAGTCATTTATCATCGTGTTATGACTTAAATATGTAATAGGCAAAGCCAAGAAGTGAGCGCAGAAAATAACTTAAAATTTAACTTAAAATCCATAATATATCTCGGTGTAGTTTTTTGAAACAACCCATCAGATTTACTCTTCTGTAAAAACAGGCGCGAGAGCGGAATCAGAATTTGAACAAAAATGGCGGCGGTTTCGAACACCGGATAGAAGGTTTCGACAAAAAACAAAGTTGACCAGACTTCGAAGTGAGTAGGCTATAGTGACGTCATTACGTACGCATATTGTTGAGTTTGATAGTTTAATTCGCTGTGCTCACTAATAAAGCTCACTAATGCGCCTCAACAAAGAGAGTTTCAAACATTTGCAATTCTTTCCTTCCTACCTAACTCGCCAACCACGGTCGATCGATGTCATAATCCCAAAATATACTATTTTTTCCACATTGTCATGGGCGTGGCTAGCATGGGCGAGGATTTAGCTGTTCTTATCCATTCACGGTTTTCTCGACCGTGACGTTGTCGACAAACACGCCAAGGTTGACATACTCGCTAAAAATGAAAACCAAAGCGGTCAAAAGGGACGCGCTTTACGTTTTTGACAACACCGGCGCGAATGGATTTATGGGTAAGGACGCGAACAAAAATTTGGGGGAAAATAGTATTCTTGTTGTTTAATCGATCTACTTGATTGACTTGTTTGTTGGGGTAGAGAAAGTCGAAAATGAAAGGTCTTTGTCAAGCCCCGTGGATGGGACCACGAAGCCGGAGAATGAACTCTGAAACTTCACGCGAAGTACCCTTTGGTTGACTGCAACCGTGATGACGAGTCTAGCTTTGTGTACCCACGTATGTATAGATAGCCGCGTCATCACAATTTGGTTGACTGCAGGCCATTTTGTACGGAAGCGTTTTAGGGCAAGGGCGTAGAACCGTTGCGGAATTTGGGGGGGGGGGGGGCTGAATTACTATCCCAGCTCAATAGGCGAGGGTCCAGGGGCCGGCAAGGCCCCGGAAGCTCCGCTGTCCTAGATCGCCAGAGGGGCGTTCTGGGATAATAACAGGGCATAAATAAGAGGATCCAACTATTTATCAAACGGAAGGATTTTCCTGGTGTTTTTGCCATTTTCCAGGGTTATTCGGTCATTTTTCTGATTCTGTTGGCATATCATGTCGAAAGCTATGTATATACCACGACACATTCCTAACTTCTTTGGATTATGTATCTAAGGAAACTCTCCCTGAATGGCGGCTGCCTGCATGACTGCTGGATCAGAAGACGTTTCCTCACAATGTGATTACAGCGAACATGTTAATTGAAAAAAAAATAGTGACGTCTTTTAAACCACATGGAACCATGTAAGAATATCCGCTCAAAAGTGGTGAAGCACACAAAGCTCATTCCGGTAATGCCGTCGACCAATGCCACCAGCGAGAGAGGTTTCAGTACTCTCAGAAGATTGAAAACCTGGTTGCGCACTACGAAAACACAATCAAGACTCAACTGGCTGATGATCCTGCATGTACACAAAGACCGGACTGATGCCATCCCGTTGAAGGACGTTGCCAATGAATTTGTCTCCCGGAGCCAAGGCAGGCTGAACATGTTTGGGTGATTCGAGATTCGACCAATATACCCAGGCAATCAACAGTTTCACTATCATTGTGACTATTACAAATAATGTTGTGCCATTACTTTGTACTCTCCTGGTTTTAACTTTTTTTCTGCCTTTTCCTTGTTTTTTTTGTGTGCCAATATTTGGGGGGGGGGGGGGGGGGGGGGCTTCAGCCCCCCCAAGTCCCCCCCCCCCCCCCTTGTCTACGCCTATGTAGGGCCATGGAATAGTAGTTTGGGGAGCACATGTATGCAGAGTAACGTTGAGGACTTTGGGTCATAGACACAGAGCCATCTTACCAACTTAAGTTAAGATAAAAAGGAATTCGTTAAAAAAAGCCAGCAGAGAAAGATTGTGTGTTTTTAGACTCACCTTTGCCTCCCAGCAAACGGTAATTACCGGAACGCTTGGAAATAAAATAGGAACAAGAGTTTTAGTAAACTCAACATAAATTTTTTTAAGTCGGGCGTATAAAAAGGGACCTAAAACCAATTGAATCGAATCGATCAAACTGTTCATAACTCCATTGAGAAATATTTAAAGTATCGTCGTAAAGTAAGTTTTTGTCAGGCCTTAATCATTTCTCATTGGAATGGAACCGGTACGTTTTAAACAGTTCTGTGTAACATTAATACACACGATAATGTTTTAGTTTTGCTCTAAGACACTATAACGCTATATACAATACCAGAACTAAATGAATGACGAAGTATGAAACGGTGACTTAAATAACGTAGACGGCATTGTCTCCATAAGAGAGGCAGTTACAGACTTGCAGCACACCCAGTGACAGAATATCACTTGTCAAAGGGGAGTAATTTATTCCAGTCATTAAATATGACGCAACCAGCCGTTCAAAGTTTAATCAGTAGTGCATCATGGGAGATTTCTGCAAAGTGAAACGAGTTGCTTGCAGCTAGAGCTTACGAAAAAAATCAAGGCCTTGCTGATTAAAGAACTTCATAT
Organism: Lepidochitona cinerea; assembly: GCA_963971465.1. Lineage (NCBI taxonomy): Eukaryota > Metazoa > Mollusca > Polyplacophora > Chitonida > Tonicellidae > Lepidochitona > Lepidochitona cinerea. Next base: position 4,314,719 of record OZ020565.1, read on the forward strand.
TGTTGAAGATAAGCAAACGCTCGCTATTTGGAAAGCGTTGAATCGGCGAGGACCAATTGTTCGTAGGCCTACCGTTCAAGCTTATGGATTACCCATAGTCCAATGCGTACGTTAAGAAGCCGATTCAAATCGAAGATATCCGAAGTTTTCCAATCAACGCAAAATTCAAGACTTTTTAAACCAAACTGCGCAGAATAGGCTGATACGTCACATATGGCCTTACACAATGGACAAAGGAAACAATGCCGTCTACATTATCTAAGTCGACGTTTCATACTTCGTCATTCATTTATTTCTGACAATACACATTTGAGTTGGTGGATTTTTTTGCGTCTATCGCACTTTGGTGAGCTTTAAAATTTGAACGGGGGCCTCGGTGGTCAAGTGGGTTAGAGTGATCTTCCCTCAGTCTCACACAGACTTTCCATCTATGCGGCGCGAGTTAGAATCCCACTCAGACCAAATAAAAATTGAAAAATTTCTGAGTGGATTTTTCACTCGGTCACCGTATGTGGAAGAGTTGCCAGGTACTCGCCGAAGGTCTGTGGTTTCCTCCGGGAAATGAGCCCGTTTCCCCCCCCCCCCCCACTAAACCTGGCAAAGCCGCCATATAAGTGAAATAACTTTGAGTGCGGCCTCAATCAATCAATCAATCAATACGAATATACCCTACAACTCTTTAGCAATTTCAGTCCATATTATTTACATAATGGTAATATAATTTATCTCATTTAAAACAAAACAAAAAAATTGATCTCCCCGAATAACCAAAAGCTTTATACAGATTCTGGCATACTGTAACTATAAAACTTCCATTTCCAACAGAAGTGTAATCCTAACAATAAGTAAACCTATAATAGAAAAGTCTAATATTTACCCAACATTTGTAGAGGAAAATTGCAATGAGAAAAAGGACAACAGCGACAACAAATGGCCACACATAGTTCCAGTTAAACCCCATTGTAAACCTAGAGAAGATAAAAGCAACAAATGGTCACACACAGTTCCAGTTAAACGTCATTGTAAACCTAGAAAAGATAAAGGCAACAAATGGTCACACACGGTTCCAGATAAACGTCATTGTAAACCTAGAGAAGATAAAAGCAACAAATGGCGACAATAGTTCCAGTTAAATGTCATTGTAAACCTAGAGAAGATAAAAGCAACAAATGGCCACAATAGTTCCAGTTAAACGGCATTGTAAACCTAGAGAAGATAAAAGCAGCCAATCATTTATCTTTAAAAAAATAATTTTGGATTAGAGAGATAAATTATGAATACTAAAACACATAGTACACATAACACATAGTTATTGATTTACTTATTTTCATCATTTTGGGGATAACACTTTCTTGAAAAGTGGATAAGGCAGCCGGCATTTAGTGCTGGAGATAAAAGCCTTAGTCTGGGAGCCCGGTTCGATTCCCGTTACGGGCTTCACCGAAAAACTTACACCAGTGGGCTATTTAAATCAAATCAGCTACGAATCGCTCCTTCTGTTTGGGTATGCATGTAATCACCCAAAGGTTAACTGTGGTTTTGTAAACTTGGTGTGCAGCTGTGCTAGGTACTCCATTATCAAGCGCAGAAATATGAGGGTTTTTCACGGTAAACATATCAACTTGTCAAACTTTTTCAAGTATGTTTGTAAAAAAAAAACACGAAAGAAAGATATGCTTATTTCAAGGAAATAAATAATATGTCAACTTTTCGCTCTTTATAAAAACTGCCTTATAAATATAGTCAATGGGGTAGTTAGCTTCAAATTTTGATGAATTTGCTATGTACTTTATGATAACTGTCAATTACTCATGATCACGTGCCCTGTCTCTTTTGTGATTATTATTTTTTAACGTCGGGCCGTGATTGAAGATCTTGAATGTAAGATATATTTTATTGATCAATAAACATTGATGAAAAAAAAAAAGGCAGCCCGGCATTTAGTGCTGGAGATAAAAGCCTTAGTCTGGAAGCCCGGTTCGATTCCCGTTACGAGCTTCACCGAAAAACTTTTCAAAAAAGTGTAATCCGAAAAAAAATTAAGAGAGCACTGTAATACTCACTTTGTAAAAGAAACTTAATAAATAAACTCATGATTTACATAATAACATCCCCAGTACTGTGAGTGAGAATGTTTTCTGGTCGTTCTTGTTCGTAAAGTTAGTCCCAGAATTGAGCTAGACTTTCTCCCATTCGTGTTAAAATGGTTACAGTTTCAAAGCTCTCAATTTTTGTAGGGAACTGGTAAATAAAGCTCTATTTCGATAAAGTTCAGATTGACTGACGGTGGTCTCCTCGTGGATTGATTGATTGATGTTTTACGCTGCACTCAAGGTTATTTCACTTAGATCAGGCTCACTGGCCAGAGTAAACCCCCGACCTTCGCCGAGTACCTGGCAACTCTTCCACATACGGCGACCGAGGTAATAAGTCGTTTGAACAAGTTAGTAAGTCGCTAAAACGAGTCAGTAAGTCCCCCCCCCCACCCCCCCCCCCCCCAAAAAAAAAAATCAATGTCGCTTTTACGGCTCCGTATCAAAACGTAATATCCCAACAGTAGGCCCTACATCCCTGCATCTAGGTATCTTCCAATCGTTATAGTTTATCCGTCATTTTTGTAGTGGTTTTTAATCAGATGGTTTCTGCTATTATACATTATTTATGAAATCATTGATTGATTGTTTGGTGTTTTACACTGCGCTCAAGATTATTTCACTTATATGGCGGCGTTGCCAGTTTTATTGTGGGAGGAAACCGGGCTCTATGCCCGGAGGAACCCACGACCTTCCGGTGGTAACTGGCAACCATCCCACATTGGTCGTTCGAGTATATAGGTTTAGATAGTAATCAATCAGTTGTGATATTCTTTAACCTTCAATACCAAAATCCGAGATAATAAGAAGCCCTGGGGGAATTGAAAGCTTGGGTCATTTTTCAATGGGTTTGTGTAGTTTCGAAATATAGAGTACCCTTTGTTATAGAATTAAAGTCAGATAATTCAAATAGCAATAGTAATAGTGCCCTTTTCTTCAAGGGAACGAAGTATATTATAATGCTATTAATCAGGATATTCCCTATTGGCATTATAGGGAATATCCTGATTAATGACAATTTTATTAATTGGCTATCAATGTTATTTTTCATAAAATATTTATATTATTTATCAAAAATAGTGTTTGTACATTAGCAAGTTAATAATTTTTTTTCATGTAGCTGATGATTGTTTTCTTTCAGTGATGACAACGGCGTAAAGTGAGCTAGGTGTAGCGTACCAAGAATTGTCCCCATTTTGTATATATAAAACATAGGAACATATTTCTTTATTTTTACAGATGCAATTTTTATTGCAATTTTTAATTTATGTAATGAGATAGACGGAATATTTGTTTTTCTTTGACTGTACATTGACTATTTCTTTTTTCTGTTGGTGATTTCAAGAAAAATGGCGTTAGGATTTTGAAGTGAAAGCAATGAAACGGTCGCCTGTTAGATCTCGTATTGGCCCAGTCCGTATTGGCCTTAATTTGTTTGTTCGTATTGGCCCTGGTAAGCCCCGTAGATCGAACATGGCGACCGTTTCATTGCTATCGCTTCAAAATCCCAACTACATATTTCTTTAAATAATCAACAACAGCAAAAAGAAAATAGCCAATGTACAGTTAAAGAAAAACAAATATTCCGTCTATCTCATTACATATAATATTGAAATAATTTTAAACAAAGTCCCCCCGGACTTAAATACACTTTACCATGGCTTTAACCGCAGACAACTTAAACGTGCTCTGATTCTGGCTTCCACAAATGTGACTTTCAAATTTAATGGCAATTACTATGAACAGACCGATGGCGTGTCTATGGGATCCCCCATTGCCCCCCATTAGCCGATATATTCATGAACAGCTTTGAAGAAAACTCTTTCCCAAAATATTCTGGAACACCATTTAAAACCTACAAGCGTTATGTGGATGACACCTTTCTTGTTTTTGAAAATCCCGCTCAAGTTCAGCCTTTTCTTCTATACATGAACAGTTGTCACCCTGCCATTAAATTCACATGTGAACACGAAACCAATGGATGTTTACCTTTCCTTGACATTCTCATCTCTCGATCACCTGATGGAATTACAACCACGATCTACCGAAAGAAAACTCATACTGGACTATATACGAAATGGACTAGTTTTGTACCAATGAAATATAAACTTAATCTTATTCGTACTCTCCTTAACAGGGCATGGGTATATGCAATAATTACCAACTGTTCAGCAAAGAAATTGAAAAGATAAAGGAAATGTTGTCTCTAAACCAGTACCCGTCAGATATTGTTGACAATGTTATCAAGAAATTCCTCAATAATAAATTCAACAGTGGTGAGATTTTAAAGCCTTTTGGTCCAGAAAAATTTAAACTTTTTATTAGAGTTCCATATCTTGGACCGGCATCTATCAAACTTTCAAAAGAATTAAAATCCCTTGGAAATCTTGTTCCTCATGTTCAAATTATTCTTATCAACCAGACTTTTACCATTGGAAAATACTTTAATTATAAAGATCACGAAGATGAAAATTTTAGAAGTAACGTTGTTTACAAGATAACTTGTGGTGACTGTCCTGCCTCTTATATAGGCTTTACATCTAGGCATGTAGGACAACGTTTCTCTGAACATAATATCAACAACCCTAACAGCAGATCTTCTGCAGTAGCTGACCACTGTCTCAGCAAAAGCCATAACCCTAACAAATTGACTTATGGAATCATTGATCAAGCCAATAACAAACTTAGCTTAGCTTTTAAAGAATCACTTCATATTTCTAAATTAAACCCTGATTTAAATGTACAAATTTCATCAATTCCTCTCCGTTTATTTAATGTATAACTGTATGTCTCCATTAAGGATTATGTCTGTGTTGTTGTCCCAATATTACAACACACACCCCATGGTTTTAATCTGTACAGATCCTGTTCATTTGTACTTTGGAAGCCTAATTTTGCTTATCCTACTTATTCTATCATTTTAAAGTATTAACTATGTTATGTGTTTCTCTATATATAATGCCTGTAGAAAATTGTCTATTGTGTGTTGTAATATCTGATGATGAGAGTAGCTACTCTCGAAAGCTCATAAATATACACCATCATGTACAATATAGTACGAGTTGTCCTATGTGTTTTGGCTTTAGTAAAACCACTCCATAGTAGAATTTATCAAATGAGATGAAATGTAGAGTACACAACAAAGCTATAGAGAGATAATGTGAGCCAAGTTTGGTGAATATCAGACTGGTAGTTTTCTTGGAATAAAGGTAGTAATCATTTGTAAAAATAAAGAAATATGTTTCTATGTTTTATGTACAAAAGGGGGGACAACTCTTGGTACACTACACCTAGATTTTTTAAATAAAAATATTACGAATCTACAGAACCGTAGAGAGGACAAAATTCCAAAAAGATTTCGTTCCACGAATTACTATTTCGTTCCACGAATTACTATTTCGTTCCACGAATTACTAAATTACTAATTCGTTCCACGAATTATGGCTTCCGTAGCTTACAATTCTTGAAATTTTAACAGTTTTGACTTGGACACTATTCTATTGGACTTGGCTGTAATAGTTTTAGTACAAAGCAAACAATCTTCAGGCTGACCAGTCCACTGATATGATGGGGTGTAAATATACAAACCTTGTGTGTCCAGCCTAATAGAATACTTCAGTGGATGTCATTGTCCCCTATATCTCTATTTAAACAGCCACTCTGATAAATACCAGATGGGTAATAAAGTGGGAAAATGGTCTTTTTTGTTATAATAGCGCAAATTAAACTATCCAAGAAAACGGTCTCAGAATGTATAAATTAATTGGCTTCCAGTGTTACTCTGGACCAAGTGTACTAAAAAAAGCATTGATATATATTAATATATATTTTGGTTGTAGGTTATGAGATGTAGTTTATAACCTTGTTGTTTGCTAGAAATAGGTTATGAGATGGAGTTTATAACCTTGTATTTTGTGTTGGTTGTAGGATATGAGATGGAGTTCATAACCTTGTTTGCTAGAAGTAGGTTATGAGATGGAGTTTATAACCTTGTGGTTTGCTGGTTGTAGGATATGAGATGTAGTTTATTACCTTGTTGTTTGCTAGAAGTAGGTTATGAGATGGAGTTTATAACCTTGTTGCTTGTAGGTTGTAAGATGGAGTTTATAACCTTGTTGTTTGCTAGAAGAAGGTTATGTGATGGAGTTTAATACTTGTTGTTTGCTGGTTGTAGGTTGTAAGATGGAGTTTATAACCTTGTTGTTTGCTAGAAGTAGGTTATGAGATGGAGTTTATAACCTTGTTGTTTGTTGGTTGTAGGTTATGAGATGTAGTTTATAACCTTGTTGTTTGCTAGAAAAAGGTTATGATATGGAGTTTATAACCTTGTGGTTTGCTGGTTGTAGGATATGAGATGTAGTTTATAACCTTGTTGTTTGCTAGAAAAAGGTTATGAGATGGAGTTTATAACCTTGTTTTTTGTGTTGGTTGTAGGATATGAGATGTAGTTCATAACCTTGTTGTTTGCTAGAAGTAGGTTATGAGATGGAGTTTATAACCTTGTTGTTTGTTGGTTGTAGGTTATGAGATGTAGTTTATAACCTTGTTGTTTGCTAGAAAAAAGTTATGAGATGGAGTTTATAACCTTGTGGTTTGCTGGTTGTAGGATATGAGATGTAGTTTACAACCTTGTTGTTTGCTAGAAAAAGGTTATGAGATGTAGTTTATAACCTTGTTGTTTGCTAGAAGAAGGTTATGAGATGGAGTTTATAACCTTGTTTTTTGTGTTGGTTGTAGGATATGAGATGGAGTTCATAACCTTGTTGTTTGTTAGAAGTAGGTTATGTGATGGAGTTTATAACCTTGTTGTTTGCTGGTTGTAGGTTATGAGATGTAGTTTATAACCTTGTTGTTTGCTAGGAAAAGGTTATGAAATGGAGTTTATAACCTTGTTTTTTGTGTTGGTTGTAGGATATGAGATGGAGTTCATAACCTTGTTGTTTGCTAGAAGTAGGTTATGAGATGGAGTTTATAACCTTGTTGTTTGTTGGCTGTAGGTTATGAGATGTAGTTTACAACCTTGTTGTTTGCTAGAAAAAGGTTATGAGATGGAGTTTATAACCTTGTTTTTTGTGTTGGTTGTAGGATATGAGATGGAGTTCATAACCTTGTTGTTTGCTAGAAGTAGGTTATGAGATGGAGTTTATAACCTTGTTGTTTGCTGGTTGTAGGTTATGAGATGTAGTTTATAACCTTGTTGTTTGCTAGGAAAAGGTTATGAGATGGAGTTTATAACCTTGTTTTTTGTGTTGGTTGTAGGATATGAGATGGAGTTCATAACCTTGTTGTTTGCTAGAAGTAGGTTATGAGATGGAGCTTATAACCTTGTTGTTTGCTGGTTGTAGGTTATGAGATGTAGTTTATAACCTTGATGTTTGCTAGGAAAAGGTTATGAGATGGAGTTTATAACCTTGTTTTTTGTGTTGGTTGTAGGATATGATATGGAGTTCATAACCTTTTTGTTTGCTAGAAGTAGGTTATGAGATGGAGTTTATAACCTTGTTGTTTGCCGGTTGCAGGTTGTAAGATGGAGTTTATAACCTTGTTGTTTGCTGGTTGTAGGTTGTAAGATGGAGTTTATAACCTTGTTGTTTGCTAGAAGTAGGTTATGAGATGGACTTTATAACCTTGTTGTTTGCTGGTTGTAGGTTGAAAGATGGAGTTTATAACCTTGTTGTTTGCTAGAAGTAGGTTATGAGATGGAGTTTATAACCTTGTTGCTTGTAGGTTGTAAGATGGAGTTTATAACCTTGTTGTTTGCTAGAAGAAGGTTATGAGATGGAGTTTAATACTTGTTGTTTGCTGGTTGTAGGTTGTAAGATAGAGTTTATAACCTTGATGTTTGCTAGAAGTAGGTTATGAGATGGAGTTTATAACCTGGTTGTTTGTTGGTTGTAGGTTATGAGATGTAGTTTATAACCTTGTTCTTTGTGTTGGTTGTAGGATATGAGATGGAGTTCATAACCTTGTTGTTTGTTAGAAGTAGGTTATGTGATGGAGTTTATAACCTTGTTGTTTGCTGGTTGTAGGTTATGAGATGTAGTTTATAACCTTGTTGTTTGCTAGGAAAAGGTTATGAAATGGAGTTTATAACCTTGTTTTTTGTGTTGGTTGTAGGATATGAGATGGAGTTCATAACCTTGATGTTTGCTAGAAAAAGGTTATGAGATGGAGTTTATAACCTTGTTTTTTGTGTTGGTTGTAGGATATGAGATGTAGTTCATAACCTTGTTGTTTGTTAGAAATAGTTTATGTGATGGAGTTTATAACCTTGTTGTTTGTTGGTTGTAGGTTATGAGATGTAGTTTATAACCTTGTTGTTTGCTAGAAAAAAGTTATGAGATGGAGTTTATAACCTTGTGGTTTGCTGGTTGTAGGATATGAGATGTAGTTTACAACCTTGTTGTTTGCTAGAAAAAGGTTATGAGATGTAGTTTATAACCTTGTTGTTTGCTAGAAGAAGGTTATGAGATGGAGTTTATAACCTTGTTTTTTGTGTTGGTTGTAGGATATGAGATGGAGTTCATAACCTTGTTGTTTGTTAGAAGTAGGTTATGTGATGGAGTTTATAACCTTGTTGTTTGCTGGTTGTAGGTTATGAGATGTAGTTTATAACCTTGTTGTTTGCTAGGAAAAGGTTATGAAATGGAGTTTATAACCTTGTTTTTTTGTGTTGGTTGTAGGATATGAGATGGAGTTCATAACCTTGTTGTTTGCTAGAAGAAGGTTATGAGATGGAGTTTATAACCTTGTTGTTTGTTGGCTGTAGGTTATGAGATGTAGTTTACAACCTTGTTGTTTGCTAGAAAAAGGTTATGAGATGGAGTTTATAACCTTGTTTTTTGTGTTGGTTGTAGGATATGAGATGGAGTTCATAACCTTGATGTTTGCTAGAAGTACATGTAGGTTATGAGATGGAGTTTATAACCTTCTTGTTTGCTGGTTGTAGGTTATGAGATGTAGTTTATAACCTTGTTGTTTGCTAGGAAAAGGTTATGAGATGGAGTTTATAACCTTGTTTTTTGTGTTGGTTGTAGGATATGAGATGGAGTTCATAACCTTGTTGTTTGCTAGAAGTACATGTAGGTTATGAGATGGAGCTTATAACCTTGTTGTTTGCTGGTTGTAGGTTATGAGATGTAGTTTATAACCTTGATGTTTGCTAGGAAAAGGTTATGAGATGGAGTTTATAACTTTGTTTTTTGTGTTGGTTGTAGGATATGATATGGAGTTCATAACCTTTTTGTTTGCTAGAAGTAGGTTATGAGATGGAGTTTATAACCTTGTTGTTTGCCGGTTGCAGGTTGTAAGATGGAGTTTATAACCTTGTTGTTTGCTGGTTGTAGGTTGTAAGATGAAGTTTATAACCTTGTTGTTTGCTAGAAGTAGGTTATGAGATGGACTTTATAACCTTGTTGTTTGCTGGTTGTAGGTTGAAAGATGGAGTTTATAACCTTGTTGTTTGCTAGAAGTAGGTTATGAGATGGAGTTTATAACCTTGTTGCTTGTAGGTTGTAAGATGGAGTTTATAACCTTGTTGTTTGCTAGAAGAAGGTTATGAGATGGAGTTTAATACTTGTTGTTTGCTGGTTGTAGGTTGTAAGATAGAGTTTATAACCTTGATGTTTGCTAGAAGTAGGTTATGAGATGGAGTTTATAACCTTGTTGTTTGTTGGTTGTAGGTTATGAGATGTAGTTTATAACCTTGTTGTTTGTGTTGGTTGTAGGATATGAGATGGAGTTCATAACCTTGTTGTTTGTTAGAAGTAGGTTATGTGATGGAGTTTATAACCTTGTTGTTTGCTGGTTGTAGGTTATGAGATGTAGTTTATAACCTTGTTGTTTGCTAGGAAAAGGTTATGAAATGGAGTTTATAACCTTGTTTTTTGTGTTGGTTGTAGGATATGAGATGGAGTTCATAACCTTGATGTTTGCTAGAAGTACATGTAGGTTATGAGATGGAGTTTATAACCTTGTTGTTTGCTGGTTGTAGGTTATGAGATGTAGTTTATAACCTTGTTGTTTGCTAGGAAAAGGTTATGAGATGGAGTTTATAACCTTGTTTTTTGTGTTGGTTGTAGGATATGAGATGGAGTTCATAACCTTGTTGTTTGCTAGAAGTAGGTTATGAGATGGAGCTTATAACCTTGTTGTTTGCTGGTTGTAGGTTATGAGATGTAGTTTATAACCTTGATGTTTGCTAGGAAAAGGTTATGAGATGGAGTTTATAACCTTGTTTTTTGTGTTGGTTGTAGGATATGATATGGAGTTCATAACCTTTTTGTTTGCTAGAAGTAGGTTATGAGATGGAGTTTATAACCTTGTTGTTTGCCGGTTGCAGGTTGTAAGATGGAGTTTATAACCTTGTTGTTTGCTGGTTGTAAGATGGAGTTTATAACCTTGTTGTTTGCTAGAAGTAGGTTATGAGATGGACTTTATAACCTTGTTGTTTGCTGGTTGTAGGTTGAAAGATGGAGTTTATAACCTTGTTGTTTGCTAGAAGTAGGTTATGAGATGGAGTTTATAACCTTGTTGCTTGTAGGTTGTAAGATGGAGTTTATAACCTTGTTGTTTGCTAGAAGAAGGTTATGAGATGGAGTTTAATACTTGTTGTTTGCTGGTTGTAGGTTGTAAGATAGAGTTTATAACCTTGATGTTTGCTAGAAGTAGGTTATGAGATGAGATGGAGTTTATAACCTTGTTGTTTGTTGGTTGTAGGTTATGAGATGTAGTTTATAACCTTGTTGTTTGCTAGAAAAAGGTTATGATATGGAGTTTATAACCTTGTTTTTTGTGTTGGTTGTAGGATATGAGATGTAGTTCATAACCTTAATGTTTGTTAGAAATAGTTTATGTGATGGAGTTTATAACCTTGTTGTTTGTTGGTTGTAGGTTATGAGATGTAGTTTATAACCTTGTTGTTTGCTAGAAAAAGGTTATGAGATGTAGTTTATAACCTTGTTGTTTGCTAGAAGAAGGTTATGAGATGGAGTTTATAACCTTGTTTTTTGTGTTGGTTGTAGGATATGAGATGGAGTTCATAACCTTGTTGTTTGTTAGAAGTAGGTTATGTGATGGAGTTTATAACCTTGTTGTTTGCTGGTTGTAGGTTATGAGATGTAGTTTATAACCTTGTTGTTTGCTAGGAAAAGGTTATGAAATGGAGTTTATAACCTTGTTTTTTGTGTTGGTTGTAGGATATGAGATGGAGTTCATAACCTTGTTGTTTGCTAGAAGTAGGTTATGAGATGGAGTTTATAACCTTGTTGTTTGTTGGCTGTAGGTTATGAGATGTAGTTTACAACCTTGTTGTTTGCTAGAAAAAGGTTATGAGATGGAGTTTATAACCTTGTTTTTTGTGTTGGTTGTAGGATATGAGATGGAGTTCATAACCTTGTTGTTTGCTAGAAGTACATGTAGGTTATGAGATGGAGTTTATAACCTTGTTGTTTGCTGGTTGTAAATGTAGGTTATGAGATGTAGTTTATAACCTTGTTGTTTGCTAGGAAAAGGTTATGAGATGGAGTTTATAACCTTGTTTTTTGCTAGAAAAAAGTTATGAGATGGAGTTTATAACCTTGTGGTTTGCTGGTTGTAGGATATGAGATGTAGTTTACAACCTTGTTGTTTGCTAGAAAAAGGTTATGAGATGTAGTTTATAACCTTGTTGTTTGCTAGAAGAAGGTTATGAGATGGAGTTTATAACCTTGTTATTTGTGTTGGTTGTAGGATATGAGATGGAGTTCATAACCTTGTTGTTTGTTAGAAGTAGGTTATGTGATGGAGTTTATAACCTTGTTGTTTGCTGGTTGTAGGTTATGAGATGTAGTTTATAACCTTGTTGTTTGCTAGGAAAAGGTTATGAAATGGAGTTTATAACCTTGTTTTTTGTGTTGGTTGTAGGATATGAGATGGAGTTCATAACCTTGTTGTTTGCTAGAAGTAGGTTATGAGATGGAGTTTATAACCTTGTTGTTTGTTGGCTGTAGGTTATGAGATGTAGTTTACAACCTTGTTGTTTGCTAGAAAAAGGTTATGAGATGGAGTTTATAACCTTGATTTTTGTGTTGGTTGTAGGATATGAGATGGAGTTCATAACCTTGTTGTTTGCTAGAAGTACATGTAGGTTATGAGATGGAGTTTATAACCTTGTTGTTTGCTGGTTGTAGGTTATGAGATGTAGTTTATAACCTTGTTGTTTGCTAGGAAAAGGTTATGAGATGGAGTTTATAACCTTGTTTTTTGTGTTGGTTGTAGGATATGAGATGGAGTTCATAACCTTGTTGTTTTCTAGAAGTAGGTTATGAGATGGAGCTTATAACCTTGTTGTTTGCTGGTTGTAGGTTATGAGATGTAGTTTATAACCTTGATGTTTGCTAGGAAAAGGTTATGAGATGGAGTTTATAACCTTGTTTTTTGTGTTGGTTGTAGGATATGATATGGAGTTCATAACCTTTTTGTTTGCTAGAAGTAGGTTATGAGATGGAGTTTATAACCTTGTTGTTTGCCGGTTGCAGGTTGTAAGATGGAGTTTATAACCTTGTTGTTTGCTGGTTGTAGGTTGTAAGATGGAGTTTATAACCTTGTTGTTTGCTAATAGTAGGTTATGAGATGGACTTTATAACCTTGTTGTTTGCTGGTTGTAGGTTGAAAGATGGAGTTTATAACCTTGTTGTTTGCTAGAAGTAGGTTATGAGATGGAGTTTATAACCTTGTTGCTTGTAGGTTGTAAGATGGAGTTTATAACCTTGTTGTTTGCTAGAAGAAGGTTATGAGATGGAGTTTAATACTTGTTGTTTGCTGGTTGTAGGTTGTAAGATGGAGTTTATAACCTTGTTGTTTGCTAGAAGTAGGTTATGAGATGGAGTTTATAACCTTGTTGTTTGTTGGTTGTAGGTTATGAGATGTAGTTTATAACCTTGTTGTTTGCTAGAAAAAGGTTATGATATGGAGTTTATAACCTTGTGGTTTGCTGGTTGTAGGATATGAGATGTAGTTTATAACCTTGTTGTTTGCTAGAAAAAGGTTATGAGATGGAGTTTATAACCTTGTTTTTTGTGTTGGTTGTAGGATATGAGATGTAGTTCATAACCTTGTTGTTTGTTAGAAATAGTTTATGTGATGGAGTTTATAACCTTGTTGTTTGTTGGTTGTAGGTTATGAGATGTAGTTTATAACCTTGTTGTTTGCTAGAAAAAGGTTATGAGATGGAGTTTATAACCTTGCGGTTTGCTGGTTGTAGGATATGAGATGTAGTTTACAACCTTGTTGTTTGCTAGAAAAAGGTTATGAGATGTAGTTTATAACCTTGTTGTTTGCTAGAAGAAGGTTATGAGATGGAGTTTATAACCTTGTTTTTTGTGTTGGTTGTAGGATATGAGATGGAGTTCATAACCTTGTTGTTTGTTAGAAGTAGGTTATGTGATGGAGTTTATAACCTTGTTGTTTGCTGGTTGTAGGTTATGAGATGTAGTTTATAACCTTGTTTGCTAGGAAAAGGTTATGAGATGGAGTTTATAACCTTGTTTTTTGTGTTGGTTGTAGGATATGAGATGGAGTTCATAACCTTGTTGTTTGCTAGAAGTAGGTTATGAGATGGAGTTTATAACCTTGTTGTTTGTTGGCTGTAGGTTATGAGATGTAGTTTACAACCTTGTTGTTTGCTAGAAAAAGGTTATGAGATGGAGTTTAAAACCTTGTTTTTTGTGTTGGTTGTAGGATATGAGATGGAGTTCATAACCTTGTTGTTTGCTAGAAGTACATGTAGGTTATGAGATGGAGTTTATAACCTTGTTGTTTGCTGGTTGTAGGTTATGAGATGTAGTTTATAACCTTGTTGTTTGCTAGAAAAAGGTTATGAGATGGAGTTTATAACCTTGTTTTTTGTGTTGGTTGTAGGATATGAGATGGAGTTCATAACCTTGTTGTTTGCTAGAAGTAGGTTATGAGATGGAGCTTATAACCTTGTTGTTTGCTGGTTGTAGGTTATGAGATTTAGTTTATAACCTTGATGTTTGCTAGGAAAAGGTTATGAGATGGAGTTTATAACCTTGTTTTTTGTGTTGGTTGTAGGATATGAGATGGAGTTCATAACCTTTTTGTTTGCTAGAAGTAGGTTATGAGATGGAGTTTATAACCTTGTTGTTTGCCGGTTGCAGGTTGTAAGATGGAGTTTATAACCTTGTTGTTTGCTGGTTGTGAGATGGAGTTTATGGTTGTTTTGTTTGTTGTTTGTTACATATTTTTGTCTGTCCCGGGGGTTACAAAAGGATTCCAGAAATTCTACTGACCAAGGCTAAGCTCCTGTCAGTCGTCATTCTAATGAAATATCATAGGTTTGGTTTGTTACAACAATTTATGGGGTGTAAAGGTCTAAATGATATACCCCTTTTTAACACAATTAGAAACTTGTCTCCATGGTTATTTTAGACAAGAAGATTTTCCCTGTGCCTGTGTGTTTTAGTGATCATAAAAAATATATATATATATTAAACATCAGGTACACATTTCTGATAAAAAAAACTCTTGAAAACACACACAAAATATGTGGACCCAAATCAAATTTGGTATGCGACACATCATCTACCTATAAGGTATATATACTCTAAAAGAATTGGAGAGATTATATCAAAACGAAAGAAGTTCTGGAGCCAAAGGGGAATATTACATAATCCAATATGGCTACCATATTAAGCAACAGGTGATGTCAGAAATGGTACGTGAAACACCGTCTGCCAATAAGGTATATACTCTGAAAGAATCGTCAAGATCGGATCAGAACTTTAGAAGTTATGGAGCGGAAAAGAATATATTACATAATCCTACATGTATATGGCTGCCATATTATGCAACGGGTGAAGTTTGAAATGGTACACGACACACCGTCTGTCCATAAGGTATATTCTATGAAAGAATTGTCAAGATCGGATCAAACTCTTCAAGTTATGGAACAAAAAGGAACGAAGATATAGACTAAGACAGAATATTACCTAATCCAATTTTGAAGCCATATTATGCAATTGACAATGTCCTAAATGGTTCATGACACACCTTCTAGCCCTAAAGTATATGTTGTAAAAAAATTGTAAAGATCGGATCAAAACTCTTCAAGTTATGGAGCGGAAGGGAACGAAGACATAGACTTATGTAGAAGCCATATTATGCAATGGACAATATCCTAAATGGTTCATGACACACCTTCTACCCCTAAAGTATATGTTGTAAAAAATTTGACTAAGACTAAGATCGGATCAAAACTTTTCACGTTATGAAGGGGAAGGGAATCCGGGACGGACGACCGGACGGACGGACGGCGCTGGTGATACCATAATACGACCGACTATTTCAAAGTCGGGCGTATAAAAAGTCATTTTGGAGTCAGAAACCCGGACAAGGATTGGATATTCCAACTGCATTGTCTAGGGGAATGTTATATGAAATCAAAAGCATTAATTAGACGTACGCCTACCTATATGTTACGTAGCAGGTCAACATGAATGTGTCAATGACTTCCTTCTGGTTAGTGCTCACGAGCAAATGGACAACATACAACTGCATTGTCTAGGGAAATGTTATATGATATCAAAAGCATTAATTAGACGTACCTATATGTTACACGAATGTGTCAATGACTTCCTTCTAGTTAGTGTTCACGAGCAAATGGACAACATACAACTGCATTGTCTAGGGAAATGTTATATGAAATCAAAAGCATTAATTAGACGTACCTATATGTTACACGAATGTGTCAATGACTTCCTTCTAGTTAGTGCTCACGAGCAAATGGACAACATACAACACTCCTATTTATGAGAAACAACATTAGTTTCGTTTTCTGAACTAAATGATCTGGGTCAGCCGGGCTATAGGCCTAGCTATATATACCTGGGTTATTCCCGGCCCCGGTTTTATTACGCGCGTCTATCCATAGGTTAATATATGTCACCAGCTGCAGCAGGCCTGCATGGTAGCCTAATCTAACATTGAGTTGAGCCTCCTGTTATCCGTTGAGATCGTGTGGAAGATCTCGTACAATGGCCGATATGTGGTGGTGGTGATTAGATTTATTGGCGTGTGCCAGCCCAAATATAGGGCTGATTTACGCCACAACATTATATTAAAATGCTAGATCAAAAGTTAAGTTTTAGAATCGTTTAGTTGCCACAGCATACTGACCTACTGCAGCTAATACCTTAGCAGAATTTTCGTCAGGAGACAATAAAGTATCCAAGGTTAGGTTGCCACCAACAATACGTCTAAGCTTAGCCCGATGCCTGGTAAACTTAGATCAGATACACAAGAAGTGACTAACTGTTTCCTCTACTAGACAACAGTCACATAACCCTGTAGGATGAAATGGCCGATATGTGCATCATTATTCCATTAATAAAGACACGCTTTGTATGAAGCCGCATTTCCATTGGTTATTACAGATGTTACAAACTTTGGACTACAGTACTCTGAAACTAGAGTCGTGCATTAAAACTCATCCATAAGTAATCCTCGTCTTGATTTTAACTCTTATTAAGAGACATAGAAATTGTAGGCATTTATGTCCACATCCGCCAACCATACACCTCAGGTCAGTTGACTAATGTATTGTATCTTGTCAGTCTGTATAACGTCAGGGATTCACATGCGTGAAATAAACTCTCTGAAACTTCGCGTGAAGTACTCTTTGATCAAGGAGTATATATCAAGGAGTATAGACTATCTATACTCCTTGCCTTTGATTGACAGCAGGCCATTTTATACGGAAGCGTATTAGGGCCATAAGTTACTAACTTTGAATTAACCTAGTTAGCTAATTCGAAGTTATTCCGGATTGTCAGGCAATTAAGAACTCTAATTTAAAATTATTATCTCCAAATTAGGAGATAGTAACTCCGAATAATAAAAAAAATGTTTTCCCATGACCGTGTTTACGTTTAAGTAATTTTGAATGTAGCCGTGAAACTTATTGAATCTTATAGCCACGTCTAAAGGAGATTTCGCGAGAATGCGATCGCTGGGATATATCCAAGAGTATTTGACGTACCTGAATCCCTGACTGGAGAACCAGGCCTCCTGGCGAGGGTACCAGTCCTCTTAACTGAGGGAAACCAGTCCTCATGAATGGGGGAAACCAGGCCTCCTGACGAGGGTACCAGTACTCTTAACTGAGGGAAACCAGTCCTCTTAACTGAGGGAAACCAGTCCTCATGAATGGGGGAAACCAGGCCTCCTGACGAGGGTACCAGTACTCTTAACTGAGGGAAACCAGTCCTCTTAACTGAGGGAAACCAGTCCTCATGAATGGGGGAAACCAGGCCTCCTGACGAGGGTACCAGTACTCTTAACTGAGGGAAACCAGTCCTCATGAATGGGGGAAACCAGGCCTCCTGACGAGGGTACCAGTCCTCTTAACTGAGGGAAACCAGTCTTCATGAATGGGAGAAACCAGGCCTTATGACACGAGGAAACCAGTCCTCTTAACTGAGGGAAACCAGTCCTCTTAGCTGAGGGAAACCAGGCCTCCTGACGAGGGAACCAGTCCTCTTAACTGGGGGAAACCAGTCCTCATAAATGGGGAAAACCAGTCCTCATAAATGGGGAAAACCAGGCCTTATGACGAGGATACCAGTCCTCTTAACTGAGGGAAACCAGTCCTCTTAGCTGAGGGAAACCAGGCCTCCTGACGAGGGAACCAGTCCTCTTAACTGGGGGAAACCAGTCCTCATAAATGGGGGAAACCAGGCCTTATGACGAGGGAACCAGTCCTCTTAACTGGGAGAAACCAGGCCTTATGACACAAGGAAACCAGTCCCTATAACTGGGGGAAACCAGGCCTCATAACTGGGGGAAACCAGTCCTCATAAATGGGGGAAACCAGTCCCCATAACTGGGAGAAACCAGGCCTATTGACTGGATGAAACTAGTCCTCATAACTGGCAGAAATCAGGCCCTATGACACGAGGAAACCAGTCCTCATAACTGGGGGAAACCAGGCCTTATGACACGAGGAAACCAGTCCTCATAACTGGGGGAAACCATGCAGGCCTTATAACTGAAGGAAACAAGGTCTCACGACTGGACAAAAACAAGGCCACGTGAGAGGTGGAAAACAGACGATACGACAGGAGGAAACTAGACCCTATGACCGATGGAAAGCAGGCGTCGTGAGTGGAGGAAACGTGACCTTGTGATCAGTGGAAACCAGACCCTTTGGCGAGAGGAAACCAGGCCCTGTGGCAATTAGGACGAATTTCATGACCTCAGGAAACAACGTTCTATGGTAGGAGGACTTGGATCAGAGAAAATCAGGCTTTTTAACTGGAGGAACCCATGCTTCATGGCTGGATGAATCTAGGCTCTATGACTGGAGGAAATCCATAAACCTTGCATCTAACCAACCAAGTTGATTGGATGGAGATTCTGGAGATAGACCTGTTATCTATGACAGAAGGAAACCTAGCTCTATAACAGGATGAAATCAGGCTCTATGACAGGAAGAAACCAGGCTCCATGAAGGATGAAATCAGGCTCTATGACAGGAAGACACCAGGCTCCATGAAGGATGAAATCAGGCTCTATGACAGGAAGAGACCAGGCTCCATGAAGGATGAAATCAGACTCTATGACAAAAAGAAACCAGGCTCCATGACAGGATGAAACCAGGCTCTATGACAGGAAGAAACCAGGCTCCATGAAGGATGAAATCAGGCTCTATGACAGGAAGAAACCAGGCTCCATGAAGGATGAAATCAGGCTCTATGACAGGAAGAAACCAGGCTCCATGAAGGATGAAATCAGGCTCTATGACGAAGAAACCAGGCTCCATGAAGAATGAAACCAGGCTCTATGACAGGAAGAAACCAGGCTCCATGAAGGATGAAATCAGGTTCTATGACAAAAAGAAACCAGGCTCCATGACAGGACGAAACCAGGCTCTATGACAGGAAGAAACCAGGCTACATGAAGGATGAAATCAGGCTCTATGACAAAAAGAAACCAGGCTCCATGGCAGGATGAAATCAGGCTCTATGACAGGAAGAGACCAGGCTCCATGACAGGAGGAAACCAGGCTCTATGACCAAACAAACTACCTCTATGAGAGGACAAAACCAGGTTGTATGACAGGAGGAAACCAGGTTCTATGAGAGGACAAAACCAGGCTCCATGACAGGAGGAAACCAGGCTTTATGACAGGAGAAAAACAAGCTCCATGATTTTGAAAGAAGGAAACCAAGCTCTATGATAGAATGAAATCAGGCTCTATGACAGGAGGAAACCAGGCTCTATGACCAAACAAACTACCTCTATGAGAGGACAAAACCAGGTTGTATGACAGGAGGAAACCAGGCTCTATGAGAGGAGGAAACCAGGCTGTATGTATTGATGAAACATGGCTCTGACTGACAGAAACCAGGTTCTTGACTGGAAGAAACCAGGCTTTATTATGTTCATGCTTTAAAATGTGGGTGGAGGAAAGAGGGTACTATAATGGACATAATGGACAAACGCAAGCTCTATAGCAGGAGGAAACCAAACTATATGGCTGGAGGAAACCATGCTCTGTGAAAGGAGGAAAGAGGGTTCTATAAGGGACAGACCCGGCTCTATGGCAGGAGGAAACCAAACTATATGGCTGGAGGAAACCATGCTCTGTAAAAGGAGGAAAGAGGGTTCTATAAGGGACAGACCCGGGTCTATGGCAGAAGGAAACCAAGCTGTATGGCTGGAGGAAACCATGCTCTGTAAAAGGAGGAAAGAGGGTTCTATAAGGGACAGACCCGGGTCTATGGCAGAAGGAAACCAAGCTGTATGGCTGGAAGAAACCATGCTCTGTAAAAGGAGGAAAGAGGGTTCTATAAGGGACAGACCCGGGTCTATGGCAGAAGGAAACCAAGCTGTATGGCTGGAGGAAACCATGCTCTGTAAAAGGAGGAAAGAGGGTTCTATAAGGGACAGACCCGGGTCTATGGCAGAAGGAAACCAAGCTGTATGGCTGGAGGAAACCATGCTCTGAAAAAGGAGGAAAGAGGGTTCTATAAGGGACAGACCCGGGTCTATGGCAGAAGGAAACCAAGCTGTATGGCTGGAGGAAACCATGCTCTGTAAAAGGAGGAAAGAGGGTTCTATAAGGGACAGACCCGGGTCTATAGCAGAAGGAAACCAAGCTGTATGGCTGGAGGAAACCATGCTCTGTGAAAGGAGGAAAGAGGGTTCTATAACGGACAGACCCGGCTCTATGGCAGAAGGAAACCAAGCTGTATGGCTGGAGGAAACCATGCTCTGTAAAAGGAGGAAAGAGGGTTCTATAACGGACAGACCCGGCTCTATGGCAGAAGGAAACCAAGCTGTATGGCTGGAGGAAACCATGCTCTGTAAAAGGAGGAAAGAGGGTTCTATAACAGACAAAGACAAGCTCTATAGCTGAAGGAAACCAAGCTGTATTGCTGGAGGAAACCATGCTTTGTAAAAGGAGGAAAGAGGGTTCTATAACGGACAGACCCGGCTCTATAGCAGGAGGAAACCAAACTATATGGGTGGAGGAAACCATGCTTTGTAAAAGGAGGAAAGAGGGTTCTATAACGGACAGACCCGGCTCTATAGCAGGAGGAAACCAGGTTGTATGGCAAGAGGAAACCAAACTATATGGGTGGAGGAAACCATGCTCTGTAAAAGGAGGAAAGAGGGTTCTATAAGGGACAGACCCGGCTCTATGGCAGAAGGAAACCAAGCTGTATGGCAGGAGGAAACCATGCTCTGTAAAAGGAGGAAAGAGGGTTCTATAAGGGACAGACCCGGCTCTATAGCTGAAGGAAACCAAGCTGTATGGCTGGAGGAAACCATGCTCTGTAAAAGGAGGAAAGAGGGTTCTATAACAGACAAAGACAAGCTCTATGGCAGGAGGAAACCAAGCTGTATGGCTGGAGGAAACCATGCTCTGAAAAAGAGGAAAGAGGGTTCTATAAGGGACAGACCCGGCTCTATGGCAGGAGGAAACCAAGCTGTATGGCTGGAGGAAACCATGCTCTGAAAAGGAGGAAAGAGGGTTCTATAAGGGACAGACCCGGCTCTATGGCAGGAGGAAACCAAGCTGTATGGCGGGAGGAAACCATGCTCTGTAAAAGGAGGAAAGAGGGTTCTATAAGGGACAGACCCGGCTCTATGGCAGAAGGAAACCAAGCTGTATGGCTGGAGGAAACCATGCTCTGTGAAAGGAGGAAAGAGGGTTCTATATCGGACAGACCCGGCTCTATGGCAGAAGGAAACCAAGCTGTATGGCTGGAGGAAACCACGCTCTGTAAAAGAAGGAAAGAGGGTTCTATAAGGGACAGACCCGGCTCTATGGCAGAAGGAAACCAAGCTGTATGGCTGGAGGAAACCATGCTCTGTGAAAGGAGGAAAGAGGGTTCTATAAGGGACAGGCCCGGCTCTATGGCAGAAGGAAACCAAGCTGTATGGCTGGAGGAAACCATGCTCTGTAAAAGGAGGAAAGAGGGTTCTATAAGGGACAGACCCGGCTCTATGGCAAGAGGAAACCAAACTATATGGGTGGAGGAAACCATGCTCTGTAAAAGGAGGAAAGAGGGTTCTATAAGGGACAGACCCGGCTCTATAGCTGAAGGAAACCAAGCTGTATGGCTGGAGGAAACCATGCTCTGTAAAAAGGAGGAAAGAGGGTTCTATAACAGACAAAGACAAGCTCTATGGCAGGAGGAAACCAAGCTGTATGGCTGGAGGAAACCATGCTCTGAAAAAGAGGAAAGAGGGTTCTATAAGGGACAGACCCGGCTCTATGGCAGGAGGAAACCAAGCTGTATGGCTGGAGGAAACCATGCTCTGTAAAAGGAGGAAAGAGGGTTCTATAAGGGACAGACCCGGCTCTATGGCAGGAGGAAACCAAGCTGTATGGCGGGAGGAAACCATGCTCTGTAAAAGGAGGAAAGACGGTTCTATAAGGGACAACCCCGGCTCTTTGGCAGAAGGAAACCAAGCTGTATGGCTGGAGGAAACCATGCTCTGTGAAAGGAGGAAAGAGGGTTCTATATCGGACAGACCCGGCTCTATGGCAGAAGGAAACCAAGCTGTATGGCTGGAGGAAACCACGCTCTGTAAAAGAAGGAAAGAGGGTTCTATAAGGGACAGACCCGGCTCTATGGCAGAAGGAAACCAAGCTGTATGGCTGGAGGAAACCATGCTCTGTGAAAGGAGGAAAGAGGGTTCTATAAGGGACAGGCCCGGCTCTATGGCAGAAGGAAACCAAGCTGTATGGCTGGAGGAAACCATGCTCTGTAAAAGGAGGAAAGAGGGTTCTATAAGGGACAGACCCGGCTCTATGGCAAGAGGAAACCAAACTATATGGGTGGAGGAAACCATGCTCTGTAAAATGAGGAAAGAGGGTTCTATAACGAACAAAGACGGGCTCTATAGCTGAAGGAAACCAAGTTGTATGGCTGGAGGAAACCATGCTCTGTAAAAGGAGGGAAGGAGGGTTCTATAACAGACAGACCCGGCTCTATGGCAAGAGGAAACCAAACTATATGGGTCGAGGAAACCATGCTCTGTAAAAGGAGGAAAGAGGGTTCTATATCGGACAGACCCGGCTCTATGGCAGAAGGAAACCAAGCTGTATGGCTGGAGGAAACCATGCTCTGTAAAAGGAGGAAAGAGGGTTCTATAACAGACAAACCCGGCTCTATAGCAGGAGGAAACCAGGCTGTATGGCTGGAGGAAACCATGCTCTGTAAAAGGAGGAAAGAGGGTTCTATAAGGGACAGACCCGGCTCTATGGCAGAAGGAAACCAAGCTCTGTAAAAAGAGGGTTCTATAACGAACAGACCCGGCTCTATGGCAGAAGGAAACCAAGCTGTATGGCTGGAGGAAACCAAGCTCTGTAAACGGAGGAAAGAGGGTTCTATAACAAACAGACCCGGCTCTATAGCAGGCGGAAACCAAGCTGTATGCCTGGAGGAAACCATGATCTGTAAAAGGAGGAAAGAGGGTTCTATAAGGGACAGACCCGGCTCTATGGCAGGAGGAAACCAAGCTGTATGGCTGGAGGAAACCATGCTCTGTAAAAGGAGGAAAGAGGGTTCTATAACGGACAAAGACGGGCTCTATAGCTGAAGGAAACCAAACTGTATGGCTGGAGGAAACCATGCTCTGTAAAAGGAGGAAAGAGGGTTCTATAACGGACAGACCCGGCTCCATGGCAGAAGGAAACCAAGCTGTGTAGCTGGAGGAAACCATGCTCTGTAAATGGAGGAAAGAGGGTTCTATAACAGACAAAGACAGGCTCTATAGCTGAAGGAAACCAGGCTGTATGGCTGGAGGAAACCATCCTCTGTAAAAGGAGGAAAGAGGGTTCTATAAGGGACAGACCCGGCTCTATGGCAGAAGGAAACCAAGCTGTATGGCGGGAGGAAACCATGCTCTGTAAAAAGAGGGTTCTATAACGAACAGACCCGGCTCTATGGCAGAAGGAAACCAAGCTGTATGGCTGGAGGAAACCAAGCTCTGTAAAAGGAGGAAAGAGGGTTCTATAACAGACAAAGCCAGGCTCTATGGCAGAAGGAAACCAAGCTGTATGGCGGGAGGAAACCATGCTCTGTAAAAGGAGGAAAGAGGGTTCTATAACGGACAGACCCGGCTCTATGGCAGAAGGAAACCAAGCTGTATGGCGAGAGGAAACCATGCTCTGTAAAAAGAGGGTTCTATAACGAACAGACCCGGCTCTATGGCAGAAGGAAACCAAGCTGTATGGCTGGAGGAAACCAAGCTCTGTAAAGGGAGGAAAGAGGGTTCTATAACAGACAAAGCCAGGCTCTATGGCAGAAGGAAACCAAGCTGTATGGCTGGAGGAAACCACGCTCTGTAAAAGAAGGAAAGAGGGTTCTATAAGGGACAGACCCGGCTCTATGGCAGAAGGAAACCAAGCTGTATGGCTGGAGGAAACCATGCTCTGTGAAAGGAGGAAAGAGGGTTCTATAAGGGACAGACCCGGCTCTATGGCAGAAGGAAACCAAGCTGTATGGCTGGAGGAAACCATGCTCTGTAAAAGGAGGAAAGAGGGTTCTATAAGGGACAGACCCGGCTCTATGGCAAGAGGAAACCAAACTATATGGGTGGAGGAAACCATGCTCTGTAAAATGAGGAAAGAGGGTTCTATAACGAACAAAGACGGGCTCTATAGCTGAAGGAAACCAAGTTGTATGGCTGGAGGAAACCATGCTCTGTAAAAGGAGGGAAGGAGGGTTCTATAACAGACAGACCCGGCTCTATGGCAAGAGGAAACCAAACTATATGGGTCGAGGAAACCATGCTCTGTAAAAGGAGGAAAGAGGGTTCTATATCGGACAGACCCGGCTCTATGGCAGAAGGAAACCAAGCTGTATGGCTGGAGGAAACCATGCTCTGTAAAAGGAGGAAAGAGGGTTCTATAACAGACAAACCCGGCTCTATAGCAGGAGGAAACCAGGCTGTATGGCTGGAGGAAACCATGCTCTGTAAAAGGAGGAAAGAGGGTTCTATAAGGGACAGACCCGGCTCTATGGCAGAAGGAAACCAAGCTGTATGGCTGGAGGAAACCATGCTCTGTAAAAGGAGGAAAGAGGGTTCTATAAGGGACAGACCCGGCTCTATGGCAGAAGGAAACCAAGCTGTATGGCTGGAGGAAATCAAGCTGTATGGCAGGAGGAAACCATGCTCTGTGAAAGGAGGAAAGAGGGTTCTATAAGGGACAGACCCGGCTCTATGGCAGAAGGAAACCAAGCTGTATGGCTGGAGGAAACCATGCTCTGTAAAAGGAGGAAAGAGGGTTCTATAAGGGACAGACCCGGCTCTATGGCAGAAGGAAACCAAGCTGTATGGCGGGAGGAAACCATGCTCTGTAAAAAGAGGGTTCTATAACGAACAGACCCGGCTCTATGGCAGAAGGAAACCAAGCTGTATGGCTGGAGGAAACCAAGCTCTGTAAAAGGAGGAAAGAGGGTTCTATAACAGACAAAGCCAGGCTCTATGGCAGAAGGAAACCAAGCTGTATGGCGGGAGGAAACCATGCTCTGTAAAAGGAGGAAAGAGGGTTCTATAACGGACAGACCCGGCTCTATGGCAGAAGGAAACCAAGCTGTATGGCGGGAGGAAACCATGCTCTGTAAAAAGAGGGTTCTATAACGAACAGACCCGGCTCTATGGCAGAAGGAAACCAAGCTGTATGGCTGGAGGAAACCAAGCTCTGTAAAAGGAGGAAAGAGGGTTCTATAACAAACAGACCCGGCTCTATAGCAGGCGGAAACCAAGCTGTATGCCTGGAGGAAACCATGATCTGTAAAAGGAGGAAAGAGGGTTCTATAAGGGACAGACCCGGCTCTATGGCAGGAGGAAACCAAGCTGTATGGCTGGAGGAAACCATGCTCTGTAAAAGGAGGAAAGAGGGTTCTATAACGGACAAAGACGGGCTCTATAGCTGAAGGAAACCAAACTGTATGGCTGGAGGAAACCATGCTCTGTAAAAAGAGGAAAGAGGGTTCTATAACGGACAGACCCGGCTCCATGGCAGAAGGAAACCAAGCTGTGTAGCTGGAGGAAACCATGCTCTGTAAATGGAGGAAAGAGGGTTCTATAACAGACAAAGACAGGCTCTATAGCTGAAGGAAACCAGGCTGTATGGCTGGAGGAAACCATCCTCTGTAAAAGGAGGAAAGAGGGTTCTATAAGGGACAGACCCGGCTCTATGGCAGAAGGAAACCAAGCTGTATGGCGGGAGGAAACCATGCTCTGTAAAAAGAGGGTTCTATAACGAACAGACCCGGCTCTATGGCAGAAGGAAACCAAGCTGTATGGCTGGAGGAAACCAAGCTCTGTAAAAGGAGGAAAGAGGGTTCTATAACAGACAAAGCCAGGCTCTATGGCAGAAGGAAACCAAGCTGTATGGCGGGAGGAAACCATGCTCTGTAAAAGGAGGAAAGAGGGTTCTATAACGGACAGACCCGGCTCTATGGCAGAAGGAAACCAAGCTGTATGGCGAGAGGAAACCATGCTCTGTAAAAAGAGGGTTCTATAACGAACAGACCCGGCTCTATGGCAGAAGGAAACCAAGCTGTATGGCTGGAGGAAACCAAGCTCTGTAAAAGGAGGAAAGAGGGTTCTATAACAGACAAAGCCAGGCTCTATGGCAGAAGGAAACCAAGCTGTATGGCTGGAGGAAACCATGCTCTGTAAAAGGAGGAAAGAGGTTTCTATAAGGGATAGACCTAGCTCTATGGCAGAAGGAAACCAAGCTGTATGGCTGGAGGAAATCATGCTCTGTAAAAGGAGGAAAGAGGGTTCTGTAACGGACAGACCCAGCTCTATGGCAGAAGGAAGCCAAGCTGTGTAGCTGGAGGAAACCATGCTCTGTAAAAGGAGGAAAGAGGGTTCTATAAGGAACAGACCCGGCTCTATAGCTGAAGGAAACCAGGCTGTATGGCTGGAGGAAACCATGCTCTGTAAAAGGAGGGAAGAGGGTTCTGTAACGGACAGACCCAGCTGTATGGCAGAAGGAAGCCAAGCTGTGTAGCTGGAGGAAACCATGCTCTGTAAAAGGAGGAAAGAGGGTTCTATAAGGGACAGACCCGGCTCTATGGCAGAAGGAAACCAAGCTGTATGGCTGGAGGAAACCATGCTCTGTGAAAGGAGGAAAGAGGGTTCTATAAGGGACAGGCCCGGCTCTATGGCAGAAGGAAACCAAGCTGTAGGGCTGGAGGAAACCATGCTCTGTAAAAGGAGGAAAGAGGGTTCTATAAGGGACAGACCCGGCTCTATGGCAAGAGGAAACCAAACTATATGGGTGGAGGAAACCATGCTCTGTAAAATGAGGAAAGAGGGTTCTATAACGAACAAAGACGGGCTCTATAGCTGAAGGAAACCAAGTTGTATGGCTGGAGGAAACCATGCTCTGTAAAAGGAGGGAAGGAGGGTTCTATAACAGACAGACCCGGCTCTATGGCAAGAGGAAACCAAACTATATGGGTCGAGGAAACCATGCTCTGTAAAAGGAGGAAAGAGGGTTCTATATCGGACAGACCCGGCTCTATGGCAGAAGGAAACCAAGCTGTATGGCTGGAGGAAACCATGCTCTGTAAAAGGAGGAAAGAGGGTTCTATAACAGACAAACCCGGCTCTATAGCAGGAGGAAACCAGGCTGTATGGCTGGAGGAAACCATGCTCTGTAAAAGGAGGAAAGAGGGTTCTATAAGGGACAGACCCGGCTCTATGGCAGAAGGAAACCAAGCTGTATGGCTGGAGGAAACCATGCTCTGTAAAAGGAGGAAAGAGGGTTCTATAAGGGACAGACCCGGCTCTATGGCAGAAGGAAACCAAGCTGTATGGCTGGAGGAAATCAAGCTGTATGGCAGGAGGAAACCATGCTCTGTGAAAGGAGGAAAGAGGGTTCTATAAGGGACAGACCCGGCTCTATGGCAGAAGGAAACCAAGCTGTATGGCTGGAGGAAACCATGCTCTGTAAAAGGAGGAAAGAGGGTTCTATAAGGGACAGACCCGGCTCTATGGCAGAAGGAAACCAAGCTGTATGGCGGGAGGAAACCATGCTCTGTAAAAAGAGGGTTCTATAACGAACAGACCCGGCTCTATGGCAGAAGGAAACCAAGCTGTATGGCTGGAGGAAACCAAGCTCTGTAAAAGGAGGAAAGAGGGTTCTATAACAGACAAAGCCAGGCTCTATGGCAGAAGGAAACCAAGCTGTATGGCGGGAGGAAACCATGATCTGTAAAAGGAGGAAAGAGGGTTCTATAAGGGACAGACCCGGCTCTATGGCAGGAGGAAACCAAGCTGTATGGCTGGAGGAAACCATGCTCTGTAAAAGGAGGAAAGAGGGTTCTATAACGGACAAAGACGGGCTCTATAGCTGAAGGAAACCAAACTGTATGGCTGGAGGAAACCATGCTCTGTAAAAGGAGGAAAGAGGGTTCTATAACGGACAGACCCGGCTCCATGGCAGAAGGAAACCAAGCTGTGTAGCTGGAGGAAACCATGCTCTGTAAATGGAGGAAAGAGGGTTCTATAACAGACAAAGACAGGCTCTATAGCTGAAGGAAACCAGGCTGTATGGCTGGAGGAAACCATCCTCTGTAAAAGGAGGAAAGAGGGTTCTATAAGGGACAGACCCGGCTCTATGGCAGAAGGAAACCAAGCTGTATGGCGGGAGGAAACCATGCTCTGTAAAAATAGGGTTCTATAACGAACAGACCCGGCTCTATGGCAGAAGGAAACCAAGCTGTATGGCTGGAGGAAACCAAGCTCTGTAAAAGGAGGAAAGAGGGTTCTATAACAGACAAAGCCAGGCTCTATGGCAGAAGGAAACCAAGCTGTATGGCGGGAGGAAACCATGCTCTGTAAAAGGAGGAAAGAGGGTTCTATAACGGACAGACCCGGCTCTATGGCAGAAGGAAACCAAGCTGTATGGCGAGAGGAAACCATGCTCTGTAAAAAGAGGGTTCTATAACGAACAGACCCGGCTCTATGGCAGAAGGAAACCAAGCTGTATGGCTGGAGGAAACCAAGCTCTGTAAAAGGAGGAAAGAGGGTTCTATAACAGACAAAGCCAGGCTCTATGGCAGAAGGAAACCAAGCTGTATGGCTGGAGGAAACCATGCTCTGTAAAAGGAGGAAAGAGGTTTCTATAAGGGATAGACCTAGCTCTATGGCAGAAGGAAACCAAGCTGTATGGCTGGAGGAAATCATGCTCTGTAAAAGGAGGAAAGAGGGTTCTGTAACGGACAGACCCAGCTCTATGGCAGAAGGAAGCCAAGCTGTGTAGCTGGAGGAAACCATGCTCTGTAAAAGGAGGAAAGAGGGTTCTATAAGGAACAGACCCGGCTCTATAGCTGAAGGAAACCAGGCTGTATGGCTGGAGGAAACCATGCTCTGTAAAAGGAGGGAAGAGGGTTCTGTAACGGACAGACCCAGCTGTATGGCAGAAGGAAGCCAAGCTGTGTAGCTGGAGGAAACCATGCTCTGTAAAAGGAGGAAAGAGGGTTCTATAAGGAACAGACCCGGCTCTATGGCAGAAGGAAACCAAGCTGTATGGCTGGAGGAAACCATGCTCTGTAAAAGGAGGGAAGAGGGTTCTATATCGGACAGACCCGGCTCTATGGCAGAAGGAAACCAAGCTGTATGGCTGGAGGAAATCATGCTCTGTAAAAGGAGGAAAGAGGGTTCTGTAACGGACAGACCCAGCTCTATGGCAGAAGGAAGCCAAGCTGTGTAGCTGGAGGAAACCATGCTCTGTAAAAGGAGGAAAGAGGGTTCTATAAGGAACAGACCCGGCTCTATGGCAGGAGGAAACCAAGCTGTATGGCTGGAGGAAACCATGCTCTGTAAAAGGAGGGAAGAGGGTTCTATATCGGACAGACCCGGCTCTATGACAGAAAGAAACCAAGCTGTATGGCTGGAGGAAACCATGCTCTGTAAAAGGAGGAAAGAGGGTTCTATAAGGAACAGACCCGGCTCTATGGCAGAAGGAAACCAAGCTGTATGGCTGGAGGAAACCATGCTCTGTAAAAGGAGGAAAGAGGGTTCTATAAGGGACAGACCCGGCTCTATGGCAGAAGGAAACCAAGCTGTATGGCTGGAGGAAACCATGCTCTGTAAAAGGAGGAAAGAGGGTTCTATAACAGACAAAGACAAGCTCTATGGCAGGAGGAAACGAAGCTGTATGGCTGGAGGAAACCATGCTCTGTAAAAAGAGGGTTCTATAACGGACAGACCCGGCTCTAAGGCAGAAGGAAACCAAGCTGTATGACTAGAGGAAACCATGCTCTGTAAAAGGAGGGAAGAGGGTTCTATAAGGGACAGATCCGGCTCTATGGCAGAAGGAAACCAAGCTGTATGGCTGGAGGAAACCATGCTCTGTAAAAGGAGGGAAGAGGGTTCTATAACGGACAGGCCCGGTTCTATAGCAGGAGGAAACCAAGCTGTATGGCTGGAGGAAACCATGCTCTGTAAAAGGAGGAAAGAGGGTTCTATAAGGGACAGACCCGGCTCTATGGCAGAAGGAAACCAAGCTGTATGGCTGGAGGAAACCATGCTCTGTAAAAGGAGGGAAGAGGGTTCTATAAGGGACAGATCCGGCTCTATGGCAGAAGGAAACCAAGCTGTATGGCTGGAGGAAACCATGCTCTGTAAAAGGAGGAAAGAGGGTTCTATAAGGGACAGACCCGGCTCTATAGCTGAAGGAAACCAAGCTGTATGGCTGGAGGAAACCATGCTCTGTAAAAGGAGGAAAGAGGGTTCTATAACGGACAGACCCGGCTCTATGGCAGGAGGAAACCAAGCTGTATGGCTGGAGGAAACCAGCCTCTATAAAAGGAGGAAAGAGGGTTCTATAACGAACAAAGACGGGCTCTATAGCAGAAGGAAACCAGGCTGTATGGCTGGAGGAAACCATGCTCTGTGAAAGGAGGAAAGAGGGTTCTATAATGGACAGACCCGGCTCTATGGCAGAAGGAAACCAAGCTGTATGGCTGGAGGAAACCATGCTCTGTAAAAGGAGGAAAGAGGGTTCTATAACGGACAGACCCGGGTCTATGGCAGAAGGAAACCAAGCTGTATGGCGGGAGGAAACCATGCTCTGTAAAAGGAGGAAAGAGGGTTCTATAACGGACAGACCCGGCTCTATGGCAGAAGGAAACCAAGCTGTATGGCGGGAGGAAACCATGCTCTGTAAAAAGAGGGTTCTATAACGAACAGACCCGGCTCTATGGCAGAAGGAAACCAAGCTGTATGGCTGGAGGAAACCAAGCTCTGTAAAAGGAGGAAAGAGGGTTCTATAACAAACAGACCCGGCTCTATAGCAGGCGGAAACCAAGCTGTATGCCTGGAGGAAACCATGATCTGTAAAAGGAGGAAAGAGGGTTCTATAAGGGACAGACCCGGCTCTATGGCAGGAGGAAACCAAGCTGTATGGCTGGAGGAAACCATGCTCTGTAAAAGGAGGAAAGAGGGTTCTATAACGGACAAAGACGGGCTCTATAGCTGAAGGAAACCAAACTGTATGGCTGGAGGAAACCATGCTCTGTAAAAAGAGGAAAGAGGGTTCTATAACGGACAGACCCGGCTCCATGGCAGAAGGAAACCAAGCTGTGTAGCTGGAGGAAACCATGCTCTGTAAATGGAGGAAAGAGGGTTCTATAACAGACAAAGACAGGCTCTATAGCTGAAGGAAACCAGGCTGTATGGCTGGAGGAAACCATCCTCTGTAAAAGGAGGAAAGAGGGTTCTATAAGGGACAGACCCGGCTCTATGGCAGAAGGAAACCAAGCTGTATGGCGGGAGGAAACCATGCTCTGTAAAAAGAGGGTTCTATAACGAACAGACCCGGCTCTATGGCAGAAGGAAACCAAGCTGTATGGCTGGAGGAAACCAAGCTCTGTAAAAGGAGGAAAGAGGGTTCTATAACAGACAAAGCCAGGCTCTATGGCAGAAGGAAACCAAGCTGTATGGCGGGAGGAAACCATGCTCTGTAAAAGGAGGAAAGAGGGTTCTATAACCGACAGACCCGGCTCTATGGCAGAAGGAAACCAAGCTGTATGGCGAGAGGAAACCATGCTCTGTAAAAAGAGGGTTCTATAACGAACAGACCCGGCTCTATGGCAGAAGGAAACCAAGCTGTATGGCTGGAGGAAACCAAGCTCTGTAAAAGGAGGAAAGAGGGTTCTATAACAGA
The DNA here is from genome assembly GCA_963971465.1 of Lepidochitona cinerea. Taxonomy (NCBI): domain Eukaryota; kingdom Metazoa; phylum Mollusca; class Polyplacophora; order Chitonida; family Tonicellidae; genus Lepidochitona; species Lepidochitona cinerea. Next base: position 4,346,522 of record OZ020565.1, read on the forward strand.
CAAAGCCAGGCTCTATGGCAGAAGGAAACCAAGCTGTATGGCTGGAGGAAACCATGCTCTGTAAAAGGAGGAAAGAGGTTTCTATAAGGGATAGACCTAGCTCTATGGCAGAAGGAAACCAAGCTGTATGGCTGGAGGAAATCATGCTCTGTAAAAGGAGGAAAGAGGGTTCTGTAACGGACAGACCCAGCTCTATGGCAGAAGGAAGCCAAGCTGTGTAGCTGGAGGAAACCATGCTCTGTAAAAGGAGGAAAGAGGGTTCTATAAGGAACAGACCCGGCTCTATAGCTGAAGGAAACCAGGCTGTATGGCTGGAGGAAACCATGCTCTGTAAAAGGAGGGAAGAGGGTTCTGTAACGGACAGACCCAGCTGTATGGCAGAAGGAAGCCAAGCTGTGTAGCTGGAGGAAACCATGCTCTGTAAAAGGAGGAAAGAGGGTTCTATAAGGGACAGACCCGGCTCTATGGCAGAAGGAAACCAAGCTGTATGGCTGGAGGAAACCATGCTCTGTGAAAGGAGGAAAGAGGGTTCTATAAGGGACAGGCCCGGCTCTATGGCAGAAGGAAACCAAGCTGTAGGGCTGGAGGAAACCATGCTCTGTAAAAGGAGGAAAGAGGGTTCTATAAGGGACAGACCCGGCTCTATGGCAAGAGGAAACCAAACTATATGGGTGGAGGAAACCATGCTCTGTAAAATGAGGAAAGAGGGTTCTATAACGAACAAAGACGGGCTCTATAGCTGAAGGAAACCAAGTTGTATGGCTGGAGGAAACCATGCTCTGTAAAAGGAGGGAAGGAGGGTTCTATAACAGACAGACCCGGCTCTATGGCAAGAGGAAACCAAACTATATGGGTCGAGGAAACCATGCTCTGTAAAAGGAGGAAAGAGGGTTCTATATCGGACAGACCCGGCTCTATGGCAGAAGGAAACCAAGCTGTATGGCTGGAGGAAACCATGCTCTGTAAAAGGAGGAAAGAGGGTTCTATAACAGACAAACCCGGCTCTATAGCAGGAGGAAACCAGGCTGTATGGCTGGAGGAAACCATGCTCTGTAAAAGGAGGAAAGAGGGTTCTATAAGGGACAGACCCGGCTCTATGGCAGAAGGAAACCAAGTTGTATGGCTGGAGGAAACCATGCTCTGTAAAAGGAGGAAAGAGGGTTCTATAAGGGACAGACCCGGCTCTATGGCAGAAGGAAACCAAGCTGTATGGCTGGAGGAAATCAAGCTGTATGGCAGGAGGAAACCATGCTCTGTGAAAGGAGGAAAGAGGGTTCTATAAGGGACAGACCCGGCTCTATGGCAGAAGGAAACCAAGCTGTATGGCTGGAGGAAACCATGCTCTGTAAAAGGAGGAAAGAGGGTTCTATAAGGGACAGACCCGGCTCTATGGCAGAAGGAAACCAAGCTGTATGGCGGGAGGAAACCATGCTCTGTAAAAAGAGGGTTCTATAACGAACAGACCCGGCTCTATGGCAGAAGGAAACCAAGCTGTATGGCTGGAGGAAACCAAGCTCTGTAAAAGGAGGAAAGAGGGTTCTATAACAGACAAAGCCAGGCTCTATGGCAGAAGGAAACCAAGCTGTATGGCGGGAGGAAACCATGATCTGTAAAAGGAGGAAAGAGGGTTCTATAAGGGACAGACCCGGCTCTATGGCAGGAGGAAACCAAGCTGTATGGCTGGAGGAAACCATGCTCTGTAAAAGGAGGAAAGAGGGTTCTATAACGGACAAAGACGGGCTCTATAGCTGAAGGAAACCAAACTGTATGGCTGGAGGAAACCATGCTCTGTAAAAGGAGGAAAGAGGGTTCTATAACGGACAGACCCGGCTCCATGGCAGAAGGAAACCAAGCTGTGTAGCTGGAGGAAACCATGCTCTGTAAATGGAGGAAAGAGGGTTCTATAACAGACAAAGACAGGCTCTATAGCTGAAGGAAACCAGGCTGTATGGCTGGAGGAAACCATCCTCTGTAAAAGGAGGAAAGAGGGTTCTATAAGGGACAGACCCGGCTCTATGGCAGAAGGAAACCAAGCTGTATGGCGGGAGGAAACCATGCTCTGTAAAAAGAGGGTTCTATAACGAACAGACCCGGCTCTATGGCAGAAGGAAACCAAGCTGTATGGCTGGAGGAAACCAAGCTCTGTAAAAGGAGGAAAGAGGGTTCTATAACAGACAAAGCCAGGCTCTATGGCAGAAGGAAACCAAGCTGTATGGCGGGAGGAAACCATGCTCTGTAAAAGGAGGAAAGAGGGTTCTATAACGGACAGACCCGGCTCTATGGCAGAAGGAAACCAAGCTGTATGGCGAGAGGAAACCATGCTCTGTAAAAAGAGGGTTCTATAACGAACAGACCCGGCTCTATGGCAGAAGGAAACCAAGCTGTATGGCTGGAGGAAACCAAGCTCTGTAAAAGGAGGAAAGAGGGTTCTATAACAGACAAAGCCAGGCTCTATGGCAGAAGGAAACCAAGCTGTATGGCTGGAGGAAACCATGCTCTGTAAAAGGAGGAAAGAGGTTTCTATAAGGGATAGACCTAGCTCTATGGCAGAAGGAAACCAAGCTGTATGGCTGGAGGAAATCATGCTCTGTAAAAGGAGGAAAGAGGGTTCTGTAACGGACAGACCCAGCTCTATGGCAGAAGGAAGCCAAGCTGTGTAGCTGGAGGAAACCATGCTCTGTAAAAGGAGGAAAGAGGGTTCTATAAGGAACAGACCCGGCTCTATAGCTGAAGGAAACCAGGCTGTATGGCTGGAGGAAACCATGCTCTGTAAAAGGAGGGAAGAGGGTTCTGTAACGGACAGACCCAGCTGTATGGCAGAAGGAAGCCAAGCTGTGTAGCTGGAGGAAACCATGCTCTGTAAAAGGAGGAAAGAGGGTTCTATAAGGAACAGACCCGGCTCTATGGCAGAAGGAAACCAAGCTGTATGGCTGGAGGAAACCATGCTCTGTAAAAGGAGGGAAGAGGGTTCTATATCGGACAGACCCGGCTCTATGGCAGAAGGAAACCAAGCTGTATGGCTGGAGGAAATCATGCTCTGTAAAAGGAGGAAAGAGGGTTCTGTAACGGACAGACCCAGCTCTATGGCAGAAGGAAGCCAAGCTGTGTAGCTGGAGGAAACCATGCTCTGTAAAAGGAGGAAAGAGGGTTCTATAAGGAACAGACCCGGCTCTATGGCAGGAGGAAACCAAGCTGTATGGCTGGAGGAAACCATGCTCTGTAAAAGGAGGGAAGAGGGTTCTATATCGGACAGACCCGGCTCTATGACAGAAGGAAACCAAGCTGTATGGCTGGAGGAAACCATGCTCTGTAAAAGGAGGAAAGAGGGTTCTATAAGGAACAGACCCGGCTCTATGGCAGAAGGAAACCAAGCTGTATGGCTGGAGGAAACCATGCTCTGTAAAAGGAGGAAAGAGGGTTCTATAAGGGACAGACCCGGCTCTATGGCAGAAGGAAACCAAGCTGTATGGCTGGAGGAAACCATGCTCTGTAAAAGGAGGAAAGAGGGTTCTATAACAGACAAAGACAAGCTCTATGGCAGGAGGAAACGAAGCTGTATGGCTGGAGGAAACCATGCTCTGTAAAAAGAGGGTTCTATAACGGACAGACCCGGCTCTAAGGCAGAAGGAAACCAAGCTGTATGACTAGAGGAAACCATGCTCTGTAAAAGGAGGGAAGAGGGTTCTATAAGGGACAGATCCGGCTCTATGGCAGAAGGAAACCAAGCTGTATGGCTGGAGGAAACCATGCTCTGTAAAAGGACGGAAGAGGGTTCTATAACGGACAGGCCCGGTTCTATAGCAGGAGGAAACCAAGCTGTATGGCTGGAGGAAACCATGCTCTGTAAAAGGAGGAAAGAGGGTTCTATAAGGGACAGACCCGGCTCTATGGCAGAAGGAAACCAAGCTGTATGGCTGGAGGAAACCATGCTCTGTAAAAGGAGGGAAGAGGGTTCTATAAGGGACAGATCCGGCTCTATGGCAGAAGGAAACCAAGCTGTATGGCTGGAGGAAACCATGCTCTGTAAAAGGAGGAAAGAGGGTTCTATAAGGGACAGACCCGGCTCTATAGCTGAAGGAAACCAAGCTGTATGGCTGGAGGAAACCATGCTCTGTAAAAGGAGGAAAGAGGGTTCTATAACGGACAGACCCGGCTCTATGGCAGGAGGAAACCAAGCTGTATGGCTGGAGGAAACCAGCCTCTATAAAAGGAGGAAAGAGGGTTCTATAACGAACAAAGACGGGCTCTATAGCAGAAGGAAACCAGGCTGTATGGCTGGAGGAAACCATGCTCTGTGAAAGGAGGAAAGAGGGTTCTATAATGGACAGACCCGGCTCTATGGCAGAAGGAAACCAAGCTGTATGGCTGGAGGAAACCATGCTCTGTAAAAGGAGGAAAGAGGGTTCTATAACGGACAGACCCGGGTCTATGGCAGAAGGAAACCAAGCTGTATGGCTGGAGGAAACCATGCTCTGTAAAAGGAGGAAAGAGGGTTCTATAACGGACAGACCCGGGTCTATGGCAGAAGGAAACCAAGCTGTATTGCTGGAGGAAACCATGCTCTGTAAAAAGAGGAAAGAGGGTTCTATAACAGACAAAGACAGGCTCTATACATGTAGCAGAAGGAAACCAAGCTGTATGGCTGGAGGAAACCATGCTCTGTAAAAGGAGGAAAGAGGGTTCTATAACAGACAAAGACAGGCTCTATACATGTAGCAGAAGGAAACCAAGCTGTATGGCTGGAGGAAACCATGCTCTGTAAAAGGAGGGAAGAGGGTTCTATAACGGACAGACCCGGGTCTATAGCAGGAGGAAACCAAGCTGTGTAGCTCGAGGAAACCATGCTCTGTAAAAGGAGGAAAGATGGTTCTATAACAAACAGACCCGGCTCTATGGCTGGAGGAAACAAGACATACATGTAGGCTCTATGACAACAGAAAAGCATCAACCTTGCATCTAACCAACTTATATATTTATGATCACTAAAACACACGGGCACAGGGAAAATCTAACCAACATATATGTAGGTTGTTTGGGCAAAGGAAATAACGAAACAAAACTTGAAAGCAAATAATAGGTACATGTTTTTTATTTTCCTTTCATAAAAGTATCAAGAAAATAAATCGACTTCATCATCAACAGCCGATGCATTGTCCTGGATGTATTTCAAAATATCGTCATCGGCTAAATTCGAGTTTTCAATAGCTGCTTTATTATCAATATTGGAAGAGTTATCCCCCTTGGGAATGTCTGTAACACCAGTTGTATCCGTATTGTCTGTATTTGAATTTTCTTGTCTGTGATTGGGTTTTTGATGCAGCACAGGTTTTTTGGATGTAATCTGGGGTTTCTTTCCAATGTCCGGTTTCTTAGCAAGGCTGGGTTTTTGGGGATGCCCAGGTTTTTGTGATAGAGGAGGTTTCTGAGGATGGGAAGGTTTCACGTTTAGAGCTGGTGGTTCGGTGTTTTCTGATGGGAGTTCAGTCCCTTTAATCTCAGGGTTATCAGGTACTTTGTCAGCCTTTCGTTTGTCCAATATCAACAGCTGGTCTAAATCATCATCAATCCTGTAGAGAAAAAAAAAAACGAAAAGTAATTTTTAGAAAATGTTTAATTGATTGATTGTTTGATGTTTTACAAGATTATATGGCGGCGTTGCCAGTTTTATTGTGGGAGGAAACCGGGCTCTATGCCCGAAGGAAACCCACAACCTTCCGGTGGTAACTGGCAACCGTTCCGCATAGGTCGTTCGAGTGAAAACCCACATAGGTGGTTCGAGTGAAAACCCAGTCAGAAAATTTTCCAATTTTGGGGGGACTGAGTGGGATTTGAACCCGCAACCCATTGGTGGAAGGCTGTTTGGATTGAGCGTCCAACGCTCTACCTACTGAGCCACGGAGGCCCATGAAATGTTTGAAGCTCTCATAATAAAGTAGTATGGAATTTATGACTGCCCTTTAGGACTCAAATCTATTGTTACAAAATTGTAATCCCCCATGCCTTCTTAGTGTCAACCATCCTCAATTTTCTTTCTTTTCTATATAAATGCACATGTCTTTTGATGTAGGCCTACATATAATTCTCCTGACGATGACTTAATTAAAGTGGAAATATTGAGATTACACCATGAATATTTACGGAGTTTCCTTACTACTTTACTATGTTAAGTTGTTCAGTGGATCAAATAGATTTTGAAACTCTCCTTTAATGAGAAATGATTACGGCATCACCACAAGGTTTTTTTGCGAAGAACACAAGCTTACAAAACCTATGCACTTGATAAAAACAACCAAATAGTTGTCGAATGCTTGTGTTGTTCATAAAAAATTTACTTCTTGGCGATACCTGAATCATGCCTCGCAAGTCATTTCTAGTCTACAGTGCCATGATCGGACTGAGAAAGGTCGATATTATCCATTGATGAAATTTTTTGCTATTTTTTTCGAAATGTAATAAATTATAAGCTCTTTTTGATACCAGAGTTTGAAAATGTATGTTAAAGTGGTGTTTAGATTGATTGATTGATTGATTGATTGGGGCTTAATGTCGCACTCAACAGCTAAGGTTATATGGCGACAAAAGTACCAACCGAGTAAAAGATCTTACCCACCCCCACTTCTCACCCACACAAATCTAAACTTTGACCTTAGGCTCCACAGACCATAGAACGTCAGGAAGGCTAATATATGTGGCATACTTAATGTTCCTCCTTGCTGGGTCAACATACATGGCTAAAGCAGAGCCACAATGCTCCAGCCCGAAGGCGTGGTGTTTAGATTAGAAGTAACGAAGTCAAATAAAATGTTTATCCCTGTTATTTCCATTTTGTTGACTTCTCGAAAAACATAATTTCAGATTCCACAGGCTCTGTTGTAAATTGTATAAATGCCACTTTTAGATAAATGAATGATATCCCGAGTTTTCTCCCTTTGACCATTAGAGTTATAACTGTTATGAAAGCTTGTCCTTATAGCAGACGCTTCGAGATGATGCAAGCTTGAGATCCTTCAGTTCGAAGTTAAGAAGGGCAAATTAGTGTTATATCATTACCGATTGCTTATCAAGTTATGCTTAGGAGATCTACTCTTCAGGTAGATATTACTTTGTTTACTGTTTAAAGTTTCACACTGTTCACAAACTCATTTAAATGATAATTTTCACGGAAGTATATCTTATAACTAGCGAAATGTCAACACCGTATGATACACCCGTAGATTTACACATACAGCGAAGTAAAGTAATGCTAAAACACAGAATTTCTGATTTTGATTTGATACTAACCTTTATTTGATTTTAGTTGTAAAGGTAATGCGTAAAGTAAACCCTAAGAACTATGACATAAGAAAAATAGTGTAAACTCTCGCTATTTCATGTTACTGAGAATAATTGATATTGTAACACCTTTTTTGTTTATTTTGCTATAATCATTTGTTCGTTCTCATTTCAGAACGACACGTGATTTCATGTACACCCTTTGTTATATGGAATTACAGTTTCGAAAAAATCTCCTGAGTGTTCTTTAGTCTGTTTTGCGGTTATTCGTACCAAATTTCTGAAGAAGAAGTGAAGTCTCACCTATTGCTGTGCCGATCCATAGTAGGCAAATTTAAAGGAGACATTTATTCACATTTGGTGAGTAACAACAGAGCTGAACCAACATCATGAGTGATCAAGATAACATAAATAATTTGCCATCCGAAGGGGATAGTCCCACACACCAACCAGCTGTGCCACTGCCAGAAAATGAAAATCCTGTGCCAGTTGTGCCAGTAGATGCCAATCCAATGGTACATAGTGTATCAGAGGCTCAAAATAATTCTGACGAAAGGGAGCGAGTAGTCAGAAATAAAAGGCGTACCTTACGAGGGAAAATAACTCGAGCCATAAATCGTATCCGATTGGGTATTGATGGTCAACAAACTACCAGACGTCTATTAAAGCAGATCGAAGATCTAAGAGTTGACTACACACAAATATGTGAATGCCACAATGAATTATATGATTTTGTGGATGATTCCCAAATAGCCAGCCTAGATGAATGGGAAAATATTCTGGTAAACGAAATATATGCTATAGAAGAAGCTGTAGAAGACTATGCGAAATTGCATAGTGACCAATCCACACCTGGTGTAGTGACGAGAAGTGTTTCAGCGCGTAGTGTCCCACTGCCCGTCCCATCCAATCCTGAACCTGAACCGGACGTTTTTGAGCAGCCAGCCAGCGTACACGATAAAATTATGCCTGAGACAGGGGCAAGTAACTCTGTGCATTCATTTGGTGCCACACAAATGAACCCTACCGCCAATATGTCAACGCACGAACCAAGCCCAAGAAAACTGTCTGATTCCGAGCAAGGCAGGTTTGATGAATGGATTGATGACTTGATTGAGTTTAAAGAGACTGAATTAACTGCTTGTATGAATAGTTTATCTATAGCTGATGCGTTGTATAGGTTGGAGGCCAGTAGGGACCTTCCAAATGTTGAATTACCAAAGTTTAATGGTAATGCCTTAGATTATGTGGAGTTTGTCGAAAGATTTAAAATCCATGTCCACAACAAGCCACATTTAACTGATGATGTTCGAATTGCCCAGTTAAAAGGTCACGTTAGAGGTGAAGCCGAAAGAGCAATTTCAGGCTTAGGCTCATCAGGTAAAATGTATGCCACAGCGCTTAAAACTATAAAACAACAATTTGGCCAATCCAGTGTTATTGCTAGGGCATGCATCAGTAAGCTTACCAAGGGAGGTAATATTTTATCTAATGATAGACAATCTCTCAGAGACTTTTCTCTTGATTTAATTAATTGTCGTGCCATGCTTGTACAAATTGATTATTTTTCAGATGTAAATGCAAACGACACTCTTCGACAAATAATCACACGACTCCCTGATCACATGATCATGCAATGGAAAACTCATGTCACAGAAATCAGAGAAAGGGGAGAACAACCGTCAATTGACCACATCAGTAAATTTGTTAACAAGAAAGTTCAAGCAGAATTTGACCCAGATTTTGGTAATATTCAAACAGGTAACAAAGGTCAAAGGTCAGATGTGAAATTTCAGAAAATTAGGCGAGGTGTTCATGCCACTTCTCAACAAGGATACAACAGAGTATTACAATGTTTTATTTGTAAAGATAACCACAGAGTAGGCAACTGTCCAACATTTCAGGATTCTTCTGTTGATGACCGCATTGATTTAGTTAAGGAAAACAGGTTATGCTTTTCGTGCTTAACCAAAGGTCATATGACCAAAGACTGTAAAGCTAAAGGTAAATGTACCAAAAACGGTTGCACAAGATTACATCACCCATTGCTTCACACTGATTTACCCAGTGTAAGTGGAAATTCCCCATTAGACAAAGGTAGCATAATGCCTGTGGTGCGAGTCAACTTCCGGTCACCCAATGGACAAATACGAGAGGGAAATGTTTTAGTGGATAGCGGTGCCGGGACTAGTATTATCAGGAGAGATTTTGCTAAGTCACTTGGTTTACAAGGTAAAAGAGAGGGATTAAGCTTAGCTGTTGTTGGGGGTGAACAAGTAGAACAACCATTAAGTCGAAGACTCAAGTTTTGGATATCGCCGTTGAAAGGAGGTGAAGAGTTCGAGATCGAGGCTCATGAGATCGATAAGACAATCATCAGTGTACCAGCTTTAGATCGACCATGGCTCAATAAATTTCCACATTTGTCAAATTTGGAATATCCACACAAGGCGGGTCCTGTGGACTTAATCCTGGGAGTCCACTACAGTCATTTGCATGTTGAATACGAAATTCGTCAAGGTTTACCATATCAACCTGTTGCTAAACGTACAGCTTTGGGATGGTACGTCATGGGATCGAACCAAGAACAATCAAACTCAATTTGCTCAGTAAACTTTGTCCAAAAGGTAGATATGGAGAAATTTTATGATTTTGAGACACTTGGTGTTCAAGCACCAAACTGTAACTGTCCCCATTCAGCTATCTCAAGAGATGACCAAAAGGCCATAGAACTTATGGAGGAATCATGTTTCAAGAATGAAGGTCGCTATACAATAGGTTTGCCATGGAAGAGAAACCCTGAAGAGTTACCCAATAACTACCCTCAAGCCATTAAAAGACTTGAATCTACAGAAAGATCTCTGCTGAGAAATCCAACTAAAGCAGAAATGTACCAAGCCACAATATCGGAGTACGAAGAAAAGGGATGGTCATGTAAAGTTACAGAAGATGATATGGAAATCCAACCAGCCTATTATCTACCTCACCATGGAGTATATAGACCAGAAAAGAAGACTACACCCCTTAGAATCGTCTTCGATCCTTCAACACCTTATATGGGAACAACGTTGAACAACTTTCTTTACAAGGGCCCAGGGCTAATTGGAGATTTATTTGGAGTCTTACTACGCTTTAGAGAAGACGTTGTAGCCTTCACAGGAGACATCACCAAGATGTATTTACAAATCAATCTTCGCGAAGAAGATACCCATGTTCACAGATATCTCTGGAGAGATCTAGATGTCACCAAAGATCCTACTGTTTATAGATTACTTCGTGTGACATTCGGAGCCAAACCATCACCAGACATGGCTTGCTACGTCATTTTGAAGATAGCGGAAGAATACCAAGAATCAGATCCTGCCGTTTCAGTTATTCTCCGTAAAGATCGCTATATGGATGATATTATACATTCTTGCCCAGACGAAACGACAGCTATTAAACGGATAAAGACTTTAGAGAAAGCATTGGATTCAGGTAGTTTTAAAGTGAAAGAATGGTATGTTTGCCCACCATCAATCAAGAAACAACTTCAATCAAACTCTTGTCAGTCAGAAAAATCAGAAAACTTAGACCACACACCAACCAGCTGTGCCACTGCCAGAAAATGAAAATCCTGTGCCAGTTGTGCCAGTAGATGCCAATCCAATGGTAAATAGTGTATCAGAGGCTCAAAATAATTCTGACGAAAGGGAGCGAGTAGTCAGAAATAAAAGGCGTACCTTACGAGGGAAAATAACTCGAGCCATAAATCGTATCCGATTGGGTATTGATGGTCAACAAACTACCAGACGTCTATTAAAGCAGATCGAAGATCTAAGAGTTGACTACACACAAATATGTGAATGCCACAATGAATTATATGATTTTGTGGATGATTCCCAAATAGCCAGCCTAGATGAATGGGAAAATATTCTGGTAAACGAAATATATGCTATAGAAGAAGCTGTAGAAGACTATGCGAAATTGCATAGTGACCAATCCACACCTGGTGTAGTGACGAGAAGTGTTTCAGCGCGTAGTGTCCCACTGCCCGTCCCATCCAATCCTGAACCTGAACCGGACGTTTTTGAGCAGCCAGCCAGCGTACACGATAAAATTATGCCTGAGACAGGGGCAAGTAACTCTGTGCATTCATTTGGTGCCACACAAATGAACCCTACCGCCAATATGTCAACGCACGAACCAAGCCCAAGAAAACTGTCTGATTCCGAGCAAGGCAGGTTTGATGAATGGATTGATGACTTGATTGAGTTTAAAGAGACTGAATTAACTGCTTGTATGAATAGTTTATCTATAGCTGATGCGTTGTATAGGTTGGAGGCCAGTAGGGACCTTCCAAATGTTGAATTACCAAAGTTTAATGGTAATGCCTTAGATTATGTGGAGTTTGTCGAAAGATTTAAAATCCATGTCCACAACAAGCCACATTTAACTGATGATGTTCGAATTGCCCAGTTAAAAGGTCACGTTAGAGGTGAAGCCGAAAGAGCAATTTCAGGCTTAGGCTCATCAGGTAAAATGTATGCCACAGCGCTTAAAACTATAAAACAACAATTTGGCCAATCCAGTGTTATTGCTAGGGCATGCATCAGTAAGCTTACCAAGGGAGGTAATATTTTATCTAATGATAGACAATCTCTCAGAGACTTTTCTCTTGATTTAATTAATTGTCGTGCCATGCTTGTACAAATTGATTATTTTTCAGATGTAAATGCAAACGACACTCTTCGACAAATAATCACACGACTCCCTGATCACATGATCATGCAATGGAAAACTCATGTCACAGAAATCAGAGAAAGGGGAGAACAACCGTCAATTGACCACATCAGTAAATTTGTTAACAAGAAAGTTCAAGCAGAATTTGACCCAGATTTTGGTAATATTCAAACAGGTAACAAAGGTCAAAGGTCAGATGTGAAATTTCAGAAAATTAGGCGAGGTGTTCATGCCACTTCTCAACAAGGATACAACAGAGTATTACAATGTTTTATTTGTAAAGATAACCACAGAGTAGGCAACTGTCCAACATTTCAGGATTCTTCTGTTGATGACCGCATTGATTTAGTTAAGGAAAACAGGTTATGCTTTTCGTGCTTAACCAAAGGTCATATGACCAAAGACTGTAAAGCTAAAGGTAAATGTACCAAAAACGGTTGCACAAGATTACATCACCCATTGCTTCACACTGATTTACCCAGTGTAAGTGGAAATTCCCCATTAGACAAAGGTAGCATAATGCCTGTGGTGCGAGTCAACTTCCGGTCACCCAATGGACAAATACGAGAGGGAAATGTTTTAGTGGATAGCGGTGCCGGGACTAGTATTATCAGGAGAGATTTTGCTAAGTCACTTGGTTTACAAGGTAAAAGAGAGGGATTAAGCTTAGCTGTTGTTGGGGGTGAACAAGTAGAACAACCATTAAGTCGAAGACTCAAGTTTTGGATATCGCCGTTGAAAGGAGGTGAAGAGTTCGAGATCGAGGCTCATGAGATCGATAAGACAATCATCAGTGTACCAGCTTTAGATCGACCATGGCTCAATAAATTTCCACATTTGTCAAATTTGGAATATCCACACAAGGCGGGTCCTGTGGACTTAATCCTGGGAGTCCACTACAGTCATTTGCATGTTGAATACGAAATTCGTCAAGGTTTACCATATCAACCTGTTGCTAAACGTACAGCTTTGGGATGGTACGTCATGGGATCGAACCAAGAACAATCAAACTCAATTTGCTCAGTAAACTTTGTCCAAAAGGTAGATATGGAGAAATTTTATGATTTTGAGACACTTGGTGTTCAAGCACCAAACTGTAACTGTCCCCATTCAGCTATCTCAAGAGATGACCAAAAGGCCATAGAACTTATGGAGGAATCATGTTTCAAGAATGAAGGTCGCTATACAATAGGTTTGCCATGGAAGAGAAACCCTGAAGAGTTACCCAATAACTACCCTCAAGCCATTAAAAGACTTGAATCTACAGAAAGATCTCTGCTGAGAAATCCAACTAAAGCAGAAATGTACCAAGCCACAATATCGGAGTACGAAGAAAAGGGATGGTCATGTAAAGTTACAGAAGATGATATGGAAATCCAACCAGCCTATTATCTACCTCACCATGGAGTATATAGACCAGAAAAGAAGACTACACCCCTTAGAATCGTCTTCGATCCTTCAACACCTTATATGGGAACAACGTTGAACAACTTTCTTTACAAGGGCCCAGGGCTAATTGGAGATTTATTTGGAGTCTTACTACGCTTTAGAGAAGACGTTGTAGCCTTCACAGGAGACATCACCAAGATGTATTTACAAATCAATCTTCGCGAAGAAGATACCCATGTTCACAGATATCTCTGGAGAGATCTAGATGTCACCAAAGATCCTACTGTTTATAGATTACTTCGTGTGACATTCGGAGCCAAACCATCACCAGACATGGCTTGCTACGTCATTTTGAAGATAGCGGAAGAATACCAAGAATCAGATCCTGCCGTTTCAGTTATTCTCCGTAAAGATCGCTATATGGATGATATTATACATTCTTGCCCAGACGAAACGACAGCTATTAAACGGATAAAGACTTTAGAGAAAGCATTGGATTCAGGTAGTTTTAAAGTGAAAGAATGGTATGTTTGCCCACCATCAATCAAGAAACAACTTCAATCAAACTCTTGTCAGTCAGAAAAATCAGAAAACTTAGACCAAGACAAACTAGAAAGCTATTCTCCAGAAGTAAACTTGGATGGTCAAGAAGTGAAAACTTTGGGCGTTGTATGGAAGCCGGATGATGACAAATTGAAATTTGCAGTTAAACAGCTACATCCGAAGACGTTTACCAAGAGAATGATTTTGTCTAAAATGTCTACACTTTACGACCCACTTGGACTAGCCGCTTGCGTTACAGTGAAAGCCAGAATAGCCATGCAAGACATCTGGAGGAACAAGGACTATGATTGGGATGATGACCTTCCAGCTGAATTGGTCGAGAAATGGATAAGTTTGTTTGATGACATGCAAAACCTGACTTCAGCCGAATTCCCGAGATGTCTTAAACCACATGATGCAATTGGAAGACCACACTTACATGTATTTTCGGATGCAAGTAATAAAGCCTATGGAGCTGTAGCTTACCTGCTATGGAATCGACCAACCATTCCAGAAGTCAACCTGATTTGTGCAAAGGCTAGAGTCGCACCATTGCGACATACTACGATTCCTCGTCTGGAATTAATGGCCGCACTGATAGCTTCCCGTTTAGCTAAGACAATCTTCGAAGAATTTAAAGAGAAACCAGAAACTATAACCCTGTGGACAGATGCGCAGATAGTTCTGCATTGGTTACGTTCAGAATCAATCAACATGAAACCATTTGTTGGAGTTCGTATTGCCGAGATTCAGACCACTTGGGGTCCTGAATATTGGAAGTTTGTGCCAACAAATCTCAATCCTGCAGATGATATCAGCAGAGGTATTTCATCCATAGATATACATCATCGTTGGATGCACGGTCCAGAATTTTTGAAAGAAACTCCAGAATCTTGGCCTGTGGAACCTACTCAGCTTGTACAAGATAAGACAGAGTTCAAAACTTTGAAAGTAGTTTCAACAATACAAAGAGTCCCTTCATTCATCAATGCTTCAGACTACTCAACATGGACTAGACTTATTCGAGTCACAGCTTTCTGTTTTAGATTTATTCATAACCTCAGATGTTCAATCAACGAGAGACGCTCAGAAGAGAGTCTACAATGCGATGAGATTACAGAAGCTAAGTCATATTGGATTAAGAAGGCTCAGGAGGATCTAGAGAATTGGAAACTGTTATCAGACTTAAACCCATTTGTTGAAAGTGAAATAATCCGAGTAGGAGGTCGACTCAAGAAATCAAAGTTATCGTACGATCAAATTCACCCAATTCTTCTTCCTTCAGACAACCACATTTCAACGTTACTGATGAAACACATCCATGATAAATCCTGCCATGGTGGCATTGAGAGAACGTTATGTGACTCCAGGAGAGAATTTTGGATCCTCCGGGGAAGGAAACTTTCAAAGAGGATCGTTGGGAAATGCACAATTTGCAGAAAAATGAGAGAACCTCCACACAAAACATTAATGGGGGACTTGCCTGCAGACAGAATGAAGCCGTTCGAGCCAGTATTTTCAGTAACTGGAGTTGATTTATTTGGTCCATTTTTTCTCAGGTATGGTCGGAATAAGCAGAAGAAGGCATGGGGAGCCATTTTTACTTGCGCCAGCAGCAGGGCAATCCACCTTGAGATAGTAGACGATCTGTCTACGGAAGCATTTCTTCAATCACTCAGGCGCTTCGCAGCTCATCACGGATGGCCACATACAGTGATCTCCGATAACGGGACTTCATTTGTTGGGACAAGGAAAGAGTTAAAGGTATTGGTAGAAGAGGGCAAGAAACATTTGCAAGATTTTGCAACGCTTCATCAAGTGAAATGGAAGTTCATCACACCACTTAGCCCACACCAAGGAGGTTTCTACGAAAGCCTTATTAAACAAGTCAAACGAGCAATTAGTACCGCCGTTGGATCACAAGTTCTGACATGGGCTGAAATGTCAACAGTATTTGCAGAAGCGGAAAGTTTGGTAAATTCTAGACCTGTTGGATATGCTTCTAACAATCCTAATGATATACAACCACTTACCCCGAATCACTTCATAATGGGACGAGCCACTCCTTCTGTACCCCAAGGACCTTTTCAGGAAACCAAGAATCCAAGAAAACGATTCCAGTTCATCCAAATGTTAGTTCAGCAATTTTGGAACCGTTTTGTCAGAGAATACGTACCTACCTTAATGAAGAGATCTAAATGGCAGAGGGAAGGTAGACAGATGAAGGTTAATGACATCGTGTTGCTGATGGAACCAAATGTTGCTCGTGGAAACTGGAAATTAGGTCGAGTCATCGAAGTTTACCCAGGTACAGATGGGATTGTACGCAACATCAAAGTTAAAACTCAGTTTGGAGAATACAAGAGATCTGTACAGAAATGCTGTCCAATTTTAGAACAATAACTTAGTTACAGTATACATACATTCACTTTGTTCGCCCCGGGAGGGTTTGTTGTAAATTGTATAAATGCCACTTTTAGATAAATGAATGATATCCCGAGTTTTCTCCCTTTGACCATTAGAGTTATAACTGTTATGAAAGCTTGTCCTTATAGCAGACGCTTCGAGATGATGCAAGCTTGAGATCCTTCAGTTCGAAGTTAAGAAGGGCAAATTAGTGTTATATCATTACCGATTGCTTATCAAGTTATGCTTAGGAGATCTACTCTTCAGGTAGATATTACTTTGTTTACTGTTTAAAGTTTCACACTGTTCACAAACTCATTTAAATGATAATTTTCACGGAAGTATATCTTATAACTAGCGAAATGTCAACACCGTATGATACACCCGTAGATTTACACATACAGCGAAGTAAAGTAATGCTAAAACACAGAATTTCTGATTTTGATTTGATACTAACCTTTATTTGATTTTAGTTGTAACGGTAATGCGTAAAGTAAACCCTAAGAACTATGACATAAGAAAAATAGTGTAAACTCTCGCTATTTCATGTTACTGAGAATAATTGATATTGTAACACCTTTTTTGTTTATTTTGCTATAATCATTTGTTCGTTCTCATTTCAGAACGACACGTGATTTCATGTACACCCTTTGTTATATGGAATTACAGTTTCGAAAAAATCTCCTGAGTGTTCTTTAGTCTGTTTTGCGGTTATTCGTACCAGGCTCCAAGCTCGATTGAAGAGTTTTATTTCACGTTCAATTCTTCAATTCTGCCTGGAGAAAAAAAATCACTTACTGCAAAATATCTGAGTATTTTCCATCGGTTGCTAAGGGGTGTGTTCTGTTTGTTACCATGGCAACAGGTGTGAACCCTAAGAACTCCTCCTCTTCACCTTCCTCTATCCCACCCCCTAAATCTTGATCGTCGAACAGTTTAGGATCGGCAACTGAAAAAAAAAGTTCAGGTAAAAACTAGAAGGTTTTTGGTACCAAAACATATGTACCCCACCCCCTCTCAGAATATTAATGTGATTGAGAAATGGACATATAAAACTTGATGACCTACATGGACACCAATATATTATATTTGAGAAAAAGGTCAGAAATAGTTACAGCAAGTAATGAAAAGAACCAAACTGGAGGCTAATGGAATAGCGAACATAGCTACAGATGGCAAACTTGATCAACTACAAAGTGAACCCACCAATAAATCATAATTTTTTTTATGAAAAGTGCCAAGTGGTGATGAAAATATCCTACCTACAAGCAACAACCACTGAAATCAATTTTTTTATTAAGTTCTGCCCAGCAGACAAGCAACAACCAATGAAAATATCTGAATTGTAGGCTGAAGAACAAAACTTGCATAACCAATCAATAACTTATGTCTTCACCAATGAGATATAAATAACAGCGATTTGGAGACATCTTGCAGACAAGCAACAACCAATGAAAATACCAGAATTGGAGGCTAACGGAAGAACAGACAGACGCACAGTCGCCAAAACTTGATCAATTACAAATATCTTCTCAAATAGGCTAAAAAAATCATAAAATTTCTGCCAGCAGTTCAACGGAAGGACGGACAGACGTACACAGACCAAAACTTGGTTAAAGACACCAGGAATAAGCTGTAGAAAAAATTCAGAAATTTGGGCCAAGGGTTTTGGAGATACATGTACATGTACATTGTAACTTGCCGACCAGCCATAGTTGCCCAGATGACGGACTCCTGCACAGTATAAGGTTTGGTTAAAGTGGCATGAGCTGCCAAAATTTGGATATTTTGACGTTACAACATAATGTTGAAATTATTGGCTATTTTTCTCAAGACGTGTAATTCAGAAGCTTTTTAGTGCTTCTAGTCTCAAAAATGTACGATAAAGTATTGTTTTGAACTAACTTTGGCTTAGAATGAATGAATGGTCGTCCCGGTTATTTAAATTTGGTTTACTTTTCGAACACGTTTTCGGTTCGTACAGGCCACATACTGTATGGATTTTCCTCATTCCAACGCCAATCATTTAGTTATTCCATCGCATTCAAAGCTTCTTACTGTCGTGACGATCAGAAATTATGAAAAAAAGTGTGAATTTTGGCAGCTCATGCCACTTTAAGTAGGCCTCCTTCAAAAGCACACCATTGGGTGAGAGGGAATAAAGTTGTCGACAACACTGTACCATTAATCTGTTCATTGTGTGTGTATGTGAAAGGAACTGGGGGAGCCGAAATAATTTGAATTTTGCTTTTTTGTTTACATAAATCTTGTGAAAATAACATTCCGTTCATTCAACAATCGTCCCGTTGCATGATGATGTCATATTGTAAATTAACTTGACTTCCAAAAGTAACTCTCACTCCTCAGACTATGTCACCATGGCCTCTACACAGTGTAAGTGACTCTTATCTTCATCAAGTTTGCCTGTCATGTGTGTCTCAATCCTTTTAGAATCAGACTTGTTAATCCAGACTGCAAATATGATGCTATGTTGGCTTTACCCTGTCCAGAATCATAATCTATTTCAACTTTGCCCGGATTATCGGTCTAACGGCGACTGGTGTTATAATGACAAATACGGAGAAAAAGAAAAAAATTCGGCAGAGCCCAGATTCCTCGGCTAATTTCAACCGTAATTGCAGTCGTTGGTTTCTAAAATCAACACAGTTACCTCCCCTTGATGCTAGCATATCCTCTTCATCTCCTCCTCTGTCCGAAGTGAAAATATCAGTTTCTTCCTCATCCGTTTTAGTTAAATCCTCGCTAAATAAATCCTCCTCTAAATTGCCGCCATCGTCTTCCAAAACTTCGACGGGATTCTTGTCATCTTTTGATACAGTATCAGTTACCTCCCCTTTTAGATAACGACCAGCTTTAATTGCATTTACACCTGAGGACAGAAAGTTTTTTTCGGAAAAATTTAATTATAAACTTACAGGTAGGCCTACATGTAGATGTATCTTTACAGTTTCCAATCAGATCTTCGTTTCAGGTATGCGTTTTGGGCCCGATCGACGGAGACATGGAGTTGTGTTCAAGGATAACCACTTTCACACTTTGGGCCCAATCGACGGAGACATGGAGTTGTGTTCAAGGATAACCACTTGCACACTTTGGGCCCGATCGACGGAGACATGGAGTTGTGTTAAAGGATAACCATTTTCACACGCAATCTTTTTTTAGCCAAAGTCCCTATGCTTACAGCAATGGGTATTATTTATTTTTAAAGTACCATGAGCTGCCAAAAATTTATCAGTGCCATATTAAAACAGACTAAATTTAATCATCAGTAATTTTTTTTTAAGAAGTGCAAATTTTAAAGTGGCATGAGCTGCCAAAATTCACACTTTTTTATAATTTCTGATCGTCACGACAGGAAGAGGCTTTGAAGGTCATCGAAAAACTAAATGATTAGCGTTGGAATGAGGAAAATCCATACAGTATGTGACCTGTACAAACCGAAAACGTGTTAGAAAAGTAAACAAAATTTAAATAACCGGGACGACCATTCATTCATTCTAAGCTAAAGTTAGTTCAAAACCATACTTTATCGTACATTTTCGAGACTAGAAGCACTAAAAAGCTTCTGAATTATACGTCTTGAGAAAAATAGCCAATAATTTCAACAATGTGTTGTAAGGTCAAAATATCAACATTTTGGCAGCTTATGCCCCTTTAAAACAGACAAAAATTTAATCATCATTTTTTTTTAAGAAGTGCAAATTTTAAGCATTATATTCATCTTTTACAGAGCTGTATTCAATCCCAAAACAAAACTTCCAGTACCTAAAAACTCTAAAAGCTTCGAGCACTTTGAAAGTTTGGGAGTAGACGCTAAAAACTTAAGTAAATCCTCAAGTCGTGCCTTCCTGTCTTTTATAACTGCCTCTGTCAATCGTAAAACCTTCTTCGGTAAGGGAGGTAAAATAGTACCCGGAAACTTGGCACTGATTTGAATATAGAGCTGTTCAAAATCTGTGAATTTTCTGGGGATCTGAAAACCAGAGAGACACGTTGATGATATTTACGCTTTTTTATTTGAAATCTTTAATCAATCATTCTTTCATTTCAGTTGGTTTAACTTTTATTCTCATTACAGCTCAAGGTTAATAACATGTGGAAAGAAAACAGCTAAATTCAATAATGCAACTTTTTTAAGGATAACATAAAATAAATCTATGTTTCCTGTGAAAATAGGCCAGGGTTGGGTAGGATAGGACTGGGTAGGATAGAGATGGGTAGGATATGGCTTGGTAGGATAGGTTTGGGTAGGATAGGGTTGGGTAGGGTGGGATGTGATTGGGTTGGGTAGGATATGGTTGGGTAGGATATGGTTGGGTAGGGTAGGGTTGGTTAGAATAGGGTTGGGTAGGACAGGGTTGGGTAGGATACAGTTGGGTAGGATAGGGCTGGGTAGGATAGGGCTGGTTAGGAAAGGGTTGGGTAGGATAGGGTTGGGCTGGTTAGGAAAGGGTTGGGTAGGATAGGGTTGGGTAGGATAGGGTTGGTTAGAATAGGGTTGGGTAGGATAGGGTTGAGTAGGATAGGGTTGGTTAGGGTGGGGTGTGATTGGGTTGGGTAGGGTAGGATAGGATTAGGTAGCTAGGGTTGGGTAGGATAGGGTCTGTGTAGGATAGGGTTGGATAAAATAATATTGGGTAGGTAGGATAGGATCCCGATTGGTTAGGGTAGTGTTGGGTAGGATAGGGTTGGGTAGGATAGGGTTGGGTAGGATAGGGTTGGGTAGGATGTGATTGGGTTGGGTAGGATAGGGTTGGGTAGGATAAGGTTTGGGTAGGATAGGGTTGTGTAGGATAGGGTTGGTAAGATTAGGTTTGGGTAGGATAGGGTTGTATAGGATAGGGTTGGGTAGGATAAGGTTTGGGTAGGATAGGGTTGTGTAGGATAGGGTTGGTTAGGATAAGGTTTGGGTAGGATAGGGTTATATAGGATAGGGTTGTATAGGATAAGGTTGGTAAGATTGGGTTTGGGTAGGAATAGGCCGGGTTGGGTAGGATTGGGTAGGATAGGGTTAGGTTAGGATAAGGCCAGTTGGAATAAGATTGGGTAGAATAGGGTTTGGGTAGGCTTGGGTTGGGTAGGATAGGATTTGTTAAGATAGGGTAGGATAAGATAGGGTTGGGTAGAATAGGGTTTGGGATGAATTGGGTTGGGTAGGATAGAATAGGGTTGGGTAGGAAGGGAATTTATTACAACTTTTTCCTTTGTATAAACTTGTTTTTTTTATACTTTTAACAGATATTGTATGCTGCAGTTGTCATAAACTTCTATACGTAGTGATCATAGTCAAATTCTAACATTATGTAGAAGTACAAATTCTAACTTTTAAGAGCTCAAGGGGTAAATCAGGGTTGAGTACAGGTACAGATTTGGGCTTAATCCGGGTTCAAGCTGGTGTTCACAGTAACCCAGCACATTCTTAAAATAATTTATAACTCACTTTTCAGAACAAATATTTGTATTTCAAATTTATGTCCTGAATGAATCCACCTTATAATCCTACCTCAAACCAAATCCTTTCTTTTGATTGGTTCAAACCAGATGTGTGAAAACCCTGTATATTCCATATTACATCTTCCTGCAGATCCATACAGGGTGACTACCATAAATGGCTTGCGACGGATGTCTATACACTTGTCAGTCAAGTCTGCTTGCTTCGTACATGTTAGAAATTAGAGTTAATTTTGTGTCTGTTATGAAATTGATTTTTGTGAAAGAAGGCCTGCATATCAAACAATTTCTGTCTAAAATATTTTAGTTGCTAAGATATTTCATAGTCTTGTTGATCCACCAACTAGCTTAGCAAGATGCAAAAGCATAGATACTCCGAATAAAGTAAGACGACGCATTGTTGACGTTCTCAATATTTCGACAAAATTTTATTTTTCTCCTAAAGATGACAAATAAAATTTTGTCGAAATATTGAGAACGTCAACAATGCGTCGTCTTACTTTATTCGGAGTATCTATGCTTTTGCATATTTCATAGTCTAAGTTAGAAATAAAAACTGACCATAAATTGGACAACATCAGTTTCTTTGTGTTTTGGAGATTTGAAGTAAGTCAGGCTGGATACAACAACAACGTTAAACTCTACATTACTACCCAGTAGTCCAGGAATTTCTTTGTACGATGGAATGGAAATATCTAAGCCTGTCGTCTTATTCTTCACTTCCCTAAAACAAGATCAGGACTTTTAATGATATGATTGATTGATTGATTGTTTGGTGTTTTACACTGCGCTCAAGATTATTTCACTTATATGGCGGCGTTGCCAGTTTTATTGTGGGAGGAAACCGGGCTGTATGCTCGAAGGAAACCCACGACCTTCCTGGGGTAACTGGCAACCAACCCACATAGGTCTTTCGAGTAAAAACAGCGGGATTCGAACCCGCGACCCATTGGTGGAAGGCTGTTCGGATTGCTTCCAATTATAACTGTGACTACACAAGTACAGTAAGTCAATTCTGTGTCAATAATTTTAAAAAAATGGAACATTCTTGACTTAAGAAGTCTATAAACTGAAAGTCAAACCCTCAGATATAAGTATCGTAGATCAAACACTCTGCCAAAGGGATTACAGACCATCTGATATTTTGATAAAATAAACAATCGAAAGAAAAAAAGTTTGTACATTTTAAAATTAGTTACTTACTCACTGTCTGTAGATCAATCAATCAATCTTACGGATATAATGCCATTATAAATGATAATTTAATAATATTAAATGCCTACAGGTACCTCTTTATTTATGTTCGGATATTTATTGGTCGGCACCTGGTCGGCCAATAAATGTCGGAAATTAACGGAACAGGACCTTCACTTAAGTGAAATATATAAATGATTGATAATTATTGATATGTGAGACATAGACTGCATCCTGACATATCCATATTTTAAGTGTGCGGCTATAACTATACTATAGTCTATATAGTATAAGCTGATATTAGCCGAGAAATCGGGGTGATTCACATTACCAGCCAAATATAAAATAAGTCACCCTCTAGACCGAAAATCCGGGCTAAAGCTGATATGTGTTCAGTTTAGTGATAAGTGAACGAGATCAGAGAGTTCATCAGTGTTCATAGAAATTAGATTTAGAAATAGAAATTTTTAAAATCATACGACGTAAAATGCATCATATATATTTGATTGATAGTTATTGAAGAATGACAACACTTGTGTTTAACAAAACTATCTACCTGGTAGTTAACGTTGCAGTTGGCATGGTTGTTACGTGTTTAACTTATTGTAAAAACAACTATTCAACTATTTTATCGTCTGCTTCAAATACACCCCGCCCACTTTCCGTCGCCATGTTTGTGTCACATGACCAATGTAACAGTTTTGTCTCGAGTTGAAGATCTCGTAGAATGGCACGAGATCTCGATTGACAGTTTTCCCAGCAGTCCTTTCGTCTTCAAGGTGATCGAAAATGGCAGCCGCAGCGAAACAAGTGTCGAAACAAGGTAGTAAATGGCCTTTTATTTCCACTATGTACTTTTTTTAAGCAATGTAGATTTCAATTCACTCGAGCTGGAATATCTAAAAGCAGGTTTCTAATGTATTCTTTTGTTGAAAGAAGCGTGAATGCCTTTGACTTGTTGTCAAAAAAGCTGTTACCTAACAGTGTCAAACAGTTTAACACTGCTGCCTTCATTATGGGTCCAGTTATCGAGACACTTTTGTAACTATGTTGTTTTTTATTTGAGCAAATTTAGGTGCATTTGTAATTGATAAGCTTACACAGGGTTCAAACTAAGTATTTATTTTGACAGCCTATAGCCCCATGTTTGAACCTAATCCTTATAAAGAAATAATATATGAGGATTTATTTATCCAGGGAGATCTAAAAAAAAATTAATTCTGAACGAAAGTTAAAATTAAAGTGGCATGAGCGGGGTAGGTCAATAACGGCCCCACTACCATAACGGCCGCTCGCTTTACGTGCCTCTAAAAGTCTAAGCAGTTGGACAGCGTCAAGCGACCATAGCGGGGGTGTAAACGGACGGTCTAGCCTTGTGTTAACTACTTGGTTATTGATTGATGGTTTACCACCTAGCACGTGGATATTCACCACCATGACGTCATTGATGATTTTATTTAATATATTACCGACATTTATCTTATTTTATTTTTTTCATTTATAACAACAAAGTTGACAATTTCAATCAACATATTTATTTTCAACAAATTAATTACAAAATATACGCGGTATTCCACATGTACGGAGCAAGACAACTTCAACGAATTATAATTTTCTTGATTTTTATTTTCTTCTGTTCGGTCGATTACAAAATAATCCAGCAGGTAAGACATTTACGTTCCACGAAGCGCAGGACTAGTTCAAAGTGCTCGCTATAGTCAATCTCAGCATGCTACGTTGATCGTAGGCCTACCGACATGAGTTGGACAACTACCCCCATGGTGCGGAAGCCTGCTTTCAATCTCCATTTAACATACTCATGACTGTAGCGGCCGTTTTAGCCGTGGGGCCGTTCCAGCCGTAGTCCGCATGAGCTGCCAAAATTCACACTTTTTTCATAATCTCTGATCGCCACGACAGTAAGAGACTTCGAAGGCCATCGAAAAACTAAATGATAGGCGTTGGAATGAGGAAAATCCATACAGTACGTGGCCTGTACGAACCGAAAACGTGTTCGAAAAGTAAACAAAATTGAAATAACCGGGACGGCCATTCATTCATTTTAAGCCAAAAGTTAGTTCAAGAGAATACTTTATCGTACATTTTCGAGATTAGAAGCACTAAAAAGCTTCTGAATTATATGTCTTGAGAAAAATAGCCAATAATTTCAACATTCTGTTTTAACGTCAAAATATCAACATTTTGGCATCTCATGCCCCTTTAAAGCTACTTCAATGGCTGACACATATATCTTATAATAACTAGATTGGCTAAGCGCTATGCGTTGCGCAGTAGAAAACGGCACAATAGTCCGTCACCTAGCAGAATGGCGGACTATAACGTTAACGTTACAATCCAGAACGAGGTTACTGCTTGAAAAACATTTCTTGTCGTTGTTGTTGCACGATAGTCAAGACATAGGCGCTACTAAAGCCACTTTTACACGTTTGCCATGATGGGCGAGGAATTTTATGGAGCACCAACCGCTTGAAACTATTTTATTCTCGAAAAAATGGCAGAAAAGTTTACATTAGACGAGAAAACAACGTGGTAACACAAGTAAAAAATCCCCCTAGCAAGATGGTGACTTAGTTGCCGGAAGACGCTTATCGTTAGCCAATCTAGTTATTGTAAGATATCTATGGGCTGACAGGCTCAAAGGGAGGTAACTGTGCACATTAATGATTTCACAACACAGAGTTCTATGTTTACAAAAGTTACCTCCGTTTGTTACATTAACTCAGCCGTTGACTTCTATTCTAACATGGGAATAACTAGAGAAAATCAAGTTGTAGCTTCTAAATCTTATCAAAGCAAAATTTGGGTATCTTGGGTATGAATATTCTGACCAAATTATTTCTAAAAGTTTGACTTCTTATCTGATTTCAATCCTTGGCAAAAACATACTTTATAATATTAATAATTTGGGGTACCCCTTTTAGAGGACAGTTTTGCCTTGGTGGTATCCTATAGCTTGCGAAAACAAAACAGAGCACGCCACAAAGGCCAAGTCAATATTAAAATATATGTGCAAAATTACTTGTTAGCTTATAATTACAACAACAAATCAACAAAATAAAACAATCACCAAATTAAGAAAGTTAAATATTCTGAATATATATATATTTTTATCAGTATTGAAATAGGTGAAACTGAAACATTTGTATGTATTTAATCATTGACTGCTATGTTCAAATGTGTATTTACCATTTCCATTTTAAATGTTAAAAGGGGCTGTTAAAATCATAGCTAAATTATTTTTTGGTATCAAGAGTTTCATTGGAAAAAGGTACTTCTAAACTATTGCATTCCATTTGACTTGTGAAACTTCTTGTTGTCCTGCACGAGAAAACTCCTATTTGAGTAACTGTAAGTTGCCTGTTAATTTGTTACAGTTCCTGCCTGGAGGTTAGCTTTGGCTCGATGGGCATTCAGCAAATCCTATTTTCCTGAGTTAGGTAAGTGACCAAGGAGATCAGCTTGTAGAGTTACATTATAGGAGTTTTTGGCTCTGGTTTTAAGCTGCTTGTTGATTGGCGTTTTGTCATCCATTAAAGATTATTTCACTTAGTTACCGGTTAACTTTTCTCATTTAACTGGCTCTTTGGCAGAACAAATCAATCTTCATTTTCACCTGAGAACTGAGTAAGAACCATGCCAAATTAAAAAAAAGGCTTGTTAAAGTAGAGTTTAAAACTGCTCAGCATTGATGGCAGGCTCCCAGTGGGATTTTCTTGCACAATTACGTCAATGATGTGTAATTTATCGCTGAAGGTCAATGGATATATCAGGACCCATAACTTTGGGAATTTCTCAAGGGCTTTACCTATTGGGAAGGGTTGCTTCCCCTCACTAGACCTGGCAACGTCAGCATATAGTGAAACAGAAAAATGAAATAATCTTGGCATAATACATCAATCAATCAACATTTTTACTTCCCAACTACCTATTTCATGCCCCACTAAATTTTGTTAATATGTACATTGTATTTTTTTTGATTTTAGGTTTGATGCATGATGATTGTATTGCCGAGACATCCGACGTGAAGGAAGCTGTGAGACGACTCCCCCGGGAACTTTACGAGTCTCGTGTCTTCAGAATATCCCGTGCTCTACATCTGTCCAATAAGAAAATCGTATTGCCTAAAGAGGAGTGGATGACCTATGATGATGTAAGTGAATTTCATTGGTTCTCATATCGGAGAATTTCATTGGTTCAACTTCCATATTGGTGAATTTCATTGGTTCTCATATTAGTGAATTTCATTGGTTCTCATATTGTGGAATTTCATTGGTTCATCTTTCATATTGGTGAATTTCATTGGTTCCTCTTTCATATTAGTGAATTTCATTGGTTCCTCTTTCATATTGGTGAATTTCATTGGTTCATCTTTCATATTGGTGAATTTCATTGGTTCTCATATTGGTGAATTTCATTGGTTCCTCTTTCATATTGGTGAATTTCATTGGTTCCTCTTTCATATTGGTGAATTTCATTGGTTCATCTTTCATGTTGGCGAATTTCATTGGTTCCTCTTTCATATTGGTGAATTTATTGGTTCATCTCTCATATTGGTGAATTTGATTAGTTATCATATTGGTGAATTTGATTGGTTCTCATATTGGTGGATTTCATTGGTTCTCATATTGGTGAATTTCATTGGTTCTTATATTGGTGTATTTTATTGGTTCTCATATTGGTGTATTTTATTGGTTCTCATATTGGTAAATTTTATTGGTTCTCATATTGGTAAATTTCATTGGTTCTCATATTGGTAAATTTCATTGGTTCTTATATTGGTAAAATTCATTGGTTCTCATATTGGTAAATTTCATTGGTTCTTATATTGGTAAATTTCATTGGTTCTCATATTGGTGAATTTGATTGGTTCCTCTTTCATTGAGCCCGCAAGCAATCTCAGAGATTTTATGACACTGGTAACGTCTCATGTTACAGTGTGAAATAATAAGGGAACCTTCGTAAGTAAATTTATTGAACAACATGAACAAATTCTATTTCACTGGACAAAGACATCTGCATATGCTTATATGCATAGCATATGATTGATCGCACATTGCGATGGCTTCAGGTTTCCTCTCCTACTAAACCTGGCAACGTCGTCATATCAGTCAAATAATGGACTTGAGTTTAGCTCTGTGGTATCCTAGGTTTTGTAGTGCTAGAGTTGCTTGCCCTTGTCATGGGTGTGTCGTGCGGGCAGTCCATCAAACCATCAATCAATCAATCAATCATACATATTCTTGTCAAATCAGTAAAATCAGTCAATACATGGATTTTAATTTCCTTTTTTTTCATTTAAGGATGTCCGCTATTTGAAGCCTTATTTAGAAGAGGTGAAGGTAGAGCAAGCGGAAAAAGCCGAGTGGAATCGAAAATAATCTTTAACTACTTAGGAAATATTCTAGATGTTTGGAATTTAAACTGTCATTTTGTTGTCTCGGTGTGGATTGTAAATAGAACATAAATAAAAAAACCCCCGATTTTGACTCTAATCGTTCATTTTAAGATTTCTCTGTTTCAATCGATGTGGCGCTTAAATAGTGGGCGGAGTATGACACCTATCATACAGAGTATGACACCTATCACCAGCACTAAATGCCGGCTGCCTTATCCATTCAGCCAACCAGCCTCCTCTTAAAAAGGAGGTAGTTGACTGGTAGTCCGGGTTTCTGACTCCAAAATTACTATTTTTTATACTGACGGTCGTATTTTGGAGTCAGGGTTCACTGCTATCAAAAAGCTGGAGTTGGCTGCCCGCTCAGAAGCGGGCAGTAGGTGGTCTGATTTAGACAAAGAAATAGCAATATAACCTACTCAGATCGTGTCTAAACGGTCATAATCACGTTCATGGATAATTTCGCTACCTACCAGTGCCTGATATGGACGAGCAGGATCGGCCAGTAAACACAATTCTTCCTCTGAATTCACTTTTGCTCTCTCCAAATCTCAAACTCTCCGCCATTTATGACGTCACACTGTTTAGCGGTTTTTCAGTTTTTAGACGTTATATTCACTTTAAAAAAGGCTAAATTATTTATGAATGTCGTACTGACACTATTGAGTTAGTTATGTTGTTATTAACTGTCCAAATCTGACCAAACTGCCCAATCAAATGCGCGCTGTCTACTCCGACTTTTTGATTGCAATGAGCCCTGACCCCAAAATACGGCCGTCAGTATAAAAAAATAGTAATTTTGGAGTCAGAAACCCGGACTAGTTGACTGGTAGATACTACAGCGGACATTTAGTACCCCTCTGGTAACGGAACTGACGCAGCTCTTATGCTGAATGCATGAGTTAAATTAGTTCTTTTAGAAAGTGAGTATAACAGTTTTCTCGTTATTTTGTGAATACACTTTCTCAAAAATATGGCAGAAATTTCTCTACCGATTTTTGGGTGACGCATAAAACTGGAATCGAGCACGGGCTCCAGAGTATAGCACCAATCGCCAGCACTAAATGCCGGCTGCCTTATCCATTCAGCCAACCGACCTCCTCTAAAAACGGGCTCGATTCCCGTTTCGGGCGTCCCCCGATAATCGGTAGAGGAATTTCTGCCATATTTTCGAGAAAGTGTA
This sequence comes from Lepidochitona cinerea, assembly GCA_963971465.1. Classification (NCBI taxonomy): domain Eukaryota; kingdom Metazoa; phylum Mollusca; class Polyplacophora; order Chitonida; family Tonicellidae; genus Lepidochitona; species Lepidochitona cinerea. Next base: position 4,376,119 of record OZ020565.1, read on the forward strand.
ATCCAAAAATAACCAGAAAACATTTGTTGACCGAAGCAAATTTTCTGAAAGCTTCTGTCGATCAGTTGCTGGTTAGAATCTGACTCCGATCAAAGAAAAAAATTCTGAGTGGATTTTCAGTCAACATGCTATGTAGAAAGGCTGCTAGGCACCTAACGAAGGTCAGAGGTTTCCTCTGGGCAAACAGCCACCCCCACTAAACCTGCCTGCCATATTATGATATACGGTAAGATCTCCGCTAATTCAAGTACTCTAAAAAATTCAAGGGCCAGAAAAACATTAACAAAAGTACACTTTAAATTCAACTTTTTTCGTTGAGAGTCTTACCTCCTGGAGTGAGCGATCAGATAATCCTATTGAACGATCGCTGTTGTTGTTTTTATAGACCAAATGTGGCAAATAGCAATGTAATAATTCGTTATTTTCACATCACTGGTCCTTGAATTAGCGGAGATCTTACCGTAAGTGAAATAATCTTGAGTGCGATCAACCTTCATTCTACTTCAGGCAATTTCTGTCAATAGTCGGAAAGCTTGATAAAGTTTTGTGAAAGCCTCCAAAGAATAATTTACACTGTACCTCCAAATAACATTGATCCCCCTTCGATAGAGAGCACACTCAAATAGATGGAGATATCATGCTGTGCTCTGGGCAATACTGGTTGATCATTTGATGTTTATAGCCACACCCATGATTATTTCACTGATACAACAGCATTGACCTGTGAGGGAGAAACCCAGGTTATTTGCCTGGAGAAAAATCCCCGATGTTTGTTGGTTACATGGCAATCGTTACTCATCTGACGATCAAGATGTGGATCCGACAATCTGCTCTTAACAGGAAAGCACACTCCTCAAAAAGATAACTGTGAGCTACCGTATTTCTTCTAAATATTCAGCCATTCCAATGGCCTAAATTTTCCATTGAGTTGGACAAAAATGGAGACGAGGAATTGTCTTTCAGGATAACCATTTTCACACACTGCTCATCGGGTCATATTGCCTTAAATTCCCTCTATTGGGCAAATTTGTCTGGCCTCATCCAGCAGATTTCTTTTCTAATAATCGAATCCTTATGAGGAAAAAAGTGGCTGAATCTTTAGAAGAAATACGGTAATGAAGCTGGTGTTATTTTATCATGGTACCAATCTCCTTTGAGTTGGACCAGCCCCGATAGCTCAGTCGGTAGAGCGTCCGCTTCAGGGCAGGGAGATCCAGATTCAAGCCTGGGTCGAGTCTGACCAGACTTTAACACTGGGAGCTGCTGTTGCTGCTTCGCTTGGCGCTCAGCAATAGGAGTTAAAGAGGGTGGGTGGCTAGCTGGGTGTCTTCGGCAAGTCGTCTCGGTGAGGCAGCACCAAATAAAAGAGCAGTGGAAATCTGCCCTGCCACAAGAGATGTTTTCATATGACTGAAATACTGTTAAGCAGGACGTAAAACCCAAATCCCCCACCCTTGAGTTGGTTACGAACACGGAAAAAAAAATTCGGCAGAGCCAAGATTTCTCGGCTAGTTACAAGGTTGCCCAAACCACGCTGTGCAACATCAAAAACAAAACGAGGGCTATGATCAAATGGTTGACTGTTTAGTAGGATGATTTTTTATGCCACACTCGAAGTTTATTTCACTTATTCGTCCACATGTTCAAAGGTTTAGATTGATTGATTGATTGTTTGGTGTTTTACGCCGCGCTCAAGATTATTTCACTTATATGGCGGCGTTGCCAGTTTTATTGTGGGAGGAAACCGGGCTCTGTGCCCGGAGGAAACCCACGACCTTCCGCTGGTAACTGGCAACCATCCCACATAGGTCGTTCGAGTGAAAACCCAGTCAGAAAATTTTCCAATTTTTGGACTGAGTGGGATTCGAACCCGCGACCCATTGGTGGAAGGCTGTTTGGATTGAGCGTCCAACGCTCTACCTACTGAGTCAAAGGTTTAGAGGGGGACGACCTACAGCAAGTTGGTCTACCTGGCAAACCATTCCACAGTTGTGTGGCTGGTTGAGTCTTATTCTTCTGAAGGTCCTGACTGGGTGTGATTCAAACCCTCGCCCCACAGATGGAAGGATTTTTGTCACTGAGCCAAGGCAACCCTTCAACTGATTGTCAAAGATGAAGTTAAAAATTGTTAGAAGATAAAATAGTTTATTTCTGACATACAATAAATATACATGTTAACAATGCATTGAGAGCTCAGGATTTGAGGCCAGTTACCATAACAACAAATTAAAACCATAAATACAAGACATTTAACAACAACAACATATTGCAAAGCGGACAAAATCTTGTGCCAAATCTGTCGGTGGTATGATCTAACGATGATATTCTTTGACAGCTGATTAAAAATAGATATGAATTTTATGTTTGCATACATGTACACATTGCTACACCCAATACCCACAAGCATGTCATACGAAACTCACAACTGGATGGCCCTAAATTATCTAGAACGTATGGTTATTTCTTTTCCACTACTAACTTATTCCCAATGTAAACCTTTCTTGTACTTGAGTGTTTTTTCAGAACATCATACATGTATTGTGAAGGAGGAATTTAAACAAGACATTTCTAAATAAACTCATACATTGCCACACAGACTAGTATCTTGTTGAAAACTGATGAATGGCCAGCATTTCTTTCTTTATAACGAATATACCTAATTTAATACCCTTTTAAAATTATATTCAGTGTAAGAAACCTATATCGTTTCCCACTGCCATATCCATATCCTCATTCAGCAAATATATGTTTTTTTATATACAACTTTTCCTTAGATAAGGGTTAATGCAGAAAATTTAGTTCTAATATTGATTGATTGATGTTTTTTGCCAATCTTAACATTATTTCACTAATATGGGAGAGTTGCCAGGTTTAGTGGGTGTAGAAATCGATCTCTTTGCCCGGAGGAACTGTGTAAATAATAAATCAATAACATGCACATATTAAAATTCAGATATTAAAAAAAAAACAACCTGTTAATTACATATTTAGCAATTTTAATCATCAGGTATTTTCTGTTGGTCCAATTTATTGATAAACAGTCTAATTAAAAAAAAACTATATATATATCTAAATCAAATTAAAAAAAAACAAAAAATTGTACAGTAGTATATCAGAACAAAATCATAGGAAAAAAAAAAAAGACAATTGAAAATGAAATAATTATTGCAAGTCAGATCTACATAAAATGTTTGCATGAAATATTTTTTTTACAGAATCTCACTGAATGACTTTAAAAAAAAATTATTTAAAATCAAATTAAAAAATCAAACGACTTTTAATGTGAGGCATGGGCATAAAATGGAAACTAAGATTTGAAAATTGAAAAGAAAATGTCAAAATCTAATTAATGTTTACATTTATTAAAAAAAATTAGATAAATTGTATACTTTAGATATGTGATAAGCAAATGACATCTCATTTAATTTGCATTGATAAGTTCGTTAAGCTCGTATTCTCAGGTTTATTTACATTTGTAATGTACATATATACTCTACACTCTTGGGGAATATGACATATACAAACAATTGATCCCTCCGTCATAGCCAGGGGCTCGTTTCACAAAGCAGTCACATCGCAAACCAAGCGTAGTTGCCAATGGATACCATAGTGAAGAGATACAGAGTCATGGCAACTGCGATTGGACAGACTTTGCGACGGCTTCGTGAAACGGACCCCAGGTAGCCAGACAAAACATTCCAACATTTTAGACAAAGTCGACGCAATAGCCCTGTGACGTCATGAAATTTCTTACGTCACAAAACAGCAATCAGGGTAGGTCTAACCTTTTCAAATGTTTGGTTTAAATACCTCTCGTTTCACAAAGCAGTTGCATCGCAAATGAAGCCTAGTAGCCAATGGATACCATAGTGAAGAGATACGTCGTCATGGCAACTGGGATTGATCGCACTTTGCGACAGCTTCGTAAAACTGCCCCCTGGCACCGACTACGAGGTCAACTCCCACATATATCTGAGACTTACACATACAGTTTTACTAAGAATTTATTAGACTAGAGCTCTCTTTAAAGTGGCATGAGCTGCCAAAATGTTGAAATTTTGACGTAAAACAGAATGTTGAAATTATCGGCTTTTTAGTGCTTCTAGTCTCCAGAATGCACAATGAAGTATTGTTTTGAACTAACTTTGGCTTAGAATGAATGAATGGTCGTCCTGGTTATTTAAATTTTGTTTACTTTTCGAACACTATTTTGGTTCGTACAGGACACATACTGTATAGATTTTCCTCATTCCGACGCAAATCATTTAGTTTTTCAATGGCCTTCAAAGCCTCTTACTGTTGTGCCGATCAGAAATTATGTAAAAAGTGTGAATTTTGGCCAGGGTTACAATAAAAGTTATTTCTGATTGCTACGATCTTGTTTCCGTAAATAGGAGAGGACGTTACTAAGCTCCGCCCAAATCAACTTGATATCTCAGCACTAGTTTGACGGAGAGAAGATGACTGCGTCACCGTACTAAGTGTGACCAGGGGGATGTTTCTCAAAACATTTACGCTCAACGTAAGTCCTATGCAAGGCCTGTGATGGCAATATAGCTTCAACAATACGTTACGACCAGGCGCAAAGTTACGACGGGCGTAAGTGTGTTGAGAAACAGCCCCAAGGGCTTACATTTAGTGGGGGCTATTAGAGCCAAGAGGGAAATCCTCTCGGAGACACCCAGATAGCCCTATTGAGTGTTGCATCAAGGTATAAAAGTACATCACTAGAAACCAATTTAATCTTTTATATAAATTATCAATTTTAGAGTCACACTCAAGTTTAAAAATCTGTCAGCCAAAAACCCAACAGAACTGATGATTTTGCTAACATCCAGTTTTAAAAATCTGTCAGCCATTAAACAACCGAACTAACGGCCTTGCTAACTTCCAGTCCAACTCACTTTCAGGTCTCTTGTAATCGCAATTTTCAACAACATACAACAGCAGTTCAGTGTTTCTATTTACAGAAATATACATGTTTGATTGTTCACATTCCTATATTTGTGACCTTTGAAAATATGAACCAATCAATACATGGTGACCTTGATAAAATTGAACTCAAATTCCGAATAAAATTAGGACAAGGGCTTCAGAGAAAAAAACAAACAAAACAAGGGAGATAATTTCCAGAGAACAAGGGAGATAATCAAACCTTTCATATAGTCCAATTTTTCTTTCAAACAATACCTTAGAGTTCATGTTTGGAGTTTAATGACGAGAAACCATTAAGCCCTTAGTGTGTAACTCAGTGTATATATTCTCTTTTCTCAAAATCATTACATTGTAGTTCCTCCATCTAATTGATAATCACTTTCTTTAACTCACACATGTAATAGTTGACCTTCGTAATAGAAATGGCAGGACATAACGGAACACAAATTAACAAAATGCTCTGCGCCAAAAAGCCGTACAAAAATCCATCCTTATTTAATTCAAGCTTTCCATTAAGACAGATCTCAAGTCTGCCAAAGAAATCATGGTAATATTTTAATTATTGTTTGCATAGAGCTTAATGCATGAAATCGGAAATCAAAGTGGGAGGAAAAGAATTTAAAATGATTTCTGTTGGGAATGCCATCATCAAACTAATACTGGTCATTGATGTATAGATTTGTGCAGAACCAAAATGCCATTATCATTTATCCGTTCTAGTAATGGTTGAAGTCCTGTCAACTTGTAAATGATCATCATCGGGCCCAATGGTTAAAATTGATCATCAATTGAGCGTTTGTGGGTTCCTCGACGGTAAACAATACAAGTAGCTTATTATCTGCCATTATCGGCCTCAGATACAAATTCACGATTGATTGATTGATGTGTAACGCCACACTCGATATGATTTCACAGATGGATTGGTTGATTGTTGGGTGTTTAACGTCACCCTGGCAATGTCAGTAATAGGGAGTGGGAGTCACGTGACAATTCTACAAATTTCCTGTCACCGGTGTTGTCATTACGCATGTGGGAAGCCTTTATCGTTCGAATTTGATGCTCAATTCTGACGTGGTAGAACAAAAAATGTGACGTCATCAAAAAACGTCATCTGTCACCGGATATCGCAAAATCTCTCGGTAGACTCCCAGGCCCTATTCCGTTACAGAATTCCATTGGTGAAATACTGGAATCCATCATAGAGTTTTGTTGTTAATGAATGTAGACTGGCCTCTACCAGATTGTCCACTAATAACTGCAGTTGTTCCTCAGTATGGTTCATGTGAAATCGGTCCTTTAACCCTCTCACTGTGCTTACACCTTTACTAAAACATGGCAGTTGAGAACCTACAACAAACAGAAAACAAAGGGTTAATACTGCAAATGGTTGAACATTGAACAACAGACAGAAAACAAAGGGTTAATACAGCAAATGGTTGAACATTAAACAACAAACAGAAAACAAAGGGTTAATACTGCAAACGGTTTAACATTAAACAATAGACAGAAAACACAGGGGTTAATACTGCAAACGGTTTAACATTAAACAACAAACAGAAAACAAAGGGTTAATACTGCAAAATGGTTTAACATTAAACAATAGAAAACACAGGGGTTAATACTGCAAAATGGTTTAACATTAAACAGATTTAAGACAGAGATTGATTGATTTCACTTAAAGTGGCATGAGCTGCCAAAATGTTGATAATTTGACGTTTAAACAGAATGTTGAAATTATTGGCTTTTTTTTTTCTGAAGACGTATAATTCAGAAGCTTTTCATTGCTTCTAGTCTCGAAAATGTATGATAAAGTATTATTGTTTTGAACTAACTTTGGCTTAGAATGAATGAATGGTCGTCCAGGTTATTTAAATTTTGTTTACTTTTCGAACACTATTCCGGTTTGTATGGGCCACATACTGAATGGATTTTCCTCATTCCAACGCCAATCATCTAGTTTTCTGATGGCCTTCAAAGCCTCTTACTGTCATGACGATCAGAGATTATGAAAAAAGTGTGAATTTTGGCCGCTCATGCCCCTTTAATGAAGCTGATGTTATTTTATCATGGTACCAATCTCCTTTGAGTTGGACCAGCCCGATAGCTCAGTTGGTAGAGTGTGATATTGTGTTCTTTACCCCCGAGACATGCCCATGTATAGAAGTTTAACTCTACTTAGAATACTGGCAACTCTGAATATTTGGGAAACTAAAATACTGGTAACGATTCCCAAATATTACCAGGCAGGGGACGATAAAAACAAACTATTTGCGACATATGACCTACCTGTCTGCATGATTTCCACCAACATTAATATTTTATCCATGTGTTTTCTGGAAGCCACAAATCCTTGTAACATCAAAATCTTGAAATATTCACACATATCACTGCCTAAACCCCCCATCACCTGAAATCAAACGTTTACAATATTCCATTACATATCCTTACAGCATTTAACCTTAATTGTAAAGCGTGCTTAATACGCAGGGCCTAATCTAGACTTATTTTGAACCACATATATGGGGTTCGGGCGTCTGCAGTTTGGGCGCCCAAACCAGGGTACAAGAACAAAAATTGTGATTGTTTCTTTAAATCTTGAATACAAGCAAAAACTGCTCTGCAAAGTATTTAAAACATAAATACTAGGGTCAGTATGGAACCCACGTTTAAAGATAGTTTCTTATAATTAAAGTGCTGCTAAAAAGACAGGAGCTGATTAATGTCAGAAAATTTACGTTAAATAGAACTATGAAAGTAACTTGGAAGTAAATTTTGTGAATAACACGAGACTTTCAGCTAGGTTTTGAAGACGGCCTGAAAGAGTCTATTTGTAAGAGTACATATTGAGGTCCCTGGGGCTCGTTCTACTAAGCTGGCGTAAGTTGTGCCAGTTGCAAACGCGTCTTAAATTATAGAAGCTTGCGCATGGTCGCAAGTCTGGAGGCGCAACTCTATGCTGTAAACCTATGCGTAACTTTGCGCCAGCTTAGTAGAACGAGCCCTGGTGAGCAGCAGTGATGGTGTTTTCTTACCTCGACAAATTCGTAAGTTAACTTGAACGGTGAGTTTTCAAAGCCAAGGTTTTTCCCGGGAGAGTTGGATAAAATAAAACCGAAGTCTATATGTATGAGATGACCTTCAGAATCAAGCAAAATGTTACCATTGTGCCTGAAATAAAACAGATGAAGGGCTAAACATGCATGTAAGACAATTTTACAGATAAAGGGCTAACGATTAAACAGTTTTACTTGTTTTAGTCACATTATTGAAAGATGACCATGGGTTCTTATATACCCATGTACTTTATTGCAGAGTCAGTTTACTGGAAGTTTACAGTTATGATATAGAAGCATAATTTAGACCTGGGGTCGGTTGCACAAAGCTGTATTAAGCTTAAGTCAGGCTTAATTATGTTGCGTCACAAACAAATTTGATTGTCCTAGTGTTCTATGTTTCCTACATAATAATAATAATAATATATTTATTCACCAAAAATGATACATACAATCCTGTAAAATTTTGCTCAACGGAATACATATTGGCGGGAATAAAGCCCCAATGGGGCTTGTTCTATCCCGTGTTAGTGAGGTTTGGTGGCATTTCTTTAACTCATTCGTCCCTGCGAGCGTTTACACGCGCCGGTACTGCAAGCCGTTTCACCGGCTGCTCCCGAGCAGACTGCAGCCGAGTGAACAGCTTGACCTGCATGGGTTGACATGATCGTTCGTAGTTTCGTTAATTCTTACATTTGAACAATAAAGTTGTGATTTCTAAAATAATTGGTGAAAATAGTATCGAACTATCTTAATTCTGTGCAAAAAAATATTCTGATTAACAATTTTTGCCTGTTTATATCCGAACGAAACGAAAAAAAGCAGTGTCTCGTGTGTTGTGTCAAAATGTGGACTCACTTGTTAACGCTGTGAATTATAATAATAATATTCCACACGTAAATAATATGTGTAAAACTGAACTCGCCAGGTATTTTTCTATAGTTCATATCCAAATCCTGGCTAAATTAAGCATATTTTTTGTTAAAATTCCAAATATTTGAAAGAGCTTCAAATTGATTGAGCGACGGTTTTATGTTTCGGTGAGCAAAACATTGGTCGGACATTCCGATTTCTGGTCGTCAAACAAACACTTCGGTTTCGTTCAACTACCAATATTTTAAAAAAGTAAAGTATCTTTAAAAAGTTGAGAATCTGGTGATTTCAAAAAGTATTTTGTCAAAACTATCACTTTTGAATCCAGTACGTAATTAATCTTTATAATTGGTATGTTTTCTATTCATCCAGCTCCATTCGACTGCACGATCGACAGCACTCTCATTTGATTGGATAAAGATGACCCAGATATTTACACGTGGCAGAATCCGAGCCGGCCATTGGATGTTTCGTCAGTGACAGTCCACGCCCATGTATGGTTTATGGGGATTTTGTATTTTATGATTGAATTTTTTTCATCAAGAAACAAGTATTTATACAAAATAAAAAATATCAAAATAGCCACGAGAAAGCTTTCACTTTTGCTTTGAAAACAAGAACTGGATGTAAAATAATTTATAAGGTTTCTGTACAGATCTGATAGCTTGGATACTGCAAATAAAATGAACTTTCAACTTCAAAATCAAAGTTCCAAGTTTTTATTTTTCTAATATTTTTTTTATATAGGTTTTAAAATAAATAGCTACCCTGGAGTGGAAGATCAAGAAGAAATAATATATAGAATATCTACAATTGTAATACTAACATTTGTCATTTTTCCGCAGGTTTTTTCCACTGTAGAAATATTTGTTTAGTTCCCTCAAACCTTCAATCATTGTATTTGAACTATTTCACATTCAAGAACTAAGCCCAATATGGGAATAAGGCTAGGGAATCTTGTGAATTGTTTGTTTTTTTTCCAACCGATGTGACAAATACTGAAGAAGAATGGTTGCCAAGTACCACACAAAGTGCATGATTTTATTTTTTCTTGGCTTATAATTATATAAACCAAATAAAGTGAAATCATCTTGACACTTGCCATAACACCCGAAGTCATCAAACCAAATTGTAAATGTGATAGAGATGCTATAAGTAAAGACTAAAAACACTATAACAGATTTTCCTTTACACCAAAATAAATACAACACTTTTAAAACATAAAAAGTTGTGATTTTTTGGTCATTTGTTGACTTTTATTTCACAATGAATCATGAATGAATATGTTTGTGTGGGTAAAGAGGGGCCTCATGTTGATGTCTGAAAAATAGTTTCTTCTCAGCTTTTAACAATTTATTTTTCGGGCTAGTAGTGAATAACTTGTCCAGTAAAGCTAGCATCAGGATAAATACAAGATAACATCAGCGAAAAAGACAGAAATTGTGCAGTATTACTTGGGATGTCCTGCCAAGCCACTTCAAAATACCATTCTTCATGGTGATGCCGTGATGGTTGATAGTGATACGTACATTGATGGGTTTTGGAATGAATTTACAACTTGAATCAATAAATAAATCAAATCAATGCCAAAATATCTTTCGGGAAAAGTCCAGTTTATTTCCTCTCTCGCCCAAAATCGGCTTGTGTGCTTGGTGAGGTCGCCAACATTCACTATCGAAAATGAAACTTCATCGGCCGTCAACTCAAAGTTGTTGTTGCAGCCATGTCACTTCACAGACATCGGAGTTTTCCAGTTTGACTTTTCGGGTAAAATAACAAAAAAGGAAACCCATTTAAATCCATTTTGATAATTCAGGAATCAATGAAACTGTAGTAGGAGTCGTCAATGCTGTTATCATCGGTAAATCCTCAGAAATCACACTTTTCCGTAACTGCACATGTCCGCCATTACGCGTCAGAAATCCGGAAAGATCGAGAAGGAAACTTCATAAAAAATACGTGACGTAAAATTGAATGTTGTTAGCAACAACCAATCAAAATTATTTTAAAACTTCATGAATACGTCCCTTATACACTTGAGAAACTATTTTTCATTGGTTTAGGCGTGAAAACGCAGTTGAATTTATTTATTTACAACTAATAGACGTGCATGTAATTCTGCGCTTCTAAGCGCTCCCCGGGAAATGGGACCCTCTGAAAGCTGCGCCTCCTCGGGACGAAGCGGTGGTCTCTGGCTGCGCTTCTAGGCGCTCCTCGGGCCGAATGAGTTAAGAGTTACGTAAATGAATTTAGATATTTGGATTTCTATTTTTTACAGCATATTTACAAAGTGGTGATGAGAGATTCGACTTGTGAATTTAAAAGGTAACTTTTTGTTTTGGATTTGATTAAGGAGATGGACATTATTTGTTTTAGAGCTGCAGGTAGGGAGTTCCAGTGACATGCACCAGTAACACGTAAGGTGTGGCGTGATCAGTCAGAAAATCAGTTAGCCCCAGAAAATTACCTGACCCTCAAAACCTGCATATCTGACCCTCATTTTTTTTCTTTTGGACACAAAAAATGCAATGACATGAGAAGACTAGACTACATTGTACATAAAATCACCATTAGTCAATTTACTGGATTCAAACCCGAGACCCATTGATAGAAGGCTTGAGTCTTTGGTGAGAGGATTTTGAAGAAATTTGGTGGAGAGGTCACTGGTGCTTTAGGAAGTTGATTGATTGCACAAATAATAATTCACTTTAATGGAGATGTTGCCAGGTTTACTGGCAGAGGAAACCAGGCTCTGTGTCCAGAGGAAACCCCCAACCGTCTGTAAGTACATGGCAGCCTCTTCCACATAGGGTGACCAAGCGAAAAAAAAAAACCTCCAAACTTACCTGTCTTTAACTTGCATCAGGTAACAGACTAGGCAATAAGCAGCGCAGCTCTGTACAAAATTCTTCTGGGCCGTCAAGAACTCCTCGCTGTTCTGTGGTCCGTATTCATTGATGAAATAGTTCAGTAAAGTTCCACGACTGTGCTTTTTGATTTGGTGTAAAGATACGGCATTGATGATTGGTTCGATCATACCACTATCATTGGACGTCACAACAATACTGTACGGTTTGATCCACAGCGGCACACGCTCAGCCGTCCAAATCGTCTACAGGGAAAAGAAACATAAAGTTAATCAATAACATTGAGGAATAAACATGTTTGATTGATTGATTGATTGTTTGGAGTTTTACGCCGCACTCCAGAATATTTCACTTATAAATCCAGTCAGAAAATAAATTTTTTGGGGACTGAGTGGGATTCGAACCCATAACATGTTTGGAGTCAAAGATGTCCTATGAACCTCTCCACCAGTGCCATGCATTCAGTGAGTACAAACATTCTATAACGTTAGACAAATTGTGGAAAACAGCTAGGTTTTTGCAACATCACGCCGCCGACACTCTACTGAAATGGGCTTAAAAGGTGCTAAATTTTTTTCTGAAATTCTTGGATTGCGACAATTGATTGGACTTTCAGACAAAATTCTAGACTTGTGACAAATAATTTGTTTTTCAGACATAAGTGTACCTCCAGTTGTTTAAGGACTTGGTACATCAGAAGTTCCTGTCTCAAATCATCCCCGCATTTAATGATGACGGACTGGAGCCTCCAGTTGGGTAGATGTCCATAAGGCGACGCGTCTCGTATACGCTGTTCACGATCTTCCCACGGTTCTTTGAGAGCTGCCGCTGATGGATCTTCAGGGTCACGCTAAAAAAATAATAGACATTTTGCATAAAAAAATCATTTTATTCTTTTAATCAATCAGTCAAAAAATCTTTCATTTGCATTTTTAGTCAGCTAGCAACATTGATGGATGTTTTACAACGCACTCAAGAGTCAAGATTACTTCACCTATATGGCGGATTTGCCCGCTATATTGTGGGAGGAAACCGAGCTCTTTGCCCAGAGGAAATTCCCGACCTTTGACAAGTAACTTGCAACTCCTCCTTAAAATTGATTGATTGTTTGGTGTTTTACGCCGCGCTCAAGATTATTTCACTTATATGGCGGCGTTGCAAGTTTTATTGTGGGAGGAAACCGGGCTCTATGCCCGGAGGAAACCCACGACCCCCCGCTGGCAACTGGCAACCATCCCACATAGGTCGTTCGAGTGAAAACCCAGTTAGAAAATTTTCCAATTTTTTTGGGACTGAGTGGGATTCGAACCCGCCTCCTTAAAAACGTTTCGACATATATAGATTCAATCCACGAATTAAAGTAATTTCTAATCCTATTTAAAAAAAAATACGTTAATACAACTTTGCCCCTCAGCTTATGGTATCTTCCGCCAATGACCATTTAATTAGAAGGATACAGCTCACCAGAATTTTACCAATTTCTCAAAAACATGGCATACCTCAAATTTTTTCTTTGGTGCAGAGAAGTTTTCTGAGAGTCTTCGTCTGATATCTCCGGCAGCAATATAAACAGGTTCTTTACTGTCAGCACTAGCAGAACTCTCCGTTGAAAATTGGGATATTGTGTCGCTTGATTTGGAACAGGCAGCAAACTGAAAGGAAAATCGAGAATCTAATGATAAGTATTGTTATATTTTTTGACTATAGTTCAAAAAGATACAGCGGCCTCGGTGGCCCAGTCGTTTAAAGTGATAGTCTCTCAGTCAGATACAGGCCTTCCATCTATGCGACATGGGTTCAAATCTCACTCAGACCAAATAAAAATTGTAACATTTCTGAGAGGATTTTTCACTTGATCGCCATATGTGGAAGAGTTGCCAGGTGCTCGCCAAAGGTCTGGGGTTTTGCCAGGGCAATGAGCCCGGTTTCCCCCCCACTAAACCTGGTAACTGTGCCATACAAGAGAAATAATCTTGAGTGCAGTGTAAAATACCAATCAATCAATCAAAAAGATACAGACTAAAAACCAAATATGAGGTATTTCAGTGCTGACTTTGTAAGTGGGATATATAAGACTTAAAGGCACACTTGCCGCGAAAATCAGGAATATTGTTTACATTAAAAAAGAAAGACCGTTTTCTGTATATTTCCCAGACAATATAAGTTAGGAACTTTCTATTTTTACCAAAATTTAAAAGTTTGGACGTCACTTTGTATTTTTAATTTGAATTTGAAAATTTGAATTGTTAGGGGTCCGTAAGGTAAACAAACCAATCTGCCCCCTATTGGCGATTTTATGTTTCAGTCGAGTGAGTGAACTAACGGCACAGTGTAATTTTACGTAGGCCTATTTATCTGAGAAATACAGACTGACGATCGGTTAACAGCGACTGGAAAAGCCTGCTGGTAATTGTTTGAGTGTAAACCAAAGATAAAAAGGCCTGAAATGAGGGTAATCCAACACGAAAGTTGACCGACACTGATCGTTGTTGTTGTAATCAGGCTTCGATTCTTCTTTTTTTTTTCATCCCATTTCTACATTCTAAAGCTAACTAGACATGTTTTATGTGTCCTATGTTTAAGTTTAGTGGTATAAGTCGTAGTAAGCTCATGTAAATTGGTTTTCTTAGCAAATTTAAACAGGCTGCGGCGGCAAGTGGGCCTTTAACTGAGTGACTGACAGAGCACAAGGAAATATGACAATATGATGAAAATAAAATCTCTGACGAACCTGGATAATTTCATCGTCTTCTTGTGACCAGCAATCGCCATCGTCAAATTCAGCGTTATTTCCGTAGACGTTGAACTCTGACCTCGAGCAAGCGGAATTCTGAAGATCGCCATAATGTGTCAAATCTTCTTCTGACCGTGTCAAACGGAGCGTGTTCTCTAAAATCTTTGGAGGTATGTGAGAGGTCAGTGTGTCCTCGCATTCTAACACTTCCACGTAGATCAGGAAGGGAGCCTGTAAAATGTTGAATGTCAGAAATGTTTGAAACTCTTTTTAGTCGAGGGTTCATTCTAATGCAAAATAATTGATTGATTGATTGTTTGGTGTTTTACGCCGCGCTCAAGATTCTTTCACTTATATGGCGGCGTTGTCAGTTTTAGTGTGGGAGGAAAACGGGCGTACTTTATGACCGGAGGAAACCCACGACCTTCCGTTGGTAACTGGCAACCATCCCACATGTTTCAACAGAAATGTTTGAAACTCTTTTTAGTCGTGGGTTCATTCTAATGCAAAATAATAATTAAGACATCACCACAAAGTAAGTTTTTGTGAACAATACAAGCTTTCAACACACTTCATTATCAATGCCAACAGATACCGACATAGGTGTCGAAAGTTTGTGTTGTTTACAAAAATTTACTTCGTGGTGATGCCTTAATCATTTCTCATAATGTTGACATTTTTAAGCAGAAATAATCAAGGCATCCCCGTCAGTAAGTTTTTTTGGGGGAATAACATGAGCTTTCCACTCCTGTGTCTTTATCATGTATAATAAATTGTTTACTTGAACAAATTGAGTTATTTCTTGATCAAGTGCACTTGTGATAAAAACCCCAGCACAGGGGCTCGTTTTATAAAGCAGTTGCATCGCATACAAAGCCTAGTTGCCACTGGATACCATAGTAAGAGATACGACGCCATGGCAACCGTGATTGATCGCACTTTGGGACGGCTTCCTAAAACGCCCCCCCAGGTGTCAAAAGCTTGTGTAGTTTACAAAAGACTTACCTGGTGGTGAATTATTTCTTATTAGAATAGAACAGAGAAATAATCCATGAGAGCTAAGAAAAAGATAATAACTTGGAGCAAAAAAATTCATAACTCCCTTTTTACCTTTTCTTTTGAGTTTAGAACGACGGCTTGCGTGTGAGGAATCCTTACAACATGGTGGTCACCCGTCACCGTCGGCAACCACACTCTGGCAGGTAAGTTCAGGTTTAACATGGCCAGTTCGGCTATAAGTCTTGAGGCTGAGAAAAGAAAATCATTTTCGATTGTTGTTAAGGAAATAATCATGTCCTTTATTGTAGAAAAGCATGCTGGGGTAAATAATCATTCTGGGAGCTATTTCTCAATACATATACGCTCAACTTAACTTGCATCTTCGGATGCCAAGGGTAAATTCTCAACAAGCTCACTTTTTACCTCTAGGCCAACTGCGATACAAAGCCTCGTTCTCGGATGCCCAAATTCTCACGAGCTCACCTTTTACCTTTAGGTCAACTGCGATACAAAGCCTCGTTCTCGGATGCCCAAATTCTCAACGAGCTCACCTTTAACCTCAAGGTCAACTGCGATACAAAGCCTCGTTCTCGGATGCCCAAATTCTCAACGAGCTCACCTTTAACCTCAAGGTCAACTGCGATACAAAGCCTCGTTCTCGGATGCCCAAATTCTCAACGAGCTCACCTTTTACCTTTAGGTCAACTGCGATACAAAGCCTCATTCTCGGATGCCCAAATTCTCAATGAGCTCACCTTTAACCTCAACTGCGATACAAAGCCTCGTTCTCGGATGCCCAAATTCTCAACGAGCTCACCTTTTACCTTTAGGTCAACTGCGATACAAAGCCTCGTTTTCTGGGAATGTCCCCCAGGAGCTCCTGTTTTAAGTCACACTTAAGATTATATCTTTTATATGGCAGAGTTCCCAGGTGCAGAGGGGGAGATAACTCTACACTCTATGACCATAAAAACAAAACCAATGGGATAAAGTGTAGTCTACTTACTCCGTAATTCTTTGGTGGGTAGATGTTGTAACTTTGTTCCTATGTTCATCAATGCTTTCACAAATTCCAATTCCGGCTGAACACGTGGGGCCTGTGTTAAAACAACAAGTTAGGAAATTCTTAAACTTTTAATAGTAAAGGCCCAAAATAACAATAGAGTACTTTTTTTTGGATTGATTGTACGGCCTTTTACGCTGCGCTCAAGATTATTTCACGCAGACCCCTAGCTAGGATTTGGGAGGGGCAGGGTGCTGTCCAAAAAAAAGGGCACTTTAAGAGAAAAAGGGGCACCTGATCGTCGATTACTTCATTTGGTCTGAGCGTCTCACTGAACGTCTTAATTTATATGGTAGTGAAATTGCAAAACTGATAGCCACTTACATGCAGATTGATTCTTATTCAATTTTACTTTTAGGAAAGAAAAAAAAAATACGTTGGTAGTTTTTTCATTAAGTTCAATGTTTTGGTCTAACTATGATACCTTAAACTTCTTAAGCCATTTCTGCTGGGATAATAACAAGAGTAGGGAATGGCAATAGGAAAATTGTGTAATCCACTTTATGAAATTAAAAATGCAGGGAAAGTCCATTTTTTAAATCTTTTTAATTTTTATAGGCATAATTCTAGTAGGGTATTTTTTGCAATGTATCATTAATGCTAAGTTGCCTTGGGGTGTTTTTATCAGAAAACACTCTTAACAAATTATTAGTACAAATTAAAGTTTTAAATGAAGTTTGACACTGCGAATGTGACATTGACTGGCTGTAGACAGTGTTTGCTGAACTTGGCGGTGTAACAATCCAATAAAAAAAATCCAAAACTAATTGCTATGAAACTGTCAAATTTCTTTCAAAATGTCCCAAACTATCCTCTATTTCTAGTATTTTGTACAATTTCTAATGTGTTTGTGTGTCTCTTTTTCGTTTGCCTTAAACTCCAACTGTAACACGATTTCATTTGATAAAGAGGATCGTGTTGTTGTTGTTGTTGTACAATCGATTCAACTGAATACCTTTGGCAATGGCAGCTTTCTGTGTCCAGGCAGGGGGCTAAATTCTATTATTAACTTCTTTTATTTGAGCGAATTCTATCCACCATTTGAAGACTGTGCAGTGCTTGATGTTAGGCACTTTCCCCTGGTAAATTATTACGGTGAACGAGGTCACTATTTTCAGACATGTTGAAGTGATGCAATACCCGCCACAACAAGTGGCCCATGGGAATGAGGTTGACTCTCCGTAGCATATGTCTGTTTTTCTCTAAGGTTTCATAACACGTATGTCTGCAAGGAGAGCATCAATGACTGATGCATTGTGGGAAGCTGAATTTCCGGAATAATTGACCTGAATGGAAGTGTGTAATGTGTTGGTGTTGTACACGTTTTTGACAGCAGTTAAATAAATTTTGGTCAGGGAAGGACTGATGTGGAGACAGTGGGAAGTCATACTTGGTCTTTGGGGCACAAAGGGCGCAATGAAAGGGCACAGGGGCGGGAGAAATAAGGGGCAGGGCGCTGCGCCCCTCTAAAAACGCCTAGCGAGGGGTCTGTCACGTATATGGCGGCGTTGCCAGTTTTATTGTGGGAGGAAACCGGGCTGACCGGAGGAAACCCACGACCTTCCGGTGGTAACTGGCAACCATCCCACATAGATCGTTCGAGTGAAAACCCAGTCAGAAAATTTTCCAATTTTTGGGGGGGACTGAGTGGGATTCGAACCCGCGACCCATTGGTGCTTTTTTTTGGAAGCTATACCATTTGTACTTGAGTGCATGGTCAAAGTTGAAATAGATCATTTTTATATTGCTGATAACCCAACATACATTAGTGATTAATTTTTAGGTTTAAAAGTCCAAGTATTTACTTTAAAAAATCAAAAAGGCTTTAATCATTACTAAATTATTTAAATCTAAAATTAAAAGTGGCATGAGCTGCCAAAATTCACACTTTTTTCATAATTTCTGATCGGCACGATAGGTTTTGAAGGCCATCGAAAAACTAAATGAATGGCGTTGGTCTATGGCCTATATGAACCAAAATAGTGTCCGAAAAGTAAACAAAATTTAAATAACCGGGACGACCATTCGTTCATTCTAAGCTAAAGTTGGTTCAAAACAATACTTAATCATTCATTCTCGAGACTAGAAGCACTAAAAAGCTACTGAATTTTACGTCTTGAGAAAAATAGCCAATAATTTCAACATTCTGTTTTAACGTCAAAATATCAACATTTTGGCAGCTCATGCCACTTTAACTTTAAAGTTAATTAAATAAAAGACATTGTGTAAATCTTACGTCACAGAAACAGTCGGTGAGCTTGCCAGTCAAATTGTTCATGATACCCGTTGAACTCTCATGACAAATGCAGCCATTTTCAAAAGCTCTCCCCGATGTTAGATCCCCAAACGCCATCATGCCATTGGTCGAGGACTGTAGACTAGAGGTGGTAGTGCTTCTCTTTAAGTAGACGGCTGTCGGGAAGAGAAAAAGTTGCATGGATATCACATTCTTTTAGGGATATTTGGGTGAGTTGATTGATTGACTGATCATCTGGTGTTTTGAGTGACCAGCGCCCTTGAAGTATTTTTTTCTTTCGGTAAAAATTGTGTACCATTCAAATCGTGAACTATTTGTTTTTAGCTACACATAGGGTTTGTTTACCAACCTCAATCGCAGAATGCACCACAGTTGGCAAGACTCCAAACTAAAGAATTTGAGGAAACAAGGGGGAGATAAGGATTCCAGGCATACCTCCAAGACTTAACCAATAATATTGATTGTTTGGTGTTTTACGGAGTGCTTAAGATTATTTCACTTACATGGCAGCGTTGCCAGTTTTATTGTGGGAGGAAACCGAGCTCTATGCCCGGAGGAAGCCCACGACCTTTTGTTGGTAACTGGCAACCATCCCACATAGGTCGTTCGAGTGAAAACCCAGTCAGAAAATTTTCAAATTTTTTGGGACTGAGTGGGATTTGAACCCTCCACCAATTGGTGGAAGGCTATTCGTATTGAGCGTCCAACACTCTACCTACTGAGCAACGGAGGACCCCTAACCAATAACTGGATTGATTGATTTAACCTGGTAAGGCTTCCTAAAAGGGTGTTCCAGTTAACACTCAGAATATTATAATTTTACTTTTTTAGGCTGGTTGTGTTCAAACCAGCAAAACTGTAGTTAAAATTTAACGCAATTCTTAACTGCCATCCATGAGATGAGCTGGGCATGTTGGTCTCTTGCCTGTTGTCCCAGACTCTTGTATGTTATGCCATGGAAGCATTTCCAACAAGTGCAAAACAGGGGCGCAGTTTCACGAAGCCGCCACAAAGTGCGATCAATCGCAGTTGCTATGACGTCGTATCTCTTCACTGTGGTATCCAGTGGCAACTGCGTCTTTTGTGATGCAACTGCTTTGTTCAACGAGCCCCAGAAGTCAAATATTCTTAGGTTAGCAAAAAGTGCTGCAAATAGCAACAGAGATGGACCATTGGAGGGCTTATGTCAATATCTTGTTATTAGGTTGAAGGTCAACAAAGGTCACAAATATTGAATGTTTCAGATACACATGTACTTTGATCGTTGAAGTAAGAATGTACACATTGGAAGGAATTTCATCTTCCTTTTAATGAAAATGAAACCCTCTGTATAAGGAAATTACATGTACCTGAAGCATCTGATCGTGAGCGGTGATGGCTCTTCTTGGTCGACGTTGGCGTATCCAGCATGGGTGGGTTCTGGTGTTGTGTCGGACTGGGAAGGTTGGATGTTGTTCCTCTGTTTAAATGACTCTTGGACGGCCTGGAGGACAAAATGGTCAACAATTGATTGCATTGTTTTACTGAACTAGAACTAATTTCTCTCATTTTTATATGTATTCCCCCAAAATAGGACGAATCATTTAAGTTTTTACACTATATTTAGATCCTTTCAATTCTACTCATATAAGGAGACAAACCCTTATTAAAGATTATTTTCGGCGAACTTTGCGGAAATAATCAATAAAATAACATATTTCATGTGTGTTTGGAATTCACAGCCCATTGGTAATGTATATGTATAATGGAGCGCTGTTTGCATTGAGCAGCCGTGGCCCTATTTACTTTGCCACGCATGCCCCTTTTGGGCAAATGGAAAGAATTTCGATCTACAATGTAAAGGTAAAACTTTGAGTTACGAGCCTGGTTTCCTCCCCCACCTGGTAATGCCTCCATACAAGTAAAACATCAATCAATCTATTTTGGGTGGGGATTCCAATAATAAACCCACTGAAGAAACACTTGTGTCAACCTGGCTATCACTCTACCAGCCAACGAACCCCTTGTGATTATGAGATTAAATTTATATCATGTTATTTCAATCTTACCTTAATTCCTCGTTAAGAATCATATTTTTCAGTTTGATTCCTTGAGAGTTTTTCCACGAAGGTTTGAGAACGTCTGCCGAGTATGCTCCTAACAACCAGGCAGCCATGATGGAAAATTCTACACTAGTCCGACATCTAAAATGAGGAGAAGGATGTTCAAAATTTGAAAGAAATTAAAATCATGTTTATTGAAAAACTTTTTAATACCACACACTGCATAAGTTTGTTGTGATTGTCAATCGATCTTCAGATAAAAAGATTGATTGATTGTTTGGTGTTTAACACCACGCTCAAGATTATTTCACTTATATGGCGGCATTGCCAGTTTTACGGTGGGAGGAAATCGGGCTCTATGCCTGGAGAAAACCCACGGCTTTCCGATGGTTAATGGCAACCATCCCACATATATCGTTCTAGTGAAAACCCAGTAAGAAAATTTTCCAATTTTTTATTTGGACTGAGTGGGATTCGTACCCGCTACCCATTGGTGGAAGCAATTCTCAATTGACCCTCAGATTGGAAAAAATAACAACAATCAATCTGGGATGAAAGCCTGAAAGTCAACTTATTGCCAAAAATGTAGGAATTTCCTGTTGCTATTGTTTTGACAGTCAACAGCCGAAAATGCACCACATGAGCAGCCAGTGAGGGCTAGCACCGTGCAGCAAACCCAGGTTGATTACCACAACAAATCAGACAAAGGAATCCCAAATAAAACTCCCTATCCAGCCTGAGCAGTCTGCGTGAGCTAGGAAAGTTACCAATGACCATCTAGAAACCTCATCGTCAACCTAATGTTGTTTACGCAGCAAATTATGCATAGCTGTGGTAAGTTGACAATCAAAATGGGGACTGGGAGTAGAAATGACGTCAAGTGATGATGATCTATTAGGGATGCTAAACTACACACAGTGTCTCAGCTGTTGACCAGATACATGTATCTGTGAATGGCCTCTGCCACATCATGCATGTGAATGTAGGAATGATTGATTGATTATTTGGTGTTTTACGACCCGCTCAAGATTATTTAACTTATATGGCGGCATTGCCATTTTAATTGTGGGAGGAAACCAGGCTCTATGCCCGGAGGAAACCCACGACCTTCCGGTGGTAACTGGCACCCATCCCACATAGGTCGTTCGAGTGAAAACCCAGTCAGAAAATTTATAATTTTTTGGGGACTGAGTGGGATTCGAACCCGCGACCCATTGGTGGAAGACTGCTTGGACTGAGCGTCCAACGCTCTACCTACTGAGCCACGGAGGAACCGAATGAATGTAGGAATGAAGGATGCTAAACTACACACAGTGTCTCACCTGTTGACCAGATATCTGTGAATGGCCTCTGCCACATCATGCATGTGAATGTACATATTAAGGATCTGCGGCAAATAAAAATCTACTTCGGATTCATTGAAGGTGAACATACGATTACCTGAAACAGAAAACAAATAAACTAAATAAAGGTAAACATTTTTTATTCAAAGTAGTGATTCTAACACAATTTACGGCTGCAAAAAAAGCCTGCAATAATACCCAATTTCCACACCATAAAAACTTTGGACATTGTTGGGCATTATTTGTTGGAGGAAAAAAAATGTGAGATGTGAAAGTTAGGTATGCTTCTGAATTCTTCAGTACATTACACGTACAGACTTAAGAGATATGATGGTAAATTTAAATCATCAGTCAAAAGTGAAGTAAGCTGCCTAAATTCACACATTTTTATACATTCTGTTTGTGTACTGTAGACACCAAGAGGGTTTGCAGTTGGCCGAAAACCCAAATGATTGGCATAAGATCATAAGGCATAAGGAAAATCCATACATTCTGTGGCCCCTACATGGGTACATATACATGTATTATACCGAAATATTGTTTTTAAAATTAACAAAACTTGAGTAACTGTACTGAGGATCGTGGTACATGTAGCTATCTTTAACCAGGTATGCCTTTGCCCTAAATTAACGCACTGGTTTTAACGAGACAGATTGAACCAGCTAATCTCCTCTCTCTCAAAGTTTAAATAACATTCTTGACAAACATTTTACATCAGGGGTCGAATTCAAATTTTTTGACTGGGTGCACGCCGTGCACCCAAAATATGACCTTTTTTGAAAACGGGTGCACCAAGTTATATTAGGGTGCACAAGGTAAAAAGTTAAAAACGCTCAGTAAATGAAGGAGGAAGGCTTAAAACCGATCTGCATTCGACGTAACAATGCAGAATAGTTTATTTCCATTTGTAAATTAAAAACGAAAAAAAAAAAAAAAAAAGTGTGAATTACCGTCTATAGGCCTACATAGAAGTCTAAGAATCTTGCATGGCCGTCCGTGAGATTTGTTGATAGTTGACTGGTTCTAATGACTAAGTATACCGAAATTGTCATCAAAATATTTGATACGAAAATAAATCTTACCAAACCGTATGGATAAAGGGTGTTTTATTTGTTTTTTTACTAAATTGAGTCCTCCGTGAGGGGTCGTTTGGTTCAAGCGTCCCGCTCGTGTCTGTTGCAGTAACGCTGACGGAGGAAATCGGTAAAATGAAGAATCGTTGAAGGCGTTTTTTTCTGTCCGTTGTCTGAGTTAAATTGATTGTAACAAGTGACATGCATTCAAACTTCGTCGCCTTCCCACACCGACCCCCTAATGATAAACGAAGCGACTCGAGAGAAGAGAAAAAACAACAACCACGTGCTTGCATGCTCGCCTCAAGTTTTGTCTATCCTCAATTCGGGCCGATATTACCAGGAACTAATGGCCCGGTTTATTGCCTATTGGGACCCCGTGGATATCAATTGTACAACCTGTATATATGAGTGCTAAAGCGGTAGAAAGTTTCAGTGAAAGATCGACCACGCTCAATGTTGAATATTTGAAGTTTACGTCAATTTTGTTTTTCAACAAACCAGTAATGATTAGATTTGTATGTTCACACTCTGGTTATATGCTCTGTTACGGCAATTATCAGCGAGAAACATCGATGAATCGCTGCTCGCAGCATTACGGCGTACAGACGTAAGCTACCGTTCTTTGGTCGTTACGATCTATCGCTATACCCTAAGTTATAGTTATAGCTTGACAAGTCGGTAAATGAATTTCCTCGCTGTTTCTCGCAAGTTGAAAGTAAATTAAGTTAAGTCCCACAAACCAACTTTTCAATAAAAGCTACATTTACCAATTATTGTCTAGCGGATTAATACGTAGGGGGGCCTATCCACCCAGCCTTTCGGACCGCTCAAAGTTTGTGACTTCGACGACTTGTGCTTACGAATAGGGCCTACATTACAGACCTTTCCGGCCGTAGTACAGTGTTTTTTACAGGATGCCCGCTGGGTGCACTGCGTGCACCCATTTTTACTCTCTTTTATATTTTTGGGTGCACCAACAAAAAATTGGGTGCATTTGTGCACCCGTGCACCCGTCATTTCGAACCCTGTACATGTAGGTCTAAAGGCCCGTTCTCACTGTGCGATTTGTAGTACCGACTCGGCTCGAATGGATGCATTTGATTGGTTGACAATTTGTATCGACGATTAAAACTTAAAGCATCTATTTTAATCGCATCCTACAAGAGTTGATACGAAAATTCGCAGTGAGAACGGGCCTCACGTTACTTACATGTATTAGAAACACTACTACATGTACATGTATAGTGCACGTTCTCAAAACCAGTACGATAAAAAACCTATAATCTGTTATTCTAGAAAAAAATAAGCAATAATTTCCACATGTACAGTGTACCTGGACTTTTGAATTCAAGGAGCATCTCAAAGTTTTAAGAAGTTCTAACAAATTTCTTCGTTCCCTTTCACTTGCTTATGTCATTGTGTAATTCATTAAATGCCCTATACACACTGTACAGTATGTCAATAATTTTTTCTCCATGTTTATTATTAAATTGATTCTACCAAGTCCGAACTAGCCTTGAAAATGGGTGCCCAAAATTAAGACAAATTCAAGGCCTGCTTCTACCTAGCAACTCTTCCACAAACAGTAATATCTTATCAGCACCTGAGGGACAGGTACATGTAGGTCCATGTAGAGGGGCCTTGCTTCCAGGTAGGCGTTGAGATGGGAAAGGGGCTTATGAGGAAGCCTCTGGTTTCTCAGTAGAAATACCCAACCTGTTCAGTTGAGTAAGCTAGCCAGTTACCTGTCCTTACTTCCATGTGGACAGCGGGGGGCCGTTTCACAAAGCCGTCGCAGAGTGCGATCAATCGCAGTTTCCATGACGACGTATCTCTTCATTATGGTATCCATTGGCAACTACGGTTTGTTTGCGATGCGACTGCTTTGTGAAACGAGCCCCAGTTTGAAACATTTTACATATGTACCAATTTGGAAACATTTTTAACATGAGACAAATGAAATTTTGTGTCCTTTATCAATTAATATATATGGTTGACTAAAAAAACAGACGAAAATTTTGTCGCTGATTCAAAATTTCTGACCAACCCCTTGGCCCACCCAATGTCCCACGGTAGCCTAAGCTAAAAAAAGTTCAGGCATTCAAATTACCACAGTTTAAATGCTACTCAGTGAACAGGCTAAATGTGTAGTACACATGCATGCCAAAGACACATGTATGTTATGTAGTAAGAGAGACCCAGTGTGGACCACATGTGCAATGACTGCCCGAAACATGCCTCATTCACATTTATAAAGGTCACCAAAGGTCACATTCCTCCTTAATGGACTATTGTACATATTTTGGTAAAATATCACGGCTGGAGGCTAATATAAATGTATCACTGGTTATACTGACTGAGCTGTAGAATGAATGAGAAATTAGTTTTTATAATATCATAATATCACCCTCGACTTCAAATAAAGTTTTCATCCAACGAAAAAATAAACAAGTCCATTGTTTGGTGTTTTGTTCTCAAGATACATGTATTGTAAGGAGTGCAGCGACAGAGACTGATTGATTGATCAAACATTTTGGTTTTTAAGCCGCACTCAAGATTATAGCCCTTACATGAACATTGCAGTATTTTTGGCTTGTGTGTGTAGGGTGTGGCTGCTTTATGACTTTGAGACGTTTCAGTGAATTTGTCCAGTCTTTTTTAATATTTGGCGTGGTCACATGGCATAGGCAGTGAGCCTGAGGTCATCGTAAAATGAGACTACTCATGTACATGTATTACCTATTTGAACAGGCCACGATTTTCAGATAATTAAGGGCACTCATTTACACACACTTTTTTTTTAAATTTGGCCTTGGAACACCAGTAAAGCAATAAAAGGGTACTATAGAGTGAGCATTAAAGCACTGGCCTACGTATACCTGAAAATCAGAGCTTGGTATATACAACAAGTTGCAATCATCATCAGGGAAATTACTGAATGAGTAAATTAACCGACACTGATTGACCTGGAAAAAATTCCGAGCCAGGGTGAGAATGGAAATCAGGACTTACATGTAGGTAGATTGGGCATTAAGGCACTGGCCTACCTGAAAATTGACAGTGAATGGTACAGTGTATGTTTACTCACCAATATAGGTTTGCACTCCGGGTTCTTTAGAGTTGAAGAGATATGAGATGGCGATAGACATGTCGAAGAGTTTTGATTCAAACAGACGAAGCAACCATGAGTGCCGTGGAGCGGGCGGAGCTTTGTGTTTCACCTTGGCAATGATTGGCTTACATGGATTATTACTCAAATCTAACTTAAACGTTTGACCGTCCTTATATGGGTAGTTTCCATGGTGATTGGCGGCAGATTTGTCTGTCCCGTTACTAACAGGGGTTGGATTACCAGCAGTATCTAAATTAAAAGCGACCAGTTTATTATTACGAGTGTCGCTGGAAGATTCTTCGTTTTGTGACTGTTCGTGTGACTCTGCATCACTTCTTTCACATTCTGACTCTTTGATTTCTTCCAGTCCTGAGCGATCTGACGGTAATTTTTTCATGACTAACGGCTCATCGCCCTCATTTGAACCTGTGACCTCCGAAACCTGACTAAGACTATCGATTATTAAGTCCGTACTGTTCGTATGTTCTAAAGCAGATAAAGATAAACTTCTTTCAAACATATGAATGGCTGAAAGCTGCTTTATTTGACAGCCTCCACATACCTCCTTAATTGCACCGCCAGATTTGTGACGCGTTTTTTTATTGGACTGATGGTGAGAGTCAGTTTTACACGTACACGTAAGGTCGTCCATATCAGTGCTCTCGAACTTCCAACATTTTTTCAAACCGTCAACCACAACGGAACGTGTCTTACGAGCAATTTTCATATCAATAATTTTGTTGGGCGTTTTACTATCTTTATTAGATGACGGCGTTTCAGTACCCACACTGTTATCCCCGTCCTGTTTGTTAAAAACTGAATAATCCACAGGGACGGGATTACTCTTAGACTCATAATCTATCCCGTCTCGATGTTCTTGATAGTTCCCGTTGATTTCCATATCGGCTTGACCTTTGACCTTAACAAGTTCTTTCTTGCCTCGATGTACACCAATGCCTAGCCAACTTTTTCGACTCTTTGATTTGACGTTATTTGATGGAACAGACTGTGGCCCCAAAATGTCCATTTCCCCCTTCACAGTAAAGAGTTCCTCTGTCATTCTCCTTCACAGGGCAATTTTCATTGAACTTTATCACACTTTGAAATTTCACACATCATAGGAGAATGTACAATATTAAAAAACATCTGCATTGTCAAAAAAAAATACAATAAGTTTCGTTAAAAAAAAATTCTTGTCAAACCAAATTTTCCATAGCCCATTATCAAAGTTCTCTAAGGCGTAGCTTTCCTAGTAAGATATTTCAAACAAACAACTTTCCAAGCACATACAAATTCACACACATGTGAAACATCCGTATTTCTGTTCGTTAATTCCAGGTTTGAATCCGGTGTTAACAACGACTCCCAAGTTTTGAATCACTGGTGTGAATAACGGCTCCTAAGAAACACTCTTGTATTAGATGTATCATCCCAGTACACTCATACCAGTTACCATGGAAACCAGCTGGTAAACAACAACATTAGATCAGTAACCTTTAACACTGATACCTTGGTATGATGGTGGTTGTTGTTGTTGTACTTCAAACAGCTGATGAGTTTTCCATCAGGAGAAGGTTAAAAACAAACAGAAATTCTTTCCAAGCCCTAAATTCCTGGTTATCAGCGAAGTAGGTGGTGGTCTGGCCTAGTTTGCTGAGTGAGTTGTTATTAACCAGAGTTGTGGGTGTGAGTCGTTGAGGTGAAGACAGTGACAGGATAAGGAGAGAGAGAAATTAAGTTGTTTCTCCAGTCAGAGGGATGGAGGGCTTGGCAGGCAGGATACAGGTCACCACCAGAGGGCACTGTAACACTTAGCCTCATTGACCTGGAAAAAGATAAAAAAGCATGGTTAATACAATGTACATGTATATTATCATATGCATAAGAAAAATGACATTTTACATATAGTATATGCAACATGGACCTCCAGATTAGTGGCTATTTTGAATGGCGTTTTACGCCACAGTTCTGAAATATGATAAATTGGACATCTCAATTTACTTGTATCTTTCAAATATAAGACCTCCTTTCGCAGTCAAACCTTTGAACCAAGCGCAAAAAACTATACCAAGTTAGTTTATTAAAGCGTACATGTACTTTGCGTAAGCTAATCACTATTGAGTAAAATCTGCATAGTATGACCCATATTTTTCATACATGTTATTGTACAAAGTTCACATAATTGAGGCTTGTATATGACCCATATTTTTCATATGTATGTACAAAGTTCACATAATTGAGGCTTGTATATGGCCCATATTTTCCATTCATGTACAAAGTTCACATAATTGGGGTTTGCATATGACCCATATTTGTCATACATGTACAAAGTTCACATAATTGAGGCTTGCATATGGCCCATATTTTTCATACATGTTATTGTACAAAGTTCACATAATTGAGGCTTGCATATGGCCCATATTTTTCATACATGTTATTGTACAAAGTTCACATAATTGAGGCTTGCATATGACCCATATTTTTCATACATGTACAAAGTTCACATAATTTAGGCTTGCATATTCTGCTTAAAAACATTAGATTAGCAAAAATAAATGTACACAATAGACAAGCTTGCTGAAAGCCCTGGTCAGAGAAAACACTTCTTATGTAGTGTAGTCTTCTAATTGCGTTTAACACCGGTATATCATTTACACCTTTATACCCAATCGTAAGTTGTTGTAATAAACTAAAACCCATGATATTTCATTAGGTTGACGACTGACAGGAGCTTCGGCTAAAATTGGCTGTATTTTCTGGAATACTTTGTAACACATTAACAATGCTTACACATCTTCAGCTAGGGCAAGAATATCGGTAGACTGAGATTGAATCCCATAGGATCATTGGAAAAGAAAGTGCACAAACAACTATTAGTATATATTTATCAATATTAAAACACACGGGAACAGGGTATCAAATAAATCCAAACTCCTGAATAACTGAAATTTGAAAGGGGAATCCTCAGTACTAGCTGGGGGCTGTTTCACGAAGCCGCCACATAGTGCGATCAATCGCAGTTGCCATGACGTCGTATCTCTTCACTATGGTATCCATTGGCAACTACACCTGGTTTGCGATGTGACTGCTTTGTGAAACGACCCCCTGGCTACTATTAAAGCTAATATAGTTGGATTCACAGAAATAAAATTATATACTTGGCACCGTATTTCTTCTAAATATTCATCCATTCTAATGGCCTAAATATTCCATTGAGTCGGACAAAAATGGAGACGAGCAGTTGTCTATAAGGATAATCATTTTCACACACTGCTCAGCGGGTCATATTGCCTGAAATTCTCTCTTTAGGGCAAATTTGTCTGGCCTCATTTAGCAGATTTCTTTTCTAATGATCGAATGCTTATGAGGAAAAAACTTAAAGTGGCTGAATCTTTAGAAGAAATACGGTATATGTTACCATACGACAAAGATGTGTAGAAATGCGAGTCTCGTGTCCTTTGAACTATGAAATGTAACATAAACTGAAGGTGATATGTGACTTCTACTGAAAACTGACCTATAACACAGATATATGTAGGAATAGTTTTATCATAGATTAGTACATATAAACTGAATGATACTGATTAATGACCCATTATCATCTGCTTGAAATACTCAATTAACATACTACATGAACAAGTTAATGTGTTATTTTAGACAAGAAGATTTTCCCTGTGCCCGTGTGTTTTAGTGTTCATAAATATATAGTAGATCGCTGGCCAACAATTACTGAGCAAGAAATGTTTGAAACTCTTTTTAAATGTGGGTTAAATACTAATGAGAAATAATTAAGACATCATCACAAGTTATTTGTTTATGAACAACACAAGCTTTCGAGACCTATGTCTTTGTCAAGTGTAACAAAAGTCACGTAATAATGATAAAGCGAGTTTCAAACATTTCTTACAAAAAGTCCAGTAAGTTACACTTTACGAAGACACTGGTACAGGGGCCAAGAGCTTGTGTTGTTCACAAACAACTAACATATGATGATGCCTTACATGTAATTATTTCTCATTAATTGCTAAGCATTTATTCATATTGTATGTTGATTATTTCACTTATATTGTACTTTTTACCCGGTTTAGGTGTGGGAGGAAACCGTGGTGAAAACACTCGTATTGTGGCGACTACCTGGCGACTCTTCCGTATAAAACTGATGGTGTTAATATGTTGAAAACCCACTCAGAATTTTACAAACCAATTCTTTGTGGACTAAGTTTGTACACGTAGTTACTTATTGTTTGTTTCTCTGAGGACACCTGTGTTACGTTTGTATCTAAGTTGCACCATAAGAAGAGACAAAGAGGACAACGAAAGAACTGTAAAACGAACAAGATATACTGGTCAGGGCTACACTCCCTTGTCTGTCTTTTACCTAGGTTTTTCTGGGGAACCAAAATTTTCACTTTCTTTTCCTATGATCCTATTGGTTTCAATCTTAGTCTACCGATTGTCTTGCAATAGCAAAGATGTGTAAGCAATATCAAAATATTACAAAGTGTTCAAGAAAATTCTACTGACTACGGCCAAGCTCCTGTGACCTGTCAGTCGTCAACCTAATGAAATATCATAGCTTTGGTTTGTTACAACAATTTATGATGCGGTATAAAGGTCTAAATGATATACATGTACATGTACCCTCTTTTTAACACAACTAGAAACTTGTCTCAGGGTTGTTTTAGACAAGAAGATTCTCCTTGTGCCCGTGTGTTTTAGTGTTCATAAATATATATATATCATGGATTTTTCAGAAGTAGTTAAATTAGAAATATTGACAATGTTAACGGCAAAGTGTACTGGGACAACAGGAATTCTGTATTTCAGATTTCCCTGATGCCTGACATGCAGTGGCTATCAAACGTACATCCTGGAATATTAACACACAAACATGTAATACAAGTCTCAAAACAGGATGTCAGTACAGACTTCAAAATCCCTAACTTTAACCACATTTATTAAATTAACTTATCTAACCTAAACAATCAATTAATACATCATTCTAGATTTTAACACTAAGTTTTTCACATTACTTAAAGATTAAGATTTTACATGTAGTCAATAATTTTAAAAACATTTTCTATGCATTTCATTTTATAGGACAGTATGACAAAAGAACTCTTTTAATACTTTGATTTTCCCCATATTTTCATAAAAGTGTATGGCAGCTTACAGGTATTTCATTTAACTCCCCATGAGGAGGTGGAGGAATACATGTATGTAACTCTTGTCCTTAAAACAAAAACAAAAGCCCTTTGTTGGCCGATAGATAGATGTATTTTACACCACACTCGATCCAACATACGGTAAGATCTCCGCTAATTCAAGGACCAGTGATGTGAAAATAACGAATTATTACATTGCTATTTGCCACATTTGGTCTATAAAAACAACAGCGATCGTTCAATAGGATTATCTGATCGCTCACTCCAGGAGGTAAGACTCTCAAGGAAAAAAGTTGAATTTTAAGTGTACTTTTGTTAATGTTTTTCTGGCCCTTGAATTTTTTAGAGTACTTGAATTAGCGGAGATCTTACCGTACATGTATACCTCAGGCTCAGCATTGGTAGGAGGAAACTGGACTCTTTACCCAGAGGAAACCATCAAGGGTGATCAAGTGATTGATTGATTGATTGGAGTTTAATGCCACACTCAAGATTATTTTACTTATATGCCGACGAAAAGAAGTTTTGTCAGACAAACCTGTTTCCATCAAAATTACAATAAAATAAAAAGAACAGAAATAAATTTATGAAACATGTTAAAAAGAGTGTAAATCACTTTTTTGGAGGGTAAAAAGACATGCAATATTAAAAACGATCTCCAGAAATAGCTTCCGTAAGGAATATATGAAAATATGTAAATACTTCAAAAATCATATTTTAAGTTATGAACCGATTTCTTTTAAAAATATGTGATCAAGTGAAAATCTTAAAGAAATTTTCAATTCAGTTTGTCTTGTACCAGTGACCCAGGGGTCAATCATTTTCAAGGCTACTCCTTAAATTTTGCCTTGCTTAGATGACATAACAAAGACAAAGACAACAGAAACAAGGCACAGAGGTTGAGAGGGTAGGTACATGTACATGTAGGTATTAAAGCCAACTGGACAATGGCCTCCATGAAACTCGAGGCCTGGACCCCTTGATGGAGGGCTTTCACTTTGCTGATTGAGTCACTGAAGCCACAGTTACATGTACATGCACCTTGAAGGGGGACACAAAAGCATGGCAAAATAACATATCTCTTATCATTGCACTCTGACCTATGACCCCAGAAAGGGTCAACATCTCTGAACATGGGGTCATCAAGAGGTCACAGGGGAATTTGAATGACTCATCCATGTACCACTGATAATCAGTGAGTAAAGCTCCAGATTGGATTTCAAGAAGTCAAAAAGTTCATCAATGAATTCCTTTTTATTTAATTTACATATAGTAAAGTATACTGATACAGTGTACCTCATTGAGATCACGGCAAGTCTTTGTTTTATTTAATAAAGAAGCTTACTGGATACATACAAATCATGAAAATATAATAATGATTTCTTTACCAAGGGAGCTCAATTAGTTACAAAAACCAATCTTCCTTAAGTCCCTCGAACACAAGCACACACAAAATTATAAAGAAATTGAGGCAATAGAATGAAAACACATAAGTAAATGAAACAAGGAAGGAAAAAAAAACCCCAAAAACTTGACATATATAATAATCCAGGAAGCTGGAATTAAAAGTGTTAAGATCTGTGTAGAAATTGGACTGGTGACATATTGGCTGTCTCATTCGACATACATGTACAGAGTTTTCAGGTCAGAAAGTGGGTGTCTACATGTATTTTCCAATATTACCTCTGTTCAAACTTTTTGTCAACTGATATTTTAAGCAGCAGTCAAGAATATCGCAGCATTGCAAGGCGAGCTCAAGATTATGGCGGCGTTACCAGTTTTATTGTGGGAGGAAACCGGGCTCTATGCCCGGAGGAAACCCACAGCCTTCAGGTGGTAACTAGCGACCATCCCACATAGGTCATTCGAGTGAAAACCCAGTCAGAAAATCTAGGTTTCGGGGGGGGGGGGGGGGGGGGGGGGGGGGATTCCTTAAGAGAAAGCTATTCCACCTAGACATGATCAGCTAAAATCTTGAATTCTTTTTCTTCATTATTTCTTAAACTGAGTATGGTTCAACCTGCTGTGCTATTAAACAGCAGTGGTAAATTCCACATGAGAAAAGATGATTTTCCATAAGAATCATTTATAAGTAAATTGTACATCAGATGGTGCAGATCTTCTGATTGATTGATGTTTTACGCCGCACTCAAGATTATTCCACTTATTATTTATATGACGGCATGGCCAGGTTTAGTGGGGGAGGAAACTGGGCTCATTGACCAAGGAAAAAAAAACTCTGACCATCAGTCAGTACATGTACCTGGCAACTCTTCCACTCCGATCTTCTAAGCTGACAGAAAATTGGGCCAGGTGGACGACTGACGCCAAATCAACCTCTATCCATTGTACCAATATCTCAGCTTTTTTTATTTATATGAGGCATACAGGCCTTATTTTTTCAAAATCTGTCGCGAACCGTCCACGGTTCGCGTGGTTTTAGGGTCACGTAACCCACGGTTCGTTCTCGTGGACAGCTGTTAGCATAACCCACGGTTCGCGCAACGGTTCTCGTAAGTAGATGAATGCTCACAGGTTGACTGAACTAAAGTCAGCTGCTCTGTTTCTGAACTTACGTCAATCAGAACTTCGGAAGTTGAAGCTCATTTGCCCATACTGATAAAGCCAAGTAAAAAACTTGGCGTATAAAATTAAAAATTACATGGCTTTTGACTCGTAGGCTCATCCGTGTAACTCTCTGGCTGTCAGACGTCACTTATTCAGACGATAAAATGAGTAAAACCGGTACCGATAATCATACAGTGAAACTTCCCTACCTTTCTTCCGAAACGTTTTTTTCGGTTGGTGAGCTCTTTAATCGCACAAATTCTTTACGCAAAGCAAGCTTTTTAGACACTTCGTAACTAATACCCGAAAGATTTGTAAAGAGTTCTCCCGCCAATCCACATGCGCACGTCGCTAGTGAGGAAAATTTGGCTTCTTGCTGTGACCCAGTGAACGCCTGTTTTCCCACACGCGACTATTCGGCTGCACGGCGGGGCGGTCTTGTGAAGGTTGATTGCTGTTCACACATCAATGAAGATGCTAAATGCTATTTAACTAAATACTGTTTGATAATGACTTCAAATATTAAGAAAAGCTTGTCAGTTTTTGCCGTCGCCTCATACGATCAAGCATCTTGGGAAAGCTGTGGGCCTGTATTCTTATCCCCCGGATCCTACACAGGGCCGGAGGACTCGAAAGTGTCAACGGATAGTGGAATACGTCGTTAAACTTTGTACTTTTTGAACTTTTAGGAAGTGGCATTTGGCACTAATACCTCAACATCGGACGCCAGAAAACATACATCTTTATTTTTTCACGAGAACCTTTGCTTTTAGCCTACGCAAACCGTGACGGTTCGCGTGAATTATACTTTGCGTAACCTTCACGTAACCTGAACCACGGTTCGCGTGAAAAAATAAGGCCTGGGCATATGAAAATATAACACACGGGCACAGGGAAAATCTTACATCATATTTATGAATAAATATCTAAGAAGAACAAAAATTATCCACAATTTTGTAAGAAAGGATATATACCGGGGAAGTCACTGGTTTGACTTCGAAGTATCTGTACATGTATTTATTTCTTAGGCATCTACCTGCCAATGAAAATATCTACATGTATTTATTTGTCACTGGTTTGACTTCCAACTGGTATATGTATTTCTTTGCCATCTACTGTACATGTACCTGCCTATCACTCAGATTGACAGGCAGACTGATGTTTGATTCTTTGCCAGTTTTGATTAGATCTGATAATAAACCCGAGCTCTATAAATATATATATTTATAACAATACATTATGTAGATGACGTACTATAGTACTTGTACAAGCACTACAAGGTAGATAAAGCCCAAAAAAGACCTTCATACAGTCCCGAGTGAGTGAGAGAAGATTTAAATTAAAATCGCTTTCAACATTAATACTTCAGTCTTATTGTGAAAATATACATGTAATACAATTTATGTACAGTGTACACCAAGAGGGCCTTGAAATTGGTATGTACATGTTCCGGGGGAAAAAAGTGTTGAACAGGACATAGTATGTACCCAGTACTGTTTTAAGTCCCAGTTATTGGAAAACATATCTTGGAATTGAAATAATGCGCTGGACGTAAAGTGTTGAAATTGCACTGGTTTATGTCATAGTTACTGGAAAAAAGTGTTGAAATCACACCTCTGTCTACAGTTGACCATCAGGAAAGAGAGTTGACATTTTCAGTTGCCTAGAATAATTGTTTATTGTTCGGAACATTGGGTAGCTTATTTCGAGAGCCTCGAATGTAAGGAATGCTAGTGTTATATTTATAGGCACTTACATGTAAACACGGGCATAGATAAAATCTTCTCTTTTTCCCTGGCACAAAAAGTCTGTGACAGATGTATACATGTAGAGCTCTACATCATCATTTCATAAATTCAATAAACAGGCCTCGAATTAAGAGAATTTAGGGTAAATTTGACCTGGCTTCCTACAGGCTATAGGAGTTTACAGTAAGCATTGGTTCCGGTAGCCTGTTGTTACCGTAGTTCTAAAACTACGGAAACGAAAAGCTGTTAACCATCATGAAAGTCAGAATACATGTACATGTAAGGTATAACGAAACTAGCATCGGTTGGTTCCAAGCATTTCAATAAAAGGAAAAAAATCAATGTTTCTGTAAATGTTTCCGAAATTATTTAGCCTGTTCCTAGAAATAACTGACAAAAAATCAGGCATTAAGGTGGGCAACCGGGCATTAAAGTAAATTGGGCATCAATTGGCCGCCCTGGCTTCCAGTCGGGGGTCGTTTCACAAAGCAGTCGAATCGCAAACGACGTGTAGTTGCCAAAAGATACCATAGTGAAGAGATACAACGTCATGGCAACTGCGATTGATCACACTTCAGTTTGCGAAGGCTTCGCGAAACGGCCTGAATAACAGTTGTTTATTATAACATCATCATTTACATAGTACTGCTAAATAGTATTCAGAAATAGGGCAATGAATCAAATTTTACATACAAGTTAGTCCCATTGGTGGCTCAGTGATCAACAGTAGGCAAACCACACTACCCCTGGCTAAGAGAAATCAAACTGAGCTAGAACAGATATTTTACTTACAAAGTAAACAAGAACAGATGTCTGTCTGACTTAGTTTAAAGTCAAGTGGACAGCAGTAAAGGCTGTTTGAACTCCATATCATGCTTACTCCAAATTATATTGACCAGTTCCGGGGATTTAAACTCATTATCCAAATAATAGGCTGTTGATTTTTTAGTAAAGCAATGAAATAAAAAACTCCTTACCAAGAGAAAAAATCAAGACTAAATAAGTATCTATTGTAAAAAAAAAAAAATCATTTGCAAATCCAATTTTGCAGTTGGAAGTACATTAGTTAATGGGTGGGTGGGAGGTCAGAGTTGGGGGGGGGGGGGGATTAAGAGCTTGATATTAACCAGTAAACTAATCTCTGGTTGCTTACATGCTAGCTGCAAAAATATGGAAAAACAGATTCTAAAAATTATTTTTCTTTACAAATGTACATGTAAGAAGGGCTACGGCTGTGAGCGAACTTTTCATTTGGATGATTAAAGTATTCAAACTTAAAGAGAAAATTCATTATTTCAGATTGATGTAGGGTCTGATGCTACACATGCACAGCAAAAGTTCTATCAGTGACAGAGAGTCAATATGTGAAATAGATCTCCGTCCTACGATTGAATGACATGACATTAGGGAAGACTAAACGATCCATAATCAGTCAGGCTATAACAGATGTTCAACTAAAACCAGGTTAACTCTACAACCTTAAGACGTGTCATCTTTTGACAAAGTTGAAAAGACTTTCTCAGAGGCCTGGGAAAGTTGTATTTGAATAAATATAGGGCACCATCAACATTACATCGTTGAATACAAAATAATATAAGAAGTATTACAATGGTATTTAAATTAATGGCGCGTTCAAGATTATCTCACAAATCATATTAATATAGATTATGAGCTTGGCCAGGTTTGTGGGTGTTCGGTAAAATATAAAATAATATTTTCTGTTTGAATTGCTTGATTTATTTGCATTGATTGATTGATTTATGAACACTAAAACACACAGGCACAGGGAAAATCTTCTAGTCTGAAATAATCACGGAGACAAGTTTCTAATTGTGTTCAAAAGAGGTATATCATTTAGACCTTTACACCCCATCATACATGTAAGTTGTTGTAATAAACTAAACCTATGATATTTCATAAGGTTGACGACTGATTGATTGGCGTTTTATGCCGCGCTCAAGATTATTTCACTTAAATGGCGGCACTGCCTGGTTTTTTGTGACCCGAGGAAATTGGGCCCGATGCCCAGAGGAAACCCACGACCTTCTAGTGGCAACTGGCAACCATCCCACATAGGTCGTTCGAGTAAAAACCCAGTCAGAAAATTTTAAATTTTTTTTTTTTGACCGAGTGGGATTAGAACTAGAGACCCATTGGTGGAAGGCTGTTTGGATTGAGCGTCCAACGCTCTACATGTACCTACTGAGCCATGGAGGCCCCCTGTTTGCATTGTCTGAAGACCACAGTCAGGATTATTTCCTTTATAGGTTACAAGATACAATTTCATTTCCCTTTTGCGGCAATATTACCGTTTTGATTTGTGGCTAATTACCTATTTCTCGTTTAGGCTTTTCCTTTCCATTTTCAAATAGATCAACACATGTGACATCCTTGACAACCAAATTAAGTTTACTTAGAGCATGCCGGTTTCACGCTACACACAATTCTACATGGGTACCGCCATTTTGACAGATTAAAGCTTACATATTCTGTGATATTTTAAAAATTTGTTAAGAATTAAAGAACACACACACACACAAATCTTCAATCAGGCATTGATTGAAAGCTTAAAGGATGTACAGCAGACCTGCACTAGTTTCAATCTAAAATTCAAATAATCCGGGTACAAAACTATGGATATGTAATAAAAGAGGACAAGAAAAATCTTTCATGAGTTCTAAAGAAGCCTGAGGTAGGAATTGTCCACACCGAGCAGTTCCAAAAATATCTTTATGGCTGTAATTTCAGAGCCAAGGTCTGCGGACTTTACCACCCAGTATTTAAAAATTTGTATACAGAACATTGGTATATGTAAATTTGTATACCATAAGTTTGGTAAAATTGAACTAGAAGTCAGGTGTAACCATAACCTTTCAAAGGTGTGTATTATAAGGTAAAGTTTTGTCCTGGAAAACACATGCATTAAAAATCTCGGCTGATCTACCGAATTCAAATGTGAGGAAAAACTATACTTAGAAACAAATTTAGGTTTGAAATTATTCTTTATCCAAACCATCGCTATTTACTAAAAGTGAATATAGGTTTACCCCCTAATAAACAAACCAGTTAGTAAATCATCAAAGTGGGAAACAGATATGATCTCTATGGTCATTTGATCGTCTTCTGTTTCTAACTTCGTTGCCTTCTTCTCATGGTGGATAATTATAATGATTTTAGTTATTTGCAGCTATATTGGAGCTATAACGGTGCAGGTCAATAATGCGCCTGTCATTGATGTGGACTGCAAGTGTAAACCTGCTGTCAAAGCGTTAAGTTTGGGTTAAACATGCATGAGATACCCGCAGTGAACTGAAGGAAATCCCTAGTTTTCACAGAGATGCTATATAATTAAATAATAGTGAGCGCAGCAAACTCTGTACACAACATACGTGCCTAATGACGTCACTGTACTCACTTCAAAGTCTGGTCAACTTAGTTTTTTGTCGAATTGTTCTATATCGGTGTTTGAAACTGCCGCCATATTTGTTCTAAATTCTAAAAATACTCCTGGGAAATGTTTCCGTTTTTGCTCCTCTTTTTACAGAGAAGTACATCTGATGGGTTGTTTAAAAAAACTACACTGATAAATTAAGAACTTTTATTTTTAAGTTATATTTTTCTGCGCTCACTTCGTTCTAGAAGTTCTACGCTTTGCCTGTTACATACTACAAATCAATATTAATACTGGCATGGTATCGAAATGAATATAAAAGCTGTTTTAAAAGAGTTTAATTTAAAAGTGTGTTTTCCATTTGATCAAGAACAGACATCTTCAGTTCTAAATAATGTCAATTTGTCTTGATTTGGTTTCGCCCAGCGTGAGAAAAAAAACGATCACTTCACTTGGATACATTAAAAAAAAACCTTTCTGAGCTTGCTCAGTTGATCAATTCGAAGTTTGAATTTTTAAACGGTTACTTACCTGCGAGAAAGGCGAATGAATCGGAAGAAAGAATAGATTCCATTTAGAGATAAATATGAAAACAGTAGCGTAAAGTCTTCTTGCTACTTTTGACAAGACGCCATGTTGTGCTTTTTCGGTAGCCTCGTTTTCACTCGTGACGATGAGGTCATTTCCCTTCAGTCTCCTGACAGATTTGTTATTTTTAGTTTGTGGACGAGCATGTTGCGGCAAGTTTGTTATAAAATTTGTCAATAAAAAGAATTCAAATAAAATTTTAAGTGTAAATTTAAAAGAAGATAGTTACACTTTTCACAATCCTTTAGAATCGACTTGGGTTGAATCTCACATGATAAGGAGGAAAGCACTTAACTTTGTGTGTGCAAAATCTAAAAGTAAAACTGACGTTGATAAACAACTCGCATATGTGAGCAGGTTGTTAGGTTTTGCAAAACAAGACGGTAAAAATGGCTGCGGTACGTCGAGCAAAAATTTTAGCAACTACTGTTATTGTATTTTCTTTCCGTGAGCTAGCTGTTTGAACTATTTCCACTCATCAGTTGGAAATAATGGTAAGTTTCCTTTGATGTTTTGCAAAAAAATCGTCTGATGTGTAACTGTCATCAGTAAATCGAAGGCCATATTGTCGACGGGTCAAAACAACAACAACGAATCCAGCCGCACAAGTTGGTCTCTAGCTCAAAAACTTTAAGCTATGGGGAGATATATAATATACTGATCTGGCTCCCCATAGCTCAAATAACGTGTCACGGTGTCATCCAAAAGACCCACGCCAGGTCACCGTTTAAAACAGACACTGTATAGTCAATAAAACACGAAATTAACTAGTCTGAAATATCTGCGATGATGATGTAACTTTTACTTGTAACTGTAAGACATTTTCTGACAGATAGGCCATCATCAGAACCCATTTGATCAATTTTCTGGGAATTCCTTGACACCCTTCATGCTGGCCAGGTTGGGTAAATGTGCCGAATGGGAGTCCACTCCTGAACGGGACTAACACTCCGGAACGAGCTATAGACCGCACTCTCGATCAGGAGTTTGGTGGGTGAAAAAAAACAAAACACATTGCCGTTCTCCTCAACCCTTACCATAATGCATGCTTTGCAGTGCAACAACAACGCAGTAGATTTCAAGCTTTGCATCCGTGTGTTTTTTTCTTTAAAATTATTTATCGTCGCATGCGCTGACCACTTCAAAGAATTTCACACAAACTGCAAAAAGTGAATTCGCCATTTTCAACAAGCCATAACAGCGTCAAAATAAATGTTTACCTTAGCCATTGATGTTTGAAAATAAGATTGGTGTCTGTAGTGTTGCATGCTTCCCACGCGGTGACAGTCCGTCGTTCACCCAAGCCACTGACTCCGACGCGCGAATTTCATGTCTTTAAATAGTGCCAGTCTGCACCATTATGCGGTGGTCAGTAGTGACCATCGTTGCATTTTTATTCTGCACACATCGTTTTTAATTGATTTTAAAACTGTTTGATCGTGAAAATAATTTTTCTTTACTTCATGCACTAAAACTGTTTAATTGCTAAATGTGGATTTATTTTGAACTGTAAATGTTAGATGGTAGTAAATTTACAAGACTGTTTGCATGGACTATTTGTTATAAGGCAAGTTTCCCGTAAACGGAGTGATAGTGTCGGATGACATCATAATTTATTCATATCCGAGAGGTCAAAGGTCAACTGTGACAAAATCCGTGAGGTCAAAGGCCATTCAACTAACATATAGCCTTTGACCTTGCGGATTTTGTCACAGTTTTATAGCATTTAAGTGCCTTGGATCAAGTCTCAATGATCAATCAAATGAGTCAATCAATCAATCAATCAAAAGGCAAGCCTAAACAAGTTAGCCCTAGTCACCAATGTATTATACATGTATGATGTATGTTGGGCCTAGTACGTAAAAAAAAAGTTGATTTCTATTTTATTTTGGCAGGCATCTGAGAGTGGTCTCCCTGTGGAGATTGACGATCTTAACCAGGAAAATCCCCAAAACCTGGAGAGTCTTCTGAGCAAGTTCCGCGTGGATTGGAAGAAGGAGCTGGATGATCGAGTACCAACGTCAGCAGAATCGAGTGCGAGAAACAGTCCCAGTAAAAACCAAGAGAAAAATGAAAACAATAATGACCTTTCTAAAATGTCTAAGGAAGAAAAGGTACTGATATTTTTTCCCTTTGTTGAATTGATTGATCGATGGCTGTTTTAGGCTGTACTCAAGATTATTTCACCTACATGTATAAAGCGGCGTCTTCTGGTAAAATTGTGGCGGAGACCGATCCCTTTGCCAGGAGAAAAAAAGATTACACATGCGACTGAATCAAAATTGCACTCATATTTTTCTTTGGACTAATGGGCTTTGGTGGCTTCGTCAGTTAGAGAAATAGTCCTTTAGTCCGAAACAGGCCTTCAATCACTGCGGCACAGATTGTGTACGATAGTATAATGTCAAAAAAATTTTATCTTTAATTTGCTTCATACCCACGCTGCCCTTTTAAAGAGTTAAACAAATTGTTCACTCTTTGTTGATACATGTTCTCCTGAATCTTGAGTGTATAAAATTCTGCACAGCTCACCATCACATTCATAAGGCAGTTCTGCAGTGATTTTTGTGATAAAGTCTGATTTCCACAAAAACAAAAATACAGCAGACAATCTTAACATAAAATTTTAAATATGTCCTTTTAATAATTGAAATATTGTACATATGGAAACCTTTCTGCTGCTGGTGCTGCAAAAAAAAAAAAAAATTAAAATTTTTGTTTTGTAGAGAAAATCAGAATTTTGATGCTTTAAATCATGCCTTGGTAATCCACTTTCAGCTTGCAACAAATCTAATCTAAGTTGTAATCCAAATCAGTGCTTGAACTCGTTTGTTTTCGCTGTGATGCCTGTGAGTTAATAACAAATCCTGCTAACATTAACAGGTTCTGGGCCTTTCATTGTTTGTAACTTGCATATAATCAAGCTGAGGCAAGAAGTCTATACAGCGTTCTGATTGGTCAATTTTTTGGTTGCTATGGACATTTTGTGGTAGTCTTCTGCCCTGGCCAATGGAGCAGAAAAATATATGCCCAGTTCACTGGCAAGGGTGTTTTTTCCCCTCTCTCTCTATGGGTAAACCTGACTGCAAGGATTACATATTTGTAACACCTTTTACTTTAACAGCCTGCTTTTATTTTTCTGCCAATTTTGAGGCTGTTACTGGAAAATCGAATATTTACTAGATCAATTTTCACTTCTGATGAGTATCCAATCAGATTCCTTCCTTTGGGGCAGCTCATAACATTTTGTGGGATTTTTTATTTGTTTCCTGGCTTAAGGTAATTACGACATTCCCAGCATATATTTTAACTCACGAAACCGTAGTCCAAGTGGAATAATGGGAGGGAAAATGTGAAAAAATAAGATATATTTCACAATAATATATGTATGTTTGTATGGCTTTTTATCACATTTTCTCTAAAATTATAAACATATTGATGAAGCTGGTTATTATGGCTGACGTCGGCTGGCCAAATATGAGCCGACGGTCTGGGCACCAGCGGCAACCAGTGACGGTCCGACAGTATCGGATGATCAGCTACCCGCAGAACAAAATTCTGATGGCCCACCGCCGGCTGCTGCTCTCTGACCACTCGTCGTGCCGACAATGGCCCGCTGGGGGTCTGATAATAAATGCTGTGTTGGGAACATATGCACTGTGTTTGTTCTGTCTACTCCTGGCAACTTGTGTTTGACTACATCATATCCTAGTCCTACAACTGCTTGGCAGAATTTTAAGATTTGTTTACAGATTACTGTTAGTGTCGTTTTTGTCTGTGACAAATTTCTGAGTGTGTTTTTCACTTGGTGTCCTCATGTGGAAGAGTTGGTGTCTACTCGCTAAAGGTCGAGAGTGTATGGTTTCCTTGCCCACTAAACCTAGCAATGCATCCATATAAGAGATATAGTTTTGATAGTGGCGTAAAACATCAATCAGTTAACCTTATTGTCTGTATATCTGTCGATTTGTCTCTTAAAAAGCTACTGGCTCTTGCTGGCCTGAAAGATACCTCCAGAACAAGATGGCAAATTTTATGAAATTAGCCCTACAATAATAACTGTAATTTGGACATTTTTTTATGCAATTCATTGTCTTTACGGTAGACAAACATTTTCCTCTAACAAAAAAATTATAGTTTATTTAATCATAATTCCCATTAACGGCTTAAACTCAGGTGATAGTGTCATACCCAACTCAAGGTTTCCCCAAACCATTTTGCTTTCTATTGAAGATTAATTGTTTGGTGTTTTACGCCGCGCTCAAGATTATTTCACTTATATGGCGGCGTTGCCAGTTTTATTGTACCTACTGAGCCACGGAGGCCCCTTCTATTGAAGAAGAGTCAGTTATAAAGCCTGAACTGTAATAATGTGCCCTTCAGTGTTGGTAAGAATACAGGGGTGACATTTTGACAACAAAAACAACCTCAATAAACGTATTAACAGCCTGCTCAATTGGGCAGGTGTTAAGAAAACAACTAAAGTCTATGAGAAAAAAAAGTGACCAGCTTTGAATACTACCTGCTAACATCTGGTCCCAACTTCCTTTCTGAGTACTCTCCCTGTACATCTAATTTTCATGAAATGACCCCTTCTCATTGACAGGCATGATTTTTCTCAGGTTTTTCAGTTTTTTTTAAGAGCCAAATCAGTTTTTTTTCTACTGACTTCAGTTATTTTTTCTATCATAAATCCAGATTTAAAGCTCTTTGTTTTATTTAAAAAAAAAAACACTTCTTGAATATCAGAATCAGTTAAGAAAAGTAAAGGAAAAAGGTAAATATCAATTATATTGATATAAGAGGACATTTTATTCCTTTTTTTCTAACTTGATAAAGAAATCATAGTCTGGCTGACACGGAAGCGAACAAGTCTTACAAGAAAGTCAGGGTTTTTTTTCCCAGTCCTCCAGAATCATGCCTGCATTGAACTGCCCCTGGCCTCCGTTGTATAGCGCTAGCACTTGCAATCTAATGATTGGGCACAGTTGATCTCACCGCCAGCGCCTCATGCTCAGGCCAAATGTTCGAAAAGTTGACTGAATCCAGCTTCCTTCCTCTGTGGGGTTACCAATGTCATTACATCAGAGTTGTTTCACTGAATTTTTGTACATTCTTGGAACATTTGGATTCTCCAAGTGAAGTAGGTCGAGAAGTCAGTTTACAAATT
Organism: Lepidochitona cinerea; assembly: GCA_963971465.1. NCBI lineage: Eukaryota > Metazoa > Mollusca > Polyplacophora > Chitonida > Tonicellidae > Lepidochitona > Lepidochitona cinerea. The sequence goes on from OZ020565.1 coordinate 4,421,103, forward strand.
AGGTAAAGTACCTCTTCAGTCTACATGTAGCCCGGATTTTGCGGTCTAGAGGGCGACTTATTTTATATTTGGCTGGCAATGTGAAACACCCTGAAAAAAAAAAATCTTAAAATTCGGCAGAGCCCAGATTTCTCGGCTACACTACATGTACCTCGTTGACATCCCTGCCCGTAGCGCTACATGTCCAGTCGTAATGGTTGGTTACGCTCAGATAAATAACTCATGATATTTGTTATGTCACAAGGCCAACACTGTGAGTTTTCATAATAATATAACCTTTGGGCTAAGTGCATGGGCTGGCGGACCAGTCAATTATTTGTGCTTATGATGAGATTGATTAATGATTTATGCCACACTCAAGATTATTTAACTTTTAGGTGTGTGGGAGGAAACCGGGCACATTGCCCGGAAGAAACCTACGACCTTTGGCGAGTACATGTACCTGGCAACTCTTCCTCATACGGTGACTGAGTGAAAAATACACTCAGAAATTTAATTACTTTTATTTAGTTTGAGTGTCATTCAAACCCACTCCACATTGATGGAAGGTCTGTGTGGGACTGAGGAACGATCACTCTAACCACTGGACCACCAGGGCCCCTTTACGGCGAGAGAGAGACTAGATTTATCGCCACTTTCAACATATATTTCAGTCATATCATGAACAGCTTACTTCCATTCAGATTATACATAGAACTTGCAATGCTGTGCTATGGTACAATTCACAAACAAGAAAAAGAGATTTTCTGTTCAGAAAAGGTAAAGAATTTGTTCTTTTTTCAGGCAAAGTATTTTTTTATGGAGGGAATAAAGAATGAAGAAAGTGGGCGTGTTCATGAAGGTAAGTGACAGGGCAGGAATTATTTGGTTGATTGATTGATGTTAAAAGTCACACTCAAGATTATTTCACTTATATGGCGACATTGCCAGGTTTAGTGGGATAGGAAACTGGGCTCTTTCCCCTGACCTTTGGCGAGTCACTAGCAACTCTTTAACATACGGCAATAAAGTGAGAAATTTTTATTTGGTCTGAGTTTTGAACTTCGATGGACGGCCATTGTTGGACTGAGGGACAATGACTCTGCCAACTGAGCCACCCGATTCATCAAAAGGGCGACATGGAAGATTTTTGGTTATTTTCAAGCCATCTTTTAGAGGCCGTAAATCTTGTACATTGAAGCAAAATGTCACAAGAGTTAACTGTAGAACGATTGATTGATTGATTGTTTGGTGTTTTACGCCACGCTCAAGATTATTTCACTTATATGGTGGCGTTGCCAGTTTTATTGTGGGAGGAAACCGGGCTCTATGCCCGGAGGAAACCCACAACCTTCCGTTGGTAACTGGCAACCATCCCACATAGGTCGAACTGTAGAACGAGAGTGACTGACAACCCCTTGAACTTGAATTTTGGCTACTAAGATGCACATTTCATTTTACATGTATATTGACATTTAATTGCAAAAAAAATATAAGCTTAATGATCTTGAGTGCGGCCTAAAACTACGACTAAACCATTGTCACAAACTCATGAATGTACCATCTTCTCTAGCCAAGTTAAAATCTGCATGTCCCCATTCCGTGTTTTACCTTGGCGGACTACTCCACTCCAACCCGTAAATCGAACAGCGCCCACTGGTGAGAATGTAAGAGTTGTCTTTCCTAGACTTACAGGGTCTTGGCCAATCAGCATTCGTTAAACAAAAGTTCAAGGTATACACAGCCGCCATTATGTTATTTTCAGTGTAAGCACCCAAGGATTTGATTAGCGAGAAGTTTTACTCACATCCAATCAAAACTAGCTGTTCGATTTATGGGTTCAAGTGGAGTAGTCTGCCAAGGTAAAACACGGAATGGGGACATGCAGATTTTATCTTGGCTAGAGAAGATGTGAATGTACATGACCTGGTTAAATTTCCTTTCAGCCGTAAACATGTACCGTCGTGCAATACAGCTTGTACCGGAGGTGGAATCATTAATTGACTACAGAGATTTCTCATCAAATAGAAGTAAGTTAAAACTGGCATGAGTTGCCAAAATGTTGATATCTTTCTGTTAAAACTGGCGTGAGTTGCCAAAATGCCTATATCTTTCTGTTAAACCTGGCATCAGTTGCCAAAATGTCAATATCTTTTGTTAAACTGACATGAGTTGCCAAAATGTCAATATCTTTCTGTTAAAACTGGCATGAGTTGCCAAAATGTCGATATCTTTCTGTTAAAACTGGCATGAGTTGCCAAAATGTCGATATCTTTCTGTTGAACTGGCATGAGTTGCCAAAATGCCAATATCTTTTGTTAAACTGGCATGAGTTGCCAAAATGTCGATATATTTCTGGTGAACTGGCATGAGTTGCCAAAATGTCGATATTGTTCTGTTTAAACTGGCATGAGTTGCCAAAATGTCGATATCTTTCTGTTAAACTGGCATGAGTTGCCAAAATGTCGATATCTTTCTGTTAAAACTGGCATGAGTTGCCGAAATTTCGATATTTTTTGTGTAAAAGAATTATTTGGAAATTTGTCAAGAAGGAAAGTTTAGAAGCTTTTAATAGGCCTATTGGTGTTGATAATGTACGTAAAAGTAGTGTTTTGCACTTTGGTTGTTTCGGTTTTGTTAACTCTTTCAAAACCATTAGCACAGAACACAGACTGCATGGATTTTTCTCATTTCAACTGAATCATTAAGTTTTTCAATGAACTTTAAACACTTGTTTTGTCTCTGCTATCAAAATTTAGGAAAAAAGTTGAAAAATTTGGCAGCTCATGCCCTTGACAAAACAGCCATATAAACGGAATAATCTAGGTTGTGCCATAATGGTATAGCTTCAATCAATCTTGATCTTTGAGATTTTTACAGTAATTTTCAACAAATACAAGCAAAACAATATTTTGTAAGTACATGAACACCCTGAGAGGGGTCTGAGGAGACCTGTTCATGTTTTTCACTCTCCCAAGATAAAACTGTTCTCCAACCCTTTCATGTCCATTCAAATGGAGTTAACAAGGATAGCATTTATTTTAAAGATTGTTTTCTTCAGAATTTGCATGACAATTCTGACATAGATACATATACCAAAACAAAAATTCCTTTTCTATAACTTCAGATGCTTTTATGTCATCATAATCATGTTCTCTCTCTGAAAAACATGGGAGATGAAGTGCACTCCCATTGAATTTTGGGAGACCATTTTTGGGGAGAGTGAAACAGGTCACCCTGACAGTTTTGGGAGAGCAAATTGTAACTCTCCCAGTCTATTCTTAATGACAGGCCTGAGGTATTGTGGGAAAATATGCGAGAACCTGCCACTGCTTTCTGACAAATCTGTTTTTATTAATAAAGTATTTACCAAACAATAAACAAAACTAAACATGGTAATTCTGTGTAGAATTTCTTTAAACGTTTTTCCTGTTTTTACCTTCAGAACGAGTGGAAAGTGAGAGTTCTGTAGAGGGGAGGTAAGTCATGTCTTTCATAAATCTGGGCCTCAGAGGTTCTGGGTGATAGTCCCTCAGTCCGACACAGGGCTTCTATTGGCGCATGGCTGCCTCCGTGGCTCACTAAGTAGAGCGTTGGACGCTCTAAAAGAAATTGGAAATTTTCTGACTGTGTTTTCACTCAAACGACCTATGTTGGATGGTTGCCAGTTATTACCACCAGAAGGTCGTGGGTTTCCTCCTGGCATAGGGCCCGGTTTCCCCTCACAATAAAACTGGCAACGTCGCCATATAAGTGAAATAATCTTGAGCGCGGCGTAAAACAGCAAACTATCAATCAATCAGTTATTGATGTGTCGTGGGTTCAAATCCCACGCAGATCAAATTAAATTCTAAAAAAATTTGAGTGTTTTTTTTTTCTGGATTACTTTTTTGTAGAAGACTTGCCAGGTACTTGCAATTTTACATATGACTCTCAAACATGCATTTCTTTTGTTTATATAGCGGAGTTGAAGATGACCTTGAGGTTGACCTTGTTTACAGATTCCATCAGTTGCAGATTATAACACAAACTATTTGTACACCCGAATGGGAACGAAGGGTATGTTTTACAGCTTATAGCACAAACTATTTGTGCACCCGAATGAGAACAAAGGGGTATGTTTTACAGCTTATTACACAAACTATTTGTACACCCGAATGGGAACAAAGGGTATTTTTTACAGCTTACAACACAAACTATTTGTACACCCGAATGGGAACAAAGGGTATGTTTTACAGCTTATTACACAGACTATTTGTACACCCGAATGGGAACAGAGGGTATGTTTTACAGCTTATAACACAAACTATTTGTACACCCGAATGGGAACAAAGGGTATTTTTTACAGCTTATTACACAGACTATTTGTACACCCGAATGGGAACAGAGGGTATGTTTTACAGCTTATCACACAAACTATTTGTGCACCCTAATGGGAACAAAGGGTATGTTTTTACAGCTTATTACACAGACTATTTGTACACCCGAATGGGAACAGAGGGTATTTTTTACAGCTTATTACACAAACTATTTGTACACCCGAATGGGAACAGAGGGTATGTTTTACAGCTTATAACACAAACTATTTGTACACCCGAATGGGAACAAAGGGTATTTTTTACAGCTTATTACACAGACTATTTGACACCCGAATGGGAACAGAGGGTATGTTTTACAGCTTATCACACAAACTATTTGTGCACCCTAATGGGAACAAAGGGTATGTTTTTACAGCTTATTACACAGACTATTTGTACACCCGAATGGGAACAGAGGGTATTTTTTACAGCTTATTACACAAACTATTTGTACACCCGAATGGGAACAGGGGGTATGTTTTACAGCTTATAACACAAACTATTTGTACACCCGAATGGGAACAAAGGGTATTTTTTACAGCTTATTACACAGACTATTTGTACACCCGAATGGGAACAGAGGGTATGTTTTACAGCTTATCACACAAACTATTTGTGCACCCTAATGGGAACAAAGGGTATGTTTTTACAGCTTATTACACAGACTATTTGTACACCCGAATGGGAGTAGAGGGTATGTTTTATAGCTTATTACACAGACTATTTGTACACCCGAATGGGAACAGAGGGTATTTTTTACAGCTTATTACACAAACTATTTGTACACCCGAATGGGAACTAAGGGTATGTTTTATAGCTTATAACACAAACTATTTGTACACCCGAATGGGAACAAAGGGTATTTTTTACAGCTTATTACACAGACTATTTGTACACCCGAATGGGAACAGAGGGTATGTTTTACAGCTTATCACACAAACTATTTGTACACCCAAATGGGAACAAAGGGTATGTTTTACAGCTTATTACACAAACTATTTGTACACCCGAATGGGAACTAAGGGTATGTTTTATAGCTTATAACACAAACTATTTGTACACCCGAATGGGAACAAAGGGTATTTTTTACAGCTTATTACACAGACTATTTGTACACCCGAATGGGAACAGAGGGTATGTTTTACAGCTTATCACACAAACTATTTGTACACCCGAATGGGAACAGAGGGTATTTTTTACAGCTTATTACACAAACTATTTGTACACCCGAATGGGAACTAAGGGTATGTTTTATAGCTTATAACACAAACTATTTGTACACCCGAATGGGAACAAAGGGTATTTTTTACAGCTTATTACACAGACTATTTGTACACCCGAATGGGAACAGAGGGTATGTTTTACAGCTTATCACACAAACTATTTGTGCACCCTAATGGGAACAAAGGGTATGTTTTTACAGCTTATTACACAGACTATTTGTACACCCGAATGGGAACAGAGGGTATTTTTTACAGCTTATTACACAAACTATTTGTACACCCGAATGGGAACAGAGGGTATTTTTTACAGCTTATTACACAAACTATTTGTACACCCGAATGGGAACTAAGGGTATGTTTTATAGCTTATAACACAAAATATTTGTACACCCGAATGGGAACAGAGGGTATGTTTTTACAGCTTATCACACAAAATATTTGTACACCCTAATGGGAACAAAGGGTATGTTTTACAGCTTATTACACAAACTATTTGTACACCCGAATGGGAACAAACGGTATGTTTTACAGCTTATTACACAAACTATTTGTACACCCGAATGGGAACAAAGGGTATGTTTTACAGCTTCTGGTTACCTTTAGAGGTTATGTTTTGTTTCTGCCATCCCAAAACCCTTACCATTCTGATTTTCACCGCAGCTAAGAATTTCTGCTTTTCTTTGTATCTTCTTCTGATGAAAATATTCATGAATCTGACAGTGTAAATCCAATTTTACTGCGACACATCTCCTTTATTTTCACCCGATCAGCGTATGTGAAGAGTTGCCAGGCACTCACCGAAGGTCTGAGGTTCTCAGGGTTAGTACTGGACCTGAAAGTCCATGAATTTTCGGTATGAAGAAGTGTATGAACCCTGGGTTTCCTCCGGATAAAGAGCGAGGTTTCCTCCCCCTCCAGTAAACCTTGCAACCTGTAATGATCTCGAGTGCAGCAAAAAAAAATCAATCAATCAATCTATTCCTAATCTTTCAATGGCATTTAGAAGTTGAAAGGTTACAATAACTACATCGAAAAGTTGTCACCCATAAACCAAGAAGTTGTTATCCATAAGTAATTCTTCACCTTATTGCAATCTATTCCTATTGTTTCCTTCCCCTCAACTAAACCTGGCAACCTATAACAATCTTGAGTGCGGCGTAAAACATTAATCAATCAATCAATCTATTCCTATTGTTTCCTCCCCCTCCACTAAACCTGGCAACCTGTAACGATCTCGAGTGCAGCGAAAAACATTAAACAATCAATCAATCTATTTCTATTGTATTTCAGGGAACTCACATTTCCTCACTGCCTGTCGAGGTATTGATGTACATCCTTAAGTGGGTGATTACCAATGACCTTGACATGCATGCCCTGGAGAAGGTAGCCCTTGTGTGTCGAGGATTCTATCTATGTGCCCGAGATGAGGAGCTATGGAGAAAGGCATGTTTTAAGTAAGTTTGAATGACCTTGGGGTGGGTGACCCTGTGGTGGGTGACCTTGGGGTGGGTGACCTTGGCTTGGTTGACCTTGGGGTGGGTGACCTTGGGGTGGGTGACCCTGTGGTGGGGGACCTTGGGGTGGGTGAACTTGACTTGGTGGCCTGGGTGTGGGTGACCCTGTGGTGGGTGACCTTGGGGTGGGTGAACTTGGCTTGGTTGACCTTGGGGTGGGTGACCTTGACTTGGTGGCCTTGGCATGGGTCCAGGATTCCCTCTTAACGGCTGCATGTTTGATCTACTTTTGACTGTTGTTTACTGACTGTCAGATACAAAACAATATCAACACGGGATTCCCTAAATAACTTGTTAAATGTACATTTTGGCAGAAAGTCGATTTGCAGCCTTTTATCCGAGATTGATCACTCTGTATTTTTCTAATAATCTGAAGGTCAACGGAGAACCACAACAAACTTAAGTGATGTCTCCTTTCAACTTAATCTCAATGAAAATAAACTGGTGGGATTGATGTCAGATTAAATGAAATAAATGATATAGGCTGCAGCATTTCTTAAAGTGGCATGAGCTGCCAAAATGTTGATATTTCGACGTTAACACAGAATGTTGAATTTATTAGCTATTTTTCTCAAGACGTATAATTCAGAAGCTTTTTAGTACTTCTAGTCTCGAAAATGTTCGATAAAGTATTGTTTTGAACTAACTTTGGTTTAGAATGAATGAATGGTCGTCCTGGTTATTTAAATTTTGTTTACTTTTCGAACACGTTTTCAGTTCGTACAGGCCACATACTATATGGATTTCCCTCATTCTGACGCCAATCATTTTAGTTTTCGATGGCCTTCAAAGCCTCTTGCAGCTCATGCCACTTTAGACGCCCCAAATGTTTGTTCTCTTTAGGATTTGGGGGAAGAACACCGGGTCCTACAGACAATATGGGTGTTGGAGAAGAATGTTTATTGATAGGCCCCATCTGAGATTTAACGGTAAAACATTTTTGTATAAAATTATATTGCATCTTAGTTGCAGCGTTTTTTGCCCCGCGGGCAAATTTTGCGCGCTCGGATGTTTTTTTCAAGAGTTATGCCCCTTACATTACCGCTGCTGTAAAAAGCCTTGTAAACACATTACCGGTATCTAAAAAGTCTTTAACTTACAGCTTTAAAACTTCACACATTTGTTTAATACAGCAAGTACAAGAAGCCTATTGAAAATCAACGCGCTCAGATGTTTTTTTCAAGAGTTATGCCCCTTACATTAATGCGGCTGTGAAAAGCCCTGTAAGCACATTATGAAAATCAACGAGCTCGGACGTTTTTTCCAGAGTTATGCCCCTTACATAACCTCAGCCAAAAACCTCCTTGTAAATGTGATACATGTATGTGGAGTAGTTTTTCACTCGAAACAAATTGTCTGGAAAATAAATATATCTTCGGTTTCTTTGGCTGAGGGGTTCTGATGGTTCTGAAGCCACTTATTCCTGTGATGAGCGACATTCAACAAATATGATACTGATGTTCATGGATGGTCAGGGCTAATGGGTCGTAAAGTTCAATTCAGCTTCTTCCCAAAAAATAATTAACAAAAAAATAATAAAATGACTTTATCTGTCCTATCTTTATTACCAGGCTGTTACATCAGTTTGGCGTCGTATGTCCGCCCCGGTGAGAAGACATTGGATAATTTTTATCGTCAATGGCACACAGTGGAGTATTACAGATATGTCCGCTTCTTCCCCGAAGGTAATGTGAATATGTTATATTTCCATCAAGGAAAAGTTATCCCCCTTGATTTGCTCTCTATTGGAAGGAGGAAGCATTTCCCCACTCTCGCAAGATTTCTGGGACGGACCTTGTGTTAAATGAATTGGCAATTTTACAGAAAACTGTTGACAGGCTAGAGGATTAAACTATTTCTTTGGATTTTACCTCAGATAGTAAAAATATAAAGATACAAATAATTCATGAAAACCTAACGAAATTATCTGTAAATAGATCTCTTGCATTGCTTGTATTGCTTTGCATTATAACGAGAAGGAAGGTTTCCTACTTGTACCACCAAATGCACCTCCACTTTGAAGAGTTCTACTGATAGAAATATAACGTATTGAGATTGACAAATATCGAGAATATACCTTGACTGAAATTTGCTGTACGTTCACTTCAATACATTTTTTCATTGATAATAATGATTGATTTAGTAACTGTTTGAGACACTTTTTAAACTTGGGTTTATCATTGCACCAGATATAGGCATTAACATAGGTTTCGAAAGCTTGTTTTGTTACAAAACTTTGTGATGATGCCTCAAATTATTTCATATTATTGATGTGATATTCATAGAGTAAGACGATGCTCAGAACAATTTCACCACTAAACCTATCTGACAACACTAACATATTTTTCACTTGACCGCCTTATACGGAAGAGTTGCTTAAAACTTGGCAAAAGTCGAAGGTTTCCCTTTGAGCATGGAGCCGTGTTTCCTCCCCTCACTAAACCAGACAATGGGATATGATCAGCTTAAAACATCAATCAATCTGTGATGGGAAACACCAAACAGCCAGTCGGTTATGAGCATCTAATATTGAAGATGACACCAGGGACCCGTTTCACGAAGCCTTTGCAAAGTGCGATCATTCGCAGTTGCCATGACAGCGTATCCCTGCACTATGGTATCCATTGACAACTAGGGCTCATTTGCGATGCGACTGCTTTGTGAAACGGGCCCCAGGGCGTGATGAATAAGCCAAATGTTGTGATTATTTTCGTAGGTATTATACTGATGTTGACAAGCCCCGAAGACCCGGTGAAAATGCTGTATAAACTCCGACACAGATCAGCAAGACCCCAAGGAATGCTACGAGGAGTTTATAGAATGACTGATGATAAGGTAAGGAAAAATAACTCTTACAATGACTGATGACATAGATATCTTATAATAACTAGATTGGCTAACGACAAGCGACTTCCGGCAACTAAGTAGCCATCTTGCTAAGTGATTTTTGACTTGCGTTACCAAGTTGTTTTCTTGTCTAATGTGAACTTTTCTGCCATTTTTTCGAGAATGGAATAAGTTTCAAGCGGTAGGTGCTGCATAAAATTCCTCGCCCATCATGACAAAAGGGGTTTTAGCAGTGCCTATGTCTTGAATATCGTGCAACGACAACGACAAGAAATGTTTTTCAAGCGGTAACCTCGTTCTGGATTGTAACGTTAACGTTATAGTCCGCCATTTTGCTAAGTGACGGACTATTGTGCCGTTCTCTACTGCGCAGCGCATAGCGCTTAGCCAATCTAGTTATTATAAGATATCTATGACTGATGAGACCAGGGAATGTTACGAGGGGTTTATAGAATTACCTTCATATGTATAAAATACGACGAGAGGTAGTAACTAAAGGTGTAGGAGACCAATGAATACAGGAAATAGCCTGACCAGTTTCGTCGCTTGGGTAACGACTCATCAGAGGCGAATGACGGGAGAGTGTTCCAGACACCTGCAGAAGAACGAGGTTTCCTCCGGGAAAAGAACATCACTCAAGCTCATGAAATGTGTGTTTTAGTTTTCCAGACACCTTCAGAAGGAAGAAGGTTGCCTCCAGTAAAACAACATCCAGCAATCAATCAATCTCATGAAATGTGTGTCTCAATTTACCCATAATGTTGTTTCTACCCCAGATAACTGCCGTATTGAAGAGGGTTAGACAGGACTACCAGACAACTGGTTACGCGAGGTCCAAACGGAGATATCAACCAACACAAAATGACCCTGAGAGAACGTTCCACGTGGTGAGTGAATACAGTCGTATCAGGATTTATGCAAATAATATTGCTTAGTGGGCGGAGTGAGAGATACAGACGCTTCAATTGATACTGGGCATTCAGTGGCTTAGTCGGTTTGAGCGATAGTCCCTCAGCACTGGACGCTGATCGCTGTCTGTGGGAGAGTTGCCAGGTTCTTGCTGAAGGTCGGCGGTTTCCCCTGGCCAACGGGCCTGGTTTCCTCTCTTCAGGAGCTTCAGGGGCTCAGTCGGTTAGAGTGATAGTCCCTCAGCATGGGTTCGAATCCCACTTAGACCAAATCAAAATTGAACAATTTCTGAGTGGGTTTTTCACTGGATCGCAGTATATGGGAAAGTTGCCAGGTACTCCCCAAAGGTCTGAGGTTTCCTCCGGTCAATGGGTCCGGTTTCCCCCCCCCCCCCCCCCCCCCCCCACTTAACCTGGGAAGGCTGCCATATAAGTGAAATAATCTTGAGTGCGGCGTAAAACAATCAATCAATTCAGGGCCTCAGCTGTAGTTGAGGTTACTTGAGAGCCACAGTTTGACAATTGACATCGTGATTGATGTTCGGGCTATAATTCCAAGGCTATGTAGTAGGCAATCACGGTTATGTTTCTGATTTAATGGGATATATCAAAGATTGACAGCGATGCAAGAACTACATCGAAAAGTCTTCACCCAATAAACAAAGAAGTTGTTATCCATAAGTAATTCTTCACCTTACTTCAGTTCAACTTCTAAATGCCATTGAAAGATTTTGATAAACTTCTGTGCAACTAACCCGAGGATATTTCATCTTGTCTTTTATGACACCATAATAATACTGTTTTATATAGGGATATAACAAGCTCCATGGAGTTTTATTCCCTTCTCAATTATGTATTATTTGTGTCACATTTCTGAGGTGTTTTATATATCTTGTCTTTTATGACACCATAATAATACTGTTTTATATAGGGATATAACAAGCTCCATGGAGCTTTATTCCCTTCTCAATTATGTATTATTTGTGTCACATTTCTGAGATGTCCTTTATGTTGCCATAATAATACTGTTTTATATAGGGTTCCGTGGAGTTTTATTCCCTTTAATTTTATATTATTTTGTTAATAAATCAATTTCAGGAGTTCCATGTAGGGAATGCAGGATCCAGGAAATGTTGGCAACTCGTGTGGAAACATTACTCTGTGCATCAGATGAGAAGGTTCGTCTATATTTCAAAAGTTAATGTCATTTAAAGTGGCATGAGCTGCCAAAATGTTGATATTTTGACGTAAAAACAGAATGTTGAAATTATCGGCTATTTTTGTCAAGACGTATAATTCAGAAGCTTTTTAGTGCTTCTAGTCTCTAGAATGTACGATTATGTATTGTTTTCAACTAACTTTGGCTTAGAATGAATGAATGGTCGTCCCGGTTATTTAAATTTTGTTTACTTTTCGAACACTATTCCGGCTTGTGTAGGCCACATACTGTATGGATTTTTCTCATTCCAACGCTAATCATTTAGTTTTTCAATGGCCCTCGAAGCATCTTACTGCCATGACGAACAGAAATTATGAAAAAAGTGTGAATTTTGGCAGCTCATGCCGCTTTAAAGGATTTATGAAGAGGGTTTGGAGCTGGTTTGTGTTTGTTTATGGATTAAATGTATATTAGAAAAACATCATTTGTTTTATTAATCCATGTCTGCAAAAAAACTCCATTGTACATAATTATTTTGATGGTAAATGCTTGAATGGTTAGAGGGCCTCTGGGAAGAACAGTCAGCTGACTGACAGAGTCATACAAATTGTACTACCCTCAGAAAATATAGATCATATATATATATTAGTTGAAACACCAACCTTCCCACTAGTTCCCTGGTAGTCAAAAAGGGAGTAAGGAGGAAATATGCATATTTTCTGTAACTGCTTGGAAAAAAATCTTTAAAAATGACATGATACATTGATGTGTACAAATTGCCGCTACGTCACCACTGTGATTAAATTTTCCAATAAATTAATTATTTTGGTGTTACTAATTATATTACACAGACCTTCCATCGATGTGGTGCGGGTTCCAATCATGCTCAGACCAAATAAAAAAATTGAAAAATTTATGAGTGGATTTTTCACTTGGTCGCCGAAAGTGAAAGAGTTGCCAGGTACTTGCCGAAGGTCTGGCTTTTCCTCCGGGCAATAAGCCTGGTTTGCTCCCCACTAAACTTGGCAACCCCACGATATAAGTGAAATAATCTTGAGTGCGGCATAAAACATCAATCAATTAATCTGTCAGTAATTATTAATTTTTTTTTTATAAATTCATTATTTCTGTCACAGGTCATCACGAGAAGAAATTTTATCAGAGTTTGATCTCAATAAGAAGTCCTATCCGGCGATGAATTTCTCCGTGGTGAAAAGTTACACAGCGTTGGCTGACAAACCTCTGCAGTAGGCAGCTAGTGGGAGATTTTTAACCCCAAACTACCAATATCAAAAATGCACTTTGGTAAATCTGCTTTTATGTACTGTTATATTTGTGTGAATGGAATTGAAACGTTATTGCACTGCTAGCTAGTGTTGAAACGAATAGTGGATTTTGGTAGTCAAATATTACCGATTTAGTATTCGTGCGCGAATATTCAGGTATTCGCTTCAGCACTACAGTTAGCTGACTTAAATTTTATAACTTATATTTCCTGTATAATGCACAATGTAAATTGTCCTATATCGCTGTTTGTGTTTTTGTTTAATGTGGTCGTATTGAACTACTGTCACACAACGCACACGTTAAAAGTTTGTGTAACCTGTATAGTGTGTGTGTATGAGTGAGGCGTAAATCAGTAATTTAACTTGTCATAGATTAGACCTCTTGAAGACTATGTATTCTTTTTGGCTGATAGGGGCCTCGGTGGTCCAGTGGGTTAGAGTGATCGTCCCTCAGTCCCACACAGACCTTAGGGGCCTCGGTGGTCCAGTGGGCTAGAGTGATCATCCTTCAGTTCCACACAGACCTTAGGGGCCTCGGTGGTCCAGTGGGTTAGATTGATCGTCCCTCAGTCCCACACAGACCTTAGGGGCCTCGGTGGTCCAGTGGGTTAGATTGATCGTCCCTCAGTCCCACACAGACCTTAGGGGCCTCTGTGGTCCAGTGGGTTAGAGTGATCGTCCCACACAGACCTTAGGGGTCTCTGTGGTCCAGTGGGTTAGAGTGATCGTCCCTCAGCCCTGCACAGACCTCTGTGGTCCAGTGGGTTAGAGTGATCGTCTCTCAGCCCCACACAGATCTTCCATCGATGCGCGCAGGTTCAAATCACGCTTTTCTGAGTAGAATTTTTAAAGAGTTGCCAGGTACTCGCCTCTGGAAAATTAGCTCACCCACTAAACTTGACAACGTCTCTAAGTGAAATAATCTTGAGTGCGGCGTAAACCATCAATCAATCAATCTTGGTTGATATGTGCCGGGTTCAAATCCCACTCTGTCAAAAGAAAAATTTCTGGGTGGATTTTAGACTGGATATGCGGAAGAGTTGCAGGTACATGGCGAAGATTGGGTGTTTGAATCTTCTGAGAGGGTCCCAGTGGCTCAGTCTGCAGAGTAACCAGGCTAATTGCCCGCGGAAACCCCCAACAGACTGAAGTAGTTTATAAAGCTGAAAAGTTAGCATTTTTTTAAACCGTTGCGATAGAATTGAATTATACACATTCATGTTTTCTTTCTATCACCCCTCATTTACATTTTGGTGAGGCCACTGGCATGTGGCTGGGTGCTTTCTTAGGCCCCTTTTTAATTTGATTTTCATTGGTTGTAATAATACAAATAATCAGGTCAGTTATACATGTATTAAGTTTTCATTTTGTATTTTTCTATTTATGATTTTTTAAAATTGTTTTCTCTGTATTGTATCGGAGTTGTTTTCCAAATGAATTGCTTTTTTTTAGAATTGGGAATTTGATTAAAATTTATCTGTTGTTAGATTTATGCAGGCATAGTCTCTAGTTATTAACATCATGCTTAAATAAATTGTTTTGTAACCATAGTCAAAATGTTTGGGGGTACAGGTTCATTTAGGGCAGATCGGGTTCTTATTTGATGTTATTGAGGTTACCCCGCGAAAAAGTTTTATTGTCAATAGGGAGAGGGAGAAACCAGAGAATTCCACAAATTTCCTGTCACCGGCGCTGTCATTGGGCTTGTGGGGAGCCTTTATCATTCGAATGTGACGCTAAGTTCTGAGGTTTTAGAACAAACACAATGTCAATAGAGCTGACGTCCTCTGTCACCGGATATCGCAAAATATCTTCAGAGACTCCCAGGCCCTATAATGATCGATACCACATTATAAATGGATCTTCAAGCACGGCTATGTAAAACTGAAGTGACAGGAAAAATCCATATTTTATTTATAAATCCTTATTTTATCACCTCTCGCAAGGGCATTTTTAATATATGATGATATTTTTGTTTAAGGATTTTGTTTAGCTCTAGACATCGAAAAAGGTTTTCTGACAAGTAGAAAAATTCTATCGCATATTTTCTTCGCTTGAAGAAGTACTAATAAATAGCTTCTGTACTCAGAATCAAAACAGTTCACTGATTCCTATAGAAATCATAGGCTTTTTTGCTAATTGTTAACAATTGTTAGTCATCAGTTATTTTTGTTTCTGTACATAAATTGAAGAAAGTGCAGTGTAAATGTGTTCTAATCGTGAAACCTAGTCCCGTGTGGATGAACAGGAAGATATTTTATGTACATGTAAACAATGTAGCTTAATTATTGATTAATTGAGACTGGTAACTTTTGTTAAAATCTTTTAATAGGTGAAATAAATGTGTGGTTATATTTAAAAGCCTTCTTATTTTCCTTTCATTTCACTTTCATCAATTCACCCAGTCACTGAACCCGCTTTCGTCGAGACAAATTACTCCTAATACACTGACACGGAAGAAAGAACTCAATTTCAGCCAGACAACATTTAATTTCAGCCAGACAAAGAACTCAATTTCACCCAGACAAAGAACGCAATTCCACCCAGACAAAGAACGCAATTTTATCCAGACAAAGAACTTAATTTCACCCAGACAAAGAACCCAATTTCACCCAGACAAAGAACTCAATTTCACCCAGACAAAGAACTCAATTTCATCCAGACAAAGAACTCAATTTCATCCAGACAAAGAAGAACTCAATTTCACCCAGACAAAGAACTCAATTTCATCCAGACAAAGAACTCAATTTCACCCAGACAAATAACTCAATTTCATCCAGACAAAGAACTCAATTTCATCCAGACAAAGAACTCAATTTCACCCAGACAAAGAACTCAATTTCATCCAGACAAAGAACTCAATTTCATCCAGACAAAGAAGAACTCAATTTCACCCAGACAAATAACTCAATTTCATCCAGACAAAGAACTCAATTTCATCCAGACAAAGTATTCAATTTCACCTAGTCAAAGAACTCAATTTCACCCAGACAAAGAACTCAATTTCACCCAGACAAAGAACTTAATTTCACCCAGACAAAGAACTCAATTTCATCCAGACAAAGAAGAACTCAATTTCACCCAGACAAAGAACTCAATTTCATCCAGACAAAGAACTCAATTTCACCCAGACAAAGAACTCAATTTCATCCAGACAAAGAACTCAATTTCATCCAGACAAAGAACTCAATTTCATCCAGACAAAGAACTCAATTTCATCCAGACAAAGAACTCAATTTTATCCAGACAAAGAACTCAATTTCACCCAGACAAAGAACCCAATTTCACCCAGACAAAGAACCCAATTTCATTCAGACAAAGAACTCAATTTCATTCAGACAAAGCACTCAATTTCACCCACACAAAGAACTCAATTTCATTCAGACAAAGAATCCAATTTCATTCAGACAACGAACTCAATTTCACCCAGACAAAGAACTCCATTTCATTCAGACAAAGAACTCAATTTCACCCAGACAAAGAACTCAATTTCACCCACACAAAGAACTTAATTTCACCCAGACAAAGAACTCAATTTCATCCAGACAAAGAACTCTATTTCACCCAGATAAAGAACTCAATTTTATCCAGACAAAGAACTCAATTTCATCCAGACAAAGAACTCAATTTTATCCAGACAAAGAACTCAATTTCATCCAGACAAAGAACTCAATTTCATCCAGACAAAGAACTTCAATTTCATCCAGACAAAGAACTCAATTTCATCCAGACAAAGAACTCAATTTCACCCAGACAAAGAACCCAATTTCACCCAGACTAAGAACTCAATTTCACCCAGACAAAGAACTCAATTTCATTCAGACAAAGCACTCAATTTCACCCACACAAAGAACTCAATTTCATTCAGACAAAGAACTCAATTTCATCCAGACAAAGAACTCAATTTCACTCAGACAAAGAACTCAATTTCACCCACACAAAGAACTCAATTTCATCCAGACAAAGAACTCAATTTCACCCACACAAAGAACTCAATTTCATCCAGACAAAGAACTCAATAAATTACACGTGAAAGAGTTTTCTGGCTAATATTTTAAACACATTACGAGGAATGGCTGTTAAATAGCAGTTTCCTTCCACTATAAATGCCGATCGACTACTCCGACGTGAAAAAATATTGAGATCGGCGTGAAATGGCAATCAGTCATTGAACAAGAGTCATCAGAAAATGACATATCACTCCGGCCCTGCATCATCGTAATTCATGCCCTTAGATGTGAAGAAATACTGTTATTTACTGCTTCAAGAAAGCATGACAATAAATTTCCTGCGTGCTTTATTTTGGGGATTATTATGGGTTCTATTTGTGCAAAAATCTCGATATGTTCTGGATTTTGAAATTAGGGATTATTTGATTCTATTTTATCAAGCCAGATAATCCAATAATCATTGGCTAATACAATTTGAACCTTTCTACGTTTATAACATTGCAAAATAAAATCGCAGAAAATTAGCAACTTTAAATGGACTTAAATATGATTTTCTACTAATTAATTGAAGTAGCGCAACCCCAAATAGGAGATGCGCATCCTCACTTGGTAACAAACATGTCCACCAAGTTTTGTGGAAATCTGATAAAAACTGTAGGAGGAGATGTGTTGCCAAGATTACGGATAGACAATATCGTTAAATTCCCCAGCATTATATGCGGGAGGGATAAAAAAGGCGCCAATCCACACAACAACAAAAAATCTTTAACAAAAGCACTATGCGAATTTGAGTTAAATGTATAACGAGTTGATACACCGAAAGTATGCGCACGAAAAACAAACACAGAAAAAATATTCTAAAAAATTCTTTATGCTAATGGATTTTTTATTACAAAACCGCGAGTTTACAATTTCCCTAAAATAAAGAGACTTTAATTTATCCATAGAAGGTTGTTTATATGCACAAAGAGTGTCAGAATATAGTTGAGTTTAAACCTTAATATTCAAACCGTTTTGAGCCATAAAGAACTATAAACATGCAGACTGGATCCTGTTGATGCGGAACTCCCTCGACCCTAACACGTATTTCCTCTGCATACTAGAGGGCGCTGTGACAACAACTTTTACTTGCCGCCATCTTCCAAACGCCGGGCCATCCAGGCGTCAAGACAAAATTTCTCTTGCATGCGTTTTGGATCTGGCAGTGGGGTTCCAGGAAGAGCTAGTTCAGCTTCGTACACGTCAGTGATGTCTGGAGGTCGTCGGTTTCCTTTTGCGGCTTTGGGGCGATTCCTTTTGCCGATGGAGTTGAAGGCATTTTTGTTATCTACTGAAGATGCGAACCGGATACGGGTAGTTTTGTCAGCAGCCTTTGTTGGCACTGCGTTGTCACTCAAGGCATCATGAACTATGACAGGTATCTTGTAAGGACGGGGTGAGGTTGTACCCAAGCAGCGGGTGGCACAGCGGTCTTCTCTCTCACTTTGATCGGAATATTCTTCAACATCTTCCAACTCGAGATCAGTGTCCATCGAGCTCATAGAGAGACTTGATGTATTTTCGTCTCTGATAGTCTTCAGACCTGGAGTAGAATGAACTGGGATCAGACTGGGAGGACGAGAATAACGACCCGTCTCAAGGTCTAAGTCGTCAGCATTTTTTGGAGAGACACAAAAATTGACCAGGCTGTCATCATCTTCAATGTCTTCCAACATCATGTCTCTCTCTTGGATTGAGTTCCTGGAAGGAGGTGGAGTTTGGATTCCAAGCACAGAGGTTCTTTCCTCTACAGTAAATTGCATGGGTGTCACAGTTCCTTTCCTTCGTTTGAATAAAGAGGAAGGGTTTGTCCATGTGACAGAAGGCTTCAACTTTTTGGGCTGTGATGGGCGGCGCCATTGCCTGACGGCAGCTATGATCTTCTGACGTCGTGTATTTATCTCTTCGGGTGTAGATTTCACTTTAGATTCAGTGCATCCCATGATTTCGCGTCGATCATTACGGTAAAGGCAAAAACATGTCTTTACTCTTCGAGCGTCAAGGCTGAAGTAACCTTTGACGTCCGATTGTGACGTCATCGTTGTATGGACTTGACCTTTACGCATTCAAACGCGGTGGATATAGCGCTGTGGTTTTTCTTAGTTACTTTTTTGCTGGGTCTAGTTTTCTTCTCCCGGCCTGACTTTCTGAAGCTTACCGGCAACCATTCCTAACGAAAAATGATTAACGTTTACTCTAGTGGCAGTTCTTCCATTAAGTTTGTCGGAGGCATTATATAAGTAGACGGTGACGCGCCTGATAAAGTTTACGTAACAACGGCAATCAGTCGAAGCAACGTCATTATGAGTTACCTCCCTTTATACAAAATTTTTTCAAGTTGGATATGATACCGAAAATGTGATGTTTCCTCATGAAATGCCAGTGTCAAGGGAATACACAGTTTAAGTAAATTAAAAAATATATAACGAATAAGTTGGTCGAAAATAAAATAACAATATAAAAGTTTCGAAAAGTTCATAGGTTCTTCAAGTTATACTATAATGAAGATAACTGGCTTAAGGAAGAACTACATAAATTTCGGATACTAAGGCCTCTGGCTTAAGGAAGAACTACATAAATTTCGGATACTTAGGCCTCTGACTTAAGGAAGAACTACCTAAATTTCGGATACATAGGCCTCTGGCTTAAGGAAGAACTACCTAAATTTCGGATACATAGGCCTCTGGCTTAAGGAAGAACTACATAAATTTCGGATACATAGGCCTCTGGCTTAAGGAAGAACTACATAAATTTCGGATACTTAGGCCTCTGGCTTAAGGAAGAACTACATAAATTTCGGATACTTAGGCCTCTGGCTTAAGGAAGAACTACCTAAATTTCAGATGCTTAGGCCTCTGGCTTAAGGAAGAACTACCTAAAGTTCGGATACTTAGGCCTACATATTTCTCTGTTCGTTTGTTGTTGAACGAATTGTACTACAGCGAACGAACTGCAAACAAAACCGAATAAAAATGCCCTAACGGAACGATAAAAGACAGTTTGGTTCACACAAAAGAATGAAATGGGACATTTTTATGTGTTCTTACGAAAACAAAAATATTTAATAAAGACGTTACAAACGACCAGCAGTTTTATTTTTAAAAAAAAATTATATTAAAGAAAAAAAAAAGCGTTTCAAGGAATGGGAAGAAAACACAAGTCACGAATAACATACAAAACTAAGATCTAACCCTTCTAAGGTGGAAACCTTTTCTCCCCGCCGAGAACCTTTTCTCCGCGCGGTGTAAACATTTCCATCACGGTGGAAATGTTTACCTTGTGATTTGGCAATTTACATTTGGGTTTAGAATTTCTTTGCAAATCGTTTTCGTTAGACGTATATATCTTCTTCCTATATTTATTATGCATTTTCGTCTGTGATACTGTCCAGGGGTGACGTTAAATGAACTGGGATCAGACTGATAGGGTTTCGAATTTCTTTGCAAATCGTTTTCGTTAGACGAATATTTCTTAAGATGCAATCTTCATTTTCTATAACATGCCGAGAGCAACGTTTCGAAACGAAGTTACAACAGGGGTAAAATTCCGATAACGGCCCCAAAAACGCAAAAAATATCCAAAATCCACCCATGGCCCTAATAGGCCTCCGTAGATTCAGGATCTAGGGTGCCACGTCAGTGTAAGTTTTGTTAGATTCTCAGCACCATAGAGACCGATTTTTCGAGCGAGGTGATAAAGTAATGTTGAAGGTATATATTGCCATACCCGTCGAATGGTCCTTTTCTATCTCCTAACCTATCCATCTTATGTTAAAACAGAGCCCTCACTGATAGAGTGTACAACTCCAAAGTATGCCATCCTTTTGCATTATTACGTTCATGCGAACAATGTCGTCTGACTCAATAGGTTTTTCCTTCCGTTTCCTTGCAACATGGCGGAATCTGGAATTACGTTCATATATATGTCTTCCTTGTTTCCTCGCTATTTTCTCTCACCTTTTCGAAATCGGGCCGTTTAGGAGTAAAGTTATCGTTAAGTGTAGGCGATGTTTTTTTACGGCCTTCGTATATGAACAGGGCTTCATCCTGTTGCCTGTATTGGTGTTGAACGATAGATGATGACAGATGCAGTGGGTCATTCGATCATCGACCCATTTGTCTTGCACCCATTCACGCGTGGGCTGTTTACTACGTAACGATGCCATCTTCTCGAGCCAAGTTTAAACCATGTCCCAATTCCGTATTTTACCTTGGCGGACTACTCCATTCCAACCTGTAAATTGAACAGCGCCTACTGGTGGGACTGTGACAGTTGTCTTTCTTATCCACACAGAATCTTTGCCAATCATCACTAGTTTAACAAAAGCACGTGTATATATAAGGCCGCAATTACGTTATTTCTCCGCTTGTGAAAGAGAGTAAGTGTCCAAGGTTTTAATTAGCTGCGAGAAGTTTTACTCGCATCCAATCAAAAGGCGCTGTTCGATTTACGGGTTTGAGTGGGGTAGTCCGCCAAGGTGAAACCCGGAATGGGGACATGGAGGTTTTATCTTGGCTAGAGAAGATGTAACGATGCCTGAGAACGACACATGCCTTTCATCGCTGTGGCGTGGGATGGAATCGCACTTAGATCAAATAAAAATATTGAAAAATTGGTGAGTGAATTTTTCGCTCGATCGCCGTAGGCCTATGTGGAAAAGTTGCCAGGCACTCGTTATACGTCAGGGGTTTCCTCCGAGCAGCAAGCCGGTTTCCTCATCACTTAATTGGGCAATCTTGAATGTGGTGTAAAACATCAATCAATCCATCTGCTTTGTGTCGCTTCGGAAAGCAATTCTTTAGTCTCGGGCTATCTGACTCAGACCATCAGGTCAATTTATCAGCAGTCCATTTGTCATGTACCCATGATCCACGTGGGCTGTTTATTATGCGACGCTGGCCTGATGCGTGTTGCTAATGCAGGCCTTCGTCGATGTGGCGCAGGTTGGAAGTCACGCATTTCGAACAAAGACATTGAAAAATTGGCGAGTGGATTTTTCACTCGATCGCCGTAAGCTGAAGAGTTGCTTTCCTCATCACTTAGCCTGACAATATTTAGTGCGGCATAAAACATCGATCAAACAATTTTATTTGTGTCACTCGGTGTTTAAAGGGGCATGAGCTGCCAAAATGTTGATATTTTGACATAAACACAGAATGTTGAAATTATCGGCTATTTTTCTCAAGACATATAATTCAGAAGCTTTTTAGTGCTTCTAGTCTCAAAAATGTACGATAAAGTATTGTTTTGAACTAACTTTGACTTAGAATGAATGAATGGTCGTCCCGGTTATTTAAATTTTGCTACTTTTCGAACACGTTTTCGGTTCGTACAGGGCACATACTGTATGGATTTTCCTCATTCCAACGCCAATCATTTAGTTTTTCGATGGCCTTCAAAGCCTCTTACTGTCGTGACGATCAGAAATTATGAAAAAAGTGTGAATTTCGGCAGCTCATGCCTCTTTAATGTTATTTGTACATAGGCGTTTATAAATCCTCTGGTTGAAGATGACACCGAATTATCACATCTTCGTGAATTATGTCCGTTATAAACACACTTCGGTTCCTACATTTTAATGTTAATCTTTTAGTTTTCCTTCTCTTGACAGAAATTGATGAAAACAGAATTTCGGCAGCTCATGCCACTTAAACCGACAGAGTGCACGTTTGTCTTCAAAGCAAAATAAGCTTCAGTTCACCCATATGAATTTCTTGAGATTATGTGCAAACGTTAGAGAGCGTATGTTAGATTCTCAGCACCATATAGAGATCGATGTTTCGGCTAGGTGATATCGTGGAATGTTTGAAATCTATGCACCGAATTAAAAAATTACACGTGAAAGAGTTTTCTGGCTAATATTTTAAACACATTACGGGGAATGACTGTTAAATACCAGTTTCCTTCCACTATAAATGCCGATTGACTACTCCGATGTGAAAAAAATATTGAGTGCAGTGTGAAATGTCAATCCATCATTCTAAAATAAACAAGAGTCATCAGAAGAGGACATATCCCCTCACGGCCCTGCATTATCGTAATTCACGCCCTTAGATGCGAAGAAATACTGTTATTTACTGCTTCAAGAAAGACTGACAATAAATTTCCTGCATGGTTTATGTTGGATATTTTGGGGATTATTATGGGTTCTATTTGGGCAAGAATCTCGATATGTTAAGGATTTTGAAATTAGGGATTATTTGATTCTATTTTATCCAGCCAGATAATCCAATAATCATTGGCCAATACAATTTGAACCTTTCTACGTTTATAACATTGCAAGATAAAATCGCAGAAAATTAGCAACTTTAAACGGACTTTCATATGATTTTCTACTAATTAATTGATGTAGCGCAACCCAAACAGGAGGTGCGCATCCTCACGGGGTAACAAACATGTCCACCAAGTTTTTTGGAAATCCGATAAAAACTGTAGGAGGAGATGCGTTGACAAACTCTCACTGTCTATATATTCAGACAGTGTCAATAAAGGCAATAACTTTAAAAAATAATTGAATCCACGCAACCCAAATAGGAGATGCGCATCCTCACTTGGCAAAAAAACATGTCTAACAAGTTTTGGAGAAATCCGATAAAAACTATAGGAGATGTGTTGACAAGATTACGGACAGACAACCCTATCGTTATATCCACCAGCATTATATGCCGGAGGGATGAAAAAAAGGCGCCAATCCAAACAAAAACAATGCGAATTTGAGTTAAATGTATAACGAGTTGATACACCGAAAGTGTGCGCGCGTAAAATAAACATAGAAAAAATATTACAAAAATTCATTATGTCAATGGATTTTTTATTACAAAACCGCGAGTTTACAATTTCGGTAAAATAAAGACACATTGATATATCCATAGAAGGGGGTTTACACAGATAGTGTCTGAATATAGTTGAGTTTAAACTTTAATAATCAAACTATTTAACGTTTTGAGCTGGCCATAAAGAACTGTATGCATGCAGACTGGATCCTGTTGATGCGGCACTCCCTCGATCCTAACACTTTCCTCTGCATCCTTGAGGGCGCTGTGACAACAACTTTTACTTGCCGCCATCTTCTAAACGCCGGGCCATCCAGGCATCAAGACAAAATTTCTCTTGCATGCGTTTTGGATCTGGCAGTGGGGTTCCAGGAAGAGCTAGTTCAGCTTCGTACACGTCAGTGATGTCTGGAGGTCGTCGGTTTCCCTTTGCGGCTTTCGGGCGATTCCTTTTGCCGATGGAGTTGAAGGCATTTTTGTTATCTACTGAAGATGCGAACCGGATACGCGTAGTTTTGTCAGCAGACTTTGTTGGCACTGCGTTGTCACTCAAGGCATCATGAACTATGACAGGTCTCTTGTAAGGACGGGGTGAGGTTGTGCCCAAGCAGCGGGTGGCACAGCGGTCTTCTCTCTCACTTTGATCGGAATATTCTTCAACATCTTCCAACTCGAGATCAGGGTCCATGGAGCTCCTAGAGAGACTTGATGTATTTTCGTCTCTGATAGTCTTCAGACCTGGAGTAGAATGAACTGGGATCAGACCGAGAGGGCGAGAATAACGACCAGTCTCAAGGTCTAAGTCGTCTGCATTTTTTGGAGAGACACAAAAATTGACCAGGCTGTCATCATCTTCAATGTCTTCCAATATCATGTCTCTCTCTTGGATTGAGCTCCTGGAAGGAGGTGGAGTGTTGGTTCCAAGCACAGAGGTTCTTTCCTCTACAGTAAATTGCATGGGTGTCACAGTTCCTTTCCTTCGTTTGAATAAAGAGGAAGGGTTTGTCCATGTGACAGAAGGCTTTAACTTTTTGGGCTGTGATGGGCGGCGCCATTGTCTGACGGCAGCTATGATCTTCTGACGTCGTGTATTTATCTCTTCGGGTGTAGATTTCACTTTAGATTCAGTACATCCCATGATTTCTCGTCGATCATTACGGTAAAGGCAAAAACATGTCTCTATTCTTCGAGCGTCAAGGCTGAAGTAACCTTTGACGTCCGATTGTGACGTCATCGTTGTATGAAGCTGACCTTTACGCATTCATACGCGATGGATATAGCGCTGTGGTTTTTCTGAGTTATATTTTGCTGGGTCTAATTTTCTTCTCCGGACCTGACTTTCTGAAGCTTACCGGCAGCCATTACTTATGAAAAATGATTCACGTTAACTCTAATGGGAGTTTTTCCGTTATTTGTGTCGGAGGCATTATTTAAGATGACGGAGACGCGGCTGATGCATTTTACGTAACAACGGTTACCAGCTGAAGCAACGTCATTATGAGTTACCTCCCTTTGTTGACACTGATCCATAGATATCTTATGTATTGGTCGCATTTTTTGTAAAGTCATGCTACAGTGTATGCGAGTGTCAAGAGAAAACGGACGGTTGAAATACATTTAAAAATATGTAGAGTTGAATTAGAATAAATTAACCATACAAAAGTTTCAAAAAGCTCATAGACTTTTCAAGTTATTCTATAATGAAAAAAGTCTGACTTTAAAGAACTACCCAAGTTTTGGATACCAGGTACTTATATTTTCCTATGATCGTTTGTGATTGATTTAATTACAGCGAACGACTTGCCAAATAAAACAGAATTGAAATACCCCGACGAATGGATAAAAACCACGAGACTGCGAGATCGCAAGGCGAGACTGCGAGACATATCATCTCGCCTCGCGATCTCGCAGTCTCGCGAAGGGCGAGATTGCGAGATGGCCTCTATCAGCAACCATAGAAACAAGCCTAAGGTCTTGTTAACCCTCGAAAAGCTTCCCTACACACCTATAGTATTGCCTTATAATCTCGGATTTTGGTAGTGAACGTTAAAATTATCTGTTCCAAATTCTACCAAGGCCAAACTCTTCCTGCCGTTAACCTAATTATAGGTTTTAGTTCATTACAACAGCTTATGATTGGGTATAGAGGTCTAAATGATATACCTCTTTTTAACACAGTTAGAAACTTGTCTCCATGGTTATTTAAAACAAGAAGATTTTCCCTGTGCCCGTGTGTTTTAGTGATCATACATATATTATTCGCCCTTCTTATCTGACATGGTCGTCAGGAAGTATTGGAGGGTAGGGGTTTTCTTCTGTTCAATAATATTCGCCTTTTCCTATAGCAAACATGGGAAAATTTCTATGTGAGTGAAATGATATTAAGACATTGAAAACATCAAAGAACAAATGAATCAACCGATTACTCAATCAATCAATGGCCAATGAATGAATCAATTAATAAATCAGTTGACCAATCAATTGACCAATAAACCAATCAATCAATCGACCAATCAATAAATCAACCAATCAATCAATCACACCCCATGTCACACGTACACGATGCTTAAAGGAGAAGAAAAGGAAAGAACTAAGTAAATACAGTACAGGCGCGACACATTTTCCTTTCTAACGGTACCAAAACCATATTTCTACGATTTTTCCTCGCCAAACTGTGCTATAAGAAAGTTAACAATCGTTATCAAAGAACGTCTAAACTGACTCGGCAGCCATCTTCACAGCAGAGCTTAGCTGTGTGTCTCGATCGGCCAATCAGCATACGCCTGGCCACCAGTCACTCGCTAGCGTAAGAGAAATTGGTCAACTCTGAAAGTCTGCCATTTAAACCTAGGTTAATTTCGATCATTTCGAGGCGCTAATAAGAGAAGACGAACACTCTAACAACTCTGAAATGTACACTAGCTAGTAAATCAACCTTTTGGGAAGACGTGACAGGCAGCATATGTTGTCTACGCGACTTGTGGGGATCGTTGTAGAATTTTCAGAAAAGATAGCCTTACCGCTGACATTGCATGTTATAACCATACAAGATATGGTAAGCTCGCAAGGGAAGTAATCTACTAATACTTTTTCCGGTCAATTTCAAACCGTCAATGGCGCGCTCCACTGACGATCGAGCACGAGCTTGTCTGGCAGATTCATTTTCATTGTATTTTCACACCGTAAACCATGTGCAAGACTCACACACATGAATACGATGGTCTATGGGAGCCCGTTAGATACAATTGCATGTTGTTTTTTTGTTTTCTTCTCCTTTAAGGTAAGTCGTATTTTATGCCAATTTCTGTCAATAAAATAACGATCGTTCAACATTAAAAAACAAAAACAGCGATATTTTAAAAGGAGTTTTAATGGTTGAAAGTATATGAAGTTTGAGAAGGGACGTTGGTTGGTTGGTTGTTTTAGCTTATTGGCGAGTCCAACAAAAAGAAGAAGGACGTAAATGAGCTTGTAATGGATAAAGAATAACATAATGGTGTATATCATTATCTGGTGTTACATAAATAAATACAATACAAAAAATGCAAAAAAAAAAAAAAGAGAAAAAGATTCTTGTGCAGGGATCTCAAAGATTTTTTTTTCATATAATTAAGTATATGGCGATTAATGGAAAGTAACGTTTTTGAAGGCTTGGGTAACGACAATAAGTAGTAATACTGCCGGTTCGTCTGGGTGACGTCACGTGGATAAATTTCAAATGGTCATACACGAATCGGCTTTCATGCTTTTCAACGAGTGTGATGCAAGGGTCCTTCAATTCTGGCATGGTGCCAAAGTCCGCTGCCATTCCATATAGATCTCTGTCGACATTCGCTAGGACGTTTCACCGGCTGCGTGCCATTGCTTAACGAATTCTGAAATAGTGAAAAACAAAATTGCTACATACTGAAATCACTACTTCCCATTGGCTAGATCGGTGTAGGCAATACGATTGGTCCATTGCGAATTCACGCCATATTCATTTTATCTATACTTGATTCATTGGTTAAGATGGCAAATGCATACGATATTCCCGCGCTTTCAGGATTAAGCAAAAAGGCAAGAATGTGTCTTAACGCCAACCCTTGAATCAGGGGCAACAGTGATCCCATGACCTTGATTTTATGACATTGTGGACAGTATTTCAAAACAAGACATGGAGAAACATATATCTTAGAAAGGCATATAATACTTAAACTTTGTAATTGGTTGATTGATTTATTGGGTGTTGTAAATAATGAAAATTGAGAAAAAATTGGAACACCATGGCGGACTACCCAATGATAACTACCCATGTACCATTTTAAATAACATGGCGGACTACGTAAGGACAAAAAAGTACGTATGTAGTTTTGTACTCTATTTTCAAATAGTTTCAAATAATCACATTAAAGTGGCATGAGCTGCCAAAATTCACACTTTTTTCTAAATTTCTGATGGACACGGCAGTAAGAGGCTTTGAAGGCCATCGAAAAACAAAACTATTAGCGTTAGAATCATGGAAATCCATAAAGTCTACTGCCTATACAAACCGAAATAGTGTACGAAAAGTAAACAAAATTTAAATAACCGGGACGACCATTCATTCATTCTAAGCCAAAGTTGATTCAAGGCAATACTTTATCGTACATTTTCGAGACTAGAAGCACTAAAAAGCTTCTGAATTATACGTCTTGAGAAAAATAGCCAATAATTTCAACATTCTGTTTTAACGTCAAAATATCAACATTTTGGCAGCTCATGCCACTCTAAACATTCTGCTTTAACGGAAAAATATCAAGCTCATGCCACTTGAATGAACGAACAAACCAAATAATTGTAAGGTTTCCCAATTAACACTGACCTATATAATTAATGCGTCCATCGCCGTCCATATCTGCTTCCCTTATCATATCGTTACATTGAGCGTCTGTCAGTGGTTCTCCGAGCTTCTTCATGGCGGCTTTCAATTCCTTTGAATCAATGAATCCATTCTTGTCCCTGTCAAAAGTCTCAAAGGCTTCCCACATCATCTGTCTCTGTTTCTCGGGATCGTCCTGTTTGATCAGTTCCTTTTCCATGAAGTATATAAATTCTTTATACTCAATCTTACCGCTTTCTACAAAGGTACAAGTATAAATGTTCAAATTTAAAGTGGCATGAGTAGCCAAAATGTTGATATTTGGACGTTAAAACAGAATGAATGAATGGTCGTCCCGGTTATTTAAATTTTGTTTACTTTTCGAACACGTTTTCGGTTCGTACAGGCCACATACCGTATGGATTGTCCTCATTCAAACGCCAATCATTTAGTTTTTTGATGGCCTTCAAAGCCGCTTACTGTCGTGACGATCAGAAATTATGAAAACAGTGTGAATTTTGGCAGCTCATGCCACTTTAATGCAACGTGCTGTTTGATTTGTTCTTAGCCCGGATTTTTTGTCTAAGGGAGACTTCTCGGCTAGTTTGTTTTCTAACGGAAATATTCTTTATACTCAATCTTACCACTTTCTATTTACAAAATATAACACAGAGAGTAAAAACAGGAAAGGGACGAGAACCAACACACCCCTCCACCCCCTCACCCCCTCCACCCACAAAAAAGAAAATAACAGATAATACTTACTGTTATGATCGAGTTGTTTGAATAGTTCCTTCACTCTATCCGGTGTTGTGTTTAACCCTAATTTCGCCATCGCAATTCCTAGTTCTTCCTTGGACCACACGCCATTTTTATCCCGGTCAAATCTCTGGAATAGTTCACGGGCCTCTGTGAAATACAAAAACAAACTTGTAGCTATTGTGCAAAATTTCTAAATAAAACGGAATCAATCTTTGAGAATAAGCCTTCTTTCCCTGCACGTGATGCAATAAGCCCCTTTCGGGTTTGGCGGAAGTCCTACGAGATCACGCGAGACCCGTGTTGAGGGGTATAACTTTCACCGATCGGCTGTCTTATCAACATTACTGCTTATGGAGATCGGCTGTAACCCTGTTGTTTTATCTGTGATTCTTAGCTTACAATCTATACTTTTTACAAAAGTCTTTTTCTGAGACATATCAACATATATACAAAGCCAATAAATACTTTTTTTTAACACAAAAATAACACGCCGTAGTTGTGTTTTCATCGTTGGTTTTTGACAACTTCGAAGTGTATCGACGAGGTATAAATGTTTTTATTGATTGTCGTCAACAGACAAAAACCCAACTGACAGCTTCTGGCGTGTTTCACCAAAAATGTGGATTAAAGGAATGATATAGAAATAAAGAGTCAAAGACAAAAACACACGATAGCCTAACCGTCTATCACCATAATGGGTGTTTAATTCACAGCCAAGGCACAAAACCGTAAGTGCGGATTTACCAAGATTGTTGTCGGGGTGTTTAATTCACAGTCAACGCACAAAACCGTAAGTGCGGATTTACCAAGATTGGCGTCGGGGGTGTTTAATTCACAATCAACGCACAAAACTGTAAGTGCGGATTTACCAAGATTGGCGTCGGGGGTGTTTAATTCACAATCAACGCACAAAACTGTAAGTGCGGATTTACCAAGATTGGCGTCGGGGGTGTTTAATTCACAATCAACGCACAAAACCGTAAGTGCGGATTTACCAAGATTGGCGTCGGGGGTGTTTAATTCACAATCAACGCACAAAACCGTAAGTGCGGATTTACCAAGATTTTTGTCGTGGTGTTTAACTAACAGTCAAGGCACAAAACCGTAAGTGTGGATTTACCAAGATTGTTGTCGCGGTGTTTAACTCACAGCCAAGGCACAAAACCGTAAGTGGGAATTTACCAAAATTGTTGTCGGGATGTTTATTTCACAGTCAAGACACAAAACTGTAAGTGCGGATTTACCAAGATTGTTGTCGGGGTGCTTAATTCACAGTAAAGGCACAAAACCGTAAGTGCGGATTTACCAAGATTGCCGTCGGGGTGTTTAATTCACAATCAAGGCACAACACCGTAAGTGCGGATTTATCAAGATTGCCGTCCGGGTATTTAATTTACAGTCAAGGCACAAAACCGTAAGTGCGGATTTACCAAGATTGCCGTCGGGGTGTTTAATTCACAGTCAAGGCACAAAACCGTAAGTGCGGATTTACCAAGATTGCCGTCGGGGTGTTTAATTCACAATAAAGGCATATCACCGTTATTGTGGATTTACCACGTTTGTTCTCGCGGTTTCTATGCCACACTCAAGGCATATAACCGTTATTGCGGATTTACCACGATTGTTCTCTCGGTTTCTACGCCACACTCAAGACATATAACCGTTAATATAAATTTACCATGTTTGTTCTCGCTGTTTCTACGCCACACTCAAGGCATATAACCGTTATTGCTGATTTACCACGTTTGTTCTAGCGGTTTCTACACCAGAATCAAGACATGTAACCGTTATTGCTGATTTACCATGTTTGTTCTCGCTGTTTCTACGCCACACTCAAGGCATTTTAACCGTTATTGAGCGTTTACCACGTTTGTTCTCGCGGTTTCTACGCCACACTCAAGGTTATATAACACATATTGGTGATTTACCATGCATGTTTGTTTTCGGGGTGCTTACGCCATATAAGGCCATATAAAATGATAACCGTTATTGCGGATTTAATTTGTTTGATGAAAGACAGTTTTAAAAAAATGTTTAATAACTCACCGGCCTCCCATCCCGATTCTCTCATCCTGGGCTGAAAGTAGAGAATGAAACAAGTGGTTATAAGAATTGGGTCCGGTTTGTATACTATGCGCTAGAAGTATGTGGCGAGGTTGTGTGTGCGTTTGTGTGGAGGGAGGGGGGTTGGGGCGACTATCGTAAGGCAACAATAATCCATTGGAGGAGACTGAGAAGCTATGAGGCCCGAAGATGTGTTCTGGCCAATTTTGCATGCAATCAATCTGAAATTATTTTCGCATTTTTCCCGACCTCTCCAACACATCTGAGGCCATAACAACAAAACGGTATCTTGCACTTTCTGTAGTCCAGACTAGACAATAGGACAGAGCGGCTTAAATGCGTTCCGGCCTGATTTCAGATTTATCAGGCTGAACAATCCAACAAAATGTGTTTTCTTATTTACGAATTCAGTTGATCGAGCCAAAGCGCGAAAATGAGAAACCGTAGGCCTACCATGGACTCCGTCTCCATATTTATACAGATAAACACAATCTATTCTGGTTATATTTTTTACAGCAAAGTGAAACGATGTTTTATTTGGCAGAAATGGTTCTAATGTTCAAGGCAAGAAGAAAAGAAAACAACATGTGAGTAAAATAAACACTACAAATGTTCTAAACTAAAACAGCGTGTTTTGCAAGACTCTGTACTGTAGCTCAAGGGAGAGCACTCGTGTCTTATCGATACATTCTCCCTGATCTAAAGCCGGAGCAAAGTTAAATATACAAGAATGGCCCTCTGGGGTCTCGTGGAGGAGAGAATCTGAGAGAAGTCGGATGTGTAATGGGAAACTGAAGTACCCGGATGTTTAATCGGAAACTGAAGTACCCACTTACAGCGAATTACAGGAAATAATAGACAAATTCCACTAACATACAAACGCTACAGTCTGTTGTTTCTTCCGTTATATTTTACCACAAGGGATAGTATAGGCCTATATATGTCTCCTCAGCTTATACTCGACTTTAAACAGTTTTATGGGGGTTCGAATTGTTAAATCATTATTTGTAATGATTTAGCACAAGGCTTAATCAGAAGGATTTCCTCCAGTTGTTTTGAGGATGAATAACAACATTCGAGATTATCGTGCCTTAGGGATTTACAAAAAGCAATAAGAGAATGCGCACTCTAAATCGCAAAGTACCTCTTTTCGTTTTCAAGGATCGAAGAATTGAATTATTCAGATTTAACGCCCAATAGATATCTTATAATATATTATTGTTATGTTATTATAAGGTATCTATGTTAACGCCTTGATACAGGGGCACATCTCCTTCCTTGGTGTTTTTCGCCAATTTTAACAGAAGTGATGGGAGTCGGAACACACTTCGGCTGACATGTCTTCGCTCGCTACCGGTTGGTTATTTCACACACGTAAATCCCCAAAGTTATCACACTGATGCGATGGAAGCGAATAGATGATTTAATCCAAGTGACTATCGAGGCACATTTGTATTCATACACGTCATTGGCAACGGGATTATCGTATCCTCGGGATCGGGAATTGTTAAAGCCACGAGTAGAACTCGTCGCCATGTTAGCCCTTAAATCAGGGGCAACGGAATTCTCACGACCGCGAGACTTTTTGATAATAAGATGTTGGGATATGTATATTAGAGGCGTTCAGATGCTACAAAATATTTCAACTTTTCTATTCAATTTGAAAATTGTAAAAAAAAAAAAAAAAATGAATGGTTTAAACAGCATGGGGCACGTTATGACGAGCAAATCTTTTATAGTTAAAATCTCTATAAAGAATAGTGTATTTAGTTTTGTACTCAATTTTACAATGACCTGGGACCTGTTTCACAAAGCGGCGTAGCGTAAGTTTTTACATAATTGTCATGAGAGCCCATACTGTACAGATACCTTGCTATCAAAGTTACCTAAAAATACACCTACGTCGTTTTGTGCAACAGGCGCCTGATTGGCTATTTTCGTTTAGTTCGGTCCAATTAACATCTTCTTCTGTTGCATCCGTGATCAGTTCATCAAGTACCTACACGTGATACGAATTAGAAAACCAGACAACTATACGAAAGAGTGGGCCGCACTTATCGTTATTTGATTATCGTTTGTCGTTTCTGATCAAAGTTAAGCCAACCACCCAGCCAGTTGTGTGACCTCACTCTAATATGAAGGAATGGGACATTGTCGGAAAAACCATATCGATGAATTGAATGAGGTTTGACAAAACACTTAAGATTATTTCCCTTATATATGGCGGCGTTGCCAAGTGTACGGTAGTGGGGGAGGAAATTGTATTTTTTGCCCGGAAGTAATAGGGTGTAATGTGAATCAGAATCAGAAATTGATCAGTTTTTCTGGGTTTTGAACATGTGACAAATCGATGCAAAGTCTGTGTCGGACCGAGAGACTATCGCTTTTACGAACATGCGCCATCAAGCTTTCTCCCAGTCGGAACACACTTCGGCTGTCTTCGCTCGCTACCGGTCGGCTTTGACACGCCTCGGACACAGTCGGAACTTCCTTCGGCCATCTTCGCTCGCTACCGGTCGGCTTTGACACGCCTTGGGCAGGCTGCGCTTTTTATACGGTAAATCACCGTATTTTTGGGCTGAATAAAAATGGCGTCGAAAGTAAATATCAAAATGTTTTAGTACAGACGAAAAAATAAAATAAAAATAATTATAGGCCTAAATTTATTGAATGCTAATATCATTTAGAAATATATTTGTTTATATATTTTATTTAGCCCGGTAAACCACATGTTGTAGACAGACGAAGTTTCGGTACATTTATTTCACGCACGTAAATCCCCGAAGTTATCGTATTGATGGAAGGGAGCGGCTCGGTCCAGGTGACTATCGAGACACCTCCGTATTCAGTTACCAGATGGTCTTGTTTTCGTTTTGGTTGGCTTAAAATCTTCTGCTGCTGTATCTCTGATGAGAGCATGGAGTACCTGCACGTGCTACCAATTAGATGAAAAAGATCCAGACAACTATACTAAAAAAAATGGCTCCTGGTTATATTAGAGATAAAACGTAAACTATTACCTCATAAACACATTATTCAATTAGAGTTTGGTGCCGCCAGGGCTATTAATGTCTGCAGTGAATACCCCAATTTCTGGCAAAGCGTGGGCTTTGTCGTAATAGCGCTGACAATATCGTTATAACGCGGACTATATATGTCGTAATAGCGCGGACTATATTGCAATATCGCGGACTATACTGTAATAGCGCGGACTATGTCGTAATAGCGCGGACTATATTGCAATAGCGTGGACTATATTGTAATAGCACAGACTATGTCGTAATAGCGCGGACTATATTGCAATAGCGCGGACTATATTGTAATAGCGCGGACTATATCGTTATAACGCGGACTATATTGCAATAGCGTGGACTACTAGTATGTCATACTAGCGCAGAATATATTGTAATAGCGCGGACCTTGTCGTAATAGCGCCGACAATGTCGTAATAGCGCGGACTATTTCGTTATAGCGCGGACTATGTCGTAATAGCGCGGACTATGTCGTAATAGCGCAGACTATATCGCAATAGCGCGGTCTATGTCGTAAAAGCGCGGAATATGTCGTAATATCATTAAAATACATGACGGGAACATTAACACTGTGGAAAAATCAAGTTGTTGCAGGAGATATTGGTTCTCGGTGCGTTAGGCTTGCAAAAAAGTGACACCGGCTGTCAAAATCCGTTTTTTTTCGCCATGAAAGTCGATCGTCAAAAGAAGTTCAGTATAAGAAGTAGGCCTACCTTGAAAAACTAAAGGATTTACGCACAAATAAAAAAAGAGTATCTGTAAAGCCAGTAGCCCGTACGAACCGAAGATGTGTGCTAATAACGGACATAATTCAAATAGCCCGGATGTTGCTTAAAAACTACCTAAAAAACTACCTAAAGATTGCGACCAATATAAAGCTTTTATTTCGGTGTTGAGTTTCTGTGTTGAGTTTCTGTGTTGAGTTTCTGTCTGAAAACGATTTTGAAAGTAGAATGAGATTAGTTTAGGTGCATGGAGATCTGAAATGCGGGTGTGCTTTGGTCTGTTAACATCCGGTGGACTGTGCCCTATCAGCTTGGCTAACCTTCATGCTGTAGTTGAATTGTGTTTAAAATAGCCCAGAAGGACTGTTTATGGTGCCTCGCCGAATGTCATGCCTCAACAAAAATTAGGAACATTAATTGAGAGCCAAAAACATTAAAGTGGCATGAGCTGCCAAAATGTTGATATTTTGACGCTAAAACAGAATGTTGAAATTATTCTCTACTTTTCTCAAGCAGTATAATTCAGAAGCTGTTTAGTGCTACTAGTCTCGAAAATGTACGATAAAGTATTGTTTTCAACTAACTTTGACACAGAATGAATGAATGGTCGTCCCGGTTATTTAAATTTTTTTTACAATTCGAACACGTTTTCGGTTCGTACAAGTCATGTACTGTATGGATTTTCCTCGTTCCAACGCCAATCATTAATTTTTTTGATGACCTTCAAAGTCTCATACTGTCGTGACAATCGGAATCTATGAAAATAGTCCCAATTTTAGCAGCTCATGCCACTTTAAGATTACTGCAAATGGAGAAAATTAAATTGTGGACTGCTGTCATTTAGAAAAGGAATGTCCGCCATCTTGGTCTACCGATACGCTCGGTCCAAGGCTTAAACGTTGAGTGAAGTGACTTATGTATCATCTGCCAACCCATCTGTAGGGCCTACTCGATATACCATCAGGCATTTACCTCATCCTTTATATATACTGAGATACATATTGGTCGTATTTGATGGACGATCCACCAGTTTAACAGAAAGTAAACCAGATAACTTTTTGCACGTTCTCATATTCGAATTCCCACTGATAAGTCTAGCGTAATAGAGCAACGTAAGCACTCCAAGGAATGACAGACTTCATGTTAACTCAATATTTCGGTTTATTAAATCAAACCATCATCAGTAGTAAAAAATACAAGGACAAAACATAGTTTATATATGAACAGGTAAAATGTCTTGCATGTACTATACGAGTGGGTTTATATCCGAGAAGGGTGAATTCGACAAACGTAAAGCAGAACACCAAGACGGCCGTTAAGTAATTTTAAGTTGGACAGCTGTAACACATGCTCTTAAAAGTCTGTGTATATTTACAACAAGGTGAGCCTTCATTTGTGAAGGTCAAAAGGTCAAACGGTTACTTTATGTGGAGCGTAACCGTATGTTCTTGTAAATGTACTGTACAAAGCACGTTACTGACGTAGTATTAGCAAAGAGAGTAGATTGATAAGAGTGGTCACTTCGTCCAATCAGCAGTGCCGGCATGTTCTTCTGGCCCCCTAGCGGAAGAGTGTTCCGACTGTACACAATTCGATTAGGGCGCCCCCTATAGAAAGGAGGTTCCTAAATATCGAATCGTGTCAGATTAAATTCAACATGGCGCGGACGTCAATCTACTCTGGTATTCGGCGTTAAAGGAGGAGAAAACAAAAAATCAACATGAAATTGTAACGAACAATCACCCTTAGAGTATAAATTTTTAAGCTTTAAATCTTACCTGCGTTTTATGGTGATGCAGAAAATTGCACATGTTTAAATTGGGTCACAAAAACGATGGGGACCGCCATTTGTAAAGCGAGAAATTGACCGGAAACAGATGTGCCTAGCAATTAACCTAGGCTTGAATGGCAGACTAAGAAAGTTGACCAATTTCACTCGCACGTGCGCTTTGAATTGCTGGGTATGCGTCTACTGATTGGCCGAAAGAGACACACCCCTAAGCACTGTTGTGATGATGGCGGCCAAGTAAGCAAGTCGATCTCAGTCGAAATCCAACGGTTTTATATAACTTCACTTTAGGACTGTGCGGTGGGGAAAAATCGTAAAAAATATGTCTATGGTACCATTGGAAAGGGAAATTCGCCGTCCGTTTAGTGTATATGCCTGTTTTATTTGTTTTCTCCTCCTTTAAGAACCGAAGGGAGATACAAAAGGATGGAATGGCATGGAGAGAGATGGAGTTAGCTAGAGGAATAGCATTTCTGTAAACCGACATAGCCATTGTATTTTGTTATACAAAGAAAATTTCATGGAATAAATCGTTTATCCCTACCGTATCCAGATAGTTTTTTATACGCCCGACTTACGAAAAAGTCGGTTCTATTATGGTATCACCAGTCCCGGATTCCCTTCCGCTCCATGACTTGAAGAGTTTTGATCCGAACTTTCAAAACATATTCTTTATGGGTAAAAGTTGTGTTGTGAGCCTTTATGACATCTTCGGTTGCATAATATGTCATGTACAGTGGATTATGTAATATTCTATTTTAGTCTATAACTGGGTTCCATTCCACTCCATAACTTATAGAGTTTTTATCCGACTTTTACAATTCTTTCACAACATATACCTTATGGGTAGATGATGTGTCATGAGCCATTTATGACATATTCGGTTATACATCTATATTGGATTATGTAATATCTCTTTAGTCTATATATTCGTTCACTACGGTGCCGTTCCATATCTTGAAGAGTTTTGATCCAATCTTTACAATTCTTTCACAACATACACGTTATGGGTAGCTGGTGTGTATTGAATCATTTATGACGTCTTCCGTTGCATAATAAGGCATCTATATTGGATTATGTAATATCTCTTTAGTCTATATGTCCGTTCACTACCGTTCAATATCTTGCAGAGTTTTGATCCAATCTTTACACAGCACATACCTTTTGTGTAGATGGTGTCTTGTCGGCCACGTAGGCCTATGAATATGCTTTTACATAATACGGCATCTACATGTATATTAGATTATGTAATGTTCTATTTTAGTCCATATCTTTTTAGTTTTTACTTGATCTTGACAATTTTTTCAGTGTAAATATAACAGGTTAGGGTATATGGTTTGTCTGGAACAATTAAAGACATCCCTTGTTTCTCAATGCAACATTTATGGTAAATTACGCAATATTCTGTTTTAGTCTATGTCTTGTTTGTCATGCTCCATAACTTGATGATTTTTTATCTTTACAATTTTATCACAGCATTTTATACCTTATGGATACATGGTGTGTTGTCAGCCATTTATGACAATTTTGGTTGCATGATTGCCCAATACAACATCAAAATTAGATTATGTAATATTCTCTTTTAGTGCATATCTACTTTAGTTTTAACCTGATCCTGACAATTTTAGAGTATATAAACCTAATGGATAGATGGTATATCAGGAGCAATTTAGGATATAATACAGGAGCAATATAATGTGTCAGGAACAATTTAGTTACATAATACAGCATCCTTATACATGTATGTTCGTGGAATAGAGAAAGGAAAATCTTCATATGAACAAAGAATTTCAATTGCTGAAATGGAAACAAATATGTTTTATAATGTAGATTAAAGTGGCATGAGCTGCCAAAATTGAGATACATGTATTTGGCCAATGTAACAGAATATTAAAATTATCCTCCATTTTTCTCAAAACGTACAATTCAGAAGCTTATATTATATACACTTAACGTCTCGATAATGTACGATAATGTACGATAAAACATTGTTTTCAACTAACTTATGCTTAGAATGAATGAATGGTCGTCCCGGTTATTTAAATTTTGTTTACTCTTCGAACACAATTTCGGCTCGTACAGGCCACATACTGTATGGATTTTCCTCATTCCAACGCCAATCATTCGGTTTTTGGATGACCTTACTGTCGTGACAATCAGAATCTATGAAAATAGTCCGAATTTTGGAAGCTCATGCCACTTTAATCAGTCATAGCGGAGGGCGTATGTTGAGTTTACTAAAGCTTTTGTCTTGATGTAACCAAAACAAAAATTAATCTGTCCATAAAAATGGAAATGAAAAGCTGTCTTGAAATGCGGATATGTCGGTTACAGACAAGCCTTTTCTACACCTTAATGAAGAGGAGTTGATTGATTGATTGATTGATGTTTTACGATGCACTCAAGAATTTGATTAGGCCTACTTCACCGACACGGCGGCGTTGGCAGGTTTAGCAATGGAAGAAATCGAGGGGAAAATTATAAATTTTTTTAATTTGCATTTGCTTTGAGTAAGATTCGAACCCCAGCCGCATAGATGGAAGGGCCTATATCACTCTAACCAACTGAGCCACCGAGGCCCCCTATTTTTTAGAAGCAATATCACGAACATCATTAGAAAAAATATAAAGAGCCGAGCGCACACAATTTTTTAGTAAAAAATTAAACGAAGTACATGTATATTGTATGTAGTTTTGAACATTATTTTAAGATGTATTATGACGAGCTGTCTTAAATTTACATCTGAATTTTCGTCAAATTGAGCAGTGAAGTCCTTTTTTTCAACTGATTGAGTGAGAACACCCAACCAGACAATTAAACCAATCATTCCTCGCTCAAAATTCTTTGACACAAGTGCTAATTCTGAACACAAACTAAGATCTACCTTACGACTGGGGTGGGCACCTGTTTCTCTGCTTATCTATTTCTGTTACATTTAGCCGAACCAAGCTCTTATACCGAGACGTTCGCTCTCACAGTTGTCTGGTTCAGCCACTGTATACAACACAGCGTGAAAGAAACAAGGGCCTGGAGCCAAGAATAACATGCACAGAATTGGGAATAGGTTGCCGCCCTGTCACACCCCTATAACTAGTTTTAATCAATATTACTTAACATGATTATATACCCGACAGAGACCACACAATTCTTACATGGAAACCATATGTCACAAAATTTAATCCAACACAGATATATATACATGTTAAAGTCGCATGAGCTGCCAAATATATATAGGAAACATTTCGTTGAAACAGAATTATCTAATTGTAAGTCATTTTTATTAAAAAAAATTGCAAAATAAGAAATTTCCGTTGATACCAATCTTGCAGACGTAGTTTTATAAGCAGCAGAACCCCCCAAAATGAACTCATACATCCCGGCTATTTAAATCATGCCCGTTATTACTATACATCTTCAGTTCGCACTCGCTTTAAAGATATTTATTATTTCAACCTTAATCTTTTAGTTTTTCAAGGTACTCAAAACGCTGAAAATAATCATAATTTCGGCAGCTCATACCACTTTAATGCTAAGTGGTATTTACAAAAAACAAAAATTGAATAAAGTTAGATAAAATATGTATTTTGGGCAATGTTATGGATTGTGCAATTTCTCAAATTTAGAAAGTTGAAAAGAAATTCATACGTTAGTAAGAAAATTACGGAGCTATTACCGTATCAATCCGGACTTACTATTTCACGATGTTAGCAGGTTAAATAGATGTTCGTTCCCAGACTGTATAATAAAACAGTCTCCTGGGACATTAATACCGATATAACAGCTATCTATAGAGTCTGATTCGCCTAATTCCAGTCTGCAACACCGCGTGAGTGTATAACAATTTGTCTCCTTTCCCCTGGGAATGTTTATGAGGGATAATAACAGTAACGTTCATCCATGCTATCGTTTATAACAACTTGTTTCCCTCAGAACCATTAAGCTAGACGACTTGGATTTGGTGCACACTTGGAGGTGATTTAAAGAAAACAAGGTACCAAACATAGCCCGAAATTTATTCATGCTGTTCGCGAAGAAACAGGTGCTTGCGTTAATGCCTTTGAAACTGACCAGTATATTGAAAAAGATCTTGTAAAAGATCGCCAATTATTGAAATGATGTCTCCGTCAGCGATTTAAATGTTTATGGTTTGTTGAGTTGTTTGACGCCCCCCTCTACCGAATACGAAGCATGGATTAAAATGAAACTAACTATTATAATATTATTTTAGACAAGAAGATTTTCCCTGTGCCCGTGTGTTTTAGTGATCATAAATAATATATATATATTTATGATCACTAAAACACACGGGTACAGGGGAAATCTTTTTGTCTAAAATAACCATGGAGACAAGTTTCTATATATTTAGATGTATATCACCTCGCTTGCACATAAAAACGATACAGTCGCCTCGGACACGGTTCTATAGCATGTTTAAAACAAACTCTTTGAAATTAGTTCTGGTTGTAAACTTTGGCTCCCGTATTTAACAGAGAAACAAAATACTTACCGCGTTTTGGTCTGCAAAAGGTTTCCGGTAACT
Organism: Lepidochitona cinerea; assembly: GCA_963971465.1. Taxonomy (NCBI): domain Eukaryota; kingdom Metazoa; phylum Mollusca; class Polyplacophora; order Chitonida; family Tonicellidae; genus Lepidochitona; species Lepidochitona cinerea. The sequence goes on from OZ020565.1 coordinate 4,462,891, forward strand.
GTATTCTCGTTATATTTGGGATACTTCTTTCTTTTCTACAACAGCGTTTAGTGTTATTTTGATTCAGTTAGGTCAAAAGAAGCAGACTTCGTTTGTTAACTACCAGCTCTCAAGGAATCTTCATCTCGGTTGTTAACTAAGGAGAGAGAGAAGAGAGTTGTTCTGTGTAAACTCCTGTAACTTGACTGAATGGAGCCAGCTCACAGTTCATGTTACCGGCTTGAGTCAGCGCGTTGGGATACGCATGCAGCCTCAACTCTCGACTACTTCCTGACGGGTGTTCAGTAAACACTTTGTTTTAGATACATTAGTTTTGTTCACGACGGTTATAATAAAGCTTTTATGAAAATCGATGCATGTTTCCACACAGTAGCATTTTAAAACATGCACATTGTGAGATTAAATGTAATTCGAACCCTCGAACCATTGGTAGGAAGCTTGCGTTTCAAAAATTTGTCCACAATAATAAGTTTATAAACCAAACGATGAAGCCTGTGTTTCGAAAGCTAAAAGCAATCATTATCAGGGAAATTACGGATGATATGATGTTATTATATATAGTAAAATCCATTACTGACTTTTAAAGTTCTAAACCTAGTTGGGTTCGACGTTCATATTGGACTAGACGCCACAGGCGGCAAGACTAAATACGGAATTCAACCCAACCAGGACGGAAGAATTTAATCCAGTAATCCATGCTACCTACGTATAATGACTTTTTTATAATATACACAAAGAAAAAAGTTAAGCAACCCCCCCCCCCCCCTGGAAAGTCTGCACCGACCGATAAAACCATTGGTATAGGGAGATTGTTGGCAAATTGATGTTGCAGAAACGATTGTGATCATAAAGGGCAACATTCTGGCGATAAGAAATCACCATTCATGACAATAAGCTTTACAATTTATTCATGATATCGTTAGCAAAATCAAAAGTGTATTTTAACAAATTAAAAAAAGATGCTTGTATGTATGAATTTGTGAAAGAGCCCATCTGGCTTCAAAGGGCGAACATATTGAAGTCAAAATGTCACTTTGAGTGTGTAGAGTAGAAGGTCAATAGCGCGTATATTCTCCATTAGTCCGAATTACAGCTTCCAATCTGCGTCTCATCCCTCCAGTGAGATGTCGGATCTGTTGAAGGGTTAACTGCCGCCAATACCGATGTAATGCGGCATCCAATCCCTGCAGATTTTGTACAGGAGGCTCTAGGGCTTGAATGTTTCTGCTCATCCTATCCCAAATGTGCTCTAAAGGATTCAAATCCGGACTCACGGCAGGCCAAGGCAGAGTTGTTACAGCTTCGTTTTGGAAGTAGGCTATTACTGCCCGGGAACGATGACGTCCGGCATTGTCTTGAGCCTAATGGCTGGTCTCACAATGAGACAAGACAACTGGTTGCCGGACCTCGCGAATGTACCGGTCACCTGTTAGGTTTCCACGTAGAGTGACCAAGTCCAGTTTGCAGATACTGAAAAAAGAGAGTCAAATTTCCCAAAAGTCCCATTTTTACGAAATCAGACAAGAGTGCGACTCTCCCTGTGCTATAATTAAGCTCCACGAAGGCACATCTGACCGATATGGCTATGAGTATTTCTGGTTTTAGATTTAATGTTTTTATGTGTAGGGCTGATTGAGTCCGCTAGAGTAAAGAAATGCCCGCTGATGAGTTGGAGCAATCATATTAAGAGATATGACCGTATGTACTATTTTTTCACAAACCTTTTTTAGAGGCTAGAATTATTAAATGAACTCGTATAAGCAAAATATATTTACAGGCCACAGTTTGTTTGAGTAATTACTTAGGGTTTCATAATTTGTTATTATGTGGAATATATTATAGGGTAATTGTATTCATAATTGCCTAAATGTCATATTATTGTATCAAATTAACTTAGGTTAATGTTCATCGGTTAATATATAGGATATGGTTATATCCAATGAACTGTAAGCGTATAATGGAGGTCACGTGGTATTTGATTTGCATCGAAAGTCGCCATTGCTAAGAGATGCTGCAATATCAACTCAGATCGGACATGCACGCGCTCATCAACTATCAATGGCGGCGCTTTTTCAGATCCTAACCAGCCAATGGTACGTGTGCATTCCACACGTATAGTCCCTTGGTAATATCATCCATGTACATGTATAGGGATATTTGACCACGTGGTTTGAAATGTGGTCTGCGAAACTCTACTTGTTGCGAAAAGCCAGTCGTTCTGCCGCTGAATCGTTGGTTAGAATACCAAGGGGACTGAACTCTTTGCACAAGGATGTCACCGATTTTCCAGGATCTATCTTTGATCTACCAGATGACACCCCACATTAGCCAGGGAGGATGCTACTGGGCTGGCAACCATTTTAGCTTCAGGAGACAAAACAAGAGTAGGGCCTACCGGTAGGGCCTACTGTCGGAATCATGAAATGTTACCCTGAGTGGAGGCTATGCGATGGATTCACTTGAATCGCCCTAGCTGTACCAGGGAGTTCACTTGAATATATTAAAAGGATCACAGAATATGTACTCAAACAAATATTATCCAAGGAGGATAACTCTAGAAATTCAAGTCGGCAGTTGTCTCCCTTATCGGCTTATACAGCATAGACATTTTATTATAAGATACCTATGTTATACAGTTGATAAAAGTGAAAAACTGCTCGAGCAATGAAACACATGTGACTAGTATTAACAAACTTTTGACAGGTCTACAAAAACATTGATTGGGTGATGTTTTACCCTGCACTCAGGATTTTCTTAACTTATAAAGAGGTGTTACTAGGTTTAATGGGGGAGGAAGCCCTCAGGAAATCCCGACCTTTGGAAAGTATTTGGGCAATCTGCCTCATAGACCGATCGAGTTTAACACCCACTCAAATTTAATCACGGTCGGTTAATATCTCACATTCGATTAAGATTTTAAAGAGAAAAGTGAAATTCCAAGTTCATGGGTAAACTCAGAAGCCAATTCACAGAAAACCCGTCACAGAAAATCAACCACACAAAACCCGCCATACGACACCTGTCACACAAAACGCGTCGCAGAAAACCAACCACACAAATCCGTCATACGAAACCCGTCACAGAAACCCAACCACACAAAACGCGTCATACGACACCTGTCACACAAAAAGCGTCGCAGAAAACCAACCACACAAATCCGTCTTTCGAAACCCGTCACAGAAACCCAACCACACAAAACGCGTCATACAACACCTGTCACACAAAACCCGTCACAGAAAACCAACCACACAAACCCGTCATACGAAACCCGTGACAGAAACCAAACCACACAAAACGCGTCATACGACACCTGTCACACAAAACGCGTTACAGAAAACCAGTCACGGAAAACCAACCACACAAAACCCGTCATACAAAACGTGTGACAGAAAGCAGTCACAGAAAATCTATAACACAAAACTTTTCATATGAAATCTGTCACAAAAAGCGCTTCGCAGAAAACCAGTCACAGTAAACCAACCACACAAAACCCGATACACGAAACTCGTCAAACAAAACCTGTCAAGTAAAATTAGTCACACGAAGCAAATCACAAATAACCCGTCACACGAAACCCGCCAGACAAAAATAGCCACACAAGACCAGCCACACAAAATCCGTCAGACAAACCCCGTCTCACAAAACCCGCCATACTAAGCCGGTCAGACCAAAACCAGCCACACACAGCCAGCTGCACAAAGCCAGCAACACAAGCCAGTCAAATAAAGCTTGTTGCATAAAGCTACATGTAGCCACATAGAAACACAGAACCAGTTTTGGGCTTGTAGGATAAATGCCATTTCAATCCATTGTTTGGTGTTTTACCAACACTCAACGCATATGGATTTTATCACAATATTAAGACGCGTCTCTTGGAGATTGAGCTACGAAAACAAATTGCCAATGAATTTCAACAAGTAATTTCATAGGACGTAGGAGCTGTCAAATTTTTAACTTGTATATGCCTACATATGGTAAAAGGGCCCTCAGTGGCCCAGCCGGTAGAGCTACAGTTCTCGTAAGCCTTCCATCGATGATTCGAGGGTTCGAATCGCACTCAGTCCAAATAAAAAAATAAACTCGAAGTGGATTTACCCTGCGCAAAGAGCCTAATTTCTGCACTCACTAAACCTGGCAACTCCGACATAATCTTGAGTTTGGCGTAAGACATCATGTAGCAAAAATGCAGGCATTGAAATCCCAAATGGGAGTGATTCAATCTCCAGAAAAAAGACAAAATTGGATTAACCGGGAAGCATTTTCAGATTTAAATATTTCGTAACTAAATGACATTAATTTGGTTACAAGCTCAGAAAAAGATTTTTTTTATTGTCCATACAAATTTTTCTGGAGCTGCAGGCTTCCAACTAAATATTATTCTAGAGATAGCAAGCTTCAAACTTGCTGAAATGAATTTTATTCCGTTGGGAAACGCTTTAGGAGAAAGTCAGGAATTCGGGTGATCTGTCGTTAATAATTCAGCGAAGTCATTTCAGGCAGACAAATAACGTCTATTTATAGTAAAGGCCTACACGGTGTAAACGCTACCGGGATAACGGTCTTCAGATTCTAACACTGACAGTGGAAAAACATGAAACCGTTACACATAAAACCTTGAGATAAACAATTTAAATTAGCTAATTCAAAGCAGTTTTGGGAAGTTAAGCCAGCTTAAAAAGTTAAGCGAAGATGAGCTTCTCTTGGATGCGCTAAAAGTTGTCAAACAATACATTCACTCGGTTGCCGTATGTGGAAGAGTTGCCAGGTACTCGTCGAAGGTCGGACGTTTCCTCCGGGCAATAAGCCCGGTTCCTTCTCCACCAAACCTGGCATCGCCGTAATATAAGTGACATAATGTTGAGTGCGGCGTAAAACATCAACCAATCCATACTGAGTTAGAATCCCCCAGAGTTCTATAAATTGTAAACTTATTCCATAGCAAGTTGGATCGACGTGGACCCCCAGCGTTGACCTCTATAACGATCTTATACAAAAAGTGTATAATCAGAGAACTAAAACAGTTCTATGGTATTGATTGTTTGGTGTTTTACGCTGCGCTCAAGATTATTTCACTTATATGGCGGCGTTGCCAGTTTTACTGTGGGAGGAAACCGGGCTCTATGTCCGCAGGAAACCCACGACATTCCGTTGGTAACTGGCAACCATCCCACATAGGTCGTTCGAGGGAAAACCCAGTTAGAAAATTTTCCAATTTTTTGTTTGGACTGAGTGGGATTCGAACCCAATTCCCATTGGTGGAAGGCTGATCGGATTGAGCGTCCAACGCTCTACTTACTGAGCCACGGAGGCCCCTTATAATCTTGGAGAAACTCAAGGTTAATTGGTTTAAAAAAACGTCACATTTTCTCCATCTGGTCGGGTGTAATTTAAGTTTACCTAAATTTTACAACCTGTAAAAATTGCTTTACGATTTAACAGATATGCAGAGGACTACGGAGGCCTATTAGTGCCATGGATGGAATTTTGACTTTTCTTTCTCCCATGAACAACTTTTGTATTTTGGCAAAACGTGGAAGCCATTCATGCAGTCATTGGAGAATGCATTGAAACGTAGAATGCTTATCTATTCGTCACGAGATAAACCAATGTCCGAAAGGCTTGAACTGATCTACATTGTACCTTCCTGGCCGGCAAGTAAATAAAACAGGATGAGACATATGTGTGCGGCTAGTAGGCTTACTGATCACGAAAGTTTCTGTCTGAAAGCTGCCTGTCTTAGAAGTTAACACCTTTCGAGAATACGTTTGAATAATGAACAGCGAGAAACACGGAACGACTTGAGACCTTACTTAACGTCTAAATATTTGATAACTTCTCCGAAATGATTATTCCCTCGAGTCGTTTCCCTTCATTATCCGACAGGTGGCGTCATCACATGAAGACATTCAGCTTCTAAAGTAGAAGAAAAAGCTAACAAACAAAAAACACACGAACAAACCTAGCTAATCATTATCGGATCAGGTTTTTGTAGTGAGTATCTGACTAAAAAGCATCGAAGAAAGATGAAAGATGAAATGTAAGTGGCCTATGAGCCTGCAGGATTCTGAATTGAAATAAACCAGAAACTTAAGCCATAAACCAAAACTTATTTTGAGATATTTGGGAGGTTTTGTTTGAAGTGAGGGCTTCACGCAAGCCTTATACTTTTCTTTCCATCGGCCAAGTTGACCATTCATACCGCACATGCCTAATATTTTTCTAAGAATACTTTCCATCTTTCAAGTTGACCATTAATATGAGCCGATGACGTCATCAAACAACCGGTCTATTCCAATGCAGTTATAATTTCTGAGTGTTTCGAGTAATATATACCGAGAATGGTCGGTTAAAATTGAAAAGTATTTCTCTGTGCAATAGAAAATGATCAATCTCGTAGAAATTTGACAAATTGTCGGGCTTACATGTATATAGTACCTGATTGATATTAAAACTAAAGTTAAATTGGAATAAACAATTAAAATGGTTTTGTTTTGTGGTACAAACATTTTTGAGATTATTTTAAAGAAAAGTGGAAATCAGGAGGTCAAAAATGAATAAATGTGCGTCACGGGTATTTAAATTTTGTTCGATTCGAGTTCTTTAAAGGGGCATGAGCTGCCAAAATGTTGATATTTTGACGTTAAAACAGAATGTTGAAATTATTGACTTTTTTTCTCAAGACGTATAATTCAGAAGCTTTTCAATGCTTCTAGTCTCGAAAATGTACGATAAAGTATTGTTTTGATCTAACTTTGGCTTAGAATGAATGAATGGTCGTCCCGGTTATTTAAATTCTGTTTACTTTTCGAAAACGTTTTCGGTCCGTATAGGCCACATGGTGTATGGATTTTCCTCATTCCAGCGCCAATCATTTAGTTTTTCGAGGGCCTTCAAAGCCTCTTACTGTCGCGACGATCAGAAATTATGAAAAAGTGTGAATTCTGGCAGCTCATGCCTCTTTAAGTATTTTTTTTTCATTTCTACGTCAATTATTTGATCTTTGAATCCCAAAATGGATTTTACTAACCCCATGTATTCCGTATTAGGCCATTAACAGAGTTTGTAATTTAGACTAGAGTACAAGACAAGATACATGCATTCTCCAGACAAGGTACGAATGTTAGATCGTCCCAAGATAAACGCAACAGCAAATCGTGTAATATTATCAATGAACTATATTGGCAGTCACGTGACATCTGATGTGCAGCGTGGTCCGCCATAGTGATGGATGCCATACTCTTGGATCGCTATCATTATGCAGCAATGTGGGCCATGCTCAATTTACGGGGGCTTAGACTGTATTTGGCGGACCCTAATGATATGCTGTAGTGCACGGACAACGTAATCGAGATTGAAACGTCGACTGTCCCATCCATAATAATGGCGGCGATTCGAGTACGTCCGAGCCAATCGGACGGGGCCAGACCATTTATTGAATTTATTGAGTATTACCTCGCTGCCTGGAGAAAACTAAACTAGTCTTCATCGAGAAGAACGACGTGTGATTTAACGAGTATTCATAAGACTTTTGCAGATTAAAGTCAAATTTACTTTCGGAAAATAGAGCTGAAGTAATCGTAAGGTTAAACACTGTAAAGTTAAATTTTGTTTTGTAAAATAGAGCAGGAGTAATCGTAAGGCCAAACACTGTCAAGTTAAATTTTGTTTCGTAAGATAGAGCAGGAGTAATCGTAAGTTTAAACACTGTAAAGTCAACTTTTGTTTCGTAAGATAGAGCAGGAGTAATCGTAAGGCCAAACACTGTCAAGTTAAATTTTGTTTCGTAAGATAGAACTGGAGTAATCGTTAGGTTAAACACTGTAAAGTCAAATTTTGTTTTGTAAGATAGAACAGGAGTAATCGTAAGGTTAAACACTGTAAAGTTACATTTTCTTCCGCCAGATAGAACGGGAGTAATCGTAAGGTTAAACAATGTAAAGTTAAGTTTTGGCTAAATCTGCTTTATTCAGCAATGAGTACATTCGTTCAAGCCTTTATATAACAGTGTTGAAAACAGGAAACTTGCTCGTGCAATTGTAGAAATATAGCAAATAACTATTTAAAAGATTTATACGTTCATTCATCCTTATGGATGTGCACAAGTAGAAAAATAGATTTTACAGGCACATGTATGTCAACAGTGATTGTCTTTTAGAGGAGTTCATGATTGCTGGAACAAAGAACAACATGTACTAACGCAAACTGACAGAATTTACATACACCTGTTTAACAAATATACACGCCTATAAGATGCAGATTATAAAAAAAACCACACACTTAATAATAAGTGCAATAAATGCAAAGCTAGTTGAAAACCTGGCGGCAAATGTACGTTCAACTAACAATGCACTTGTGGCGTACATCATTAAAACGAATGGAGGCGCCAATAAGCTAAAACAACCAACCAACAATGCACTTAATAGTCAAAAGCATTCGATAGACAAAATAATAGAAAGGAAAGCTTATTATACAAACTAGCCTGTGAATTGGTTAAATGGTTGTTAGAAGTAATGTAAACGCGAACAATACTTTACAGGCAATAAATCGGAAGCCTAATGACGTCACTTGAAAACATATGGGATATAAAAGAGAAGTTTTTTGAAGTGAAGGGTTTGTTACAAGCCCTTGTATTGTCAAGCATGACAGTGCACATGTAACTTTCCGTCCGTCGTTTTGATTCCCTTTTTATACGCCCCCGATTACATCGTGAAGCAATCCATAAATATATAGATGGTTATATAAATATATAGATGGTTCAAAAAGACAAAATGGCGCCAGGGAATACACGAGACTCACAGTTGGAGTGGATCAATTGTAATACAACAAAGCAAACTTTTAGTAAGACTAAAACAACCTTTCGAACTTTGCTTATCACATGGATACAAATAGTATCCAATCAAATTTCTTAAAATTATATGTAATGGTTAAATTAATAATATTCTAATGAACCAGTTGCCGTTTCATATGGGTTTAAGTTAGTTTATGTAAAACTTTGGTACAAGTATTTTTGATTAACAATTGTAAATCAAAAAAAAAATGACATATATCTTAAACTGATACATCGTAAAAGTGCAAGATTTATTTAATACAAGACTTGTGCTAATTTAATAAACGGTTTCGAGTGTTGAAACACAGAGTAACAAACCAGGTGAAATTTCGTTGTAAAAACCTGAGAGAATGATTAACAATTGAGTAAAGATACCTCAAACTCAAGCAGAAGGCCTTAGGAAACGCATTAAGTAATTCATATATACACGGAATATTCAAGGCGCATATAAAAGACCAAATGGCATCGCAAACGTTATATAATGAAGTGTAGAACAGTGTAACATAACTGCGTGGTTTTAAAACAATGTGACGTAAAAACCGACAAAACAAATTGTCTTTGATTACTTTGAACCCAGTTTAAGCTCAGTCACCAACCCTCTAAAATATAATACTCAAGTTTTAGAACAAAACAGTCTGGCCAATTGACACAATTTAATTTGCAAATGCATCAATAGTTAATGAATCTATAGATACGTGATTTAAAAGAACTAAGATCAAATTCCTATCTGGATGATAAAAATATAGAACGAAGAACTCTACGCATTGCCGATGACAAAATCAACCAACGACATAAAAAAACCCTGGCAATATTTAATTGAACGAATACCAGTTTGATAAGAGAAACATTTTGAGTGATACTCATTTTAAAAGTTTCGTTCTAAAGTGAGTTAAGAATTGTATGTCCGGATAAAGTCGCAGTAGTAAATTAGATTAGATTAATTAGATTTTAACAGATTTTATAAAATATTAACTATTATATAACAACCATTTTGATAATTTGAAACAACAACAACAATGGAATGCATCAACTTCACAACCTTAGAATGAGATTCAATAAGTAAAAAGATATTAACAATTTAAAAAAGTTATCTTATAACGTATATAAATCGATATCATTTAAAATGTTCCTGGAACAACTATCTTGCTTTACTGTCAGCCACAGAACATCTTCTCCAATAAAATATCACAAATGTGAGACCAATGCGCGTTTCTCTGCTATCCAAAGTCGTTCAAAAAGTAGTTACACGTTCTGTCTAAAGATTAAAAACCTAGCATGTCTGTGAACACGATTCAAACTTGTTAAAGTACAAGGCGTACTATGTTCTACAAAGCACTGTCAAGCAAGCTGTTGATCATACCAGTCCAAGCGACAGCCTAGCTCTTTCCCTGGCTACAATTATGATCTCTGACAGCTTGTCGGGCGACAATTCACCAAGGTGTTCATTGACTTCACTTCGATTTTTGGGAATCGAAGACATGGCACAATTTGCCTCGAAGACATGGGGTTTCAAAACTAAAGATGTTGTCATGTGTTCAAACGGATCGACCGAATGAAATCTGGAACAAAGGCAAAATACGGTTATTAGTTAGCTGTGAACACATGCATTTGGTATTTGTAATATTTGCTTTTTTTGCAACCAGGTGCCTCTCAGAGGTGCATGTCTTTCATTATAAAGTGAAGACCCTCTTCAACGCCATCTGATGTGCCTAATATTTTCATTCATCGGTTAAGTTTTTAACACGATTTTGTGGTTATCTTTCCTAACGAAAAAACTTAACATCTCATTTTTCCATCGTCAGTATAAAGAAAGTCGCCATAACTGGCACATTTGATTTTTGCGTGTTATAGCCAGAGAATGATAATATAATTTGCCAAGCGGACAGAAAAGTATTGATCCCGAGTGCATGATTCAAAATATTAGAGACTTTCCATAACTGGCTGATCAACCGGACTTATTTCTATTAGAACAAATTGAAAGACGGTCACGGAAGCAATTTTATCGTTAACGAATTTTTTCTTTATTTTTTTTAAAGATTTGCTTTTTATATAGGCTAACACGATTTGGGGTTATCTTTCATGTTACAAATCGATATTTTCCAATTCCAAATTGCAAAACGTTCATCAAGTGATGATAATGGCTCCTATTTAGACTTGAATTTAAATATGCTTTACTTTGATACCGCTATCTTGAGACAACATATAGGCCTCCTTCACGTTGTAGGAGTGCATATCAAGTTCTTTACTCCAACAAACAAAAATAGACCAGGGACCGGTTGTTCAAAAGAAAATTAGCTTAAAGGATTTATGAACAGCATTTAAAGCTGGTTTGTGTTTGTTTACGGACTAAATGTATATCTGAAAAACATCAGTTGAAACGAAACAACCTTCGCGTTAGTTCCCTGGTAGTCAAAAAAAGAACCGGGAGGAAATATGCATATTTTCCGTATTTTTCGTAACTACTCGGAAAATGACGTCATACACGAGCTTCGATGGGCACAAACTGCCAGGAAGACGTACTGAGACAGAAGAAATTGTTTATTACGTCATCGCTGTCAGGGCACGTACACAACGGAGGTCGTGTCTGACGTCATTAGTCTCTGAAATAATTAACTTTCGTATGCATTGTAGATCAGCAAACGTAGCTTGAATTTTGTTCTACAAAACAACTAACGCAAATTAGAAAAGATTTCCAAAGGTTGTTCATAAATCCTTTAACGGCATGTTAGATGACGTCGAGTCAGAAAATGATTTCTTTGTTACGCCACGTCATTTAACCTGCCGTTAATCTAATTTTCTTTTGAACAATTTACCCAAGGTTGATAAAACCCAAATTATTCCAGGTTATAAATATCACTTTGGAGGGCAAAATATTTTACTAATTTACGAAGTAGTCACCTTCATATCGGATAAGTCCTGTACCATCTCTGTCTGCTTCCTTCACAATCTCATCAACTTCATCAGCAGTCATCTTCTCACCCATCGTCGTCATAAAGAACCGGAAGTCCTCTGCGAGAATAATTCCTCTTCCGGTTTTGTCGAGAACTTGGAAAGCTTCAAGAATGTCTTCTTCACAACTTTGAGGCTGCAATGTGGATTTCTTCGCCATGTATTTCTCGAGATCGCTGAAAGTTACTAAACCAGACCCTGTAAAATAAAACAAAATAGTTAAAGAATAATTACTCTGCCAAATAGTTATTTCTGTCAAACACATTGTCACTGGTAGTCATTCTGGCTATAATTGTCCAGCACTAATGTAATTTGCCATCTATCGCCTGTTGCAAATTTATCTCAAATAAAATGGATCAAGAAAAAACAATACGACCACCTCGATTTAAATTATTTGAATATCTTATTGTAAATTAACAATGCAGGCATCCATTGCAGGCAAAGACCACGGCCCCTACTAAACCTCACAACGCCGCCATATAACTCAAATAATCTTGACTGCTGCGTAAGACATTTATCAAGCAATCGACCATCTTTGACCATAATTCATACACGACGTCAAATTGGACGAACAAATATTGTATTGATCTGTACATTCTTTACAAAAGTATTCATAATAATGTGCGACAATTGGACTGTTTATTGACTTGTAACCAAAATTTTGTAGCATATTGTTGAGAGCGCTAATGCCATTAAACATAGTCACTTATTTCGTGGACACATCGGATTGTGATCTGACATCCCATGTTATTGTAATCTAGAGTTGCTTTCCCAGGTTACTGGACTGGTTCATGAAAAAAAACTGTGTAACACAAAAAGTTCTAAGAACTGACAACCCACAACAAAATAATGTCAACGAATCAACGAACCAGTGGCTTTGTAGCGGAGGCGTTTTGTGATCTGATACTTCCATGTTATTATGTTGACAGGAGACAGATCAGGGAAGGGAACGATCATCGTATTTCATCGTTAATTTGACGCTTGTCTCTAAAACCACATGGTGTCTTGACAGAACAAGGGGAAATTGCAATATACATCTGCCCTCGGCTCTCTGTGACGTCAGTCAAAGACTTTGGCTTTTCATATTCCAGGAAACTGGTCGATAACGTTATATCGATTGCTCCCCAAATGCTCTCCTCGTTGCGTTGTTAAATTATGGCCCGAATGACAAGGTTAGTATTGTTCATTTTTAACCCAAAGTAACCCGGATAAGTTCTCGTCGTTTACAGAATCATTATGCAGAGAAGAGTATGGATCTTCCTATGGATAGGCAGGGGCCTCTGTGGCTCAGTCGGTTAGATGGATTGTCCCTTTGCCCGACACAGGTCTCCCATCGATGTGGTGCGGGTTTGAATACCACTTCGACAAAATAAAAATTGAAGAAGAAAACGTGGATTTTTCACTAGATCGACGCATGTGGGCGAGTTGTCAGGTACTCACTGAAGGCCAGGGTTTCTCCCCCCCCCCGCTCCCTCGCCCACCTCGAAAAGCCGTCAATATAAGTGAAATATTATTGAGTGAGGTGTAAAACATCAACCAATCAATCAATCGTAGGAAAAGTCTGACAGCCCTGGTCATCAGATCCAAGTCCCACATGGTCTTCTGGGATTAAAGCACTTAAAGCTGACAATTTGTCTACTGAGGATAGAGGTTGCTTTTAAAAATCGAAGTATCTGGCTGTGCGTGGCTAGGAATACACAAGGGACCTATTGACTTGAACCAATAACCCAAAATACAAAACAGTACAAATTGCACCATATTCTAGGCTAATGCAGCCTTTTTTCAGACAGCAGCAAGAGTAGTGAATGTTTTGAAATGGAGACAATGGCGGTTAGTTCCCAATAGACCGATTGTCTAATGACGTCATGGGGATATACTGAGGGATCAACATGGCTGACGGAAAGAAGTCTCCAAAGAAAAGTATTACGAAGTCGTAACTTCAAACAAGACCCTTCAAATATCACAGAATTTTACGAATTCCGTCGTTAACCTTCAGGACTGTATGGAATGTCTTATTCAATCCGTCATTTTCTGTTTACGTACCTCAATTTCTAATTTTTTTTGTGGCGAGGTAACTAGCCGTATCGAAAGTGACGTAATCTAGGAATGGGACTATCACATTATCTAACTATACAGTTGATTTAGGCCTATATTCTTCGCGTCAAATTAAGCTTTACGGGACAACTAACTTTAAGTGTCTTTTTCCAAAACAGGATGGTTTTCCATGCCAACCCTCGGACATCTCGTCAAAATGTAGGAAAATCCCACATGTGTTAGAATCCCAGTTGTAAAACTTTCAATGTTTTAGATTATGCTTGTTTCTCATGAAGTAGAGTTGTTAGCAGGTCCGTGTCGGTTATCTGGGGTCGATGTTCAAGAGGACGTTAAGATTAACCCAGGATTAAATTTGTAAGGTCACAGTTAAATTACTTTGTTCTGTGACGTCATTCAGGCCTGATAAACTTTTGATTGATTGATTGATTGATGTTTTACGCCGCACTCAAGATTATTTCGTAGCGCCGCCATTGCTGAGTGATGAGCGCGTGCATGTCCGATCTGTATCGATATTGCACTATCTCCTAGTAATGGCGGCTTTCGATGCAAATGAAATACCACGTGACCTCCATTCCACGAAAATAGCGCAATGGTGTACCACTTGCCATGAAGAGGCTCTTACACAACAGAGATCGTTTATTACATCACCACTCCGAGGTTACGTACACGACGAAGGTCGTATTTTACGTCACACAGGGGGCCGTCTCACGAAGCCGTCGCAAGGTGCGATCAATTGCAGTTGCCATGACGTCGTATCTCTTTACTATGGTATCGATTGGCAACAAGGCTTCCTTTGCGATGCAACTGCTTTGTGAAACGAGTCACAGGCATATCACCGAGCTAATTAACTTTCGTAACTGTCGGAAGGTTGTGAATGTAGCATTTGAATTCTGTCTATGTTGCGTCCGGAATTTTTTCTTATTTTTTCCGAGTTGTAAAGTACCTGTTCTTCAACATACTTTATGCAAATTGGACAATACTGCACAAGGTTGTTTATTAAACCTTGAACACTGACCCTTTTTGGCTCAGTGGGTCAAAGAGACAAACGATCACAAAATCAGCCGTTCGAGTACTGGCAAACCATCCCACATAGGTCGTTCGAGTGAAAACCCAGTCAGAAAATTTTCCAATTTTTTTGGTCTGAGTGGGATTGGAACCCACGACCCATTGGGGGAAGGCTGTTCGGATTGAGCATCCAACGCTCTACCTACTGAGCCACGGAGGCCCCCTATAATCTTAGAGAAACTCAAACTAAATTGGTTAAAAAAGTTACATTTTCCGGTGTAGTCCGGTGTAATTTAATTTCACTTAAATTTTACAACCTGTAAAAATTGCTTTACGATTTTAACAGATATGCAGAGGACTACGGAGGCCTATTAATGCCATGGGTAGAATTTTTACTTTTCTTTCTCTCATGAACAACTTTTGAATTTTGGCAAAACGTGGAAGCCATTCATGCAGTCATTGGAGAATGCATTTAAATGTAGAATGCTTATCTATTCGTCACGAGAAGAACTAATGTCCGAAAGGCTTGAACTGATCTGCCTTCCTGACCAGCAAGTAAGTAAAACAGGGTGAGACACATGTGTGCGGCTAGTACTTGTAATGTTGGTTGTTATGTCAGCCGGTAGAAGGACTTAATCAACTCGGAAATAGAACAAACGATAACTTGTATTCTGGTGTTGTCGAGTCTAGGCCTACATAGATCTTTCAAAGTACCTCACTTGGTTAGTACATGGAAACGGACTAAGATATTACAGTGCTGATCACGAAAGTTTCTGTCTGAAAGCAGCCTGCCTTAGAAGTTAACACCTTCCGAGAATACGTTTGAATAATGAACAGCGAGAAACACGGAACGACTTGAGACCTTACTTAACGTCTAAATATTTGATAACTTCTTCGTACTGATTATTCCCTCGAGTCGTTTCCCTTCATTATCCGACAGGTGGCGTCATCACATGAAGACATTCAGTTTCTAAAGTAGATGAAGAAGAAACAAAACAAACAAAAAACAAACGAACAAACCGTAGGCTAATCGGATCAGGTTTTTGTAGTGAGTATCTGACTAAAAAGCATCGTAGAAAGCTGAAATATGATAAAACTGCAAAATATTCTTTTAATTCATGTTTGTTAATTTATTATCTGATAATTTAACAGTGATGGATAGTTTATTATAATCAATGTCAATCTTTGCAATGTTTGGCCACGGTTAAGTTTATACCTTTACAGTTACTGTTGAAATCTGCATTTGGTGTTTTTTCACCTCGTAATGTTTAATTGACTTTCTACAATATTCTTGAATTTTTGTTTTTTCAATGGAGCCAAATCATTTAGTGTTTCCTAAATCAGGGGCTCGTTTTACAGAGAAATCGCATAGCAAACGAGGCGTAGTTGCCAATTGATACCATAGTGAAAAGATGCGACGTCATGGCAACTGCGATTGATCAGACCTGAAACATTACGTCACCCAATAATGTAATTATTTTCCTTCATCCATATATGTATGCTATCAGACCTGTATTAAGTGGGCTCTGGATTCTGAATTGAAATAAACAATAAACCTAAACCATGAAACAAAAATTATTTTGGGATATTTGGGAGGTTTTGTTTGAAGTGAGGGCTTCACGCAAGCCTAATACTTTTCTTTCTATTTGCCAAGTTGACCATTCATACCGCACATGCCTAATATTTTTCTTTGAAGAACACTTTTCATCGGCCAAGTTGACCATTCATATGACCCGATGACGTCATCAAACAACAGGTCTATTCCAATTCAGTTATAATTTCTGAGTGTTTCGAGTAATATCTACCGAGATTTGTCGATTATCTACCGAGAATGGTCGATTGTCTACCGAGATTTGTCGATTGTCTACCGAGAATGGTCGATTGTCTACCGAGATTTGTCGATTAAAAACGACAAGTATTTCTCTGTGCAATAGAAAAAGGTCATTGTCGTATGTATTTCACATATTGTCGGGCTTAATTACCTCCTGGTTGATGTTAAAACTTCCTACTTAAATACAATAAATTAAATTTGCATGAACAACTAAAATGTTTATAATGAGAAATGATTAAGGCATCACCACGAAGTAAGTTTTTTGTGAACAACACGACCGTTCGACACCCATGTCGGTGTCTTTATCAAGTGTAACTGATAGAGATACAGGCATAGGTGTCGAAAGCTCGTGTTGTCCACAAACAACTTACATCGTGGTGATGCCTTAATCATTTCTCATTAGCATGGAACCCATGTTTAAAAGAGAGTTTCAAACATTTCTTTAAATGTTTATGTTTTGTGCTACAAAAATGTTTGAGATTATTTTAAAGGAAAGTGTAAATCAGGAGGTAAAAATGAATAAATGTGCGTCACAGGTATTCAAATTGTCCTTTAAGTATTGTTTTTGTTTCGACTTCAATTATTTGATCTTCGAATCCCAAAATGGATTTTACTAACCCCATGTATTTCCGTATAGCCATTAACAGAGTTTGTATCTAGAGTACATTGTACAAGACAAGATACATGCATTCTCCAGACAAGGTACGCATGTTAGACCGTCCCAAGATAAACGCAACGGCAAATCGTGTAATATTATCAATGAACTATATACATGGAGTGGCAGTCACGTGACAGCTGATGTGCAGCATGGGCCGCCATAGTGATGGATGCCATACTCTTGGATCGCTATCATTATGCAGCAGTGTAGGCCAGGCTCAAGTTAAAGGGGTTTAAACTGTATTTGACGGACTCTAATGATATCCTGTAGTGCACGGACAACGTCATCGAGATGGAAAAGTCGACTGTGATGCTACGTTGTCCCATCCATAATAATGGTGGCGATTCGAGTACGTCCGAGCCAATCGGACCGGGCCATACGATGTTTTACGTTTATTACTCTGCTGCCTGGAGAAAACTAAACTGATCTTCATCGAGAAGAATGACATGTGATTTAACGAGTATTCATAAGACTTTTGCAGATTAAAGTGGCATGAGCTGCCAAATTTCACACTTTTTTCATAATTTCTGATCGTCACGACAGTAAGAGGATTTGAAGGCCATTGAAAAACTAAATGATTGGCGTTGGAATGAGGAAAATCCATACAGTATGTGGCTTGTATGATCCGAAAACGTGTTCGAAAAGTAAACAAAATTTAAATAACCGGGACGACCATTCATTCATTCTAAGCCAAAGTTTAGTGTTAGAAGCACTAAAAAGCTTCTGAATTATAGGCCTACGTCTTGAGAAAAATAGCCAATAATTTAAACATTCTGTTTTAACGTCAAAATATCAACATGCCACTTTAGATTTTGTTTCTCAAGAGTAATCGTAAGGTTAAACACTGTAAAGTTAAGTTTTGGCTAAGTCTGCTTTATTCAGCAATGAGTACATTCGTTCAAGCCTTTATATAACAGTGTTGAAAACAGGAAACTTGCTCGTGCAATTGTAGAAATATAGCAAATAACTATTTAAAAGATTTATACGTTCATTCATCCTTATGGATGTGCACAAGTAGAAAAATAGATTTTACAGGCACATGTATGTCAACAGTGATTGTCTTTTAGAAGAGTTAATGATTGCTAGAACAAAGAACGACATGTACTAACGCAAACTTAGAGAATCGACATACACCAGGGCCCTGTCTTACAAAGCTGGCGTAAAGTTACGCATAGGCCTACAACATGTACCAATTGCGACTAGGGCGTAAGTTCCTATAGCTTTAACACTGGTTTACGTCCGACGTAACTTACGCCAGCTTTGTAAGACAGGGCCCAGGGGTCGGTTGCACAAAGGTGTATTAAGCTTAAGTCAGGCTTAAATACATCGCATCACAAAGGAATTCGATTGTGACGTCGTATAGTTAAGTCAGACTTAAGCTTAATACACCTTTGTGCAACCGGGCCCTGTTTAACAAATATAAGATGCAGGTTATGAAAAAAAAAACACACACTTCATAACAAGTGCAATAAATGCAAAGCTAGTTAAAAACCTGGCGGCAAATTTACTTTCAACTAACAATGCACTTGTGGCGTACATGATTTGAACGAATGGAGGCGCCAATAAGCTAAAACAACCAACCAACACTGCACTTAATAGTCAAGAGCATTCGATAGACAAAATCATAGAAAGGAAAGCTTATTATAAAAATTAGTTTGTTAATTGGTTAAATGGTTGTTAGAAGTAATTTTACGTGAACATACTTCATAGGCAATAGATCGGAAGCTTAATGACGTCACATGGAAACATATGGTATATAAAAGAGAAGTTTTTCGAAGTGAAGGGTTTGTTACAAGCCCTTGTATTGTCAAGCATGACAGTGCACATGTAACTTTCCGTCCGTCGTTTTGATTCCCCTTTTATACGCCCCCGATTACATCGTGAAGCAATCCATAAATATATAGATGGTTCAAAAAGACAAGATGGCGCCAGGGAATGACGAGACTCACAGTTGGAGTGGATCAATTGTAATACAACAAAGCAAACTTTTAATAAGACTAAAACAACCTTTAATTAGGACTTCGCTTATCACATGGATATAAATATTATCCAATCAAATTTCTTAAAATTATATGTAATTGTTAAGTAAATAATATTCTAATTAACAAGTTACCGTTTCATATGGGTTTAAGATAGTTTATGTAAAACTTTGGTACAGGTATTTTTCATTAACAATTGTAAATTTGAAAAAAAAATGACATATATCTTAAACTAACTGATACATCGTAAAAGTGCAAGATTTATTTAATACAAGACTTGTGCTAGATGAATAAACGGTTTCGGATGTTGAAACACAGAGTAACAAACCAGGTGAAATTTCGTTGTAAAAACCTGAGAGAACGATTAACAATTGAGTAAAGATACCTCAAACTCAAGCAGAAGGCCTTAGGAAATGCATTAAGTAATTCATATATACACGGAATATTAAAGGCGCATATAGAAGACCAAATGGCATCACAAACGTGAAATAGTGGAGTATAGAACAGTGTAACATAACGACGTGGTTGTAAAACAACGTGACGTAACAATCGACAAAACAAATTGTCTTTGATTACTTTGAACCCAGTTTTACCTCAGTCACCAACCCTCTAAAAATATAATACTCAAGTTTCAGAACAAAACAGTCTGGTCAATTGTCACAATCTAATTTGCAAATACATCAATAGTTAATGAATCTATAGATACGTGATTTATAAGAACTAAGATCAAATTCCTATCTGGATGATAAAAATATAGAACGAAGAACTCTACGCATTGCCGATGACAAAATCAACCAACGACATAAAAAAAACCTGGCAATATTTAATTGAACGAATACCAGTTTGATAAGAGAAACATTTTGAGTGATACTCATTTTAAAAGTTTCGTTCTAAAGTGAGTTAAGAATTGTATGTCCGGATAAAGTCGCAGTAGTAAATTAGATTAGATTCATTACATTTTAACAGATTTTATAAAATATTAACTATTATATAACAACCATTTTGATAATTTGAAACAACAACAACAATGGAATGCATCAACTTCACAACCTTAGAATGAGATTCAATAAGTAAAAAGATATTAACAATTTCAAAAAGTTATTTTATAACGTATATAAAGCGATATCATTTAAACAGTTCCTGGAACAACTATCTTACTTTACTGTCAGCCACAGAACATCTTCTCCAATGGAAATATCACAAATGCCAAAAGGGAGACCCATGTGCGTTCCTCTGCTATCCAAAGTCGTTCAAAAAGTAGTTACACACTCTGTCTAAAGACTATAAACCTAGCATTTCTGGAAACACGATTCAAACTTGTTAAAGTACAAGGCCTACTATGTTCTACAAAGTACCATCAACCAAGCTGTTGATCATACCAGTCCAAGCGACAGCCTAGCTCTTTCTTTGGCTACAATTATGATCTCTGACCGCTTGTCGTACGACAATTCACCAAGGTGTTCATTGACTTCACTTCGATTTTTGGGAATCGAAGACATGGCACAATTTGCCTCGAAGACATGGGGTTTCAAAACTAAAGATGTTGTCATGTGTTCAGACGGATGGATCGAATGAAATCTGAAACAAAAACAAAATAAGGTTATTAGTTAGCTGTGGAAAAATGCATTTGGTATTTGTAAAGTTTGCTTTTTTGCAACCAGGTGCCTCTCAGAGGTGCATGTGTTTCATTATAAAGTGAAGACCCTCTTCAACGCCGTGAACTCAATACCCATCCGATCCGCTGAATATTTTCATTCATCTGTTATGATGTTTTCACATAACACGATTTGGTGGCTATCTTTCCAAACGAAAAAACTTTACATCTCATTTTTCCATCGTCAGTATAAAGAAAGTCGCCATGAGCGGCACATTTGATTTTTGCGTGTTATAGCCAAAGAATGATAATATAATTTGCCAAGCGGACAGAAAAGTATTGATCCCGAGTGCATGATTCAAAATATTAGAGACTTTCCATAACTGGCTGATCAACCGGACTTATTTCTATTAGAACAAATTAAAAGACGGTCACGGAAGCAATTTTATCGTTAACGAATTTTGTCTTTCTTTTTTTAAAGATATTTTCATGTAGGCTAACACGATTTGGGGTTATCTTTCTCATGTTGCAAATCAATATTTCCCCATTCCAATTTGCAATACGTTCAGCAAGTGATGATAATGGCTCCAATTTAAGCCTGTAATTTGAATGTGCTTTACTTTGATACCGCCCTCTTGAGACAACATAACGGTCTCCTTCACGTTGTAGGAGTGCACATCGACTTCCTTACTCCAACAAACATCAATTAAAGCTTTCTCTAGACCAGGGACCGGTTGTTCAAAATAAAATAGCTTAACGGCAGGTTAGATGACGTCGAGTCACAAAATAATTTCTTTGTTACACCACGTCATTTAACCTGCCGTTAAGCTAATTTTCTTTTGGACAACTTGCCCCAGGTCGATATAACCAAATGTTTCCAGGCTATACATATCACTTTGAAGGGCAAAATGTTTTACTAATTTACGAACTCCTCACCTTCATATCGGATAAGTCCTGTACCATCTCTGTCTGCTTCCTTCACAATCTCATCAACTTCATCAGCAGTCATCTTCTCACCCATCGTCGTCATGAAGAACCGGAAGTCCTCTGCGAGAATAATTCCTCTTCCGGTTTTGTCGAGAACTTGGAAAGCTTCAAGAATGTCTTCTTCACAACTTTGAGGCTG
Source organism: Lepidochitona cinerea (assembly GCA_963971465.1). Taxonomy (NCBI): domain Eukaryota; kingdom Metazoa; phylum Mollusca; class Polyplacophora; order Chitonida; family Tonicellidae; genus Lepidochitona; species Lepidochitona cinerea. The sequence goes on from OZ020565.1 coordinate 4,484,915, forward strand.
CAATGTGGATTTCTTCGCCATGTACTTCTCGAGATCGCTAAAAGTTACTAAACCAGATCCTGTAAAATAAAATAATATGGTTAAAGTATAATTACTCTGCTAAATAGTTATTTCTGTCAAAAACATTTGCACTCGTAGTCATCCTTGCTATAATTGTCTCGCACTGATGTAATTTGCTATCTATCGCTTGTTGCACATTTATCCCAAATACAATGAAACAAGAAGCACCTAGTAAATATGACGACTCGATTTAAATTGTTTGTATATCTTATTGCAAATTACTTGTTTTTGTATCCAATGCGGGCAAAGACCACTATCCCTCCTAAACCTCACAACGCCGCCATATAACTCAAACAATCTTGACTGCTGCGTAAAACCTCAATCAATCAATCAACTATCTTTGACCATAATTTATACAGGAGGTAAAATTGGACGAACAAATATTGTGTTGACCTTTACGTGGAAATATATTCTCTAGAAAGATTTGACCAGTATTCTTTATAAAAGTATTTATAATAATGTGCGACAATTGGACTGTTTATTGTCTTGTGGACACATCGGATTGTGATCTGACATCCCATGTTATTGTAATCTTGGGTTGCGCTCCAAGGCTACTGACCTGGTTCATGAAAAAAACTGTGTAACACGAAAAGTTCTACGAACTGACAACCCACAACAAAATATGTCGACGAATCAACGAACCAGTGGCTTTGGATCGTAGGCGTTTTGTGATCTGATACTTCCGTGTTATTATGTTGACAGGAGACAGATCAGGGAAGGGAACGATCATCGTATTTCATCGTTAATTTGACGCTTGTCTCTAAAACCACATGGTGTCTTGACAGAACAAGGGGAAATTGCAATATACATCTGCCCTCAGCTCTCTGTACCGTCAGTCAAAGACTTTGGCTTTTCATATTCCAGGAAACTGGTCGATAACGTTATATCGATTGCTCCCCAAATGCTCTCCTCGTTGCGTTGTTAAATTATGGCCCGAATGACAAGGTTAGTATTGTTCATTTTTAACCCAAAGTAACCCGGATAATTTCTCGTGGTTTACCGAATTATTATGCAGAAAATGATATGAATCTTCCTAGGGGTAGACAGGTGCCTCTGTGGCTCAGTCGGTTAGGGTGATTGTCAGTATGCCCGACACAGGTCTCCCATCGATTCGGCGAGGATTCGAATACCACTCAGACAAAATAAAAATTGAAAAAAAGACGGGCAATTCCGCCATATAAATGGAATAATCTTGAGTGCTGTGTAAAACATCAATCAATCAATCAATACTAGGAAAAGTCTGATAGTCCTGAATAGTTGCGATGCCTTATACTGTCATCAGACCCAAGTTTCACTTGGCCTTCTGGGATTAAAGCACTTAAAGCTAACAATTTTTCTACCGAGGATAGAGGTTGCTTTTAAAAATCGAAATACCTGACTGTTCGTGGCTAGGACTACACAAGGGACCTATTGACTTGAACCAATAACCCACAATACAAAACAGTACAAATTATTGCGTCATATTCTAGGCTAATGCAGCTCTTTTTCAGACAGCAGCAAGAGTAGTGAGTGTGCTGAAATGGAGACAATGACGGTTAGTTCCCAATAGACCGATTGTCTAATGACGTCATCATATGAGGGGTCAACATGGCTCAGGGAAAGTATTTCTCCAAAGAAAAGTATTAGGAAGCCGTCACTTCAAACAAGACCTCTCAAATATCACAGAATTTTACGAACTCCGCCGTTAACCTTCAGGACTGTATGGAATGTCTTATTCAATCCGTCATTTTCTGTTTACGCACCTCAATTTCTCATTTATTTTGTGGCGAGGTAACTAGACTTATCCAAAGTGACGTAATCGTGGAATGGGTCTATCGCACTATCTAACTATACAGTTGGTTTAGGTCTATACTATTTGAGTCAAATTAACCTTTATGAGACAACTAACTTTAAGTGTCTTTTTCCAAAACAGGATGGTTTTCCATGCCAACCTTCGGACATCTCGTCAATGTGTAGGAAAATGTTGCATGTGTTAGAATCCCAGTTGTAAAACTTTCAATGTTTTAGATTATGCTTGTTTCTCATGAAGTAGAATTGTTAGCAGCTTCATGTCGGTTATCTGATGTCGATGTTTAAGAGGACGTTAGGCTTAACCCAGGATTTAATTTGTAATGTCGCAGTTGAATTTCTTTGTTCTGTGACGTCATTTGGGTCTGCTACACTTTTTGATTGATTGATATTTACGCCGGACTCAAGATTTTTTCACTTATATGGCGGCGTTGTCAGGTTTAGTGGATGAGGAAACCGGGCTCTGTGCCCAGAGGAAACACCCAGCCTTCGGCGAGTACCTGGCAAATCTTCCACATACGGCGACCAAGTGAAAAATCCACTCAGAAATGTTTCAATTTTTATTTGGTCTGAGTGGGATTCGAACCAACGCCGCCTCGATGGAAGGTCTTTATGGGACCGAGGGACGATCCCTCTAACTCTAACTGGACCATAAAAGACCCAAAAGATTTTTGTACAACCCAGCCGAGATATGAAATCCTTACCTTCTAAACCTTGCATGTCTAATTCATTTCTCGCTTCTTCCAGCTCAATCTCCGAGGGGTTGCGCCCAAGTGACCTTAGTAAAGGACCCAGTTCACGAATAGGTATTTTACCCTTTCCGGATTTCTCAAAAAGTTTAAATGCCGAAAGTAGCTCTGAAAATATAAAAGAGAAATATAAGGAACAAATCAAGGCGAGGAGGCATTGAAAATCGGTAAAAAGTTTCAAATAGATGTATGAATTAAGGAATCTATCTAAACCTGGGGGCCGTTTCACAAAGCAGTCGCAAAGTGCGATCAATCGCAGTTGCCATGACGTCGTATCTCTTCACTATGGTATTCATTGGCAACTATGCGTCGTTTGCGATGCGACTGCTTTGTGAAACGAGCCCCTAACAGCTTACTTACGACTTTTGCACAAGGCTATGGTTTTGTAGCTTTAACGGGATGCTAAAATGAACAGCTTTGTTTAACAAAAATGCGGTAAACTCGGTTAGAGTGATAGTTCCTCAGTCTGACACAGGTTTCCATCGATGCGGTGCAGGGTTCGAATCCCATTCAAACCAAATATATATAACGATTGAAAAATTTCTAAGTGGACTTTTCAATCGCCGTATGTGGGAGAGTTGTCAGGTACTCGCCAACGCCACCATATAAGTGAAATAATCATGAGTGCGGGGTAAATCAATCAATCAATCTATCTTCTTTGACAATGTGTCAGAAGAAATAAAAATGTGTGTATTTCTAATAGATACCTTCTCTCTGGTCCTCCGGTAAGAACTTCTCTAAGTTTTCCTCTTCCTTATCCTACAGCAGAAAAAAAAGATTCCATTTACAGAAAGTCATTAAAACATCAAACAGCTATTGCAAAATAAGACGATTCGCAGCCTTTAGCGCCTTTAGAAGCGCCGCCATTGTTGAGTGATGATCACGTGCATGACCAATCTGTATAGAAATTGCACCATCTCTTAATAATGGCGGCATTCGATGCAAATCAAATACCACGTGACCTCCATTCCACGTATATAGTTCATTGGTGTACCACTTACCATAAAGAGGCTCTTACACAGCATAGATCGTTTATTACATCAACACTCTGAGCTTAGGTACACAACGGAGGTCGTGTTTTGCGTCATACAGGGGACCGTTTCACGAGCGCCGTCGCAAGATGCGATCAATCGCAGTTGCCATGACTATCTCTTTAGTATGGTATCCAGTGGCAACAAGGCTTCCTTTGCGATGCAACTGCTTTGTGAAACGAGCCCCAGGCATGTCACTGAGCTACTTAACTTTCGTAACCATGGAAGGATGTGAATGTAGCATTAGAATTCTGTCTATGCTGCGTCCGGAATGTTTTCTTTGTCCGACTTGTAAAGTACCTGTTCTTCAACATACTTTATGCAAATTGGAAAATACTGCACAAGGTTGTTTTTGAAACCTTACACACTGACCCTTTTAGGCTCAGTGGGCCAAAGTGACAAACGATCACAAAATCAGCGGTTCGAGTTCCTGTCATTTAAAAAAGAATCACATTTGATTTTTATTTGACCGCTTTTCTATATGGAATGATTGACATGCACTAGCGCGAGGTCAGCGGCTTCCTCGGCACACAGAGACCGCCCCTTCCTCTCCCAATAAACCGGCCAATGCCAACTTGTCGTGAAACAATGCGGCTGTGTCGTTTGCGTAGGGGCTATCGTTACCAATATTGTAAAAATAAATTCAAAATGCCAGTGGGTTATAGAGTGTTTTTAGAAATGTTCTACGATGCAGGATTGTGTTTTCTCTACCCTTTGTCTGAGAAAAACTCTCTTTCACGTAAAGACATCTTTGTTCTTTCTAGTTAGTTTATTACACACTTAACTTGCCAAATACACACTCTCATTTATCGTTGCTAGGAAACCAGCGAAAACATTCTCATTAAACATGTTTATGAGATCAGACTTCTGCAGCTTAATTATTCTAATAAGTGATCTCATTTCCTTATTAAATCAAATTTTCTGTTTTTTTTATACTAATTATTAATTAATTACTGTGGGCAGTTACAATGCTTACCACTGCCAGAATAAAGGAATTCGTCAGGTTAGCATTGCAAGCATTACCAGAAGAACCGCAGACGTAGAGCGACTTAGTATATAGTAAGTCACTTTACGCCTGTGGTATATGGTAATGCTTGTAATGCTATCGTCAGGTCAGCATATCACATCAGGGGGTATTTATCGAGGTCACGTGCTCTAACAATAAATCCTTAATTTCCTCCACACCTGGACCAAGCGTTGACCATCGACATTTACCTGACAACCGTTCCACATTCGGGGCACGCAATTAAGACGCGTTGCTTAAAATGGCATGAGCTGCCAAAATTCGGACTATTTTCACAGATTCTGATTGTCACGACACTAAAAGGCTTTAAAGGCCATCGAAAAACTAAATGATTAGCGTTGGAATGAGGAAAATCCATACAGCATGTGGCCTCTACGAACCGAAAACGTGTTCGAAAAGTAAACAAAATTTAAATAGCCCAGACGACCATTCATTCATTATAAGCCAAAGTTAGTTGAAAACAATGCTTTATCGTACATTCTCGAGACTATAAGTACGAAAAAGCTTATAAATTGTACGTCTTGAGAAAAATAGCCGATAATTTCAACATTCTGTTTTAACGTCAAAATATCAACATTTTGTCAGATCATGCCACTTAAAGGGACAGCTCTAAATGGTGGGCATTTAAAGAAAAGATCTGCAGTGAATGGCATGTGCAAGGGAAATGTGTGTTCGAAATGGAAACAAAATTTGAATAGCCGGGATGCACGTCCATTTATTACAGACTCGAGTAACCACCAAACACTAACATTGCGCCCGTATTTATAGGACTCCCTGGGATAACCTTGAAATAAATAAATGTTAAAAAAATAAAAATTACACGGAGTCGCATTGGAAATGAAAAACTATTCTGGATTTAGTTTTAACAAAAAAAAAAAATGAAATTTCGGCAGCTCATGCCACTTTAATATAAAGTCGGGAAAATGCGTCTTGTTAATAACAATAGTAACAGTGTAACCAGATTTGATCTAATCATAGAACAAATCTATTTATCACACAAAACGTATGAGATTGTACAAATGTAGATATTGCAGTTACTAATATTGGAAAAAGTAATTCGGCGAACAAAAGCAAGACAAACGTTGTCTATGGTTCAGCCATTTCATTTTTATTGAGAGATTAATTCTGTGTAGAAAACAATCCCATAGTCGTTGTTGCTATGGTAAACATATCAACCAGTTTGTTGAGTTGGTAAATCGGCAAAGTGGTATAAATGGAATGTAGGCGCAAAAAGAAATTTTATGCTTATTGTATTGTTCCTTTAACAAAAGCTCATTGATTGGGGATCTATCGTCTGTTCATTATGGTGGACTTAAAACGCCATATTTCTTTATTGTGGCGATTGATCATTATGGTGGACTAATCACGCCACGTCTTTATTATGGCGATTTGTTCATTATGGTGGGCTAATCACGACACGTCTTTATTATGACGATTTGTTCATTACGATGGACTAAACACGCAACGTCTTTATTATGGCGATTTGTTCATCATAGTACGCCATAGTTGTTTATTGTGACGATTGTTCATAATGGTGGACTAATCACGCCATATTTCTTTATTATGACGATTTGTTCATTATGGTGGACTAATCACGCCACGTCTTTATTATGGCGATTTGTTCATTATGGTGGACTAATCACGACACGTGTTTTAATAATGTCGGTCATGAGTAACAAAACACACAACACGCATATTATTCGGAAGTTAAGAAGCATTTCCAAGCAAATAAATCCTACTACAGTTTATAAAATCGATGTCTTATAGTTGTGTTGGTAACATTAAAAACACTGTCGTGTTGAAATACCTAGCATAATTATCTAGCGTCTTTTAGGAAGTGAATATAGCAGTGATCTCGTTATTTTGGGATTACACTTTCTTGAAAAATTGATAAGACAGCCGGCATTTAGTGCTGGCGATAGGTGCCATACCCATAGCCCGTTTCGGGCGTCACCCAAAATCAGTATTTCTGCCATTTTTCAAGAAAGTGAAATCCCAAAAAATAATGGAATATTGAAATACCTAGTATACCATCGAAGTCATATTTATGCTGCCCAGGTATGTTTAAATGTGCACTGAATGTTTTTTGTTAAAGCCCCATTGCCGCCGTAGCCTGTTTGACATTTGTCGAGAAAACCAATTTACACGAGCTTACAACAATTGAACATAGCACACATAAAGCATGTCCAATTAGGTTTAGAATGTATAAATGAGGGTGAAAAACAAACGAAGAATCGAAGCTCGATTACAACAACAACACCGATCAGTGTCGGTTAAGTTAAGCGTTAGATTACCCTCATTCAGACGTTTTTGTCTGTGGTTTGCACTCTGCAGGCTTTAATAGTCCCTCTTGCTTGATCGTTAGTATGTGTTTCTTAGATAAAGTTCGTAAAATTATACTGTGTCGTTAGATCGTCCACACGACTCAAACCATTAGGACACCTGTGTGCATGTTCGGGTTCGAAGTTTGTTTACATTGCGGGTACCTGGAAAATCTGTTTTTCAATTTCAAATTAAAAATACTAACTGATGCCAAAACTTTCAATTTTTGGTAAAAATAGAAAGTTCCTAACTTCTTCTGTCTGGGAAAAATACAGAAAACCGTCCACTGTTTTTAATGTAAACAGTAGGCCTATTCTGGATTTTCGCGGCAAGTGTGCCTTTAACTATTAACATGTGATATATGAATAAAATCCCTTTATTTGGCAATCCGTATATCCATTGAATAAATCACTTTGGTAGTCTTATTCATGAGACGATGAATACATATTTACTTAGTGTGTTCACAACAATAGGGCAAAGATGATTTTACAGCGGTAGTCTTTTTTCTCGATAACTATCAGTGGCGAATATTGATCAGATGTGATTTATTGTAGCCCAATTGTATACAGGATTTTCAGCCAATGTTGGACAATCTCGCTAGTAACGAGATTAGCTTTATAACCACTTACCCAATACATACAAGACGAATAAAACCCAACGACAGAAAGAAAAACAAAACAGTAAATCTCTTCGCTTAGCTACCATAATGGCGACCTAATTACCCACAATGCAATGTCAGGACGCCCGCGCAAGTCATTTTTAACTAGCGACCCAATTACCCACAATGCAATGCTAGGACGTCATTTTAACTAATTTCTTCACATTTGGAAGCGAGTCATAATTTATATTATCGGCCATTAACAGATATGAACAATTTCGCAATTCGCCTAGTACCGTTAATCAGCGATTCACAGATCGCCTCTTTGACGTAATCGTTGACAATCCTGCATGAGTTAGTCTGAATTCCAAAGATTTTATCAATAATTTAAAGAGGAAATCTTCTGGGTGTGTTTCAACCTGAATCTTTAACAACTCATCCTTCGCTGACGTTAACTAACATCAGGTTCGGACATGTACCATTAATGTTATACAGCAGATGGGATCCAAACATACATCACCAGTTATTCAAATAATTCACGATGTGGAATGGTTGCCCGGGAGCTGAGGAGGGGAAGGGGTGGCGGAGGGGGGCTCGGGACAAAAGGCACATAACCCAACAATTACAAAATTAATGATTCAATTCTTTCTGACTGTGTATTTCAATTGTGCGACACTTATAGGTCTGCATATACTTAGACCTCAGTTTTGGATAATAGACATCCACGCTTAATACACGTTTTACGATTCTACGTTTTACGATTTTATGTTCTACGGTTTTACGTTTTATGATTTTACGTTTTACGATTTTACGTTTTACGATTTTACGTTCTACGATTTGACGTTTTACGATTCGCTAAAAAATAAGATGTTTTGCTATTCAGAGAAAAAAAGCTACTAGGATATATTTTTTATCCAGAGCTCATTGACAGCACACTGTTGAATGGCCACCAATTTAAAGCTTTCGGCTATTAAAAAGTGCAAAATCGCCCTGTTTATAAAAATCTTGTCCACAAATCGAATACAGATTGTGCGTTCTAAATGCATGAGATAGATCTGGAAAGCGTACGTGTAACAAAGAAGGTATGCAGTAAATGGGAGGGGGGATTTGGGTTGTATTTGGTATATATTCACAAACCTATTTAATAATTCAGAATGAGTGAATAGAACATTTTCCAAGAACGCCATTGTATAAAGTACGTATTTGGTATATATTCACACAATTATTGAATAATTCAGAATGAGTGAATAGAACATTTTTCCAATATCGCCATTGCATAAAGTACGTATTTGGTATATATTCACAAACCTATTTAATAATTTAGAACGAGAGAACAGAACATTTTTCCAAGAACGCCATTGTATAAAGTACGTATTTGGTATATATTCACACAATTATTGAATAATTTAGAACGAGGGAACAGAACATTTTTCCAATATCGCCATTGCATAAAGTACGTATCTAAATATTGATTTACAAATCAATTTAGATTCCTTTCCGAAGGATTGCTGTTTTAACAAGTAAAACGTCACGCCATGTTGAAAATACCAATATGCCGCTACCGATGATTGTTTTTACTGAAAAAACAAAAGCGACACACCAACAAAATAATTCAGCCGTTTGAATCTGTTCGGTTTTCCCTATCCTAATCCGAACTATACAATGACTATAAAGCAATTCACAAGCCTGGTTTCACCAATGCTTGCACAATTCTTTAGAACTATAGAAAACGATATTTTTATGAAGCAATTACGCTATTTTTATGAAGCAATTACGATTCGAATATGGAAATTAAAAATAAAAATAGAACACAAGAACTATTTATCAAAAGTATACTAGGTTAAATTCAACCTACCCTCGTACTTTGTCTCCGTGTTATTTTCTTTTTTTGTTTTTCGTTCGTCATTTTGTAATTCCAAAATTGTCGATTCAAACCAGATCAACTGTTAAAACTCCAAGAGGTAAAATGCAAAGGGAAGCTCCGAACGACCTGTTGACGCTGGTAGGTCAAAATTCCCTATGCAACTGCCAATACAGCAGGATACCTTTAAACTGCAGTGTTCCTAAATCGTGAAAAAGGAGACAAAGGCAGTTCAGATCTATAACTTAAATTCCGGGTAATAAATCTGTCACCGACTGGTTATTCTTGATGAAATGGAAAGCCAGCAGAATTCCGTATTGTTTCTATGGAATCAGGTGGTCGGTCTCTCGTTTAATGATCTCTAGGGACTTGAGACACAACTGGCATATTTCTCCGAATCATTTACTGGAGGTAAAAATAGTTTTGCTGGAGATATGTGACATTTCCCTGCGGTTAGTCGGCCAAATGCGTGCTAACTTATCCCGGGATGGCCACAAGGGGCTTTTATCCTCGACGGAACAATCCTTCCAAATTTCGCTTCCTTGTACCTCGATTGACAATAGTCAAAGACCGGCTACCATACGCTGCTAATTCTTATCCTCGTTCTGATGGGACATCTACAGAACAGAAATGATGATAAAATGAACATGTTTGTAAAGTATTCGCTATGTCCCAGGATGGAAAGAGTTCGATTGGAGCGCGTGCCGATGCCTCGCTCAGTTGAACGTCGTCTGCTTTAGTGAAAACTGTTCTTCTGCAGGGTTTATTTGAATGAAACCGACTAGGGATCGATATAGCTCTGCACAGCTTGAACCAGTTCTGCTATAATCACATGGGGTTTCTTGAATACAAAATCTCCAGGAATTTCTGATGAATTTAGAGTAAAAAGTTGATTTTGGGGTAATATCGAGTGGAGTCTTTTCTGGACAATGACGAGACGGAAATAACTTCAACTCCCCTGACTCTTGACATAACAAAGAAGTCAGAAGTTTTATTATAGCATTGGAAATTAACAAAACGTCGGAACGTTACAACTTGAACCCAAGAATGCCTCTTAACGTCAGTCAATATTCGGTAAATGAACATATCACGACATTTTAATGAACGTTTTTGTTACATTTCTAGCTGGCTCTTGGGAAAAAATAAACTTGTAGACCTATATTTTGCTTACTGTATACACTAGCATCGGAAGAGTTTCTATTATAATCCAAATGGGTTCTAAAGAGACCAGTGTTGTGAAATGCGCTACAAGCTGGTGTTTTTCTTCTGTATTGCACACTGGGCAGTCCAATATGTTCATTTTCTGGAAGTTGTCCCTACAACTCGGACAAATTAAGTCGAAAATATTTGCTGAATAAGACATCGTAGGCGTACTAATAGATCAGTTTATAAATTTAATATGGCTTATATTAAAGTGGCATAAGCTGCCAAAATGTTGATATTTTGACGTTAACACAGAATGTTGAAATTATTGGCTATTTTTCTCAAGACTTATAATTCAGAAGCTTTTTAGTGCTTCTAGTCTCGAAAATGTACGATAAAGTATTGTTTTGAACAAACTTTAGCTTAGAATGAATGAATGGTCGTCACGGTTATTTAAATTTTGTTTACTTTTCGAACACGTTTTCGGTTCGTACAGGCCACATACTGTGTGGATTTTCCTCATTCCAACGCCAAGCATTTAGTTTTTTTGGTGGCCTTCAAAGCTTCTTACTGTCGTGACGATCAGAAATTGTGAAAAAAGTGTAAATTTTGGCAGCTCATGCCACTTTAATCAAAGTATCCGGGGAAAAGAATTCTATAGGAATGTCCTACCTATGGTAACCATTGTTTTATCTGATCGATAGGAAACAGGTGGTATCAGAAAATTCGCTACACCACAGACGTCAGTCACGACTTCAACAAAGCATCATGGGCTTGATACCCCCTGCGACGACGACCTCTTCTGACAAAGGTGAAGTGCGAAACAGGTGTATCGTGGACGTCGTTACATTTACGTTAAAGAATGACACAGATGTTATCAAAGAGGTTAATGTTTATTTTTGAACAAAATGCAATTGATTTCGTCCTTGTAGAAAGTAAATAAGAAAAGACAAAAAAAGTTTTAACAATAAAATTACTTAACTTTTTGTCGCTAATGCCAACCTGTAGTTTGATTAAATAAGCCACATTTGTCGTGGAGAATCAGGACTACAATTATAACAACTTTCTAAAAGATACAGACACAATGCATCCAAAAGGAAGAGAACTAAATAAAATAACGAAAAGCAAAATGATAAATGAGGCGCTATAACCCATTTAACAGCGGCTACCGTAGCTAAGAAAATGTTCATTTGAAGAAGTCGCCTTTGATCCAAAATGCTTGAATATTCTTCTTAAAGTGGCATGAGCTGCCAAAATTCACAGTTTTTCATAATTTCTGATCGTCAGGACAGAAGGAGGCTTTGAAGGCCATCGGAAAACTAAATGATTGGCGTCTACGGCCTATACGAACCTAAATAGTGTCCGAAAAGTAAACAAAATTTAAATAACCGGGACGACCATTCATTTATTCGAAGCCAAAGTTAGTTCAAAACAATACTTTATCGTTCATCCTCGAGACGAGAAGCACTATAAAGCTCCTGAGTCATACGTCTTGAGAAAAATAGCCAATAATTACAACATTCTGTTTTAACGTCAAAATATCAACATTTTGGCAGCTCATGCCACTTTAAGGCAGTCATTTATCAGTTAGTTATCGGTTTATAAGAGGCCCTTTACCAGAAGTTTAGTTTGCGGTATTTAATAGGAAGTGACTATGTTCCCAAGAATAAAGGAATTTGGTAGGCATCAAAGTTTAAGATAGCCAAACTCACGTTTAAATGGTTACGGTCACGATATTGTTCGTTTTACTCGATGGCTGGTATGCAAAATAAAGACTATCTTGATTAAATCAATTTAGCATTTGGGAAGAGATATGCTTTCAAATTTGCACAGTAGGGCCATGAAGTTTCCGCTAGCGATTTCTCGATATCCAACGACAGTTCGATTGACGTTTTGTTCTACAACGTCAGAACCGAGCGTCACGTCAATTCTTCAGCAAATTATCCAAGAAAACTTTGAGTTTTATCACATATGTCTGCGAACTTTTCCCACAATATGTCTCAGTTCTGCGAATATAGAAAGACGTTTATTATGTCACATCAAAGCCGGTACTAATTCTAATGATATTACTCTATCCCAGCATGGCATACTATAGTACATGACAGTATGAAAACGTTCAGATGCCAATTTTATAGCCTTATTAATATACTTATTTGAACACAAGCTTCAGTTCAATCTGCATTTGCGTGTCGTGTGCAAATATATACATATTAAGTAGAGATGACTTTAATTTTATAGCCTTATTAATATACTTATTTGAACACAAGCTTAAGTAGAGATGACTTTTCAAACAACGTCGAGTGTGTAGTGTAACATACCGGCCGGTAGGTTTACCTCCCCTGGAAGAGGTGATCTTTTACTTTTTGTCATACAAAATAAAGGATTTAACCTGATAATGTTGTGAGTGTGGTTATATTCTGTCCTTTTGTATTGAAAACTGGGCTGTCATGAACGTATACAGTCATTAAAGCCCAATAACAGCGCCAGTGACAGGAAATTCTCCCGATACTCCAGCTTCTCATTGTCTTATGGTAGACATTTAATTAAGGGATGAATACATTGTGTTTTTCAATTTTTCAATCTCTCCGGGTATGTTTAGAAAAAAGATTGCGCTTTTACAAGAGTCACGTGGTCATCTAGAACTTTACTGCAATCATTCAGGAATCTGCGAATTAGACCGTTTTGTAAAACAGTTTTCTTTCAAGAGTGTGGGATGGTTACCAGTTAAAGAATGTGGGATGGTTGCCAGTTACCAACGGAAGGTCGTGGGTTTCCTCCGGGCATAGAGCCCGGTTTCCTCCCACAATAAAACTGACGACGCCGCCATATTAGGGAAATAATCTTGAGCGCGGCGTAAAACACCAAACAATCAATCAATCTTTCAAGAATCGAAGAACTGTTCAAGAATAGTTCCATATGTTCCAGAATTGCTGATGACACAAATTCTACTGAAATCAAAAAGGGTCGACAATTAGTAAGAGCTAAAGGCAACTCCGACTGACATCCATCTATCACTGAACCATAACCTACGAGGATGTGGGTGTGTGTTTGAGCCCCGATAAAATCTAAACGTAAAAGGCTATCTTTAACAGACCCGAATTAACGAGGTTCTCAATCAGGCTAAAGTAATGTATGGATTTAAACCAAGGATGTTGTTTACAGGCTGAGGTCACTCGATCATGATTGATCACGTGTCAGAAGCGGCCCTTACAAAGTAGACTTGCCTGGTAATCTTGTAAACGTTTTTATAAACTGGGGCATTTCGCTGGCCATTAAAGTTGAGATATCTCCAACGAATTTCCCCTGAATCAAAAAGGACCGGATTCAGCCGTCTAACGGGTTAAGTAGATTCTTAATCACGGAATCTCCCCTGTATCGTGTATGGAAAGAATACATGATTATGGAAGCTATCGGCTTCCATACATAATACATTATTTGTGATTTTAAATGACATTGGTTTCATTCGGAAGTCTTTCTAAAATTATGACAATTTTAATTTTGACATGCTGTAAATCAAAGTCTTAAAAGTCTAAATATTTCTCAACAACCATTGAGCTTAATATATTTATAAACACTAAAACACACGGGCACAGGGAAAATAGACGTTATTCAGACGTACATGTAAGTCAGGCGTAAATCAGACGTAAGTCAGGCGTAAATAGGACGTTATTCAAATGCAATTCAGGCGTAAATCAGACGTTATTCAAATGTAATTTAGACATTATTCAGACGTTATTCAGGCGTAAATCAGACGTGATCCTGAAACTGAATCATTGACAACGCTGCAACGATCTAGAGTAAACACAAATGATTTTATCAATAATTTAGAAGGAACATCTTCTGTAGTTAATGAACGTACGTCAGCTTGAATACTTGACATTCCATTCATCATTGACGCAAACTAACATCAAGTTCGGACATGTATCATTAATCTTATACAGCAGATGGGATACAGACATACCTGACACTCTTTCAATCCATTGGCAATGCGAAATGGTAGCCAGGTACCCGAGGAAGGGTGTGTGTGTGTGTGGGGGGGGGGGGGGGGGGGGGGGGGTGGAGGCATCCGGCCACAGGGCAAAGGGCGATGACATAAAACAACAAAACTTAATGCCGGCGTATTCTTTTATTTCATTTGTCGATACAAGAACATTTTATCCGTAGAAAATTGGGTAACGAATAACCCTTTTTAGTGTTAATACCAGTATTTGTTATCCCCTCATAAAATTCCTACGAATATATTTCATTCATTTAAAAATGTATTATTTTTCGGGAGGATTATCGCTTATCATTGGCATAGCACTGATGGACGGACATTAAATCCGTGCTTTGGTTATAACAAGTGTAAAAAGCACCCTGCTTATTAAACGCTTGTAAAACAGCAAGAGAACAAATCAAAGAATAAATTGCGATTTCTTCCTGCGGCTTGCTAGCTTATTAAATAAAACTTCCCGTCATGTTGAATGTATCAATACGCAACGCCCCCTGGTGGCTTGTACGCGAAACACAAAAGCGGCGCATCAACAAAATAGTTGAGCTTTTGAAATCTGTTCATTTTTCGCTATCCTAATCTGAACTATGTAATGACCATAATGCAATTGCAGCATCCAATATATAGTATATATTCCATGCAATCGTACAAACCTCTTGGAGCTGTAGATTGATTGATTGATGGATTGATGATTTACCTCGCAATCAAGATTCGAAACTATAGAAAACGAAATCATGAAGTAGTAGTAAAAATATATATGTACTTATTATAATAGAATATGCCAAATGAAACAAATTCGAATTCGCTTAATTAAAGGCACACTTGCCGCGAAAATCCAGAAGACTGTTTACATTAAAAACAGTGGATGGTTTTCCGTATTTTTCGCGGACAGAAAAAAGTTAGGAGCTTTCTATTTTAACCAGAAATTGAACGTTTTGACATTATTTAGTATTTTTAATTTGAAACTGAAAAACAGATTTTCCAGGTACCCGCAATGTAAACAAACTTCGAACCTGAGCGTGTACACAAGTGCCCTAATGGTTTGAGTCGTGTGGGAGATCTAACGACACCGTATAATTTTACGAACTTTATCTAAGAAATACATACTAACGATCGAGTGAGAAGGACTATAAAAGCCTGCCGAGTGCAAACCACAGACAAAAACGTCTGAATGAGGGTAATCCAACACATTAGTTAACCAACACTGATCGGTGTTGTTGTTGTAATCGAGCTTCGATTCTTCGTTTGTTTGTCGCCCTCATTTATATATTATAAACCTAATTGGACATGCTTAATTATGTGTGCTATGTTTAATTTTAGCGGTTTTAGCTGTAGTAAGCTCGTGCAAATTGGTTTTCTTAACGAATATCAAACAGGTTACGGCGGCAAGTGGGCCTTTAATATAAATATGGAATTCAAATATCTAAAAAGAAAAAAGTAAGAAATATTTACCACAAATATACCAGGAAAAATAAAACCTACCCTAGTACTTTGTCGCCGTGTTATTTTCTTCTTTTGTGTTTCGTTTGTCATTTTGTAATTCCAAAATTCCTGATTCTAAGCCAGATCCAATATTAAAACTCCACAAGTTAAAAATTGAAACCTAAAAAGGTACGTTCACTTTATGCTTAAAACGAGCTGTTGACTCTGAAAGGATAAAATATCCTACGCAATTGCCAATACAATAAGAGGCGTTTAAACTGTGACAGTTCCCAAATCGTGAAATAGGTGACAAAACTGACTGAGATCTTTAACTTGAATTTCGGGTAATAAATCTGTCACTGACTGGCTATTCTTGTTCAAATGGAAAGCCAACAGAAGTCGGTAATGTTTTGAGCCAGGTGGTCGTTCTGTCGTCTAATCATCTCCAGGGACTTGAGACACAACTGACATATTTCTCCGAATCATTTACTGGAGGCTAGAAATAGCTTTGCTGGAGATATATGACATTCTCCTTCATCCAGTCGTCCAGAAACGTGCTAACTTATTCCTTAATGGTCACAAGGGGGCTTTTATCCTCAATGAAACAATCCCTCCAGTTTCGGTTCCTGCTCTCTCAACTGAGAACGGACTTAAGACCGGCTAACGCACACAGCTAGTTGTTTTCTTATTCTGATCGATCATCTACAGAACATAATTGATGAAAAAATGAACGTGTTTGCAAATTGTTCCTTATGTCCCAGGATGGAAAGCGTTCGATTGACGCGCGTGCCGATGTCTCGCTCTGTTAAATGTCGTCTGCTTTAGTGAAAACTGTTCCTCTGCAGAGTTTATTTGAATCAAACAGATTTCGGATCGATAGAGCCGTGTACAGCTTGTACCTTTTCCAATATAATAGCATGAGATTTCCTAAATACAATATCTTAAGGAATTTCTGAGAAATTTATAGTAAAGATTTTTCGTTGACGGTAGAGTAATAACACGTGGAGTATTTGTAGAACGTGTGGACGTTTTAAAGTAAAGCAAATACCGTCCGTTAACTATACATTGAGCATTGGGTAAGTTAACTTACGGACGCTGTTTTAACTTCTATTATGGTAGTGTGTACTGGAATTCATTTTCGTCCTGAAGAGGAGAAGATTAGATGGGGACCATTATTGTCAAATGTGCTACGCGGTAGGGTTTTTGTGTATTGCCTGCCCTCTGTGGAATCCAATCCTGGAAATTTTGCCTTCAATATGGATAACTATAGGGCGTTTAACGATATTTTGTTAAGCTAAAAATATTTCAGGCGTACTAAACGACCAGTTTATATACCGTATCTAAAATGTTTTATATTATTAAAAAAAATTGGATGTGATAGTTCTTTAGGATTGATTGATTGTTTGGTGTTTTACGCCAGTTTTACGTTAGTTCTTAAGGAATATCTTAACTAAAGTAGCTATTTTTTAATTGTGTTTCAACACCTCACTAATGAATAAAGAACAGGTGGTATTAGAAATGCGGTTGACATCAGATGTGCACAGCTACTTGAATAAAATACCATGGGTTTGATACCCCCCGTGACGACGACTCTTTCTGACTAAGCTCAATTGACCGATTGTTTGATGACGTCACTGGAATTTCGGGGGATGTTCACATAATTTTACAAAATGGGAGAAGGAATAATACTGTATTGAAAAGAACACGCAAAGTTACCACAAAAAAGTGTAGATATAAACACCCTATGTCACCAATGTTTTCCAAGAAAGTGACGTCATGCTAAGTATCGGTAAAAAAAATGGCGAACTGAGGTACATAATTTACCTAGAAGGTTTTGCGTAAATCTATGTGACGTCATCAGGCTCGGCGGTAATTATGAGACGGATGAAGGTCTACCTTGTACAATCTTATTTTTACGTCCGGATTGACACAGGTGTTTTCAGGAGGTCTATATTCAGTTTTCAACGAAATCTACATTGATTCCTTTGTAGAAAATGTCCTTGTACAAAATATACAAGAAAAGGCAAGGAAAGTTTTAACAATAAAACCACTTGACTTTGTGCCAGTGATGTCAAGCTGCATATCGATTGAATAAATCACCTTTTTGTAGTCGTATTGTTCAGACGATAAATACATATTTACTTAGTGTGTTCACAACAATAGGTAAAGACGTTTTTATAGCAGTAGTTTGGTTTTCTCTCCATAATGGCGACGAAATTACCAACAATGTACAGTTATGACGTCATCTTAAGTCGATCTATGTTATACGTATAAAAAACTAATTTTCACGCATTTGGGAGCGAACCATAATCCTTATTGCCATTTAATTCACAGTTTTTAACAAGTCTGTTCTAGTTGGGTTTCACTATTACATACAAAATACTAAAAGAATCTCAAAATCTACTTCGCGTTCTTGAAGAACTTTCTCCACAATCTAAAATTAGAAGTTACCCTAGTCCTAATGGCCAGATTTAACCTCTACGGACGACATTTTTATCGGAAATATCCATTGGAATGGGGTTGGAGAGTTAACATAGGAGGTCAATTGATCATGTGACTTTTAAGTTTTCAACAAAACCACAACAACGTGGAATTTTACCTGGCATTTGCTCGCATCTACGTGATTTTTTATTGTTCTCTTACACTTAGCTAGAGCTATTTTTAGTTACATCTCACATTTAAACACTAGCAGCTATTGGAAACGCCCCGTGGACCCTATCACAGTGGCCAGTTCAAAGTGAATCGGATCGACAGGGAACGTCGCCATTTTGCCAGTTTTCGTCTTAATGGGACTATTTCGTGAAATTGACTTAACGTTTCCGTTACTAGTTTAACGTTTTCTTAAATTCAAAATATAAATTCACGTACAGCTTGATGTCAGGATTTTTATATTTATCTGATAGGTTTTAAAAAGGTTACCTTAGATCGCACGCGAAAATCCCTGCGCTATGTTCGGTAAAGTCGTACGAGGTCTATCTTAGCCACGTCTAAAAGAGATCTCGCGAGAATACGATTGCTTTCTCCATTCATGAAAACACAAACATTAATCAATCACATATTTCTTGCAGCACTGGAGTAAAAGGAGTATCTGTAATTAGGTGATGAATGATATATAAGCCAAGCATCGGTCGCTGAGGATTCCAAAATTGGATCTTTTTAAGGCCCCCCATTTTCGGTTCAAGTACATACACATATAGCATTGCTAAGAGATGTTCGCTTTTTCCTATGTAGGAATATAAAACCAAAGAGCTAAAAATGTGTGTAATTGAGGCATTGATATATGTCTTAGAAAATAAGAAATGGCTTGTAAAACAAATCATTATTAAATAGATTTTTGTGAACAGTTTTATTTAATATGTAGCCGTTCAAAAATAATTCCCATACATTATTAAACAAAAATAACTAATCATGTTTTATTTTTTTTCTCGGATTATATATTTATGAGCACTAAACCAAACGGCACAGAGAAAAATCTTCTTGTCTAAAATAACCATGGAGACAAGTTTCTCATTGTGTTAATAAAGAGGTATATCGTTAACTTGATAATCGTGTATCAGAAAAACATATGTACCCAAACGAATGGAAATTGCCTCAAAAATGGTCTGTTAACGGACTGAGATAGCGAAAAGCGCCAGCACCCAGTCAAATGGAAAACGTTATTCTTTAATTAAGACACGGGTACATAACCAATAGCAATGATGCAAGGTCACCTAAAAACGTCATTCCGGAGGGGAAATGTTTTCGAATGTGTTCAGGAGAACTTAGAGCTTCTACAAGAGACACATGAAGCCGGTGGCAATCATCAGGCAATCGGCAAGTGAGAGCTTTGAACAATGGCTTTATTTCAAGAACTGAAAAACTTTTCAGGAATATGTCAGTATTTGACAGCAAACTCATTAATTCTTTAAGGAAATCTGACAAAATGAAAACAGATTCGACTCACTGTTCGAGGTTTTTGTATCTATATTAAGTATTCATTATCTAGGGCGAGGGGATATATCTACGTTGTCCCCCTACTCTCTCGTAAGCTTTCGTACTTTCTTATAAGGTTTAGTTAACTATGAATATTATCGTATGTAGTTTATGTACTGTATTTTTGAACACTAAAACATACGGGCACAGGGAAAATCTTCTTGTCTAAAATAACCAGGAAGACACGTTTCTTATTGTGTTAAGTCTGTGTTTAAGTTGTTCAATTTAAATAAACATTCAAACGCACGTCATGCAACAATACAGAAGTGTTCAAGACAGGGAATCTAAACGTAAAAGGTCAGCTTTAAGAGGTTCTCGATCAGGTTAAAGTAATGGATGGATTTAAACCAAGGACGTTGTTTATAGGCTGAGGTGACTCGATCAAGATTTATCACGTGTCAGTAAGGGCCAACCATAATGGACCGCCCCTGTAATCTTGTGGAGGTTTTCATAAACTGTGTTCCTACTTTTGTCACAACAATGGAGACTTCCCCTAATTCCCAAAGGACGGGATCACGTCAGCTAACGATTTAGGTACAGCCTTTAAAACATGGCCACTTGTGTTATGCTTTTCGGTAGAGAATGTGTTATCTAAAGAATCGTAAAATGGCCTTAGTTTTAATGGAAGTCAGAAATCTAAAGATGGCTGGTTGTTTGCTTTAGCGTATTGGCGCGTTCATAACAAAACTAAAGAAATTTAGGTAATAAACATTTTATTTTTATTTTGGCACGATGTACACTAGGAGAAAATTACATCAAACCGAAGTCAACTATGGTGTGAATATTGCTCATTTGTATTCATTGTTCCCGTTCATCCTTTACAAATGAACAAGAGTTAGTTTAGTAAAAACATATAATTAACTTTTAACTTTTATGGACTATTCGTGTTATAAAATTAGACGCGTAAACTTGTTATTTAATTGAAAATATGCAACATTCTGAATAGACGCGCTCGTACATGTGCATAACAGACAGATTTCTTATTTACTATTAACAAACGGTTCACAGATCGGCTTTCTGACATATTAAAATTGCATTATTAAAAAATCATGTATAAATTTAGTTAGAATTCAAGTGATTTTATTAAAATTTCAAGAGGAAATGTTCTGTAGTTAATGGATGTTCGTTAAACTGAATCCGTCATTGACGTTAACAAACATCACGTTCAGACATGTATCATTAATGTTATATACATACAGCAGATGGGATCCAAACATACATCACCAGCTAGCCAAATCATTCACGACGTGGCATGGTTGCCTGGAAGCCGAGTAAGGTCTTGTATACAATACTGCAACGTTACGTGGACCGTTTTTGGTTTAAATTGACACGATTCGCTAAAAATGAGATGTATAGCTGAAAATGAACAAATTGTTCATTTTTTTTCACCACATCGTGAGCTCATTGGCTCAACGCTGAGTAATGCACATCAAGTCCTAGACTTTGGTTATGTGTGAACGCTTTGATGATTTAAATGTTGTCCACTAATGCAACACACGCAGACTTCGTTTGGCGTTCTAAATACATAGAAAGGATATAAATTCGGGGAGTGGGGGTTAGGGTTCAGGGGTTGGATTTGGTATATATTCACAAACTTATTTATTAATTCATAACGAGATAACAGGGTATTCTCCAACATCGCCATTGCATCAAGTATTTGTGTAAACGACTTTTCACTGCCTCAATTGTATCAAAGGCCAAAACTGAGATACCTTCGAGACGGATATCTCCCCTGTAAATAAAAACATCCCGTCATGTTTAATGTAAGGATACGGGGCTACCAATGATTGTTTTTACATGCAAAAGAAAAATGACACATCCACAAAATAGTGTTAAAGCTGTTTGTTTTCGTTATCGTAATCCGAACTGTGTTATGACGATAATTCAATTCTGACGCCATGTTCCACAATTAATTGTACAAGCCTTGGGAACTATATATTGATTGATTGATGTTTTACGCCGCACTCAAGATTAAGAAGGATAGAAAACGAGTACTATAATTAAATTACCTTTATAAATATAAATATAGCATTCGAATCTCTAAAAAGGCATAAGAAGTATTTATGACAATTATACCAGGAAAAATAAAATCTACCTTAGTACTTTGTCTCCGTGTTATTTTCTTCTTTTGTGTTTCGTTTGTCATTTTGTAATTCCAAAATTCCTGATTCTAAGCCAGATCCAATATTAAAACACCACGAGGTAAAATGGCAACCTTCAATTTATGCTTTAAAAGCTGTTGACGCAAGTGCCAATACAATAGGAGGCGTTTAAACTGTGTGTGTTCCTGAACTGTGAAATAGGTGACAAATCTGACTGAAATGTATAACTTGAATTTCGGGCAATAAATCTGTCACTGACTGGCTATTCTTGTTTAAATGGAAAGCCAACAGAAGTCAGTAATGTTTGGAGTCAGGTGGTCGGTCTGTCGTTTAATCATCTCCAGGGACTTGAGACACAACTGACATATTTCTCCGAATCATTTACAGGAGGCTAAAAATAGCTTTGTTGGAGATATATGACATTCTCCTTCGCCCAGTCGTCCAGAAACGTGCTAACGTATTCCTTAATGGTCACAAGGGGCTTTTATCCTCAATGAAACAATCCTTCCAGTTTCGGCTCCTGCTCTCTCAACTGAGAACGGACTTAAGACCGGCTACCACACACAGCTAGTTGTTTTCCTCATTCTGGTCATTTACAGAACAGAATTGATGAAAAAATGAACGTGTTTGCAAATTGTTCGTTATGTCCCAGGATGGAAAGCGTTCGATTGACGCGCGTGCCGATGCCTCGCTCTGTTAAATGTCGTCTGCTTTAGTGAAAACTGTTCCTCTGCAGGGTTTATTTGAATGAAACAGACTTCGGATCGATAGAGCCGTGTACAGCTTTTACCTTTTCCAATATAATAGCATGAGATTTCCTAAAAACAATATCTTAAGGAATTTCTCTGAAATTTATAGTAAAGATTTTTCTTTGACGGTAGGGTAATATAACGTGGAGTATTTGTGCAACGTGTGGACGTTTTAAAGTAAAGCAAATACCGTACTCCGTTAACTATACATTGAGCATTGGGTAAGTTAACTTACGGACGCTGTTTAAATTTCTATTACGGTAGTGTGTACTGGAATTCAAGTTCGTCCTGAAGAGGGGAAGTTTAGATGGGGACCATTATTGTCAAATGTGCTACACGGTAGGATTTTTGTTTATTGCCCTCTGCAGTCCAATCCTGGAAAATATGCTTATTAACTTGATGAAATATAGGGTGTTTTGCATATTATACGCTAAAAATAGTGTTGCTGTACTAAACAACCAGTTTATATACCGTATTTAATATGTTTTATATAAATCCAAAAATTTGGATGAGATAGTTCTTTAGTAATATCAATGTTTTATGCTAGTCAAAACATTTGATTGAGATAGTTCTTTAGGAATATTTAAACTAAAGTAACAATTTTTTTAATTGTGTTTCAACACTTCACAAATTAATATACAACGTGTGGTATTAGAAATGCGGTTGACATCAGATGTGTGCAGCTACTTGAATAAAATACCATGGGTTTGATACCTCCCGCGACGATGACTCTTTATGACTAAGTTCAACTGACCGATTGCTTGATGACGTCGGGAAATTGAGGGATGTTCACATAATTTTACAAAATGGCGGAATGAATAATACTGTATTGAAAAGAACACGCAAAGTTACCAAAAACAAGTGTAGATATAAACACCTTTTGTCACCAATGTTTTCCAAAAAAGTGACATCTTGCTAAGTACCGGTAAAACAAATGGCGAATCGAGGTACATAATTTACCCAGAAAGCTTTGCGTAAATCTATGTGACGTCATCAGGCTCGGCGGTGATTATGAGACGGATGAAGGTCTACCTTGTACAATCTTATTTTTACGTCCGGATTGACACAGATGTTATCAGGAGATCTATATTCAGTTTTCAACGAAATGTACATTGATTCCTTTGTAGAAAATGTCCTTGTACAAAATATACAAGAAAAGGCAAGGAAAGTTTTAACAATAAAACCACTTAACTTTGTGTCACTGTTATAGCAAGCTGCATATCGATTGAATAAATCAGCTTTGGTAGTCTTATTGTTCAGACGATAAATACATATTTACTTAGTATGTTCACAACAAAAGATAAAGACGTTTTTATAGCAGTAATTTGGTTTTCTCTACAACGAAATTGATGAGTTAAGATTTGTTAAAACCATAGTGCTAATTGGTCACATGATTTTCATTCAAGGACTGGCGATCCCACATATCACAAGATTGGAATTAAAACAAGAAATAACAATAATACTAGTACACAATAAGGTAAAGAATTACTTATGGATAACAACTTCTTGGTTTATTGTTATCCATTAGTAATTCTTTACCTTATTGTAACCTTTCAACTTCTAAATGCCATTGACAAATTTAATACCTGTACAGCAACTTTCTAAAATACACTGACAAAGGAAACTGTTGTTTCAAACGACGAACAATCAATAACGGAAAGAAGAAGCCAAATTGTTTAATCCATGTACCTAATGGCGACGTTTAATCCGTCTCCATAATGGCGACGAAATTACCCACAATCCAAAGTCATGACGTCATCTTAAGTCATCTATATTATACGTATAAAAAACTCATTTCCCCACATTTGGGAGCGTATACCATAATCCTTATTGACATCTACATGTAGTTCACAGTTTTAAACAATTCCGTCCTTGTGGGGTTTCACTGTTACATACAAAATACTAAAAGAATCTCAAAATCTACTACGCCTTCTTGAAGAACATTCTGCATTCAATAAAACACATAGGCCTACTTTAATTAATCACATATTTCTTGTAGCACTGGAGTAAAAGGAGTATCTTTAATTAGGGGATGAATTATATATGATCCAAGCATCGGTCGCTGAGGATTCCAAAATTGGATCTTTTTTAAAGCCTCTCATCGTAGGTTCAAGTGCATACACATATAGCATTGCTAAGAAATGTTCGCTTTTTCCTATGAAGGAATATAAAACCAATGAGCTCAAAATATGTGTAATTGAGGCATCCGACGAACTTCATTGATACATTTCTTAGAAAAGAACAAGTGGCTTGTAAAATAAATCATCATTAAATAGAATGTTGTGTTCAGTTTTCTTTAAGATGTAGCCGTTTAAAAATAATTCACACTCATTATTAAAAAAAGTTCCTAAAGATACTAAGATAACTAATCATGTGTTATACTTTTTCTCGGACTATATATTTGTGAACACTAAAACACACGGGCACAGGGAAAATCTTCTTGTCTAAAATAACCATGGAGACAAGTTACTAATTGTGTTAAAAAGGGGTATATCGTTAACTTGATAATCGTGGATCCGAAAAGAAAATGTACCCAAAGGAATGGAAATTGCCTCAAAAATGTTTTTCTCTGAAATTATACTGTGATAGCGACAGGCGTTAGCAGCCAGTCAAATGAAAAACGTTGTTTTTAATCAAGACACGGGTACACAACCAATAATAGCATCATGATTCGATGTCACTTTAACACTTCGTTCCGGCGGGAAATGTTTTCGAATGTGTTTAGCAAAACTAAGTGCTTCTACAAGAGTCAATTAAAATCAACACGTAAACGCACGTCATAAAACAATACAGAAGTATCCAAGACGGGTACAAGGAAAATCTTCTTGTCTAAAATAACCACGGAGACAAGTTTCTTATTGTATTAAGTCTGTGCTTAAGTTGTTAAATTTAAATAAACATTCAAACGCACGTCATGCAACAATACAGAATGGATCAATACAGAGAATCTAAACACAAAAGGTCAACTTTAACAGACCTGAATTAACGAGGTTCTCAATCAGACTAAAGTAATGGATGGATTTAAACCAAGGATGTTGTTTACAGGCTGAGGTGACTCGATCAAGATTTATCACGTGTCAGTTAGGGCCCTAATACAAAATGGACCGCCCTTGTAATCTTGGGAAGGTTTTAATAAATTGTGTCTCTACTTTTGTCATAACAATGGAGACTTTCCCTAAATCCCAAAAGGACGGGATCACGTCAGCTAACGATTTAAGTACGGCCTTAATGTACTTAAATGTAACCACTTATCAGTAGTGAATGTGTTATCTAAGGAATCGTAAAATGTCCTTAGTTTTATTGGAAGTCAGAAATCTAAAGATAGCTGGTTGGTTGTTTTAGCGTATTGGCGCGTCCATTAGAAAACTAAAGAAATTTACATAATGAACAATTTTTTGTTTTGGCACGATGTAAACTAGGAGAAAGTGACATCAAACCGTCAATCAGGTGGGCATATTGGTCATTTGTGTTCCTTGTTAGTGTAGTAAAAATATTATTAACTTTTACATCGGATGTGTGTTAAATTGAATCCGTCGTTGACGTTAACTAACGTCACCTTCGGACATGTATCATTAATTCTATACAGCAGATGGGATCAAAACATACATCACCAGCCAGCCAAATAATTCACGACGTGGGATGGCTGCCCGGAAGTCGAGGAAGGTCTTGTATACAAGACTGCAACGCTACACGGACCGTTTTTTGGTTTAAATTGACACGACTGGCTAAAAAATAAGATGTTTAGCTGGAAATGAGCAAATTCTTTGTTATTTTTCACCACATCGTGAGCTCATTGACTCAGCACGAGTAAGGGACATCAAGTCCTAGATTTCGGTTATGTGTGAACGCTTTGATGATTTAAATGTTGTCCACTAATGCAACACTCGCAGATTTCGTTTGGCGTTCTAAATTCATGTAAAGGGTATAAACTTGGAAAGCGGGAAGTGGAGTGGGGTTCAGGGGTTGGATCTGGTATATATTCACACACTTATTTACTGATTCATAACGAGATGACAGGGCATTCTCCAACATCGCAATTGCATGAAGTATTTGTGTAAACGACCTTTCACTGCCTCAATTAAATCAAAGGCCAAAATTGAGATTTCTCCCCTGTAAATAAAAATATCACGTCATATTGAATGTAAGGATAAGGGGCTACCAATGATTGTTTTAACATGCAAAAGAAAATGACACATCCACAAAACAGTGTTGAAGCTGTTTGTTTTCGTTATCGTAATCCGAACTGTGTAATCACTATAATTCAATTCTGAAGCCATGTTCCACCATTAATTGCACAGGCCTTTGGGACGGAATTCGAATATCTAAAAAGAAGTATTTATCAAAAGTAAACAGGAAAAATAAAACCTAGGCCTACCTTCGTGCTTTGTCTCTGTGTAATTTTCTTCTTTTGTGTTTCGTTTGTCATTTTGTATTTCCGAAATTCCTGATTCTAAACCAGATCCACTATTAAAACTCCACGAGTTAAAATTGAAACCTAAAAAGGTACATTCAATTTATGCTTAAAACGAGCTGTTGAAGCTGAAAGGATAAAATATCCTACGCAATTACAAGAGGCGTTTAAACTGTGACAGTTCCAAAATCGTGAAATAGGTGACAAAACTGACTGAGATCTATAACTTAAATTTCGGGTAATAAATCTGTCACTGACTGGCTATTCTTGTTCAAATGGAAAGCCAACAGAAGTCAGTAATGTTTGGAGTCAGGTGGTCGATCTGTCGTTTAATCATCTCCGGGGGCTTGAGACATAACTGACATATTTCTCCGAATCATTTACTGGAGGCTAGAAATAGCTTTGCTGGAGATATATGACATTCTCCTTCGCCCAGTCGTCCAGAAACGTGCTAACTTATCCCTTAATGGTCACAAGGGGCTTTTATCCTCAATGAAACAATCCCTCCAGTTTCGGCTCCTGCTCTCTCAACTGAAAACGGACTTAAGACCGGTTACCACACACAGCTAGTTGTGTTCCTCATTCTGATCGATCATCTACAGAACAGAATTGATGAAAAAATGAACGTGTTTGCAAATTGTCCGTTATGTCCCAGGATGGAAAGCGTTCGATTGACGCGCGTGTCGATGCCTCGCTCTGTTGAATGTCGTCTGCTTTAGTGAAAACTGTTCCTCTGCAGAGTTTATTTGAATGAAACAGATCTCGGATCGATAGAACTCTGCACAGCTTATAACATTTCTTCTACAATGCCATATGATTTCCTGAAAACAAACTCTTAAGGAATGTCTGATGAATTTAGAATAAAGAGTTTGAATTGAGTAATGTTGAGTCGATTTTATTTCTGGACAATGCTTGGACTGAAAAAAACTTGAACTCCGCTTGCCTCTTGAGAAAAAGGTCTGAAGGTTTTAGTATGATAAAATTTGGAAACTGTACATTGCACATTTCTATCCCATTTCTAGCTTACTTTGGAGAAAGAAACTATTATGGTTTAGGGCTTTTCTGTAAATGTTTATTATATAGGCGTTTATTTACGCAAAGGTAGATGATCTAATAGTAACTGTTGAGAAAGAAAACCACATATGGACGCATATACGAGTCCAACGTGTCATGTAACTCTCAATTTATATTGTGGTAAAACTGAATCAGCAGTACATTTGTACATTTTTAACAAATGTTCTTATGTATTTTTACCCGTATTTCATGAAATATGGTTGTTATTTCCCTTTGTACATAAAATACCCAGACATCACCAAAGAGGAAGCAGGACGCCAGTTCTCCACTGTAAGCCGTTTGGTCCTAAATCATGAACAAACGAATGACGTAAGTAATCGCATCTCTTCAGACAGACCAAGAGAAAAACCTCGGACAGAGATGGCACCCATTTGCAACCATCTCCGTCTTGAAACGTCCACTCAGCTGCATAACAGCTGATTATGGTGCAGAGATGTTTCTTGTTTGATTGCAAACCGGGATGTTTCTTGTTGGCTGGGTTTCGTAATCATACAAAGCACTCTGGCAGAGCATAAGTTTCTCACAGGCCCGAAGGTCTTGGTATTCCTCGTATACGTTCATGTTACAGCCAATTAACTGTTACAATAAGGTGAAGAATTACTTATGGATAACAACTTCTTGGTTTATTCTGCAGGGTAATTGTAACCTTTCAACTTCTAAATGCCATTGGAAGATTCAATGAACTGTTGTCTTGGTACGCCTGGTTCAAATATTGATTCTGTTTTAATTAAGCCCGTTCTAAGATACAGTAGCATGGCCAAAGTATAGGGGGGGGGGGCACTTACTTATCCAAGTATGCTAACGGGTTATGACACCAAATCGAATACCACACAACACTTAACCGGCAACACTTCTTAGATACAAACTGCCCTGTCTCACCATTAGGAAGGGGTGGGGTTTGGGGTCTAAACCTACTGTGGTGCTGGTGCCTTTTCCTTTTTCCACTGAGTATTAGAAAAACCTGATTTGAAACTTACAGGATACTATTGGCTCGTTTCTGTGTTTCATTTGGGCTCATTACAGATTTTACCGGCAAATCTACACTTCATTGAATATCCCAATTCCATGCTATGTGGGATGGTTGCCAGTTACCACCGGACGGTCGTGGGTTTCCTCCGGGCATATAGCCCGGTTTCCTCCCACAATAAAACTGGCAAAGTCGCCATATAAGTGAAATAACCTTGAACGCGGCGTAAAACATCAAACAATTCCAATTCCATGTTCGTATTGTTCGTATTGCCTCGGACAGTCTGCGCTTTTTATGCAGTAAATCACCGTATTTTTGGGCTGAATACAAATGGCGTCGAAAGTATAAATCAAAATACTTTACTATGGACGGAAAAATAAAGAAAAATTGTAGTAAATTGATCAAACGCTGAAATCATATAGAAAGATATTTTTTTATATATTTAGGTTATATTTAGCCCGATGAAGCACATGTTGCGTAACGCAAAGAAGAGACCCAGTTTAGGTACATTTCAAGAATCCTCCAAGGCTTCAATTATATAACTGATCGCGCCTGAAAGTTATCAAGCAGATTATTTCGGTCCCTTACATTATCACAAGGACACTTTCGATGGGCCATCGAGAGGATTTGGGAATTGTACGTTACACGGCTACCTTTTTGGTGGCCACATTCGAAATGACCTGCAGTCTATCAGAGGGTATTTCACGCACGTAAATCCCCGAAGCTATCTGACTGCAATTCGCATACGATTTCCCCAGCAGTTTCTAATTGGAGATGAAACCAACAGGGGTACCCCCCCCACCCAATCCCCATACAAAGTGGTGTACTATGAATATGTTATAAGACTGTTAATGGAATACATTTTATCAAGAAAAACCTTCTAATTGTTGAATAATGGGTAAAACACCGAACAATTAAACCATACAAAGAGAAGTATACATCCCGGGTGGCCCGCACTGCGCAATGTCCATTCACGTTTTACTGACTTCCATCACAAAAACACTGATACATTGATAGTCCACATTTTCATATTTTCAGACTGGTCCTCGTAACTCAAAATCCACACTTCTATGATCTAATAAAGAAAGAAATCCACATAAAGGAAGTTAATTAACCGAATTATACTCTGGAAGAGAATGGGCTATTTTTATCCTTTGATTAACTGTCTTGGCACAAATGAGTTATTAGGTTTTCAATTCAATTATAGTCACGTGTTCACGAGGATTAAAATCCTAGTTTAAATCAAAGTTCACGTTTCACCATTTTACATATTAAAAAGCAGTAGATAGAGATAGGCTTCGGATTTAAATTTACAAAAAAAAAAAAAACAGTGAATCCAATGCAATGGGTATTGCTATCTGATCATTGAGCGAGGGGCCGGGGTGCAATTTTACTGCGTTCTTGGCCAAAAAAGAGCCAAAATTAGCCAAACACAACATAATTGTTGTAGTCGGACACTCGGTAGAAAGGACTTTGAATTAAAATTTACTAAAAGTTATGGACATAAATTTGTAACTCTCTTTAAATTAAACACAAGGCCAACGGAATGGAGAGCATTTGTCTTATTAAATGAGCTGAACTCGAGTATAAAACTTTCTCGCCCACTATAATAGTGAGGGAGGGGGGGGGGGGGGGGGTCAGCAGGTTTGAAGCCAGACCGTCACTATGTAAGGCTTGGATATGTTATTTATCTTGCAGTATTCTTCAGTCGACAGGCAATTGCCTTTGACGCAGGTGCAGTTTTAGTTTTAAATTTGATACAAAAATCCATTTGTGATTTAATGGTGATAGTTGGCCATTTAACATCCCCGGCTTGTCCTTCTGTGCACACAGGCAGCATCATTTCACAGACTGCTCGCGAGTAGCAAGAGAGGTTTTGTTTTATTTGCGCCAATAAAGGCTCGGTTTCTAACATATGTCGATACATTCATCAGCAGAACGTTAGCTATGGTAAACAATCTGTTTTATTGGTACAGTTACATGGTCAATATATTCGCAAACTACTAAACATCCAAGAACCCGAAAGCCATTTTCTGCTATAGGAATATAAAATCGGCTTCAAAATTACAATAAGCCGCTCCGAATTCCATCGTTAATTATATAATTACAATTGATTTTTCTCCTAATCCTTTCCATAAAATGTGCCCACCATTTCTCATTACAGGAATAATTTCCCGAAGAAGAAAATCTTCAATGTTTTATACCTCAGTGCTTATTAGGTCGCTCAAAATCAATACTCATTCATATAAATTATTCACGGAGGGTAACTCAAGAAAGTTAATTATACCTGTTTTACCCAGACAGAGAATGGGATATTTGTATCCCTTAATTACATCTCGTCAGACATTTGAGCTACTTAGCAACTTTCTATTTTATACGAACCAAACTTAGGTTGATTCATTGGTTGATGTTTTACGTCGTACTCAAGATTATTTCACTTATATGGCGGCGTTGCCAGGTTTAGTGTGGGGGGGGGGGGGGGGACTCCGACTTTCGGCGAGTACTTGGCAACTCTTCCACATACGGCGACCGAGTGAAAAATCCACTCTGAAATTTTTCAATTTTTATATGTGGATTCGTACCCGCGTCGCATTGATGGAAGGTCTGTGTAGGACTGAGGGACGATCACTGTAACCCACTGGACCCCCGAGGCCCCTCTAATGTTAGGTCGATGGCGCTTTACCTGCGTTAAATCATACCTTTGATTTACGAATTGGCCTACATGTATTTCTGTCCCATCTGGAATTGTTCGTCGTCCCTATTCACTCAAATGCAGTCTCTGATTTTGGTTGATATGACGATTTATCGTTTACACAAATGTCACAGTCTCTGATTGGTTGATATGACGATTTATCGTTTACACAAATGTCACAGTCTCTGATTGGTTGATATGACGATTTATCGTTTACACAAATGTCACAGTCTCTGATTGGTTGATATGACGATTTATCGTTTACACAAATGTCACAGTCTCTGATTGGTTGATATGACGATTTATCGTTTACACAAATGTCACAGTCTCTGATTGGTTGATATGACGATTTATCGTTTACACAAATGTCACAGTCTCTGATTGGTTGATATGACGATTTATCGTTTACACAAATGTCACAGTCTCTGATTGGTTGATATGACGATTTATCCTTTACACAAATGTCACAGTCTCTGATTGGTTGCTATGACGCGTTTACCGTTTTCACAAATGTCACAATCTCTGATTGGTTAATATGACGATTTATCGTTTACACAAATGTCACAGTCTCTGATTGGTTGATATGACGATTTATCCTTTACACAAATGTCACAGTCTCTGATTGGTTAATATGACGATTTATCGTTTACACAAATGTCACAGTCTCTGATTGGTTGATATGACGCGTTTATCGTTTACACAAATGTAACAGTCTCTGATTGGTTGCTATGACGCGTTTACCGTTTTCACAAATGTCACAATCTCTGATTGGTTGATATGACGATTTATCGTTTACACAAATGTCACAGTCTCTGATTGGTTGCTATGACGCGTTTATCGTTTTCACAAATGTCAGAGTCTCTGATGGGTTAGTATGACGATTTATCGTTTACACAAGTCAATTTCAACTAAGAACCTAGTTCAGTTATATTGCTCATCGGAATTAAAAGTTAAAAAGCGACCTTGTATCATTGACCTTTGAACCCTTAAATGGTACAAATACTTTAACGGGCACATTTGAGTTTTGATTGGTTGATAAGACGATTGGTCATTTCGTCAAATCAATGTAAAGCAAGACACTTGTATACTGCATGTATTTTGGACGGCTAATTGGTATTTAGAATACAAAGTGATCTTAAGTATTGATTGATTGATTAATGTTTTACGTCGCACTCTATATTATTTCCCTTATATGGCGGCGTTTCCAGGTTTAGTGGGAGAGGAAACCCAGACTTTCAGCGAGTACTTGGCAACTCTTCCCAAGGCGGTGACCAAGTGAAAAATCCACTCAGAAATTGTTCAACTTATATTTGTTCTGAGTGGGATTCGAATCCTCGCCGCGTCGAGGGAAGATCTGTGTGGGACCCACTGGACCATCGAGGCCCCCCTTAAGTATTGACATTCGAACCCTTACAGATAGCGTGATAGACAATGTTAAGTTTTAATTAAAAGCAGTGATTTGACAACGTGAGAATTTTACAGCAGCTACAGGTGTGGAAACTTGATTAATCGGGATGACTTGGTCACGTGATGCGACTCAGATAATTTACTGAATTATCTCCTCTTGCCCGAGCTTGTAAACCAGTCGGGTATGTTCAACAAAAAACTAATTTGGGACAGAGCTCAAGGGACAATGGCTGTCAATCAATTATATTCCTTTACGAAGACTGTCGTTTACAAGCATTATCAACGCATTGTACAAAACGAGCTCACTTGCGAATACAATCTGTTTAATTTCGATTGAAAGAGCTTGATGACGTCACGAAGATTTACGCGAAGCTTTCTAGGTAAATTATGTTCCTCAGTTCACCATTTTGTTTACCGGTACTTAGCAAGGAGTCGCGTTTTTGGAAAAAAACATTGGTGACATATCATGTTTTTATCAATACATTTTTCAGGTAACTTTGCGCCTTCTTCTCGATAAAGTATTATTCCTTCCACCATTTTGTAAAATTACGTGAACATGCCTCAATCCCCCGAAATGCTTTGAGCGTAAATTCTAAGAGACGTCATCAAACCATCGGTCAAATAGGCTGGTATAAACAACACTTGACCTATCAAATCTTTCAATGGTATTTAGAAGTTGAAAGGTTAACAATAAGGTGAAGAATTACTTATGGATAACAACTTCTTGGTTTATTGACATTGCCTTTGATAACGATGTAAGAACTACATCGAAACGTCTTCACCCAATAAACCAAGGAGTTGTTATCCATAAGTAATTCTTCACCTTATTGTTAACACTTGACCTCATTTATAATCAGAACGAAAAATCATATCGCTGAAATATAGCCGCATAACATCTGAAGATCATAAAGAAGAAATCGGTTTCATGTTTACGATAATGTTACTAATGCTAAACATTCAATCAAATGTTTTAATTTCCCAGGAGTGGCTATTTGCTGTTTTTTGTCACTTTTAGGCTCTATCTGCTGCTTGTTTGTTTTAGCTTATTGGAGCATCCATTCGCATGAATGATGTACACCATACTAGTGAGTAATTATTACCTTGAGCAACTAAGAAATTGTTTATTCATGTATCTGTTGGTCATAACGTATATTATTTATGGCCATTTCTAACTCAAATAGAACCAAAAAATTCGGCTGTGGCGTGCAGGAAACGGCAGCAAAGCGCCATCTTGTGGCCATATTCTATAAGCAGATAACATGTTTCAAGGGATGTAATTAAGCGATAAAAATAGCATACCCATTGTATGAACGAATCACGTCTAATTAACTTAACTCTTCGAGATTCCTTTCATTATTAACCACTCATAAGATTATCGATTTAGTTTAACAGAGGTAGAAGCAATGGTTTTATTAAACACGGTTGAAACATTCATCTTTCCAAAGCAATCTCTATGTGGTTGCTGTCTTGTTAATTCATGTTTATGGCTTCAGTTTACATTGGTCTGACACTTCATAATAATTTCGATAGTAGCCGTCAAAGAAGATTATCTCATCTGATCCGATTATCTCCGCTTTTATTGTAGCTGTAAGTCAAACATGCCAATTTAATCCGGTCTGTTAAAGGCGAATGCCCCTGTAGCCAATCAGATTTTTGTACGCCGAGAGTTTTTTGTCGAACGTACAAGTTTGCATTAAACGGAAGGTTTCGTTTCTCTTTTCAGTCTATGTTTCCATTGGTTTTCAGCCTTCCGTTTTGTTATTAGATGGGGATAATTTGTATTGATACGGCGGGTAAACCGCCGTGAGGATCAACCGATGTGAGGATGAACCGATGTGAGGATGAGCCACCGTCAGGATAAACCGATATAGGGATGAACAGCCTTGAGGATGAACCGCCGTGAGGATAAACCGATGTGAGGATAAACCTTCTTGAGGATAAACTGAAGTTTGGATGAATCGATGTGAGGATGAACCGATGTGAGGATAAACCGCCGTGAGGAGGAACCACCGTGAGGATGAACCGATGTGAGAATGAACCGCCGTGAGGATAAACCGCTGTTAGAATGAACCGGTGTGAAGATAAACCGATATAAGGATGAACTGATGTGAGGATGAACCGCCGTGAGGATAAACCAAAGTGAGGATGAAACAATGTGAGGATGAACTGATGTGACGATGAACTGCCGTGAGGATGAACCGCCGTGAGGAAGAACTCATGTGAGGATGAACTAATGTGATGATGAACCGTGGTGAGGATGAACCGCCGTGAGGATAAACCGATGTATGGATGAACCGATGTGAGGATGAACTAATGTCATGATGAACCGTTGTGATGATGAACCGATGTGAGGATGAACTGATGTGATGGTGAACCGCCCTGAGGATAAACTGCAGTGAGGACGAACCGATATAAGGATGAACCGCCGTGAGGATATACCCATGTAAAGCTGAACCGATGTAAAGATGAACCGATGTGAGGATGAACCGCCGTGAGGATAAACCGCCGTGAGGATAAACCGCCGTGAAGATTAACCGATGTGAGGATGAACCGCCGCGAGGAAAAGTCGATGTACAGCTGAGCCGATGTGAGGATAAACCGATGTGAGGATGAACCGCCGTGAGGATAAATCACCATGAGGAGGAACCGTTGTGAGGATGAACCGATGTGAGGATGAACCGATGTGAGGATGAACCGTTGTGAGGATGAACCGATGTGAGGATGAACCGTTGTGAGGATGAACCGATGTGAGGATGAACCACCATGAGGATGAACCGCTGTGAGGATGAACCGATGTGACGATGAACCGTTGTGAGGATGAACCGATGTGAGGATGAACTGATGTGAGGATGAACTAATGTGAGGATGAACCGATGTGAGGATAAACCGATGTGATAATGAACCGATGTGAGGATGAACCGATGTGAGGATGAACCGATGTGAGGATGAACCGTCGTGAGGATAAAACGATATAAGGATAAAACGATGTGAGGATGAACCGACGATGTGAGGATGAACCGCCGTGAGGATGAACCGCCTTGAGGATGAACCGCCTTGAGGATGAACCGCCTTGAGGATGAACCGATGTGTGGATGAACGGATGTGAGGATGAACCGATGTGAGGATGAACTGATGTGAGGATAAACCGATGTTAGGATGAACCGCCTTGAGGATGAACCGATGTGTGGATGAACGGATGTGAGGATGAACCGATGTGAGGATGAACTGATGTGAGGATAAACCGATGTTAGGATGAACCGATGTGAGGATGAACCGAGGTGAGGATAAACCGATGTGTGGATGAACCGCCGTGAGGAAGAACCGATGTGAGGATGAACCGCCATGAGGAAGAACCGAGGTGAGGATCAACCGAGGTGAGGATAAACCGATGTGTGGATGAACTGATGTGAGGATGAACCGATGTGAGGATGAACTTATGTGAGGATAAACCGATGTTAGGATGAACCGCCGTGAGGATGAACCGATGTGAGGATGAACCGCTGTGAGGATAAACCGATATGAGGATGAACTGCAGTGAGGATAAACCGATGTTAGGATGAACCGGTGTGAAGATGAACCAATGTAAGGATGAACCGATGTGAGGATGAACCGATGTGAGGATGAACCGATGTGAGGATGAACCGTTGTGAGGATGCACCGATGTGAGGATGAACTGATGTGAGGATAAACCGTTGTGAGGATGAACCGATGTGAGGATGAACTGATCTGAGGATGAACTGATGTGAGGATGAACTAATGTGATGATAAACCGTGGTGAGGATGAGCCGATGTGAGGATGAACCACCACGAGGAAGAACCGATATGAGGATAAACCGATGTGAGGATAAATCGCCGTGAGGATCAACCGATGTGAGGATCAACCGCCATGAGGATCAACCGTATGAGGATCAACCGCCGTGAGGATCAACCGATCTGAGGATCAACCGCCGTGAGGATCAACCGATGTGAGGATCAACCGCCATGAGGATCAACCGATGTGAGGATAAACCGCCGTGAGGATCAACCGATGTGAGGATCAACCGCCGTAAGGCTGAACCTCATGGTGAGGACGTTACGCAATGAAAATACATTCGCCCATCGGAAGGACGCTAGTCAAACAGGTTGACATGTCCCAACTATTCTGTAACTTTGTCGGTACATGCATATGTGCGCCGTCTCTTGGTCGATTCAATAAGATAAGCTATATAAAGGAAGGCAATACGTTGAAAAATAGAATGTACAATGCAAAAAGACAAAAGCACCACTGTGAGAGTCAAAGCAATGGTCTAGACATTCTAGGCACTCTTGTTCGCTCTTTCAGAAAACCATAAATATCGCAATATCCCAAAGTACACTTTTCCAATCCCGACTCACAGCCATAGCTAAAGATAAAAAGATTAGTAGTTCAAAGATGGATCCATATTAGTGACGTAATCTGCGTAACCTGACGTAACCTGGTCAAATCTAAACGCTGATACCAGATGTAACTTGGAGTCCCCTTCGGTCTATTTGGTAGTCACTCGGCCTTAACATGCATGTACTCCACCGTTTACAGCAATGTGAACGTCTTGCAAACATTTGTCTCAGTTGACGTCCCCTTCAAAGTGTCATACCGTCGCAGTGGGTATCGAAATCCGTTGACTCAACTGTTAGGATCCCCGGGGTAATCCGTTACCACTTGATCTATGGCGACATCTGATTTATTTATAAATGGCGAGATTCTAGGAGGCAGACAGTACAAGGATCAATTGCGTTAAGTCGACCATTTCATCCCTATTTCTACCTTGTGTAGTAGACTCTACATGGTACCAGAAACATCGAGAGGTTGCATAGACAGCTTTCTTCTGAGATGATTAAAAGTGAGAAACTGAAACTCTCCGTTTTTTAATCACAGTTTATTACTTTCATGTATTTAGATGATTTAATTAATATTCTTGTTGGAAAATTCTTCAAAATTTCATCATCGGCCTTTGATGATTTTGTTTATGTCATCAACTTTTATACCGCATTTTATAATTGACACGTAAAATACCAGTCAATTAGAAATTTTAACTAGCGGAATTCAATCATACTGAAACGCCTATATTTTAAAACACTAAAACACACTATAATAACCAGAGAAATAAGGGGCATATCATTTAGACGTTTATACCCAATCATAAGTTGTTGTAATAAACCACAACCCATGATATTTCATTACGTTGAACTAGCAGAATTCAGTCATACTGAAACGTCTCTATTTTAAAACACTAAAATGCACTAAAATAACCAGAGAAACAAGGGGCATATCTTTTAGACGTTTATACCCAATCATAAGTTGTTGTAATAAACCACAACCCATGATATTTCATTAATTTGAAGACAGACATGGGTCTCTATTGGTATACCAGAGCAGGTTAAACTGGGTTAGCAAGTTAACGTGTAATTGTTTATAGGATCTTTAGCATCTTCTCTAGCCAAGATAAAATCTGCATGTCCCCATTCTGTGTTTTACCTTGGCGGACAACTACACTTGAACCCGTAAATCGAACAGCTCGTTTTGATTGCACGCGAGTAAAACTTCTCGCAGCTAATCAAATCCTCGGGCGCTTACACTGAAAATAACATAATGGCGGCTGTGTATACCTTGAACTTTTGTTTAACGAGATGCTGATTGGCCAAGACCCTGTAAGTCTAGGAAAGACAACTCTTACATTCTCACCAGTGGGCGCTGTTCGATTTACGGGTTGGAGTAGAGTAGTCCGCCAAGGTAAAACACGGAATGGGGACACGAAGATTTTAACTTGGCTTGCGAAGATGGATCTTTAGTTTACTTTTGCTCGATCCAGTACCTCTCTACCACTAAGAATGTATCAGAAATAAGATATGTTTTCTACTACTTTCATATAAAAAATGGTACAAGCTGATAAGAGCTCTTTCGATCGGGAGTCTGTCCCATTCAAATAAACACTGAAGCCAAACAATATTCACTAAAGCAGACGACATTCAACAGAACGAGGCATCGGCACGCGCGTCAATCGAACGCTTTCCATCCCGGGACATAACGAACTATTTGCAAACAAGTTCATTTTTTTCTTCATTTCTATTCTGTAGATAATCGATGAGAAAGAGGAAAAGAATTAGCAGCGTATGTTAGCCGGTCTTAAGCCCATTCTCAGTTGAGAGAGCAGGGACCGAAATTTGAAAGGATTGTTTCATTGACGATAAAAGCTCCTTTTGGTCGGTTAGCACGTTTCTGGACGATCAGTCCCAAAGAAATGTCCTACATCCCCAGCAAAACTATTTTCCATCTCTGGTAAATGATTCGGAGAAATATGCCAGTTGTGTCCGAAGTCCCTGGAGATAATTAAACGACAGACCGACTACCTGACTCCAAACAATACTGACTTCTGTTTCCATTTCAACAAGCGGCAGGGTAATTCTCCAGAATACTAGCTAAAGATCCAAGCTAGCTTTTGTAGCATTTTTTTCGGAAATTAAAAACATTCACAGCTTAAGCGCAATACGCATTATAGACAATCTTGCAAAGAAAAGTGAATCCATTTACCATGTGAAGTTTTCGTCGTGAACGAACGAAACACATAAGACGAGAATGACTTGGATACTAAGTACGAGTAAAACTAAATTTGTGTTACTTTTTGGAGTTGACGTCAGTGACAGATAGGTTATAAAATATTAGAATTGACG
Source organism: Lepidochitona cinerea (assembly GCA_963971465.1). NCBI lineage: Eukaryota > Metazoa > Mollusca > Polyplacophora > Chitonida > Tonicellidae > Lepidochitona > Lepidochitona cinerea. The sequence goes on from OZ020565.1 coordinate 4,524,965, forward strand.
TCAATGGCGGATAGGTTATAAAATATTAGAGTTGACGTCAATGACAGATAGTTTATAAAATATTAGAATTGACGTCAATGATGGATGGGTTGTAAAATGTTAGAATTGACGTCAATGATGGATGGGTTATAAAATATTAGAATTGACGTCAATGACGCATAGGTTATAAAATATTAGAATTGACGTCAATGATGGATTGGTTATAAAATATTAGAATTGACGTCAATGACGCATAGGTTATAATATATTAGAATTGACGTCAATGATGGATAGGTCATAAACTGTTAGAATTGACGTCAATGATGGATGGGTTGTAAAATGTTAGAATTGACGTCAATGATGGATGGGTTATAAAATATTAGAATTGACGTCAATGACGCATAGGTTATAAAATATTAGAATTGACGTCAATGATGGATAGGTTATAAAATATTAGAATTGACGTCAATGACGCATAGGTTATAAAATATTAGAATTGACGTCAATGATGGATAGGTTATAAAATGTTAGAATTGACGTCAATGATGGATAGGTTATTAAATATTAGAATTGACGTCAATGATGGATAGGTTATAAAATATTAGAATTGACGTCAATGACGCATAGGTTATAAAATATTAGAATTGACGTCAATGACGCATAGGTTATAAAATATTAGAATTGACGTCAATGATGGATAGGTTATAAAATATTAGAATTGACGTCAATGACGCATAGGTTATAAAATATTAGAATTGACGTCAATAATGGATAGGTTATAAAATGTTAGAATTGACGTCAATGATGGATAGGTTATTAAACATTGTAATTGATGTCAATGACAGATAGGTTATAAAATATTAGAATTGACGTCAATGATGGATGGGTTGTAAAATGTTAGAATTGACGTCAATGATGGATGGGTTATAACATATTAGAATTGACGTCAATGACGCATAGGTTATAAAATATTAGAATTGACGTCAATGATGGATAGGTTATAAAATATTAGAATTGACGTCAATGACGCATAGGTTATAAAATATTAGAATTGACGTCAATGATGGATAGGTTATAAAATGTTAGAATTGACGTCAATGATGGATAGGTTATTAAATATTAGAATTGACGTCAATGATGGATAGGTTATAAAATGTTAGAATTGACGTCAATGATGGATAGGTTATTAAATATTAGAATTGACGTCAGTGACAGATAGGTTATAAAATATTAGAATTGACGTCAATGGCGGATAGGTTATAAAATATTAGAGTTGACGTCAATGACAGATAGTTTATAAAATATTAGAATTGACGTAAATGGCGGATAGGTTATAAAATATTATAATTGACGTCGATGACGGATAGGTTATAAAATATTAGAATTGACGTCAATGATGGATGGGTTGTAAAATGTTAGAATTGACGTCAATGATGGATGGGTTATAAAATATTAGAATTGACGTCAATGACAGATAGGTTATAAAATATTAGAATTGACGTCAGTGATGGATGGGTTGTAAAATGTTAGAATTGACGTCAATGATGGATGGGTTATAAAATATTAGAATTGACGTCAATGACGCATAGGTTATAAAATATTAGAATTGACGTCAATGATGGATAGGTTATAAAATATTAGAATTGACGTCAATGACGCATAGGTTATAAAATATTAGAATTGACGTCAATGATGGATAGGTTATAAAATATTAGAATTGACGTCAATGACGCATAGGTTATAAAATATTAGAATTGACGTCAATGATGGATAGGTTATAAAATGTTAGAATTGACGTCAATGATGGATAGGTTATTAAATATTAGAATTGACGTCAATGATGGATAGGTTGTAAAATATTAGAATTGACGTCAATGATGGATGGGTTATAAAATATTAGAATTGACGTCAATGACGCATAGGTTATAAAATATTAGAATTGACGTCAATGATGGATAGGTTGTAAAATATTAGAATTGACGTCAATGATGGATGGGTTATAAAATATTAGAATTGACGCCAATGACGCATAGGTTATAAAATATTAGAATTGACGTCAGTGACAGATAGGTTATCAAATATTAGAATTGACGTCAATGACGGATAGGTTATAAAATATTAGAATTGACGTCAATGACGGATAGGTTATAAAATATTAGAATTGACGTCAGTGACAGATAGGTTATCAAATATTAGAATTGACGTCAATGACGGATAGGTTATAAAATATTAGAATTGACGTAAATGACGGATGGGTTATAAAATATTAGAATAGACGTCAATGACGGATGGGTTATAAAATATTAGAATTGACGTCAATGACGGATGGGTTATAAAATATTAGAATATACGTCAATGACGGATAGGTTATAAAATATTAGAATTGACGTCAATGACGGATAGGTTATACAATATTAGAATTGACGTAAATGACGGATGGGTTATAAAATATTAGAATAGACGTCAATGACGGATAGGTTATAAAATATTAGAATTGACGTCAACGACGGATAGGTTATAAAATATTAGAATTGACGTAAATGACGGATGGGTTATAAAATATTAGAATTGACGTCAATGACGGATAGGTTATAAAATATTAGAATTGACAGGAACATTCCGAATAACAGAGGACATTCTCCTTAAATAATTGATAAAATCATTTTGAATCCAGGCTAAATCCATTCAACATTGTTAATAATTCAGTTTCTATATGCCAGAAAGCCGATCTGTAATCGTTAACAGTATTAGATAAATCTGCCGGTTACAAACGGAATGGTTTATTAATGGTAATCCATCATGAGTTATGTAACAATATTATTAAGGCAAACAAGTTTCAGCATGAAACATTGTGAATATTCTGCTAAACGGCTGTCTGTAAAATATCTAACATGCAATACAAACTCGGAATATTTGTACGAAATGCATGTATGAAACATCAAATTTTCCTGTGTAAAAAGAAAAATGAAAACCCCGACCTTAATGTAAGATTGTTTGATTGATTCATGTTTTATGTCGCACTCAAGATTATTTCACTTATATGACAGCGTTGCCAGGTTTAGTGGGGGATGACGGCTCATTGCCCCGAGGAAACCCCCGACCTACGGGAGTACCAGGCAACTCTTCCACATACCTTAATGTTAGAGAAATTCCTTTAAGAGCATCTTAACTTTAATCGATAGAGCGTAAGGGTCGTCCATTTTGGTTGGCCCTAACTGACACGTGATAAATCTTGATCGAGTCACCTCAGCCTGTAAACAACATCCTTGGTTTAAATCCATCCATTACTTTAGTCTGATTGAGAATCTCGTTAATTCAGGTCTTTTAAAGATAGCCTTTTACGTTTAGATTTTAACACATTCATTAGCCTAGAACAACATCTGAATGAATCTGAGCGACAGCTTAAAATTTCTTACATTTTGCTGTCGGTTTTCAAAAAGCACTTAAGAAAATACAGCGAATTTTATCTTCATGAAAATCCGTCCGAATCGACGCGCCAAGAAGCTAAAACAACCAGCCATTCATGAAAATCCGCCGTCTCACGGCTTTCGGAGTCTAGGCACTCTCGTATAACCTTGGGGTCGTCACCTTCAAAATGTTTGACGGATTGGAGCCATGTTGTTAAATTTAAAATTGTTCATTTCAAATTTCAAAAAATTCTTGAAATTGTCTTTAATTTACACAGCCTATTTGACATATTATGACGTCATTGCGTTAACATTTATGAACTTTATCTGCCTTCTAACATACTTTCTCTCGTATTAGCATGGGGCAGATATCCTTAAATTTGGAAAGGGCAGCAGACAGAGAGAGATAACTGCTAATTAATTTGCATTGACCAGTTGTTATTTCAAATAAAATACAATAGGATGCTTTTCCAAGGAACCTAATCTCAGAAAAGGTAAAAGTTTCGTTTTTGCAAAAGAGAAGTATCCGAGTTCCATTAGTTCCACTGATTAGCTTAACGTAATACACAAGTAGTGTTAGCCCGAAAAACGACAGTTTCATATTGACTCAATATTTCAGAATTTATTATACCATTTATTAATGCCGAAGTTAACATTTCATCCATCATAATGAGGTAAAAGTTTCAGTCCTGTTTAGAAATAATCCTGTATTTTTATCGGGACGTCGCTAAATGATACAGTTGTGCTGGAGATAGATCATAACGACGGACAACGTTGACTGCTGTGTCACGGGATTTACATTCCGTATCATTACACCTTTCTGGAATTTTGTAAAGACCTGGTGAGATGACGTCATTGGACGGCATGTATAAAAATGCGCTAGTAGATTGTCATTTTTCACCTGTAAATCTATGTCCTTGTACGTGGGTAGGTATTTTAGGATTAAACTTGAAGGTAATTCCTTGAAAAAAAGAACAATTTTCTGAAGTTTATTAAAGACTTTAGAGTAAACGTCAATACAAAACGCTATAAGTTACATTTCGGCAACAAAGCAGCTCACCTAATTCCGTCAGCGGTGTTTGTTCAAATCTTGATGCATTTTTATATCATAAGTAGAATTTTTCCATGACATTTTATCGGATGACACAATCACGTATTCAACGATATATTCGATAACGTTAATGCGACAGCTAGACTTCTTGTTTTCTTACCGTTAAGCCTTGTTTGATAAAAAGGAAACATGGAATAAAATGAATATGTGTAGAACAAAAAGTGTATATGTAGGCCAAATCAAGACACGTTTTATTACAAACAGGCAGGGCCAACATCCTAGCCAAGTTGACAAGAGAAACTTTTGAATGCGAATTATTTCAAACAAGAAAGCAGGATCGGTTGCTAGTTATATTCTAAAAGCCTTCTGTTGTTCATGGGATAATAAGTTAAGTTCATGACACGCAAATGTCTTAACCAATAGAAAGAAAATCTGGACTACAAATGGACATAGCGAGGTGATATGGATAGGACTTCAACGGTATGCTATTGTCTTCTACACGACAATGTTTTCCATGTTGCCAATACAACGATAGGACAAACACGAAGTACATTGTGTTTGAAGTAGGCTTGGATTGCTTAACGATGATATTTGACTGGGGGATAATACACATGTGGCCTGTCTAGTCTATCATATAAAGATATCATCAATTTATAGACTGGCAGAAATAGACACGAACCAATTGCCTTTTGTTTCGAAGACATTGATTTCAAACAATACAAAATCGGTTTCTTTATGAACACACAATTCGCAGCAATTAGGCACGTATATTTCCCCACACAATTGACTATTGTGGTACAGTTTGTCGGAATAACGGTCACAATCTCTGTCTATTATATTTATGAACACTAAAACACACGGGCACAGGGAAAATCTTCTTGTCTAAAATAACCACGGAGACAAGTTTCTAATTGTGTTAAAAAGAGGTATATCATTTAGACCTTTATACCCCATCATAAATTGTTGTATCGCACACGGTATGCTAGAAGCTTTTCGGATTGGTTGTCCTTTCTCAATAGCCGCAGAAACAAGTCTGTCTATTATATATATGCCCCCTTTTACCACAATAAGAAACTTGTCTCCATGATTATTCTAGACAAGACGATTTTCCCTGAGCTCGTGTGTTATAGTGTTCAAACATACATCTAGAGCATAACTTTTAACTGTGTTAACAATGTGAATAAAATAGATAGTTTTATCTGATACGACTTCAACATCGTTCGTGTTCGATTTAATCAGACCTACTATAGCCAACTGGATTAGACAAGATGGAATGAAAGAAAAACGATTCAGTTTTCCAAGGACACGAACCCGGCATGTACTATTGGAAAGACGCGTGCCTCCAAAAAGACAAAATTAATGTAGGAAAACGCCAGGCTGAGTTTCATGAGTTTCACCGAACAGAAAAGGTTCTTAACGCGATGGAAATGCTTTATATGCGAAATGATTTATCAGATCTACAAATCGTTTACTCGAAGGTATCATTTTTATGATACACGTTTGATTTCCTTCGAGATATAGAATTTCAAGTCTCAAAACCAAGTTTCCACTTTTGTAATTTTCTATTAAAGACTAAAAATATCAAAATTCCACTAATGACACTAATAGGCCTCCGTACCTATGTCCCATTTACCGTAGATAGAGGCTCGTAAATTTGTACGAAAATAAAACAAAGAAAATAGATGACGACCCAATGACGCACAATCTGTCAGTAAATTTCTATAAACATTCACATAGATGGCAGAGAAAAGACAAGCGAGCGTAAGTCACATAAATATGCAGAGCCCGGAGGAGTCATACATGATGTAACATTAATTGGTCTGGTAGGCAACGTAGATGCATGTAGTAACGCGATTTGATCACGTGGAAGGACGATAACTTAGGAGTCTTATTAACGCACACGTTGATGGTGCTGTGGTTGTTGCCCAGGGAATGTAGACGAAAGTGTATAATACAAACACTAAAGAAAGGGGATTTGAGCAAAGTAGTATAATAGAATGCATGTTTTGCGGACACGATAACGCCATACTCTGGGACCCGGGTTCGATTCCCGTTTCAGGCGTCACCAAAAATCGGTAGAAGAATTCCTGCCATTTTTCAAGAAAGTGTAGTCATCCCCCTCTTCGTCCCCCCAACCCCCCAAAAAATAATAACGAGAATAGTGTTATATTCACTTTCTAAAATTCAGTGAGTAATTAAACTCAAGTTTTGAGTTCAACAAAAGGGAAAATATAATCAGTATAATATCGCTTAGCATAAGGTTAATTTAAAGACATATCTATTGACCTCTTTTAAGTCTGCATCGATTTTTCGCTTCCAGGAATGTGGTGGTTGAACTAATATCTTTCATGGCACGGGTATTTCTATTTGCGGAATTAGCAAATCGTTTGAATAGTTGGTTAAATGTGACGGATGTCGAGTCGTCCAACTGTCAACAAGGGTATGGGTTTAGAAACGACAGGGAGAGAATTCGGAGAAAATCGATACAGTATTATCGACCAGTTTCCTGGAATATGCAAAGCCAAAGTCTTTGACTGACGGCACAGAGAGCTGAGGGCAGATGTATATAGCAATTTCCCCTGGTTCTGTCAAGACACCATGTGGTTTTAGAGACAAGCGTCAAATTAACGATGAAATACGACGATCGTTCCCTTCCCTGATCTGTCTCCTGTCAACATAATAACATAGAAGTATCGGGTCACTAAACGCCTCACCTATAAACACCATCGGTTCGTTAGCTCTTTGACGTTTCCTGCCCGATTTCTCAGAAACGCTTGCTTTTATATTGATTCTTGCCATCTATGCCACAATATTCACCAAACACAAAGTAAAAAAGAAAAAAAAAATCAAAGATCCTCGATGGTTTTGTTGAAATTAATCTTTAGTTAGTGAATGTTTTGTTGAATAATGTGAATAAATAAGATATTTTTATTCTATACGACTTCAACTTCCTTCGTGTTCGATTTATTCAGACTTACTTTAGCCAACCGGATTAGACAAGATGGAATGAAAGAAAAACGATTCAGTTTTCCAAGGACACGAACCCGGCATGTACTATTGGAAAGACGTGTACGTGAAGGATACGAAGATTCCCCCCAAGCCACAAATAGAACCGTGCATGCAGTGTTCGTATCCTTCGGGAACCTTTCCACCGTGGAGAAAACCTTTCTCCGTTGTGTAAACATTTCCACCGAGCAGGACAGGTTCTTATCGCGGTGGAAATGTTTTATATGCGATTTATCAGATTGCATGCGTTTTTCAAATTTGTCTACAAATCGTTTTACTTGAAGGTAGGATTTTTATGATACACGTTTGATTTTCTTCGAGATACAGTATTTCTCGTCTCAAAACCAAGTTTTCACTAAAAATACCGCAAATATCAAAAGTCCACAAATGGCACCAATAGGCCTCTGTACCTATGACGCAAAATGTGTCACCCAAAATCGGTAGATGATTTTCTGCCATTTTTCAAGAAAGTTTAATCCCCCCTGCAACAAAACAAAAGAATAACGAGAATATTGTTATATTCACTTTCTAAAATTCACTAAGTAATTAACTCAAACTTTTCAGTTTAACAAAAAGGGAAAATAGAATCAGTAATATCGCTTATCATAAGGTTAATTTGAAGACCTCTATATCTATTGACCTGTAGTTCAGCCTGCATCGACTTTTCGCTTCCAGGAATGTGGTGGTCGAACGAATATCTTTCATAGCACGGGTATTTCTATTTGCGGAATTAGCTAATCGTTTGAATAGTTGGTTAAATGTGACGGATGTCGAGTCGTCCAACTGTCAACAAGTGTATGGGTTCAGAAACGACAGGGAGAGAATTCGGAGAAAATCGATACAGTGTTATCGACCAGTTTCCTGGAATATGAAAAGCCAAAGTCTCTGAGTGACGGCACAGAGAACTAAGGGCAGATGTATATAGCAATTTCCCCTTGTTCTGTCAAGACACCATGTGGTTTTAGAGACAAGCGTCAAATTAACGATGAAATACGATGATCGTTCCCTTCCCTAATCTGTCTCCTGTCAACATAATAACATAGAAGTATCGGGTCACTAAACGCCTCACATATAAAAACATCGGTTCGTTAGCTCTTTGACGTTCCCTGATCGATTTCTCAGAAACGCTTGCTTTTATATTGATTCTTGCAACCTATGCCACAATATCCACAAAACAAAGCAAAAAAAAAAAAAGAAACATAAATAAAATATTCTCGATGGAATGTTGAAATTAATTTTTAGTTAGTGAATGTTTTATTACATTTCCGCTTGCCCTTATGGACATGCTGGTACAAACTATATAAACGGTACACTTATAACATACATTATTTTCGATTTTACCATTATTATTTCCTGGGTTTTTCAATAAGTCTTAAATAATTTATCTTCTTATATCACAAAGCTTCATGGGTAATCGGGATTGCTATTTGTTGAGGATCAAGTTTAGTAACTTCTAGAGTGCTTGAGAAATATCTGACCAAAACATCTACGCAAAAGCCCCAAGTTTACAAAGGAGATATCTGGGTAGTTTTGCAAGTTCTCGACAAAACCGGAAGAGAAATTATTCTCGCAGAGGACTTCCGGTTCTTCATGACGACGATGGGTGAGAAGATGACTTCTGATGCAGTTGATGAGATTGTGAAGGAAGCAGACAGAGATGGTACAGGACTTATACGATATGAAGGTTGGATGTTCACTGGAGGGTTTTCCGTTTCGTTCTCTCTTTATAACCATGGTGAATTATTGGTTGATTGATTGACTGATTGATTGTTTTACGCCACGCTCAAAAGTGTGTACATGACGGCGTTGCTAGGTTTAGTGGAGGTGTTAGTTGGGGGGGGGGGGGGGGCGGGCTTGTGAGGATAGGTTATAAAATATTAGAGTTGACGTGAATGACGGATATGTTATAAAATATTAGAATTAACGTCAATGGCAGATAGAGTATAAAATATTAGAATTAACGTCAATGGCAGATAGAATATAAAATATTAGAATTAACGTCAATGACGGATAGATTATAAAATATTAGAATTGACGGATAGGTTGCAAAATATTATAATTGAAGTCGATGGAGGACATGTAGACATTTTTCATGACATTTTGGTGGATGACACAATCACGTATTGCACGATATATTCGATAACGTTAATGCGACAGCTAGACTTCTTGTTCTCTTAAAGCTAAGCCTTGTTGGTTAGTATGCATTATGGAATAAAATGAATATGTATAGAACAAAAATTATCAATGTAGACCAAATCAAGACACGTTTTATTACAAACAGGCATAGCCAAGTGTACAAGATACATTTTTGAATAGGCGTCTGACACTAAACTATCCGTTTGTATAAAACAAATACTTGTCATCAAAGAACAACACTTTGGACATTTGTACTTGCTACATTGTGTGTTCGTGGCATAATTTGTTAAGTTGATGGCACGCAGATGTCTTAACCAATAGAGAGACAATCTGGAATACAAATGAACATAGGGAGATGACATGGATAGGACTTCAACGGTATGCTATTGTCTTCTACACGGCAATGTTTTCCATGTTGCCAATACAACGTTAGGACAAACACGAAGTACATTGTGTTTGAAGTAGGCTTGGATTGCTTACTGGTGTTCTTTGACTGGGTGATAATACAGATGTGGCCTGTCTAGTCTACCATATGAAGATATCATCACTTTATAGACGGGCAGAAATAGACACGTTCCAAATGGCTTTTGTTTCGAGGACGTTGATTTCAAACAATACAAAATCGGTTTCTTTATGAACACACAATTGGCAGCAATTAGGCACGTATATTTCCCCACACAATTAACTATTGTGGTACAGTTTTTCATAATAACGGTCACAATCTCTTTCTACTTTATATATGCCCCTTTTTAACACAATATGAAACTTGTCTCCATGATTATTCTAGACAAGACGATTTTCCCTGTGCCCGTGTGTTTTAGTGTTCAAACATATATCAAGAGCATAAATTTTAACTGTGTTAACAATGCTAATTAAATAAGATAATTTTATTCTATACGACTTCAACTTCCTTCGTGTTCGATTTAATCAGACTGACTTTTTCCAACCGGATTAGACAAGATGGAATGAAAGAAAAACGATTCAGTTTTCCAAGGACACGAACCCGACATGCACTGCTGGAAAGACGTGTACCTCTCAACCCAATAAGACAAACTCCATGTAAGAAAGAGTCAGACGGAGTTTCCCGAAGGATACGAAAATTCCACCCATGCCACAGATAGGACTGTGCATTCCGTGTTCGTATCCTTCGGGAACCTTTCCGCCGTGGAGAAAACTTTTCTCCGTCGAGTAAACATTTGCACCGAGCAGAAAAGGTTCTTATCGCGGTGGAAATGTTTTATATGCGATTTATCAGATTGCCGAATTTCTCTACAGCTCGTTTTGCTGTAGGGTATGATTTTTATCTTACACGTTTCATTTCCTTCGAGATATAGAATTTCTTGTCACAAAAGCAGGTTTCCACTTGTGTAAATTTCTGTTAAAGACTAAAAATATTGGAAATATAAAAATTCCACTAATGGCACCAATAGGCCTCGGTACTTATGTCATATTCACCGTAGATAGAGACTCGTAAATTTGTACGAAAATATAACAAAGAAAATAGATGTCGACCAAATGATGCAAAGTGTTTCAGTAAATTTCTATAAACATTCACATAGATGGCCGAGAAAAGACAAGCGAGCGTCCGGAGGGGTCATACATGATGTGATATTAGTTGGTCTGATTGGCAACACAGAAGCGTGATTTTATCACGTCGAAGGACGATCATTTAGGAGTCAACTCTTATTAACGTACACGTTGGTGGTGCTGTGGTCGTTGCCTAGAGAATGTAGACACGATGACGCCATGCTGTGGGACCCGGGTTCGATTTCCGTTTCGGGCGCCACCCAAAATCGGTAGAAAAATTTCTGCCATTTTTCAAGAAAGTGTAATCCCCCCAATTAAAAAAAAAGTGACGAGTATGACACGTCTTTTCAGCAGTGCATGCCGGGTTCGTTACTTTCGTGAAACTCAGTCTGACGTTTTCCCACATGAATTTTGTCTTTGAGGCGTTGAGAGGTACACGTCTTTACAGCAGCGCATGTCGGGTTCGCATCCTTCGGGAAACTCAGCCTGGCGTTTTCTCACATGAATTTTGTCTTTGAGGGGTTGAGAGGTACACGTCTTTAGAGCAGCACATGCCGGGTTCGTATCCTTCGGGAAACTCTGTCGATGGCGTTTATTTAATGGCTGTTGTCTTATCGGGTTGATTGGGAGGTACACGTCTTTTCAACAGCGCATGCCGGGTTGGTATCCTTCGGGAAACTCAGCCTGATGTTTTCCTACATGAATTTTGTTCTTTTGGTGTTGAGAGGTACACATCTTTCCAATAGCGCATGAACGACCTATGTGGGATGGTTGCCAGTTACCAACGGAAGGTCGTGGGTTTCCTCCGGGCGTAGAGCCCGGTTTCCTCCCACAATAAAACTGGCAACGCCGCCATATAAGTGAAAAAATCTTGAGCGCGGCGTAAAACACCAAACAATCAATCAACCAATAGCGCATGCCGAGTTCGTGCCCATTGAAAATTGAATCGTTTTTCTTTCATTCCATCTTGTCTAATTCGGTTGGCTAAAGTAAGTCCGATTAAATCGAACACGAAGGAAGTTGAAGCCGTATAAGATAAAACTATCTTTTTCATTCACATTCTTAACACAGTTAAAATATATCCTCTATATATTATGTAGAAAGATTGTGACCGTTATTATGAAAAACACGCGAGCACAGGGAAAATCTTCTTGTCTAGAACAATCATCGAAAAACAAGTTTCTTATTGCGTTAAATAGTAGAGAGAAAAATAGAGAGAAATGGTGACTGTTATTCTGACAAACTGTACCACAATAGTTAATTGTGTTGGAAAATATACGTACCTAATTGCTGCGAATTGTGTGTTCATAAAGAAACCGATTTTGTATTGTTTGAAATCAATGTCCTCGAAACAAAAGCCAATTGGTTCGTGTCTATTTCTGCCCGTCTATAAATTGATGATATCTTCATATGGTAGACTAGACAGGCCACATGTGTATTATCCCCCAGTCAAATATCACCAGTAAGTAATCCAAGCTTACTTCAAACACAATGTACTTCGTGTTTGTCCTATCGTTGTAGTGGCAACATGGAAAACATTACCGTGTAGAAGACAATAGCATACCGTTGAAGTCATATCAATGTCATCTCGCTATGTTCATTTGTATTCTGGAAATTCTCTCCATTGGCTAAGACATTTGCTCTCATCAACTTAACAAATTATCCCATGAACACACAATGTCCAGAGGGTAGTTTTTTTAAGACGAGTTTTTAAAGTTTGTTCGTCTAATAAAGATAAAGGTTTATAGCTGTGATGTAGGTTTCATGAGAGTAAATTGTTGTATTCATAATGTAGGAAGCTTCCAATGACATATAAATTGTGTTTCTATGAGCTGTACATATGAACCATAGCATGTGATCAAATGGCATATTGTATACATATACTACTGTATAAATATCATTCACCTCTTTTAAACACTTTCGTATAGTAGATAACAAATTGTTCTATTCATCTCCCATGGTTAGACTGACAGTCCCTCAGTCCCATCGCCGAAGGTTTCCTCAGCCTCCCCCCCCCACCTCCACTAAACCTAGCAACGGCGTAAAACAATCAATCAGTCAATCAATAATTCCCCATGGTTATAAAGAAAAAGCAAAACAGAAAACCTTCCAGTGAGCTTCCACCGTCATATCGTATAAGTCCTGTACCATCTCTGTCTGCTTCCTTCACAATCTCATCAACTTCATCAGCAGTCATCTTCTCACCCATCGTCGTCATGAAGAACCGGAAGTCCTCTGCGAGAAGAGTTCCTCTTCCGGTTTTGTCGAGAACTTGAAAAACTACCAAGATAATCTTCTTCGTAAACTTGGGGCTAGATTCAAGATTCAAGATTTTATTGTACAAAACGTCACATTAACTTCGCGACAGAGTACAGAAACTGGGATGTAAAACCAACAAGGAAAATAACATTAAACAAATAGACACAATCAAGGTCGTTTAAAGATGACCAAACTATTAAAGTCTATAAAGATTAAATGAATAATATTAACAATTTTAGAAAGTTTAAATATGCCTATGTTGACCAGTCGAACAATGACTTTGAGATCAAATGGATAAGGTCAGGCTCCTTATTGCTTAGGATAAATGTAAATAGTGTGGATGTTTTGGCCAGGTATTTCTCAAACACTCTAGAAGTTACTAAACGCCATACTCTGGGGCCCGGGTTCAATTCCCGTTTCGGGCGTCACCCAAAATCGGTAGAAGAATTTCTGCCCAAGAAAGTGTAATGATCCCCCCCCCCCCCCCTAAAAAACGAGAAAAAATACACTAAGTAATTCACACTCATGTTTTGAGGTTAATTATAGGGACATATAATCAGTATAATATCGCTTATCATAACGTTAATTTGAAGACTACATCTATTTGAGTCTATACATCGATTTTTCGCTTCCAGGAATGTGGTGGTTGAACGAATATCTTTCATGGCACGGGTATTTCTATTGGCGGATTAGCAAATCGTTTGAATAGTTGGTTAAAAGTGACGGATGTCGAGTCATCCAACTGTCAACAAGGGTATGGGTTTAGAAACGACAGGCGGAGAATTCGGAGAAAATCAATACAGTGTTATCGACCAGTTTCCTGGAATATGAAAAGCCAAAGTCTTTGAGTGACGGTACAGAGAGCTGAGGGCAGATGTATATTGCAATTTCCCCTTGTTCTGTCAAGACACCATGTGGTTTTAGAGACAAGCGTCAAATTAACGATGAAATACGATGATCGTTCCCTTCCCTGATCTGTCTCCTGTCAACATAATAACATAGAAGTATCGGGTCCCTATCCTGTCAACATAATAACATAGAAGTATCGGGTCCCTAAACGCCTCACCTATAAAACATCGGTCGTTAGCTCTTTGGCGTTTCCTTCCCGATTCTTGCAACCTATGCCACAATATTCACCAAAACAAAGCAAAAAGAAAAAAAATCAAATATCCTCGATGGTTTTGTTGGAATTAATCTTTAGTTATTGAATGTTTTGTTACATTTCCATGACACTGAGGAACTGCCACTCTAACCGACTGAGCCACCCATGACCGAGTCATGGGAAATGAATAGATCAAGTTGTTATCTACAATTAGACAGGTAGGTGACGTCATCAAATGCTGGTACAATGTACAAGGTACATGAACATACAAGTTAGAAAAACAAATGTGAGTCTCAAAAGTTGAAAATAAAACAAAAAGTCTAGTCTGTATACTTTTTCAGGGCCCTTTTATTGGACTCTGCTTACTCGTTTTGGTTTGAACACAAAAATGGTTATGATTCATAAAAAAGCTTTGCAAAATGCTTTATGCAGCCTTGCAGATATAACAAAGGGTTCATATAGGAAGGCGGGGAATAAAACCTCGAAAGGTTTGTCTTATAACAGAAATTAAGATGCTATTCTTTACTGGGTAAACGTATTCACCATAACGTTAGGTGTTCAGTTGTCAGCAATGACGGATCGGTTTTAAAATATTAGAATTGACGACGAACATTCAAAATAGCAGAAGACATTCTCCTTAAATAATTGATAAAATCATTTTGAATCCAGGCTAAATCCATTCCACATTGTTAATAATTCAGTTTCTATATGCCAGAAAGCCGATCTGTAATCGTTAACAGTATTAGATAAATCTGCCAGTTACAAACGGGATGGTTTATTAATGGTAATCCATCATGAATTGTGTAACAATATTATTAAGGCAAACAGGTTTCAACATGAAACATTGTGAATATTCTGCTAAACGGCTGTCTGTAAAATATCTAACATGCAATACAAACTCGAAATATTTGTACGAAATTCATGTATGGAACATTCTAATTGCATGTATGAAAAGAAAAATGAAGACCCCGACCGTAAAGTTAGATTGTTTGATTGATGTTTTACGCCACATTCAATATTATTTCACTTATATGGCGGTGTTGCCAGCTTAATTGGCGGAAGAAACCGGGCTCATTGCCCGGCGGAAACCCCCGACCTTCGGGAGTACCTGGCAACTCTTCCACATACCTTAATGTTAAAAAATTCTCTTAAAAGCTTCCTAACTTTAATCGATAGAGCGCATGGGTCGTCCATTTTGGTTGGCGCTAACTGACACGTGATAAATCTTTATCGAGTCACCTCAGCCTGTAAACAACATCCTTGGTTTAAATCCATCCATTACTTTAGTCTGATTGAGAACCTTGTTAATTCAGGTCTGTTAAAGATAGCCTTTGACGTTTAGATTTTATCGGGACACATTCACTAGTCTAGAACAACATCTGAATGAATCTGAGCGACTGCTTAAAATTTCTTACATTTTGCTATCGGTTTTCACAAACCACTTGAGAAAATACAGCGAATTTTATCTTCATGAAATTCCTCCCGAATCGACGCGCCAAAAAGCTAAAACGACCAACCATTCATGAAAATCCGCCATCTTTCGGCTTTCGGGGTCAAGGTACTCTCGCATAACCTTGGGGTCGTCACCTTCAAAATGTTTGACGGAGCTTGAAGCCATGCTGTTAAATTACATTTGTCCATTTCAAATTTCAGAACTGCAAATTCTTTGTAAAAAATTGTTTTTACCTTACACAGCCAATTTAATACATTATTGCGTTAACATTTATGAACTTAATCTGCCTTCTAACATATTTTCTCTCGTATTAGCATAGGCGGATGCCACTATATTTGAACAGGCGCTCGGTTCATAAAGCAGTCGCATCGCAGACGAAGCGTAGTTGCCAATGGATACCATAGTGAAGAGATACGGAGTCATGGCAACTGCGATTGATCACACTTTACGACGGCTTCGTGAAACGACCCCTAGGGCAGACAGAGAAAGATTACATTGGCAAATTGTTTTTTTCTAAAAAAAAAAAAATACAATAGGATGCTTGTACAAGGAACCTAATCTCAGAAAAGGCAAAAGTTTCGTTTTTGTAAAACAGAAGTATCCGAATTCCATTAGTTCCACTGATTAGCTTATAATACACAAGTAGTGTCAACCCGAAAATCGACAGTTTCATATTGACTCAATATTTCGGCATTTATTATACCATTTATTAATGCCGAACTACAAGTGTATCAGAAGTTAATATTTCCTCTATCATAATGAGGCAAAAGTTTCAGTCATGTTTAGAAATAATTCTGTATTTTTATTGGGACGAACACTAAAACACATGGACACAGGGAAAATCCTTTTGTCTAAAATAACCATGGAAACAAGTTTCTAAATGTGTTAAAAAAAGGTATATTATTTAGACTTTTATACCTCATCATAAATTGTTGTAATAAACTACAAATGAACACAGCGAGATGATATGGATATGACTTCAACGGTATGCTATTGTCTTCTACACGGCAATGTTTTCCATGTTGTCAATACAACGATAAGACAAACATGAAGTACATTGTGTTTGAAGTAGGCTTGGATTGCTTACTGGGGTTATTTGACTGGGGATAATACAGATGTGGCCTGTCTAGTCTACCATATGAAGATATCATCACTTTATAGACGGGCAGAAATAGACACGAACCAATTGGCTTTTGTTTCGAGGACATTGATTCAAACAATACAAAATCGGTTTCTTTATGAACACACAATTGGCAGCAATTAGGCACGTATATTTTCCCACACAATTACCTATTGTGGTACAGTTTGTCAGAATAACGGTCACAATCTCTGTCTATTATATATATATACCCCTTTCTTAACACAATAAGAAACTTTTCTCCATGATTATTCTAGACAAGAAGATTTTCCCTGTGTCCGTGTGGTTTAGTGTTCAAACATATATATCTAGAGCATAAATTTCAACTGTGTGAATAACAATGTGAATAAATAAGATATTTGTATACTATACGACTTCAACTTCCTTCTTGCTTGATTTAATCAGACTTAATTTATCCAACCGGATTAGACAAGATGGAATGAAGGGAAAACGATTCGGTTTCCTGAACTACACTAACCTGGCATGTGCTGTTGGAAAGACGTGTACCTCTCAATCAACCCAATAAGACAAAATTAATGCAGGAAAACGTTAGGCTGAGTTTCCCGAAGGATACGAACCCGGAATGCACAGCTGAAAATACGCGTACGTCTTAATCAACCCAATAAGACAACGACCATTAAATAAACGCCATCGACCGAGTTTCCCGATTCAGTTTTCCAAAGACACGAACCCGGCATGTGCTATTCAAAAGGCGTGTACCTCTCAAACAAATAAGAAAAAATCCATGTAAGAACGTCAGACTGAGTTTCGGGAAGGATACGAAAATTCCCACCATGACACAACTAGGACTGTCCATGAACCTTTCCAACGTGGAGAAAACTTTTCTCCGTTGTGTAAACATTTCCACCAAGCAGAAAAGGTTCTTAACGCGGTGGAAATGTTTTACATACGATTCATCAGATTGCAGGATTTCTCTACAAATCGTTTTACTTGAAGGTATGATTTAAACGATACACGTTTGATTTTCTTCGAGATACAGAATTTCTCGTCTCAAAAGCAAGTTTCCACTTTTGTAAATTTCTGTTAAAGACTAAAAATACTGGAAATATCAAAATTCCACCAATGGCACTAATAGGCCTCCGTACTTATGTCCTATTCGCCGTAGATAGAGGCTCGTAAATTTGTACGAAAATAAAACAAAGAAAATAGATGACGACCCAATGACGCAAAGTGTGTCAGTTAATTTCTATAAACATTCACATAGATAGCTGAGAAAGACAAGCGAGGGTAAGTCGCAGAAAAAATAGAGCCGGGAGAAGTCATACATGATGTCATCATTAATTGGTCACCATTAATTAGTTATCATTAGGCAACAAAGATGCATGTAGTAGCGTGATTTTATCACATCGAAGGACAATAATTTAGGAGTCAACTCGTTGAAGGTGTTGTGGTTGTTGCCTAGGGAATGTGGACGAAAGTGTATAATAAAAACACTAGGGAAAGGGGATTTGAGTAAAGTAGTATACCAGAATGGATGTTTTGCGACGCGATAACGCCATACTCTGGGGCCCAGGTTCGATTACCGTTCCGGGCGCCCCCAAAAATCGGTAGAAGAATTCCTGCCATTTTTTCAAGAAAGTTTAATCATCCCCCGCTCCACCCAAACCCCCCCCCCCCCCCCCCCAAAAAAAAAAAATACTGTTATATTATTCACTTGCTAAAATACACTAAGTAATTAAACTCAAACTTTTGAGTTTGACAAAAGGGAAAATATAATCAGTATAATATCGCCAAGCACTTAAAGACCTCTATATCTATTGACCTCTATTTGAGTCAGCATCGATTTTTCACTTCCAGGAATGTGGTGGTTCGTTTGAATAGTTGGTTAAATGTGAAGGATGTCGAGTCATCCAACTGTCAACAAGGGTATGGGTTTAGAAACGACAGGGAGAGAATTGGGAGAAAATCGATACAGTGTTATCGACCAGTTTCCTGGAATATGAAAAGCCAAAGTCTCTGAGTGACGGCACAGAGAGCCGAGGGCTGATGTATATAGCAATTTCCCCTTGTTCTGTCAAGACAACATGTGGTTTTTGAGACAAGCGTCAAATTAACGATGAAATACGACGATCGTTCCCTTCCCTGATCTGTCTCCTGTCAACATAATAACGTGTAAGTATCGGGTCACTAAACGCCTCACCTATAAAAACTATCGGTTCGTTAGCTCTTTGACGTTTCCTGTCTGATTTCTCAGAAACCCTGGCTTTTATATTGATTCTTGCAACCTATGCCGCAATATTCTCCAAATTAAAGCAAAAAAAAAAAAAAAAAAGAGAAAAATAGAATATTCTCGATGGTTTTGTTGAAATCAATTTTTTCTAGTGAATGCCTTATTACATTTCCGTTTGTCTTTATGGACATGCTGGAACAAACTAAATAAACGGTACACTTATAAAATACATTATTTTCGATTTTACGATTATTATTTCCTAGGTTCTTTAACAAGTCTTAATTATTTTATCCTATATCACAAAGCTTTATGAGTAATCGTGATTGCTATTTGTTCTAGGTTCTAGTTTAGTAACTTCTAGAGTGCTTGAGAAATCTCCCAGCCAATACATCCACACAATAGCCCCAATTTTACGAAGAAGATTATCTGGGTAGTTTTGCAAGTTCTCGACAAAACCCGGAGAGAAATTATTCTCGCAGAGGACTTCCGGTTCTTCATGACGACGATGGGTGAGAAGATGACTGCTGATGAAGTTGATGAGATTGTGAAGGAAGCAGACAGAGATGGTACAGGACTTACACGATAAGCTCATGGGAAGGTTTTCCGTTTTGCTCTCTCTTTAAAAACATGGGGAATTATTGATTGATTGACTGATTGATTGTTTAACGTCACGCTCAAGATTGTTTATATGGTTGCTAGGTTTAGTGGAGGTGTGGGGTGGGGGTAGGGGGGCCTGAGGAAACCGGTTTCTTTGCGCGGAGGAAACTTCTCACCATCTACGAGTACCTGGCAACATTCGCCGATCGGGGAAAAAATCCTATCATTATTTTTTTTAATTTGGTTTGAGTGGTATTCGATCCCTTGCCGGATCTATGGAACTGAGGGACTGAGCCACCACCTATACAATTAGGCAGGTGGGTGATACAAGGTACTTGATCGTAAAAGTAGAAAAACAAATGTAAGTCTCAAAAGTTGAAAATAAAACAAAAAGTCTAGATTGTATATTTTTTCAGGGCCCTTTTATTGGACTCTGTTTGCTCCTCTTGGTTTGAACAGAAAAATGGTTACCATTTATAAAAATGCTTTATCCAACATAGCAGATATAACAAAGGGTTCATATAAGAAGGTGGGATTAAAACCTCGAAAGGTTTGTCTTATCCCAGACATTAAGATGATATTCTTTAGTGGGTATTCTCCATAATGTCAGGTGTCCAGTTGTCAATTATTGAAATTCCAGTATAAAAATAGCCCCAGTGAGCTTGTAAGGTGCCGTTAAACAGATCTACAAGCGATGGCGACATCTGCCGGCTAATGGAGTCTATGACTTGAGGGAATTAACTTCTTGAAGCCATTAAATATTTAAACGTTGAGTTTGGTCTTGTCAGCTCGTTCAGTAGATATACTGACTCTTCATTTTGAAAACCATGCACCGACGGAACGAGTTAAAGCTACAAGAAAAATGGCGCCCAAACAACAAAAACTGTAAGAAATGTTTGAAACTCTCTTTAAATGTCGGTTCCATACTAATGAGAAAAAATTAAAGCATCACCACGTAGTTAGTTGTTTGTGAACAACACGAGCTTTCGACACCTGTACCGATGTAACGATTGTTTGTTCCTCCTTAGCATAACTGTATTAAAAATTCACATTTTTTCTTTGCTGCTGATCTTTAATATTTGCTAATGTGTCAACGTATTATGAATTTACCTATTTGGAAATATCAAGTTCCTTTGAATGAAAATAGGCTGCTGGAAATAGTGATTTGAAGATGGAATATGCAACTTTTGAAATCGCCATTTGTAATTGTAGAAAAATCTAAGATTCATTGGACATAGTAATCAAGAATATCATTGTGGGTTTCCAGACAAAATGTAATATTGTGTCTGTAGTTTTGTTATATACAGTCAAACATGGACAAGCGACCACCTGTAAACAGCGCCCAACTGTCTTAAGCGGCCACACTACGACGCCCCCGAACAAAATCCCGTACTTAAGACACTGTATAGAGCGACCACCTGTCTAACGCGACCGCGACAAGCTGTGAAGCTGATAAAGTATACACAAACCCTGTATTAAACGACCAAAACTTGGTTCTATAATCGCTAAAACCCTCCACGTGGTCTTCAAAACAACAAAAAACACGGCTTTACCGCGCATGCTTAATCTCGCTGTAGCATGGAATTCACGATTGTCATAATAACTAAAGCCTACAATTAAAGCCGGACATGAGCCGTTTGTATTATACCTGTGAATTGCATTATACTAAACAGAATTGACAAAAAAACCATCTCGAATAAAATTACCAATAGATATATCGCGGTTGGGTTCCTTTTTAATCCTATACAAATCGTAGAGATATACAAAAATCAGTGAAATAAGTCAAAATGCAATCGCCTAAGACTGGCAAAGCCCTCATTGTTCATCAGAAAAGATGACAGGTTATCGAGATGTCGGTTGCATAAAACCTGGATTAAGAGACCATCTGTCTTAAGAAACCACTTTTCACGTTTCCCTTAGTTGGTCGTTTAAACCAGGTTTGACTGTACAATGAAATATCCATACGTTGGACCAAGGTTAATGTGGATATTTACGTACTCTCGTATTAGTACGTTTAAATTTTACATTGACCAGTTGTTATTTCAAATAAAATACAATAGGATGCTTTTCCAAGGAACCTAATCTCAGAAAAGGTAAAAGTTTCGTTTTTGTATAAGAGAAGTATCCGAATTCCATCAGTTCCACTGATTAGCTTAACGTAATACACAAGTAGTGGTAACCCGAAAAACGACAGTTTCATATTGACTCAATAGTTTGCCATTTATTATACCATTTGTTAATGCCGAAGTAAAAGAAGCTAACATTTCCTCTATCATAATGAGGCACAAGTTTCAGTCCTGTTTAGAAATAATTCTGTGTTTTTATTGGAATGTCGCTAAAGGATACAGTTGTGCTGGGGATAGATTATAACGACGGACAGCGTTGGCTGCTGTGTCACGTGATTTACATTGCGTATCATTATTGCTTTCTGGGATTTTGTAAAGACCTGGGGTCTATTTCTCAACACAATTACGCCCGTCGTAACTTTGCGCCTGGTCGTAACGTAATGTGGAAGGTATATGTTGCCATGACGTTATGACCAGGCGCAAAGTTACGTCGGTGTCTAGAAACAGCCCCCTGGTGAGATGATTTCATTGGACGGCAAGTATAATAATGCGCTAGTAGATTGGCATTTTTCACCGGTAAATCCATTTCCGTGTACGTGGGTAGGTATTTTAAGATTTATAAAACTTGATGGATATTCTTTGAAAAAAAAACAACATTTTTTTTAGTTTATTAACGGCGTTAGAGGAAGTGTCAATACAAAACGCTATAAGTTACATTTCGGCAACAAAGCTATTCACCTAATTCCGTCAGCGGTGTTTGTTCAAATCTTGATGCATTTTCGCATCATATGTAGACATTTGTCGGGACATTTTGGTGCATGACACAATCACGTATTCCACGATGTATTCAATAACGTTAATGCGACAGCTAGACTTCTGGTTTGCTTACCGCTAAGCCTTGTTTGATAAAAAGGAAACATGGAATAAAATGAATATGTGTAGAACAAAAAGTGTATATGTAGGCCAAATCAAGACACGTTTTATTACAAACAGGCAGGGCCAACATCCTAGCCAAGTTGACAAGAGAAACTTTTGAATGCGCATTATTTCAAACAAGAAAGCAGGATCGGCTGCTAGTTATATTCTAGAAGCCTTCTGTTGTTCATGGGATGATAAGTTAAGTTCATGACACGCAAATGTCTTAACCAATAGAAAGAAAATCTGGACTACAAATGAATATAGCGAGATGACATGGATATGACTTCAACGGTATGCTATTGTCTTCTACACGGCAATGTTTTCCGTGTTGCCAATACAACGATAAGACAAACACGAAGTACATTGTGTTTGAAGTAGGCTTGGATTGCTTAACGGTGATATTTGACTGGGTGATAATACACATGTGGCCTGTCTAGTCTACCATATGAAGATATCAACACTTTATAGACGGGCAGAAATAGACACGAACCAATTGGCTTTTGTTTCGAGGACATTGCAGTCAAACAATACAAAATCGGTTTCTTTATGAACACACAATTCGCAGCAATTAGGCACGTATATTTTCCCACACAATTACCTATTGTTGTACAGTTTGTCAGAATAACGATCACAATCTCTTTCTATTATATATATGCCCCTTTACAACACAATAAGAAACTTGTTTCCATGATTAGTCTAGACCAGACGATGTTCCCTGTGCCCGTGTGGTTTAGTGTTCAAACATATATCTAGAGCATAAATTCCAACTATATTAACAATGTGAATAAATAAGATATTTTTATTCTAGACGACTTCAACTTCCTTCGTGTTTGATTTCATCAGACTGACTTGAACCAACCGGATTAGACAAGATGGAATGAAGGAAAAACGATTCAGTTTTCCAAGGACACGAACTCGGCATGCACTGCTGGAAAGACGCGTACCTCTCAAACCCAAAAGACAAAATTCATGTTGGAAAATTATACAGACTGAGTTTCCCGAAGGATACGTACCCGGCATACACTGCTGAAAAGACGTGAACCTCTCAACCCAATAAGATAAAATTCATGTAAGAAAACGTCAGACTGAGTTTCACGAAGGATACGAACCCGGCATGTACTGTTGGAAAGATGTGTACCTCCCAACCCACTAAGACAAAATTCATGTAAGAAAACGTCAGACTGAGTTTCACGAAGGATACGAACCCGGCATGCACTGCTGAAAAGACGTGAACCTCTCAATCAACCCAATAAGACAAAATCCATGTAAGAAAACTTCAGACTGAGTTTCGGGAATGATACGAAAATTCCATCCATGCCACAAATAGGACTTCGCATGCAGTGTTCGTATCCTTCGGGAACCTTTCCACCGTGGAGAAAACTTTTCTCCGTTGTGTAAATATTTCCACTGAACAGAAAAGGTTCTTAACGCGGTGGAAATGCTTTATATGCGATTTATCAGATTGCACGCGTTTTTCGAATTTCTCTGCAAATCTTTTACTTGAAGGTGTGATTTTGTATGATACACGCTTGATTTCCTTTGAGATACAGAATCTCTCGTCACAAAACCAAGTTTCCACTTGTGTCAATTTCTATTAAAGACTAAAAATACTGGAAATATCAAAATTCCACTAATGGTACTAATAGGCCTCCATACTTATGTCCTATTCACTGCAGATAGAGACTCGTAAATTTGTACCATATTAAAACAAAGAAAATAGATGACGTCCCAATGACGCAAAGTATGTCAGTTAATTTCTATAAACATTCACATAGATAGCCGAGAAAAGAGTCATAAATGATGTAACATTAATTGGTCTGATAGGCAACAAAGATGCATGTAGTAGCGTGATTTTATCACGTCGAAGGACGATAAATTAGGAGTCAACTCATATTAACGTACACGTTGAAGGTGCTGTGGTTGTTGCCTAGGGAATGTAGACGAAAGTCTTTCAAAACACTAGGGAAAATGGATTTGAGCTAAGCAGTATAATAGAATGCATGTTTTGCGACACGATAACGCCATACTCTGGGGCCCGGGTTTGATTCCCGTTTTAGGCGTCCCCCAAAATTGGTAGAAAAATTTCTGCCATTTTTCAAGGAAGTGTAATCCCCCTTCCCTGCCCCCCCCCCCCCCCCCCCAAAAAAAAAGTAACGAGAATACTGTTATACTCACTTTCTAAAATAGCATACACTAAGTAATTGAAAATATTATCAGTAATATCGCTTATCATAAGGTTAATTTGAAGACGTCTATATCTATTGACCTCTGTTTGAGTCTGTATCGATTTTTCGATTCCAGGAATGTGATGATTGAACGAATATCTTTCATGGCACGGGTATTTCTATTTACGGAATTAGCAAATCGTTTGAATATTTGGTTAAATTTGAAGGATGTCGAGTCGTCCAATAACGTGTAAGTATCGGGTCACTAAACGCCTCACCTATAAAAACCATCGGTTCGTTAGCTCTTTGACGTTTCCTGTCCGATTTCTCAGAGACGCTTGATTTTATATTGATTCTTGTAAAATATGCTGCAATATTCACAAAAACAAATAAAAAAAGAAATAAAAAAGAGAAATATCAAATATCCTCGATGGCTTTGTTGAAATCAATTTTAAGTTAGAGAATGTTTTATGGACATGCTGGAACAGACTAAATTTGACGCGATAAACTTATAAAATACATTTTATTTGATTTTACGGGTAATATTTCCTAGGTTCTTCAACAGGTCTTAATTATTTTATCTTCCTAAAGGGGGAGATAACAAAAAATCACTTTAGGGTTCAGAAGAAGCGTACTAACTTTTCCTTTCCAACCATACCAAACACATATTTTGCGATTGTTTTACTCCCAACAGTGAAGTTAATAAAATTCCATAGTAAGAAAAACAATTTGGTCAAATTTAAAAATCTCCCATTTAAGCCTAGGTTAAATTCACCCTCTTCAAGGTCTTCGTAATTCACCAATATGGCACGCAGACCATTTTCTTGCTAGTCACATTTTCCTCAAAGCTTCTTTTGTAATTCAATATAAGTTTCGTGAAACTGAAAACAATTTGCTGGACATAGGAATACTTTGAAGAGTGAAATTAACCTGGGTTTAAATGGGAGATTTTGAAAGTTGACCAATTTGTTTTGTGTATGTAACATAATACGATATTTTATAAACTGCATCATGTCCCATGAAAAAATCGCAAAAATATGTGTTTGGTACCGTTGGAAAGGAAAAACAATCGCGCTTGTTTTGAACCATAAAGTAGTTTTTTTGTTTTCTTCTCTTTTAAATCACAAAGCTTTATGAGTAATCGTGATTGCTATTTGTTTTAGGATCTAGTTTAGTAACTTCTGGAGTTCTTGAAAACCCCTTTACCCGAACTCCAGCAAGTTAGTTTAGGAATTCACGTCAGAAAGAAAGGTATTCTCGCCTGTCAACAGGGGATCCTAAATTTCATAAGGTGAATAAAATAAAAACTACATCACCTCTGTTAATGAACAGAACATCTTTTTCCACTGTGTACTTTGGCTGATCAAACCAGTGTTGCCCAGAGTGAACACCAAATATATGAGCGAAAAGGGATCACTACAATAAACGGGATGGGTTTTGTGTAAAGTGCTGTACAATATGCTATCTTATCACATTCTATAACTTATAGATAGTTTCTAGAAACACAATTAAAATGCAATTTGAAGATATCTGCTTCCTACATTACGAATACCACAATTTACTCTTTATAGTGAAAACTACAACGCACCTATAAAACTGTTTTTATATTTTAAAAGGTGAACAAACTTTACAAACTTGTCATCAAAGAACAACAGGTTCGACATTTGTACTTGCTACATTGTGTGTTCATGGCATAATTTGTTAAGTTGATGGCACGCAGATTTCTTAACCAATAGAGAGAAAATCTGGACTACAAATGAACATAGCGAGATGATATGTATATGACTTCAACGGTATGCTATTGTCTTCTACACGGCAATGTTTTCCGTGTTGCCAATACAACGATAGGACAAACACGAAGTACATTGTGTTTGAAGTAGGCTTGGATTGCTTACTAGGGATATTTGACTGGGGGATAATACACATGCGGCCTGTCTCGTCTACCATATAAAGATATCATCAATTTATAGACGGGCAGAAATAGACACGAACCAATTGGCTTTTGTTTCGAGGACATTGATTTCAAACAATACACAATCGGTTTCTTTATGAACACACAATTCGCAGCAATTAGGCACGTATATTTTCCCACACAATTAACTATTGTGTTGTCATAATAACGGTCACAATCTCTCTCTATTATATATATGCCCCCTTTTTAACACAACAAGAAACTCCATGATTATTCTAGAAAAGACGATTTTCCCTGAGCCCGTGTGTTTTGTGTTCATACATATATCTAGAGCATAAATTTTAACTGTGTTAACAATGTGAATAAATTAGAAAGTTTTATCTGATACGACTTCAACTTCCTTCGTGTTCGATTTAATCAGACTGACTTTAACCAACCGGATTAGACAAGATGGAATGAAAGAAAAACGATTCAGTTTTCCGAAGGACACGAACCCGGCATGCACTGCTGGAAAGACGTGTACCTCTCAACCCTAAAACACAACGTCGTAGTTTCCCGAAGGATACGAACCCGGCATGCACTGCTGTACCTCTCAATCAACCCAATAAGACAAAAGCTATTAAGTAAACGCCATCGATTGAGTTTCACGAGAGATACGAACCCGGCATGCACTGCTGAAAAGACGCGTACCTCTCAACCCAATAAGACAAAATCCACGTAAGAAAACTTTAGACTGAGTTTTGGGAAGGATACGAAAATTCCACCCATGCCACAAATAGGACTGTGCATGCAGTGTTCGTATCCTTCGGAAACCTTAATTTCCACCGTGGAGAAAACTTTTCTCCGTTATGTAAGCATTTCCACTGAGCAAAAAAGGTTCTTATCGCGATGGAAATGCTTTATATGCGATTTATCAGATTGCACGCTTTTTCGAATTTCTCTACAAAATCGTTTTACTTGAAGGTGTGATTTTTATGATACACGCTTGATTTCCTTCGAGATAAAGAATTTTTCATCTCAAAAGCAAGTTTCCACTCGTG
Organism: Lepidochitona cinerea; assembly: GCA_963971465.1. NCBI lineage: Eukaryota > Metazoa > Mollusca > Polyplacophora > Chitonida > Tonicellidae > Lepidochitona > Lepidochitona cinerea. The sequence goes on from OZ020565.1 coordinate 4,552,912, forward strand.
TAAATTTCTATTTAAGACTAAAAATACTAGAAAAAAAAAAATTACACAAATGGCACCAATACGCCTTCGTACTTATGTCCTATTTACCGTAGATAGAGACTCGTAAATTTGTACGAAAATAAAAGAAAGAAAATAGATGATGACCCAACGACCCAAAACATTCATATAGATAGCTGAGAAAGACAAGCGAGTGTAAGTCACAGAAAATACAGAGCCGGGAGAAGTAACACATGATGCAATATTGTGGTAGCGCGATTTGATCACGTCGAAGAACGATCATTTAGGAGTCAACTCTTATTAACGTTCACGTTGATGGTGCTGTGGTTGTTGCCTAGGGAATGTAGACGAAAGTGTACAATACAAAAACCAAAGAAAGGGAATTTAAGCAAGCAGTATAATAGAATGTATGTTTTGCGGACACGATAACGCCATATTCTGGGGCCCGGGTTCGATTCCCGTTTCGCCATCCAAAATCGGCAGAAATTGTTTTCCCTCACCCTTGAACGAAAATAACGAGAATACTGTCATACTCATTTTCTAAAATACACTAAGTAATTAACACTCATGTTTTGAGTTTAACTAAAGGGAAAATATAATCAATATAATATCGCTTAGCATAAGGTTAATTTGAAGACCTCTATATCTATTGACCTCTATTTGAGTCTGTATCGATTTTTCGCTTCCAGGAATGTGGTGGTTGAACGAATATCTTTCATGGCACGGGTATTTCTATTTGCGGAATTAGCAAATCGTTTGAATAGTTGTTTAAATGTGACGGATGTCGAGTCGTCCAACTGTCAACAAGGGTATGGGTTTAGAAACGACAGGGAGAGAATTCGGAGAAAATCGATACAGTGCTATCGATCCGTTTCCTGGAATATGAAAAGCCAAAGTCTCTGAGTGACGGCACAGAGAACTAAGGGCAGAATTTCCCCTTGTTCTGTCAAGACACCATGTGGTTTTAGAGACAAGCGTCAAATTAACGATGAAATACGATGATCGTTCCCTTCCCTGATCTGTCTCCTGTCAACATAATAACATAGAAGTATCGTGTCACTAAACGCCTCACCAATAAACACCATCGGTTCGTTAGCTCTTTGACGTTTCCTGCGCGATTTCTCGGAAACGCTTGCTTTTATATTGATTCTTGCCATCTATGCCACAATATTCACCAGAACAAAGCAAAAAAAAAATATCATATATCCTCGATGGTTTTGTTGAAATAAATTTTTAGTTAGTGAATGTTTTGTTATATTTCCAAGACACTGAGGGACTGCCACTCTAAGCGACTGAGCCACCAATGTCCCAGTCATGGGAAATGAATAGAGCCAGTTGTCATCTACAATTAGGCAAGTCGGTGATGTGATCAAATGCTGGTACAATGTACATGAACATACAAGTTAGAAAAACAAATGTGAGTCTCAAAAGTTAAAAATAAAACAAAAAGTTTAGTTTGTATACTTTTTCAGTTTTTCTGTTTGCTTTTTTGGGTTTGAACAGAAAAATGGTTACCATTTATAAAAATGATTTATTCAACATAACAAAGAGTTCATATAGGAAGACGGGATTAAAACCTCGAAAGGTTTGTCTTATCCCAGAAATTAAGATGATATTCTTTACTGGGTAAACGTATTCTCCATAACGTCAGGTGTCCAGTTGTCAATTATTGAAATTCCAGTATAAAAATAGCCCCAGTGAGCTGGTAAGGTGCCGTTAAACAGTTCTACAAGCGATGGCGACATCTGCCGGCTAATGGAGTCTATGACTTGAGGGAATTAACTTCTGGAAGCCATCAAATATTTAAACGTTCAGTTTGGTCTTGGTAGCTCGTTCTGTAGATATATTGACGCTTCCTTTTGCAAACCATGCACCGATGGAACGAGTTAAAGCTACGAGAAAATGGCACCCAAACAACAAAAAGTGTAATAAATCTTTGAAACTCTCTTTAAACGTGGGTTCCATACTAATGAGAAAAATAAGGCACCACCACGTAGTTAGTTGTTTGTGAACAACACGAGCTTTCGACACCTATACCGGTGTCTTCATCAAGTGTAACGATTGTTTGTTTCTCATTAACATAACTGTGTTAAAAATTCAAATTTTTTTTCTTTGCTGCTGATCTTAAAGATTTGCTTCTGTATCCAGGAATTCTGAATTCATATATTTGGAAATCTCAAGTTACTTTGAAATAAAATAGGCTGCTGGAAATAGTGATTTGAAGATCCTGGAATAATATTTTTTAATTTAAATTCGCGATTTGTAATTATAGAAAATTCAATCGACATAGTAATCTAGGATATCATTGTGGGTTTCCAGACAAAATGTAATATTGTGTCTGTAGTTTTGTTATATACAATGAAATATTCATAAGTTGGATCAAGGTGAATGTAGTTAGTTTTGTCCTGTACATACCTCCCTTGGGACATGCAGGGGAGATAATTCAGTTCAAAGCCTACCCAATAACCAATTAGAAACCTTTTACTTTAGTGAATGTACATTTCAGTAATGATTAGAGGTAAATTATGTCTAGCACGGATAAACGTTCATCCTGGTTATTTGAATTTTGTTTACTTTACAAACTCTATTTTGGTCAATACAGGTCACATAACTATGTGGATTATCATTATTTCAACTTCAATCATTTCGTTTTTTTGGCGAACTTCCAACCGCCTTATCGTATTGGCAACGCCACTTTGTTTTGCGGAAATAAAACCCCATACACACACGAAGACACGGAAACTTCCTGGTAACCTCGAATAGGCTCTTAACCTATGTAATAGCAGAAACAAATAATATTGTCAAGCGTATTATAACTCAGTTGGTTGAAAAGGGTATCAGTTAGATGTATTTCCGTACGAAGAATAAGCTGTTATCCCGAAATCCCGTATCTTCTGTTAAAGTAAACAGTTAATATAGAATACATCATATCCTACTGATTGGAAGAAAGCGTTTGATTGTTTGTTGGTATTTTTCTGAAAGAAGCTATGATTAAACATGTATTGATGAGCAGACATATATATGACGTCGAGTTGCCGTAAATAACATGCTCCAAAACAGCTTACGCGTGACCGTGTTCTTTAGAATCAAGAAAGTGCCAGTTTGGGACAAAGAAGAATCGTCCTCATTACAACAATATAGAGATAATTTATTTTAAGCTAACTTTAAAGCTCACCACTAGTAATTTATCAAAAAGTACAAAACAAGAGCACTCCGTAGATACCAATCTTGGATGCCCGTTGATGTAGTTTTAAAAAACCCAAAATAAACTCACACACCCTGGCTATTTGTCTGTGTTAAAAGCTTTATTTAGTTTTTCAAAGCTTAAGTTTTTCAGACAAGCAGAATTTTGAAGAAGAAAAAAATTACGTATGGCTGCATATACCATTACAACTGAACCAAGGGATAATATTTACTCTAGGCCTATACTGTTGAATATTATCGTGGGAAAAACACTGGAAAATAATATACTATTTCGATGAAAGTATGAAAAAGTGTATTTGACAGCTCAGGTAAATCATACCTACTTTTAACCGCAGGCTTTAACCTTGAGGCAAAATAAACTCAATAAAAAGTTGTAACTGCTCAATTGATATCTATGGCACAGCAGTGAGCAAAGATCAGTATTAGATATTATATTTTGAAAGGAATGTAACAGGGAGTGATTTGGGTTTTACGTCCTGCTCAACAGTATTTCAGTTATATGAAGACGTTGTCTCCTTGTTGCAGGGCGGATTTCCACCGCTCTTTTAGGTGCTGCCTCACCGAGACGACTTACCGAAGACATTCGACATCTAGGTAAAAAGGATGACGTATATGTCAATATCGTCTTTGATTGGTCGCAAAATCTGAAAGATTGATTGGCGATGATCAAATCAACTCTTCTGAGAGCCATGTCGTGTTTGGATTATTTGGATTATCGGATCTTCATTTAATGTGCCTATATCTCTCTTCTATCTGTTTTATGGTAGCTCTCGGATGTTTTAAAATCTACCGAAGATTTGAGATTTTAAACCAAGAGTTGACGACTGATAAATGTCTTTGTGTGTCCTCTTTCCTCCTCGTTCTTAAAAAATCAGGTTAAACATCGATCGTTGCTGGGGGTCAATGTCGACAGCCAATATTGCCCAGAAGCAAAAAATCACTTCAGTTCCAAAGCACTGTTGAGTTTGGAGCGATGTCAAATAACGTTATCAATGCGACTCTTTCCCCTATTTGTTTCTACCTCATACGCCCACACTTAGCCTAACGATTTCTTAAGTCCGCTGGATGACATTTTGGTTCCTCTATTTGACAGCGGCTTTGAAGCTGTATCAAGTCACTTAAAGTGGCATTAGCTGTCAAAATATTGATATTTTGACGTTAAAACAGAATGTTGAAATTATTGGCTATTTTCCCCAAGACGTATAATCCAGAATCTTTTTAGTGTTTCTAGTCGCGAAACTGTACCATAACGTATTGAATTTTGGCAGCTCATGCCACTTTAACCAAATATTATATAAAGCTGAAATACAGTGTCGTATAGGGATCGCAAATGTAGTTTTTATTGCACTTTGTGCTGATCAGACACATGGGAACAGGGCTTAACATAGATATTTATACTGCCTAAATAAGTCGTATGAACAGCTGCGTTAATATATGTCTAAGGATAAATAATATCAAATTTGTCGACGGATGTTAAATTTGCTCAGAAGATATTTTCCATAAACAGTAGTTATCGGAAAATAGTTAAATTAAATGTCAAAATCCTCCATAAACGTATTTGGTTTTACAACTTATTTAGACACTCGGTCAAAATTGCAACTTAACTTGTTTGTGCTCCAATTAACAATTACAATATATATATGGCAGGTGATGGTCCGGCACAAGGTTACCATTGCATAATTCACTTTCCTTTCTCTTTAAACCGACCATGAATTCAAGATTATACCACAATTGTACTCTGTGTTTGCCGAAGGCGATATATAATTTGTGAAAGTCGAAAATCACATTGCGTTAGGTCCAGTTAATATATTCGACAAAAGTTCGTTACTGCAGGATTTGACCGTTCACATGTGACCGTGACCTGAGCTAAGGTCAACCAATCAATCACCGCGTTAGATATGATTGTCTTTTTATCAATGGAATGGATTAAATTGCTGGCACATATGTATTGTACAATAGAAGAATTGGATATGTATTGCTGTGTGTAATACGGAAACAAAAGAACCGAAATACTTTTCACTAAGTTTTGTTGATGTGAATTGTTTTCAAATGTTGTGCCCTAAATTCTATTGAGAATCCATTAATCTCATGATAAGTAGGCTGTGCTAATAAAAAGAAAACGTCACTAGCTTTGGTTCTTTACTCGGACTAAAAAAACGTACAGCCAATCTACAAGATTACGAAAACAAAAAAGTTCTCTTTACCTCGTGTTTTGTCGATTTCTGTGTCAGTTAACTTACAGCGCAGCCTTACATTGGCCCAACAAACACACTGAATTGGGGGAAATGTTAACTTAACTATCTCAGAGACAATATCAATATTTGAACCAAGCTGATTGAATAAACGACTATTCTCTAAGTCGTTCTTGAGGTAAAACAGAGGCTCTTGTTGTTGATCGACCCATGTCTTGAAAGATACTTTATTTTCTTCCATGGGTGACAGTTTAATCTTCTTAAGAAGAATACCTTTAGTTCACGAAATGAGCGCCATCAGATAACTTTACTATACACAAAGAAAAAAAGTTAAGCACCCCTCTGGAAAGTCTGCACCGACCGATAAAATCATTGGTGTAGGGAGATTGTTGGCAAACTGATGTTGCAGAAACGATTGTGATCATAAAGGGCAACATCAAGATCGTTGCTGGGGGTCAATGTCGACTGTCAATATTGTTCAGAGCCAAAAAATCACTTCAGTTCCAAAGCACTGTTGAGTTTGGAGCGATGTCAAATAACGTTATCAATACGACTCTTTCCCCTACTTGGTTCTACCCCGTATGTCCACACTTAGCATAACGATGTCTTAACTCCGCTGGATAACATTTTGTTTCCTCTATTTGACAGCGGCTGTGAAGCTGTAACTGTATCAAGTCACTTAAAGTGGCATGAGCTGTCAAAATATTGATATTTTGACGTTAAAACAGAATGTTGAAATTATTGGCTATTTTCCCCAAGACGTATAATCCAGAATCTTTTTAGTGTTTCTAGTCGCGAAACTGTACCATAAAGTATTGAATTTTGGCAGCTCATGCCACTTTAACCAAATATTATATAAAGCTGAAATACAGTGTCGTAGGGATCGCAAATCTATTTCTTATTGCACTTTGTGCTCGTTAGACACATGGGAACAGGGCGTAACATAGATATTTTAACTGCCTAAATAAGTCGTATGAACAGCTGCGTTAATATGCATCTAAGAATAAATAATATCGAATTTGTCGACGGATGCTAAATTTGCTCAGAAGATATTTTGTGTAAACAGAAGTTATCGAAAACAAGTTAAATTAAATGTCAAAATCCTCTATAAACGTATTTGTTTTTACAACCTATTTAGACGCTCAGTCAAAATTGCAACTTAACTGTTTGTGCTTCAATTAACAATTACAATGTACATGGTATGTGGTGGTCTGGTATCAGCTTGCCGTTGGGTTGCCGCTTTCTTTTCTCTTTAAACCGGCCATGAATTCAATATTATACCACAATTTTACTCTGTGTTGTCCGAAGGCGATATGTAATATGTGAAAATCGAAAATTACATTGCGTTAGGTCCAGTTAATATATATCCGACCATACTTCGTTACTGTAGGATTTGACCGTTCACATGTGATCTTAACCTGAGCTAAGGTCAACCAATCAATCACCGCGTTAGATATGATTGTCTGGTTATCAATGGAACGGAATAAACTACCGACACATATGTATTGTACACTAGAAGAATTTGATATTTATTGCTGGTTGTAATCCAGAAACAGAAAAAACCCTAAATACTTTAAAAAAAATTGTTGATGTGATTTTTTTCAAATGTAGTGCACCAAATTCTATTGAGAATCAATTAATCTCATGATAAGTAGGCTCTCGTGATATGTCATTTGCTCTGTTTCTTTACACGGAATATAAAAAAAATACAGGCAAAGTACAAGATTACGAAAACAAAAAAGTTCTCTTTTCCTCGGTTTTGTCGATTTCTGAGTCAGTAAACTTACACTCCAACCTTCCATTGGCCACGCAAACACACTGTATGGGGGGAAGTGTTAACTTAACTATCTCAGAGACCATGTCAATATTTGAACCAAGCTGATTGAATAAAAGATCATTCCGTAAGTCGTCCTCGAGGTAAAACAGAAGTTTTTATTGTTGACCCATGTCTTAAAAGATACTTTATTTGCTTAAAGGCCCGACCTCACTGTGCAATTTGTCGTACCGACTTGTAGGATGCGAATAAAATAGATGCTTTTGATTGGTCGATACGATTTGTCCACCAATCAAATGCATCCATTTTAATCGCATCCTACAAGTCGGTACGTCAAATTGCACAGTGAGAATGGGTCTTTAGGTGTATTCTTCTTCCATGAATGACGTATTAATGTTCTTAAGGAGAATAACTTTTGTCGACGAAGTGACCGCCATCAAAGAATTGACAAGAAGACAATATTCTTTATTATTTCTCGCTTATGAACAGAAAAAACATCCTGGGGATCGTTTTCGAAAAAAAAATCTTTTATTGCAGCATAACGAAAGAAATCGGATTTGTAGGTCAAATAAGCTTGAGACAAACATTTATATCCTTTATAGGACAATACCTTGGTAATATTATTACGGAAGCTATGAAGTTCCATCATACTTTCCTGAATTTCGTGTTCCGTAAGTGTTCGTAAGTTTATCAATTTGATTTACTACCGCATGAAGATCAAACAAAGAAATCATGACCCGTCCATTCAAACAATTTTATCTTTAATCACGTGACGATGTTGAACGGATTTCAATGATTGACTCTCATTATTAGTAAAGTGTGTCATAACCAGACCGGAAGTACTGTCTTGGGTCGTGCTATGGCAGCAAAATTTACTTCCGGTCAATATAAAATACGCTGACTACATCTTGGAAATGTCATTAGTTTTTGTTTTTTTTTAAGTTTTCTTATACAGTTTTTATACTTATGTCATTACGGAAACTTTCGAACAGATTTTCTCGAAAATACAATCAATATACCTATAAGATGAAAAATTACTTATGGATAACAACTTCTTGGTTTATTGGGTGAAGACGTTTCGATGTAGCTCTTACATCGTTATCAAATTCAATGACAAACAACAAAATGTATTCATTTATATAGCAGATGAGAGAATTACAAGTTGGGTCAGGTACTTAATAGTATAATTAATTAAGAAAAGTAACAATAGAATTAAGTATGGCGAGTTAAGATAGCTGAGGGTTTTCTCGGAGGATCAAAAGGTCATAGCAGTTGGGAATATATAATCCTTGGTCTCTGTTCATGCTGGGCTTGGTTTTCCTGATGTGGATGGCTTCCTGTAGTTTTCTCTTCTTCCAATGGTGCTGGTTGACAGATAGTGTTGAAGTGGTTTCCCATTTGATGTGGTGAGTAGGGTTGGAAATTATGTGTTCAGAAATGGCAGATTTGTAATCAAGTTTATTAACAGAGAAAAGAGAATTTTCGAAAATGAGCTGCACTCGGGTACAAATCCAACTCAGTTAAAGGAAACAAAAATACTAGAAATACTTCGGAGTGGGGTTTTTACCTGATATAAATTGACGGCTTCCTCGGTACAAATAATTTTTTAACCACATTTTATTGCGTTTTCTTAAACAAATAGTTATTATTAATTGTTTAATCTGTATAAAAACTCATTTATTTATATTGAAATGTAGTTTTTATGTTGTCAAACGCGTCGGTGTTTAAAAGGGTAACATTTTGCTTACATGTAAGTCATATAATATTGAGCACGGCGTAATAAATCAATCAGGCAAGGAAGCAAGCAGGAAACCTAGCCACCAATCAACCGACCGACCGACCGACCAACCGATCGACCAGACAACCAACCAAAAAAACAATTAACCAAACCTGATACTTTTTCGCACATGCGATTTCGATATTTACACTATGCCGATCTAGTACAGTGATAAACCTGCAACGAGTGTCTATCAATGGATTTGAGGCTTTATGTTAATCGAACCAGCCTTCAACTGAACAATTGTCTGGTAGACCAAATGATTGATTCTCCCAGTGGAAACTTTTCATTTATCAGCTTTTCATCCAAGTCGAAACGTTATTTCGATTATTCTTGACACTTTCTGGATTTTTATGAAAAGATGATAACTCGTTGCATAAATTCAATAAATATATGTATTGCAAAATATAGTAGAATTCTGATGCTGTAAATAAACCGACATATGGAGACAATATATCTTACATGTCTTTCTTCGGATTGCTTACTTTACAATATATTACGCCAAGCAAGCCAAGAAAACTCTAATATGTATTGCAATACTAATAGATAAAATGTCTATTACTCGGCGCATTTGTTAAGATCAGTTGACAATTTAAGTATTCTTAAATGCTATATACACAATGACAAAATAAACCAAGAGATGGCGACTGATCTATGTCTTTGTGTGTCCTCTTTCCTCCTCGTGCTTACAAAATCAGGTTAAACATCGATCGTTGCTGGGGGTCAATGTCGACTGTTAATATTGTCTAAACTTTCTGATAACATGCGTATTTGTTAAGTTCCGTTGACAATTTAAGTATTCGTACATGTTATATTCACAATGACAAAATAGTAATCGGGATCAGGGCCAATTATCTATGTAATCTAAATTAATCTATCTGATGTTAACTTCAGATGATATTCAGAATACACCAAAAAGGGGAGGGGCAGTTAAGTATCTGTGAATTGAGAAAATATTAGATGGATGACTTTTGTTAACCGCTGATACCAGTTATAGTGAAAGTTTGTTGACAACGGTTGGTTGGTTGTTTTAGCTTATTGGCAACGTTATTTTGAACAAGTTGTAATTTACCATTTAGTAAAACGGAGATTAGCCTCATGATACTTCGGGACATCGTATTCGACATTTCTCTTCATTTCATGGGTTAGTTTACAGAATGATAGCTTTTACATTGCCATTATCTTTGCGGGGATATAAACCCAATAGGGTCATTGTTGATCAGTAATGAGCGATACCGCTGGTCAATCACATTTGACCCAAATGCAATTTTGGGACATCGACGTCAATGAAATTAATTGAAAGATCTGAATAAAACTGTTAATATTATCATTTTATTGCCGTTTTTCTGGAAAGAGTTGACGGATATTGGACAAATTCAATTCAAAAGGATAGCGTTTTGTTAACACAAGTAGAAAGAACTTGAAAATATATTTTTCTGAAATATGACCAAACTCAGCAAATCCGTGTTCCAAATATGGTTATGGTTGTACGTCACAGAGGAATCAAGGTTTGCTTTGTCTTACCTATTTTTGTCTTGTAATTTATTTATTTGAAGTGCGTGTAAATTTGTGGAGGAGGCCATAACTGCTTGGTGTAGTTAACCGCTGGTCAAATACATATTGCCCAAATTAATTACTGTGTTTGACCTCAGGTCAGCAATAGACTGGTCACTGAAATATTGAATACCCCCCATAGGCACACTGACCAAGGTCAAGGCCAAATGTATTGTGATTTCGACCCGAATGGAATCAATTGAAAAATCAGACGAAAGCTGTGAACATTCTTAGTTTATTGTCGTTTTCTGGAATTTGTTGATGGATATTTGACAACGAGTGCGTTATGGCAACACTTAAGGAAGTTTATTTAGAGTTGAGACTAAATTGCCTCAATCCCATAAGCTATTTTATTGACAACAAAATGTAGCTAAGGGAATGCCGAGATTTTTCGCAATATATATACTGTCTTTTGAGAAATTCAGTGTGCAGCATTAACGTATGACACATTTTCACAAACTAACTGCAGTTCTTCTACTTCCGTCCATTAATCAATCAATCTTCCTGACTTGAACATTGGGTAATGACAAGCTAGCAATCATCGTAAGAGACCCCCTGTTGAGCAAAGAATCCTTGAAGCAATCAATAATTTGTTGATGAATCTAAACCATTACAATTATATGAGCTAAATGGTTGGTTGATTTAGCTTATTGGCGCATCCATTCGTATATTATATTTTTTAACATTAGAACACACGGGCACAGGGAACATCTTTTGGTCTAAAATAACCACGGAGACAAGTTTCGTATATTATATGTGTTAAATCTTAGCCGTGAAAATCTCGTAAAGATCACATTGAATTTCCGTCAAGCAAGAAACGTCCATCTGTAAATATATGTATACTATTGATCATCGACATCTTCTAACGTTATTGCCGGATTACAGAATAGCCATTCCTGTACCTCACTCCATGTTAACATATTATCCATTCCGTAGGAACACATATTTATGTGTCTCGTTTAGCTACTGGACCATTCGAAAGTCACACACTTCAATGACTGGCATCAATTCTAATTGTAGATTGTAAAACGGATGTTTCGTTTTCACTAAATCAAGATAATGTCAGAGTTGGAAAGTTCCTAGATTGAAGATGGAACTTCCGTCAATTTGCTAATCTCAGCGGGGGGTTTCCAGCCAACCAATCAATCATTGGGTGAGGTCTCCCGTTGGTCCGAGAACCACTCAACCGAGCAATGACTTGATTGATTAAATGCTTGTTTTCCCCATGGGAATTCGATATTCAAAACATCCAGTGTGGTAACATTGCTCTTGAACCCACACGTAATCAACTGGAAGACTTGACCTAATGTGGTTTCCCATTTGATGTGGTGAGTAGGGTTGGAAATTATGTGTTCAGAAATGGCAGATTTGTAATCAAGTTTATTTAACAGAGAAAAGATACGAAATTTTCGAAAATAAGCTGCACTCGGGTACAAATCAGAATAGGTCCAAAGGAAACAAAAATACTAACATTCGGAGTGGGGGTTTGACCTGGTGGAAATCGACGACTTTCACTGGACAAAGAGCTCAATTTCAGCTCCCACTGAGGCTAGCAAGACAACCATATAATTGAATGAAGGAAAGAAAACTCTTGCGTATGGATTTACAACTTCTTGGTTTATTTGGGAACACGACGTTTCGGCGTAGCTCCTAACACCGTTATCAAGTGAATGATAACGGTGTTAGGAGCTACACCGAAACGTCGTGTTCCCAAATAAACCAAGAAGTTGTAAATCCATACGCAAGAGTTTTCTTTCCTTCATTATTATGCTCAACTTCTAAATGCCACTTAAACAAGTCATATAATTGAAGTAAATAGTAGAACACCAATCGATCGAAAATTAACACTTCCATATATTCTAGGACATATATTTTATTCTATAGATAATATCCATCTACTAAAATCTGATTCTATATCAGCTATTTTTGACTCCATTTTTCGTTGCATTTTCTTTAACAAATGGTAATTATAAATTTTTTAACATGTATAGAAACTTCATTTCTTTCTATTGAAATATAGTTTTTATGTAGTCAAAAGTGGCGGGGTTTAAAGGGTAACATTTCAGTCAATGTAAGTGAAATAATATTGGGCACGGCGTAATACACCGACCCACCGATCGACCGACCAATAAACAATTAACCGACAAACCAACCAATCAACCACACGTGCGATTTTGATGTTTACTTTATTCCGATCTAGTCCAGCGATAAACCTGCAACGACTGTCTATCATTGGATTTGGAGCTCTATGTTAATCGAACCAGCCTTCAACTGAACAATTGTCTGGTAGACCAAATGATTGATTCTCACAGTGGAAACTTTTCATTTATCAGCTTTTCATCCAGGTTGAAAGGAAATTTCGATTATTCTTGACACATTCGGGATTTTTACGAAAGACGATGACAGTCGTTGCATAAATTCAATAAACATATCTATTTCAAAATATAGTAGAATTCTGATCTTGTAAATAAACCGGCATATGCAGACAATATATCTTACATGTCTTTCTTCGGATTGCTTACTCTACTCTATATATTACGCCAAGCAGGTCAGTGGAAGCTCTGATATGTATTGCAACATTAATAGATAAACTTACTATTAAAGGCCCACTTTCCGCGAAAATCCGGAATATTGTTTACATTAAAAAAAACGACCGTTTTCTGTATTTTTCCCAGACAATATAAGTTAGGAACTTTCTATTTTTACCAAAATTTAAAAGTTTGGACGTCATTTTGTATTTTTAATTTGAATTTGAAAATTTGAATTGTTAGGTGCCCGTAATGTCAACAAACTTCGAACCGGGTCGTGTGCAATAGTGCCGTAATGGGTTGAGTCCTGTGGGCGATCTAACGACAAAGTATAATTTTACGAACTTTATCTAAGAAATACGTACTAACGATCGAGTAAGAGGGACTATAAAAGCCTGCCGAGTGCAAACCACAGACAAAAACGCTTGGATGAGGGTAATCCAACACTTAAGTTAACAAACACTGATCGACTTTGTTGTTGTAATCGAGCTTCGATTCTTCGTTTGTTTTTCATCCTTCTTTATACATTCTAAACCTAATTGGACATGCTTTATGTGTGCTATGTTTAACTTTAGTGGTTTTAGCTGTGGTAAGCTGGTGCAAATTGGTTTTCTTAACAAATGTCAAACAGGTTACGGCGGCAAGTGGGCCTTTTTGTGCGTATCTGTTAAGATCAGTTGACAATTTAAGTATTCGTAAATGCTATATACAATGTACACAATGACAAAATAGTAATCAAAATCAGGGCCAATTGTCTATGAAACCTAAGCTATTCTATCTGATGTTAACTTCAGATGATATTCAGAATACACCAAAGAGGGGAGGGGCAGTTACATATCCGTGCATAATTTGAGAAAATGGTAGATGTACGACTTTTTGTTCAGCGCTGATACCAGTTATAGTGAAAGTTTGTTGGCAACGGTTGGTTGTTTGTTTAAGCTTATTGATGATTGTTGGCAATGGTATTTTGAACAAGCTGCAATTTACCATTTAGTAAAACAGAGATTAACCTCATGATACTTTGGGACATCGTATTTGACATTTCTCTTCATTTCATCGGATAGTTTACTAAGCGATACCTTTTACATTGCCATTATCTTTGCGGGGATATAAACCCAATAGGGTCATTGTTGATCAGTAATGAGCGATACCGCTGGTCAATTACATTTGACCCAAATGCAATTTTGTGTTTGACCTGGTGTCAGCAATCGGCTGGTCACTGAAGTCGTGAATACTCCACATCAGCATACTGGCCGAGGGCAATGTCATAGGTATTGGGGCATCGACGTGAATGAAATTAATTGAAAGATTCAAATAAAACTGTCAATATTCTTATTTTATTGCCGTTTTTCTGGAAAGTGTTGACAGTTAGTGGACAAATTCAAATCAAAAGGAGTGAGGTTTGTTAACACATGTGGAAAGAACTTGATAAGATGTTTTTTTAGAAATATGACCAAACTGACTAAAGCCTTGTTCTATGTTCCCATCTTATGATAACTAAAGTTGTACGTCAGAGAAGACAGAGGAATCAAGGTTTGTTTTGTCTTCCCTATTTTTGTCTTGAATTTATTTATTTAAAGTGCGTGTACATTTGTGGAAGGAGGCCATAACTGCATGGTGTAGTTAACCGCTGGTCAAATACATTTTGCCCAAAATTGATTACTGAGTTTGACCTCGGGTCAGCAATTGAGTGCGTTCTGCCAACACTTAAAGTGGCATGAGCTGTCAAAATGTGTATATTTCGACGGTAAAACAGAATGTTGAAATTATTGGCTATTTTTCTCAAAACGTATGATTCAGAAGATTTTTCGTGCATCTAGTCTCGAAAATGTACGACAAAGTATTGTTTTGAACAAACTTTGGCTTAGAATGAATGAAAGATCGTCCCGGTTATTTAAATTTTGTTTACTTTTCAAACACGTTTTCGGTTCGTACAGGCCACATACTGTATGGATTTTCTTCATTCCAACGCCAGTCATCCAGTTTTTCGATGGCCTTCAAAACGTCTTAATGTCGTGGCGATAAGAAATTATGAAAAAAGTGTGAATTTTGGCAGCTCATGCCACTTTAAGGAAGTTTATTCAGAGTTGGGACTTTGATTACTGTGTTTGACCTCGGGTCAGCAATTACCGCCGAGCCTGATGACGTCACATAGATTTACGCAAAGCTTTATGGGTAAAATGTACCTCAGTTCGCCATTTTGTTTATTGGATGTTAGCAAGATGTCGCTTTTTTGAAAACATTTATGACATAACCTGTTTCTTTTTCCACACATTTTTATGGTTACTTAACATATTTTACGTCTTCTTCTCGATACAGTATTATTTCTTCCGTCGTATTTTAAAATTACTTTAAGTTCCCTTAATCTCCCGAAATGCTTTGCGCATAAATTCCAAGTGACGTCATCAAGCAATCGGTCAATTGACTGATCACTGAAATATTGAATACCCCCCATAGGCACACTGACCAAAGTCAAGGCCAAATGTATTGTGATTTCGACCCGAATGGGATTAAGACGAAGGTTGATGCAACGAAACTCTTGCACTTAATAATAAAAAATGACTGTACGGAGTAGGATTCTTAACCCAGGAATGAAATCATTAGATTTTGGAAATGGTCTTTTGACAATCAAGCCGTGTTGAAGCCATTTTGCTCTAAGCTGTACTAACTCAAGTTATTAAGAGTTTAGAAGTGGGCATTGACAATTAAGCCGTGTTTTGTAAAGAAACCTGAAGCTCTTACCGTTGACTCAGAACAAGAAAGCGATATTCTTTTTTTCCTTAAATCACGTGACGATGTTGAACGAATTTCAATGATTGACTGTCATTATTAGTAAAGCGTGTTATAACCAGACCGGAAGTACCATTTTTGGACGTGCTATGGCAGCAAAATTTACTTCCGGTCAATATAAAATATGCTGACTCCATCTTGGAAATGTCATTGGTTTTTGTTTGTTTAAGTTTTCTTATACAGTTTTTATACTCCTGTCATTGAGGAAACCTTCGAACAGATTTTCTGGAAAATACAATCACTATACCTATAAGGTGAATAATTACTTATGGTTAACGCCTTCTTGTAGTTCTTACATCGTTATCCAATTGGACTATCTGGTCTTCATTTAATGTGCCTATATCTCTCCTTTACCTTTTTCATGGTGACTCTCGGAAATTTTAAAATCTACCGAAATAATTTCATTGATTTGAGATGTTAAACCAAGAGATGACGACTGATATATGTCTTTGTGTGTCCTCTTTCCTCCTCGTGCTTACAAAATCAGGTTAAACATCGATCGTTGCTGGGGGTCAATGTCGACTGCCAATATTGTTCAGAATCTAAAAATCACTTCAGTTCCAAAGCCCTGTTGAGTTTGGAGCGATGTCAAATAACGTTATCAATACAGCTCTTCCCCCTACTTGGTTCTACCCCGTATGTCCACACTTAGCCTAACGATTTCTTAAGTCCGCTGGAAGACGTTTTGGTTCCTCTATTTGACAGCAGCTTTGAAGCTGTGATTGTATAATGTCACTTAACCAAGTACTTTATTTTCTTTAAGACCCATTCTCACTGTGCAATTTGTGATACCGACTTGTAGGATGCGATTAAAATGGATGCCTTTGATCGGTGGATACGATTTGTCCACCAATCAAATGCATTCATTTGAATCGCATGCTGCAATCAAGTTCAAGTTCAAGTTCAAGTTTATTCACTCAAAGCCAAAGCGGGTGGCACAAGAGGGTATACAATGGTATAATATAAGTAATAGCATGACAGGCTTATCACATTATAGAAACATATATAATCATATATTTACCAATGAGACATGACTTAAATTGTGATCGTGATTCAATTACCTCGGTAGACATTTTAAACCTTTTTCTATATACAAACATAAGTTCTTGAGAAGTTGTTTACTTTTCGTTTGGAATAATTCTCTAGTTTTGATGCAATTTGGTCTGGTGTAGCAGAACCTAGGTAAGTATTTCTGACGAATTGATAATAACTTTTTACAATGAAATAGAAAATGGAATTCATCACCAATACAGTTTGTTTCACAAATTGTACAAAATCTTATGTTCTTTGGAACGTTTGTCCAACGTCCTGTTTCTACCGGTAGATTGTGGCATGCTGCTCTAAATCGGGTGAGAATTTTTCTACTTTTATCATCTAATAATATCAGGTAATCTTCCAACCCAAATTCGGTTTTACATATACTATATATTTTGCCTTTGGAAGATGCGTCCATTGAACTGTACCAGCTTTGAAGATATTGATCTTGGAGTGTTTGTTTCACAATTTTTAATAAACATGCAACATTATTAATGGTTTGCGTTTGCCATATAACATTAAATCCTGTGTTACATAGAATTGACTTGATATGGTTCAGCCAGCGAAAATTGTATAAATTGTTTTTAGTTAACATCAGCAATCGGTACGTCAAATCGCACAGTGCCAACGGGCCTTTAGGAATTTTGTTCTTCAACTGATGACGTCCTAAACTTTGTCAGCAGAATAAATATAGTCCACGAAGTGAGCGCCATCATAGAATTTTACTATAACAAAGCTTTGACACTAAAACGCCCAATTTTGAATTTTGTGTTATTGCGTTAAAATTAGTGAGTTAATGTATACGAGCTTCGTAATTGCTCTGTTTTAATGCCGTTAGATCAAAGCACGTTATTTAGACAAATGACATCCGACGATCTTGACTTTACGTCTGACTGAATCCAAACGGCATTCCTGAAATTTTGCCCAAGCCACAGCGCTTTGTTAAGATATCAATTAAAACGATTCTTAGATGTTTCAACTTGTTCGATCCATGAAACGACTACAAGAGTGTATTTTAGGCGAAGGTTGATCTTGCACCTCGAATGTTAACAAAAATGACCATCCGGAGCAGAACCCAGGAATGAAGCCATTTTGCTCCAAACTGTATACTCACTCAAATAATTCAGATTTTGGAAGTGGTCATTGGCAATAAAGCCGTGTTTTGTGAAAGAACCTAAAGCCCTTACCGTTGACTCACGAACAAGAACGCGATATTCTTTTTTCCCTTAAATCACGTGACGATACTGAACGGATTTCAATGATTTACTGACATTATTTGTAAAGCGTGTCATAACCAGACCGGAAGTACTGTCTTTGTACGTGCTATGGTAGCAAAATTTACTTCCGGTCAATAGAAAATACGCTGACTCCATCTTGGAAATGTCATTGATTTTTGTTTGTTTAAGTTTTCTTATACACTTTTTATACTCATGCCATTACGGAAACTTTCGAACAGATTTTCTCGAAAATGCAATCAATATTATTATAAGGTGAAGAATTACTTATGGTTAACAACTTCTTGGTTTATTGGGTGACGACGTTTCGATGTAGTTCTTACATCGTTATCAAATTCAATGACAAACAACAAAATTATTCATTTATATAGCAGATGAGAGAACGACAAGTTGGGACAGGTACGTAATAGTATAAATTAATTAAGAACAGTAACAATAGAATTAAGTATGGCGAGTTAAGATAGCTGAGGGTTGTCTTGGAGGATCAAAAAGTCATAGCAGTTGGGGATATATAAACCTTGGTCTCTGTTAATGCTGGGCTTGGTTTTTCTTATGTGGATGGCTTCCTGTAGTTTTCTCTTCTTCCAATGGCGCTCTAAATATTTGTGGACTGAGAAGTAAATGTAATTTCCCAGATTTTAAGGAGCTTATTTCCAATTATGATCTTATTATTTTAATAGAAACTAAACTTGGTGATTTTGATAATATCCTAATTCCAGGTTTCTCTGAACCATTTGTCAATAATAGAAAGTGTCTGAGAGGAATGCGATTGTGATATTTACTTTTTTCCGACCTTGTCCAGTAATAAACCTGCAACGACTGTCTATCATTGGATTTGAAGCTCTCTATGTTAATCGAACCAGCCGTCAACTGAACAATTGTCTGGTAGACCAAATGATTGATTCTTCCAGTGGAAACTTTTCCTTTATCAGCTTTCCATCCAGGTTGAAAGGTAATTTCGATTATTCTTGACATATTCTGGATTCTTTGCAAATTATAGTAGAATATCGATCTTGTAAGTAAACCGACATATGTATTCTATATGTCTTACATGTCTTTCTTCCGATTGCTTACTCTACTATATATTAAGTCATTCAAGCCAGTGGAAACTCTAATATGTATTGCAATAGTCACGGCTAAAATGTCTATTACCGTGCGTATTTGTTAATATCAGTTGACAATTTAAGCATTCGTAAATGCTATTTCTTGACGTCTGACTGAATCCAAACGGCATTCCTGAAATTTTGCCCAAGCCTCAGCGTTTTGTTAAGATATCAATAAAAACGATTCTTAGATGTTTCAACATGTTCGATCCATAAAACAAATACAAGAGTGTAATTTAGACGAAGGTTGAAGCAACGCTGCTCTTGCAGCTTTAATAATAACAACAAAACGACCATACGGAGTAGAATTTTCAACCCAGGAATGAAACCATTTAGCTCGAAACTGTACTCAATGAAATTAATTAGGTTTTGGAATTGGTCGTCTGACAATCCAACCGGGTTGAATCCATTTTGCTCCAAACTGTATTTACTCAAATTATATAGAGTTTGGAAGTGGTCGTTTGACAATCAAGCTGTGTTTTATGAGGGAGCCGTAACTCCTTACTGGTGACTCGAGAACAAGAACGCGATATTCTTTTTTCCTTAAATCGCGTGACGATGTTGAACGGATTTCAATGATTGACTGTCATTATTAGTAACGTGTGTTACAACCAGACCGGAAATTCTGTCTTGGGACGTGCTATGGCAGCAAAATTTACTTCCGGTCAATATAAAATATGTTGACTCCATCTTGGAAATGTCATTGCTTTTTGTTTGTTTAAGTTTTCTTATACGGTTTTTATACTAATGCCATTACGGAAACTTTCGAACAGATTTTCTCGAAAATACAATCAATATACCTATAAGATGAAAAATTACTTATGGATAACAACTTCTTGGTTTATTGGGTGAAGACGTTTCGATGTAGTTCTTACATCGTTATCAAATTCAATGACAAACAACAACATTATTCATTTATATAGCAGATGAGAGAATTACAAGTTGGGGCAGGTACGTAATAGTATAAATTAATTAAGAAAAGTAACAACATAATTAAGTACAGTATGGTGAGTTAAAGTCGCTGATGGTTGTCTTGGAGGATCAAAAGATCATAGCAGTTGGGGATATATAATCCTTGCTCTCTGTTCATGCTGGGCTTGGTTTGCCTGATGTGGACGGCTTCCTGTAGTTTTCTCTTCTTCCAATGGTGCTGGTTGACAGATAGTGTTGAAGTGGTTTCCCATTTGATGTGGTGAGTAGTGTTCAGAGATGGCAGATTTGTAATCAAGTTTATTAACAAAAAGAAAAGAGACGAAATTTTTGAAAATGAGCTGCACTCGGGTACAAATGCAAGTCAAAAGGAAACAAAAATACTAACATTCGGTGTAGGAGTTTGACCTGATGAATATCGACGGCTTAACTCAGGACAACGAGGTTTATTTCAACTCCCACTCAGGCTGACATGACCACTCTATAAGTGAAATAAATAGTAGAACACCAATCGATCGAAAATGAACACTTCCATTTATTCTAGGACATGTATTGAATTCTATAGATAATATCCATCTACTAAAATCGGATCCAATATCAGCTAATTTTTAATTCATTTTTTATTGCATTTTCTTAAACAAGTAGTTATTGTCAATTTTTTAATCTGCATAAAAACTCATTTATTTCTATTGAAATGTAGTTTTTATGTTGTCCAACGCGTCGGCCTTTAAAAGGGTAACATTTCGCTTAAAGGGGCATGCTGCCAAAATGTTGATATTTTGACGTCAACACAGAATGTTGAAATTACTGGCTATTTTTCTCAAGACGTATAATTCAGAAGCTTTTTAGTGCCTCTAGACTCGAAAATGTACGATAAAGTATTGTTTTGAACTAACTTTGACTTAGAATGAATGAATGGTCCTCCCGGTTATTTAAATTTTGTTTACTTTTCGAACACGTTTTCGGTTCGTACAGGTCACATACTGCATGGATTTTCCTCATTCAAACGCCAATCATTAAGTTTATCCATGGCCTTCAAAGCCTCTTACTGTCGTGACGATCAGAAATTATGAAAAAAGTGTGAATTTCGGCAGCTCATGCCACTTTAAATATAAGTGATGCCGCATTGAGCACGGCATAATAAATCAAGCAATCAAGCAATCAAGCAATCAATCAATCAATCAAGCAACCAACCAACCAACCAACCAACCAACCAACCAACCAACAAACAAACCAGCCAGCGAACCAATCTACCAATCAACCGACCAACCAGCCAGCCAACCAAACAGAGAACCAACCAAATCTGATACTTTTTCGCACATGCGATTTTGATGTTTACTTTATTCCGACCTTGTCCAGTGATAAACCTGCAACGACTGTCTGTTATTGGATTTGAAGCTCTATGTTAATTGAACCAGCCTTCAACTGAACAAATGTCTGGTAGACCAAATGATTGATTCTCACAGTGGTAACTTTTCATTTATCAGCTTTCCGTCCAGGTTGAAAGGTAATTTCGATAAATCTTGAAACATTCTGGATTTTTACGAAAGATGATGACAGTCGTTGTTCAATAAATATATGTATTGCAAGATATAGTAGAATTCCGATGTTGTAAATAAACCGACATATGGAGACAATATGTCTTACATGTCTTTCTTCGGGTTGCTTACTCTACTCTATAATACGCCAAGCAAGTCAGTGGAAACTTGTATATGTATTGCAACATTAATAGATCAACTTTCTATTAACATGCGTATTTGTTTAGATCAGTTGACAATTTAAGTATTCGTAAATGTTATAATTATACACAATGACAAAATAGTAATCGGGATCAGGGCCAATTATCTATGTAATCTAAATTATTCTATCTGATGTTGACTTCAGATGATATTCAGAATACACCAAAGGGGGAGGGGCAGTTACGTATCCGTGCATAATTTGAGAAAATGGTAGATGTATGACAGTTGTTCAGCGCTGATACCAGTTATAGTGAAAGATTGTTGGCAATGGTTGGTTGTTTTAGCTTATTGGCAATTGTTGGCGGCGGTATTTTGAACAAGTTGTAATTTACCATTTAGTAAAACGGAGATTAGCCTCATGATACTTCGGGACATCGTATTCGACATTTCTCTTCATGTCATGGGTTAGTTTACGGAATGATAGCTTTTACATTGCCATTATCTTTGTGAGAACGTAAACCCAATAGGGTCATTGTTGAGCGCCATTGGAAGAAGAGAAAACTACAGGAAGCCATCCACATAAGAAAAACCAAGCCCAGCATTAACAGAGACCAAGGTTTATATATCCCCAACTGCTATGACTTTTTGATCCTCCAAGACAACCCTCAGCTATCTTAACTCGCCATACTTAATTCTATTGTTACTGTTCTTAATTAATTTATACTATTACGTACCTGTCCCAACTTGTCGTTCTCTCATCTGCTATATAAATGAATAATTTTGTTGTTTGTCATTGAATTTGATAACGATGTAAGAACTACATCGAAACGTCGTCACCCAATAAACCAAGAAGTTGTTAACCATAAGTAATTCTTCACCTTATAATAATATTGATTGCATTTTCGAGAAAATCTGTTCGAAAGTTTCCGTAATGGCATGAGTATAAAAAGTGTATAAGAAAACTTAAACAAACAAAAATCAATGACATTTCCAAGATGGAGTCAGCGTATTTTCTATTGACCGGAAGTAAATTTTGCTACCATAGCACGTACAAAGACAGTACTTCCGGTCTGGTTATGACACGCTTTACAAATAATGTCAGTAAATCATTGAAATCCGTTCAGTATCGTCACGTGATTTAAGGGAAAAAAGAATATCGCGTTCTTGTTCGTGAGTCAACGGTAAGGGCTTTAGGTTCTTTCACAAAACACGGCTTTATTGCCAATGACCACTTCCAAAATCTGAATTATTTGAGTGAGTATACAGTTTGGAGCAAAATGGCTTCATTCCTGGGTTCTGCTCCGGATGGTCATTTTTGTTAACATTCGAGGTGCAAGATCAACCTTCGCCTAAAATACACTCTTGTAGTCGTTTCATGGATCGAACAAGTTGAAACATCTAAGAATCGTTTTAATTGATATCTTAACAAAGCGCTGTGGCTTGGGCAAAATTTCAGGAATGCCGTTTGGATTCAGTCAGACGTAAAGTCAAGATCGTCGGATGTCATTTGTCTAAATAACGTGCTTTGATCTAACGGCATTAAAACAGAGCAATTACGAAGCTCGTATACATTAACTCACTAATTTTAACGCAATAACACAAAATTCAAAATTGGGCGTTTTAGTGTCAAAGCTTTGTTATAGTAAAATTCTATGATGGCGCTCACTTCGTGGACTATATTTATTCTGCTGACAAAGTTTAGGACGTCATCAGTTGAAGAACAAAATTCCTAAAGGCCCGTTGGCACTGTGCGATTTGACGTACCGATTGCTGATGTTAACTAAAAACAATTTATACAATTTTCGCTGGCTGAACCATATCAAGTCAATTCTATGTAACACAGGATTTAATGTTATATGGCAAACGCAAACCATTAATAATGTTGCATGTTTATTAAAAATTGTGAAACAAACACTCCAAGATCAATATCTTCAAAGCTGGTACAGTTCAATGGACGCATCTTCCAAAGGCAAAATATATAGTATATGTAAAACCGAATTTGGGTTGGAAGATTACCTGATATTATTAGATGATAAAAGTAGAAAAATTCTCACCCGATTTAGAGCAGCATGCCACAATCTACCGGTAGAAACAGGACGTTGGACAAACGTTCCAAAGAACATAAGATTTTGTACAATTTGTGAAACAAACTGTATTGGTGATGAATTCCATTTTCTATTTCATTGTAAAAAGTTATTATCAATTCGTCAGAAATACTTACCTAGGTTCTGCTACACCAGACCAAATTGCATCAAAACTAGAGAATTATTCCAAACGAAAAGTAAACAACTTCTCAAGAACTTATGTTTGTATATAGAAAAAGGTTTAAAATGTCTACCGAGGTAATTGAATCACGATCACAATTTAAGTCATGTCTCATTGGTAAATATATGATTATATATGTTTCTATAATGTGATAAGCCTGTCATGCTATTACTTATATTATACCATTGTATACCCTCTTGTGCCACCCGCTTTGGCTTTGAGTGAATAAACTTGAACTTGAACTTGAACTTGATTGCAGCATGCGATTCAAATGAATGCATTTGATTGGTGTAAACCATTAACCGTAGACATGGTTACGTCCTCTCTTTAGTTAAAACTTGATTATTTATTTAAAGCTCTCCAGTTTATCGGATTTTAGTCCACTTCAAAATGACGTCACTGTCATCCCAGGGGACCCTGTCTGTCTGTGGACGGATTAACGTAAAGGGAAAGAATGGAATTTACGAGGACATGAAATGCTGGTACGGGATAACACGGATAGCCATTGTCTAAAATATGGACGAACAAAAAAGAGAATATAAACCAAATACTTTGATCTTCTGTAGAAACCATGTTTTTATTCCTTCTTTTTTATACTTTACACGACCAACCCGACCTATCTATGTAACATTTCAGTTATACTAAATCAAACTTATGGCTTAATTATTTTGCTTTTATGTGGAACTTAAGCGCCATTTAAATCCAAAATAAGGACATAGATCTCGTAGGCGTCTTTTGTGCTTCTTCCGTTACTTTGCGCATGAGTGAAGAGTGAGTCTTTGAATTTCTGCTATTCTATGATCAGACGAAGTTGAAATTAGTGCTTGTTTTAAAGTAAATAAACGACCTTAATCTGTAGTATTCCATTCCTGTTGCGTCAGATTGTCAAAACAGCCATTAGACCACCGAGGCCCCGTAGATAGCGATATATTGATTGATTGATTGTTTGGTGTTTTACGCCGCACCCAAGATTATTTCATTTATATAGCGGGGCTGTCAGGTTTAGTGGGGGAGGAAACCGGGATCGTTGCTTGGAGGAAACCCCGACCTTCGACGAGTCAAAGTCAAGTCTAAGTCAAAAACTTTATTTATAGTCGGTTTGTTACAAAAGGAACATTAGCCAACTAGGAATTTTTTCCCGCTTTTATTTGGATTCGTGATATTTTATTTATGTTTCGAACCCGTGCAGCATCGATGGAAGGTCTGTGTAGGGCAGAGGAAGGATCACTCTAACCCACTAGACCACCGAGGCCCCGTCGACAGAGACAGAAGGATAGTATTTGAGAATAGCGATGGACAGAGTGTAACATTAACCCTTTAACATTGTCAGTAAAATAAGTAACTTCAGAAATCTACAACACTTATTTCATTACAGAATCACATTTCGTTCAATGAAATTAGAATTGTCATTTAGTCCACGTCTTAATCCAGTGCCATCTTTATTGGCATGTCAGTCAAACATTAGGTCAAGTCTTCCAGTTGATTGAGTCAAACCAGCCAGCGAACCAATCTACCAATCAACCGACCAACCAGCCAGCCAACCAAACAGAGAACCAACCAAATCTGATACTTTTTCGCACATGCGATTTTGATGTTTACTTTATTCCGACCTTGTCCAGTGATAAACCTGCAACGACTGTCTGTTATTGGATTTGAAGCTCTATGTTAATTGAACCAGCCTTCAACTGAACAAATGTCTGGTAGACCAAATGATTGATTCTCACAGTGGTAACTTTTCATTTATCAGCTTTCCGTCCAGGTTGAAAGGTAATTTCGATAAATCTTGAAACATTCTGGATTTTTACGAAAGATGATGACAGTCGTTGTTCAATAAATATATGTATTGCAAGATATAGTAGAATTCCGATGTTGTAAATAAACCGACATATGGAGACAATATGTCTTACATGTCTTTCTTCGGGTTGCTTACTCTACTCTATAATACGCCAAGCAAGTCAGTGGAAACTTGTATATGTATTGCAACATTAATAGATCAACTTTCTATTAACATGCGTATTTGTTTAGATCAGTTGACAATTTAAGTATTCGTAAATGTTATAATTATACACAATGACAAAATAGTAATCGGGATCAGGGCCAATTATCTATGTAATCTAAATTATTCTATCTGATGTTGACTTCAGATGATATTCAGAATACACCAAAGGGGGAGGGGCAGTTACGTATCCGTGCATAATTTGAGAAAATGGTAGATGTATGACAGTTGTTCAGCGCTGATACCAGTTATAGTGAAAGATTGTTGGCAATGGTTGGTTGTTTTAGCTTATTGGCAATTGTTGGCGGCGGTATTTTGAACAAGTTGTAATTTACCATTTAGTAAAACGGAGATTAGCCTCATGATACTTCGGGACATCGTATTCGACATTTCTCTTCATGTCATGGGTTAGTTTACGGAATGATAGCTTTTACATTGCCATTATCTTTGTGAGAACGTAAACCCAATAGGGTCATTGTTGATGAGTAATGAGCGATACCGCTGGTCAATCACATTTGACCCAAATGCAATTTTGAGTTTGAACTGAGGTCAGCAATCGACTGGTCACTGAAGTCGTGAATAATCCACATCAGCACACTGACCGAGGACAATGTCAAAGGTATTGGGACATCGACGTCAATGAAATTAATTGAAAGATCTGAATAAAACTGTTAATATTATCATTTAATTGCCGTTTTTCTGGAAAGAGTTGACGGATATTGGACAAATTCAATTCAAAAGGATAGCGTTTTGTTAACACAAGTAGAAAGAACTTGAAAATATATTTTTCTGAAATATGACCAAACTCAGCAAATCCGTGTTCCAAATATGGTTATGGTTGTACGTCACAGAGGAATCAAGGTTTGCTTTGTCTTACCTATTTTTGTCTTGTAATCTATTTATTTGAAGTGAAGTGCGAATTTGTGGAGGAGGCCATAACTGCTTGGTGTAGTTAACCGCTGGTCAAATACATATTGCCCAAATTAATTACTGTGTTTGACCTCAGGTCAGCAATAGACTGGTCACTGAAATATTGAATACCCCCCATAGGCACACTGACCAAGGTCAAGGCCAAATGTATTGGGATTTCGACCCGAATGGGATTAATTGAAAAATCTGACGAAAGCAGTGAAGATTCTTAGTTTATTGTCGTTTTCTGGAATTTGTTGATGGATATTTGACAATATCAATGGCCAACGAGTGCGTTCTGTCAACACTTAAGGAAGTTTATTCAGAGTTGAGACTAAATCGCTTCAATCCCATGAGCTCTTTTTATTGACAACAATATATAGCTAAGGGAATGCCGAGATTTTTCGCAATATATATACTGTCTTTTGAGAAAGTGTGCAAAATTAAAGTATGGCACATTTTCACAAAACTACAGATCCGTTTCGAAGTGCAGTCCTTCTACTTCTGTCCATTAATCAATCAATTGTTCTTACCTGAACATTGGGTAATGACAAGCTAGCAATCATCGTACAAGACCCCCTGTTGATCAAAGAATCCTTGAAGCAATCAATTATTAGTTGATGAATCTAAACCAGGGTTCTGCCATTACAATTATATGAGCTAAATGGTCGGTTGTTTTAGCTCATTGGCGCGTCCCTTTATATAATACATGTGTTCAATCTTAGAAAGTTTTAGCCGTAAAAATCTCGTAAAGATCACAGTGAATTTCCGTCATGCAAGACAGATTTTCATCTATGACAGTTTTTTTTGTTATAGCAAGAAAAGTCCATCTGTAAATAGAAGAATACTATTGATCAACAACATTTTCTTATGGTTATTGTCAGATTGCAGAATAGCCATTCCTATACCTCACTCCATGCTAACATATCATCCATTCCGTAACCGATATATGATCCGGAATTAACCCACTTTTGTGTGTCTCGTTTAGCTACTGGACCATTCGAAAGTCACACACTTCAATAACTGGCATCAATTCTAATTGTAATTTGTAAAACGTATGTTTCCTTTTCACAAGTCAAGATAATGTCAGAGTTAGAAAGTTCCTGGATTGAAGATGCAACTTTCGTCCATTTGCTAATTGCAATGGAGGGTCCCAGCCAACCAATCAATCATTGGTTGAGGTCTCCCGTTGGTCCAAGAACCACTCAACCGAGCAATGGCTTGATTGATGAAATGCTTGTTTTCCCCATGGGAATTCTATATTCAAAACATCCAGTGTGGTAACATTGCTCTTGAACCCACACTCAATCAACTGGAAGACTTGACCTAATGTTTGACTGACATGCCAATAAAGATGGCACTGGATTAAGACGTGGACTAAATGACAATTCTAATTTCATTGAACGAAATGTGATTCTGTAATGAAATAAGTGTTGTAGATTTCTGAAGTTACTTATTTTACTGACAATGTTAAAGGGTTAATGTTACACTCTGTCCATCGCTATTCTCAAATACTATCCTTCTGTCTCTGTCGACGGGGCCTCGGTGGTCTAGTGGGTTAGAGTGATCCTTCCTCTGCCCTACACAGACCTTCCATCGATGCTGCACGGGTTCGAAACATAAATAAAATATCACGAATCCAAATAAAAGCGGGAAAAAATTCCTAGTTGGCTAATGTTCCTTTTGTAACAAACCGACTATAAATAAAGTTTTTGACTTAGACTTGACTTTGACTCGTCGAAGGTCGGGGTTTCCTCCAAGCAACGATCCCGGTTTCCTCCCCCACTAAACCTGACAGCCCCGCTATATAAATGAAATAATCTTGGGTGCGGCGTAAAACACCAAACAATCAATCAATCAATATATCGCTATCTACGGGGCCTCGGTGGTCTAATGGCTGTTTTGACAATCTGACGCAACAGGAATGGAATACTACAGATTAAGGTCGTTTATTTACTTTAAAACAAGCACTAATTTCAACTTCGTCTGATCATAGAATAGCAGAAATTCAAAGACTCACTCTTCACTCATGCGCAAAGTAACGGAAGAAGCACAAAAGACGCCTACGAGATCTATGTCCTTATTTTGGATTTAAATGGCGCTTAAGTTCCACATAAAAGCAAAATAATTAAGCCATAAGTTTGATTTAGTATAACTGAAATGTTACATAGATAGGTCGGGTTGGTCGTGTAAAGTATAAAAAAGAAGGAATAAAAACATGGTTTCTACAGAAGATCAAAGTATTTGGTTTATATTCTCTTTTTTGTTCGTCCATATTTTAGACAATGGCTATCCGTGTTATCCCGTACCAGCATTTCATGTCCTCGTAAATTCCATTCTTTCCCTTTACGTTAATCCGTCCACAGACAGACAGGGTCCCCTGGGATGACAGTGACGTCATTTTGAAGTGGACTAAAATCCGATAAACTGGAGAGCTTTAAATAAATAATCAAGTTTTAACTAAAGAGAGGACGTAACCATGTCTACGGTTAATGGTTTACTGGTCAGGAACATGCTATGGTGAATAAGATATAGAAGGACATGCTGTAGACAATTCCTCTTACTTAAAGGCACACTTGCCGCGAAAATCCAGAATACTGTTGACATAAAAAAGTGGGCGGGTTTCTCTATTTTTCTCAGACAGATCAAGATAAGAACTTTCTATTTTTACCAAAAATAAAAAGTTTTGGCATCATTTAGTATATTTAATTTAAAATTGAAAATTAGATTTATCAAGTATCCACAATGTAAATAAACCCTGAATCTGAACATGCGCACAAGCGCCCTAATGTTTGAGTCGTGTGAGTCATCTAACGGCACAGTATAATTTACGTACTTTATCTGAAAAATACGGACTGACGATTGGGTAAGAGGGGCTCGAAAAGCCTGTCGATACCCTTTTTAGTGTAAACCACAGATAAACCACAGTGTAAACCAACCACTAAGTTAATCGACACTGATCGTTGTTGTTGTAATCGGGCATCGATTCCTCGTTTGTTTTTCACTCCCACTTCTACAGTCTAAACCTAACTTGACATGTTTTATGTGTCCTATATTTAATTATAGTGTTTCTAGAAACTTGTATCCATGATTTTTCTAGACAAGACGATTTTCCCTCAGCCCGTGTGTTTTAGTGTTCAAACATATATCTAGAGCATAAATTTTAACTGTGTTAACAATGTGAATAAATAAGATATTTTTATTCTATATGACTTCAACTTCCTTCTTGCTTGATTTAATCAGACTTAATTTATCCAACCGGATTAGACAAGATGGAATGAAGGGAAAACGATTCGGTTTCCTGAACTACACTAACCTGGCATGTGCTATTCGAAAGACGCGTGCCTCTCAACCCCTAAAGACAAAATCCATGTAGGAAAACGTCATGCTGAGTTTCCCAAAGGATACGAACCTGGTATGCACTGCTGAAAAGACGTGTACCTCTCAACCCAATAAGAAAAACTCCATGTAAGAAAGAGTCAGACGGAGTTTCCCGAAGGATACGAAAATTCCACCCATACCACAAATAGTACTGTGCAGTGTTCGTATCCGTCGGTAACCTTTCCACCGCAAAGAAAACTTTTCTCCGTTGTGAAAACATTTCAACCGAGCAGAAAAGGTTCCTATCACGGTGGAAATGTTTTATATGCGATTTATCAGATTGCACGCGTTTTTCGAATTTCTCTGCAAATCGTTTTACTTGAAGGTATGATTTTTATGATACACGCTTGATTTTCTTCGAGATACAGAATTTCTCGTCTCAAAAGCAAGTTTCCACTTGTGTAAATTTCTCTTAGGGTTAGGGTTAAATATCAAAATTCGACTAATGGCAATAATAGGCCTCCATACTTATGTCCTATTCACCGTAGATAGAGGCTCGTAAATTTGTACGAAAATAAAACAAAGAAAATAGATGACGACCCAATGACGCAAAATGTGTCAGTAAATTTCTATAAACATTCACACAGATGGCAGAGAAAAGACAAGCGAGCGTAAGTCACAGAAAATATAGAGCCCTGAGGAGTCATACATGATGTAACATTAGTTGGTCTAAAAGGCACCATAGATGCATGTAGTAACGCGATTTTATCACGTCGAAGGACGATCATTTAGGAGTCAACTCTTAATAACGTACACGTTGAAGGTGCTGTGGTTGTTGCATAGGGAATGCAGATGAAAGTCTGTGATAAAAACACTAGGGAAAGAGGATGTGAGCAAAGCAGTTTAATGAAATGGATGTTTTGCGACACGTCAACGCCATACTCTGGTGCCCGGGTTTGATTCTCTTTTCGGGGGTCACCAAAAATCGGTAGAAGAATTCCTGCCATTTTTCAAGAAAGTGTAGTCATCCCCCTCTCCGTCCTCCCAACCAAAAAAAAAAATAATAACGAGAATAGTGTTATATTCACTTTCTAAAATTCAGTGAGTAATTAAACTCATGTTTTGAGTTTAACTATAGGGTAAATATAATCAATATAATATCGCTTAGCATAAGGTTAATTTAAAGACGTCTATATCTATTGACCTCAATTTTAGTCTGCTTCGATTTTTCGCTTCCAGGAATGTGGTGGTTGAGCGAATATCTTTCATGACACGGTATTTCTATTTGCGGAATTAGCAAATCGTTTGAATAGTTGGTTAAATGTGAAGGATGTCGAGTCGTCCAGCAGTCAACAAGGGTTTAGAAACGACAGGGAGAGAATTCGGAGAAAATCGATACAGTGTTATCGATCAGTTTCCTGGAATATGAAAAGCCAAAGTCTCTGAGTGACGGCACAGAGAGCCGAGGGCTGATGTATATTGCAATTTCCCCTTGTTCTGTCAAGACACCATGTGGTTTTAGAGACAAGCGTCAAATTAAAGATGAAATACGATGATCGTTCCCTTCCCTGATCTGTCTCCTGTCAACATAATAACATAGAAGTATCGGGTCACTAAACGCCTCATCTATAAACACCATCGGTTCGTTAGCTCTTTGACGTTTCCTGCCCGATTTCTCAGAAACGCTTGCTTTTATATTGATTCTTGCCATCTATGCCACAATATCCACAAAAATAAAGTAAAAAAAAAAATAAAATCAAATATCCTCGATGTTTTTGTTCAAATTCATTTGTAGTAAGTGAATGTTTTATTACATGTGTGGGACCCGCTGGACCACCGAGGCCCACCTGAAGTATTGACCTTAGAACCCTTACAGATAGCGTGTTAGACAATGTTGAGTTTGAATTAAAAGTAGTGATTTGACAACGTGAGAATTCAGCAGCAGCTAGAGGTGTGGAAACTTGATTAACCAGGATGACTTGGTCACGTGGTGCGACTCAGATACTTTACTGAATTATCTCCTCTTGCCCTAGCTTGTAAACCAGTCGGTTATGTTCAACCAAAAACTATTTTGTGACTGATCTCAAGGGACAATAGCTGTGAATCAATTCTATTCCTTTACGAAGGCTGTCGTTTACAAGCATTATCAACACATTGTACAAAAAGAGCTCATTTGGGAATACAATCTGTTTAATTTCGATTGGAAGAGCTGATGACGTCACGAAGATTTACGCGAAGCCTTCTGGGTACTCCATGTACCTCAGTTCACCATTTTGTTTACCGGTACTTAGCAAGGCGTCACTTTTTTGGAACAACATTGGTGCCTTAACATGTTTTTATCAACACATTTTTCTGGTAACTTGGCGCCTTCATCTCGATAAAGTATTATTCCTTCCACCATTTTGTAAAATTATGTGAACATCCCTCAATCCCCCAAAATGCTTTGAGCATAAATTCCAAGAGACGTCATCAAACCATCGGTCAAATAGGCTGGTATAAACAACACTTGACCTCATTTATAATTAGAACTGGTGATATTGCTTGCATATAGTCTTTTAACACTTTTCTGGCGGCATCTGAAGATCATAAAGAAATCGGTTTCATGTTTACGATAATGTTACTAATGATAAACATTCAATCAAATGTTTTGATTTCCAACGAGTGGCTATATGCTGCTATATATCAGTTACAAGGCTATATCTGATGGTTGGTTAGTTGTTCTAGTTTATTGGCGCGTCAATTCGTATGAATGATGCACACCATTATACTAGTTAGAAACTATTACCTTGAGCGATTAAGATTTTTTTAAATTATATCTGTTGGTCATAACGTATATTATTTATGGGCATTTCTAACTCAAATAGAACCAACCAATTCTGAGTTGGCTTGCAGGAAACGGCATCAAAGCGCCATCTTGTGGCCATATTCTATAAGTAGATCACATGTTTCAAGGCATGTAATTAAGCGATAAAAATAGCATATCCATTGTGTGAACGAATCACGTCTAATTAACTTAACTCTTCGAGATTCCTTTCATTATTAACCACTCATAAGAGTATCGATCTAGTTGATAGAAGCAATGGTTTAAAACACGGTTGAAACATTCATCTTTCCAAAGCAATTTTTATGTGGTTGTTGTCTTGTTAATTCATGTTTATGGCTTCATTTTACATTGGTCTGACACTTCATAATAATTTCGATAGTAACCGTCAAAAAGGATTATCTCATCTGATCCGATTATCTCCGCTTTTATCGTAGCTCTAAGTCAAATATGCCAATTTAATCCGGTCTGCTAAAGGTGAATGCCCGTGTAGCCAATCAGATTTTTGTACGCCGAGAGTGTTTTGTCGAACGTACAAGTTTGCATTAAACGGAAGGTTTCGTTCCTCTTTTCAGTCTATGTTTTCATTTGGTTTATAGCCTTCCGTTTTGTTATTAGATGGAGAAGATTTGAACCAATGTTTACAGCAATGTGAACGTCCTTCAAACATTTGTCTCACTTGATCGCCCGTCCAAAGTGTCATAACGTCGCAGTAGGTATCGAGATCCGTCGACCCAAATATTAGGATTCCCGGGGATATTCCGTTACCATTTGATCTATGGCGACATCTGTTTTATTTATAAATGGCGAGATTCTAGAAGGCGACAGTACAAGGATCCGTTGCGTTAAGTCGACCATTCCTTCCCTATTTCTACCTTGTGTGTTGAGTAGGCCCTACATGGTACCAGCGAAAACATCGAGAGTTTGCATAGACAAAGAGAGTAGATTGACAAAAGTGGTCACTTCGTCCAATCAGCATTGCCGGCATATTCCTAGCGGAAGGGTGTTCCGACTGTACACGATTCGATTAGGGCGCCCCTACAGGAAGGAGGTTCCTAAGCGTTCCTAAGTGTCAGTTAAAATTCAACATGACGCGAACGAAGTGACCACTCTTGTCAATCTACTCTCTTTCGCATCGACAGCTTTCTTCTCGAATAAGCTTGTCAAGGAAATATAAGTAAATTATTTTGAATGTGGTGTAAAACGCCAATCAATCATCCAAGACCCCAACATCACAATTATATCAAGCCGATAACCCTATGACCCTTTCAGAAATTATTTATAATGTATGGATAATTATTAGCCTTGTTTATACCTGAGATTATTAAAACTGAGAAACTGAAACCCTTCATTTTATTAATATTCTGGTTGGAAGATTTCACAATGGGCCTATGATGATTTCTTTGTGCAATCAACTTTTATACCCCATTTTGAATTGACACGTAAAATACCAGTCATTAGGTTTAAACAAGCGGAATTCAATCATACTGAAACGTCTGTATTTTTGAAACACTAAAACACACGGGCGCAGGGAAAATCTTCTGGTCTAAAATAACCACGGAGACAAGTTTCTTATTGTGTTAAAAAGGGGCATATCATTTAGACCTTTATACCCAACCATAAGTTGTTGTAATAAACTAAAACCCATGATGTTTCAAGTAGAGGGCAAAATGGGCATTGAGACGCACCTCAAGTGAGCCAATGCCGCGAGGCATTGACCTAATTATATATGCACCCAGTCTAGTGCAGGTCTATTAAGGGACGTGCGCATCAGTCAATATTAAAGTACATGTGCACCTATTCTTAAAAAAATATGCTGAATAATACACTCCCACGGAAAAAATATGCTTAGTAATGCAATACTGGTCTAAAGAACCAATTAAACCGACTGACACTGGTGATAGACAATAGATAATACACGAATGTATAAATAACCTTGGACAGTAT
This sequence comes from Lepidochitona cinerea, assembly GCA_963971465.1. Lineage (NCBI taxonomy): Eukaryota > Metazoa > Mollusca > Polyplacophora > Chitonida > Tonicellidae > Lepidochitona > Lepidochitona cinerea. Next base: position 4,587,969 of record OZ020565.1, read on the forward strand.
TACCTTAATGTATAGATCATATCGGTAAGTATGTGTATATCACAGCCGAACGGCCTCGGGGGGCAGATGCATCGGACCGTATCCAATTAAGTCGACTGCCAAAGAGACGTGTGCGTCCAACCGTAACAAATTAACGGAATAGAATATGTCGAGTAATGCAGTCAAATGATTGCGCCTTCCCGAAAAAAAAAATATGCTGAGTAAAAAGTGTCAGCCTTAGGGCTCAGCCAATCTGTATAAATACGGGTGTAAATCAGATCCAGTCATCATTGGAAAACAGGACTGGCCGGCAACACTCTCAACACTATCCAACATCGTTTAACATTGGACAACCACTAAACTTTGAGAAGGTAAGTTGAAAACTTTTTTATGCATATCAAAAATATACTATGTATAATACTTAAGTCTTGACCACTGGTCATCAACCCGGAAGTGAACCGGAAGTGACCCGGAAGTGGACCGGAAGTAACCGGAAGTGACCGGAAATAGACCGGAAGTGACCGGAAGTAACCGGAAGTGAACCGGAAGTGACCCGGAAGTGGACCGGAAGTAACCGGAAGTGACCGGAAATAGACCGGAAGTAACCGGAAGTGAACCGGAAGTGACCCGGAAGTGGACCGGAAGTAACCGGAAGTGACCGGAAATAGACCGGAAGTGACCGGAAGTAACCGGAAGTGAACCGGAAGTGGACCGGAAGTAACCGGAAGTGACCGGAAGTGAGCGGAAGTGAGCGGAAGTAACCGGAAGTGAACCGGAAGTGAACCGGAAGTGGACCGAAAGTAACCGGAAGTGACCGGAAATAGACCGGAAGTGACCGGAAATAGACCGGAAGTGACCGGAAATAACCCGGAAGTCACCGGAAGTAACCGGAAGTGAACCGGAAGTGACCCGGAAGTGGACCGGAAGTGGACCGGAAGTAACCGGAAGTGAACGGAAGCAACCGGAAGTAACCGGAAATAGACCGGAAGTGATCGGAAATAGACCGGAAGTGAACCGGAAGTGAACGGAAGCAACCGGAAGTGACCGGAAATAACCCGGAAGTAACCGGAAGTGACCGGAAATAGACAGGAAGTGACCGGAATTGAACCGGAAATGACCGGAAGTGAAGTAATTGAGCCAAAAATAAGTCCCAAGTCCGGAAGTAGCCAAATTCTAACCGAATTCGGTCGTCTTACATATCAAAGTAAAGGGTGTAAAGATATCTGCAAGACTTACTATAACTCGTGGTTTTCTCAATTCTGGTTTTACACAAATCGATTGAAACGTTCAAATCTGTACCAAATCCCGGCACTCTGGTTTGGCTAGTATCTACATGTGAATGGTCGCAGGAAGAGATGGTTCGATGCAATATAACTTCCGCTTAATCAAATATGAATGGAATAAAGTTGTTTTAAATGGCTCAAGATCCGCTAAAATTCATTGTTTTTACGTTTTGGGTAAGGTTTTATCACTTTCCATTTAATAATCGCATTTTTAAGTGACAGTCTGTCGATAAATAATTGTGTTAAACGGAATTTAACCTTGTCTTGGTTTCTCATTTAGATGGATAAGTCATTTGAAGAAAACGGTTTAACGGTAGAAGACAATCTCGACAGAATCATGGAGCTTGCCAATCAACTGTGTGGTTTGACCTGTGAATTCTGTCAACGGACATGGGAGACCAAAGAGCTTCTCGAGAGCCACAAAAGACGTGAACACAAACACAGATGTCCCCACTGCGACAGAATATTCACCAAATCATTCAACCTCAACCGTCATATAAAAACCGTACACAAACCTGGTAAGTTGCTTCTCAGTTATTGTTCAGCCTGACTAAATATAAAGCTGATATAAGCCCATAATATAGAAAGAAGGACAACTAACCAAACTTATTATTATTTCTTCCAGACGAGCCGCGCCCATCCACCTCGACGGAAGGTGAACAATGTAACTGGTGCGGAAAACAAACAATTCTTCTAACGGGCAAGCCTTTTTGCGGTGTGTGCGCACAACGAGGAGTGGAATGCTCCGCCTGCAGACGACCTCTTCCCCAACGGTTTTACACACAGAATGAATCAAAGTGTGACACCTGTCTCCGCAAACAACGGAAGCAGGCCGGAAGAGGACCTCCGAATCACACCACCCTGGAGGGGCGTGCAGAGACATTCGAATTAAAGCCCGATAACACGAACAATGGCGACCTTTTATTATTTTTTAGAGATAGCGAGGCCTCCGTGTCGAATATTCTTAATGGACAGCTTCTTCAGCACGGGGGCTTCAAATTGTATTTAGTGGTTACACTTCGTCTCGTTCGATACACATCCGACGGCGATGAAGTGACTTCGGAACCATCTTTTCGTAGTATAAACGCTATTATAACTAACAACAGTCAGTTTGAACTAACTTTAGCCAACGCCTTCCACAAAATTTACGAAGCTTTTCAGAGCTATCAAGGGGAAGGGTCTGGGTGGTCACTGGATGAAATCGTTAAGATGGAAGTGAACGTCGCTAAATATAATCCGCTACACGGGTCTACATTTGTTCCTACCCCACCAGCATTGGTCAAGAAAAAGGCTATAGTAAACGTTAAAAACTCTGACGATTATTGTTTCGTATGGAGCGTCTTGGCCGCTTTACATCCCGCGGATAAGGATCCCAATCGCGTAAGTAAATACACTCCCTATTTCGACACGTTAAACCTCGAGGGTCTTAAATTCCCTATGACGTTAGACCAAATACCTCTATTCGAAACCCAGAATAATATATCCGTGAACGTCTTGGGATACGATAACGATGTTTTCCCGCTTTATGTGACCAAAAAGCGTTGTGACTCGCACGTCACACTCATTCTTATATCGAAAGGCGACGTCCGACATTACTGTCTCGTCAAATCTATGAGTCGTCTGTTGGGTGATCGCACCGCTCACCACGGTACAACCTATTACTGCGACTATTGCCTACACGGTTTTAGCGCCGAACATCTTTTGGAAGAGCACCTTCCACAGTGTACACCACTAGGAATACAGAAAACGATAATGCCGAAAGACGAGTTTCTTGAATTCAAGAATATAAAAAATCTTTACAGAGTTCCTTTCATCGTGTACGCCGACTTCGAATGTTTTACTGAGAAAACCCATGAGACTACCGCTAAAACCGAACGGTATGAGAAGCATCAACCTTCCGGCTTTTGCTACGTAGTCGTCAGCAGTGTAGACGCTTATAGTAAACCGGCCACCGTGTATCGCGGGCCTAACGCAGCGGAAAAGTTCCTGCAAGAATTGAAAAAGGAGAATGACTACATTTGTAAGATTCTCAACGAAAAACGGGATATGGAAAAACTAACGCTCGAACAGGAGCGTGAATTTCAAGCGGCTACCCATTGCCATATTTGCGAGAAAGAGCTGGGAGCCGATCGACATCGAGACCATTGTCACTTGACCGGACGTTTTAGAGGGCCTGCCCATGAGCAGTGTAATTTGCAGTTTCACTTTAGAACCACCACTAGACAGGAAGCCAATCGATTTTTTATTCCCGTCGTCTTACACAATTGCCGAGGGTATGACAGTCATTTAATATGCAGCGAATTGGGCAAGTTCAAACATTTGAAAGTTAATTGCATCGCTAATAACATGCAGAAGTATATCAGTTTTTCTCTCGGGAATCTGCGCTTCATCGATTCCCTTCAATTTTTGAACGCTTCGTTAGACACCCTAGTGACGAATATGGCCAAAGAAGGCTCCGACAAATTCCATATGTTGAAAACCCATTTCCCCGACCCAACGCACCAAACACTGCTATTGAGAAAGGGCGTGTACCCGTATAGCTATATGACCGATGACTCTAAATTTGCCGAAACACAACTCCCTCCTATTCAAGCCTTTTATAACTCTTTGAAAGAAGAAGCTCTAACACCGGATGATTACGCTTATGCCAGGTCGGTGTGGTCACGCTTTAACATCTCCAATCTCGGAGATTACCACGATCTATACCTCAAGTCTGACGTCTTGTTATTGGCCGATGTATTCGAAAATTTTCGGAACATTTGTCTTTCGTACTATAAGCTAGACCCCGCTCATTATTACACCAGCCCGGGGTTGTCCTGGGACGCCATGTTAAAAATGACTGACGTACGACTGGAGTTGTTGCAAGATATCGACATCCACTTATTCGTGGAGAGAGGTATAAGAGGTGGCGTATCTATGATAAGTACTAAATACGCCAAAGCCAACAACCCGTACTCTGAGGAGTTTGACCCCTCTATGCCTACGAATTACATAGTGTATTTAGACGCGAACAACTTATACGGTTGGGCCATGTCGCAATATTTACCTCTTCAGGATTTCGCGTGGCTGACGGAACAACAAATACAAACCCTTGACATCGCATCCGTCTCGGACACCGCTGACACGGGATACATCCTCGAAGTGGATATTGAATACCCGGAACAGTTGCACGATCTACATACCGACTATCCACTCTGCCCGGAACGTCTGGTAGTAACTGATGACATGCTGTCCAGTTATTCGACTACTTTGAAGCAACTACTGGACTTAAAAGGTAAGCCAGCGGAAAAACTGGTGCCTAATCTCCACCACAAAACCAATTACGTCGTTCACTATAGGAACTTGAAATTCTACTTGGCCCAGGGCATGGTATTGACGAAAATACATCGGGGAGTCGAATTCACACAATCCGCCTGGTTGAAGTCGTATATCGATTTCAACACCGAGAAACGTAAAGCGGCCAGGAACGATTTCGAAAAAGATTTTTTTAAACTCATGAACAACAGCGTGTTCGGGAAAACAATGGAAAACCTCCGGAATAGAACCCGCATCGAATTAGTGCGAGATGAGGCGAAACTGGAAAAATTTGTCGCAAAGCCCTCATTTCAGAGTTTTAAAATATTCAGCCCAGACCTTTGCGGGGTACATTTAAAGAAAACGAAGTTGACACTGAATCGACCCATTTACGTCGGTCTCGCCATATTAGACGTTTCGAAAGTATTAATGTACGACTTCCACTACAATTTCATTAAAGCCAAATACGACCAAAACGTTAAACTTTTGTTTACCGATACAGACTCTTTCTGCTACCAGATACAGTGTCCCGATTTTTATCGCGATATGGCGGCGAACTTCCATCTGTTCGATACTAGTAACTATCCCAAAGACCATCCCCTATATAGCTCTGGTAATGCCAAAGTTCTCGGCAAGTTTAAAGACGAGGTGGGGGGTGCAATAATCGACGAGTTCGTAGGATTACGGCCAAAAATGTACTCCCTCACTTACGACGGCCACGAAAAGAAAACCGCTAAAGGTATATCAAAGTATGTAATTAAGAAAAAGCTAAAACATAGGATGTATAAAGAGTCTTTATTTAAAAATCGTTCATTTACAAGTACGATGAATTGTATAAGAAGTTTTGACCATCAGCTGTACACAATTAGACAAAGTAAGATAGGCTTGTCACCTTTCGATGACAAGCGCTATGTGTTAGACAACGGTTATGACACGTTAGCGCATGGACATTACAAGACATAATACAACGAACTGTTTAACATGACATCCATCTAACTCCGAAATAAATGTGACACTTGCTTATTATATGCCCGTGTAAACGGAAAATTGTTATTTCAAAATATATATGTTATATAATGATCAATCTCTCTGTATGGCCTTTGGGCTACTGTATATATACTGTGAATAAACTTTCTACATTTTTTATTCTTTGTCTTCCGCGAACAATTTATCGAATAAATGGTTTCCTAGAGAAATGCTTTCCTTCAAAGCTTCGACAGAGTTCATATTATAGAGAGTTTCAAGCGTCCGACATGTCCTTTCAATGTTGCGATGAATAGAGTCGTTCTCGAGAGCGGTTCTGTTTATGAACCAATTCATATATTTCTGGCGTAACAAGTCTCTCATCTCGTCCGAGTGCTCGTCTTCTGCGAGTTCAACGGCTTCTGACGTATTATATCCTTCCAATTCGTATGCCTTAGCTGTACGGTCAATAGCATTCCTCATCTGCTCGCGAGCCGAATTGGCGAACATCGTCTTCCACTTATCATACTCAATTGTATACCCTCCGCCATGTTGTTTGAACCAAGGTGGTCTGACAGTCGTGTAAAGACCTTCACCATTTTGGGTAAGAAAGTTTTTCCTGAGACGCTGATTTTCCGGTGTTGTGGGTTTCAAATCGATTAGGAGCGAGCCGTAAGGCGTGCTGGTCATAGCATCGTTATATTGTTTCATGAAGTAATCTCCCTTACCGGGGAATATACGCCGTCCGAGTAGAGCTACTTGCTGTCGATCCACCGGGTTGTTGAAGAGCACGATGTATTGCGAGTTCAGTTCAATGTCTCGACTTGCCTTGCCTCCGTGGAACATGTTTTGCACGATGTATATGACCGATACGTTGTCGTGATGAGACCCTTTGCTGAATAGGTCAGCTATCCTGGTATCTTTTTTAATGTCGGTCATCAGATCGTCAAACACGATAATCGAGCGAATAGTCGGATCGAAAAAATCATCATCTCCCAAATTGGACGGCAAACCTCTGACGAATTCTATGTCGGCTATCGATTCTTTCATTTCCTGGTAGAGCGGCTGCCACTTACTATAGCAGAAAATAATTCTGTGGGGGGTCGGCTGAATTTTTCGTTCCTGGAGCAGGCGTTTTACCCACATGGTTTTCCCGACGCCCGTAGAACCTATAACCCTCATCGTTAGAGGGTGTTGGAGTGCCATGTTGAGTGTCCGTAGTCGACTGATGACGATGACACTACGGCATCCTTTTTATAGGGTGTGGATGTCGTCGGCTCTAACCCAGCTGTTAAATTTGGTAGGCCACCCGACGTATTGGACTAGTTTTTCGACGTGACCTCCTCGTCGTCTAGTTTTTAACACTTTCTCAATACGCCACAAAGCATCGACGTCTTTTTCCACCTTTTGGAGTTCGGGTTCGTAAAACATTCCTTGAATAGGATCTTCCGTGAAATCTATCAGTTTATATACTGGTATCGAACGTCTACGCCAGCGCTTGGCGACTTTAAATAGCTCTTCCGTATAAGTGGACATATACGCTCGTTGATATATATATCTCAAATGGGAGATTCTGACCGTGTCACCTACTTTGAATTTGAACGGTCGTTTTTTGATCGGCTTGGCCGTGTCTACGTATAATTCTTTCCACACACCGGCTTCGTTGCGCGGGACGATGTCGATCGGGGCTCTTTGTTTTAACGACCTATGCGGTCGACGGTTGTAACTTTTAATCAAATCGACCAGTACTTCTACGTATCGGTAGGTCTGGTTATGAGTGAAATACCGGTAAAGATGGGTCTTGATGGTACGGATAACTCGTTCCACGTAATTAGCCTTCGTCTCGTTGTGCGTCACGTAAAATTTAATGTCTTTCTTTTTCAAATAGGCTTTCATCCATCTGTTATTAAATTCAGATCCTTTATCCCACCGAATTAGAGCCGGTCGTCTTCCTTCGTTCAAAACCTTATCGAGCGCCGATATGACGGTTTGATGTCGTTTATTAGGGAGTGGTTCGACCCAGAGATATCTGGAGAAGACATCGATGGCGACTAAGAGAAAGCGTATACCGTCATTATGCTCGGCTATATTGGAAACATCTGCCAAATCCACATCCCATAAATCGTCTAGGCCCGTGGTGATTACTCTATTACGTTTGAATTTGTATTTCACCGACTTCTGTAAACTGTAGGCGTCTTGATCGCTCAACCACTGCCTCAATTCACTGGGGCTTACTTTATATCCGTTCGACTTTAACCACATTCGGACTTTTGTAGGACCGGTAAATGCGATGGGATGCTTCGGATCGAAATATACCTCCGTTAGTCGGTCCTGCCAACCGTTGCTCGCCATGGTTCATATCAACAATGGTGATCTACATAATGCGCTACTTATATATAAATACACACAAAAACACTCGATTGGTGGTATGAATACCTTTTTATTGACAGACTAAGTGAGATAGAGTAGACGATATACAATGATTAAAATAGTTTAAAACGAAGCGATATACGAAACAATCATTATGACAATAATTCTGGCTAAAGTCAGATATAACGTCTATTAACGATAACCCTCTGACGAGTTGAAGAAGGAAGAATACACAGTAATGTCCACACGTTAAGCTTAACTCTCCCTGTAGTCTCGTAGTAGTAAACGATGCATGCCGGCAATTTGTAAGGAGAAACGCCTCGAACTGTGCACCGTAAAAAGCTGGAGGATTACCCAAAGAGTCGATAAAATATCCTTCTTCTCCATTAAAATAAAACGCAGTCCAATGGAGGCCCGAAAGAAAGGAAAGGTCTGTGTTTACGATATAGGCCGCCGGTTTTCTGGATACCCGTCTCGGTAGGGTGTCGGCGGAGTAAATCCCCCGTACTTGAGCTTCTAACTCTTTATCGGCCCGGATAATGCATCGTAGTTCGTCCGAATTCATGGTGTATTTAGTAGAATTCTTCGGCTTTTGTCAATCTCGAACATCGCAGGAAATTCTCCCAGAATCACGCAGTTCACCGTTTCCGGGAGCGGCTTGTTGAAAGTAGCTTCTATTCTAATACTTCCTTGCTTAAGAAGATGGATGTACTCGCCAGTCGAGAATGCTGGATCTAACTCGAAGACGTATAGAGCGTATCCGTGAGCGAAATCGAATAGAGATATATCGTTGCCAAAGTTTTCTCCCAACTTGCCAGTGCCTCTGAACAAGTTTAAATAGGCAGTGCTGCATAGATCAAATCCGTCTTCTTTATATAGCGTTCTCACCGTCGACCCCGGAATCGTGGATCCGTCTACGTGTACGGCTAGGTTACCCAAGTCCCAGTGTTTGAAGTTGAACGGGTTTTTGGAATAATCACCCGCCATAGCCTTAGACGACACGAATCCTATGATTAGTCTACTCGGGTATATCGACGGCCAGATGTTTTCCCATCGAAACAAGACTTCACCCTTTGACAACGAACTCGTTTTTATCTCGGTTCTCACGTAGGGGTATTTCGCTGTAGCCTGTTCGAGAGCTTTGGCGTGACCTAATTCGACTCCAGCATTTAGACGTACTTTACACGCCTTTAAAACTATATCCTCGATAACTAACTTGTAGTTTTTATTTTCCTCCGCCGACATGAAGATGAACTCCGGAGGCGATCGATATAATTTGACGTGGACATCGACGTTGTTTATTACATAACGATCTTGTTGGAAGATGTCTTGCAGCATGCGACCCTCCATTTCAAACGAGTTGCTCTCTTTCGTACGATCATAACGTGTGGCTAGCCCCGGGTTATTACCTCCTACGGGGTCGGATTCGCCGATGTCGTTGCCTACGTCTTTGTCGTATAGCTGGGCTTCCAATTGAGTCGTCGTAGCCTCATAACCCGTATTTAGAACTGTTTGAATATAAGCTTTATACGGGTATTTGTTGTCCATTACAGTCATGAGCGATCCCAGCATCGATACATCGATTTGTGACCACATGCTCGACAATAGTAAATTGGTGGGCGCGCATTTTTCATCCTGTACTAGTGGGCTATTATCTTTGTGCACGATTTTCGCTTTAACGTATAAACGAGACGATTTCAAGTCCAAATAGTCCGATCCCTGTCCGGGGATAAGAAATTCCACCGGTGCTTCGTCCGTTATTTGGGAAAATGGTCTTATGTCGACGTAGTATCTACCCTGAATAGCGGTTTGAACGGGAGGTAATTCGAAGAGGCTAAGTTCATCCGGTTGTCCCTCGTCAGCGTCTCTATCTTGCAGAAGGTGTGCCATGTTTTAATCGAAATATCTGAGGAGCCGTCCGTTTCCTTCGTTTGCTTAGACTCGGAATGTCGGAATTGTGAGAACGTCTTCTATTTATATATTTTTCGGGGTTAGCTTTTATCTCCGACTTCGCCCGTTCCACAGCCGCTTGGGCGGGGGTCACGAGTTGTATAACGGGGGTTTTTACTCGGGCGATATGCCTTTTCGCTCCACCCCACTTCGTCTTCCTCTTTTTAGGTCTTTTGCACGTCGGATTTGCGGCCATATTCTGATAAAAGGCGATCCATTTATTTACGTCCGGTACATATCGTCTCCTCTGTATCATGATTTAAGGTGGAGGGTTACGGTTACCGGCTCTGTGATGAAGGTAGCTAACGATCCCCGCTCGTCTAAAATACGGACTTCTAACACTTCGACTTCGCCTAGGATGACGGGATGATAGTATGGCCGTACAAAGACTTCGGCAACCCTTTTCCTACCAGAAACGTCTACTTTTCGTAAAAGCGGTAAAGTCGTTTCTCCTACCAGTGAGTGAGCGCAAATATTGGAGCAGATACTCAAAACCGCCCTGGGCTGGAACTTCGGCTGTTTCTTTAAGATGATTTCCGTTAGCGCGACTGTACTGGAATCTTCGAAGGTTATGCTTCTATTCAAACGTACTCTAAAGTGGTATGGTTTGTTATCCGGATAGTGTTCTACCGAATCTGTACTGCTGGCGATAATGAAGTTTACCATAACACCGTTTGTACGTAATGGTCGGTTATATAGCGTAGGACAGGCTTTTATAGTATTCCCAGATCTCACGTCTCGCCGAGGGAGATAGTTTGTCGCAAACCGCCGACGTGAATGCGTAGAGCGTGATTAACCGTCCAAAATTGATGATTCCATCGTCGAACATGGAATCTACTATGGCTTCGTAAGCATCCAGGTTCACGGCCGAGTCGACCATCTCCTTCCATCTCGTTCTATCCGTCGAGCACATGGCTAATCGCCTTATCGATGAGGTGTGACTTCGTTTTCAGAAGGGACCACTGATTATAGTTAAGGACCACGCCTTTCCTAGTAGCCGTGTCGTCGATGAAATAGCGTAAATCCACTCTGAGCTTGTTCCCGTATTTACACGCTGTAGCTCGTAAACGTCTATCTATACGGATTTGTTGCATAGGAGTACAAAGAGTCCGATTGGGGATAGTGGTGATGATAGATTCGACTTCTCGATTACAACTCGCAGCTAACGTTACGATGACGATGAGTGATATGACGAACAGAATGATCAAGACGATGGTTACTATTTTCGTTTTGTGATAGTTATCCATCCTCTGCCAAAGCCTGTGTGGAAATGAAGACGGTCCACGTTTAAACGTAGTTATATAGACAAAAGTATCTGACGTGTAAGAATGTAGGTTTTCAAATTACCCCAACAGGCTGGGTAATCCGGCTGTACCGACATCGACAGATTGGTTAGACAGCGTTCTTCCGTAGAAAACCATTCATCAGCTTCCGCTATTACTAGTTCTTCTTCTAACCCGTGTTGAGTCACGCTTCGTGGGTCTGGTTGCACTGTTATTACCCACGAATATTCTATAAATACACTTCGAATGCGCCCTTCACCCGTTTTCTGCATACTGGACATTTTAGAGAGTCGTTGTATTCCTCCAGCTTATATAGACAGTCAAGGCATATGCATACGTGATTACAGGGATGAAATACCGCTTGACAGACTTCGATGAGGCAAATTTTGCATAGGCCCGCTATATCGCTGTCAGATCTTCTAGACCGACTACCTACATTACCCATTATATTAGGGATGGAATGATTGACACTGGTGCGTTAACGGTTTGACATATGTATGAGAACATAGAAGAACTACTCGACTATATATATATATACAAAGAACAAACAGATAAGTGGTAAGATTCATTCCGTTTATTAGGGTTCAGTATAGTATTTTAATAGTAGATATAATGTTGATGACGTCACCAGTTGACGTAGTCCCCTGGATTGCAACGTCTACACATCATTGCTCCGAGTTGATTAGCGTGGTCGTCTCTGGCACTACAATCTTCATCGTCCTCTTCTTGAGTTTCTCCCTCCGCATTGTCGTCCGATCCCGGATCTTTCATCGTTTTGGAAAATTCATCGGCCATTTTAAATACGGATTCCATTTCTCCTATATCTCGGTCTATGTCCGAAAAATGCTTTCTTAATTTACGCCATCCAAATTCGTTCATGGCATACCCCATCTTGGTAGGCTTCAGGCTAGTCGAAAGTGTTTTGTCTTCTATCCATTTCCGCAGATGAATAAATTGTTTCCCATTGTATTGACTGCAACTTAGATATATGTCATCCTCTAGGTTGTATGGTCTTTCTAGCGGCTCTCCCATCTTTAACATCTCGTCAATCCTATATGCAAGCGTGGTTAGTCCACTCCATGCAGTAGATGATAACGTTATGGGTATACTGTTTGGTCTGCTTTCATCTGTTTTGCTCTGAATCCTTTGGAAGGATACTCTGGCCTGTCCATCGAGACTAATGACTCCCACACATAGACTGGAGCTGATGTTATACATTTCGAGGAGCTTCTCAAACTTTAGTGGTTGTCCAATGTTAAACGATGTTGGATAGTGTTGAGAGTGTTGCTGGCCAGTCCTGTACGCCGATGATGACTGGATCTGATTTACACCCGTATTTATACAGATTGGCTGAGCCCTAAGGCTGACACTTTTTACTCAGCATATTTTTTTCGGGAAGGCGCAATCACTTGATTGGTTGATACCTAAAGCCGGAGTCTATTACTATTTATACGTGGGCACATGTACTTTAATATTGACTGATGCGCACGTCCCTTAATAGACCTGCACTAGACTGGGTGCATATATAATTAGGTCAATGCCTCGCGGCATTGGCTCACTTGAGGTGCGTCTCAATGCCCATTTTGCCCTCTACTGTTTCATTAGTTTGACGACAGGCATGAGTCTCTATTGGTATACCAGAGCAGCGTAAATTGGGTTAGCAAGTTAACGTGTAATTGTTTATAGGATCTTTAGCATCTTTTCTAGCCAAGATAAAATCTGCATGTCCCCATTCTGTGTTTTACCTTGGCGGACAACTCCACTAGAACCCGTAAATCGAACAGCTCGTTTTGATTGCTTCTCGCAGCTAATCAAATCCTCGGGCGCTTACACTGAAAATAACATAATGGCGGCTGTGGATACCTTGAACTTTTGTTTAACGAGTGCTGATTGGCCAAGACCCTGTAAGTCTGGGAAAGACAACTCTTACATTCTCACCAGTGGGCGCTGTTCGATTTACGGGTTGGAGTAGAGTAGTCCGCCAAGGTAAAACACGGAATGGGGACACGAAGATTTTAACTTGGCTTGCGAAGATGGATCTTTAGTTTACTTTTACTCGATCCAGTACCTCTACTACTTTAATATAAAAATGGTACAAGCTGAGTAGAGCTCTTTCGATCGGGAGTCTGTCCCATTCAAATAAACACTGAAGCCAAACAATATTCACTAAAGCAGACGACATTCAACAGAACGAGGCATCGGCACGCGCGTCAATCGAACGCTTTCCATCCCGGGACATAACGAACTATTTGCAAACACGTTCATTTTTTTCTTCGTTTCTATTCTGTAGATAATCGATGAGAAAGAGGAAAAGAATTAGCAGCGTATGTTAGCCGGTCTTAAGCCCATTCTCAGTTGAGAGAGCAGGGACCGAAATTTGAAAGGATTGTTTCATTGACGATAAAAGCTCCTTGTGGTCGGTTAGCACGTTTCTGGACGATCAGTCCCAAAGAAATGTCCCACATCCCCAGCAAAACTATTTTCCATCTCTAGTAAATGATTCGGAGAAATATGCCAGTTGTGTCCGAAGTCCCTGGAGATAATTAAACGACAGACCGACCACCTGACTCCAAACAATGCTGGATTCTGTTTCCATTTCAACAAGAATAGCAAGTCAGCGGCAGGGTAATACGCATTATAGACAATCTTGCAAAGAAAAGTGAACCTATTTACCATGTGAAGTTTTCGTCGTAAACGAACGAAACACATAAGACGAGAATGACTTGGATACTAAGTACGAGTAAAACTAAATTTGTGTTACTTTTTGGAGTTGACGTCAGTGACAGATAGGTTATAAAATATTAGAATTGACGTAAATGACGGATAGGTTATAAAATATTAGAATTGACAGGAACATTCAGAATAGCAGAAGACATTCTCCTTAAATAATTGATAAAATCATTTTAAACCCAGGCTAAATCCATTCTAGATTGTTAATAATTCAGTTTCTATATGCCAGAAAGCCGATCTGTAATCGTTAACAGTATTAGATAAATCTGCCGGTTACAAACGGAATGGTTTATTAATGGTAATCCATCATGAATTATGTAACAATATTATTAAGGCAAACAGGTTTCAACATGAAACATTGTGAATATTCTGCTAAACGGCTGTCTGTAAAATATCTAACATGCAATACAAACTCGGAATATTTGCATGTATGAAACATCAAATTTTCCTGTGTAAAAAGAAAAATGAAAGCCCCGACCTTAATGTTAGATTGATTGATTGATGTTTTACGCCGCATTATTCCACTTATATGGCGGCGTTGTCCGTTTTATTGTGGGAAGAAACCGGGCTGATTGTCCCGAGGAAACCCCCGACCTTCGGCGAGTACCTGGCAACTCTTCCAGATACCTTAATGTTAAAAAATTCCCTTAAAAGCATCCTAACTTTAATCGATTTTGGTTGGCCCTAACTGACACGTGATAAATCTTGATCGCGTCACCTCAGCCTATAAACAACATCCTTGGTTTAAATCCATCCATTACTTTAGCCTGATTGAGAACCTCGTTAATTCAGGTCTGTTAAAGATAGCCTTTTGCGTTTAGATTTTATCGGAACACATTCACTAGTCTAGAACAACATCTGAATGAATCTGAGCGACTGCTCAAAATTTCTTACATTTTGCGGTCGGTTTTCACAGACGTACCACTTGAGAAAATACAGCGAATTTCATCTTCATGAAAATCCTTCCAAGTAGACGCACCAAGAAGCTAAAATAACCGACCATTCATGAAAATCCGTCTTTCGGGGTCAAGGAACTCCCCTATAGCTTTGAGGTCGTCACCTTCAAAATGTTAGGATTGGAACCATGTTGTTAGATTAAATTTAACCATTTCAAATTTAAACAAATTCTTGAAATTGTCTTTAATTTACACAGCCTATTTAACATATTATTACGCCAGTAGTTTAACGTAGTAGTGTTCAAATTTCAAATGTTTTGAGACAGCTCCCAGTTCAGACATTAAAATATAATCTTGTTAAAGGACAATTCTGGACAAAACCCCCTTACCCAAACACCTGCAAGTAAGTTTAGGAACCCACGTCAAGAACAAAGGTATTCCCCGCCTGTCGACATAGGATCCTAAATTTCATGAGGGCAATAAAATAAATGAAACAGAATGAGAAATGCATGTTTCATCACCTCTTATAATGGCCAGGCACCGGTTGCACAAAGGAGTATTAAGCTTAAGTCTGACTTATCTAGGCGACGTCCTAATCAAATTCTTTTGTTACGTGATGTATTTAAGCCTGACTTAAGCTTAATACACCTTTGTGCAACCGACCCCTAACCCTCTTTTTCCATTGTGTACTTTGGTTGATCAAACCAGTGTTGCCTAGTGTTAACTTCATATCTATGAGCATGAAGGCATCACTGCAATAAACGGGATGGATTTTGTGTATAATCCAGCATAGTGTTATACAGTATGCTGTTTTATCACATGTTATAATTTATAGACAGTTTCTACAAACACAATTAAAATGCCATTTGAAGATATCTGCTTCCGACGGTATGAATACCACAATTTACTCTTCGTGAAAACTACATCACAGCTATAAAAATGCGTTTATATTTAAAAGGCGAACAAACTTTACAAACTTGTCACCAAAGAACAACAATTCGGACATTTGTACTTGCTACACTGTGTGTTCGTGGCATAATTTGTTAAGTTGATGACACGCAAATGTCTTAACCAATAGAAAGAAAATCTGGACTACAAATGAACATAGCGAGGTGATATGGATATGACTTCAACGGTATGCTATTGTCTTCTACACGGCAATGTTTTCCGTGTTGCCAATACAACGATAGGACAAACACGAAGTACATTGTGTTTGAAGTAGGCTTGGATTGCTTACTCGTGATATTTGACTGGGGGATAACACACATGTGGCCTGTCTAGTCTACCATATGAAGATATCATCAATTTATAGACGGGCAGAAATAGACACGAACCAATTGGCTTTTGTTTCGAGGACATTGCAGTCAAACAATACAAAATCGGTTTCTTTATGAACACACAATTCGCAGCAATTAGGTACGTATATTTTCCCACACAATTAACTATTGTGGTACAGTTTGTCAGAATAACGGTCACAATCTCTCTCTATTATATATATGCCCCTTTTTAACACAATAAGAAACTTGTCTCCATGATTATTCTAGACAATTAAGACGATTTTCCCTAAGCCCGTGTTTTAGTGTTCAAACATATATCTAGAGCATAAATTTCAACTATATTAACAATGTGAATAAATAAGATATTTTTATTCTAGACGACTTCAACTTCCTTCGTGTTTGATTTCATCAGACTGACTTGAACCAACCGGGCTAGACAAGGTGGAATGAAGGAAAAACGATTCAGTTTCCTGAACTACACGAACCTGGCATGCGCTATTGGAAAGACGCGTGCCTCTAAACCCCTAAAGACAAAATCCATGCAGGAAAACGTCGGACAGAGTTTCCCGAAGGATACGAACCCGGCATGCACTGCTGGAAAGACGTGTACCGCTCAACCCCTCAAAGACAAAATCCATGTAAGACTCAGACTGAGTTTTTGGAAGGATACGAAAATTCCACCCATACCACAAATAGGACTGTGCAAGCAGTGTTCGTATCCTTCGGTACTCTTTCCACGGTGGAGAAAACTTTTCTCCATTGTGTAAACATTTTCACTGAGCAGAAAAGGTTCTTTTCGTGGTGGAAATGTTTTATATTCGATTTATCAGATTGCAGAATCTCTCTGCAAATCGTTTTACTTGAAAGTATGATTTTTTTGATACACACTTGATTTTCTTCGAGATACAGAATTTTCACCAAGTTTCCAGTTGTGTAAATTTCTATTAAAGACTAAAATTACTGGAAATATCAAAATTCCACTAATGACACTAATAGGCCTCCGTACTATTCACCGTAGATAGAGGCTCGTAAATTTGTACGAAAATAAAACAAAGAAAATAGATGACGACCCAATGACGCAAAATGTGTCAGTAAATTTCTATAAACATTCACATAAATAGCTGAGGAAAGACAAGCGAGCGTAAGTCACAGAAAATATACAGCCCTGAGGGGTCATAAATGATGTAATATTAATTGGTCTGATAGGCAACACAGATGCATGTAGTAGCGTAATTTTATCACGTCGAAGGACGATAATTTAGGAGTCAACTCATATTAACGTACACGTTGATGGTGCTGTGGTTTTTGCTTAGTAAACGTAGACGAAAGTCTTTAAAAGACAGTAGGGAAAATGGATTTGAGCAAAGTAGTATAATAGAATGGATGTTTTGCGGACACGATAACGCCATACTCTAGGTTCCGGGTTCGATTCCCGTTTCAGGCGTCGTCCAAAATCGGTAGAAAAATTTCTGCCATTTTTTTCAACAAAGTGTAATAATTCGCCCCCACCCCCCTAAAAACGAGAATACTCATTTTCTAAATACACTAATTAATAAAAGCATGTTTTGAGTTAAGCTAGTAGGAAATATAATCAGTATAATATCACTTCTTATAAGTTCATTTGAATACTACGTCTATTTCAGTCTATACATCGATTTTTCGCTTCCAGGAATGTGGTGGTTGAACGAATATCTTTCATGGCACGGGTATTTCTATTTGCGGAATTATCAAATCGTTTGAATATTTGGTTAAATGTGACGGATGTCGAGTCGTCCAACTGTCAACAAAGGTATGGGTTTAGAAACGACAGGGAGAGAATTCGGAGAAAATCGATATAATGTTATCGACCAGTTTCCTGGAATATGAAAAGCCAAAGTCTTTGAGTGACGGCACAGAGAGCTCAGGGCAGATGTATATAGCAATTTCCCCTTGTTCTATCAAGACACCATGTGGTTTTAGAGACAAGCGTCAAATTAACGATGAAATACTATGATCGTTCCCTTCCCTGACCTGTCTCCTGTCAACATAATAACGTGTAAGTATCGGGTCACTAAACGCCTCATCTATAAACACCATCGGTTCGTTAGCTCTTTGACGTTTTCTGCCCGATTTCTCAGAGAGGCTTGATTTTATATTAATTCTTGCAACCTATGTCACAATATTCACCAAAACAAAGTCAAAAAATCAAATATTATCGATCGTTTTGTTGAAATTCATTTTTAGTTATTGAATGTTTTGTTACATTTCCGCTTGTTCGTACATGCTTGTACAAACTAATTTTGACCCGAAATTCGATTTTTCCGATTTTACCGGTAATATTTTCTACATTCCTTTAAAATGGAATAAATAGCTTAGAAAGACAAGCGAGCGTAAGTCACAGAAAATATAGAGCCCTGAGGAGTCATACATGATGTTACGTTAGTTGGTCTAAAAGGCAACATAGATGCATGTAGTAGCGCGATTTGATGACGTCGATGGACGACCATTTAGGAGTCAACTCTTATTAACGTACACGTTGATGGTGCTGTGGTTGTTCCCTAGAGAATGTAGATGAAAGTATGTAATATAAACACTAAAGAAAAGGAATTTGAGCAAAGTAGTATAATAGAATGCATGTTTTGCGACACGATAACGCCATAC
This sequence comes from Lepidochitona cinerea, assembly GCA_963971465.1. NCBI lineage: Eukaryota > Metazoa > Mollusca > Polyplacophora > Chitonida > Tonicellidae > Lepidochitona > Lepidochitona cinerea. Next base: position 4,606,634 of record OZ020565.1, read on the forward strand.
TCTAGGGCCCGGGTTCGATTCCCGTTTCGGGCTTCACCCAAAATCGGTAGAAGAATTACTGCCATTTTTTCAACAAAGTGTAATAATTTGCCCCTCGCCCCTCTAAAAACGAGAATACTGTTATACTCATTTTCTAAAATTCAGTGAGTAATTAAACTCATGTTTTGAGTTCAACTATAGGCAAAATATAATCAGTATAATATCGCTTATCATAAGGTTAATTGAAAGACCTCTAGATCTATTGACCTATATTTGAGTCTGTATCGATTTTTCGCTTCCAGGAATGTGGTGGTTGAGCGAATATCTTTCATGGCACGGGTATTTCTATTTGCGGAATTAGCAAATCGTTTGAATATTTGGTTAAATGTGACGGATGTCGAGTCGTCCAACTGTCAACAAGGGTATGGGTTTAGAAACGACAGGGAGAGAATTCGGAGAAAATCGATATAGTGTTATCGAACAGTTTCCTTGAATATGAAAAGCCAAAGTCTTTGACTGACGGCACAGAGAACTAAGGGCAGATGTATATTGCAATTTCCCCTTGTTCTGTCAAGACACGATGTGGTTTTAGAGACAAGCGTCAAATTAACGACGAAATACGATGATCGCTCCCTTCCCTGATCTGTCTTCTGTCAACATATTATTATTTCCTGGGTTCTTCGACAGATTTTAATTATTCTATCTTCTGATATCACAAAGCTTTATGAGTAATCGTGATTGCTATATGTTGTAAGTTCTAGTTTAGTAACTTCTAGAGTGCTCGAGAAATACCTGAGCAAAACATCTTGGTAGTTTTGTAAGTTCTTAACAAAACCGGAAGAGGAATTATTCTCACAGAGGACTTCCGGTTCTTCATGACGACGATGGGTGAGAAGATGACTGCTGATGAAGTTGATGAGATTGTGAAGGAAGCAGACAGAGATGGTACAGGACTTATACGATATGACGGTGGAAGCTCACTGGAAGGTTTTCCGTTTTGCTCTCTCTTTAGGACCATGGGGAATTATTGATTGATTGACTGATGGATTGTTTTACGCCACGCTCAAGATTATTTCATTTATATGACGGTGCTGCTAGATTTAGTGGGGAATAAAACCGGGTTTTTTGCGCGGACGAAACCCCTGACCTTCGGCGTGTACCTGGCAACTCTCCAACGTACGGCGATCGGGTGAAAAATCCACTCAGTATTATTATTTTTAATTTGATTTTGAGTGGGATTCGATCCCTCGCCGCATCCATGGCACTGAGAGACTGTGGCTATTACAGACTAAGCCACCAAGCTCCCAGTCATAGGGAATGAATAGAGCCAGTTGTTATCTACAATTAGGCAGGTGGGCGATGTCATAAAATGTTGGTACAAGGTATACCTGATCATAAAAGTTATAAAAATGTGTCTTAAAAGTTAAGAATAAAACAAAAAGTCTAGTTTGTATAGTTTTTAGGGCCCTTTTGTTGGTTTGAACACAAAAATTGTTATGATTCATAAAAATGCTTTGCAAAATGCTTTATTCAGCCTAGCAGATATAACAAAGGCTTAATATAGGAAGACGGGAATAAAACCTCAAAAGGTTTGTCTTATCCCAGAAATTTAGATGATGTTTTTTACTGGGTAAACGTATTCTCCATAACGTCAGGTGTCCAGTTGTCAATTATTGAAATTCCAGGATAAAAATAGCCCCAGTGAGCTTGTAAGGTGCCGTTGAACAGATCTACAAGCGATGGCGACATCTGCCGGCTAATGGAGTCTATGGCTTGAGGGAATTAACTTCTGGAAGCCATTAAATATTTAAACGTTGAGTTTGGTCTTGTCAGCTCGTCCTGTAGATATATTGACTCTTCATTTTGCAAACCATGCACCGACGGAACGAGTTAAAGCTACGAGAAAAATTGCTTCCTATAAAAAAAAAACTGTAAGAAATCTTTGAAACTCTCTTTAAACGTGGGTTCCATACTAATGAGAAAAATTAAGGCACACCCACGTAGTTAGTTATTTGTGAACAACACGAGCTTTCGACACCTATACCGGTGTCTTCATCAAGTGTAACGATTGTTTGTTTCTCATTAGCAAAAACTGTATTAAAAATTAACATTTTTTCTTTACTGCTGATCTCAAAGATTTGCTGGTGTGTCAACGAAATATAAGTGTATCACTTTGGAAATTTCTTTGAAATAAAATAGGCTGCTGGAAATACTGATTTAAAGATCCTAGAATAAGCAACTTTCAATTTAAATTCGCCATTTGTAATTATAGAAAAGTTTTAGATTCAATCGACATAGCAATCCAGGAAATTGACAAAATGTAACCTCGTGTCTGTAGTTTTGTTATATACAATGAACTATTCATAAGTTGGACCAAGGTGAATATGGATATTTACGTCCTGTAAATAACTCCCTTGGGACATGTAAGGGAGATAATTCAATTCAGAACCTACACTAGAACTAATAAGAAACCTTTTACTTTAGTGAAAGTCCATTCCAGTAATGGTTAGAGTTAAATTATATCTAGCACGGATAAACGTTCATCGTGGTTATTTAAATTTTGTTTACTTTTGGCACTCTATTTTGATCAATTACAGGACACATAACTATGTAGATTTTCATTATTTCAACTTCAATCATTGATTTTTTTTGTCGAACTTTTAACCGCCTTATCGTCGTGTTTGATTGTTTATTGGTATTTTTCTGAAAGAAGAATCGTCCTTGTGAAAGCAACAAGAGCTATCAAATATAGGAAAACTGTTGGTGCTTTTATCAAAAAGTACAAAATAAGAGCTTTCCATAGCTATCAATATTGGAGGCACGTTGGATGTAAGGTACTTTTAAAAGCCTCAAAATAAACTCTACATCATGGCTATTCATCTTTACTTGCATCCTCAGATGTCTAGAGTTACATTTCAACAAGCTCACCTGAGCGTGAGCGTAAGTTTTAATCGTGGGTTCCGACGATGCTTTACTTGTTATTACCATACATTGTGCATGTATTTGTACGACTTTAATGATATTTTTTTTATTTCAAAGTCAATCCTTTAGTTTTTCAAGGCTTAACTTTCCAGACAAGCAGAATTCTTGAAAAAAAAGAAAAAAGAACTATGGCAGATCATGCCATTCTAACTTAATCAAAAGATAATATTTACACTTGAGTGTAGAATATTAGTGTGAGAAAAACACTACAAAATAATATACTATCTAGATGAAAAATATGTTTATCAGGTCTACACTGCCGAGATAATTCATTCGCCATCGAGGTAAAAAGGATGACGTATACGTCAACATCGTCTTTGATTGGTCGCAGAATCTGAAAGATTTAAAAAACTAACTCTTCTGAGAGCCATGTCGTGTTTGGATTATTTGGATTATCGGATCTTCATTTAATGTGCTCATATATCTCCTCTATCTTTTTCGTGGTGGCTCTGTGAGATTTTAACATCTACCGAAGATTTGAGATTTTAAACCAAGAGTTTGCGACTGATATATGTCTTTGTGTGTCCTCTTTCCTCCTCGTTCTTAAAAAATCAGGTTAAACATCGATCCTTGCTGGGGGTCAATGTCGACTGTCAATATTGTTCAGAACCAAAAAATCACTTCAGTTCCAAAGCACTGTTGAGTTTGGAGTGATGTCAAATAACGTTATCAATTTAACTCTTTCCCCTACTTGGTTCTACCGTGTATGTCCACACTTACCCTAACGATTTCTTAGGTCCGCTGGATAACATTTTGGTTCCTCTATTTGACAGCGGCTTTGAAGCTGTAGTTGTCTAAAGTCACTTAACCAAATATTATATAAAGCTGAAATTTATACGGTGTCGTACGAATCGCAAATGTATTTTCATTGCACTTTGTGCTCATCAGACACATGGGGACAGGGCTTAACATAGATATGTTTACTGCCTAAATAAATCGTATGACCAGCTGCGTCAATATACGTCTAGGAACAAATAATATCGAATTTGTCGATCGATCTAAATTTCCACAGAAGATATTTTGTATAAAGAGAAGTTATCGAAGTCAAAATCCTTCACAAACGTATTTGTTTCTACAACTGATTTAGACACTCAGTCAAAATTGCAGCTTTACTGTTTGTGCTCCAATTAAAATGGCATGAGCTGCCAAAATTCACACTTTATTCATAACTTCTGATCGTCACGACACTAAGAGGCTATGAAAGCCATGGCAAAACTAAATAATTTGCGTTGGAATGAGGGAAATTTATCAAGTCTACGGCCTATACGAACCGAAACAGTGTCCTAAAAGTAAACACAATTTAAATAACCGGGACGACCATTCCCGACGACCAATAGCCAATAATTGCAACATTCTGTTTTAACGTCAAAATATTAACATTTTGGCAGCTCATGCCACTTTAAAGCAAGAACTGTCAAATATAGGGAGAATGTCTTTTAAACTAACTTTTGGGCTATCTTAATGGTAATTTATCAACAAGTACAAAATAAAAGCACTCTCGTAGATACCAATCTTGGATGCACGTTATGGTAGTTTTAAAAAACCCAAAATAAACTCATACATCCGGGCTATTCATCTGTGTTAAAAGCTTTATTTAGTTTTTCAAGACTTAACTTTTCAAGACAAGCAAAATTTTAAAAAAGAGCTATGGCAGCTCATGCCATTATTACTGAACCAAAAGATAATATTTACGCTATACTGTTGAATATTAGTGTGAGTACAACACTGGAAAATAATATACTCTTTAGATGAAAATATGAAAAAAAATGTGTTTTTCAGATCTAAACTGCCTAGATTATACATTCGCCATCCAGGTAAAAAAAGATGACGTATAGGTAAACATCATCATTGATTGGTCGCAAAATCTGAAAGATTGATTGGCGATGGTTGAACCAGCTGTTTTGAGAGATAGGTCGTGTTTGGATTATTTGGATTATCGGGTCTTCATTTAATGTGCCTATATCTCTCCTTTATCTTTTTCATGGTGAATCTCGGAGATTTAAAAAACCCACCGAAGATTTGTGATGTTAAACCAAGAGTATGTCTTTGTATGTCCTCTTTCCTCCTCGTGCTTACAAAATCAGGTTAAACATCGATCGTTGCTGGGGGTCAATGTCGACTGCCAATATTGCCCAGAATCAAAAAATCACTTCAGTTCCAAAGCACTGTTGAGTTTGGAGCGATGTCAAATAACGTTATCAATACAGCTCTTTCCCCTACTTGGTTCTACTTCGTATGTCCACACTTAGCCTAACGATTTCTTAGGTCCGTTGGATGACGTTTTGGTTCCTCTATTTGACAGCGGCTTTGAAGCTGTAGTAGTATAAAGCCACTTAACCAAATATTATATAAAGCTGAAATACAGTGTCGTATAGGGATCGCAAATGTATTTTATTTCACTTAAGCTCATCAGACACACGGGGACAGGGCTTAACATAGCTATTTTTACTGCCTATATAAGTCGTATGAACAGCTGCGTCAATATACGTCTAAGGATAAATAATATTGAATTTGTCGACTGATACTAAATTTGCTCAGAAGATATTTTGTGTAAACAAAAGTTATCGAAAAATAGTTAAATGTCAAAATCCTCCATAAACGTATTTGTTTATTCAACTTATTTAGATACTCAGCTAAAATGACAACTTAACTGTTTGTGCTCCGATTAACAACAATGTATATGGCAGTATGTTATGGTCCGATACCAGTTTGTCATTGCACAATTCACTTTCCGTTCTCTTTAAACTGACCGTGAATTCAATGGCATACCACAATTTTACTCTCTGTTGGCCGAGGGCGATATATAATTTGTGAAAGTCGAAAATCACATTGCGTTACGTCCAGTTAATATATTCGACCATAGTTCGTTACTGCAGGATTTGACCCTTCACATCCGACCTTGACCTGAGCAAAGGTCAACCAATCAATCACCACGTTAGATATGATTGTCTGGTTATCAATGGCATGGAATAGATTGCTGACACATATGTATTGTAAAATAGAAGAATTGGATTTTTATTTCTGGTTGTAATACAGAAACAAAAACAAACCTAAATACTTTTCACTAAGTTTTTGTTGATGTTTTTTTTAAATGTGTCTAAAATCTATTGGCAATCAATGAATCTAGTGATAAGTAGGCTGCGTTAATTAAAAAAAAAACGACATTAGTTTTGTTTCTTTACACGGAATATAAAAACGTACAGCCAATCGCCAAGATTATAAAAGCATAAAAGTTCTCTTTTCTTCGGTTTTGTCGATTTTGTGCCTGTGAACTTACCATTCAGCCTAATTACATCGGCCCAGCAAACACACTGTATTGGGGGGAAATGTTAACTCAACAATCTCAGAGACAATATTAATATTTGAACCAAGCTGATTAAATAAAAGATCATTCCGTAAGTCGTCCTCGAGGTAAACAGAGGCTCTTGTTGTTGATTTTTTAAAAAGTGCTTTATTTTCTTTATGGCCCGTTCTCACTGTGGGATTTGTAGTATTTGTAGTACCGACTTGTAAGATGCGATAAAAATGGATGCTTTGAGTTGGTCGATTTGTCCACCAATCAAATGCATCCATTTGAATCGCATGCTGCAAGTCGGTACGTCAACTCCCACAGTGAGAACGGGTCTTTATGTGTTTTCTTCTTCCATGGATGACGTTTTAATCTTGTTAAGGAGACTAAATATAGTCCACGAAATGAGCCTCATCATAGAATTTTACAACACAAATCTTTGACACTAGAAAGCCCTATTTTAAATTCTGTGTCATTGCGTTGAAATTAGTGAGTTAATGTATAAGGGCTTCGTCATTGCTCTGTTTAAATGCCGTTAGATCGAAGCATGCTATTTAGACAAACGACATCCGATTGTCTTGACTTTACGTCTGACTGAATCCAAACGGAATTTCTCAAATTTCGCCAGAGCCACAGCGTTTTGTTAAGATATCAATTAAAATGATTCTTAGATGTTTCAACTTGTTAGATCTATTAAACGAATACAAGAGACGAAGGTTGATGCAACGAAACTCTTGCACCCCTAATAATAAAAATAAAAACGACTATATACGGAGTAGAATTCTTAACCCAGGAATGAAGCCATTTTGCTACAAACTGTACTCACTCAAGTTAATTAGATTTTGGAAGTGATCGTTTAACAATCAAGTCTTGTTTTGTGATGAAACCTTAACCCCTAACTGTTGACTCAATATCATTTTTTTCCCTCGCTTAGGGACAGAAAAACGTCCCCAGGATCAATATTTTAAGTTCACGAATATATAAATATTTTATTCCAGCACAACAAAAACTTTTAAAGTTAAATTAGCTCGTGACAAACATTTATATCCACAGGGCAATATCTTAGTGGCATTATTACGGAAATTATGAAAATCCATCGCATTTTCCGGATTTCGTTTTCCGGGTGTTCCGTAAGTGTTCGTAAAAGACAAGTCTAACGACAACTGAGCTGTTGTCGGTTGTTTTAGCTTATTGGCGCGTCCATTCGTATGAATGATGTACGCCATACTAGTGAGTAATTAGTACCTTGAGCGATTAAGAAAACTGTGACGTTTGAACACAATATAACAATATATTGAATGTCTCTGTACAGGAGTATATGTTAGTACGATTGAGAACTACTTAACCTCTTAAGATGTTAAACATGCAGAACTGTTGTCGGGGTTTAGTGCATTTGACAAGACCTTTACATTGGCGTACATCTATGTATTGCTATGATACGGGTAAGTTTATCAATTTGATAGATTGGGAAACTGCTCTCATTTACTACCGGACGAATATTAAACATAGAAATCATGACCCGTTCATTCAAACATTTTTATCTTAAATCACGTGACGATGTTGAACACATTTCAACGATTGACTGTCATTATTGGTAAAGTGTGTTATTAGCAGACCGGAAGTACTGTCTTTGTACGTGCTATGGCAGCAAAATTTACTTCCGGTCAATATAAAATACGCTGACTCCATCTTGGAAATGTCATTCGTTTTTGTTTGTTTAAGTTTTTTAATACAGTATTTAGACAAATGTCATTACTGAAGCTTTCGAACAGATTTTCTCGAAAATATTATCAATATTCCTACAAGGTGAAGAATTACTTATGGTTAACGACTTCTTGGTTTATTGAGTGACGACGTTTCGATGTATTTCTTACATCGTTATCAAAGTCAATGACAAACGGGGGGGGGGGGGATTTGTTTGTATTGGCGCTTTCCATCAAAATGTGATGATTTGCGCCAGCAGTCAATGACAAACAACAAAATTATTCATTTATATAGCAGATGAGAGAATTACAAGTTGGGACAGGTACGTAATAGTATAAATTAATTAAGAAAAGTAACAATAGAATAAAGTATGGCGAGTTAAGATAGCTGAGGGTTTTCTTGGAGGGTCAGCATGTCATAGCAGTTGGGGATGTATAATCCTTGGTCTCTGTTCATGCTGGGCTTGGTTTTCCTGATCTGGATGGCTTCCTGTAGTTTTCTCTTCTTCCAATGGTGCTGGTTGACAGATAGTGTTGTAGTGGTTTCCCATTTGATGTGGTGAGTAGGGTTGGAAATTATGTGTTCAGAGATGGCAGATTTGTAATCAAGTTTATTAACAGCGAAATGAGACGAAATGTGCGAAAATGAGCTGCACTCGGGTGCAAATCAGAATAAGTCCAAAGAAAACAAAAATACTAACATATTGTAGTTTAACTGTGAACGATTGTGACTTAACTTTGTAATATTGTAACTTATCAATGTTATATTGTCCGCCCTGTATATTGATCTGTAACTGTTTCTTGATGAGCTCACTTGAGTTCAAGAGAATAAATACCAATACCAATACCAATACCAACATTCGGCGTAAGGGTTTGACCTGATGGAAATCGACGACTTAACTCAGGACAACACGTTCTATTTCAACTCCCGCTCAGGCTGACATGACCGCCGTATAATGAAATAAATAGTAGAACACCAATCGATCGAAAATTATCACTTCCATATATTCTAGGACATACATTTTATTCTATAGATAATATGCACCTACCAACATCTGATCCAATAGCAACTATTTTTAACCTTTACAAATAGTAATTATTATTTGTTCAACCTGTATAAAACGTAGTTTCTTTCGAATGAAATGTAGTTTTTATGATGTCCAAAACGTCGGGGTTTTAAAGGGTAACATTTCAGTAAATGTAAGTGAAATAATATTGGGCAAGGCGTAATACATCAATCAATCAAGCAAGCAATCAACTAATCAGTCAACGAACCAATCAACCAAACAGACGACCAAAAATGCCAACCAACCCACCAATCAACCGACCAACCAACCAAACCTGATACTTTTTCGCACATGCAATTTTGATGTTTACTTTAATCCGATATAATCCAGTGATAAACCTGCGACGACTGTCTCTCATTGGATTTGAAGCTCTATGTTAATCGAACCAGCCTTCAACTGAACAATTGTCTAGTAGACCAAATGATTGATTATTCCAGTGGTAACTTTTCATCCAGGTTGAAAGGTAGTTTCGATTATTCTTGACACATTCTGGATTTTAATGAAAAGATGATGACAGTCGTTGCATAAGTTCAATAAATATATGTATTGCAAATTATAGTAGAATTCCGATCTTGTAAGTAAACCGACATATGTATTCAATATGTCTTACATGTATTTCTTCGGATTGCTTACTCTACTATATAATACGCCAAGCAGGTCAGTGGAAACCCTAATATGTATCGCAACATTAATAGATAAACTGTCTATTACCGTGCGTATTTGTTCAGATCAGTTGACAATTTAAGTATACGTAAATGTTATATGCACCATGACAAAAAAGTAATCGAAATCAGGGCCAAATTGTCTACGTAATCTAAATTAATCTATCTTATGTTAACTTCAGATGATATTCAGAATACACCAAAGGGGGAAGGGGCTGTTACGTATCTGTGCATTGAGAACATGTTTGATGTATGACTTTTGTTCAACTCTGATACCAGTTCAAGGGAAAGTTTGTTGGCAACGGTTGGTTGGTTGTTTTAGCTTATTGGCGATTTTTGGCAAGGGTATTTTGAATAAGCTGTAATTTACCATTTAGTAAAACGAAGATTAGCCTCATGATACTTCGGGACATCGTATTGGACATTTCTCTTCATTTCATCGGATATTTTACTAAGTGATAGCTTTTACATTGCCATTATCTTTGTGGGGATATAAACCCAATAGGGTCAGTGTTGATGAGTAATGAGCGATACCGCTGGTCAATGCCATTTGTCCCAAATGGATGATTGTGTTTGACCTGGGGTGAGCCATCGGCTGGTCACTGAAATCATGAATAATTCACATAGGCACACCGACCGAAGACAATGTCAAAGGTCACTCGGAACATCCTTCGGCTATCTTCGCTCGCTACCGGTCGGCTTTGACACGTAAATCCCCAAAGTTATCATAGTGTGTCAAAGGTATTGGGACATCGACGTAAATGAAATTAATTGAAAGATACAAATAAAACTGTCAAGATTCTCATTTTATTGCCTTTTTCTGGAAAGGGTTAACGGATATTGGACAAACTGAATTCAAAAGGAGTGCGTTTTGTTAACACATGTGGAAAGAACTTGATAGGACGTTTTTCATAAATATGACCGAACTGACAATCCTTGTTCTATCATATGTAACCTTCCCATCTTATGATAACTAAAGCTGTACGTCACAGAAGATAGAGGAAATCAAGGTTTGCTTTGTCATTCCTAATTTTGTCTTGTAATTTATTTATTTGAAGTGCGTGGGAATGTGGAAGGGGATCATCATAACTGCATGGTGTAGTTAACCGCTGGTCAAATACATTTTGCCCAAATTGATTACTGTGTTTGACCTCAGGTCAGCAATTGACTGGTCACTGAAATATTGAATACCCCCCATAGGTACACTGACCAAGGTCAAGGCCAAATGTATTGTGATTTCGACCCGAATGGAATTAATTGAAAAATCTGACGAAAGCAGTGAAGATTCTAGTTTATTGTCGTTTTCGAGAATTTGTTGATGGATACTTGACAATATCAATGGCCAACGAATGCGTTATGCCAACACTTAAAGCGGCATGAGATGCCAAAATGTTGATATTTTGACATTAAAACAGAAAGTTAAAATTATTGGCTATTTTTCTCAAGATGCATAATTCAGAAGCTCTAAGGCTTCCAGTCTTGAAAATGTACGATAAAGTATTGTTTTGAACTAACTTTTGCTTAGAATGAATGAATGGTCGTCCCGGTTATTTAAATTTTGTTTACTTTTCGAACACGTTTTTGGTTCGTACAGGCTACATACTGTATGGATTTTCCTCATTCCAACGCCAATCATTTAGTTTTACGATGGCCTTCAAAGCCTCTTCCTGTCATGGCGATTGGAAATTATGAAAAAAGTGTGAATTTCGGCAGCTCATGCCACTTTAAGGAAGTTTATTCAGAGCTGAGAACAAATTGCTTCTATCCCAGGAGCTCTTTTATTGACAACAATATATAGCTAAGGGAATGCCGAGATTTTTCGCAATATATATACTGTCTTTTAGGAAATTCAGTGTGCAGCATTTACGTATGACACATTTTCGCAAACTAAATCCGTTTTCAACTGCAGTTCTTCTACTGCCGTTTATTAACCAATCAATCGTCCTGCCCTGAACATTGGGTAATGACAAGCTACCAATCATCGGATAAGACCCCCTGTTGATCAAAGAATCCTTGAAGCAATCAATAATTAGTTGATGAATCTAAACCATGGTTCTTCCAATACAATTATATGTGTTAAATTGTTGGTTGTTTTAGCTTATTGGCACGTCCATTCGTATATTATATTTTTAACACTATAACACACGCGCACAGGGAACATATTTTTGTCTAAAATAACCACGGAGACAAGTTTCGTATATTATATGTGTTAAATCTTAGGAAGCTTTAGCCGTGAAAATCTCGTAAAGATCGCAGTGAATTTCCCTCATGCAAGACAGATTTTCATGTATGACGTTTTTTTTTGGTTTTAGCAAGAAAAGTCCATCTGTGAATAGAAGTATACTATCGATCAACGACATCTTCTTACGTTTATTGTCAGATTGCAGAATAGCCATTCCTGTACCTCACTCCATGCTAACATATTATCCATTCCGTAACCGGTATATGATCCGGAATTAACCCACTTTTATGTGACTCGTTTAGCTGCTGGACCATTCGAAAGTCACACACTTCAATAACTGGCATCAATTCTAATTGTAATTTGTAAAACGTATGTTTCCTTTTCACAAAATCAAGATAATGTCAGAGTTGGAAAGTTGCTGGATTGAAGATGGAACTTTCGTCCATTTGCTAATCTCAGTGGGTGGTCCAGCTAACCAATCAATCATTGGGTGAGGTCTCCCGTTGGTCCGAGAACCACTCAACCGAGCAATGGCTTGATTGATTAAATGCTTGTTTTTCCCATGGGAATTCTATATTCAAAACATCCAGTGTGGTAACATTGCTCTTGAACCCACACGCAATCAATTGGAAGACTTGACCTAATGTTTGACTGACATGCCAATAAAGATGGGACTGGATTGAGACGTGAAAAATTTGACAATTCTAATTTCATGGAACGAAATGTGATTCTCTTATGAAATAAGTTGTGTAGATTTCTGAAGTTACTTGTTTTACTGATAATGTTAAAGGGGTAATGCTATACTCTGTACTATCCTTCTATCTCTATCGATGAGGCCTCGGTGGTCTAGTGGGTTAGAGTGATCGTTCCTCAGTCCCACACATACCTTTAATCGATGCGGAGCGGGTTTAAATGATACTCAGACCAAACAAAAAAGTGGAATTAAACAAAATTTAAATAACCGGGACGACCATTCATTCATTCTAAGCCAAAGTTAGTTCAAAACAGTACTTCTGAATTCTACCTGTTGAGAAAAAAAGCCAATAATTTCAGCATTCTGTTTTAACGTCAAAATATCAACATTTTGGCAGCTCATGATCTTTAACCAAGCACTAAATTTCAACTTGTGGCGTCCATTTATGATCGTGAATACCCCTTTGCTTATCCGAAAGTAGGGCCTTATATAAGAGTGATGACAGTTTGTTTTCTGGTATTGAACGAACTAATCTCTCCCAATAAGAAATCATCCGCTTTCTAATATGAATTCTTAGTGGATATCTACCAGTTTCTCCATACAACATATAAATTGGTGTGCTTTTCCTTACATTAAGAGCATAACGAAGGAAATCCAAGTGGAATTTTTCTAGAGGCTGGAGATCAGCATAACCCCAGACCTCACAACCATAAGTCAGAATTGGAACAATTAAATTGTCAAATAAGATAAGCTGAAGGTCAATGGGTAAATCATATTGTCTAATTTTTTGTTTAAGTACAAAAAGCGCACGACGTGCACTATTAACGGAATTGTTAATGGCATCTCCAAACTTACGGGTTCTAGAGAATATAATACCTAAGTATTTGTAAACATTTACTGTTTCCAACTCACTATAATTAAGCCGAAATGAGTGGTTTAACAGAGAAAAGATACGAAATTTTTGAAAATGAGCTGCTTTCGGGTACAAATGCAAGTCCAAAGGAAACAAAAATACTTACATTCGGCGTGGGGGTTTGACCTTATGGAATTCGACGGCTTTCTCAGGACAACAAGTTCTATTTCAAATCTCAACGAGGCTGACATGACCACCATATAAGTGAAATAAATCAATCGAAAACGACCTCTTCCATATAGTCTAGGACATACATATTTTTTTAATAGATGAAATGTATCAAAACTTCATTTCTTTCGAATGGAATGTAGTTTTTATGATGTCCAACGCGTTGGGGTTTTAAAAGGTAACGTTTCAGTCAATGTAAGTGAAATAATATTGAGCACGGCGTAATAAATCAATCAATCAAGCAAGCAATCAACCATTCAACCAACTGACCAACCAACCAAAAACCAATTAACCGACCAATCAACCAAACCAGCCAACCAACCAAACTTGCGATTTTGATGTTTACTTTATTCCGATCTTGCCCAGTGGTAAACCTGCAACGACTGCATATCATTGGATTTGAAGCTCTATGTTAATCGAACCAGCCTTCAACTGAACAATTGTCTGATAGACCAAATGATTGATTCTTCCAGTGGAAACTTTTCATTTATCAGCTTTTCATCCATGTTGAAAGGTGATTTCGATAATTCTTGACACTTTCGGGATTTTATGAAAAGATGATGACAGTCGTTGCATAAATTCAATAAATATATGCAATTCAAGATATAGTAGAATTCTGATCTTGTAAATAAACCGATACGTGCGGACAATATATCTTACATGTCTTTCTTCGGATTGCTTACTCTACTATATAATACGCCAAGCTAGTCAGTGGAAACTATAATATGTATTGCAACATTAATAGATAAACTTTCTATTAACGTGCGTATTTGTTAAGATCAGTTGACAATTTAAGTATTCGTAAATGTTAAATACACAATGACAAAATAGTAATCGAAATCAGGGCCAATTGTCTATGAAACCTAAACTATTCTATCTGATTTGGACTTCGGATGATTTTCAGAATACAGCAAAGAGGGGAGGGGCAGTTACGTATCAGTGCATAATTTGAGAAAATGTTGGATGGATGACTGTTGTTAAGCGCTGATACCAGTTATAGTGAAAGTTTGTTGGCAAAGGTTGGTTGGTTGTTTTAGCTTATTGGTGATTGTTGGCAACGGTATTTTGAACAAGCTTTAATTTACCATTTAGTAAAACAGAGATTAGCCTCATGATACTTCGGGACATCGTTTCCGACATTTCTCTTCATTTCATCGGATAGTTTATTGACCGATAGCTTTTACATTGCCATTATCATTGTGGGGATGTAAACCCAATAGGGTTATTGTTGATCAGTAATGAGCGATACCGCTGGTCAATCACATTTGACCCAAATGCAATTTTGTGTTTGAACTGGGGTCAGCAATCGACTGGTCACTAAAATCGTGAATAATCCACATAGGCACACTGACCGAAGGCAATGTCAAAGGTCACTCGGAACATCCTTCGGCTATCTTCGCTCGCTACCGGTCGGCTTTGCACGTGAATCCCCAAAGTTATCAGAGTGTGTCAAAGGTATTGGGACATCGACGTCAATGAAATTAATTGAAAGATACAAATTAAACTGTCAAGATTCTCATTTTATTGCCGTTTTTCTGGAAAGTGTTGACGGTTAGTGCACAAACTGAATTCAATTCAAAAGGAGTGCGTTTTGTTAACACACGTGGAAAGACCTTGATAAGATGTCTTTCAGAAATGTGACCAAACTCAGCAAATCCGTGTTACAAACTGCTTGGTGTAGTTAACGGCTGGTCAAATACATTTTCCCCAAATTAATTACTGTGTTTGACCTCGGGTCAGCAATTGACTGAGGTTTCCCGTTGGCCAGGTGCTAGCCTAAGGTTGGGGCTATGACAGATCATGCCATTATTACTGAACTAAAAGATAATATTTCCACTATACTGAATGTTAACGTGAGAAAAACACTAGAAAATAATATACTATCTAGATGAAAATATGAAAATGTGTTTATTAGTTCAACACTTCTGCGATTATTCATTCCCCATCGAGGTAAAAATGATGACGTACACGTCAATATCGTCTTTGATTTGTTGCAGAATCTGAAAGATTGATTGGCGATTATTGAACCAGGGTGAAAGTCGAAAATTACATTGCGTTAGGTCCAGTTAATATATTCGACCACAGTTCGTTACTGCAGGATTTGACCGTTAACACCCGACCTTGACCTGAACAAAGGTCAACCAATCAATCACCGCGTTAGATATGATTGTCGTGTTATCAATGGAATGGAATGAATTGCTGACACATATGTATTGTACAATAGAAGAATTGGATATTTATAGCCGGGTGTAATACAGAAACAAAAGGACCAAGATACTTTGGACTAAGTTTTGTTGATGAGATTTTTTTCAAGTGTAGTTCCCAAATTCTATTGAGAATCAAGTAATCTCATGATATATAGGCTGCGCTAATAAAAAGAAAACGTCATTAGCTCTGTTTCTTTACACGGAATAAAAAAACCTAAAGCCAATTTACAAGACTACGAAAGCAAAAAAGTTGTCTTTTCCTGGGGTTTTGTCGATTTCTGAGTCAGTTAACTTACACTCTAACTTTACATTGACCCAGCAAACACACTGTATGGGGGGAAATGTTAACTTAACTATCTCAGAGGAAATATCAATATTTGAACCAAACTGATTGAATAAAAGATCATTCCGTAAGTCTTTCTCGAGGTAAAACTGAAGCTCTTGTTGTTGATCGACCCATTTCTAAAAAGATACTTTATTTTCTTTAAGGCCCGACCTCACTGTGCGATTTGTGATACCGACTTGTTGGATTCGATTAAAATGAATGCTTTTGATTGGTCGATACGATTTGTACACCAATCAAATGCATCCATTTGAATCCCATGCTACAAGTCGGTACGTAAAATCGCACAGTGAGAACGGGTCTTTAGGTGTTTTCTTCTTCCATGAATGACGTTTTAATCTTCTTAAGGAGGATATCTTAGTCCACGAAATGAGCCTCATCATAGAATTTTACTATAACAAAGCCTTGGCACTAAAATGCCCAATTTTAAATTCTGTGTTATTGCTTTAAAACTAGCGAGTTAATGTATAAGGGCTTCATAATTGCTCTGTTTTAGCGCCACTAGATCTAAGCACGCTATTTATATAGATGACATCCAACTGTCTTGACTTGGCGTCTGACTGAATCCAAACGGAAATGCTTAAATTTTGCCCGAGCCACAGCGTTTTGTTAAGATATCAATTAAAATGATTCTTAGATGTTTAAACTTGTTAGATCTATTAAACGAATACAAGAGACGAAGGTTGATGCAACGAAACTCTTGCACCTCTAATAATAAAAATAAAAACGACTATATACGGAGTAGAATTCTTAACCCAGGAATGAAACCATTTTGCTCCAAACTGTACTTACTCAATTTATTTAGATTTTGGAAGTGGTCATTGGCCATCAAGCCGTGTTTTGTGAAGGAACCGTAACCCCTTACTGTTGACACAATAGAACAAGAAAGCGATATTCTTTATTTTTCTTTCTCGCTTTCCTGGGGATAGTTTTCGGAAAAAAAGTCTGTTAATGCAGCATACAGGAAAGAAATCTGATTTTTGTGTCGCCTGAAAGGGGGCACTTAGGGATCACTTTGACGGCGTAGTCTGGCGTCGGCGTCGGCGGCATCGGCGTCGGCGTCCGGATTGGTTTCCGTGCAATATCTTGAAAACCACTGGCTTAATTTTTTTCAAATTTAAATGGGAAGTTTAATACCTTAATACCCCGCTCAAGTTCGACTTTCGCTAAAATCCGCGCATATTTAATTATTGTACAGGCTTTTGATTGGCTGATACAAATAACTTGGTTTCCGTGCAATATCTTGAAAACCACTGGCTTTATTTTTTTCAAATTTAAATGGGAAGTTTAATACCTTAATACCCCGCTCAAGTTCGACTTTCGCTAAAATCCGCGCATATTTAATTATTGTACAGGCTTTTGATTGGCTGATACAAATAACTTGGTTTCCGTGCAATATCTTGAAAACCACTGGCTTAATTTTTTTCAAATTTAAATGGGAAGTTTATTACCTTAATACCCCGCTCAAGTTCGACTTTCGCTAAAATCCGCGCATATTTAATTCTTGTACAGGCTTTTGATTGGCTGATACACATAACTTGGTTTCCGTGCAATATCTTGAAAACCACTGGCTTAATTTTTTTCAAATTTAAATGGGAAGTTTATTACCTTAATACCCCGCTCAAGTTCAACTTTCGCTTAAATCCGCGCATATTTAATTATTGTACAGGCTTTTGATTGGCTGATACAAATAACTTGGTTTCCGTGCAATATCTTGAAAACCACTGGCTTAATTTTTTTCAAATTTAAATGGGAAGTTTAATACCTTAATACCCCGCTCAAGTTCGACTTTCGCTATAATCCGCGCATATTTAATTATTGTACAGGCTTTTGATTGGCTGATACAAATAACTTGGTTTCCGTGCAATATCTTGAAAACCACTGGCTTTATTTTTTTCAAATTTAAATGGGAAGTTTAATACCCTAATACCTTGCTCAAGTTCGACTTTCGCTAAAAATCCGCGCATATTTAATTATTGTACAGGCTTTTGATTGGCTGATACAAATAACTTGGTTTCCGTGCAATATCTTGAAAACCACTGGCTTAATTTTTTTCAAATTTAAATGGGAAGTTTAATACCTTAATACCCCGCTCAAGTTCGACTTTCGCTAAAATCCGCGCATATTTAATTCTTGTACAGGCTTTTGATTGGCTGATACAAATAACTTGGTTTCCGTGCAATATCTTGAAAACCACTGGCTTAATTTTTTTCAAATTTAAATGGGAAGTTTATTACCTTAATACCCCGCTCAAGTTCGACTTTCGCTTAAATCCGCGCATATTTAATTATTGTACAGGCTTTTGATTGGCTGATACAAATAACGTGGTTTCCGTGCAATATCTTGAAAACCACTAGCTTAATTTTTTTCAAATTTAAATGGGAAGTTTATTACCTTAATACCCCGCTCAAGTTCGACTTTCGCTTAAATCCGCGCATATTTAATTATTGTACAGGCTTTTGATGGGCTGATACAAATAACTTGGTTTCCGTGCAATATCTTGAAAACCACTGGCTTAATTTTTTTCAAATTTAAATGGGAAGTTTATTACCTTAATACCCCGCTCAAGTTCGACTTTCGCTAAAATCCGCGCATATTTAATTGTTGTACAGGCTTTTGATTGGCTGATACAAATAACTTGGTTTCCGTGCAATATCTTGAAAACCACTGGCTTAATTTTTTTCAAATTTAAATGGGAAGTTTAATACCTTAATACCCCCCTCAAGTTCGACTTTCGCTAAAATCCGCGCATATTTAATTATTGTTTTTGATTGGCTGATACAAATAACTTGGTTTCCGTGCAATATCTTGAAAACCACTGGCTTAATTTTTTTCAAATTTAAATGGAAAGTTTAATACCTTAATACCTGCTCAAGTTCGATTTTTATCTGACGCAGATTATTATTTAATATCTCATATTCAGGTAACATCTTACACAGCATGATATACATATATTCACAAATAAAGTACAACAGTGAATTTTTTGGTGAAAGGTGATGTACCTTCTCCTTGTATATTTATCCTGCCAGGCGACACTTCTACTTCAGTTGAATTCTAGTCAAGTTAAATTAGCACGAGACAAACATTAATATCCTTAGGACAATGCTTTGGTGACATTATTACGGAAATTATGAAAGTCCATCGTATTTTCCTGATTTTCGTTTTCCGGGTGTTCCGTAAGTGTTCGCAAAAGGTAAGTCCATCGATGACTAAACTGTTGTCGGGATTTAGGGTATTTGACAAGACCTTTAAATTGGTGTACACCATTCATGCGAATGGACGCGCCGATAAGCTAAAACAACCAACCAACCTTTAGCTCACTATAGAATGGTCCATGTTTGACCGATACGTGCAGCTATGATACAGGTAACTTTATCAATTTGATAGATTGGGAAACCGGATTTACTTTTATTACCGGATGAAGATCAAACATAGAAAATTAAAAATCATGACCCATTCATTCAAACAATTTTATCTTTAATCACATGACCATGTTGAACGGATTTCAATGATTGACTGTCATTATTTGTAAAGCGTGTTACAACCAGACCGGAAATACGGTCTTGGGACGTGTTATGACAGCGAAATTTACTTCCGGTCAATATAAAATACGCTGACTCCATCTTGGAAATGACATTGGTGTTTGTTTGCCGAAGTTTTCTTATACAGTTTTTATACTAATGCCATGACAGAAGCTTTCGAACAGATTTTCTCGAAAATGCAATCAATATTCCCATAAGGTGAAGAATTACTTATGGCTTACAACTTCTTGGTATATTGGGTGACGACGTTTCGATGTAGGTCTTACATCGTTATCAAATTCAATGACAAACAACAAAATTAGTCATTTTTATAGCAGATGAGAGAATTGAGAGACAAGTTTGGGCAGGTACGTAATAGTATAAATTAATTAAGAAAAGTAACAACAGAATTAAGTATGGTGAAATAAGATCGCTGAGGGTTGTCGTGGAGGATCAAAAGGTCATAGCAGTTGGGGATATATACTCCTTGGTCTCTGTTCATGCTGGGCTTGGTTTTCCTGATGTGGATGGCTTCCTGTAGTTTTCTCTTCTTCCAATGGTGCTTCTTCCAAATAGATGACGACCCAATGACGCAAAATGTGTCAGTAAATTTCTAAAAACATTCACATAGATGCCTCAGAAAAGACAAGCGAGCGTAAGTCGCAGAAAATATAGAACCGGGAGAAGTAACACATGATGCAATATTAACTGGTCTGATAGGCAACTTAGATGCATGTAGTAGCGTGATTTGATGACGTCGAAGAACGATCATTTAGGAGCTGTGGTTGTTGTCTAGGGAATGTAAACGAAAGTGTATAATATAAACACCAAAGAAAGGGAATTTGAGCAAAGTAGTATAATAGAATGAATGTTTTGCGACACGATAACGCCATACTCTGGGGCACGGGTTCGATTTCCGTTTCAGGCGTCACCCAAAATCGGTAGAAAAATTTCTGCCATTTTTCAAGAAAGTGCAATCATCCCCCCCCCCCCTTTCCACAAAAAAAATAATAATGAAAATACTGTTATACTATTCAATTTCTAAAATACACTAAGTTTTGAGTTTAACAAAAGGGAAAATATAAACAATATAATATTGCTTATCATAAGCTCATTTGAATACTACCTTTATTTCAGTCTCTTCGATTTTTCGCTTTGAGGAATGTTTTTTCGATCGTTTTGTTGAAATTCATTTTTAGTTAGTGAATGTTTTGTTACATTTCCATGACACTGAGGGACTGCCACTCTTAGCTACTGAGCCACCAATGTCCCAGCCATAGGGAATGAATAGAGCCAGTTGTTATCTACAATTAGGCAGGTGGGCGATGTCATCAAATGTAGGTACAAGGTACTTCATCATAAAAGTTAAAAAAAAACAAATGTGAGTCTCAAAAGTTAAAAATAAAACAAAAAGTCTAGTTTGCATATTTTTTCAGGACCCTTTTATTGGACTCTGTTTGCTCCTTTTGGTTTGAACAGAAAAATTGTTACCATTTATAAAAATGCTTTATCCAACATAGCAGATATAACAAAGAGTTCATACAAGGAGGGAATAAACCTCGAAAGGTTTGTCTTATCCCAGAAATTAAGATGCTCTTCTTTACTGGGTAAACGTATTCTCCATAACGTCAGGGCCCACTTGCACAAAGCGCTCTTAACTTAAGAGGACTCTAAGCATATCTCTTCAACACGGACAGTTTACGAGCACTCTTAAGTCCCATGTTGTAGACATACACTAATAAGAGTACTCTTAGTTAAGAGCGCTTTGTGCAAGTGGGCCCTGGTGTCCAGTTGTCAATTATTGAAATTCAAGTATAAAAATAGCCCCAGTGAGCTTGCAAGGTGCCGTTAAACAGATCTACAAGCGATGGCGACATCTGCCGGCTAATGGAGTCTATGACTTGAGGGAATTAACTTCTGGAAGCCATCAAATATTTAAACGTTGAGTTTGGTCTTGTCAGCTCGTTCAGTAGATATACTGACTCTTCATTTTGCAAACCATGCGCCGATGGAACGAATTATAGCTACAAGAAATGGCGCCTAAACAACAAAAAAACTGTAAGAAATCTTTGAAACTCTCTTTAAACGTGGGTTCCATACTAATGAGAAAGATTTAGACACCACCACGTAGTTAGTTCTTTGTGAAAAACACGAGCTTTCGACACCTATACTGGTGTCTTCGTCAAGTGTAACGATTGTTTGTTTCTCATTAACAAAAACTGTATTAAAAATTAACATTTTTTCTTTACTGTTGATCTTAAAGATTTTCCAATGTATCAAGGAATAATGAATTTATCGATTTGGAAATCTCAAGTTTCTTTGAAATAAAATAGGCTGCTGGAAATAGTGATTTGAAGATCCTGGAATAAGTCAATTTTAATTGATATTCGCCATTTGCAATTATAGAAAAGTTTAAGATTCAATGGACATACTGTAGTAATCCAGGAAATCATTGTGGGTTTCTAGACAAAATGTGAAGGATGTCCAGTCTGCCAACTGTCAACAAGGGTATGGGTTTAGAAACGACAGGGAGAGAATTCGGAGAAAATCGATACTGTATTATCGATCAGTTTCCTGGAATATGAAAAGCCAAAGTCTCTGAGTGACGGCACTGAGAGCTGAGGGCAGATGTATATAGCAATTTCCCCTTGTTCTGTCAAGACACCATGTGGTTTTAGAGACAAGCGTCAAATTAACGATGAAATACTATGATCGTTCCCTTCCCTGATCTGTCTCCTGTCAACATAATAACGTGTAAGTATCGGGTCACTAAACGCCTCACCTATAAAAACCATCGGTTCGTTAGCTCTTTGACGTTTCCTGTCCGATTTCTCAGAAACCCTTGCTTTTATATTGATTCTTGCCATCTATGCCACAATATTCACAAAAACAAAGCCAAAAAAAAAAATCAAATATCCTCGATCGTTTTGTTGAAAGAAATTTTTAATTAATGGTTTATTACATTTCCGCTTCCCCTATGGACATGCTGGTACAAACTAAATCTGACGCGATAATACATTATATTCGATTGTACAGGTAATATTTCCTAGGTTCTTCAGCAGGTCTAAGTTATTTTATTTTCTTATATCACAAAGCTTTATGAATAATCGTGATTGCTATTTGTTGTAGGATCTAGTCTAGTAACTTCTGGAGTGCTTAAAAATTTCTTGGCCATAACATACATTCAACAGCCCCATGCTTACAAAGGTGATATCTGGGTAGTTTTTCAAGTTCTCGACAAAACCGGAAGAGGAATTATTCTCGCAGAGGATTTCCGGTTCTTCATGACGACGATGGGTGAGAAGATGACTGCTGATGAAGTTGATGAGATTGTGAAGGAAGCAGACAGAGATGGTTCAGGACTTATCCGATATGACGGTGGATGTTCACTGAAAGGTTTTCCATATTGCTATCTCTTTATAACCATGGGGGATTATTGACTGATTGATGTTTTACGCCACGCTCAAGATTATTTCATTTATATGACGGCGTTACTAGGTTTAGTGGGGGGAGGAAACGGGGTTCTATTCGCGGACGGAACTCCTGACCTTCGGCGAGTACCTAACAACACTCAGGTACAGCGATGGAGTAAAAAATCCACTCAGAATTTTCTTTTTTTGTCTTTGATGTGGGTGGGATTCGCTCCCTCTCCGCGTCGATGGAACTGAGGGACTGTCAATCTAACCGACTGGGCCACCAAGGTCCCAGCCATGGGAAATGAATAGAGCAAGTTGTTATCTACAATATGAACGTGTTTTAAAGAGGTGAATGATATTTATACGGTGGTATACAGTATGCCATTTTATCACATGCTATGATTTAGAAACAGCTTCTAGAAAACAACTAAATGACCACAATTAAATCTCGTGAAAAAAAGAACACAACTATAAACCTTTATCTTTATTAGACGAACAAATCTCACAAACTTGCCATCAAACAACACTTCTCTGGACATTGTGTTCATTAGATAATAAGTTGATGTATAAGTATGTAATAAAAACACTAGGGAAAGAGGATTTGAGCAAAGTAGTATAATAGAATGACTGTTTTGCGACACAATAACGCCATACTCTGGGGCCCGGGTTCGATTCCCGTTTCAGGCGTCCCCCAAAATCGGTAGAAAAATTTCTGCAATTTTTTCAAGAAAGTGTAATCCCCCCCCCCCCCCCCCCCGCCCCACAAAAAAAAAAGAATAACGAGAATACTGTTATACTGACTTTCTAAAATTCACTAAGTAATTAAACTCATGTTTTGAGTTAAACCACACAGAAAATATAATCAGTATAATATCACTTATCGTAAGATTTATTTGAAGACCTCTATATCTATTGACCTCAGTTTAAGACTGCATCGATTTTTCGCTTCCAGGAATGTGGTGGTCGAACGAATATCTTTCATGGCACGGGTATTTCTATTTGCGGAATTAGCAAATCGCTTGAATATTTGGTTAAATGTGACGGATGTCGAGTCGTCCAACTGTCAACAAGGGTATGGGTTTAAAAACGACAGGCGGATAATTCGGAGAAAATCGATACAGTACCATCGACCAGTTTCCTGGAATATGAAAAGCCAAAGTCTTTGACTGACGGCACAGAGAGCCGAGGGCTGATGTATATTGCAATTTCCCCTTGTTCTGTCAAGACACCATGTGGTTTTAGAGACAAGCGTCAAATTAACGATGAAATACGATGATCGTTCCCTTCCCTGATCTGTCTCCTGTCAACATAATAACATAGAAGTATCGGGTCACTAAACGCCTCACCGATAAAAACCATCGGTTCATTAGCTCTTTGACGTTTCCTGTCCGATTTCTCAGAGACGCTTGATTTTATATTGATTCTTGCCATCTATGCCACAATATTCACCAAAACGAAGTAAAACAAAAAATCAAATATCATCGATCGTTTTCTTGAAATTCATTTTTAGTTAGTGAATGTTTTATCACATTTCCGCTTGTCCGTATGGACATGCTGTTACAAACTAAATTTGACGCGGTAATACATTATATTTGATTTTACAGGTAATATTTCCTAGGTTCCTCAACAGGTCTTAAATATTTTGTCTACTTATAAAGCTTTATGAGTAATCGTAATTGCTATTTGTTCTAGGTTCTAGTTTAGTAACTTCTAGAGTGCTTGAGAAATACCTGACCAAAACATCCACACAAAAGCCCCAAGATTACGTAGAAGATATTTTGTTAATTTTGTAAGTTCTCGACAAAACCGGAAGAGGAATTATTCTCGCAGAGGACTTCCGGTTCTTCATGACGACGATGGGTGAGAAGATGATTGCTGATGAAGTTGATGAGATTGTGAAGGAAGCAGACAGAGATGGTACAGGACTTATCCGATATGAAGGTTGGATGTTCACTGGAAGGTTTTCCGTTTTGCTCTCTCTTTAAAACCATGGGGAATTATTGATTGATTGAATAATTGATGTTTTAAAGAGGTGAATGATATTTATACAGTGGTATACAGTATGCCATTTTATCACATGCTATGATTTATAAACAGCTCCTAGAAACACAACTAAAATGCCAAATACCACAATTTACTCTCGTGAAAACTACAACACAACTATAAACCTTTATCTCACAAATCTCAAAAATTTGTCATCAAAGAACAACATTCTGGACATTGTGTGTTCATGGAATAATAAGTTAAGTTGACGACACGCAAGTGTCTTAAGCAATAGAGAGAAAATCTGGACTACAAATGAACATAGCGAGATGACATGGATATGACTTCAACGGTATGCTATTGTCTTCTACACGGCAATGTTTTCCATGTTACCATTACAACGTTAGGACAAACACGAAGTACATTGTGTTTGAAGTAGGCTTGGATTGCTGACTAGTGATATTTGACTGGGGATAATACACATGTGGCCTGTCTAGTCTACCATATGAAGATATCATCAATTTATAGACGGGCAGAAATAAACACGAACCAATTGGCTTTTGTTTCGAGGACATTGATTTCAAACAATATAAAATCGGGTTGTTTATGAACACACAATTCACAGCAATTAGGCACGTATATTTTCCCACACAATTAACTATTGTGGTACAGTTTGTCAGAATAACGGTCGCAATCTCTTTCCATTATATATATGCCCCTTTTTAAACAATAAGAAACTTGTCTTCATGATTATTCTAGACAAGACGATTTTCCCTGTGCCCGTGTGTTCAAACATATATCTAGAGCATAAATTTCAATTGTGTTATTAAACAATGTGAATAAATAAGATATTTTTATTCTATACGACTTCAACTTCCTTCGTGTTTGATTTAATCAGACTGACTTTAGCCAACCGGGTTAGACAAGATGGAATGAAAGAAAAACGATTCAGTTTCCTGAAGGATACGAAACCGTCATGTACTGTCGAAGACGTGTACCACACAATCGACCCAATAAAACAACAACCATTAAATAAACGCCATCGACTGTTTCCAGAAGAACAAAAACCCGTCATGTACTGCCGAAAAGACGTGTACCCCTCAACCCAATAAGACAAATATATGTAAAACTCAGACTGAGTTTCAGAAATGATACGAAAATTCCACCCATGCCACAAATAGGACTGTGCATGTAGTGTTCGTATCCTTCGGGAACATTTCCACCGTGGAGAAAACTTTTCTCTGTTGTGTAAACATTTCAACTGAGCGGAAAAGGTTCTTATATGCGATTTATCAGATCTACAAATCGTTTACTTGAAGGCATCATTTTTATGATACACGTTTGATTCCCTTCGAGATACAGAATTTGTCGTCTCAACAAGTTTCCACATGTGTAAATTTCTATTAAAAAGTAAAAATACCGGAACTGTCAAAATTCCACTAATGGCACTAATAGGCCTCCGTACTATTCATCGTAGATAGATACTATTCACTTTCTAAAATACACTAAGTAATTAAAATCATGTTTTGAATAGGAAATATAATCAGTGATATCACTGATCATAAGTTAATTTGAATAATACCTTTGTTTCAGTCTATACATCGATGTTTCGCTTCCAGGAATGTGGTGGTTGAACGAATATCTTTCATGGCACGGGTATTTCTATTTGCGGAATTAGCAAATCGTTTGATTAGTTGGTTAAATGTGAAAGATGTCGAGTCGTCCAACTGTCAACAAGGGTATGGGTTTAGAAACGACAGGGAGAGAATTCGGAGAAAATCGATACAGTGTTATCGACCAGTTTCCTGGAATATGAAAAGCCAAAGTCTCTGAGTGACGGCACAGAGAGCTGAGGGCAGATGTATATTGCAATTTCCCCTTGTTCTGTCAAGACACCATGTGGTTTTAGAGACAAGCGTCAAATTAACGATGAAATACGACGATCGTTCCCTTCCCTGATCTGTCTCCTGTCAACATAATAACGTGTAAGTATCGGGCCACTAAACGCCTCACCTATAAACACAATCGGTTCGTTAGCTCTTTGACGTTTCCTTCCCGATTTCTCAGAAACGCTCGCTTTTATATTGATTCTTGCCATCTATGCCACAATATTCACCGAAACAAAGTAAAAAAAACAAATCAAATAACATCGATGGTTTTGTTGAAATTAATTTTTGGTTAGTGAATGTTTTGTTACATTTCCATGACACTGAGGGACTGCCACTCTTAGCTACTGAGCCACCAAGCTCCCAGCCATGCGAAATGAATAGAGCCAGTTGTTATTTACAATTCTGCAGGTCGGTGATGTCATCAAATGTTGGTACAACGTATTTCATCATAACATTTAAAAAAAAGACAAATGTGAGTCTCAAACAAGAAGTCTAGTTTGTATATTTTTATGATCCTTTTATTGGACCCTGTTTGCTTTTTTTGGTTTGAACAGAAAAATGGTTACCATTGATAAAAATGCTTTATCCCGCTAACAAATACATGTATAACAAAGAGTTCATATAGGAAGGCGGGAATAAAACCTCGAAAGGTTTGTCTTATCCCAGACATTAAGATGATATTCTTTACTGGGCAAACGTATTCTCCATATGGTCAGGTGTCCAGTTGTCAATTATTGAAATTCCAGTATAAAAATAGCCCCAGTGAGCTTGTAAGGTGCCGTTAAACAGATCTACAAGCGATGGCGACATCTGCCGGCTAATGGAGTCTATGACTTGAGGGAATTGACTTCTGGAAGCCATTAAATATTTAAACGTTGAGTTTGGTCTTGGCAGTTCGTTCTGTAGATATATTGACGTTTCCTTTTGCAAACCATGTACCGATGGAACGAGTTAAAGCCCAAGAAAAATGGCACCCAAACAACAAAACTGTAAGAAATCTTTGAAACTCTCTTTAAACGTGGGTTCCATACTAATGAGAAAAAATTAAGGTATCACCACATAGTTTGTGAATAACACCTATACCGGTGTCTTCATCAAGTGTTACGATTGTTTGTTTCTCATTAGCATAACTGTATTAAAAATTCACATTTATTTCTTTTATGCTGATCTTAAAGATTTGCTAATCTATCAACGAATTATGAATTTATCGATTTGGAAATTTCAAATTCCTTTGAAATAAAATAAGCTGCTGGATACAGTGATTTGAAGATCCTGGACTAAGTAATTTTATCTATATTCGCCATTTGTAATTATAGAAAAGTTTAAGATTCAATCGACATAGTAATCCAGGAAATCATTGCGGGTTTCCAGACAAAATGTAATATCGCGTCAGTAGTTTTGTTATATACAATGAAATATCCATAAGTTGGACCAAGGTGAATATGGCTATTTACGTCCTGTAAATAACTCCCTTGGGAAATAATTCAAGGGAGATAATTCAATTCAAAGCCTACCCACGGACTTATTAGAAACCTTTTACTTTAGTGAACGTACAGCCCAAATAACATTGGTAAGCGTAATATAAGGATAACACAATTGGTTGAAAATTAATTAGAGGTATTTCACTATGTATAAATTGTTATTCCGAAACCCCTTGTCTTGTATTAAAGTAAACAGCTTATATAAAATACATCAAATAGTGTTTGATTGTTTGTTGGTATTATTCTGAAAGAAGTTGTGATTAAACAATCATGTATTGATGGGCAGTTGAGTTGCCGTAAATAACATGCGCTCAATGTATAGTAAACAAAACAGCTTTCGTGCCCGTGTTCTTTGGGACAAAACAATCGCCCTCGTTAAAGCAACAAGAGCTGTCAAATTTAAACAGAATAAGCTAACTACTTGTAATTTGATCAAAAAGTACAAAATAAGAGCTTTCCTTAGATACCAATCTTACATGGGAGGAGGTGGGGGGGGGGGGTCTCAGTGGTTTAGTGAGTTCAAGTGATTGTCCCTCAGTCTCACACATGCCTTCCATCTATGTGGCGCGGGTTTTAATCCCAGATCAAATACTAATTTAGATTTTCTGAGTGGATTTTTCACTCTATCGCAGCATGATAGTAAGAGTTGCCAGGTACTCACTGAAGGTCGGGGGTTTCCATAGGACAATTAGTCCACTTTTCTCTTCCACTAAACCTGGTAACGCTGCCATATAAGTGAAATAATCTTAAGTGCCGCGTAAAACATCAACCAATCAACCAATCTTCCATGGACGTTTAGGTACTTTAAAAGCCACAAAGCCCCAAAATCAACTCATATATATATATCTTTATTCAAAGCTTTATTTAGTTGCCCCAAACTATTCCAGACAAGCAGAATTTTGAAGAAAAAAAAAGAACTATGGCAGCTCAGGTCATTATAACTGAACTAAAAGATAATATTTACACTATACTGAATGTTAACGCGAGAAAAACACTACAAAATAATATACTATCTAGATGAAAATATGAAGAAAAAAAAGTTTATCAGTTCTACACTGCCGAGATCTACACTGCCGAGGGAAAAAAGATGACGTATATGTCAACATCGTCTTTGATTGGTCGCAGAATCTGAAAGATTGATTGGCGATGATCAAATCAACTCTTCTGAGAGCCATGTCGTATTTGGATTATTTGGATTATCGGATCTTCATTTAATGTGCCTTTATCTCCCCTTTATCTTTTTCATGGTGGCTCTTGGAGATTTTAAAATCTACCGACGATTTGTGATGTTAAACCAAGAGATGACGACTGATATATGTCTTTGTGTGTCCTCTTTCCTCCTCGTGCTTACAAAATCAGGTTAGATAGATAGATAGATTATCTTTATTTTCAAACTCGATAACTGCAATAGGCAAAAGCCTCTTTTCATACAGGTCGAGTTATATAACAATAACAATATAAGCAGTCATATTTACAAAATAAATACTTAAATATCAATTATTACGAATATAAATAGAACCTTTTTTTTTAGGATGGTAAAACAATAATTTTTTAAGACGTAGTACAATACTGATACAGGTTAAACATCGATCGTTGCTGGGGGTCAATGTCAACTGTCAATAATGTCCCGAATCAAAAAATCACTTCAGTTCCAAAGCACTGTTGAGTTTGGAGCGATGTCAAATAGCGTTATCAATACAACTCTTTCCCCTACTTGGTTCTACCGTGTATGTCCACACTTAGCCTAACGATTTCTTAGGTCCGCTGGATGACGTTTTGGTTCCTCTATTTGACAGCGGCTTTGAAGCTGTAACTGTATCAAGTCACTTAAAGTGGCATGAGCTGTCAAAATATTGATATTTTGACGTTAAAACAGAATGTTGAAATTATTGGCTATTTTCCCAAAGACGTATAATTCAGAATCTTTTTAGTGTTTCTAGTCGCGAAAATGTACCATAAAGTATTGAATTTTGGCAGCTCATGCCACTTTAACCAAATATTATATAAAGCTGAAATACAGTGTCGTATAGGGATCGCAAATGTATTTTATATTGCACTTTAGCTCATCAGACAAATGGGGACAGGGCTTAACATATATAAGTTTACTGCCTAAATAAGTCGTATGACCAGCTGCGTCAATATACATGTACGTCTGAGAACAAATAACATCGAATTTGTCGACTGATACTAAATTTGCTCAGAAGATACTTTGTATAAACAGAAGTTATCGAAAACAGTTAAATGTCCAAATCCTCCTAAACGTATTTGTTTTTACAACTGATTTAGACACTCAGTTAAAATTGCAACTTAACTGTTTGTGCTGTGATAAACAATTACAATGTATATATTTATGGACACTAAAACACACGGGCACAGGGAAAATCTTCTTGTCTAAAATAACCATGGAGACAAGTTTCTAATTGTGTTAAAAAGAGGTATATCATTTAGACCTTTATACCCCATCATAAATTGTTGTAATAAAGTAAACCTATGATATTTCATTAGGTTGACGACTGACAGGAGCTTGGTCTTAGTCAGTAGAATTTTCTGGAACACTTCGTATTACATTGACAATGCTTACGTATCTTAAGCTATGGTAAGAATATCGTCAGACTATATATTATAGGGTCATGGGAAAAGACAGTGAAAATTTGCCCCCCACCCAACCCCACCCCTTGCCCAGAAAAACCTAGGTAGAAGGCAGACAGGGGAGTTTAGCCCTGACCAGTATGTCTTTCAAACTCTTGTTCTTTTTATAAGCAATGACTGGCCTTTGGGTCAGAGGTCGAGCAAGTTTACTTTGAAGTAGTTTGTATTCTTCTACTATAATCTTGGCCATAGCGATGCTAGCTTTGTTATACTGAAAGACAAATGGTATTATAGTTTTTTCACGACATCTTCCTGGGTCCAAGTTCAAACCCAAAGGATAAATAGTTTGTAATGTTTGAATCCAAAAACTTTCCCTTTCCAAACGTTTGAGCTTGGTATCTGCAGCGGAAGTGAGAAAAGGGATTTTCTCAATAGGCATGATTTCAAAATGGTCCTTGACCGAATGACCTAGAGTATTGAAATGTTGTGCCACAGGTACATCATGTTTAAGTCTAATACTAGTTACAATGTATATGTCAGGTGATTGTCCGGTACTAGGTTACCATTGCATAATTCACTTTCCTTTCTCTTTAAGCCGACCATGAATTCAATATTGTACCACAATTTTACTCTCTGTTGGCCGAGGGCGATATATAATTTGTGAAAGTCGAAAATTACTTTGCGTTAGGTCCAGTTAATATATCCGACCATAGTTCGTTGCTGCAGGATTTGACCGTTCATATCCGACCCTGACCTGAGCTAAGGTCAACCAATCAATCACCGCGTTAGATATGATTGTCTGGTTATCAATGGAATGGAATAAATTGCTGACACATATGTATTGTACAATAGAAGAATTGGATATTTACTGCCAGGTGTAATACGGAAACAAAAGGACCGAAATACTTTTCACTGAATTTTTGTTCATGTGATTTGTTTTCAAATGTAGTGCCCAAAAGCTATTGAGAATCAATTAATCTCATGATAAGTAGGGTCTCATGATATGTCATTTGCTCTGTTTCTTTACATGGAATAAAAAAACCTAGTCAATTGGCAAGATTACGAAAACAGCAAAAAGTTATCTATTCATTGTGTTTTGTCGATTTCTGAGTCAGTTAACTTCCACTCCAACCTTACATTGGCCCAACAAACACACTGTATTAGGGGGAAATGTTAACTTAACTATCTCAAGATCAATATTTGAACCAATTAGATTGAATAAAAAAATCATTCCGTATGTCTTTCTCGAGGTAAAACGGAAGCTTTTGTTGTTGATCGACCCATGTCTTAAAAGATACTTTATTTTCTTTAAGATCCGATCTCACTGTGCGAGTTGTGGTACCGACTTGTTGGATGCGATTAAAATGAATGCTTTTGATTGGTCGACACGATTTGTCCACCAATCAAATACATCCATTTGAATCGCATACTACAAGTCGGTACGTCTAACCGCTCAGTGAGAACGGGTCTTTAGGTATTTTCTTCTTCCATTAATGTCGTTTTAATTTAATCAAGAGAATAACTATAGTCCACGAAATGAGCACCATCATAGAATTATACTATAACAAAGCTCTGACACTAACAAGCCCAATTTTAAATTTTGTGTTATTGCGTTAAAAATAGTGGGTTAATGTATAAGGGCTTTGTAATTGCTCTGTTTTAACGCCGCTAGATCAAAGCTCGGTATTTTGACAAATGACATCCGACTGTCTTGACTTGACGTCACTCTAAAACTTCGGGGATTTACGTAAAGCCGACCGGTAGTGAGCGAAGATAGCCGAAGGGTGTTCCGACTGAACTGAATGCGTGTTACAACCAGACCGGAAACACTGTCTTTGTACGTGCTATGGCAGCTACATTTACTTCCGGTCAATATAAAACCTGTTGACTCCATCTTGGAAATGTCATTGGTGTTTGTTTGCTTAAGTTGTCTTATACAGTTTTTATACTAATGCCATTGGGGAAGCTTTCGAACAGATTTTCTCGAAAATACAATCAATATTCCTATAAGGTGAAGAATTACTTATGGTTTATAACTTCTTGGTTTATTGAGTGACGATGTTTCGATGTAGTTCTTACATCGTTATCAAATTCAATGACAAAGAACAAAATTATTCATTTATATAGCAGATGAGAGAATTACAAGTTGGGGCAGGTACGTAATAGTATAAATTAATTAAGAAAAGTAATAATAGAATTAAGTATGGCCAGTTAAGATCGCAGAGGGTTGTCTTGGAGGATCAAAATGTCATAGCAGTTGGGGATATACAATCCTTGGTCTATGCTGGGCTTGGTTTGCCTGAT
Organism: Lepidochitona cinerea; assembly: GCA_963971465.1. Classification (NCBI taxonomy): domain Eukaryota; kingdom Metazoa; phylum Mollusca; class Polyplacophora; order Chitonida; family Tonicellidae; genus Lepidochitona; species Lepidochitona cinerea. The sequence continues at coordinate 4,640,006 of OZ020565.1, forward strand.
GTGGATGGCTTCCTGTAGTTTTCTCTTCTTCCAATGGCACTGGTTGACAGATAATGTTGTAGTGGTTTCCCATTTGATGTGGTGAGTAGTTTTGGAAATTATGTGTTCAGAGATGGCAGATTTGTAATCAAGTTTATTAACAGAGAAACGAGACGAAATTGTTGAAAATGAGCTGCACTCGGGTACAAATGCAAGTCAAAAGGAAACAAAAATACTAACATTCGGCGTAAGGGTTTGACCTGATGGAAATCGACGGCTTAACTCAGGACAACGAGTTCTATTTCAACTCCCGCTCAGGCTGACACATAAGTGAAATAAATAGTAGATCACCAATCAATCGAAAATTAACACTTCCATATATTCTAGGACATATATTTTATTCTATAGATAAAATCCACCTACCGAAATCGGATCCAATATCAGCTAATTTTTAATTCATTTTTTATTGCATTTTCTTAAACAAATAGTTATTGTCAATTTTTTAATCTGTATAAAAACTCATTTATTTCTATTGAAATGTAGTTTTTATGTTGTCCAACGCGTCGGCCTTTAAAAGGGTAACATGTCGCTTACATGTGAGTGAAATAATATTGGGCACGGCGTAATACACCGACCCACCGATCGACCGACCAATAAACAATTAACCGACAAACCAACCAATCAACCAAACCAGCCAACCAACCACACGTGCGATTTTGATGTTTTCTTTATTCCGATCTTGCCCAGTGGTAAACCTGCAACGACTGTCTAAACATTTGATTTGAAGCTCTATGTTAATCGAACCAGCCTTCAACTGAACAATTGTCTGGTAGACCAAATGATTGATTCTCCCAGTGGAAACTTTTCATTTATCTGCTTTCTGTCCAGGTTAAAAGGAAATTTCGATTATTCTTGACACTTTCTGGATTTTTTATGAAAAGATGATGACAGTCGTTTCATAAATTCAATAAACATATCTATTTCAAAATATAGTAGAATTCTGATCTTGTAAATAAACCGGCATATGCAGACAATATATCTTACATGTCTTTCTTCGGATTGCTTACTCTACTATATAATACGCCAAGCTAGTCAGTGGAAACTCTAATATGTATTGCAACATTAATAGATAAACTTTCTATTACCTTGCGTATTTGTTAAGATCAGTTGACAATTTAAGTATTCGTAAATGTTATATATGCACAATGACAAAATAGTAATCGAAATCAGGGCCAATTATCTATGTAATCTAAATTAATCTATCTTATGTTAACTTCAGATGATATTCAGAATACACCAAAGAGGGGGGGGGGGGGAGTTACATATCCGTGCATAATTTGAGAAAATGGTAGATGTATGACAGTTGTTCAGCGCTGATACCAGTTATAGTGAAAGATTGTTGGCAATGGTTGGTTGTTTTAGCTGATTGGAGATTATTGGCAACGGTATTTTGAACAAGCTTTAATTTACCATTTAGTATAACAGAGATTAGCCTCATGATACTTCGGGACATCGTATTCGACATTTCTCTTCATTTCATTGGATAGTTCACTGAGTGATAGCTTTTACATTGCCATTATCTTTGTGGGGATGTAAACCCAATAGGGTCATTGTTGATGAGTAATGAGCGATACCACTGGTCAATCACATCTGACCCAAATGCAATTTTGTGTTTGACCTGGGGTCGGCAATCGGCTGGTCACTGAAGTCGTGAATAATCCACACCAGCACACTGACCGAGGGCATTGTCAAAGGTATTGGGACATCGACGTCAATGAAATTAATTGAAAAATCTGAACAAAACTGTTAATATTATCATTTTATTGTCGTTTTTCTGGAAAGTGTTGACGGATAGTGGACAAACTGAATTCAAAAGAAGTGCGTTTTGTTAACACATATGGAAAGAACTTGTCAATATGTCTTTCTTAGAAATATGACCGAACTGACTAAATCCTTGTTCTATGTAACCTTCCCATCTTATGATAACTAAAGTTGTTCCAAATATGATTATGGTTGTACGTCACAAAATAATCAAGGTTTGCTTTATCTTCCTATTCTTGTCTTTGAATTTATTTATTTGAAGTGCGTGTGAATGTAGAAGAGGACCATCATAACTGCTTGGTGTAGTTAACCGCTGGTCAAATACATTTTGCCCGAAATTGATTACTGTGTTTGACCTCGGGTCAGCAATTGACTGGTCACTGAAATATTGAATACCCCCCATAGGCACACTGACCAAGGTCAAGACCAAATGTATTGTGATTTCGACCCGAATGGGATAAATTGAAAAATCTGACGAAAGCTGTGACGATTCTAGTTTATTGTCGTTTTTGGGAATTTGTTGATGGATGTTTGACAATATCAATCGCCAACGAGTGCGTTCTGCCAACACTTAAGGAAGTTTATTCAGATTTGAGACGAAATTGCCTCAATCCCAGGACCTATTTTATTGACAACAATATATAGCTAACGGTATGCCGAGCTTTTTCGCAATATATATATACAGTCTTTTGATAAATTCAGTGTGCAGCATTAACGTATGACACTTTTTCACAAAACTACAGATCCGTTTTCAAGTGCAGTCCTTCTACTTCCGTCCATTAATCAATCAATCGTTGTTACCTGAACATTGCGTAATGACAAGCTAGCAATCATCGTATAAGACCCCCTGTTGATAAAAGAATCCTTCAAGCAATCAATAATTAGTTGATAAATCTAAACCATGGTTCTTCCATTACAATTATATTAGCTAAATGGTTGGTTGCTTTAGTTTTTTGGCGCGTCCATTTGTATAATACATGTGTTCAATCTTAGAAAGTTTTAGTCGTGAAAATCTCGTAAAGATCACAATGAATTTCAGTCATGCAAGACAGATTTTCATGTATGACATTTGTTTTGTTATAGCAAGAAAAGTCCATCTGTGAATAGAAGTATACTATTGATCAACGACATCTTCTAACGTTATTGCCGGATTACAAAATAGCCATTCCTGTACCCCACTCCATGCTAACATATTATCCATTCCATAACCCAGTTTTATCTGACTCGTTTAGCTACTGGACCATTCGAAAGTCACACACTTCAATGACTGGCATCAATTCTAATTGTAATTTGTAAAACGTATGTTTCCTTTTCACAAATCAAGATAATGTCCGCGTTGGAAAGTTCCTGGTTTGAAGATGCAAATTTCGTCCATTTGCTAATCTCAGTGGGGGGTCGAGCCAACCAACTAATCATTGGGTGAAGTCTCCCGTTGGTCCAAGAATCAGTCAACCGAGCAATGGCTTGATTGATTAAATGCTTGTTTTCCCCATGGGAATTCTATATTCAAAACATCCAGTGTGGTAACATTACTCTTGAACCCACACGTAATTAACTGGAAGACTTGACCTAATGTTTGACTGACATTCCATAAATAAATAGTAGAACGCCAATCAATCGAAAATTAAAACTTCCATATAGTGTAGGACATATATTTTATTCTATAGGTAATAACCATCTACCAAAATCTGATCAGCTATTTTTAACTCCATTTTTAAATGCATTTGCCTTTACAAAAAGTAATAATAAATTTGATAACAGGTATCAAAACTTCATTTCTTTCGAATGAAATGTAGTTTTTTATGTTGCCAAAAGGGTTGGCTTTTTAAAGGGTAACACGTCGCTTACATGTAAGTGGAATAATACTGAGCACGGCGTTATACATCAACCAAGCAAGGAAGCAGCCGACCACCCAACCCAAAAACACAATTTACCGACCAACACTCAACCAAAACCAGCCAACCACCCAAACATGCGATTTTGATGTTTACTTTATTCCGACCTTGTCCAGTGATAAACCTGCAACAACTGTCTATCATTGGATTTGAAGCTCTATGTCAATCGAACCAGCCTTCAACTGAACAATTGTCTGGTAGACCAAATGATTGATTCTCCCAGTGGAAACTTTTCATTTATCAGCTTTCCGTCCAAGTTGAAACGTTATTTCGATTATTCTTGACACATTTTGGATTTTTACGAAAGATGATGACAGTCGTTGCATAAGTTCAATAAATATATGTATTCCAAGATATAGTAGAATTCTGATGTTGTAAATAAACAGACATATGCATTCAATATGTCTTACATGTCTTTCTTCGGATTGCTTACTCTACTATATAATAGGCCAAGCAGGTCAGTGGAAACCCCAATATGTATTGCAGCATTAATAGATAAAATTTATATTACCGTGCGTATTTGTTAAGCAAGTTACTGGAAACTCTAAGATGTATTGCAATACTAATAGATGAACTTTCTATTACCGTGCGTATTTGTTAAGATCAGTTGATAATTTAAGTATTCGTAAATGTTATATACACAATGACAAAATAGTAATCGAAATCAGAGCCAATTATCTATGAAACCTGAACTATTCTATCTGACGTTGACTTCAGATGCTATTCAGAATACAGCAAATGGGGGAGGGGCAGTTACGTATCCGTGCGTAATTTGCAAAAATGGTAGATGTATGATTTTTGTTCAGCGCTGGTACCAGTTATAGTGAAAGTTTGTTGGCAACAGTTGGTTGGTTGTTTTAGCTTATTGGCGATTTTTGGCAAGGGTGTTTGGAGCAAGCTGTAATTTACCATTTAGTAAAACAGGGATTTGCCTTATATTACTTCGGGACATCGTATTCGACATTTGTGCTCATTTCATCGGATAGTTTACTAAGTGATCGCTTTTACATTGGCATTATCTTTGTGGGGATGTAAACCCAATAGGGTCATTGTTGATGTGTAATGGGCGATACCACTGATCAATCACAGTTGACCCAAATGCAATTTTGTGTTTGACCTGGGGTCAGCAATCGACTGGTCACTGAAATCGTGAATAATCCAGCACACTGAAATATGACCAAACTGACTAAATCCTTGTTCTATGTGACCTTCCCATCTTATGATAACTAAAGTTGTACTTCACAGAAGACAGAGGAATCAAGGTTTGCTTTGTCTTCCCTATTTTTAAATTTATGGAGGAGGCCATAACTGCTTGGTGTAGTTAACCGCTGGTCAAATACATTTTGCCCAAATTGATTACTGTGTTTGACCTCGGGTCAGCAATAGACTGGTCACTGAAATATTGAATACCCCCCATAGGCACACTGACCAAGGTCAAGGCCAAATGTATTGGGATTTCGACCCGAATGGGATTAATTGAAAAATCTGACGAAAGCAGTGAAGATTCATAGTTTATTGTCGTTTTCGAGAATTTGTTGATGGATATTTGACAGTGTCAATGGCTAACGAGTACGCTATGCCAACACTTAAAGAAGTTTATTCAGAATTCAGACACGGGGCTTCCGTGGCTCAGTAGGTAGAGCGTTGAACGCTCAATCCGAACAGCCATCCACCAATGGGTCGCTGGTTCGAATCCCACTCAGTTCAAACAAAAAATTGGAAAATTTTCTGACTAGGGTTTCATTCGAACGACCATGAGATGGTTGCCAGTTACCACCGGAAGGTCGTGGGTTTCCTCCGGGCTTAGAGCCCGGTTTCATCCCACAACAAAACTGGCAACACCGTCATATAAGTGAAATAATCTTGAGCGCGGCGTTAATCATCAATCAATCAATCAATCAATCTTGATTTGAGACAAAATTGCTTCAATCCCAGGAGCTCTCTGAATACCAACAATATATAGCTAACGGTATACCGAGATTTTTCGCAATGTATATACTGTCTTTTGAAAAATTCAGTGTGCAGCATTAACGTTGACACATGTTCACAAACTAAATCCGTTTTAAATCTTTCGATGGCATTTAAAAGTTGGAAGGTTACAATAAGGTCACGAATTACTTACAAATTTGACTTTGATAACGATGTAAGAACTACATCGAAACGTCGTCACCCAATAAACCAAGAAGTTGTTATCCATAAGTAATTCGTGACCTTATTAAATCCGTTTTGAACTGCAGTTCTTCTACTTACGTTCATAAATCAATCAGTCGTTCTGATCTCAACATTGGGTAATGACAAGCTAGCAATCATCGTATAAGATCCCCTGTTGATCAAAGACTCCTTCAAGCGATCAATAATTAGTGGATGAATCTAAACCATGGTTCTTTCATTACAATTATATGAGCTAAATGGATGGTTGTTTTAGCTTATTGGCGCATCCATCCGTATATTATATTTTTGACACTATAACACACCGGCACAGGGAACATCTTTTTGTCTAAAATAACCACGGAGACAAGTTTTGTATATTATATGTGTTAAATCTTAGAAAGTTTTAGCCGTGAATATCTCGTAAAGATCGCAGTGAATTTCAGTCAAGCAAGAAAGATTTTCATGTTGGACAGTTTTTTTGTAAAAAGCAAGAAACGCCCATCTGTAAATAGAAGTATACTATTGATCAACGACATCTTCTAACGTTATTGCCGGAGTACAGAATAGCCATTCCTGTACCGCACTCCATGCTAACATATTATCCATTCCGTAACCCAGTTTTATGTGACTCGTTTAGCCACTGGACCATTCGAAAGTCACACACTTCAATGACTGTCATCAATTCTAATTGTAATTTGTAAAACGTATGTTTCCTTTTCACAAAATCAAGATAATGTCAGAGTTGGAAATTTGCTGGATTGAAGATGGAACTTTCGTCCATTTGCTAATCTCAGTGGGGGGTCCAGCCAACCAATCAATCATTGGCTGAAGTATCCCGTTGGTCCAAAAACCACTCAACCGAGCAATGGCTTGATTGATGAAATCCTTGTTTTCCCCATGGGAATTCGATATTCAAAACATCCAGTGTGGTAACATTGCTCTTGAACCCACACGTCATCAACTGGAAGACTTGACCTAATGTTTGACCTACATTCCAGTAAAGCTGAGACTGGATTGACACGTGGAATATTTGACAATTCTAATTTCATTGAACGAAATGTGATTCTCCAATGAGATAAGTTCAGAAGAAGAAAACATGGCGGAACATGGTTGGTTGCTCGTGAACTAGCTCCGCTTTCCTAAGGCTTTACTCGATAATCTGGATGGATGATTTTACCATCGTTCGATCCATAAAACGAATACAAGAGTGTATTTTAGACGAAGGTTGATGCAACGCTGCTCTTGCACCACTAATAATAATTTTAAAACGACTATACGGATTTGAATGTTTTTTAACCCAGGAATGAAGCCATTCTGCTCCAAATGGTACTCACTCAAATTATTTAGATTTTGGAAGTGGTCGTTTTACAATCAAGCCGTGTTAAAGCCCTTACTGTTGACTCAATATTCTTTATTTTTCCTCGCTTAGGGACAGAAAGACATCCCCGGGATCAATATTATAAGTTCACGAAAATAGAAATCTTTTATTTCAGCAAACCGGAAAGAAATCTGATCTTCAAGTTAAATCAGCACGTGACAAACATTTATATCCTCAGGGTAATATGTTAGTGGCATTATTACGGAAATTTTGAAAGTCCATCGTATTTTCCTGATTTCGTTTTCCGGGCGTTCCTCTAAGTTTTCATAAAAGATAAGCCCACCGTTAACTGAACTGTTGTTGGGATTTAGGGCATTTGACAAGATCTTTAAATTGGCATACACCATCAAATAAGTTTAAACAACCAACCAGCCAACAATACCTTTAGCCCACTATAGAATGGTCCATATGTTTGACCGATATGAGTCCGGCCTCGTACAGCTATGATACGGGTAAGTTTATCAATTTGATAGATTGGGAAACGGTTCTCATTTACTACCGGATGAAGGACAAACATAGAAATCATGACCCGTTCATTCAAACAATTTTATCTTTAATCACGTGACGATGTTGAACACATTTCAATGATTGACTGTCATTATTAGTAATGTGTGTTATAATCATACCGGAAGTACTGTCTTGGGTCGTGCTATGGCAGCAAAATTTACTTCCGGTCAATATAAAATATGTTGACTCCATCTTGGAAATGACATCGGTTTTTGTTTGATTAAGTTTTTTTTATACTCCTGCCATTAAGGAAACTTTCGAACAGATTTTCTCAAAAATACAATCAATATACCTATAAGGTGAAGAATTACTTATGGTTAACAACTTCTTGGTTTATTGGGTGACGACGTTTCGATGTAGTTCTGACATCGTTATCAAAGCCAATGACAAACGACAAATTTATTCATGTATATAGCAGATGAGAGAATATACTATTGGGACAGGTACGTAATAGTATAAATTAATTAAGAAAAGTAATAATAGAATTAGTATTAAGATCACTGAGGGTTATTTTGGAGGATCAAAAGGTCATAGCAGTTGGGGATATATAATCCTTGGTCTCTGTTCATGCTGGGCTTGGTTTTTCTGATGTGGATAGCTTCCTGTAGTTTTCTCTTCTTACAATGGTGCTGGTTGACAGATAGTGTTGAAGTGGTTTCCCATTTGATGTGGTGAGTAGGGTTGGAAATTATGTGTTCAGAGATGGCAGATTTGTAATCAAGTTTATTAACAGAGAAAAGAGACTAAATTTTTGAATATGAGCTGCACTCGGGTACAAATGCAAGTCAAAAGGAAACAAAAACCTGATGGAAATCGACGGCTTAACTCAGGACAACGAGGTCTATTTCAACTCCCGCTGACATGGCCGCCGTATAATGGAGTGAAAGTCGAAAATCACATTGCGTTAGGTCCAGTTAATATATTAGATCATAGTTAGTTACAGCAAGATTTGACCGTTCAAATCCGACCTTAACTCAAGCTAAGGCCAACTAATCAATCACCTTGTTAGAAAGGAAATTCTATTAGTGGCCCCTGAAAGGAAATTTCGATTATTCTTGACATATTCGGGATTTTTACGAAAGATGATGACAGTCGTTGCATAAATTCAACAAATATATGTGTTGCAACATATAGTAGAATTCTGATCTTGTAAATAAACCGACATATGTATTCAACATATCTTACATGTCTTTCTTCCGATTGCTTACTCTACTATATATCAAGTCAATCAAGTCAGTGGAAACTCTAATATGTATTGCAATAGTCACGGCTAAAATGTCTATTACCGTGCGTATTTGTTAAGATCAGTTGACAATTTAAGTATTCGTAAATGTTAAATACACGACAAAATAGTAATCGAAACCAGGGCCAATCGTCTATGAAACCTAAACTATTCTATCTGATGTTGACTTCAGATTATATACAGAATACACCAAAGGGGGAGGGGCAGTTACGTATCTGTGCTTTGAGAAAATGTTAGATGGATGACTTTTGTTAAGCACTGATACCAGTTATAGTGAAAGTTTGTTGGCAATGGTTGGTTGTTTGTTTTAGCTTATTGGAGATTATTGGCAAGGGTGTTTGGAGCAAGCTGTAATTTACCATTTAGTAAAACAGGAATTTGCCTTATATTACTTCGGGACATCGTATTCGACATTTGTGCTCATTTCATCGGATAGTTTACTAAGTGATCGCTTTTACATTGGCATTATCTTTGTGGGGATATAAACCCAATAGGGTCATTGTTGATGTGTAATGGGCGATACCACTGATCAATCACAGTTGACCCAAATGCAATTTTGTGTTTGACCTGGGATCAGCAATCGACTGGTCACTGAATCTGAATCTTTATTAAGGCGTAGGCATCTCTGCCTTTTGCCTAAAATGTCATAAAAATGTACAATATTGTTTACACTTAATAATACAGTAACATGACGTCCATTTAGTATATAGATTAGACGAAGACAAATGGTTTTCTATAAGGCAATTGGTCATATATATACACATACATACATAAATACACATAAATATAGATATATATTGCAACAATTTATGAGTGGGTATAAGGGTCCAAATGGTATACCTCATTTCCACACAACCAGAAACATGTCTCCATGGCTATTTTAGACAAGAAGATTTTCCCCGTGCTCGTGTATTTCAGTGTTCGTTATTATATATAAATATATATACATATATATATATATCTATGTATATATGCATATATATAAATATATATATATATATATATATATATATACATGCATATAGATTTATATCTTACACAATATATATCATGTACATTATATAATGGTATAATATATAGTCTGACGATATTCTTACTATAGCTTAATAAACATTGTCAATGCAATACAAAGTGTTCCAGAAAATTCTACTGACTAAGGCCAAGCTCCTGTCAGTCGTCAACCTAATGAAATATCATAGGTTTACTTTATTACAACAATTTATGATGGGGTATAAAGGTCTAAATGATATACCTCTTTTTAACACAATTAGAAACTTGTCTCCGTGGTTATTTTAGACAAGAAGATTTTCCCTGTGCCCGTGTGTTTTAGTGCTCATAAATATATAATGGAATACCTCTTTTTAACACAATTTGATATACCTCTTTTTAACACAATTTGATATACCTCCTTTCAACACAATTTGATATACTTCTTTTTAATACAATTTGATGTCACTGAAATCGTGAATAATCCACATCAGCACACTGACCGAGGGCAATGTCAAAGGTATTGGGACATCGACGTCAATGAAATTAATTGAACGATCTGAATCAAACTGTTAATATTCTCATTTTATTGCCGTTTTTCTGGAAAGTGTTGACGAATAGTGGACAAACTGAATTCAAAAGGAGTGCATTGTGTTAACACATGTGGAAAAAGTCATTACAGTCTCAAAAAAATTAGATCATACCTCACCTATCTTCAATAAACTTCAGATTCTCACCATATTTAGTATAAATATTTATTCTCTTCTGCTTCTTTTTCACAAATTCCTGTATATGATCCACATAATCTTCCTTCTATATTTAGAATCATATTCACTAAACAGTCTGCTATTCATCTCTATCCAACCAGAAGTCACAACTATAAGATGTGCACATCATTCCATTCTATTTGTATTCTTTAAAAATCAAAGGACCAAAAGAGAGGAGCAAACTACCAACCACTCTAAAACAAATTAATTCTCAATCTCTTTTTAAATTCAAAATAAAACCATTACTGCTAATTCGACGATAGTCTATTGGACTCCTGACTGCAATGCAACAACAATCTGAATCTTTCCTGGCTTTCTTTGTTTAATATTGCATGTACAAATAATTCAATGTATTTTCTGGATATTTATTTACATAACCTGTATTCGCCGTTACATATGTACAAATCTGCATCAGAATGAATATAACAAGACCCTTGGGGTTTTACTCCCGCCAGACTATATTCAAATATGTATATGTTATTGTAATTCATTCTGGTGAATAAATCAAACCAATCAATCAATCAGTCGATCAAATCAATAAGTTATTTTTCATAAATTTAACCAAACTGAACAAACCCTTGTTCCAAATATGATTATGGTTGTACGTCACAGAAGAATCACGGTTTGCTTTATCTTCCTATTCTTGTCTTTAAATTTATTTATTTGAAGTGCGTGTGAATGTAGAAGAGGACCATCATAACTGCTTGGTGTAGTTAACCGCTGGTCAAATACATTTTGCCCAAATTGATTACTGTGTTTGACCACGGGTCAGCAATTGACTGGTCACTGAAATATTGAATACCCCCCATAGGCACACTGACCAAGGTGAATGCCAAATGTATTGTGATTTCGATCCGAATGGGATTAATTGAAAAATCTGACGAAAGCAGTGAAGATTCATAGTTTATTGTCGTTTTCGGGAATTTGGTGATGGATATTTGACAAAACCAATGGCCAACGAGTGCGTTCTGTCAACACTTAAAGAAGTTTATTCAGAATTCAGACATGGGGCTTCTGTGGCTCAGTAGGTAGAGCGTTGAACGCTCAATCCGAACAGCCATCCACCAATGGGTCGCTGGTTCGAATCCCACTCAGTTCAAACAAAAAATTGGAAAATTTTCTGACTAGGGTTTCATTCGAACGACCTATATGGGATGGTTGCCAGTTACCACCGGAAGGTCGTGGGTTTCCTCCGGGCAAAGAGCCCGGTTTTCACCCCCAACAAAACTGGCAACACCGCCATATAAGTGAAATAATCTTGACAAAATTGCTTCAATCCCAGGAGCTCTTTTAATTACTAACAACAATATATAGCTAAGGGAATGCCGAGATTTTTCGCAATGTATATACTGTCTTTTGAGAAATTCAGTGTGCAGCATTTACGTATGACACATTTTCACAAACTAAATCTGTTTTCAAGTGCAGTTCTTCTACTGCCGTTCATTAATCAATCAATCAATCGTTCTTACCTGAATATTGGGTAATGACAAGCTAGCAATCATCGGATAAGACCAAAGAGAGTAGATTGACAAGAGTGGTCACTTCGTCCAATCAGCATTGCCGGCATGTTCTTCTGGCCTCCAAGCGGAAGGGTGTTCCGACTGTACACGATTCGACTGTAGAGCGCCCTCTACAGAATGAAGGTTCCTAATACTCGAATCGTGTCAGTTCAAATTCAACATGGCGCGGACGAAGTGACCACTCTTGTCAATCTACTCTCTTTGATAAGATCCCCTGTTGATCAAAGAATCCTTCAAGTAATCAATAATTAGTTGATGAATCTAAACCATCGTTCTTCCATTACAATTATATGAGCTAAATGGTTGGTTGTTTTAGCTTATTGGCGCATCCATTCGTATATTATATTTTTAAATAACACTATAACACACGGGCACAGGGAACATCTTTTTGTCTAAAAAAAAAAACACGGAGACAAGTTTCGTATATATTATATGTGTTAAACCTTAGAAAGTTTTAGTCGTGAAAATCTCGTAGAGACCACAATGAATTTCCCTCATGCAAGACAGATTTTCATGTATGGCATTTTTCTTTTTGGTTATAGCAAGAAACGTCAATCTGTGAATAGAAGTATAATATTGATCAACGGCATTTTCTTATGGTAATTGTCGGATTACAGAATAGCCATTCCTGTACCTCACTCCATGCTAACATATTATCCATTCCGTAACACAGTTTTATGTGATTCGTTTAGTTACTGGACCATTCGAAAGTCACACACTTCAATGACTGTCATCAATTCTAATTGTAATTTGTAAAACGTATGTTTCCTTTTCACAAAATCAAGATAATGTCAGAGTTGGAAAATTCCTTGATTGAAGATGGAACTTACGTCCATTTGCTAATCTCAGTGGGGGGGGGGGGGGGGGGGGGGCAACCAATCAATCATTGGGTGAGGTCTCCCGTTGGTCCAAGAATCACTCAACCGACCAATGGCTTGATCGTGTAAATAAACCGACACATGGAGACAATATGTCTTACATGTCTTTCCTCGGATTGCTTACTCAATTAAATATATTTAAGAACACTAAAACACACGGGCACAGGGAAAATCTTTTTGTCTAAAATAACCATTTTTAATTGTGTTAAAAAGAGGTATATCATTTAGACCATCATAAATTGTTGTAATAGACTATTAAAACCTATGATATTTCGTTAGGTTGACGACTGACAGGAGCTTGGCTTTAGTCAGTAGAATTTACTGGAACACTTTGTAATACATTGACAATGGCTACGCATCTTAAGATATGGCAAAAATATCGGCAAACTGAGATTGAGCCCCATAGGATCATGGAAAAAGACAGTGAACATTTTGCCCCCCCCCCCCCCCCCAAAAAAAAACCTATGTAGAAAACAGACAGGGGAGTTTATCTTTCGAACGCTTGTTCTTTTTATAAGCAATGACTGGCCTTTGGGTCAGAGGTCGAATAAACGTTCGTCATGGTTGTTTAAATTTTGTTTACTTTTCGAACTTTTGGTCAATACAGGTCACATAACTAGGTGGATTTTCATTATTTCAACTTCAACCACTTCGTTTTTTTGAAGAACTTCTAACCGCCTTATCGTCTTGGCAACGCCACTTTGTTTTACTGATATAAAGCCCCATACACACACAAAGAAACTTTCTAGTAACCTCAAATAGGCTCTTATCTTATGTAATAGCAGAGAAAAATAACATTGTCACGATTGTCATAATGATATCTCAATTGGGTTTAAACTGTATTAATTAGAAGTATTCCCCTATAAAGAATAAGCTATATCCCTAAATCTCTTATCTTGTGTTAAGGTAAACAGTTAATATAGAATACATGATATCCTACTGATTTGAAGAAAGCGTTTGATTGATTATTGATATATTTCTGAAAAAAGTTATGGTTAAACACGTATTGATGGACAGGCATATAAATGATATAGAGTTGCCGTAAATAACATGCTCAGGGCATAGTAAACAAAACAACTACCGCGCGACCATGTTCTTTAGAATCAAGAAAGTGCCAGTTTGGGACAAAGAAGAATCGTCCTCGTTAAAGCAACAAGAGCTATCAAATATAATGCGAATTTCTTTTAAACTAACTTTTAGCTATTTACTAGTAATTTATCAAAAAGTACCAAATAAGAGCACTCCGTAGATAGCAATCTTGGATGCCCGTTAATGTAGTTTTAAAACCCCCAAAATAAACTCATACATCCGGGCTATTCGTCTGTATTCAAAGGTTTATTTAGTTTTTTAAAGCTTTACTTTTCCAGACAAGCATAATTTTGAAAAATAGAACTATGGCAGCTCATGCCATTATTACTGAACCAAAAGCTAATAATCACACTATACTGAATGTTAACGTGAGAAAAACACTAGAAAATAATACACTATCTAAATGAAAATATGAAAAAAAAATGTGTTTATTAGTTCTATACAGTCGAGAATACTCATTCACCATCGATGTAAAAAGGATGACGTATACGTCAACATCGTCTTTGATTGGCCCCAACTTTTTTTTGAAAAACACAACTCTTCTGAGAGCCATGTCGTATTTGGATTATTTGGATTATCGGATCTTTAGTAAAAGTGCCTATATATCCCCTTTCTATTTTTCGTGGTAGCTCTCGACTGTTTTAGAATCTACCGAAGAGTTGTGATGTTAAACCAAGAGTTGACAACTGTTATATGTCTTTGTGTGTCCTCTTTCCTCCTCGTTCTTAAAAAATCAGGTTAAACATCGATCGTTGCTGGGGGTTAATGTCGACTGTCAATATTGCCCAGAATCAAAAAATCACTTCAGTTCCAAATCCCTGTTGAGTTTGGAGCGATGTCAAATAACGTTACCAATACAGCTCTTTCCCCTACTTGGTTCTACCGTGTATGTCCACACTTAGCCTAACGATTTCTTAGGTCCGCTGGATGACATTTTGGTTCCTCTATTTGACAGCGGCTTTGAAGCTGTAACTGTATCAAGTCACTTAAAGTGGCATTAGCTGTCAAAATATTGATATTTTGACGTTAAAACAGAATGTTGAAATTATTGGCTATTTTCCCCAAGACGTATAATTCAGAATCTTTTTAGTGTTTCTAGTCGCGAAAATGTACCATAAAGTATTGAATTTTGGCAGCTCATGCCACTTTAACCAAATATTATATAAAGCTGAAATACGGCGGCCTAGGGATCGCAAATGTATTTTTATCGCACTTCATGCTCATCAGACACATGGGAACAGGAATTAACATAGATATGTTTACTGCCTACATAAGTCGTATGACCAGCTGCGTCAATATACGTCTGAGGATAAATAATATCGAATTTGTCGACGGATGCTAAATTTGCTCAGAAGATATTTTGTATAAACAGAAGTTATCGAAAAACAGTTAAATTAAATGTCAAAATCCTCCATAAACGTATTTGTTTTTACAACTTATTAAGATAGTCAGTCAAAATTGCAACTTAACTGTTTGGGCTCCGATTAACAATTACAATGTACATGTCAGGTGATTGTCCAATACCAGGTTACCATTGCACAATTCACTTTCCTTTCTATTTAAACCGACCGTGAATTCAATATTATATCACAATTTTACTCTCTGTTGGCCGAGGGCGATATATAATTTGTGAAAGTCGAAAATTACATTGCGTTAGGTCCAGTTAATATATTCGACCATAGTTCGTTACTGCAGGATTTGACCTTTCACATCTGACCGTGACCTGAGCTAAGGTCAACCAATCAATCACCGCGTTAGATATGATTGTCTGGTTATCAATAAATTGCTGACACAGATATGGATATCAATGGAACGGAATGAATTACTGACACATATGTATTGTACAGTAGAAGAATTGGATATTTACTGCTGGATGTAATACGGAAACAAAACGACCGAGATACTTTGGACTAAGTTTTGTTGATGTGATTTTTTTCAAATGCATTGCCCCCAAACTCAATTGAGAATCAATTAATCTCATGATATATAGGCTGCCCCCCCCCCCCACCACACACACATTAGCTCTGTTTCTTTACACGGAATAAAAAAACCTACAGCCAATCGGAAGCTCCAGAAGTAGTTCGACCCATGTATTAAAAGATACTTTGTTTTTTTTTAAGGCCATGGGAAATGAATAGAACAAGTTGTTACCTACAATATGCAAGTGTTTTAAAGAAGTGAATGATATTTATACAGTAGATAGAGTATGCCATTTTATAACATGCTATGGTTTATATACAGCTCCTAGAAACATAACTAAAATGCCATTGGAAGCTTCCTACGCTATGAATACCACAATTTACTCTCGTTAAAAAGTACAACACAGCTATAAACCTTTATCTTTATTAGGCGAACAAATCTTGCAAACTTGTCATCAAAGAAGAACCCTCTGGATAGTGTGTTCATCAAGAAACCGATTTTGTGTTGTTTGAAACCAATGTCTTGGAAACAAAAGCCAATTGGTTCGTGCATTGAGTGTTCATTCCATAATAAGTTAAGCTGGTGACACGCAAATATCTTAACCAATAGAGATAAAATCCGGAATACAAATGAACATAGCGAGGTGATATGGATATGACTTCAACGGTATGCTATTGTCTTCTACACGGCAATGTGTTCCGTGTTGCCAATACAACGATAAGACAAACACGAAGTATATTGTGTTTGAAGTAGGCTTGGATTGCTTACTGGGGATATTTGACTGGGTGATAATACACATGTGGCCTGTCTAGTCTACCATATGAAGATATCATCAATTTATAGTCTGGCAGAAATATACACGAACCAATTGGCTTTTGTTTCGAGGACATTGATTTCAAACAATACAAAATCGGTTTCTTTATGAACACACAATTGGCAGCAATTAGGCACGTATATTTCCCCACACAATTAACTATAGTGGTACAGTTTGTCAAAATAACGGTCACAATATCTTTCTATTATATATACGCCCCCTTTTTAACACAATAAGAAACTTGTCTCCATGATTATTCTAGACAAGAGGATTTTCCCTGCACCCGTGTCTTTCAGTGTTCAAACATATATCTAGAGCATACATTTTAACTGTGTTAACAATGTGAATAAATAAGATATTTTTATTCTAGACGACTTCAATTTCCTTCGTGTTTGATTTAATCAGACTGACTTGAACCAACCGGATAAGACAAGATGGAATGAAGGAAAAACGATTCAGTTTTCCAAGGACACGAACTCGACATGCGCTATTGGAAAGACGCGTACCTCTCAACCCCTCAAAGACAAAATTCACGCAGGAAAACGTCAAATTGAGTTTCTCGAAGGATACGTTATAATTTAGGAGTCAACTCATATTGACGTCCACGTTGAAGGTGTTGTGGTTGTTGCCTAGGGAATGTAGACGAAAGTATGTAATAAAAACACTAGAGATTTGAGCAAAGTAGTATAATAGAATGCATGTTTTGCGGACACGATAACGCCATAAGCTGGGGCCCGGGTTTGATTCTCGTTTCAGGCGTCACCCAAAATTGGTAGAAAAATTCCTGCCATTTTTCAAGAAAGTGTAGTCATCCCACTCTCCGTCCTCCCAACCAAAAAAAAAAATAATAACGAGAATAGTGTTATATTCACTTTCTAAAATTCAGTGAGTAATTAAACTCATGTTTTGAGTTGAACTATAGGGACAATATAATCAGTATAATATCGCTTATCATAAGGTTAATTTGAAGACGTCTATATCTATTGACCTATATTTGAGTCTGTATCGATTTTTCGCTTCCAAGAATGTGGTGGTTGAACGAATATCTTTCATGGCACGGGTATTTCTATTTGCGGAATTAGTAAATCGTTTGAATAGTTGGTTAAATGTGAAGGATGTCGAGTCGTCCAACTGTCAACAAGGGTATGGGTTTAGAAACGACAGGGAGAGAATTCGGAGAAAATCGATACAGTGTTATCGATCAGTTTCCTGAAATATGAAAAGCCAAAGTCTCTGAGTGACGGCACAGAGAGCTGAGGGCAGATGTATATTGCAATTTTATACCTTGTTCTGTCAAGACACCATGTGGTTTTAGAGACAAGCGTCAAATTAACGATGAAATACGACGATCGTTCCCTTCCCTGATCTGTCTCCTGTCAACATAATAACGTGTAAGTATCGGGTCACTAAACGCATCGTCTATAAAAACCATCGGTTCGTTAACTCTTTGACGTTTCCTGCCCGATTTCTCAGAAACGCTGGCTTTTATATTGATTCTTGCCATCTATGCCACAATATCCACAAAAACAAAGTAAAAAAAGAATCAAATATCATCGATGGTTTTGTTGAAATAATTTTTTAGTTAGTGAATGTTTTGTTATATTTCCATGACACCGATGGACTGCCACTCTAAGCGACTGAGCCACCAAGGTCCCAGTCATGGGAAATGAATAAAGCCAGTTGTTATCTACAATTCTGCAGGTCGGTGATGTCATCAAATGTTGGTACAAGGTACTTCATCATAAAAGTTAAAAAAACAAATGTGAGTCTCAAAAGTTAAAAAAAAACAAAAAGTCTAATTTGCATATT
This sequence comes from Lepidochitona cinerea, assembly GCA_963971465.1. Taxonomy (NCBI): domain Eukaryota; kingdom Metazoa; phylum Mollusca; class Polyplacophora; order Chitonida; family Tonicellidae; genus Lepidochitona; species Lepidochitona cinerea. Next base: position 4,658,764 of record OZ020565.1, read on the forward strand.
TTTATGGTCCTTTTATTTGACTAAGAAAGTGGGAATAAAACCTCGAAAGGTTTGTCTTATCCCAGAAATTAAGATGCTCTTCTTTACTGGGTAAACGTATTCTCCATAACGCCAGGGCCCACTTGCACAAAGCGCTCTTAACTTAAGAGGACTCTTAGCATATCTCTGCAACACGGAAAGTTTACGAGCACTCTTAAGTCCCATGTTGTAGGCATACACTAAGAGTACTCTTAGTTAAGAGCGCTTTGTGCAAGTGGGCCCTGGTGTCCAGTTGTCAATTATTGAAATTCAAGTATAAAAATAGCCCCAGTGAGCTTGTAAGGTGCCGTTAAACAGATCTACAAGCGATGGCGACATCTGCCGGCTAATGGAGTCTATGACTTGAGGGAATTGACTTCTGGAAGTCATCAAATATTTAAACGTTCAGTTTGGTCTTGTCAGCTCGTTCTGTAGATATATTTATTGACTCTTCATTTTGCCAACCAGGCACCGATGGAACGAGTTAAAGCTACGAGAAAAATGGAACCCAAACAACAACAAAAAGACCAATGATAAAAAATTAACACATCACCACGTGGTAAGTTGTTTTGAACAACACGAGCTTTCGACATCTGTACCGGTGTTTCAAAATATTGACATAGATACTAAAGAAAAGAACAAACATCTAATGTGGCCAATCATTGAAATTGTTTACAAGAGTAACTATGTTAATTAAGAGAGTTTCAAACATTTTTTACAACAAAATGCCTGTTTAATATTGGCATTTTTTTTCTTTACTCGTGATATTAAAGGCACACTTGCCGCAACAATTCAGAATACTCTTTACATAAAAAACAGTGTGCGGTTTTCTACTTTTTTTCTGACAGAAGAAATTAGGAACGTTCTATTTTTACCTAAAATAGAAAGTTTTGGCATCATTTAGTATTTTTAATTTGAAATTGAAAATTAGATTTATCAAGTACCCGCAATGCAAACAAACCCCGAACTGAACATGAGCATAAGCGCCCTGGTGTTTGAGTCGTGTGAGTGATCTAACGGCACTGTTTAATTCTACTTATTTTATCTGACGATCGGGTAAGAGTGACTCAAAAAGCCTGCCGATAAATGTGTGAACCACAGACAAAAAGATATAAAATGAGGGTAATATAACCACTAAGTTAAACAACACTGATCGTTGTTGTTGTAATCATGCTTTGATTCTTCGTTTGTTTTTCAAAGATCCTGGACTAGGTATTTTAAAATTTTTATTCGCCATTTGTAATTATAGAGAAGTTTAAGATTCAATCGAAATAGTAATCCAGGAAATCATTTAGGTTTTCCAGAAAAATGTGACATTGTGTATGTAGTTTTGTAATATACAATGAAATACCCATACGTTGAATGATGAATGTGGCTACTTTCGTCTTTTAAAAACTCCCTTGGGAAATGCAATCATTCATTAAAGTAATGTTTAGAGGTAACGACTAGTATGTCTAAGCGAATGAACGTCCTTCCCGTTATCTAAATTTTGTTTACTTTTCGAACTTTATTTTGGTCAATACAGGGGGTCGTTTCACGAAGCCGTCGCACAGTGCGATCAATCGCAGTTGCCATGACGTCGTATCTCTTCAATATGGTATCCATTGGCAACTAAAGGGGTGGACACACTAGGCGAATTTTACTCCCCGGCGATTCGGCCGAAACTCGCACAGCCGAATTCGCCTGAGAAGCGAGGTGGACACACTAGGCGAATTTACCGGCGATTGACGGCGTATAAATTTGCAGTGAATTCGCATGAAAAATTCGCCTAGTGTGTCCACCCCTTTAGCTTTGTTTGCGATGCGACTGCTGTGTGAAACGAGCCCCAGGTCACATAACTAGGTGGATTTTTATTATTTCAACTTTAATCATTGACTTTTTGGCGGACTTCTAACCGCCTTATCGTCTTGGCAACGCCATTTTGATTTTACTGATATAAAGCTCCATACACACACAAAGAAACTTTCTGGTAACCTCAAATAGGCTCTTATCTTATGTAATAGCAGAGAAAAATAACATTGTCAAGATTGTCATAATGACAACTCAATTGGTTGTAAACGATATTAATTAGAATAAAGAATAAGCTGTTATAAAGAATACGCTGTTATCCCGAAATCTCTTATCGTAAACAGTTAATATAAAATACATCATATCCTCCTGATTGGAAGAAAGCGTTTGATTGTTTGATGGTATTTTTCTGAAAGAAGTTATGGTTAAACACGTATTGATGAACATGCATATATATGACGTCGAGTTGCCGTAAATAACATGCTCAGGGCATAGTAAACAAAACAGCTTCCGCGTGACCGTGTTCTTTAGAATCAAGAAAGTGCCAGCCTTGGATAAAGAGGAATTATCCTCGTTAAAGCAATACCTCAATTTACTCTTCTTGAAAACTACAACACAACTATAAAAATGCGTTTATATTCAAAAGGTGAACAAACTTTACAAACTTGTCATAAAAAAAACAACACTTCGGACATTTGTACTTGCTACACTGTGTGTTCGTGGCATAACATGTTAAGTTGGTGGAACGCAAATGTCTTAACCAATAAAGAGAAAATCTGGAATACAAATGAACACAGGGAGATGACATTGATATGACTTCAACGGTATGCTATTGTCTTCTACACGGCAATGTTTTCCATGTTGCCAATACAACGATAAGACAAACACGAAGTACATTGTGTTTGAAGTAGGCTTGGATTGCTTACTCGTGATATTTGACTGGGGGATAATACACATGTGGCCTGTCTAGTCTACCATATGAAGATATCATCACTTTATAGACGGGCAAAAATAGTCACGAACCAATTGCCTTTTGTTTCGAAGACATTGATTTCAAACAATACAAAATCGGTTTCTTTATGAACACACAATTCGCAGCAATTAGGTACGTCTATTTTCCCACACAATTAACTATTGTGGTACCGTTTGGCAGAATAACGGTCACAATCTCTTTCCATTATATATATGCCCCTTTTTTAACACAATAAGAAACTTGTCTCCATGATTATTCTAGACAAGACGATTTTCCCTGTGCCCGTGTGTTCAAACATATATCTAGAGCATAAATTTCAATTGTGTTAACAATATGAATAAATAAGATATTTTTTATTCTATACGACTTCAATTTCCTTCGTGTTTGATTTAATCAGACTGACTTGAACCAACCGGATAAGACAAGATGGAATGAAGGAAAAACGATTCAGTTTTCCAAGGACACGAACTCGGCATGCACTGCTGGAAAGACGCGTACCTCTCAAACCCAAAAGACAAAATTCATGTTGGAAAATTATACAGACTGAGTTTCCCGAAGGATACGTACCCGGCATACACTGTTGAAAAGACGTGTGCCTCTCAATCAACCCAATAAAACAACAACCATTAAATAAACGCCATCGACTGAGTTTCCCGAAGGATACGTACCCGGCATGCACTGCTGGAAAGACATGTACCTCTCAATAAGATAAAATCCATGTAAGACTCAGACTGAGTTTCAGGAAGGATATGAAAATTCCACCCATGCCACAAATAGGACTGTGCATGCAATGTTCGTATCCTTGGGGACCCTTTCCACAGCGGAGAAAACTTTTCTCCGTTGAGTAAATTTTTCCACTGAGCAGAAAAGTTTCCTATCACGGTGGAAATGTTTAATATGCGATTTATCAGATTGCACGCGTTTTTCGACTTTCTCTGCAAATCGTTTTACTTGAAGGTATTATTCTTATGATACACGCTTGATTTCATTTGAGATACATAATCTCTGGTTTCAAAACCAAGTTTCCACTTGTGTAAATTTCTGTTAAAGACAAAAAATTACTGGGAATATCAAAATTTCACTAATGGCACCAATGGGCCTCCGTACTTATGTCCTATTCACCGTAGATAGAGACTCGTAAATTTTTACGAAAATAAAACAAAGAAAATAGATGACGACCCAATGACGCAAAAGGTGTCAGTAAATTTTTATAAACATTCACATAGATAGCTGAGGAAAGACAAGCGAGCGGAAGTCACCGAAAATATAGAGCCCTGCGGAGTCATAAATGATGTAATATTAATTGGTCTGATAGGCAGCACAGATGCATGTAGGTCGAAGGACGATCATTTAGGAGTCAACTCTTATTAACGTTCACGTTGAAGGTGTTGTGGTTGTTGCCTAGGGAATGTAGACTAAAGTGTATCATACAAACACTAGAGAAAGGGAATTTGAGCAAAGTAGTATAATAGAATGCATGTTTTGCGACACGATAACGCCATACTCTGGGGCCCGGGTTCGACTCCCGTTTCGGGCGTCACCCAAAATCGGTAGAAGAATTTCTGCCATTTTTTCAAAAAAGTGTTATCATCCCACCCCCTTCCCACCAAAAAATAATTATGAAAATACTGTTATACTATTCACTTTCTAAAATACACTAAGTAATTAAACTCATGTTTCGAGTTAAACTACAGGTATAGGGGAAATATAATCAGTATAATATCGCTTATCATAAGGTTAATTTAAAGACGTCTATATCTATTGACCTCTATTTGAGTCTGTACCGATTTTTCGCTTCCAGGAATCTGATGGTCGAACGAATATCTTTCATGGCACGGGTATTTCTATTTGCGGAATTAGCAAATCGTTTGAATAGTTGGTTAAATGTGACGGATGTCGAGTCGTCCAACTATCAACAAGGATATGGGTTTAGAAACGACAGGGAGAGAATTCGGAGAAAATCGATACAGTGTTATCGACCAGTTTCCTGGAATATGAAAAGCCAAAGTCTCTGAGTGACGGCACAGAGAGCTGAGGGCAGATGTATATTGCAATTTCCCCTTGTTCTGTCAAGACACCATGTGGTTTTAGAGACAAGCGTCAAATTAACGATGAAATACGATGATCGTTCCCTTCCCTGATCTGTCTCCTGTCAACATAATAAAGTGTAAGTATCGGGTCACTAAACGCCTAACCTATAAAAATCATCGGTTCGTTAGCTCTTTGACGTTTCCTGCCCGATTTCTCAGAATCGCTTGCTTTTATATTGATTCTTGCAACCTATGCCACAATATCCACAAAAACAAAGTAAAAAAAGAATCAAATATCATCGATCGTTTTGTTGAAATTCATTTTTAGTTAGTGAATATTTTGTTACATTTCCGTCTGCCTTTATGGATGAGCTGGGACAAACTAAATAAAGGATACACCTATAATATATACTTAGTGCCATTAAAAACGCGCGGTTGAATTTTATGTTTCTACCCCAGTAAGCCTATTGGCCATTTATGTTTTGTTGTTTATTGTGAGTTCGAGTTGAGTTGCAATAACTGGATAACCTGTGGTGTTCCCGACGCGCCTGTCGTGAACATTACGCAACATTACCTAATAACGTCCATTGAGTGTATCACCGTCACTGAGAACAGCTTTCAGGGCTCATTTGTCGTGGGTTCAACACTTTACACGAAGCTCAGTATAAAGACGAAAAAATAAATATCAGAAAACGTTACCATGCCCCGACTTACGACACAACAAAGGGAACGTACCATTGGCATGTTACAGGCAGGTCTAGTTGTGCAGCCGTAGGACGTCACATGCAGTGTCATCCCTCCAAAATTAGTCGCCTCAGAATCAGGGAACATGAAACTGGCAATGTTGCCGACCGACCATGCCCTGGTCAGCCAAGAGTCACTACAGGATCGGTACATCGGTTTGTTGCACACACGTGACCGATTTCGCACCGCGACACAGACTGCTCGTGAGACAGTGGGAATTGGAAGGCCCAGGGTAAGCCTCAGCACCATCCGACGCCGTCTCCAACAGATACAGATGCATGCACGCATGCCCTACCGAGGGCCCATATTGACACCCGGCGCACGCCAAAACCGTTTACGATGGGCTCGAAATCATCTGGGATGGCGTATCAATGATTGTCCTTTTCTCTGACGAGTCTCGTATCTGCCTTGGTCGTCCTAACCGACGTCAACGTGTGTGGCGCAGACGTGGTGAACGTTTCGCAAATTCATGTGTGAGGGAAGGAAATCGCTGGGGTGGATGTAGTGTTATGTTGTGGGGAGGCATCACTTCTCGCAGACGAACTCCCCTTGTCATTGTTGATGGCAACCTGAATGCTCAGGGTTACGTGGATAACATCCTTCGACTTGTGCTGCTTCCATTCCTCCAAGCCAATGCTGGCGTCACGGCGTTTCAGCAAGACAATGCGCGCCCACACTCTGCAAGGTTGACGTAAGACTTCTTGCAACAGAATAATGTGAACATCATGGAATGGCCAGCTTACTCCCCCGATCTATCGCCCATAGAGCACTTGTAGGATCAGCTTAAGAATGCCGTTGCACAACGTCAACCCAGGCCACACAACCGACGTGAATTGATCCAGGTAGTGCAGGAAGAGTGGGACCGGATCCCACAGCACAGAATAGCCACACTCATCAGGTCCTTGCGTCGCACATGTACTGCTTGCGTTGATACCCGAGGTGCACATACCCATTATTGAATGATGACACCTTCAATTTCTGTATCAACGATTTGTTTGCAAGGAATAAAAGTCACCAGGGTTTCACATATTGTCAATTCTTTGTCTCATTGTGACCAATGCCTTGTTATTTAATTTAAGAGTACTTACAATATTTTACACTTTACATTTCTCAAAATATTTTACATTCTTTGGGTCGTGCGTTTTTAATGGCGCTAAGTATACATTATTTTCACGATTTTACCATTATTATTTCCTTCAACAGGTCTTAATTATTTTATCTTCTTATGTCACAAAGCTTCTCGTGGGTAATCGTGATTGCTATTTGTTCTAGGTTCTAGTTTAGTAACTTCTAGATTGCTTGAGGAATACCTGGCCAAAACATTCACACATTAGCCCCAAGTTTACGAAGAAGATTATCTTTTCAAGTTCTCGACAAAACGGAAGAGGAATTATTCTCGCAGAGGACTTCCGGTTCTTCATGACGACGATGGGTGAGAAGATGACTGCTGATGAAGTTGATGAGATTGTGAAGGAAGCAGACAGAGATGTTACAGGACTTATACGATATGAAGGTTGGATGCTAACGGGAAGGTTTTCCGTTTTGCTCTCTCTTTAAAAGCATGGGGAATTATTGATTGGTTGACTGATTGGTGGTTTACGCCACGCTCAAGATTGTTTACATGACGGGTTTGCTAGGTATAGTGGAGGTGTGGGGTGGGCTGAGGAAACCGGGTTCTTTGCGAGGAGAAAACATCTGACTTTTGGCGAGTACCTGGTAACTCTCCACCATACGGCGATCGAGTGAAAAATCAACTCAGAATTTTCTATTTGGTGTGAGTGGGATTCGATCCCTTGTCGTATCGATGGAACTGAGGGACTATCACTCTAACCGACTGAGCCACCAATGACTTAGCCATGGGGAATGAATAGAGCAAGTTGTTATCTACAATTACACAGGTCGGTGATGTCATCAAATGTTGGTACAAGGTACTTGTTCATAAAAGCTAAAAACCAAATGTGAGCTTCAAAAGTTAAACATAAAACAAAAAGTCTAGTTTGTATATGTTTAGGGCCTATTGGACCCTGTTTGCTCTTTTTGGTTTGAACAAAAAAATGGTTATCATTTATAAACATGCTTTATCCAACATAGCAGATATAACAAAGAGTTCATATATGAAGGCGGGAATAAAACCTCGAAAGGTTTGTCTTATCCCAGAAATTAAGATAATATTCTTTGCTGGGTAAACGTATTCTCCATAACGCCAGGGCTCACTTGCACAAAGCGGTCTTAACTTAAGAGGACTCTAAGCATATCTCTACAACACGGAAAGTTTACGAGCACTCTTAAGTCCCATGTTGTAGACATACACTAAGAGTACTCTTAGTTAAGAGCGCTTTGTGCAAGTGGGCCCTGGTGTCCAGTTGTCAATTATTGCAATTCCAGCACAAAAATAGCCCCAGTGAGCTTGTAAGGTGCCGTTAAACAGATCTACAAGCGATGGCGACATCTGCCGGCTAATGGAGTCTATGACTTGAGGGAATTAACTTCTGGAAGCCATCAAATATTTAAACGTTGAGTTTGGTCTTGGCAGCTCGTTCTGCAGATATATTGACTCTTCATTTTGCAAACCATGCACCGATGGAACGAGTTAAAGCTACAAGAAAAATGGCGCACAAACAACAAAAACTGTAAGAAATGTTTGAAACTCTCTTTAAACGTCGGTTCCATACTAATGAAAAAAAAATTAAGGCATCACCACGTAGTTTGTTGTTTGTGAACAACACGAACTTTCGACACCTATACCAGTGTCTTCGTCAAGTGTTACGATTGTTTGTTTCTCATTAACAAAAACTGTATTAAAAATTCACATTTTTTTCTTTACTGCTGATCTTAAAGATTTGCTAATGTATCAAAGAATTATAAATTTATCGATTTGGAAATATCAAGTGTCTTAAAATAGGGATTTGAAGATCCTGGAATAAGTAACTTTTGAAATCGCCATTTGTAATTATAGAAAAGTTTTAGATTCAATCTACATAGTAATCCAGGAAATCATTGCGGGTTTCCAGACAAAATGTAACATGGCGTCTGTAGTTTTGTTATATACAATGAAATATCCATACGTTGGATCAAGGTGAATATGGATATTTACGTCCTGTAAATAACTCCCTTGGGAAATAATTCAAGGGAGATAATTCAATTCAAAACCTACACAAGAACGAATAAGAAACCTTTTACTTTAGTGAAAGTACATTTCAGTAATGGTTTCAGTTTCAATGGTTAGAGTTAAATTATATCTAGCACGGATAAACGTTCATCGTGGTTATTTGAATTTTGTTTACTTTTGGAACTCTATTTTGGTCAATACAGGTCACATATCTATGTGGATTATCATTATTTCAACTTCAATCATTGACTTTTTGACGAACTTCTAACCGCCTTATCGTCTTGGCAACGCCCCTTTGTTTTGAGAAGATAAAACCCCATACCCACACGAGGACACGGAAACTTTCTGCTAGCCTCGAATAGGCTCTTAACCTGTGTAATAGCAGAAACAAATAATATTGTCAAGCGTATTATAACTCAGTTGGTTGAAAAGGGTATCAGTTAGATGTATTTCCGTATGAAGAATAAGCTGTTATCCCGAAATCCCGTATCTTCTGTTAAAGTAAACAGTTAATATAGAATACATCATATCGCCAAAACCGTTTACGATGGGCTCGAAATCATCTGGGATGGCGTATCAATGATTGTCCTTTTCTCTGACGAGTCTCGTATCTGCCTTGGTCGTCCTAACCGACGTCAACGTGTGTGGCGCAGACGTGGTGAACGTTTCGCAAATTCATGTGTGAGGGAAGGAAATCGCTGGGGTGGATGTAGTGTTATGTTGTGGGGAGGCATCACTTCTCGCAGACGAACTCCCCTTGTCATTGTTGATGGCAACCTGAATGCTCAGGGTTACGTGGATAACATCCTTCGACTTGTGCTGCTTCCATTCCTCCAAGCCAATGCTGGCGTCACGGCGTTTCAGCAAGACAATGCGCGCCCACACTCTGCAAGGTTGACGTAAGACTTCTTGCAACAGAATAATGTGAACATCATGGAATGGCCAGCTTACTCCCCCGATCTATCGCCCATAGAGCACTTGTAGGATCAGCTTAAGAATGCCGTTGCACAACGTCAACCCAGGCCACACAACCGACGTGAATTGATCCAGGTAGTGCAGGAAGAGTGGGACCGGATCCCACAGCACAGAATAGCCACACTCATCAGGTCCTTGCGTCGCACATGTACTGCTTGCGTTGATACCCGAGGTGCACATACCCATTATTGAATGATGACACCTTCAATTTCTGTATCAACGATTTGTTTGCAAGGAATAAAAGTCACCAGGGTTTCACATATTGTCAATTCTTTGTCTCATTGTGACCAATGCCTTGTTATTTAATTTAAGAGTACTTACAATATTTTACACTTTACATTTCTCAAAATATTTTACATTCTTTGGGTCGTGCGTTTTTAATGGCGCTAAGTATACATTATTTTCACGATTTTACCATTATTATTTCCTTCAACAGGTCTTAATTATTTTATCTTCTTATGTCACAAAGCTTCTCGTGGGTAATCGTGATTGCTATTTGTTCTAGGTTCTAGTTTAGTAACTTCTAGATTGCTTGAGGAATACCTGGCCAAAACATTCACACATTAGCCCCAAGTTTACGAAGAAGATTATCTTTTCAAGTTCTCGACAAAACGGAAGAGGAATTATTCTCGCAGAGGACTTCCGGTTCTTCATGACGACGATGGGTGAGAAGATGACTGCTGATGAAGTTGATGAGATTGTGAAGGAAGCAGACAGAGATGTTACAGGACTTATACGATATGAAGGTTGGATGCTAACGGGAAGGTTTTCCGTTTTGCTCTCTCTTTAAAAGCATGGGGAATTATTGATTGGTTGACTGATTGGTGGTTTACGCCACGCTCAAGATTGTTTACATGACGGGTTTGCTAGGTATAGTGGAGGTGTGGGGTGGGCTGAGGAAACCGGGTTCTTTGCGAGGAGAAAACATCTGACTTTTGGCGAGTACCTGGTAACTCTCCACCATACGGCGATCGAGTGAAAAATCAACTCAGAATTTTCTATTTGGTGTGAGTGGGATTCGATCCCTTGTCGTATCGATGGAACTGAGGGACTATCACTCTAACCGACTGAGCCACCAATGACTTAGCCATGGGGAATGAATAGAGCAAGTTGTTATCTACAATTACACAGGTCGGTGATGTCATCAAATGTTGGTACAAGGTACTTGTTCATAAAAGCTAAAAACCAAATGTGAGCTTCAAAAGTTAAACATAAAACAAAAAGTCTAGTTTGTATATGTTTAGGGCCTATTGGACCCTGTTTGCTCTTTTTGGTTTGAACAAAAAAATGGTTATCATTTATAAACATGCTTTATCCAACATAGCAGATATAACAAAGAGTTCATATATGAAGGCGGGAATAAAACCTCGAAAGGTTTGTCTTATCCCAGAAATTAAGATAATATTCTTTGCTGGGTAAACGTATTCTCCATAACGCCAGGGCTCACTTGCACAAAGCGGTCTTAACTTAAGAGGACTCTAAGCATATCTCTACAACACGGAAAGTTTACGAGCACTCTTAAGTCCCATGTTGTAGACATACACTAAGAGTACTCTTAGTTAAGAGCGCTTTGTGCAAGTGGGCCCTGGTGTCCAGTTGTCAATTATTGCAATTCCAGCACAAAAATAGCCCCAGTGAGCTTGTAAGGTGCCGTTAAACAGATCTACAAGCGATGGCGACATCTGCCGGCTAATGGAGTCTATGACTTGAGGGAATTAACTTCTGGAAGCCATCAAATATTTAAACGTTGAGTTTGGTCTTGGCAGCTCGTTCTGCAGATATATTGACTCTTCATTTTGCAAACCATGCACCGATGGAACGAGTTAAAGCTACAAGAAAAATGGCGCACAAACAACAAAAACTGTAAGAAATGTTTGAAACTCTCTTTAAACGTCGGTTCCATACTAATGAAAAAAAAATTAAGGCATCACCACGTAGTTTGTTGTTTGTGAACAACACGAACTTTCGACACCTATACCAGTGTCTTCGTCAAGTGTTACGATTGTTTGTTTCTCATTAACAAAAACTGTATTAAAAATTCACATTTTTTTCTTTACTGCTGATCTTAAAGATTTGCTAATGTATCAAAGAATTATAAATTTATCGATTTGGAAATATCAAGTGTCTTAAAATAGGGATTTGAAGATCCTGGAATAAGTAACTTTTGAAATCGCCATTTGTAATTATAGAAAAGTTTTAGATTCAATCTACATAGTAATCCAGGAAATCATTGCGGGTTTCCAGACAAAATGTAACATGGCGTCTGTAGTTTTGTTATATACAATGAAATATCCATACGTTGGATCAAGGTGAATATGGATATTTACGTCCTGTAAATAACTCCCTTGGGAAATAATTCAAGGGAGATAATTCAATTCAAAACCTACACAAGAACGAATAAGAAACCTTTTACTTTAGTGAAAGTACATTTCAGTAATGGTTTCAGTTTCAATGGTTAGAGTTAAATTATATCTAGCACGGATAAACGTTCATCGTGGTTATTTGAATTTTGTTTACTTTTGGAACTCTATTTTGGTCAATACAGGTCACATATCTATGTGGATTATCATTATTTCAACTTCAATCATTGACTTTTTGACGAACTTCTAACCGCCTTATCGTCTTGGCAACGCCCCTTTGTTTTGAGAAGATAAAACCCCATACCCACACGAGGACACGGAAACTTTCTGCTAGCCTCGAATAGGCTCTTAACCTGTGTAATAGCAGAAACAAATAATATTGTCAAGCGTATTATAACTCAGTTGGTTGAAAAGGGTATCAGTTAGATGTATTTCCGTATGAAGAATAAGCTGTTATCCCGAAATCCCGTATCTTCTGTTAAAGTAAACAGTTAATATAGAATACATCATATCCTACTGATTGGAAGAAAGCGTTTGATCGTTTGTTGGTATTTTTCTGAAAAAAGTTATGGTTAAACACGTATTGATGGACAGGCATATAAATGATATAGAGTTGCCGTAAATAACATGCTCAGGGCATAGTAATCAAAACAGCTTCCGCGCGACCGTGTTCTTTAGAATCAAGAAAGTGCCAGTCTGGGACAAAAAAGAATCGCCCTCGTTAAAGCAACAAGACCTGTCAAATTTAGGGAAAATTTATTTTAAACAGAATACGCTAACTACTGGTAATTTGATGAAAAAGTACAAAATAAGAGCTTTCCGTAGATACCAGTATTGCATGCATGTTAAGGTACTTTACTTTTAAAGGCCCCAAAATGAACTCTACATCATAGCTATTCATCTTTACTTGCATCCTCAGATGTCTAGAGTTACATTTCAACAAGCTCACCTGAGCGTGAGTGTAAGTTTTAATCGTGGGTTCCGACGATGCTTTACTTGCTATTACCATACATTTTGCAATTCGTGCGGGTATCTGTATGACTTTAATAATATTTTTTATTTCAATGTCAATCCTTTAGTTTTTTAAGGCTTAACTTTTCAAGACAAGCAGAATTCTTGAGAAAAAAAAAAGAACTATGACAGCTTTTTTACACTTTACTGAATATTATCGTGAGAACAACACAGGAAAATAATACTCTCTAGACGAAAATATGAAAAAAAAATTTTCATCAGGTCTACACTGTCGAGATTATTCATTCGCAATCGAGGTAAAAAGGATGCCGTCAATATACGTCAATATCGTCTTTGATTGGTCGCAGAATCTGAAGAATCGATTGGCGATGATCAAACCAACTCTTCTGAGAGCCATGTCGTATTTGGATTATTTGGATTATCGGATCTTCATTTAATGTGCCTTTATCTCTCTTCTATCTTTTTCATGGTGACTCTCAGAGATTTTAAAATCTACCGAATTAATTTCATTGATTTGAGATTTTAAACCAAGAGATGACGATTGATATATGTCTTTGTGTGTCTTCTTTCCTCCTCGTGCTTACAAAATCAGGTTGAACATCGATCGTTGCTGGGGGTCAATGTCGACTGCCAATATTGTCCAGAAACCAAAAAATCACTTCAGTTCCAAAGCACTGTTGAGTTTGGAGCGATGTCAAATAACGTTATCAATACAGCTCTCACCCCTACTTGGTTCTACTTCGTATGTCCACACTTAGCCTAACGATTTCTTAAGTCCGCTGGAAGACGTTTTGGTTCCTCTATTTGACAGCGGCTTTGAAGCTGTAGTGGTATAAAGTCACTTAACCAAATATTATATGAAGCTGAAATACAGTGTCGTATAGGGATCGCAAATGTATTTTTTATTGCACTTCATGCTCATCAGACACATGGGAACAGGGCTTATCATAGATATGTTTACTGCCTACATACGTCGTATGAACAGCTGCGTCAATATACGTCTAAGGATAAATAATATCGAATTTGTCGATTGATCTAAATTTGCTCAGAAGATATCTTTATCGAAAAACAGTTAAATGTCAAAATCCTTCATAAACGTATTTGTTTTTACAACTTATTTAGATATTCAGTTAAAAAAACAAATTAACCGATTTGTGCTCCGATTAACAATTACAATGTATAATGCGGGTGCTTGTCCGGTATCAGGTTACCGTTGGACAATTCACTTTCCTTTCTCTTTAAACCGACCATAATTCAAGATTATATCACAATTTGACTCTGTGTTTGCCGAAGGCGATACATAATTTGTGAAAGTAGAAAATCACATTGCGTTAGGTCCAGTTAATATATTCGACCATAGTTCGTTACTGCAGGATTTGGCCGTTCACATCCGACCGTGACCTGAGCTAAGGTCAACCAATCAACCACAGCGTTAGCTATGATTGCCTTGTTATCAGTGAAACGGAATAAATTGCTGACACTTATGTATTGTACAATAGAAGAATTGGATATTTATTGCTGTGTGTAGTACAGAAACAAAAAAGCCTAAATACTTTTCACTGAATTTTTGTTGATGTGATTTTTTTAAATGTAATGCCTAAATTCTATTGAGAATCAAGTAATCTCATGATATATAGACTGCGCTAATAAAAAGGCAACGTCATCAGTTTTGTTTCTTTACACGGAATTAAAAAACCTACAGCCAATTGGCAAGATTACGGAAACAAAAAAGGTCTCTGTTCACCGTGTTTTGTCGATTTTGTGTCTGTAAACTTACGATTTATCCTAATTACATTGGCCAAGCAAACACACTGTATTGTGGTGAAATGTTAACTTAACTATCTTAGAGACAATATCAATATTTGAACCAAACTGATTGAATAAAAGATCATCCCGTAAGTCTTTCTCGAGGTAAAACAGAGGCTCTTGTTGTTGATCGACCCATTTTTTAAAATATACTTTATTTTCTTTAAGGTCCGTTCTCACTGTGCGATTTGTGGTACCGACTTGTAGGATGCGATTAAAATGGGTGCTTTGGATTGGTCGAAACGATTTGTCCATCAATCAAATGCATCCATTTGTCAAATCATACGTCGAATCGCACAGTGAAAACGGGCCTGATGGGGCTTTTTTCTTTAATGGATGACGGTTTATCTAATTAAGGATAATACCTTAGTCCACGAAGTGAGCGCCACCATAGAATTTTACTATAACAAAGCTTTGACACCAAAAAGCCCAATTTTAGATTTTGTGTTATATCGTTGAAATTAGTGGGTTAATATATAAGGGCTTCGTAATTGCTCTGTTTTAACGCCGCTTGATCAAAGCTCGGTATTTAGACAAATGCCTTCCGACTGTCTTGACTTGACTGAACCCAAACGGCATTACTCACATTGTGCCCGAGCGATTTGTTAAGATATCAATTAAAATGATTCTTAGATGTTTAAACTTGTTCGATCCATGAAACGAATACAATAGTGTATTTTAGACGAAGGTTGATCTTGCACCTCGAATGTTAACAAAAATGACCATCCGGAGCAGAACCCAGGGATGAAGCCATTTTGCTCCAAACTGTATACTCACTCAAATTATTTAGATTTTGGAAGTGGTCATTGGCAATAAAGCCGTGTTTTGTAAATGAACCTGAAGCCCTTACCGTTGAGTCAGAACAAGAACGCGATATTCTTTTTTTCCTTAAATCTCGTGACGATGTTGAACACATTTCAATGATTGACTGTCATTATTAGTAAAGTGTGTTATAACCAGACCGGAAGTACTGTCTTGGGACGTGCTATGGCAGCAAAATTTACTTCCGGTCAATATAAAATATGCTGACTCCATCTTGGAAATGTCATTGGCTTTTGTTTGCTTAAAGGAAGGGTCCATTTTAGCGTTTCACTAGTGTGTTCTGAAAGAGCAGTGTTTCCTGAGTCTAAAACAGCAATCCAATAAATTTTTCGTTGATTTGTTAGCGAGTAACGAACATTTGAAAAGTCTGTGGTCGCAGGCATTCGATCGCCATGAGCCCGTTCTTCGGCGCATCCATTTTCCCCGTCTTTTTGCCCAATCAAATTCGAGCACCGGGCCGACCTTTGACCTGATCTAGTAAGCCAATGATTTGGCAGAGAAATGACGGAGGTTAATTCGCTGACATTGTTCTAAAAATAAAGTCTCCCACAATCCTCGGCGTTTGTTTATTCGCTTAACTCTGTCGCCATGTTTCTACGTCTAAAACTATACCTTCACATAGAAGAGTGGATCTAAAAATAGCGGCCCTCATATGATGCAATAGACAAGCCAGGAAAATGGCGACACTGATAAGAACCAGAGGGTGACACTAGTCAATATCAGTTTACTAATTTCAGGGTATTTTGCGGTAAGAGTCGTTATGTGCATTAAGGGTTTTGGTGGGCATTCTGCTAGTTAGGTTGTGTCTATTTCTGGAGTTTTCTATACAGTTTTTATACTAATGCCATTACGGAAACTTTCGAACAGATTTTCTTGAAAATACAATCAATATAAGGCTAATTATGGTTAACAACTTCTTGGTTTATTGGGTGACGACGTTTCGATATGGTTCTTACATCGTTATCAAATTCAATGACAAACAACAAAATTATTCATTTATATAGCATAGATGAGAGAATTAAAAGTTGGGACAGATACGTAATATTATAAATTAATTAAGAAAAGTAACAATGAATTTAAGTATGGTGAGTTAAGATCGCTGAGGGTTGTCTTGGAGGATCAAACGGTCATAGCAGTTGGGGATATATAATTCTTGCTCTCTGTTCATGCTGGGTTTTCCTGATGTGGATGGCTTCCTGTAGTTTTCTCTTCTTCCAATGGTGCTGGTTGACAGATAGTGTTGAAGTGGTTTCCCATTTGATGTGATGAGTAGGGTTGGAAATTATGTGTTCAGAGATGGCAGATTTGTAATCAAGTTTATTAACAAAAAGAAAAGAGACGACATTTTTGAAAATGAGCTGCACTCGGGTACAAATGCAAGTCGAAAGGAAACAAAAATACTAACATTCGGCGTGAGGGTTTGACCTGATGAATATCGACAGCTTAACTCATGACAACGAGTTCTATTTCAACTCCCAGTGAAGACATGACCACCACATAAGTGAAATAAATAGTAGAACACCAATCGATCGAAAATTAACACTTCTATATATTCTAGGACATATATTTTATTCCATAGATAATATCCAACTACCAAAACCTGATCCAATATTAGCTATTTTTGACTCCATTTTTCGTTGCATTTGCCTTTACAAATAGTAATAATAATTTTTTTAACATGTATCAAAACTTAATTTCGTTCAAATGAAATGTATTTTTTATGGTGCCCAACGCGTCAGGGTTTAAAAGGGTAACATTTTTCTTACATGTAAGTGAAATAATATTGAGCAAGCAATTAAGCCACCCACAAACCAGCCAGCCAACGAACGAACCGACCAACCAGCCAACCGACCAACCAGCCAGTCAACCAAACAGACGACCAGCCCACCAACCAACCAAACCTGATACTTTTTCGCACATGCGATTTTGATATTTACTTTATTCCGATCTAATCCAGCGATAAACCTGCAACAACTGTCTATCATTGGATTTGAAGCTCTATGTTAATCGAACCAGCCTTCAACTGAACAATTGTCTGGTAGACCAAATGATTGATTCTCCCAGTGGAAACTTTTCATTTATCAGCTTTTCATCCAGGTTGAAAGGAAATTTCGATTATTCTTGACACGTTCTGGATTTTTACGAAAGATGATGACAGTCGTTGCATAAATTCAATAAATATATGTATTGCAAGATATAGTAGAATTCTGATCTTGTAAAAAAACCAACATATGCAGACAATATGTCTTACATGTCTTTCTTCCGATTGCTTACTCTACTATATATTAAGTCAATCAAGTCAGTGGAAACTCTAATATGTATTGCAATAGTCACGGCTAAAATGTCTATTACCGTGCGTATTTGTTAAGATCAGTTTAAGTATTCGTAAATGTTATATATACACAATGACAAAATAGTAATCGAAACCAGGGCCAATTGTCTATGTAATCTAAAGTAAATAATCCACATAGGCACTCTTACCTAGGGCAATGCCAAAGGTATTGGGACATCGCCGTCAATGAAATTAATTGAAAGATACAAATACAACTGTCAAGATTCTCATTTTATTGCCGTTTTTCTGGAAAGTGTTGACGGATAGTGGACAAACTGAATTCAAAAGGAGTGCGTTTTGTTAACACACGTGGAAAGAACTTGATAAGGATGTCTTTTAGAAATATGACCAAACTGACTAAATCCTTGTTCTATGTGACCTCCTCAGCTTATGGTAACTAAAGTTGTACGTCACAGAAGACAGGGGAATCAAAGTTTGCATTGTCTTTCCTATTTTTGTCTTGTGATATATTTATTTGAAGTGCGTGTTAATGTAGAAGAGGACCATCATAACTGCTTGGTGTAGTTAAACGCTGGTCAAATACATATTGCCCAAATTGATTACTGTGTTTGACCTCGGGTCAGCAATTGAATGGTCACTGAAATATTGAATACCCCCCATAGGCACACTGACCAAGGTCAAGGCCAAATGTATTGTGATTTCGACCCGAATGGAATCAATTGAAAAATCAGACGAAAGCTGTGAACATTCTTAGTTTATTGTCGTTTTCGAGAATTTGTTGATGGATATTTGACAATATCAATGGCCAACGAGTGCGTTCTGCCAACACTTAGAGAAGTTTATTCAGAATTCAGACACGGGGTTTCCGTGGCTCAATAGGTAGAGCGTTGAACGCTCAATCCGAACAGCCATCCACCAATGGGTCGCTGGTTCGAATCCCACTCAGTTCAAACAAAAAATTGGAAAATTTTCTGACTAGGGTTTCATTCGAACGACCTATATGAGATGGTTGCCAGTTACCACCGGAAGATCTTGGGTTTCTTCCCGGCCAAGAGCCCGGTTTCTTCCCACAACAAAACTGGCAACACCGCCATATAAGTGAAATAATCTTGAACGCGGCGTAAATCATCAATCAATCAATCAAGACAAAATTGCTTCAATCCCAGAGCTCTTTTAATTACTAACAACAATATATAGCTAAGGGAATGCCGAGATTTTTCGCAATATATATACTGTCTTTTGAGAAATTCAGTGTGCAGCATTAACGTATGACGCATTTTCACAAACTAAATCCGTTTTTAACTGCAGTTCATCAATCAATCGTTCTTACCTGAATATCGGGTAATCACAAACTAGCAATCATCGTATAAGACTCCCCTGTAGCTCAAAGAATCCTTCAAGTAATCAATAATTAGTTGATGAATCTAAACCATGGTTCTTCCATTCCAATTATATGTGTTAAATTGTTGGTTGTTTTAACTTATTGGCGCGTCCATTCGTATAATATATGTGTTAAATCTTAGAAAGCCAAGTCGTGAATATCTCGTAAAGATCGCAGTGAATTTCCGTCATGCAAGACAGATTTTCATGTAGGACATTTTTTGTTATAGCAAGAAAAGTCCATCAGTGAATAGAAGAAGTATACTATTGATCAATAACATTTTCTTATGGTTATTGCCGGATTACAGAATAGCCATTCCTGTACCTCACTCCATGCTAACATATTATCCATTCCGTAACCCAGTTTTATGGAATGGCTGGCATCAATTCTAATTGTAATTTGTAAAACGTATGTTTCTTTTTCACAAAATCAAGATAATGTCAGAAAATTTCTGGACTGAATATGCAACTTTCGTTCATTTGCTAATCTCAATGGGGGGTCCAGCCAACCAATCAATCATTGGGTGAAGTCTCCCGTTGGTCCAAGAACCACTCAACCGAGCAATGGCTTGATTGATGAAAGGCTTGTTTTTCCCATGGGAATTCTATATTCAAAACATCCAGTGTGGTAACATTGCTCTTGAACCCACACCCAATCAACTGGAAGACTTGACCTAATGTTTGACCTACATTCCAATAAAGATGGGACTGGATTGAGACGTGGAATATTTGACAATTCTAATTTCATTGAACGAAGTGTGATTCTGTAATGAAATAATTTGTGTAGATTTCTGAAGTTACTTATTTTACTGGTAATGTTTAAGGGGTAATGTTACACTCTGTCCATCGCTATTCTCAAATACTATCCTTCTATCTCTATCGACGGGGCCTCGGTGGTCTAGTGGGTTAGAGATACCTTCCATCGATGCGGCACGGGTTCGAATCACAAATAAAATATCACGAATCCAAATAAAAACTGACAAAAATTCTTAGTGGATTTTCCACTTGGTCGCAGTATGTGGAAGAGTTGCCAAGTACTCGTCGAAGGTCGGGGTTTCCTCCAAGCAACGATCCCGATTTCCTCCTCTACTAAACCTGACAACACCGCATATAAGTGGAATAATCTTGCGCGCGGCGTAAAACATCAATCAATATATCTCTATCTGCCCAAATTACTTCATACAACGGCTATTTTGACAATCTGATGTAACAGAAATTGAATACTACAGACCAAGCACTAAATTTCAACTTCGTCTGATCACAGAGCAGAAATTCAAAGACTCGCTCTTCACTCATGCGCAAAGTAACGGAAGAAGAAGAACTCAGGAAGCACAAAAGACGCATACGAGATATATGTCCTTATTTTGGATTAAAATGGCGCTTTAGTTCCACATAAAAGCAAATTAATTAAGCCATAAGTTTGATTTAGTATAACTGAAGTGTTACATAGATAGGCTTAGTTGGTCGAGTAAAGTATAAAAAGAGAAGAAATAAAAACATGGTTTCTATAGAAGATCAAAGTATTTGGATAATATTCTTTTTTTTCCGTCCATATTTTAGACAACGGCTATCCATGTTATCCGTACCAGCATTTCATGTCCTCATAAATTCCATTCTTTCCGTTTGCGTTAATCCGTCCACAGACAGACGGGGGTCCCCTGGGATGGCAGTGACGTCATTTTGAAGTGGACTAAAATCCGATTAACTGGAGAGCTTTAAATAAATAATCAAGTTTTAACTAAAGAGAGGACGTAACCATGTCTACCGTTAATGGTTTACTGGTCAGGAACATGCTATGGTGAATAAGATATCGAAGGACAGTCTGGAGGCAATTCCTCTTACTTAAAGGCACACTTGCCGCGAAAATCCAGAATACTGTTTACATAAAGAACAGTGGGCGGGTTTCTGTACTTTTCTCAAAGAGACCAAGTTAAGAAGTTTCTATTTTTACCAAAAATAAAACGTCTTGGCATCACACCATTTAAGCGTTATAGGTTAAATGTAATGGGGCACTCTGTGACGTGCGAGGGGAGATAATCATAGATGGCGCCTCTGACCAATGCGGTTCTTTACCGGTTACGTGTATGTTAGCAACGCGCTTGTGTATAAGTTGTCACAAACTAGAAATATTTTGGTCCGACGGTGGTTTTAAGAGGATGGCAACGAAGTCAAAATATGGCGAAACAAATATCGAACAGCTGAAAGTCGAATTGCGGAAAAGAGGAGCAAAGACATCAGGGAGAAAGATAGATTTAGTTGAACGGTAAGTGTCAAACAGCTTGCAAGGTCAAGTACTGAAGACGTAGTACAGTACTAGTACTACTACTAGATTAACGCATCATGAGATTTGTATTTATTTTTTTCCGAAAAAAAAAAGATCTAATGAAGAAAATAGGGCTAATATTCCGTTCAGACGGTGGCACAAATTAATGCAGAATTTTTGTAAAGCTAAAAGTGTACAGATGATGACTGATGTTGTTGTTGAAGCCTTTCATTTTCGATGGTAGCATCGCCGGGCGGTCGTGAGCCACTTTTAAACCCAAAATAATTTCAATTGGTGTAGACGGCTTTTAAAATTTATTTTAAACCGTGCACATTCTTGACTTGGCCTTTAGTCTTACAGATATAAAAATAAAAATGTTCAAAACTGGATTGATTAGGCTAAACCATGGATGAGTGAAAGTAACCGTGTGTTGGCACAGCATTGACAAGACTTCGGCGGACAGTCGTGAGACACTTTTTTATCGAAGGATTTTTAGTAAAAACTGTGAAATTATGTTGATATTAAATGACAAAAGTGTTAGAAAAGTATTAAAGTTTTGAAATTAGCCAAACGGTTTTCAAATTTCTGTCACTATAATTCAAAACACACCATAATATGATGTGGCCACAAATCAAATTTTCTCCACTAACGCAGTAAAGGGATCAGTCATTATTTCTTGTACTCAAAGTGAGAACTGGCCATACTTTTCCCCTGAAAAGCAACAGTGACTGCTGCCTGGAGCTAGAAATGTTTTTCCAACATCAATAAACTTTCATTATTTGCCTAACTGAGGGCATGAAGTTTTCAATTTGTGACAAACATCTGTTATTGTTTTTAAAGTGACATGAGCTGCCAAAATGTTGATATTTTGACGTTATAACATTAACAGAATGTTGAAATTATTGGCTATTTTTATCAAGACGTATAATTCAGAAGCTTTAAAATTAAAGTGCTTCTAGTCTCGAAAATGTACGATAAAGTAAAGTTTTGAACTAACTTTGGCTTAGAATGAATGAATGGTCGTCCCGGTTATTTAAATTTTGTTTACTTTTCGAACACGTTTTCGGTTCGTACAGGCCACATACTGTATGGATTTTCCTCATTCCAACGCTAATCATTTAGTTTTTCGTTGGCCTTCAAAGCCCCCTACTGAAATTATGAAGAAAGTGTCAATTTTGGCGGCTCATGCCACTTTAAATGAAACATTGTTTTTTCTCAGTTTGGAGGCTTATGATCGAAATGCCGATTTCAAGGAGCCATCTACATGTAGCCAAGTCGACGTCGTTCCATACAAAATCAGTCTTCCTGATCCAAAACTTTACAAGGATGTTCTAGTCTCCACTGAGGTAATGTTTTTTTCTGCATCTTGAACTTTCATGATTCGAACTAAAACTTTTAGCTTCTACTATAACAGCTAAAATGCTGGTAATTCTATCTACAAATAATTTTTTCTGGCAAGTCTTTTGTGAAATTCCCCTGTGTGATATTTATTACCCCAAAATAAGTATGTATTTTAAAATTATAATGATGAGATCTCACATTTTAAATGTTCAAATTGGGTTACCAGTCAAATAATTTTCAAGCTTAGTTATCACTCTCACCAATGTCCAATTTTATTGCAGGTGCCAATGATAAACACGAAATCCATTGATGACTATCTGTCACAATTTGATAAAAAGTTTGACGACAAAGCTAAAAATCTTTATAATGAAAAGTTTGTACTTGGTGTTCGCTCTACTAAATTCAACACCGTGTACTACATCAGAGGACGATGTGGGGCTGAGATGAAAAAAACATTGTATATACAGTTGATATTGTTATTGATGAAAACGGCATTGTTGGAGAGGCACAGTGTGAGTGTGGAGCAGGTTTGGGGCCCGAAGCCCATTGTAAACATATCTGTTGCGTGCTATATGGCATTTCCAGACTACATCAAGGGGAAGAACTGGTCTTACAAAAAACCTGCACAGAGAAGTTACAGACTTTCCATAAATGTAAAAGGTTCAAAGGGTCACCATTAAAAGCAAAGCAACTCAAGTTGCGTAAGAACCATGCTCATGGAATTTCCACCTTAGCCGGATTTGACCCAAGGCCCCCTAAGTTCAGAAAAATGACTGGCTATAACGCATTTTTTCGAAATGCTTGCATAAATTTTCAACAAGATTCCCGAATGTCCTTTCTCCAGTTATATCCACCAGCCAATTTCTTCGCCTTATATCATGACCATGATTACTTTCCTGAAACACATGAGAGTAAATTTCTAGAGGAAAATAATTTGAAATCTCTGACTCAAGCAAAGCATACACAGATAGAGCGTCAGACTGTTGGTCAGGCCAAACAACCATTATGGCATAAGATACGTTCAATGCGTATTTCTTCTTCTAGATTTGGCCGTATATGCAAAGCAGTCCGAACAGATATGAGAAAGCTTGCGTCGCAAATGGTGGTTCCCTCAAGCGTATCTAGTCCAGCCATACGTCATGGTCTGAAGTACGAATCTGTTGCTGTTAAAAACTTTGAGAAAATCTTTGGAAAACCAACAGAAGAGTGTGGCACGTTTGTAAGCATTACCCACCCTTACCTGTGTAGTACTCCAGATAGAATAATTGATTCGTCCACAGTGTTAGAGGTAAAGTGCCCTTATAGTGCTAGAAATTGCATGATAAGTCCACAGACAGTACCCTACTTAAAAGAAATTAATGGTAAGTGGACACTAAATAATAATCATGATTACTATTACCAGGTTCAAGAACAGACAAACATGTGTTTTCTTTGTACAAACTTTAATTGATTCGAAGTCATTTGTCATACAAAGGGATGAGCACTTTATTCAGTCCATGTTAAGCAAGCTTGAATCTTTTTACAATGACCATTTGCAAAGTGAAGTAATTAAAACATTTATGTACAAACAATATGATACATGTAAATACACATTTGACTACTGAATGTTTTTTTTATCTAAATGGACCTGTTATTAAAGATAAACTATCTGTATTAGATGGTAATACAACTTTGAAGAGTTTTCATTAGTCGTCTGTTTGGAGCATACATGTGTATATAATTCTCACGACCCCAGCATTTAACTACATCCTACTACTGATCACAATTTTGTGGATTTTTTGGATGTAACTATTTACAAAGGTCATACATATCATATTACTGGGTATCTAGGTTAGCATTGTTAATGTATTACAAAGCGTTCCAGAAATTTCTACTGACTAAGGCCAAGCCCCTCTCAGTCCTCAACCTAATTAAATATCATAGGTTTAGTTTATTACAACAATTTATGGTGGGGTGTAAAGGTCTAAATGATACACCTCTTACCACAATTAGAAACTTGTCTCCATGGTTATTTAAGACAAGGGGGCCTCCGTGGCTCAGTAGGTAGAGCGTTGGACACTCAATCCGAACAGCCTTCCACCAATGGGTCGCGGGTTCGAATCCCACTCAGTCCAAAAATTGGAAACTTTTCTGACTGGGTTTTCACTCGAACGACCTATGTGGGATGGTTGCCAGTTACCAACGGAAGGTCGTGGGTTTCCTCCGGGCATAGAGCCCGGTTTCCTCCCACAATAAAACTGGCAACGCCGCCATATAAGTGAAATAATCTTGAGCGCGGCGAAAAACACCAAACAATCAATCAATCAATCAACCAAACAATCAGTCAATCAATTTAAGACAAGAAGATTTTCCCTGTGCTTTAGTGTTAACTATATATATAAAAGGTATAAACAAGAGTATTAAAAACATGCAAGATACATAAATATAGAGTAAGTGAGTGTATTATAAATCCTTCATTTTCACAGATAACCCTTGCAATCCTGCCATTAAGGAAAAATAATCTTGAAAGTGACAAAGAACGCTGAGCAACCAACAACCCTACTAAATCTCCAATTTACATTTATGCATGTGTTGGGACAATGCAGCTTCTGAAATTACATAGCATAAAACACACAAAAGAAATATCAGAGGACAGTAATGTCTCCGTTTGATTAAGGGGCTGTGTTAAAATTTTGTAAGTTTTACCCAGTCCAATAAGTCTCTCAATGTGTACCCTTTTGCTGGCAATCCTTCTATCACTTAAAATTGTTGGTGTCTGCATTTGGTTTTGCTTTCTGAAGAAGGCTGGGATATTTATCTTTACGTCATAAGGAGCAAATATGTCTTGGACATCAAATCCTTTATCTGCCATCACAGAATCTCCAGGGTCACAATTATTTGGGACATAACTTCGTTCAATGATGTGTCGATCACTTGTAGATCCACCATAAGCCTCAGAAACATAGCTCACCAGCCCACCAGGGGTGGAACCCACAACAACTTTAACTGTATTCCTATTCTTGTAGCTTGAATAGGTAGCTTGCTGGGCCAAAGGCAAGGATTGCTTGTTCACAGGCATTTCAGTTCCGTCTAATATTATGCGAGTTGATGGATATTTAGATTTGAAGTCAGATGGACAGAAAAACCTCACAATATCTCGGGAAGGCCAGATATTAACTTCTTGCCATTGAAGAGCCATGAATCTTACAAAGGTACAAAATATGTTATAAACATCAGACTCGGAAACACCCAAAAATTTTGATAATTCACAATTTGTTATATGACGTCTCAGTTTCATCAGTACCATAAGAAACTGATTTTCCACTGTGATGCCTTTAACGGCACCATATACATATGTAAGGCAGTAAGCACTGGGCCCAAGGGTAAACAGTACAAAAGCAAATTTCCGATAACTTTCTAGCCCAGTATAAAAATGAAGAGATTCATCATCATTCATG
This sequence comes from Lepidochitona cinerea, assembly GCA_963971465.1. Taxonomy (NCBI): domain Eukaryota; kingdom Metazoa; phylum Mollusca; class Polyplacophora; order Chitonida; family Tonicellidae; genus Lepidochitona; species Lepidochitona cinerea. The sequence continues at coordinate 4,685,075 of OZ020565.1, forward strand.
ATTGATGATATGTTGAGTATGCCAGTATTCATTTGGCTAATAGCTGTTTGGCTAACCGCCTCTTGGGTCCGGATACAGCTATTGTAAGTTTGAGTTTCACGGTTAATACATTTAGAATGTGCCTCCGGTATTGTCAGACCACTTTCACCAGAGTAAGTACACTCACTGACAATTTCTTCATATGCAGCAACTGTTGGTGTTTCAATGAAATGATTATCTTTACTGCTAGAGTGACGTTTCACAGCCCTATTTTTTCTAGCAACAGCTGGTGCTTCAGGGGTTTTAGTCCAAGCAAATTGTGTGGGATAAGCCATCTTTTTTAGACGTTTGGACAGTGGAGAACAGCCTACAATTGCGAGAAAATTAAAAATATATATTCCTTATTAAATTTCGGAAACAAAACTATGCATTGAATTCGAATTTCTATTTGATATGAAAGATAAATCTAACAAAAATATTATATAAGGGACTAAATTAATAGGCCTTCTGAACTAATTTCTGTAACTTTAAATTAGCCCGATTTCGAGTTTTCATAGGTAGACAGAGAGTAAGTTAACAGTTTTTGCACGGTGTTTCGTGAAACTAATTTAAATATACCAAAATGGATGCTATGATTATTATAACTGTCATATACCTTTCAACATTACGTTAATACGACCAGGCGCAAAGTTACGACGGGCGTTGTGTGTAATTTTTGAGAAACAGTCTGTCCCAAGGCCTTATTTATAAAAAATTACTATTTTTTATATACTGACCGCCGTATTGAATTAGAAACCCGGGCTAGTGTAAGTGGTGTTGTTGTTGAACCTACGCCTACCTCGAAATGTTTCCGTGATGTAATCGTCAGCTGTAAAATGGTTCGAGCAGACTACACTTGTGTTTGTAGGATTCCATTTATCCCGCTTGATAACCATTAACCATTTTTTTCTCAGACTCTTGTCTTTTGGGAAAACATGACCTCCTCTTTCTGAACACATTGGCACACAACAGGTTGTTGACGGCATGTTTATTTATCGGTACCAGAAAGGATCGTGTTGGTCAGTGGCGCCACCTGTAATTACCTCCCCTGCCGATTCGCCATTGAAGTTAACTAGGGTTATCTCCCTTTTTGTTTATACTTTGGATGCACCATGGCAACCGGGTTGACCTAAATTCGAATTCACTGATTGGTCAACACAGCATAGAACTAGGTGACGTGACTCTTGCGTTTCTGTAGCGTTCATCAGCTATCGAAGTCCTGTCAAAGTTGATTGCAGACGTTTGTTTGAATTTGAGAGAAAACATTTCCCCACCCACCCATCCCAATTATATTTCATTACATTCTCTCTTTCTAAAATTTGTTCAAAAGTTTTCTTGTTGCTTTTTCTTCTTTTTTAGTTGTATTTTTCTCTTGTAAAAATACCAGTTTGGAAAAAAAAATGTTGTATCACTTTACGTCATTTGTCAAAGCTTAGGTTATATTATAATACTTAATAATAATATAATATGTTGTTCTTCATAAGTGGCAGTGAGTATGGCGGCGGCACTTCATGGACTATGGATACAAGTGACTGGTGCATAACTGTGTTTGTTTTCTTGACTGGGCTATATCTATAGCAGTTCAGTCGGGACCCCGTGGTTATTCTAGAGACCAGTGGTAAAGATGTATTATGTGGTTGCTTATTCAGCCTAGCTGGGCTTGGTATGTTTAACTTGGGTCCGTCTAGACATACTGCGGACCTGGTTTTGGTCGGATAACTACATGTAGAATTTGTTGAGCTACCCTCAGGAATTTATGCAGTATGTCTTGGGATGAGATTTCCTTTTCAGTTACAAAAGTCACCCTAAACTTTCCGCAGGTGTTCTGCTGTGAATGGGGTCTGCTGGTTGTTATCTCAGGGGCCTACTGTTTATATGACATTATTTATTTCGTCGATAAACTGTTTATATCAGTCCATGAAGTGTGCCCCATCATACAGTTTTATATAATAAAGCTTTGGCCACAAAAGCCCAAATTTTAAATTTTCTGCGTTAATGCGTTTTTTGTTCTAAATCAAATTAGTTGATGTTTTAGAACTTCCTAGTTGATCTGTTATAATTTAGTATTTTTAATTTAAAATTGAAAATTAGATTTATCAAGTACCCGCCAATGTAAACGAACCCTGAATCTGAACATGCGCACAAGCGCCCTAATGCCTGAGTTGTGTGAGTCATCTGACGGTAGAGTATAATTTACGTACTTCATCTGAAAAATACAGTCTGGCGATCGGGTAAGAGTGACTCGAAAAGCCTGTCGATAATTGTTTTAGCGTAAACCACAGATAAAAAGACCTGATATGAGGGTAATCCAACCACTAAGTTAACCGACACTGATCGTTGTTGTTGTAATCAGGCTTCGTTTCCTCGTTTGTTTTTCACCCCATTTCTACATTCTAAACCTAACTTGACATGTTTTATGTGTCCTATATTTAATTTTAGTGGTTTTAGTCGTAGTAAGCTCATGTAAATTGATTTTCTTAGAAAATGTTCAACAGGCTACAGCGGCAAGTGGGCCTTTAAGGAAGAAACCCCCTTGTTGACCATTATAAGCTGATTGCCCAACAGTTTTTAGACATTGGTTGAAGGGTTTGGGTTCTATAAAAACTGAAAACAGCGAAAGGTCAAGGGACTTTTGTCGGGCATACAGTTTGGTGTCCGGGCCTCTCCCAATAAACTGTCACGACGTAGTCGCACAGTGCGATCAATCGCAGTTGTCATGACGCCGTATCTCTCCGCTATAGTAACCATTAGCAACTACGCTTCGTTTGCGATGCGATTGCTTTGTGAAACGAGCCCCATGTCCGCCAAATATCCTTGAGTACGTATTAAGGCATAAAGCATTAATCAATCAGTCAATGTTACCCAGTTTCAGAATGCTGTACTCGGGGATATCTCGTTTCTATTTGATACGATAGCGAAGGGAGACAACCCGCTTCCCATAGCCATCGAACAAGCTTTCTGAGCGTTTAGTATTCTTCTCAGATTGTAGATCCGAAATGGATATCATCATTAACATTCTGATTGGGTGTGCAGTCGATCACCATGTCTAAATAGTTGCCAGGTAGGTCAGGGTTTCCTTCAGCCAACAAACCCGGTTACTGTCTCGGCTTAACTTTGCGACGGCGTCAAATAAGTGAAATAATCAGGAGTGTGGCAAAACACATCTGACTATCAATCGATCAGTTCGCTAATCAGTGAATCGATCGATCAACGAAACTGGTTCACATCTATTGATTGGCGTTCAAGGAATTCAGGCAACTTTGTGTTCAGTTCAAATTTAAATATCTGGGAAGCATGTTAATTTTTTTACACAAAATGTGTACTAATACATAGCTCACAACTTGTGTAATTTGAACGTTTTTGAAAAGTAATAACTATCAAAAAAACCCTTTTGAGAAGAAAATATTTTAAATTTTGCATTATAAGGACAAAACGTATTCTAAAGGCTTTTGATATATTCTTGCCGACTTCATGCCAGTCGTCTTTGTTTCCCGATCGTGTATTAGATCTACACTGATATTCGCCTGTTGCTCGTATATTACACACAATACGACTTCCACCAGACCCATAAAGCATGTTCTTTGTCTATTTATAAAGATAGATCTGCGTAATGCGAAGGGATAATACCTTAAGTTCAGCCTAATGCCAACTATAAACCTTTGGAACTTTATCTCCAGCCAAAGGCGTTGTTTATTAAAAAGAACCAAGTCGAAAAGAGCAATTTTTTTTTAAATCGACTAAATAAATACAACAATTTCAGTGAATTATATGATATAAAAGTCCGTTTCAAGGTAAATTCCGCAGACCATCGTTAATTGACCGATTGATTGATGACGTCACTTGGAAATTACGGGAAAAGCATTTCGGGAGATTGAGGGATGTTAAAATAATTTTTAAAATATGGCGAAAGAAATAATACTGTATAAGACGTAAATGGCGCAAAGTTACCAGAGAAAATGTGTGGATAAAAACAGGTTATGTCTTCAATGTTTTCCAAAAAAGTAACACTTTGCTAAACAAAATGGCGAACTGAGGTATATTTTACCCAGAAAGCTTTGCGTAATTCTATGTGACGTCATCAGGCTGGGCAGTAATTGTAGAGAGAGGCAGTAAAGAAATAAAGAAAAGGGACACAACCCAAGATCCGACTTTCGGAGAGTTATCGACCTTGTGTGTTTTGCTCAAACATCCATAAATACCAACAAAGTTATTATTTCGAAAACAATCTTCGCAAATTTCTATTTTGTTTTATACACTACAGAAAAAAATCAGTCATAACTTAAACCTTCGTCATTACTTCCATCTTTAGCTACGGCAAGAATATCGGTAGACTGAGATTGAACCTCATAGGACCAAAGACGGTGTGTATGTATGAAATGATTTTCTTTGAAATGTCACATGTAACCAAAAGGTCAATGACAGCCTGCCTAACATAAACAACTTGTTTATTAAGACGACCCTGTTTATAATGTTCCTTTTCATGCGTGGCGTCATAAGTGACAGACCCCTTTAGCATTGAATGTAGAAACATTCCGTTTAACTACTATGTTAATGCTCCTGCGGGATCGGGATTGCCAATATTCGCAAAGTGATCCCTATTTTAGAATAATTTGCTAATACACCTTTATCATACTTGGTTTCAATCCGTTTACCCGAATTCTTGCCATAGCTGAAGATCCGTACAACATTGTCGATGTAAGAAATGTTTGAAACTCTCTTTAAACGTGGGTTCCATACTAATGATAACAAATTTAAGACATCACCACGTCGTCAGTTGTTTTTGAACAACACGAGGTTTCGACACCTGTGCCGGGGTCCCTTAGAGTCAAAATCTCAACACATAAGTATGTTGTTTTATACCCCTTTTTTACAATGTGTTTTTCTTCAGACGACAATCTTCAAGCTTTATCGACGCTTGGTCACATCTTGATCAGCCTGTTGTAATTCCCGTCTGAACAACATCAAAGTTTGTGAGATGGTCTTCTCAATAAAGATTAAAAGGTTTTCCTGCCTTGCATTTGCTGCCTGCTATGGATACAGAGATGTCAACGACCTTACAGGCACACTATCCAGAATAATGTTTACACAGAAAAGAGTGGGCGAATTTCTATATTCACTGACAGAAGTTACTAACTTTCTATTTTTACCAAAAATTGAAAATTTAAAGTTTTTACCAAAAAGTTTTGGCACCATTTAGTTTTTTGTAATTTGAAATTGAAAATTAACCCCGAACCTGAACATGCGCACAAGCGCCCTAATGTTTGAGTCGTGTGAGTGATCTAAGGCACAGTAAAATTTTACGTCCCCTACCTGAAACAAATGTTCAGTGGTTTTAGTTGTAATAAGCTAATGTAAATTGGTTTTCTTCACAAATGTTCAACAGCTATAGCTACGGCGGCAAATGCGCCTTTAAATGTTTGTTCACTTCACTCATCACTAACAATGCGTGATTTTTAAATAAATTGGTTTTTTCAATATCAAACTCGTTGCAACAATGATATTATCAACATCAGCCCTTGTACGCACTTTTTTATTTAGTCTGAATAAAATGCAATAGACATTAAGAGATGCTCAAATCTCTTTAAAGTATCATGGGATTGTATTAAAACCAGAAGATGCCATCAAAAGTGGCATTCGATAGACACATCCACGCGTTAAAACTCGTGATGTCCCTTGGCGGCCATATTCTTCCTACGATTGACACGGCCAAATAAAGCAAACTTCAAGGCAAATATGCCATAGCATTGGTCTATTGTTTTAAGTAGATAGTATGTATACCCTCAGGAGGAAAGTCTGCCTGTATTCGCCAGTCTACTTAACCTTGGCATAGGTTGAATTGTTTGCCATGGATATAAACGTGTTTATTCTGATGTTAACTTTAGTATTATTTCCCAATGAGTGAGTAATTTTTTTATATTTTTTTCTCTAAAAATGGTATTTGAGCTTCTATTGGGGTCTAAATATAAAAAAAAAACACAAACTTGTTCCATAGATAAGTGTATTGTTTTCTGTTGAATGATTGAATGTTAAGTTGATAGTGTAACCTTCAGAACATATTCAAACATGTACCATAACGAGTAATATCAAGATTTATCCATTCTTTAAATTTCTGATCGTCACGACAGCAAGAGGCTTTGAGACCATCGAAAAATTAAATGATTGTCGTAGGAACGAGGATAATCCATACAGTATGTGGCGTGTACGAACCGAAAACATGTTAGAAAAGTAAACAAAATTTAAATAACCGGGACGCCCATTCATACATTCTAAGCCAAAGTTAGTTCAAAACAATTCTTTGTCGTACATTTTCGAGACTAAAAGCACTAAAAAGCTTCTGAATTATACGTCTTGAGAAAAATAACCAATAATATCAACATTTTGGCAGCTCATGCAACTTTAAGTTGACCGTATACTAGCTATTGTTTTTTTTTCTAGAGCAAGAAGAGAGGCCCGTTCTTTATGGAAAGACACCGTGGCGAAACTGGTAGCCCGTATGTCCCCGGATGAACGCCCACCGGCAAGTTCTATCCACTCAGCCACCAGGATTTCTGTCATGGTTGACATGTTACATCTGCACGACCTTGACCTTCAGCACAGCACAATGACGTCAACGATCTGGATGAGATTGGTGAGAAGCCACGTGGTGTAGATAAGAACTGACGAATTATGGCAAATTGATTGATTCATGCTTTACGGTACACTGAGGATTGACTGATCTGCATGACGCGGTTGACATGTTTAGTGCGGCAGGATTCCGGACTGTTGGCCGCGAGGAAACCCTTGACCTCCAACTAGTAACTGTTTCTTAGTTTCGAAAAAAAGGCACAGGTATTACTATTTATCCTATTTTGGACCGAATAGAATTCGAACCCGTGACCAATTTATGGAAGGCTTGTATTGACGAAACGGATTCACGTATTCCTCCGCGCTACTGACCGAGATTGTTAGCCCCTTGTACTTCTAATCGCCTTCAATTCGACGAAGACTCCTCTTGTCATTATGGATGTTTTGATTTCCCACTTACTGAATTTTCCCAATGTTGAGCTAGATTCGGGAGAATGATTGCGTATATATTCCAAATAAACGCCACAATGGTACAGAAATATGATGGCCGAGAAGGGACATCACGTTTTTCTTTCAAATTGGCCGTTAATCTTACTCACAAACACGATAAAAATCCGATGGTAAAGCGATGCTTAATATTTACCATCGTTTTACCATCGTGTGCAGATACATTAACAAGAGCAATCTTGTTTTCCTAAACCATTTCTAATTTATTACTGTATTTTCGTTTTTGTTTTATTTTTCTGCTCTTCAGGCCCATAAATATAAGAAAGAAGGTGATGAAAAAAATAAATTCTAAACTATTTCGTACTAATCATGATTTTTCATCAAAGGTTTAATTGATTTTGTATACATTTCAAGAAGCTTGAAGTGGACCAAATTAACCAAGCCTGTAATGACGCTCTTTAAGCAATGATTTTGTATGATGTCATTTTAGCATATAAATAACACCCTTGGCTGGAATACATCACAAGATTTGTCTGGCACGTTTAGAGAGAAAAACTAGCCACATGTACATATTCCGAATTTACACATGTTATTTCCTGTTATGTTTTGTTATAGAAATGGACGGATGTCAGAATGGCAAGGTATTTATCAAATTACAACCGAATTCTTACATTGCCAGTTGATCAAGTATGGATACCCGATATGACCATCCTCAATTTGTAAGTGTTTAACTCAACAAAATGATAGTGCTTGTCTTTTTTGTCTGTTAAAAAAACACTTTTTTGTATTTTTTAATTGCGTGTAATTTTAAAAATTTCATTGAAGAGTCAATAAATTGATAACGTATAGTAAAACACATTTATGTTATAAACAAATAATTCTCTCAGTTCGTAAATGTTTCCTAAAGATTTCGACGATTTCGGCATAAATATGAAGAAATTTAAGATTGAGTATACATATTTATGAACCGTTAATGTCGATGACGCCGTGTCACTATAAATAACATTCTGATAACATGTATATTGATTCGGGTAAATCTATTTAGTGTTGGTGTACATTTCTTGGTGTACAAAATGTCTTGTTGGTGTACAAAATTTAATGTTGGTGTACAAAATTGGAAACTTCTTTCAGTCATTTACAAGTCAATTATCGGAAAAAATGCATTACAAATAGACAGAAGTTTTCTATAATATTGTTTATGCCTCTGTAAATTATTTATTGGTGACATAACGCAATCAGTTCGAAACATTTTAACTAACTGTCTGTTAAGTAACATGCGTAGCCTACAGTTTTAAACGATCCGTTAAACATCTTAGCTAGGGTCCTGTTTGAACAACCGGCTTCAGATGCTGTCGGTTTTTAAATATTTTGCTGTTGTTGTTGCATGAAACTCTCAACACTCTAATTAGCAAATATAATGTGTAATATGTTCCAATGAGGTTTGAAGTTATTTCCTTTTATTTATCCTTCTTATACCAATCTAAAAAACAGATCGAAAACTGAAAATATGTCAATTGTACTTTTACAGGGTGAGTACCTCCGGGTTAATCTATCAAAGTGCAGTGACATACTCAAACGAAGGGGAAGCAACTCTTATTCAAACACTGAAGATTTCCACTTCCTGTGACCTTAAACCTGGGATTCCCAGACAGGCGTGTGCTCTGAGATTTGGTTCCTGGGCCTACAGTTCGTCACAGCAAGAAATTGTCCCTTCGAGTGATAACTCTTTCATGTTTGAGGGCGTGGTCAGTAACCAATGGAGATTGACTGACAGCACTGTTGAAGCCAATCGTTTTACACTTGACGGAACCTCTTATGATTCGTTGGAAATCGGTATGGAGCTGACAGAAATTTAGTAAACGTTTTCTCACGTCTGTCTAAGGGCGTGGCTAGTAACCATTTCAGGGAGAGTGGTTGGCGATAGAAGGGGCACAAAATGAAAATCAATGTTACGTTTTCAGAAATATTGTCAACACCTCTGTTAACAAAATTGATAAATTACACCAATATTATATCTAGACGTCTAAATGATATGCCCCCTTTTAACACAATAAGAAACTTGTCTCCATGGTTATTTTAGACAAGAAGATTTTCCTTGTGCCCGTGTGTAACTGGCAACCATCCCACATAGGTCGTTCGAGTGAAAACCAGTCAGAAAATTTTCCAATTTTTGGACTGAGTGGGATTCGAACCCGCGACCCATTGGTGGAAGGCTGTTTGAATTGAGCGTCCAACGTTCTACCTACTGAGCATCGAAGGGAAACAAAATGGAAATCAGTGCTACGTTTTCAGAAATATTGTCAACACTTCTCTTATTAAAATGGATAGATTACAACAATATTTTATCTAAAGATAGGACTGTGTAGAAAAACACAAAAACGGAATACATCTTTATTTGTGAAGCTATTACTTTAAGTCAACCGTTTGATGCCTTTCTCATGACAAGCATATAGTGAGTATACATGTCGCCTGGAAACAATATACGATTTGTTAATTTTTTCCAAATGACGTCATTTAGCGACGTCACAATTACTGCCCCAAGTAGTACAAAGGATCCGTCTGTTTTTAACATCAAATTTTCGTTATCTTACAACAGATATCAGAAATGAAAAGCTATATTAGGACGGTTTATACCCGAGTGAATCTAGAAATGCAAATGCGGAAAAATCGTGGACTAAAAAGGAATTTGCCCAAGTAGGGCAAAAGTTAACATGAGTGCTGGGTTTGTCCGGTGTAAGATTGATGCAGTGACGTCATTTAATTGTTGCGCGCAAAACTGGCAAATGGTTTATCGTAGCACACTTCACCAGATCTAAACTCATCTGATTTAACCAAATGACAATAATACTTTGTACATGGGTGGTGAATAATAAAAGTAAAATCTTGTGGACATACAGAAATTCACCTTGTTCTGTTGCCTTAATAACTCAGTCAACCCGTGCCACATACATGATTTCAAAGCAGGTTGACTCTTTGCTTCATGAATGTGGTTTGGAGGTTTCCATCTAGCAATTAATGGGTGACAAAGTCCTTATCACAGGATGTAGCTATGCTACCAATCACCAGGCATTGGTTAAACCACACTATCAGAGTAAGTCACGTTTGGTTTTAAAGCACGGTTTCTGGTAACATATTTTCCACCGAGCATGCACGATGTTATTGGGCCGCCATTGATGTCTAATTATACACGTCTTCACCCGAAAGGACCAACAATAAAAGCTTTTAAGTGGATTAACCAAAGAGCATACAATTCCATGAATAATAAAAACGAAAAGTTGATCTTTGTTTTAACGTTGTTCTTTGTGCTGCCGTTCTTCACAAGTCAAATTTTCTGTTTTTCCGATATTTACTTTTCGTGACTGTACCACTAGATGGAGATATATATACAATACAAAATATCTGATTTCTTTAAAGTAGGGGACATTATTCAATAATATAACAATTTCTTAAAGCCCTGGTTTTGATTCATTGAATTGTACCGTGATTCACGCTAAAGTTCGTCAATCATAAATCCTGACTGCGCGAGTCCTTGATTTGCTTACCTTGCGTTTTTCGTGCGGGATCGATGCTTTGAATGGTTTGTTTGTGCTCTAACCTATACTGATTCCATTAGGGGGCTAGTTAATTCGATCAACTATACCTTTTCAGGGAATTGTCAGGGATAATTTCGGTAGATTTATGAGATTATTAACATTTCCTCTAAATTTTGACATTATTAAATTGAAGATCGTTGGTTTCGTCTTCCTGATTATTCAACGAATAAGCAGCCCCGGAAAACTTTCAATCTCACAGTACCTTCTAACTTACAAAGGATTAAAAATCCAGCCATAAGTTCTTGAAACAGGATGTTTTGGTTCCGTCTTTATAGTATTTCATCAACAGTTAAAAAAACCCGCTGTTAATCGTAAATTTTAGCCTCTACCTTTGACTGTTAAAAGGAAAGAAAATAAACCACTTGTTAATTCAGTAAATAGAACAGCTTAAAAGTTGCCCATCCAAGTATGCAGTTTATTCCTATGTTTTTTGCTGATTTTTGAGAGATTTTTAAAACAGCATTATGGGAATAAGTTATATAGAAAGTACATCATTCATGTTGATTTCGGCAGGCAGCCTTCTGCCGGAGCCGACCAATAAAAAATATAGACTTTCATTTGTTACCTTTAAATAAAATCTGGATGTTATCGACTATTTTCCAAAACGAGTGCAAATGAGAAATTATTTAGTGACACAATTCTCAAGTATTTTATTAATTTTAGTTATCTTTTTAATAATTGTAACAGTCAGAGTTTATGAAAAAGGGAGATTTTCATGTTAAAGCCGGTGCTACGAAATATGCAACTCTTCAGTGGGTTTGGAAGCGAGGGTCTACTAGCCCAGGGGAGCTCACTGCGGCAAGTCAGTGGGAAAGTTCATAAAACATGTAAATCTGTGTTTGTGTATAAATAATGGCACCACTAAAACGTTTGCATATCGCGGGTCAATGCTTTGGTACTTCAATGTGACATTTGACCTGTTCCATTTGATAATGGTAAACTGTTAACATTATGCACATATTAATAGAACGCGTTAATCCGCGGATTCCTTGTCCATTATACGGAAGGGTAAGGGTTAATTCAGATTATTTCAAATCCTCCCTGGAGCATTGCACGTGTGTTTTGTAGTCCATCAAACGTCCCGGGGATCGGTGGCTTGGGAGACCAGTCAACTCGAACGCCTTACTATGGTTAGAATACAAGGGGAAAAGACGAGTTGTAAAACATCGTTTTTGGAAACCTCAAAAGACAAAACTGGGCGCGTACTCACTCCCCCCCCCGTCCATATAAATTTGGCGTTTTCACCATGTGTCCCTGCTCTCGTTTGAGACCCCCCCCCCCCCCGCCCCCTCCGTTTCGTGCACTTGAAGATATATGAATCGCGTGTTATTTGATTGATTTATTGATTGTTGGGTGTTTTACGCCGCGCTCAAGATTATTTCACTTGTGTGGCCATAGACTTGAATACAAGAACTTACCTAGAATCGCCAAACATCAATGATAAATCAATCAGACAACAAAACAAAAATTATTCATAGACATTTAATCGAATTCCTCCGAAATACCAACAGCATCGTGATGACATCTATATGGTGCAAGAGATAAACAAAATGTAGTTCATGTTTGTATTCTGGAATTAAACTGTAGACGGGGTTTATGAAAACTAAAACACACTGGCACAGCGAAAATCTTCTTGTGTAAACTAATCACGCGGAGAAAGGTTTCAAATTGTGTCAGTAAGGGATTTATTTGCAGTAAGTTGTAGATCAACAACAACAGCTCTATAACATTTTGTGTCTTCCATGTGAATGCTGTGAATTATTATTGTATAAATATCTCGCACAGTATAAGCCCTTGGCTTAAAGTGTCGAGAAAGTGTACTCTTGTGCAATAAAATACGTTTAAAACAACAACAACAGCGGGCCAGGAGCAACTAAAAGTAAATATTTCCCAGCTTAATAGCTCCCCTCCCCCTCAGGTAATTATTACATTTGTCTTCACATCGGCCGTAATAAGTGATCTGACCAAAAACACGTTTTTCACAGTACCGTGGACATCATCCGTGCTGCTTTTTTCAGCATCCAGCTGTTGGGTCCATTGAACTATATGCGTGAAATGGACACGTCTCATTGGCTGGTTTGGATCTGACTTTGTAAAATGTGCCGCCATTGATAGTTGAAGCGTGCGTGCATAACAGATCTGGATCGAAATTGCACTATCTCCTAGTAATGGCGGCATTCGATGCAAGTCAAATACCACGTGACCTCCATTCCACGCATATAGTTCATTGGTTCGGTCTATCAGTCATTGTTGTTAATGTCTGTAACAGCACCCTCTACCAGAAAGACTGATCTCATGGAAAGGTCCGAATGGTGAAGATTCTATATGACGTTCTGCTTGACACACACAATCTTTACGGTAATCTAATAGGGATTCTGTGAAGAGCTGTACATATATAAATCTGATCTACTAGTAAAGAGACATACGCTTCTGACGTCTGACGCTTCTGACGTCAACCACATATTTGACGAGGTGCCACATGTGTTCATACCCTTGGAATTGATGGAGTGCTGAAATTATATAGGCTCTTGAAATCCTTAAAAATTATTCTAAATAACCAACAATTTGTGCTGGTGGTCAATGTCATTATGAGATGCTCGATTTAGTGTTGAACAAAACATTGGGGGAAAACCTAAGAGGAAAAATGGTGCTTGCAATGTTAAGTTCTCCAATGGCGGGATATGGGACTTAAAATATTCTGCATAAAATGGAAGTGAGAATTTTAAGCAATGGCCCTATAAGGGTTTTCCGCTGTAAGCCGGAGTTTTTCCCCTTTCAAAGTGTCTTACAACTAAACCTGACAACGCTAGCATATTAACGAAATAATCTTGAGATTGGCATATATTTATATCAGTCAAAACTCTTATACGAAATATTCGTATCCCTTGGCAGTCTAAAGCTGGTGTATCTACCATACATGGTGTGTCTGAAATATTGGTGCACACAAAAAGCTAGGTCCTCCTTCGGACAATGGGCCCAGTTCTCTTCATGAAAAACCAAACAACGACATCATATGTAACTGAAACGTGACATAACATGAATCTTCAATCAATAAATCAGTCAACTAATCGACCAATCAATGAGTCAATCGATCAACCAATCAATCAACCAATCAGTCAATCAACCAATCAGTTAATCAATTAATCAATCAGTCAAGCAATCAAACAATCGACCAATCTATCAATCGACCAATCAATCAATAAATCAACTAATCGCTCGATCTATCAATCGACCAATCAATCAATAAATCAACTAATCGCTCAATCATTCAATCGTCAATCAATCAGTCTTCTCTTTAATCAATCAATAAACCAACAAAGCCTTCAACTTATTAGAAGAACTACCTTTATATATTTATGAACACTAAAACACACGGGCGCAGTGAACGTCTTCTTATAGATTTGTGAGCAAACAAACTCATGATCAAAGTCAAAGCAATGATTTTGATATTGCACTGAATCTTCTATCCAAAATTACCACAATTTGTCCATATCATCGTTTCATTCAAAAGCTGAAAGATTATTTTTCCAGTTGTTCCAATCCTTTGCACGTGTCTTTTGTGAATGTTCTTCAAACTAACAGCATCCAAAAATACGCCAATAATCCATTTCTATTGATAAGAGATATTTTTGTCTCTGGGAATATTATTTAATCGAACCCAATGTCTCGGATAATATGACCATAAGCACGATCGTTGGCGAATGGGAAATCGTGTTCTGGAACTGGTTTCCGACTACTGTCAATTGGGAAACCCTTGTTTTAGCCGTCATGATGACCTATCCCTGATAAGTGCTAATTACTCTCATGTACATCCACCGAACATCAGATAGTTCGGATAGAAGGGGTACTAACTAATACAGGGCGGACTATATATATGCCCCATGTATAGCTACTCTATATGCGCGCTCTATCATCATTAACACGCGGTAATAATTATACCCGGCTCTACAGCGCGGAATTATTATTTCTTTATACTGAATAGGGAAGGCCCAGCTTAACCGCTTAAACATAACCCAACACTCCTACTGATGAACTGTTGATAACGCGATTCGCCAAAGAGATCGCGAATCTGTGCACGGGCCGCGGAAGACAGTCCCCAGCTGAGCGTCATTAGTTTTAAAGTGAAATCGCAGAACGTCTCGCGAAGTGAAGCGCGTCCAGCAAGGTACTTCTTCATCACGTGGGTTTTAAAGCTGTCAGTATTCTTTTATATATGTTTTGTTGATACACACGAGTTGAAACGTCCAGGAAATAGAATCGTAGTATCGCGATTCTCAAGGAATATTTCTTCCTTACCATAGTGGACATTTTGGAACTGTTACAGAATATGCAGCATGTTTATATCTGCATTTGAGATAAACAAAAAATAGCGTTGATTGGATGGTGAAAGTGCGCAATTAGTTTTACAAACAGTTCTGCTTTTAGGAAGTTTTTTTTTTAGTTTTAGGACATCACTGCGAACCATTGCATTCTATGTTGGACTAGTACCTTATCACGAGTTAATTCGGGAAGCCGTTTCGTGTTGGAAAAAAACTCAAACTTTTAAAATTTAAGGTTTCTCTTCTCGATTTTGTTAACAACCTTTCATTAACATCAAGAATATACGGTATTGTTTGTTCCCGTCAAAATGGAGCTTTTTGGATTTACCCTTTTCTGGACGACACTTTTGTGGAAATCTCGTTTAACGTAAGTAAACCTACCTGCTGTATTAGATCAAACTTAATAAGTGGATTATGAACATATTTCTTAAATTTTCTCATTCCAGCCCTTAATTTGTTTCCATTAGGACCAATTTAGCGGGTTTCCTGACTCCTTTTTGTACTCAAGATTTTACATCATAGATCTACTCAAATTAAGTTTAGAGAATACCTGTGAAAATGTGAAACTTTGAAAACAGATTCTCGTGGTAGTTGTTTACAACTTTCGAATTTTGACAATCCTTCAAAGAGGGTACGAGTTTGCAAGAACAAATCACAGATAGTGTTGTCAGAGATACTGCAGATTTTGTTATTCATAAAACAAAACATTAATTTAATGGTACTTTCCACTTCGTTGACATTTTATGAGTATATCTTTACACTTCTCCTGGTCAAATCGCATGTGGAAGAGGTAGGCCTACTCGTGGGGAGTTTTCCCCTGGCAACGTCGCCATACAGGTGAAATAATCTAGAGTGCGGCGTAAAACATTAATCAATCAATCTATCCCGGGCACATTACGAAATAGACTATTTGAGCTGATGCCTTGGAAATATACGTAACAGAAGTTTTTATGAACAATTGTAAAAGCTCAAAAATATACTCATACATCCCGGTTATTTGAATTGTATCCGTTATTAGCACACAGCTTTGGCTCGTATGGGTAACTGGCTTAACTGATATTTTTTATTTCAAGTTTCTTCAAATGCTCATGAAAAAAGTGCACGATGTACTTTACTGCTCCGGCAGCATTTAAAAGTTGAATTTATCAATTGATATAATAGCACTGTTTATCGTTTGTGAATATTGAACTCTCGCCAATCTAAATGTGTATACTCGTTTGCAAACCAAGGTCTCGTTTCACAAAGCAGTCGCATCGCAAACAAAGCGTAGTTGCCAATGGATACCATAGTGAAGAGATACGGAGTCATGACAACTGCAATTGATCGCACTTTGCGACGGCTTCGTGAAACAGCCCACAAATTTACGGGAAGGATATCTTCTTATCCTCTGTACGCGATGACGTTTTCCGCCTTGTCCCACAATTTCTGGCATAAAAATTATTTTAACACAAATTATATTTCCACCATCTGCCATTAGACAGACATCTGTTGATTCACTCAACTACTTAATTTGCCGCTAGGTTCACATGAGTACTTCACTTTTACGTCCGAAAACAGATGTTAACACAACCGACCAAGATAGTAGTTTTATAAGGAGAAACCCCACTAAAACAAAAAGAAATATGAAAAGTTCCACTACACCACATTCGTTAGCCGGCTTATGCTACATCATGTGACGTAAGTCAATGAATAGGGAAGTGTGAAACGTCACATTACTACACATTCGTTAGCCGGCTTATGCTACATCATGTGACGTAAGTCTATGAATAGGGAAGTGTAAAATGTCCCATTGCCCCATCTCCAGACGCTGACGCCTTCGGTCTGCTTAAACTACATTGTGGGACGTTTATGCGCGCTAGATTTTTAAATTGTCAACGCTTGCGCAATTTCAAATCAGAAAACAAATTCATTCTCCACTAAGTGGACTATAATATACACTCCCAGTAACTGCAGTTCGGACAATGCATGGGTTCTTATAAAAGCTTTATGTTTCTCGCATCTAAAATGTTCACCATCTTTATTTTCTTATGCATCCCAGAATGATTCATACGAGGAAGAGAAGAAAGGCTACCGTTTCCGATGAACCGAGAGATGGTGTTGTTTAAGGTGACCTCTGGGTCAAAAGGCGAGAGTGCCCTGAATATGGGTAATCGGACGTTTCACACTTCCCCATCCATATGCTTCTGGTTACACCCATTACTATGGCCCCCGTCACACAAACTGCCTGATGTGATAAACAACATTGCAGCAGCATTTTACTAAAACATGATAACTTACCAAAAAGAGCAAAATCATAGTCTTGTAGTATATGTACTTAGCCATATACTAGGACGTTGTTAAATACACCGGACACTATTTTAGTGCCTTGTGTATCAAGACACTTTGAGTAAAAAGGTACCGTATGTTTAGACAGTTAAAGTTCACAACACAGATCCTTACTATTAGACTTGTCACAACATCTCCCAAAGCTGATAGCTGAATCTGCTGGCTGAAGGAATATTTTAGTCTTCAGAGTGTGGACGATTAAGGTTAAAAGGACTTATCTTTCATGATCAAATTATGCTATTGCATGTAGGCCTACTATCTCTTGAAGATAATGTTATGTGTGCTCAGAATGTTGCTCAGCACATCGTGCTGAGTGTGCTGAGAATGTTGCTGAACACATCGTGCTGAGTGTGCTCAGAATGTTGCTGAGCACATCGTGCTGAGTGTGCTCAGAATGTTGCTGAGCACATCGTGCTGAGTGTGCTGAGAATGTTGCTGAGCACATCGTGCTGAGTGTGCTCAGAATGTTGCTGAGCACATCGTGCTGAGTGTGCTGAGAATTTTGCTGAGCACATCGTGCTGAGTGTGCTGAGAATGTTGCTGAGCACATCGTGCTGAGTGTGCTCAGAATGTTGCTGAGCACATCGTGCTGAGTGTGCTGAGAATGTTGCTGAGCACATCGTGCTGAGTGTGCTCAGAATGTTGCTGAGCACATCGTGCTGAGTGTGCTTAGAATGTTGCTGAGCACATTGTACTGAGTGTGCTAAGAATGATGCTGAGCACATCGTGCTGAGTGTGCTGAGAATGTTGCTGAGCACATCGTGCTGAGTGTGCTGAGAATGTTGCTGAGCACATCGTGCTGAGTGTGCTCAGAATGTTGCTGAGCACATCGTGCTGAGTGTGCTAAGAATGTTGCTGAGCACATCGTGCTGAGTGTGCTAAGAATGTTGCTGAGCACATTGTACTGAGTGTGCTAAGAATGATGCTTAGCACAACGTACCTCCAAAGAATACACCTATTGAAAATTATCAACTAACGACCGGAAATACAACTTTTTGATTACGTGCACAATTGTTTCTCAATGCCTGTTCAGCCGATGGACGGAGATGCTGTCATATACCTAAATATACAGTGATGAACTGTCCCATTCATGAACCATTCCTCCACTTTGACTGACAGTTAACTTCTATCACACTGCTTATAGCTTCGTTTTATATTTGTAAAGTGTGTGATCAGCATCTGGAAACTTTTTTAGAAAATCCATTGAAAATCAACTGTTTCGTGCAAATTATAATCCCTAAACGTATCTTAACCATTTCCATTTACACATTTGTTCGAAACATGGGAATCGGTGGGACAGCTTAGATAAGTATATGTGAAAGCCATTCTCCTTGGAGAGACAGGCAACAAATTAGTTTATATTTCAAAAATGTTAGATGCATAAAATGTAATCAAGTATTATCGGACGAAGAATAGAAACCTGTGTTTAGTCCTGAGGTTTAGACCGAAGCTGAATAAAAAGGAATATTTGATCTAAGAAATGTTTGAAACTCTCTTTAAACGTTAGTTCCATACTAATGATAAAAAATTTAGACATCACCGCGTAGTAAGTTGTTTTTGACAACACGAGCTTTCGACACCTGTACCGGTGTCTTCGTCAAGTGTAACTGACAAATACACCAGTACAGGTGTCGAAAGCTCGTGTTGTTCAAAACAACTTACTACGTGGTGATGTCTTAATTTTTTATCATTAATATTTGATCTGTTGATAATTTTCATTTTGAATTACTAGAAAGACAAAATAGCATTGCAATGAAACAATGGGTGAGGGATTAACCTTTTGGGATAAAACGTATTATTCTATAAAATATGTTATCTTTTTCTAAGCTATACAGTTACAGAACAAATCTTGTGCTGTATCAGTACAGGTTTTACCATTTGGACAGGTAATTTATGACAATTGAAAATTTTAATTAATTCTGATTTCAATTGTTCTTGTATATTCAAGTCTGTGTTTTTAATAGCGTCTCTGAAATCTAGGTCAACTTAAACAGGGAGGTAATTAAATTTTATTAATTAATTAATTAAAGAGCGATGCAAAGATAAAGCTAGCAAAACTTTGGCGAGTTTATTTTTTTCTCCGTCTTTTTTTGTTTACCTGGATTGCGTTTGTTATTTAGATATGTCAGTGTGCAAAGGTTAGAACATTTAGCACACTTTGATGATACTGGCGATGATTTAGCCAACATTAGATAATCTATATACAGTTTACAGACTTTCCGATTGAAGATAGCATTTTTATAAAGGTCCCTGTTAACAACTCTGGTGAAATACAAAAGGAAGCATGAACATAACTCAAAGTGACGTTGAAATGATATATTTAGAAATGTACGAGCTGTTTTTGCCTATTGGCTGTAAGACATATCATTCTGTTATATAATACAGCTCATTTTTCTTTACCTATTACGTAAGTAGACTTTCATTTGGTGAGCCGATGAAAAGTGTATAACGTAACAGTTGACGGGTTATAAAACAGAAATAATTAGCGCGATTTTAATCGGATTTTTTAGTTAAAAAAACAATAGTGCGGGCTAACTTCACTGGTGAAAATACATCTGTACTTGCCACTTCAATCACTTTAGATACAACAGCGTGTTTAAAAGCCTTGGGCCCGGCTTAGGGAAAATAATTACATGATATATCGTTAGAGTACAACGACATACAGGGGGCAAAGGCATCGTGACAATTCCACAAACTGTGTGTGACCGGTGCAACCATTCAACATGTGGCTTTTTCTTGTGTGACGTTTGGTAATGATGTGGAACCATATTCCAATACTGTGTGCGAACTGTGTGAAAGCCCAAGCAAGAATGGGTCTTTCAGCATCTCCCTCTGTTCATCTCGCCAGTCCGGTATTGTGTCAGTGACCAGATCAGTAGCATCTCCCTTTGTCCATCTCACCAGTCCGGTATTGTGTCAGTGACCAGATCAGTAGCATCTCCCTTTGTCCATCTCGCCAGTCCGGTATTGTGTCAGTGACCAGATCAGTAGCATCTCCCTCTGTCCACCTCACCAGTCCGGTATTGTGTCAGTGACCAGATCAGTAGCATCTCCCTCTGTACATCTCACCAGTCCGGTATTATGTCTGTGACCAGATCAGTAGCATCTCCCTCTGTCCACCTCGCCAGTCCGGTATTGTGTCAGTGACCAGATCAGTAGCATCTCCCTCTGTCCACCTCGCCAGTCCGGTATTGTGTCAGTGACCAGATCAGTAGCATCTCCCTCTGTCCACCTCGCCAGTCCGGTATTGTGTCAGTGACCAGATCAGTAGCATCTCCCTCTGTCCACCTCACCAGTCCGGTATTGTGTCAGTGACCAGATCAGTAGCATCTCCCTCTGTCCACCTCACCAGTCCGGTATTGTGTCAGTGACCAGATCAGTAGCACCTCCCTCTGTACATCTCACCAGTCCGGTATTGTGTCTGTGACCAGATCAGTAGCATCTCCCTCTGTCCACCTCGCCAGTCCGGTATTGTGTCAGTGACCAGATCAGTATCATCTCCCTCTGTCCACCTCACCAGTCCGGTATTGTGTCAGTGACCAGATCAGTAACATCTCCCTTTGTCCATCTCACCAGTCCGGTATTGGGTCAGTGACCAGATCAGTAGCATCTCCCTCTGTCCACCTCACCAGTCCGGTATTGTGTCAGTGACCAGATCAGTAGCATCTCCCTCTGTCCACCTCACCAGTCCGGTACTGTGTCAGTGACCAGATCAGTAACATCTCCCTCTGTCCACCTCACCAGTCCGGTATTGTGTCAGTGACCAGATCAGTAGCATCTCCCTCTGTCCACCTCGCCAGTCCGGTATTGGGTCAGTGACCAGATCAGTAACATCTCCCTCTGTCCATCTCACCAGTCCGGTATTGTGTCAGTGACCAGATCAGTAGCATCTCCCTCTGTCCACCTCACCAATCCGGTATTGGGTCAGTGACCAGATCAGTAGCATCTTCCTCTGTCCATCTCACCAGTCCGGTATTATGTCTGTGACCAGATCAGTAGCATCTCCCTCTGTCCACCTCACCAGTCCGGTATTGTGTCAGTGACCAGATCAGTAGTATCTCCCTCTGTCCACCTCACCAGTCCGGTATTGTGTCAGTGACCAGATCAGTAGCATCTCCCTCTGTCCATCTCACCAGTCCGGTATTGGGTCAGTGACCAGATCAGTAGCATCTCCCTCTGTCCATCTCACCAGTCCGGTATTGTGTCAGTGACCAGATCAGTAGCATCTCCCTCTGTCCATCTCACCAGTCCTGTATTGTGTCAGTGACCAGATCAGTAGCATCTCCCTCTGTCCATCTCGCCAGTCCGGTATTGTGTCAGTGACCAGATCAGTACCATCTCCCTCTGTCTATCTCACCAATCCGGTATTGGGTCAGTGACCAGATCAGTAGCATCACCCTTTGTCCATCTCACCAGTCCGGTATTGTGTCAGTGACCAGATCAGTAGCATCTCCCTCTGTCCATCTCGCCAGTCCGGTATTGTGTCAGTGACCAGATCAGTAGCATCTCCCTCTGTCCACCTCACCAGTCCGGTATTGAAGCAGTGACCAGATCAGTAGCATCTCCCTCTGTCCACCTCACCAGTCCGGTATTGTGTCAGTGACCAGATCAGTAGCATCTCCCTCTGTCCACCTCACCAGTCCGGTATTGAAGCAGTGACCAGATCAGTAGCATCTCCCTCTGTCCACCTCACCAGTCCGGTATTGTGTCAGTGACCAGATCAGTAGCATCTCCCTCTGTCCACCTCACCACTCCGGTATTGTGTCAGTGACCAGATCAGTAGCATCTCCCTCTGTCCATCTCACCATTCCGGTATTGTGTCAGTGACCAGATCAGTAGCATCTCCCTCTGTCCACCTCACCAATCCGGTATTGGGTCAGTGACCAGATCAGTAGCATCTCCCTCTGTCCATCTCACCAGTCCGGTATTGTGTCAGTGACCAGATCAGTAGCATCTCCCTCTGTCCATCTCACCAGTCCTGTATTGTGTCAGTGACCAGATCAGTAGCATCTCCCTCTGTCCATCTCGCCAGTCCGGTATTGTGTCAGTGACCAGATCAGTACCATCTCCCTCTGTCTATCTCACCAATCCGGTATTGGGTCAGTGACCAGATCAGTAGCATCACCCTTTGTCCATCTCACCAGTCCGGTATTGTGTCAGTGACCAGATCAGTAGCATCTCCCTCTGTCCATCTCGCCAGTCCGGTATTGTGTCAGTGACCAGATCAGTAGCATCTCCCTCTGTCCACCTCACCAGTCCGGTATTGAAGCAGTGACCAGATCAGTAGCATCTCCCTCTGTCCACCTCACCAGTCCGGTATTGTGTCAGTGACCAGATCAGTAGCATCTCCCTCTGTCCACCTCACCAGTCCGGTATTGAAGCAGTGACCAGATCAGTAGCATCTCCCTCTGTCCACCTCACCAGTCCGGTATTGTGTCAGTGACCAGATCAGTAGCATCTCCCTCTGTCCACCTCACCAGTCCGGTATTGTGTCAGTGACCAGATCAGTAGCATCTCCCTCTGTCCACCTCACCAGTCCGGTATTGTGTCAGTGACCAGATCAGTAGCACCTCCCTCTGTCCACCTCACCAGTCCGGTATTGTGTCAGTGACCAGATCAGTAGCATCTCCCTCTGTCCACCTCACCACTCCGGTATTGTGTCAGTGACCAGATCAGTAGCATCTCCCTCTGTCCACCTCACCACTCCGGTATTGTGTCAGTGACCAGATCAGTAGCATCTCCCTCTGTCCATCTCACCATTCCGGTATTGTGTCAGTGACCAGATCAGTAGCATCTCCCTCTGTCCACCTCACCAATCCGGTATTGGGTCAGTGACCAGATCAGTAGCATCTCCCTCTGTCCACCTCACCAGTCCGGTATTGTGTCAGTGACCAGATCAGTAGCACCTCCCTCTGTCCACCTCACCAGTCCGGTATTGTGTCAGTGACCAGATCAGTAGCATCTCCCTCTGTCCACCTCACCACTCCGGTATTGTGTCAGTGACCAGATCAGTAGCATCTCCCTCTGTCCACCTCACCACTCCGGTATTGTGTCAGTGACCAGATCAGTAGCATCTCCCTCTGTCCATCTCACCATTCCGGTATTGTGTCAGTGACCAGATCAGTAGCATCTCCCTCTGTCCACCTCACCAATCCGGTATTGGGTCAGTGACCAGATCAGTAGCATCTCCCTCTGTCCACCTCACCACTCCGGTATTGTGTCAGTGACTAGATCAGTAGCATCTCCCTCTGTCCACCTCACCAGTCCTGTATTGTGTCAGTGACCAGATCAGTAGCATCTCCCTCTGTCCACCTCACCAGTCCGGTATTGTGTCAGTGACCAGATCAGTAGCATCTCCCTCTGTTCACCTCACCAGTCCGGTATTGTGTCAGTGACCAGATCAGTAGCATCTCCCTCTGTCCACCTCACCAATCCGGTATTGGGTCAGTGACCAGATCAGTAGCATCTCCCTCTGTCCACCTCGCCAGTCCGGTATTGTGTCAGTGACCAGATCAGTAGCATCTCCCTCTGTCCACCTCACCAGTCCGGTATTGTGTCAGTGACCAGATCAGTAGCATCTCCCTCTGTCCACCTCACCAGTCCGGTATTGTGTCAGTGACCAGATCAGCAGCATCTCCCTCTGTCCACCTCACCAGTCCGGTATTGTGTCAGTGACCAGATCAGTAGCATCTCCCTCTGTCCATCTCACCAGTCCGGTATTGTGGCAGTGACCAGATCAGTATCATCTCTCTCTGTCCACCTCGCCACTCCGGTATTGTGTCAGTGACCAGATCAGTAGCATCGCCCTCTGTCCACCTCACCAGTCCGGTATTGTGTCAGTGACCAGATCAGTAGCATCTCCCTCTGTCCACCTCACCAGTCCGGTATTGCCTCAGTGACCAGATCAGTAGCATCTCCCTCTGTCCATCTCACCAGTCCGGTATTGTGTCAATGACTAGATCAATAGCATCTCCCTCTGTCCATCTCACCAGTCCGGTATTGTGTCAGTGACTAGATCAGTAGCATCTCCCTCTGTCCACCTCGCCATTCCGGTATTGTGTCAGTGACCAGATCAGTAGCATCTCCCTCTGTCCATCTCACCAGTCCTGTATTGTGTCCGTGACCAGATCAGTATCATCTCCCTCTGTCCATCTCGCCAGTCAGGTATTGTGTCAGTGACCAGATCAGTAGCATCTCCCTCTGTCCACCTCGCCAGTCCGGTATTGTGTCAGTGACCAGATCAGTAGCATCTCCCTCTGTCCACCTCACCAATCCGGCATTGTGTCAGTGACCAGATCAGTAGCATCTCCCTCTGTCCACCTCTCCAGTCCGGTATTGTGTCAGTGACCAGATCTGTAACATCTCCCTCTTTCCATCTCACCAGTCCGGTATTGTGTCAGTGACCAGATCAGTAGCATCTCCCTCTGTCCACCTCACCAATCCGGCATTGTGTCAGTGACCAGATCAGTAGCATCTCCCTCTGTCCACCTCGTATTGTGTCAGTGACTAGATCAGTAGCATCTCCCTCTGTCCACCTCACCAGTCCGGTATTGTGTCAGTGACCAGATCAGTAGCATCTCCCTCTGTCCACCTCGCCAGTCCGGTATTGTGTCAGTGACTAGATCAGTAGCATCTCCCTCTGTCCACCTCACCAGTCCGGTATTGTGTCAGTGACTAGATCAGTAGCATCTCCCTCTGTCCACCTCACCAGTCCGGTATTGTGTCAGTGACCAGATCAGTAGCATCTCACTCTGTCCACCTCACCAGTCCGGTATTGAAGCAGTGACCAGATCAGTAGCATCTCCCTCTGTCCACCTCACCAGTCCGGTATTGTGTCAGTGACTAGATCAATAGCATCTCCCTCTGTCCATCTCACCAGTCCGGTATTGAAGCAGTGACCAGATCAGTAGCATCTCCCTCTGTCCACCTCACCAGTCCGGTATTGTGTCAGTGACTAGATCAATAGCATCTCCCTCTGTCCATCTCACCAGTCCGGTATTGAAGCAGTGACCAGATCAATAGCATCTCCCTCTGTCCACCTCACCAGTCCGGTATTGTGTCAGTGACCAGATCAGTAGCATCTCCATCTGTCCATCTCACCAGTCCGGTATTGAAGCAGTGACCAGATCAATAGCATCTCCCTCTGTCCATCTCACCAGTCCGGTATTGTGTCAGTGACTAGATCAGTAGCATCTCCCGCTGTCCACCTCACCAGTCCGGTATTGTGTCAGTGACCAGATCAGTAGCATCTCCCTCTGTCCATCTCACCAGTCCGGTATTGTGTCAGTGACTAGATCAATAGCATCTCCCTCTGTCCATCTCACCAGTCCGGTATTGTGTCAGTGACTAGATCAGTAGCATCTCCCTCTGTCCATCTCGCCAGTCCGGTATTGGGTCAGTGACCAGATCAGTAGCATCTCCCTCTGTCCACCTCGCCAGTCCGGTATTGTGTCAGTGACCAGATCAGTAGCATCTCCCTCTGTCCATCTCACCAGTCCGGTATTGTGTCAGTGACTAGATCAGTAGCATCTCCCTCTGTCCACCTCACCAGTCCGGTATTGGGTCAGTGACCAGATCAGTAGCATCTCCCTCTGTCCACCTCACCAGTCCGGTATTGGGTCAGTGACCAGATATGTAGCATCTCCCTCTGTCCATCTCACCAGTCCTGTATTGTGTCAGTGGCCAGATCAGTAGCATCTCCCTCTGTCCACCTCACCAGTCCGGTATTGTGTCAGTGACCAGATCAGTAGCATCTCCCTCTGTCCACCTCGCCAGTCCGGTATTGTGTCAGTGACCAGATCAGTAGCATCTCCCTCTGTCCACCTCACCAGTCCGGTATTGTGTCAGTGACCAGATCAGTGGCATCTCCCTCTGTCCACCTCACCAGTCCGGTATTGTGTCAGTGACCAGATCAGTAGCATCTCCCTCTGTCCATCTGGCCAGTCCGGTATTGTGTCAGTGGCCAGATCAGTAGCATCTCCCTCTGTCCACCTCACCAATCCGGCATTGTGTCAGTGACTAGATCAGTAGCATCTCCCTCTGTCCACCTCACCAGTCCGGTGTTGTGTCAGTGACCAGATCAGTAGCATCTCCCTCTGTCCACCTCACCAGTCCGGTATTGTGTCAGTGACTAGATCAGTAGCATCACCCTTTGTCCATCTCGCCAGTCCGGTATTGTGTCAGTGACTAGATCAATAGCATCTCCCTCTGTCCACCTCACCAGTCCGGTATTGTGTCAGTGACCAGATCAATAGCATCTCCCTCTGTCCACCTCACCAGTCCGGTATTGTGTCAGTGACCAGATCAGTAGCATCTCCATCTGTCCATCTCGCCAGTCCGGTATTGTGTCAGTGACCAGATCAGTAGTATCTCCCTCTGTCCACCTCACCAGTCCGGTATTGTGTCAGTGACCAGATCAGTAGCATCTCCCTCTGTCCATCTCACCAGTCCGGTATTGGGTCAGTGACCAGATCAGTAGCATCTCCCTCTGTCCATCTCACCAGTCCGGTATTGTGTCAGTGACCAGATCAGTAGCATCTCCCTCTGTCCATCTCACCAGTCCTGTATTGTGTCAGTGACCAGATCAGTAGCATCTCCCTCTGTCCATCTCGCCAGTCCGGTATTGTGTCAGTGACCAGATCAGTACCATCTCCCTCTGTCTATCTCACCAATCCGGTATTGGGTCAGTGACCAGATCAGTAGCATCACCCTTTGTCCATTTCACCAGTCCGGTATTGTGTCAGTGACCAGATCAGTAGCATCTCCCTCTGTCCATCTCGCCAGTCCGGTATTGTGTCAGTGACCAGATCAGTAGCATCTCCCTCTGTCCACCTCACCAGTCCGGTATTGAAGCAGTGACCAGATCAGTAGCATCTCCCTCTGTCCACCTCACCAGTCCGGTATTGTGTCAGTGACCAGATCAGTAGCATCTCCCTCTGTCCACCTCACCAGTCCGGTATTGTGTCAGTGACCAGATCAGTAGCATCTCCCTCTGTCCACCTCACCAGTCCGGTATTGAAGCAGTGACCAGATCAGTAGCATCTCCCTCTGTCCACCTCACCAGTCCGGTATTGTGTCAGTGACCAGATCAGTAGCATCTCCCTCTGTCCACCTCACCACTCCGGTATTGTGTCAGTGACCAGATCAGTAGCATCTCCCTCTGTCCATCTCACCATTCCGGTATTGTGTCAGTGACCAGATCAGTAGCATCTCCCTCTGTCCACCTCACCAATCCGGTATTGGGTCAGTGACCAGATCAGTAGCATCTCCCTCTGTCCATCTCACCAGTCCGGTATTGTGTCAGTGACCAGATCAGTAGCATCTCCCTCTGTCCACCTCACCAATCCGGTATTGGGTCAGTGACCAGATCAGTAGCATCTCCCTCTGTCCACCTCGCCAGTCCGGTATTGTGTCAGTGACCAGATCAGTAGCATCTCCCTCTGTCCACCTCACCAGTCCGGTATTGTGTCAGTGACCAGATCAGCAGCATCTCCCTCTGTCCACCTCACCAGTCCGGTATTGTGTCAGTGACCAGATCAGTAGCATCTCCCTCTGTCCATCTCACCAGTCCGGTATTGTGTCAGTGACCAGATCAGTATCATCTCTCTCTGTCCACCTCGCCACTCCGGTATTGTGTCAGTGACCAGATCAGTAGCATCGCCCTCTGTCCACCTCACCAGTCCGGTATTGTGTCAGTGACCAGATCAGTAGCATCTCCCTCTGTCCACCTCACCAGTCCGGTATTGCCTCAGTGACCAGATCAGTAGCATCTCCCTCTGTCCATCTCACCAGTCCGGTATTGTGTCAATGACTAGATCAATAGCATCTCCCTCTGTCCATCTCACCAGTCCGGTATTGTGTCAGTGACTAGATCAGTAGCATCTCCCTCTGTCCACCTCGCCATTCCGGTATTGTGTCAGTGACCAGATCAGTAGCATCTCCCTCTGTCCATCTCACCAGTCCTGTATTGTGTCCGTGACCAGATCAGTATCATCTCCCTCTGTCCATCTCGCCAGTCAGGTATTGTGTCAGTGACCAGATCAGTAGCATCTCCCTCTGTCCACCTCGCCAGTCCGGTATTGTGTCAGTGACCAGATCAGTAGCATCTCCCTCTGTCCACCTCACCAATCCGGCATTGTGTCAGTGACCAGATCAGTAGCATCTCCCTCTGTCCACCTCTCCAGTCCGGTATTGTGTCAGTGACCAGATCTGTAACATCTCCCTCTTTCCATCTCACCAGTCCGGTATTGTGTCAGTGACCAGATCAGTAGCATCTCCCTCTGTCCACCTCACCAATCCGGCATTGTGTCAGTGACCAGATCAGTAGCATCTCCCTCTGTCCACCTCGTATTGTGTCAGTGACTAGATCAGTAGCATCTCCCTCTGTCCACCTCACCAGTCCGGTATTGTGTCAGTGACCAGATCAGTAGCATCTCCCTCTGTCCACCTCGCCAGTCCGGTATTGTGTCAGTGACTAGATCAGTAGCATCTCCCTCTGTCCACCTCGCCAGTCCGGTATTGTGTCAGTGACTAGATCAGTAGCATCTCCCTCTGTCCATCTCACCAGTCCGGTATTGTGTCAGTGACCAGATCAGTAGCATCTCCCTCTGTCCACCTCACCAGTCCTGTATTGTGTCAGTGACCAGATCAGTAGCATCTCCCTCTGTCCATCTCACCAGTCCGGTATTGAAGCAGTGACCAGATCAGTAGCATCTCCCTCTGTCCACCTCACCAGTCCTGTATTGTGTCAGTGACCAGATCAGTAGCATCTCCCTCTGTCCACCTCACCAGTCCGGTATTGAAGCAGTGACCAGATCAGTAGCATCTCCCTCTGTCCACCTCACCAGTCCGGTATTGTGTCAGTGACTAGATCAGTAGCATCTCCCTCTGTCCACCTCACCAGTCCGGTATTGTGTCAGTGACTAGATCAGTAGCATCTCCCTCTGTCCACCTCACCAGTCCGGTATTGAAGCAGTGACCAGATCAGTAGCATCTCCCTCTGTCCACCTCACCAGTCCGGTATTGTGTCAGTGACTAGATCAATAGCATCTCCCTCTGTCCATCTCACCAGTCCGGTATTGAAGCAGTGACCAGATCAATAGCATCTCCCTCTGTCCACCTCACCAGTCCGGTATTGTGTCAGTGACCAGATCAGTAGCATCTCCATCTGTCCATCTCACCAGTCCGGTATTGAAGCAGTGACCAGATCAATAGCATCTCCCTCTGTCCATCTCACCAGTCCGGTATTGTGTCAGTGACTAGATCAGTAGCATCTCCCGCTGTCCACCTCACCAGTCCGGTATTGTGTCAGTGACTAGATCAGTAGCATCTCCCTCTGTCCATCTCGCCAGTCCGGTATTGGGTCAGTGACCAGATCAGTAGCATCTCCCTCTGTCCACCTCGCCAGTCCGGTATTGTGTCAGTGACCAGATCAGTAGCATCTCCCTCTGTCCATCTCACCAGTCCGGTATTGTGTCAGTGACTAGATCAGTAGCATCTCCCTCTGTCCACCTCACCAGTCCGGTATTGGGTCAGTGACCAGATCAGTAGCATCTCCCTCTGTCCACCTCACCAGTCCGGTATTGGGTCAGTGACCAGATATGTAGCATCTCCCTCTGTCCATCTCACCAGTCCTGTATTGTGTCAGTGGCCAGATCAGTAGCATCTCCCTCTGTCCACCTCACCAGTCCGGTATTGTGTCAGTGACCAGATCAGTAGCATCTCCCTTTGTCCATCTCACCAGTCCGGTATTGTGTCAGTGACCAGATCAGTAACATCTCCCTCTGTCCACCTCACCAGTCCGGTATTGTGTCAGTGACCAGATCAATAGCATCTCCCTCTGTCCATCTCACCAGTCCGGTATTGTGTCAGTGACTAGATCAGTAGCATCTCCCTCTGTCCACCTCACCAGTCCGGTATTGTGTCAGTGACCAGATCAGTAGCATCTCACTCTGTCCACCTCACCAGTCCGGTATTGTGTCAGTGACCAGATCAGTAACATCTCCCTCTGTCCACCTCACCAGTCCGGTATTGGGTCAGTGACCAGATCAGTAGCATCTCCCTCTGTCCACCTCACCAGTCCGGTATTGTGTCAGTGACCAGATCAGTAGCATCTCCCTCTGTCCACCTCACCAGTCCGGTATTGTGTCAGTGACCAGATCAGTAACATCTCCCTCTGTCCACCTCACCAGTCCGGTATTGGGTCAGTGACCAGATCAGTAGCATCTCCCTCTGTCCACCTCACCAGTCCGGTATTGTGTCAGTGACCAGATCAGTAGCATCTCCCTCTGTCCACCTCACCACTCCGGTATTGTGTCAGTGACCAGATCAGTAGCATCTCCCTCTGTCCACCTCACCACTCCGGTATTGTGTCAGTGACCAGATCAGTAGCATCTCCCTCTGTCCATCTCACCAGTCCGGTATTGTATCAGTGACCAGATCAGTAGCATCTCCCTCTGTCCACCTTGCCAGTCCGGTATTGTGTCAGTGACCAGATCAGTAGCATCTCCCTCTGTCCATCTCACCAGTCCGGTATTGTGTCAGTGACCAGATCAGTAGCATCTCCCTCTGTCCACCTCACCAGTCCGGTATTGTGTCAGTGACCAGATCAGTAGCATCTCCCCCTGTCCACCTCACCAGTCCGGTATTGTGTCAGTGACCAGATCAGTAGCATCTCCCTCTGTCCACCTCGCCAGTCCGGTATTGTGTCAGTGACCAGATCAGTAGCATCTCCCTCTGTCCATCTCACCAGTCCGGTATTGTGTCAGTGACCAGATCAGCAGCATCTCCCTCTGTCCACCTCACCAGTCCGGTATTGTGTCAGTGACTAGATCAGTAGCATCTCCCTCTGTCCACCTCACCAGTCCGGTATTGTGTCAGTGACTAGATCAGTAACATCTCCCTCTGTCCATCTCACCAGTCCGGTATTGTGTCAGTGACTAGATCAGTAGCATCTCCCTCTGTCCACCTCGCCAGTCCGGTATTGGGTCAGTGACCAGATCAGTAGCATCTCCCTCTGTCCACCTCGCCAGTCCGGTATTGTGTCAGTGACCAGATCAGTAGCATCTCCCTCTGTCCACCTCACCAGTCCGGTATTGTGTCAGTGACCAGATCAGTAGCATCTCCCTCTGTCCACCTCACCAGTCCGGTATTGTGTCAGTGACCAGATCAGTAGCATCTCCCTCTGTCCACCTCACCAGTCCGGTATTGTGTCAGTGACCAGATCAGTAGCATCTCCCTCTGTCCACCTCACCATTCCGGTATTGTGTCAGTGACCAGATCAGTAGCACCTCCCTCTGTCCACCTCGCCATTCCGGTATTGTGTCAGTGACCAGATCAGTAGCATCTCCCTCTGTCCACCTCACCAGTCCGGTATTGTGTCAGTGACCAGATCAGTAGCATCTCCCTCTGTCCACCTCACCAGTCCGGTATTGTGTCAGTGACCAGATCAGTAGCATCTCCCTCTGTCCACCTCACCATTCCGGTATTGTGTCAGTGACCAGATCAGTAGCACCTCCCTCTGTCCACCTCGCCATTCCGGTATTGTGTCAGTGACCAGATCAGTAGCATCTCCCTCTGTCCATCTCACCAGTCCGGTATTGTGTCAGTGACCAGATCAGTATCATCTCCCTCTGTCCATCTGGCCAGTCCGGTATTGTGTCAGTGGCCAGATCAGTAGCATCTCCCTCTGTCCACCTCACCAATCCGGCATTGTGTCAGTGACCAGATCAGTAGCATCTCCCTCTGTCCACCTCTCCAGTCCGGTATTGTGTCAGTGACCAGATCTGTAACATCTCCCTCTTTCCATCTCACCAGTCCGGTATTGTGTCAGTGACCAGATCAGTAGCATCTCCCTCTGTCCACCTCACCAGTCCGGTATTGTGTCAGTGACTAGATCAGTAGCATCTCCCTCTGTCCACCTCACCAGTCCGGTATTGTGTCAGTGACCAGATCAGTAGCATCTCCCTCTGTCCACCTTGCCAGTCCGGTATTGTGTCAGTGACTAGATCAGTAGCATCTCCCTCTGTCCACCTCACCAGTCCGGTATTGTGTCAGTGACTAGATCAATAGCATCTCCCTCTGTCCACCTCACCAGTCCGGTATTGTGTCAGTGACCAGATCAGTAGCATCTCCCTCTGTCCACCTTGCCAGTCCGGTATTGTGTCAGTGACTAGATCAGTAGCATCTCCCTCTGTCCACCTCACCAGTCCGGTATTGTGTCAGTGACTAGATCAGTAGCATCTCCCTCTGTCCACCTCACCAGTCCGGTATTGTGTCAGTGACCAGATCAGTAGCATCTCCCTCTGTCCACCTCACCAGTCCGGTATTGTGTCAGTGACCAGATCAGTAGCATCTCCCTCTGTACATCTCACCAGTCCGGTATTGTGTCAGTGACCAGATCAGTAGCATCTCCCTCTGTCCACCTCACCAGTCCGGTATTGTGTCAGTGACCAGATCAGTAGCATCTCCCTCTGTCCACCTCGCCAGTCCGGTATTGTGTCAGTGACCAGATCAGTAACATCTCCCTCTGTCCATCTCACCACTCCGGTATTGTGTCAGTGACCAGATCAGTAGCATCTCCCTCTGTCCATCTCACCAGTCCGGTATTGTGTCAGTGACCAGATCAGTAGCATCTCCCTCTGTCCACCTCGCCAGTCCGGTATTGCATCAGTGACCAGATCAGTAGCATCTTCCTCTGTCCATCTCACCAGTCCGGTATTACGTCAGTGACCAGATCAGTAGTATCTCCCTCTGTCCACCTCACCAGTCCGGTATTGTGTCAGTGACCAGATCAGTAGCATCTCCCTCTGTCCATCTCGCCAGTCCGGTATTGGGTCAGTGACCAGATCAGTAACATCTCCCTCTGTCCATCTCACCAGTCCGGTATTGTGTCAGTGACCAGATCAGTAACATCTCCCTCTGTCCATCTCACCAGTCCGGTATTGTGTCAGTGACCAGATCAGTAACATCTCCCTCTGTCCATCTCACCAGTCCGGTATTGTGTCAGTGACCAGATCAGTAGCATCTCCCTCTGTCCATCTCGCCAGTCCGGTATTGTGTCAGTGACCATATCAGTAACATCTCCCTCTGTCCATCTCACCAGTCCGGTATTGTGTCAGTGACCAGATCAGTAACATCTCCCTCTGTCCATCTCACCAGTCCGGTATTGTGTCAGTGACCAGATCAGTAGCATCTCCCTCTGTCCACCTCACCAGTCCGGTATTGTGTCAGTGACCAGATCAGTAGCATCTCCCTCTGTCCACCTCACCAGTCCGGTACTGTGTCAGTGACCAGATCAGTAGCATCTCCCTCTGTTCACCTCACCAGTCCGGTATTGGGTCAGTGACCAGATCAGTAGCATCTCCCTCTGTTCACCTCACCAGTCCGGTATTGGGTCAGTGACCAGATCAGTAGCATCTCCCTCTGTCCATCTCACCAGTCCGGTATTGTGTCAGTGACCAGATCAGTAGCATCTCCCTCTGTCCACCTCACCAGTCCGGTATTGTGTCAGTGACCAGATCAGTAGCATCTCCCTCTGTCCATCTCACCAGTCCGGTATTGTGTCAGTGACCAGATCAGTAGCATCTCCCTCTGTCCATCTCACCACTCCGGTATTGTGTCAGTGACCAGATCAGTAGCATCTCCCTCTGTCCATCTCACCAGTCCGGTATTGTGTCAGTGACCAGATCAGTAGCATCTCCCTCTGTCCACCTCACCAGTCCGGTATTGTGTCAGTGACTAGATCAGTAGCATCTCCCTCTGTCCACCTTACCAGTCCGGTATTGTGTCAGTGACCAGATCAGTAACATCTCCCTCTGTCCACCTCACCAGTCCGGTATTGCATCAGTGACCAGATCAGTGGCATCTCCCTACGTCGCCTCGCGCCACATTAATCGCTTCGATAGCATTGCAAAAAAAATCACTACAGTATACATCTATTTGCAGTTACCCTGAATACAAAGTTACTAACTATTTCTTCCCCCGCTCATTGTTTACTGGTCATAGATATATGTAACTGTTAGAATTGTCAGAGAGCAATGGTTATGGGGAAATACCGGATTCAGTGAACGATCATTTTCTATCGTTTCTGATTTTGAAACTAAAAATTAATATTTCATATTTTACAAAGTTCGGCATTTGCCCTCTTAGACCACCGAGACTGCAAGCTTTTTATTGGCAATGTCCGTTACAAATTTCTTCCATTATTTAGTAAGGAGTCAGCTAGTTCATCAAACGATATTGCTCGTGGCTCTCATGTTTAATCAACACAGATACCTCATTAATACACGTCACTATAAACCAGTTCGCTATGAAAACATCAAAGACCTTGCTTTGTAGCCAATTCCTGTCCATCAACTTTGATAATTAGTATCTTTTGACGACATACCTTTTAGTTTACTTGTCGTCGTCGGTTTTGGTGCACATGATCAAACTATTTTCTAAATTAAATGATTTTATATTTCTTGAGATTTGTACGATTGATGAATGATTTCGATTGACTTCGTACATCCAAGTATAATTTAGTCTTAAGACTGACTGAATCCTCGGTCAGATTTTGCCTTTTAATACAGTTCGACTAGAACCCGCTACCCATAGATGAAAAGCTTGAATCGGTGTCAATCGCTCTATCAATTAATTTAACCTTAGGCCCTGATATGATCCACCTATCAAAAAGCCTATCCACCTTCCAGAAAACTCAGAGCTATGGGATTGTCGGATTTAGCTGTAACACTTGTTGTTTTCGTTGAACACATCGAGGACTGAATGACCCTAAACATTTGTTACCAATTGGATTTTTTCTCACTGTAATTAGGAGTTTCGACTTTCTGATATTTCCTTCAGCGGATATGAGTAAGATACACGTGTTGGATTAAGTTGTATAATATATTACTTTCATTTACATATGTTGTACTCAGTAGACATACAGCAAAGAGAAGGTGTACGTTGATTTGCACTTGCTTCATTAGA
The DNA here is from genome assembly GCA_963971465.1 of Lepidochitona cinerea. Taxonomy (NCBI): domain Eukaryota; kingdom Metazoa; phylum Mollusca; class Polyplacophora; order Chitonida; family Tonicellidae; genus Lepidochitona; species Lepidochitona cinerea. The sequence continues at coordinate 4,720,308 of OZ020565.1, forward strand.
TTACAATGCATGTTCCCAATATACCAAGAAGTTGTAAATCCATACGCAAGAGTGTTCTTTCCTTCATTAATATGGGCCTCCGTGGCTCAGTAGGTAGAGCGTTGGACGCTCAATCCGAACAGCCTTCCACCAATGGGTCGCGGGTTCGAATCCCACTCAGTCGAAGAAAAAAAATTGGAAAATTTTCTGACTGGGTTTTCACTTGAACGACCTATATAGGATTGTTGCCAGTTACCACCGGAAGGTCTTGGGTTTCCTCCCGGCATAGAGCCCGGTTTCCTCCCACAATAAAACTGGCAACGCCGCCATATAAGTGAAATAATCTTGAGCGCGGCAAATAACAACCAACAACAAAACAATCCTTCATTAATACAATGCATACACGGTAGACAGAAACATTCATTAATTTTATTATCCTCGGACCCCGGGGTTAAAATCTCAACTATGCTCACTCACTGTAAGATAAAGTTTTAATCGTTGGTTCCAACGATATTTTGTTAGACAGTTGGTGTTTTTTAGAAAGTGAGTATAACAGTATTTTCGTTATTTTGGGATTACACTTTCTTGAAAATATGGCAGAAATTCCTCTACCGATTTTTGAGTGACGCCCGAAACGGGAATCGAACCCGGGTCCCAGAGTATGGCACCTATCGCCAGCACTAAATGTCGGCTGCTTTATCCATTCAGCCAACAAGTGTAATAAAAGTAATCCCAAAATAACGAGAATACTATTTTGTTAGACAGTATACACATCATGACTGATTGTTTTCGCTTTTTTTTCTACAAAGAGTTACGGTTATAAACTGGTTTATCGTTTTCAACATTTTATCCTTAAATCTGAATTCCTGACATAAGTAATATGATAAAATCTAATTTAATCATCTGATTGATTGGCCTTGGAGAAAAAAATGGAAAAAGCAAACAAAACATTTTAGGTGAAAATTGTCTTTCCTTGCCATCGGGGAAATTGCTGACACCGAAAATAACGGGCAGGGATGAGAATCAAACTCTCGACTTATTATATTTTGCAGTGGTATGAAGTCGTGAGTTCGATCTCACCCTGACCCACAAAGGGGGGGGGGGGGGGTCATCAGCGTTGGTTTTTTTTACTACTTCAGTAATTGCCATCTAAATGATTAGGCTGCCATACATGTAGCTCGAGATGCGTAAGCACTGTCAATGTATTCCAAAGTATTCCAGAAAAATCTACTGACTTAAAGGCAAAAACTCCTGTCAGTCGTCAGCCTGATGAAATATCATAGGTTTATGATGGGGTGTAAAAGTCTAAATGATATACCTCTTTTTAATACAATTAGAAACTTGTCTCCGTGATTATTTTAGACAAGAATATATTCCCTGTGCCCGTGTGTTTGGGTGTTCATAAATATATACTCAAACTGAGATTTCAAGGTAGTAGAAAACGGGCTGATTTTATCTTTGGCAACCCTTAACATGTTTTTGTTGCGAGCACAGCCAGGGGTAAAGTTCTGGGAGTATGTTTGTAGTGAAACTAAGGGCGTTCACTTCCGTTCTAGCCACCTTCCCTTTGTAATTTGTCAAGAATTAATGATTTGTTTACTGAAATGTTCCATTATTTAGAAGAAACTCCCAAGATTAATGCTTTCAAACCTATGTACGACTTTGCCAACTGTTATGTCTATGATATATTTATGATCACTAAAACACACGGGCACAGGGAAAATCTTCTTGTCTAAAATAACCATGGAGACAAGTTTCTAATTGTGTTAAAAAGAGGTATATCATTTAGACCTTTATACCCCATAAATTGTTGTAACAAACCAAACCTATGATATTTCATTAGGTTGACGACTGACAGGAGCTTAGCCTTGGTCAGTAGAATTTTCTGGGATCCTTTTGTAACACATTGACATCTTAACTATGGCAAGAACATCGTTGGACTGAGATTGAACCCCATAAATCTGTCCATCATATTGCAATACATATGATTGTCTTCCCTTTCTGATCCTCTCCTCGTTCTATTCGACACAGATTCGTTTGCTAAATTAACAATTTACCACTCAAATGTTTAACTAATAGAACAGGAAACAAGTTGAAGAATCGCGTTACTCATATGTAAAGTCGATATTTCAGTTTATTTTCTAAGTTTATTTTCTAAGTTTGAGAGAGTTAAGCTGAAATCTCTGATGTTTACTAAACTAGTTTCGTTCTCTCCAAATTAAAGCTCAGTTTAGGTATTGGCTGGTCCACGGACAGAAACAAGACCAAGAGCCTGTTTCATAAAACGGCGTACGGTGTATTTTTGACGTAACTTTCATAGACCGTATCTCTACAGCATGGGTTGTCATGATAGTTACGTAAAATATTATGCTAGGCCGCTTTGTGAAACAGGCTCCAAGTCTTTAAGTCCACTTAGTTTTGTTTCTAAAATTGGTGTCCGACAGGGTGCAGTTTGGCTCATCCTCTAATTTATCGCTGTACAATCTTGGCGTTTAGCACATGTTTTCACGCCAGGATAACTATCACCTAATAGTCCAGAAGCGCTCGGCTCTCACCATGGGGTATGCTTGGTGAGTGGGAGTTGGGATTTATGTCTTCCAAACTTTCCTCACCGCTAATTGAAACCAAGTTTTGGTCCATCCGTCCCTATTTTTCTGATACCGTTTTAGTCCAAAAATGGATTCAGTTTGTTTTAATTTTGTCAAAAAGGAGAGCCAAGAAGGATATTTCTGTGCTTAAAATTAATCAACTATCAACTAAGGCCCTAAGATAATCTGTGAGCTCAAACCCAGGAGCTGTGACTCTGGGTATTTGTTATTCGATACCGTAAGGTTTTCGGTCAGGATGAGGGGGGTCGAGCGTTTTGGCAACTTCAAATAACATTTTTGAATGCATCTATATCAGAATAATACAGCCAGCTTTCTCGAAAATGCCACACGAGTAACACAAAGTTAATATACAGTTGTTACCTTTCTAATTGATCGATTGATTGATGTTTTACGCCGCACTCAAGATTATTTCCCTTATATGGCGGCGTTGCCAGGTTTATTTGGGGGAAAAAAGCTCACTGCCCGGAGGAAACTTATGACCTTCGGCGATTAGCTAGCAACTCTTCCACATACGCCAACCGAGTGAAAAATCGACTCAGATTTTGTTCAGTTTTTTTTAGTCTGAGTGTGATTCTAACCCGCGCCGCATCGATGGAAGGTCTGTGTGGGACTGAGGGACGATCACTCTAACCCACTGAACCACCGTGCCCCCCTTTCTAATAGAGCCAATAGGCCGATTATGTGATGACGGCATCTGCTTTTAGATAAATGCTAGAATATTTTGGGTATTAGGATGGGTTTTGCATGGCGGACGGAAAATATTCAGTATGGAAAAGTATGTTCACAGTCATGCGGGTTTGTAACAAATTGCTGCTTCTAATCTTCCAATGGCATTTAATAGTTGAATAGTTTTAATATGGCAAAGGATTAATTATGGAAGACATTGGCTTTGATAACAATGTAAGAATCACATTGAAACGTCGTCACTCAATAAGCCAAGAAGTTGTTATCCGCAAGCCATTGCCAACCAATAAACCGAGAAGTTGTTATTCAAAAGTAATTGCCACCCAATAAACCAAGAAGTTGTTATCTACAAGTAATTGTCACCCAATAAACCAAGAAGTTGTTATCCACAAGTAATTGTCACCCAATAAACCAAGAAGTTGTTATCCACAAGCAATTGTCACACAACAAACCAAGAAGTTGTTATCCACAAGTAATTGTCACCCAATAAACCAAGAAGTTGTTATCCACAAGTAATTGTCACCCAATAAACCAAGAAGTTGTTATCCACAAGTAATTGTCACCCAATAAACCAAGAAGTTGTTATCCACAAGTAATTGTCACCCAATAAACCAAGAAGTTGTTATCCACAAGTAATTGTCACCCAAAAAACCAAGAAGTTGTTGTCCACAAGTAATTGTCACCCAATAAACCAAGAAGTTGTTATCCACAAGCAATTGTCACACAATAAACCAAGAAGTTGTTATCCACAAGTAATTGCCAACCAAGAAACCAAGGAGTTGGTATCCCCACCATAGTATTGCTTCTATTAAAGCTTAAGGCTACGCTAACGCCGATAAGCATCATTTTTATAACGTGTAAAACTTATGATGCATTGGTGGTCAACACCTTATTTTTTGTAAGTGACCAAAACTATTACAAGTCGAATAACTTAAGCCATATAATTATGGCAAATCACACTATTCAACTTGTTGAACAGGGCGTTTATAAAGAACGGGAGTATCGTGTGATTTCCACAAATTTCCTGTCACCGGCGCTGTCATTGCCCCTGGGCAAGCCTTTATCGTTCGAATGTGACGTTCAGTTCTGACGTTATAGAACAAAATACGCCAATGGAAGTGACAACGTCATCAAAAAACGTCATCTGTCACCGGATCTCGTGAAATCTCTCGGGAACTCCCTATTATCAGCAATGGAATTAGTCATCCGTTGTGGAATAGTTAAGAAATCAGAAACTGTGTGGCAGAATGGAGGCGACAGGAAATGTCACTGATAAGAACATCAAGTTTTGTTACAACACAATTTAAATCAGATGTTGTCGGGTACTTCCTTCTTTGGTTTCCTTTTTGGAAGTCTCCTGGTCGACATTTTACACATCTATGATCACCACCCACAGTTCGTTGAAAGAGTGTTTCCTGTAGACTGTCTTACCAAAACCCATAAGTTATAATACGGACAAGCGTACGTTGCGTCGCCAAAGTCTTAAGGTTGAATTTGTTTGTGTTTGTTTATTTATTCACCATAATGTATTTAACAACATAGAGTAAACAAGTTTAATAGTTTGGCGGGATTATTAAGGCCCCATGAGGCTTAATCTATCCCAAATAAAAGTAAGGTGGTGAGCTTTTAGCAAATTATTTTAAAGAGATTGATGAAACATGCACAACAAATAATAAGATGAAAGATAACTTGTTTGAGAGGCATATAGAAGTTGAAAGTATAACATTAAACAAACTCTTTTTGGATTTACAACTTTTGTTATATTTTGGCGCCAGAATATAACAGAAGTCGTACATCCAGAAAGAGTTTGTTTAATGTTAAGTTGAAAGATGGCTACATAAAAGAAACTTAATTGTTCTGCAAATCTATGAAGTAAGTTTTTAATTTTGCTTAAAATTAAGAAATTCGTTGAATTGAATACGTTGTCATTGTATAATATCTTTGAATAAGACTATGAGTCCATTGATAAATATTTTCTAAAACATTAAAATCGCCCACGGTTAAAACATACTAAATCCTCCATTATTCACGTTGTGGTGAATATAAACGAAGTTCCATCTTTTTCTTAGCCGGTACTAATTAAACGAACCATTGCAAAACTAATGGAAACGAGGTGCCATCGTTTTCTTGGTCGGTATTACTTAAACGAACAATCGCAAAACTAAGGATTGACAGTTTCATATTATGAGTTTGAGAAAAGATTTTTGAGTTGTAGAGTATGTGCTAAGAAACGTATACAAAAAGTTAGAATGAAAAAGCAGCATTAGCTTGATGCTAACCTTACGGCATCATTAAGTATTTACTACAGTGTAAACAGTTGGAATGAAGCCAGGATTGAATGGAGAGAGTGTTAACCGTCCTGTTATCTGGTCTCTTTCAACTAAACATCTGCCAGCTCTCTTTAAACACTCATATCAAGATGGGGGCGAATATCTTATTTTAGAACCTCTACGGTCTATTTTTATACATGTTAAAATAAGAGACCGAAGGTTTCCGCAAATGTATACAATTCTTACCTTATAGTTTACAATGCTTTCAGTAAATCTCATGTTATAAAGGTAATAAATAGTTTGTTTTATTCTACCAAACTTTGTTGGAACTTACATTGTCATTCACATCAAAGACTGTTTCAATTTACTCAGGCCGCAGACTCTATGGATTAAATGGCAACATTTAGTATTCAACCTTATTTATTGTCTTGGCCATTACAATTTATGAAAAATTTAGCAGCACCTTCCATTTTAATCCTAATGTTTTTATCAAAGAAGAATTTACTATTAGTTCAACTTTATCGAACCAATTGGAATAAGTCTTTACACCTGCAAAGAAACTAGAAGTCTAAGTTTATCTTCTGTCTCCTGCTATTCGGTCTTCAACGGTATAGCTATGCAAGGAAAGGCTTGTTTCAGATTGTTTGGGGGTATAACTCTTTCTAATCTAAAATAAATCTAAAGAAAAAAATTAGACGCAAGTCAACACACTGAACGATGTGTGGGAGTATATTCATATATAAATTAATCATTCCGCAATAAAACGAAACCATGGTTTCTTGAAAAAATATTAGACGCAAGTCAAAACACTGAACGATGTGTGGGAGTATATTCATATAAAAATTAATCATCCCGGAGTAAAACGAAACCATGGTTTCTTGAATCACGCAGCCAGGTTAACCATACATTGGCGCTGGTCTGTAGTAACTTCGCCAGCTGTTCGACTCGTAAACGCAAACCAGATGTGTTTGATTTAGAACCTTGATAACTTTAAGGGAGTCATCTGTTGAGTGTTTATAAACTAGCCCGATTTTATGTCTTTGATGAAGAACGTTGACGTCTTTGAAATTATATCCGTCACTGATGGATGCGTTGATTGTCGACGTTTGTGTAAGAAACGTTTAGCTTACTTGTTTATTTCTTTATATTAAGAATCTTCCAGACCTTCCCATTTGATTAGCAGTTATTGTTCGTAAACATAGATAAACATAACGGACTTACTATGTAGGCTACGTCATGGTTGGTTGTTTTAGCTTACTGAAGCGTCCATTCGTATAATGTATATATCATGGTCGGTCGGTTGTTTTAGCTTATTGAAGCGTCCATTCGTATAATATATATATATCATGGCCGGTCGGTTGTCTTAGCTTATTGAAGCGTCCATTCGTATAATATATATATCATGGTCGGTTGGTTGTTTTAGCTTATTGAAGCGTCCATTCGTATAATATATATATATATCATGATCGGTTGGTTGTTTTAGCTTATTGAAGCGTCCATTCCTATAATATATATATATCATGATCGGTTGGTTGTTTTAGCTTATTGAAGCGTCCATTCGTATAATATATATATCATGGTCGGTTGGTTGTTTTAGCTTATTGAAGCGTCCATTCGTATAATATATATCATGGTCGGTTGGTTGTTTTAGCTTATTGAAACGTCTATTCGTGTAATATAAACATCATGGGCGGTTGGTTGTTTAGCTTATTGAAGCGTCCATTCGTATATTATATATATCATGGTCGGCTGTTTGTTTTAGCTTATTGAAGCGTCCATTCGTATAATATATATCATGGTCGGTTGGTTGTTTTACATGTAGCTTATTGATGCGCCCATTCGTATAATATATATATCATGGTCGGTCGGTTGTTTTAGCTTATTGAAGCGTCCATTCGTATAATAAATATACCATGGTCGGTTGGCTGTTTTAGCTTATTGAAGCGTCCATTCTTATAATAAATATACCATGGTCGGTCGGTTGTTTTAGCTTTTTGAAGCGTCCATTCGTATAATAAATATATTATGGTCGGTTGGTTGTTTTAGCTTATTGAAGCGTCCATTCGCATAATATATATATCATGGTCGGTTGGTTGTTTTAGCTTATTGAAGCGTCCATTCGTATAATATAAATTATCATGTTGGTTGGTAGTTTAGCTTATTGAAGCATCCATTCGTATAATATATATATCATGGTCGGTTGGTTGTTTTAGCTTATTGAAGCAGCCATTCGTATAATAAATAGATCATGGTCGGTTGGTTGTTTTAGCTTATCCAAGCGTCCATTCGTATGATATATATTTCATCTTCGGTTGGTTGTTTTAGCTTATTGAAGCGTCCATTCGTATAATATAAATTATCATGTTGGTTGGTAGTTTAGCTTATTGAAGCGTCCGTTCGTATGATATATTTCATGGTCAGTTGGTTGTTTAGCTTATGAAGCGTTCGTTCGTATAATGTATATACCGGTATCATGGTCGGTTGTTTTAGCTTTTTGAAGCGTCAATTCGTATAATATATATATCATGTTCGGTTGGTTGTTTTAGCTTATTGAAGCGTCCATTCGTGTAATAAATATATATATTATATCATGGTCGGTTGCTTGTTTTAGCTTATTAAAGCGTCCATTCGTATAATATATATATCATCGTCGGTTGGTTGGTTGTTTAGATTATTGAAGCATCCGTTTGTATAATAAATATTCCATGGCCGATTGGTTGTTTAGATTATTGAAGCGTCCGTTCGTATAATATATATATATCATTTTTTAGTTTTAGTTTATTACAACAAAATATAATTGGGTATAAAGGTCCAATCGACATACCCCCTTTTTAACACAACACAGAAATGCTTGAAACTCTCTTTAACCGTGGGTTCCATACTAATGAGAAATGATTAAGGCATAGCCACGAATTTATTTGTTTGTGAACAACACGGGCTTTCAACACCTATACCGGTGACAATGTTAGCAATGTTACATTTGATAAAGACACCGGTATACACTGCAGGTGCCGAAAGCTTGTGTTGTTCACAAACAACTAAATTAGTGGCGATGCCTTAAAGTGGCAATCAGTAATTATGAAAAAAGTGTGAATTTTGGCAGCTCATGCCCCTTTAATAAGTAGAAACTTTTCTCCATGGTTATTTTAATCAAGAATATTTTCTCTGTGCCCGTGTGTTTTTGGTATAAAGGTCTAGGTGATATACAGTTTTTTACCACAATTAGAAACTTGTCTCCGTGGTTATTTTAGACAATAACCTCAAGTTATTGAATGCCTATGACTTACTCTGTGATTATTTATATATTTATGAACCTTATTTATATAACATTGATTCGAAAACATGTTATTGGTATAACCAAAGAAGCGGGTTTACATGGCGGCTATATATGGTACATTATCACAGAAAAGATCATTCCTGTACCTAACTCCCATAATCGCGGGGCCGAAGTGGATTACAGGAGACGTTTCTGAATGATAACGGAGATGTGTTAATCCATTAATCCCCTGAAATGACAGATAAGCCATTGAGTCATTTTCCGTGAAACTGATGGCAAGTTAATTGCCTCAGTACCAAGAATCGCCTTATAACTGGGTATCCGAATAAGCCAACGAGAGTATATGGCTAACATCAAACGTCATGATAACAAACGTGGTGATTATTTACAACAATAATACAGAGGTAAAGCAATGATTGGAATAATTAGGGTAATTAGACCGACTTATCAGAGGACGACCTCGTTTTGTGCTGTTCGGTGACTGAACCGCTACAATAGACACATTATATCTCCATTTTCCCTGTCACCCAATTGTCCCATAATGACTCTATTGCGTAGTAACATAGTATCTATTGTGCTACATATATATGACTGTTATTTGGTCAGTGTGCCTTTTTATTTATCTAAAAGAGGATTTCAAGAGATCCGTATCATTATAAAGACACTTATTTTCATTAAAAAAATGATTTTGGTGCATGAGCAGGGATTTCATCATTTTGATTAATTGATTGATTGATTGATTGATTGGTTGATGTTTTACGCCACATTCAAGATTATTTCACTTATATTGTGGCGTTGCCAGGTTTAGTGGGGAGTAAACCGGGCACATTGCCCGGAGGAAACTCCAGGCCTTCGGTGAGTACCTTGCAACTATTCCAAATACGGCGACCGAGTGAAAAATCCACTCAGAAACTTTTCAAATTTTATTTTGTCTGAGCCTGATTCTAATGTCTAATCGTGTCTGCAACTATAGGATTGTTTTGTAAACATCTTCCGAATAACTCCGTACAAAAAGAGTAGAATACTTTTTGTGCATAACGTATTTCTTGTTTTGCTGTGTCCGTGGTTAAAATAAATCATACAAGCTTTTCAAGCAGTGAGTCCAACCAATAAAAAACTTGCTTTTCGTCACATTATCCAAAGATAAAGTGTCATAGTAGACTTTTCATAGACTTACTCGGATCACCGCGGCCATTTCCGTACCTGATATACCCCCGGAGAAAATTTGGTATGTGGTTTGGTAAAGAAATACTTTCAATATCGACTGTGCAGTTCAAAAGAAGTATGGTATTCGTAATGTAAAGAACCTCAACACTCTTTTTTATTCATTTACAGTCTGACCTGTAAAATTGAAGCTTCCGACAGACTAGTAGCAAAACTAATAATAATATAAATAAAAAACCTCATGAGGAATTTAAGCATTTGATTTATAGTTACGTTTGATTCCATTTTTGTAAGCAGTAGAATACATCATGGTGTACTTTTGGTGTGTCCTTTATATTCTGCACAAAAAAAAGCTGCAGACTGTCCGAGGCCAATCGGAACCTAGCGGAAACAACCGAGGTTTGCTCTAAACGACTTGTTAGTCTTTCGTAGATTTCCGTCAGCTTTGTAAAACAGACCTCTGCGGTAAATCACCTTCAATACCTGGTTTGATATTCCGTTACCAATATAGGGGATGTCCTTCAATAAAGGACGGATTATCAGCAAATACCGCGGCTCGGTATCACGGGCATGATCTGTTTATATCGTAACTCGGGGAATTAAGACTCGTTATTTAGACCATGGCAGATCTGTGTGTTACTTAGTCAATATCGGATGGACGGAATATAAATAGGCATATTTAAACAATTCGCTGGAATACAAACATTCCACTAATCTCAATTAATGGAAATATGATCATGTTTGTTTTCTATAATTAGAAATCCCAATTTCCCTCATTTTGTATTCTGTATAGCATAGGCTACTACTCCAGAACATGAATGTGGCCCGAAGACGGTACACTGACGACCGAAAATGATACAGGAAAAGTCTGAGAGGGTTTGCCAGGTATCTCCGGGCAAAAAGCACCCCCCCCCCCCCCCCCCCCCTCCGCTCGCCTCCCATCCGCATTCAAGACTAATTGATTTATTGATCGGGAAAAGCAGCAAGTAAAAACAACGATATTTTTTTTCCAATTTGTTAGGGATCGGTTCCGTGACTTTTAATTCAATACAAATCACGTGAGATTTGGCGTAGGTAAACGTTTCTATATGCGCCATACACAGTTTCCTCTTGGAATATTCTAACCATGTCACAACATGGGATACATACGTCAGTTATTCATCAGTGTAATTATCAGCAAACAAAGTTGATGAACAATGTCAATAACAGCCAGTGATGTGGTTTTACAAAATAACTACAACTAATTACTAACAAGGTATAATATTTTATAAATATGGCCCGGCAATTAGCTAAACTAACATTTTGTTAATCGGTCATACGAGATAAAATCATATCCGTGTATGTGCTTTTGGGCTTGGATTTGGAGTCAACGGGCTCTATCCAGGAGGAGTTTTAAATTAATAAGTCCAGGTTCGGATTTATTGCGCATTTATAGTGTGTGTTTTTTGTTTCACTTTATAAAGATACTTATTTTCAATTTTCTTTACTATCAAGTCTTGTATTGTCTGCCGGTTGTTTGAAATAATCTATAACTTTGCAGTTTATAGTTATGTTGTCAGTAGACTTGTTTTCAGATGTTTTGTACGTTCAATAATAGTACAGAATAGATGCCATCGGAAGAGAAACTGTCTGATTTACGTTCGTCGTATATCTGAAGATTTTCCCTGTGCCCGTGTGTTTTAGTCTTCATAAATATATATATTTATGATCACTAAAACACTCGAGCACAGGGAAAATCTTCTTGTCTAAATCATATAATATGGTCCGTATGTGATGTCAACGAAGGCAATTTTTTTTTTGTTCGTTGAATGTAAAAAATTGTCAAAAGGTCGCATATGCTCTACAGTCTGGTTCATGCACTATTTGGTATTAACACATAAATTAATTCGTCAACGTTGTGCAAATACTGGTCTATCATAGCGCCTTAGTCTATAAACTGTTTGTAACTCCAAGCAAAGTGTATGCAACAATTAGTAGTTAGAAAGAAATAATTGTTGTGTACTTCCCGGACTCACAAAGGGGTCAAGCAAGGCGTGAAAACTGAAATGTCAGATGTGTAAGAGTTCAGTTGGTGCCAGTGACACAATGCACGTAGTCCCATCATTGCATCCGGCAAATGCTCTACCATTTATAAAAGACTGTCCGAGACCCATCGGAACCTAGCGGAAACAGCCGACGTTTGCTCCAAACGAACTGATCGTCTTTCGTAGATTTCCGTCAGCTGGTTTATCCGATAATCTAAGTTTCTTCTATTCGAGGGCTCTCGGTGGTCCAGTGGGTTAGAGTGATCTTCCCTCAGTCCAACACAGATCTCCCATCGATGCGGCGCGGGTTCGAACCACACTCAGATCAAAATTCCATTCCCATCGACTACAAAAATTGCAAATATTAAAGTCCTATTGCAAGTACCAATCCCCCCCACACCCCCAACAGCTTATTTGTGACTTGTTGAAATTTGAACATCTCTCAAATCATCAATTGACGGACACAGGACTGTGTTGTTCAAAAGTGTATTAGGCTTAAACTTTAGAATTTAGAACAAATTCCATTGTGACATTACAAAGTTACACCTGGTTTCATACCATTTTGAACAACCGACCTCAATAAATTATCGTCATAACTGTAATTAGTTCTGTATTTTAACCGCTACCCACTTTTAAGCTTCGTTTTACGTAAACATGTTATGTCATGATCAACCGCTAAATACGCCTCAGGGGCCTGTTTCACAAAGCGTCGTAGCGTAAGTTTTTACGCTACTGCTATGGCAACCCATACTGTAGATATACGTCACTATAGCAGTAACGTAGAAACTTACACTACGCCGCTTTGTGAAAAGGGCGATCAATCGCAGTTGCCATGACGTCGTACCTCTTCACTATCGCATCCAGTGGCAACTACGCGATGCAACTGCTTTGTGAAACGAGCCCCAGGTCCGTATATGTTTTTTAAAAGGCGATACTTTGTGACAATTAAATGCAACATCGGACTGCGCCCACTCGCCACCATAAACTTGAAGAAAGTGAATTTATATCTGCTTACTAGAAGTAAAATCACTCAAATTAAATATTGGAGAAATATACGTCCAGGTATGTGTAAATCCTAAAGTTCAAACGGCAACCGTTCGACTAGAAACCGCGTAACTTCATTGTTGGATTACACTTATTTCAGGTTTTAAAGTCGGAATGCCTTTTTATGTCCCTTTCAACAACTTTGCAAGTTAGTCCGTTAATACGATTTGAGTCATTTCACTCCATAATCCGCAGTCCCAAGGCTCTTCGTTCGTTCACACTTCTGGTATTTAACAAATCAATATCAATGACTAATTAATGTAAAAAAAAACTTTTGAATTGGCAAAGTTAAAAGTTTCTAACTTCTTGTAAAAAAAAGCTTCATGCGCCTTCATGAAAAGGTTTCAAAGGCAATAAAGTCTAAAACCATTGACTTAGAAAGAGGTAAAATTATGTCGCCTCTATCCATTATTATCAAATTAACAAGAAAATGTTTCTTTCAGTTTTTAATTTTATAACATTAAAAGTAGTTAATGTTTGTTTGTTTGTTTGTTTGTAGACTGTGCGGCTTGTCAGATGAAGAATTATTAGATACGAAACTATCAGATCATTTTGATGTTCGCGTACGTCCACGTGTGTCAAACGAGAATCCCGCCAACGTGTCTGTGTCCGCTGAACTGCTTCATATCTACTCGTTGAATTTGAACAAAGGCGAATTGGATGTGACTGTGCAACTTGGACTTGTAAGTTAATAGCTTTATAACAATGGTTATTTTTGGTTGAAATTACGATTTCTAAGACAAAGTCTATTTCAATGAGCTGACAAGGTCGGATTTACTGTGAAGAAACGAGAACCTAGCAAATTGAGAACCACAAGGATGAAACTCAATAACAAAGTTCTTCTAAATAACTTTTGGAATCATTTCAGGGGGGGGGAAACTCTTATTTATTTTAGTCATCTATGAAATCGCCTACAAGCCCTCACCCCCCCCCCCCCCCCCCCCCCCCACCCCACCCAAACCAAATTGCTTGTGTAAATAAAATACAAAAAAGACAAAACACAAGGCATTCATGTGTCTCAGTAACCAACACTTTAAATGTATTTCACAATCGTATGAATTATAACCGCACTTTCCCATCATATCTAACCATGCTCATTCGCCGTCAAAGACACAATTACTAAAATCGCAAATTCAATTTAGTTTACCAAAGGATTTCACTATTAAAGGCCAGGCCACTTGGGTATTATTTGCGGTTATACTCACGAAGAAGTGCAATTTGCGATGCGTTTTTTTTTTTGTCTAAATACTAGCCACGCCATTGTTATAGTATATCGGGTCAACTGTTTGCTTTTCTCAGTTAAAAAGAAGCAAACAAAATTGCGTAGTATCTTTCTTCTAATTCCCATAAAATACAGACAGAAACAGAAGACATGAGGAAAAAAAACACATCTGAATAAAACCAGTTTAAAGTCTCAGATGTAAAAAATGCAACATATGGCTCATTATTGCGTCTGCGTAATGAGAAAAGTGGATGTTTATTGCGGAAAACAGTTGTTTGGTAGTTGCTATGGTACATCTTGTAAACATGTTATTTTCCCATCAGTTATACATGTATAATATGGTGTATTTTGTCGTATTTACGTTTAACAAATTACTACTGGTGTCAGAAGCAAAGATAACTAACGATACAGTTTAAACCCCTCTAAGAAAGGATAACTTACACGTTCATGAGAGAAGAGTTCCAAGGCACAGCCATAAACAAGTTAACCGGAGAGGACAAAAGACTTTCCTGAGACAAAAATTTGACCAGTTTTACGTTATGTCTCTAAAAGCGTATCTTATCAAGCTTATTGTATCTTCGGTTATAGTTATAAGATGTTAACCCTAAGCTTAGTGCATAAAACCGCTAAATGTCCTCTCCTTACCCTAAAAGTTTAGCGCATAGAACCGCTAAATGTCCCCAACTTACGTCATAAGTTTAAGAACGTTTCCAAATCGTTTCAGCATAGGGCTATTAAGATAACTTAATTTGCAACATAGAATGCCAATAATACAATCAATAAGTTCAAATTTAAACTTGATCGTCTTTTTGGTTCAAGGTATGGAATGACCCGAGGTTACGTTGGGACGTACACCAAACTGAGAACAAGGTACGAGACCTAGTACTTCCCGAGGACAATGTATGGACCCCTGACATCACCATTATCAATGCGTAAGTTTTCATGTTTTTTCCTCAAACTCTGAAAATGTTTGGTGGTTTTTACAATTTCTACCAACACCAACTTCCGTTTTCAATATCACCAGTCGTTCGTTTTAATCTGATACATTCGTTGACCATGACAGGAAATCAAACGGTAAATTTCAGTAAACTTTAAAAAATAAACGGTAACGTGTAGAAGAGATTAATGTCTTATACACGTATGATAATCCCTGACGACTTTTGTTTAATCCCCTGACTCCTACTTCCTGTGCCTATAGATTGATTGATTGATTGATTGATTATGTTTCACGCCACATTCAAGATTATTTCACTTATATGGCGGCGTTGCCAGGTTTAGTTGGGAAGGAAACCGGATTCATTGCCCAGATGAAACACCCGACCTTCGGCGAGTTCCTAGTAACTCTTCTACATACAGCAACAGAGTGAAAAATCCACTCAGAATTTTTTAATGTTTATTTTGTCCCAGTGTGATATGAACCCGCTTCGCTTCGATGGAAGGTCGGTGGGACTGAGGCACGATCACTCTAACCCACCGGACCACCGGAGGCCTTCTGTGCCTATGTACATGCATTCAACGAAGTTACTGTTACTTTTTACTAGAAATTACAAAAAAAGTCTTGGCGTTAAGTGAACATCACATAAATTGCAGTCCTGTTGAAGTGCATGAATTTTTAAAACGCTTGACGTTAAGTGAATGTCACATAAATTGCACTACCTGTTGAAGTTCGTGAATTTTTAGAAAGCTATGTTTTCCTTTTTTGCAGAGTTGGTAAAATAACTCACGTTCAAGATGAACAAGTCAACGTTGAGTCTACGGGAAGAATGTCACGTGTCCAAACGTACCGCACTCCCATTGGTTGTAAAACCAACATAACTTCTGACGAACAAACTTGCGTGATTGTGGTTGGTTCCTGGAGCTATGACGTCACCAATGTTGATCTATACCCAACCAATGAAAACTTTACAACTAGTGAGGATTTCTTTAGCCATGAGTGGGAAGTGCAAAACTCGTACATTGACCGCGTAAATCAAACTCGTACAGGTGGAATATTCGCCTCCTTAGAAATAACTTTAAATTTACGTCACCTCGTTGAAGACCAACCCGAGCCTACTCCGGAAATGTTATGTATGACAGAAAAAACAACAACAGCATCAAGCGGACCTGCGAAACGTTTCATTATATTAAACTTTCTTATTATATTTATTGGGAAAGTATTTCTTTTGTGAAAATAGGTATATCTATCATTCGTACACCGCGCCATTAGAAATTGAATAATAAAAAAACAACTGAAGATTGTACAGAATTATTAATATGACAACTACAAAAAGGAATTAGTTTAGAAATACATGTAAGTGTTTACAAACACATTAAATCTTTCAATGACATTTAGAAGTTGGAAGTACAAATCAAGATGACGATTACTTATGGATAACTATAAACAATAAACTACGAAATTGTTCTCCATAAGTAATCGTCGTCTTGATTTGTTAACATATTATCTAATTTTTGTCATTTTCTGTCTGGTTACGGCACTTGGGCTTTTCCCTCAGACATTTATTCTGAGTTTTTTTATCACTTGATCACGTGGTATGTGGGAGAGTTCATCCCGATTCCCTCCCCTTAATATTAAAATAATATTGAATGCGACGTAAACACCAACAAATCAGTTAACATTTGACATAAGACTATTATTGAGACAAGGGACGTAACTCAAGAAATTGTCTTAGAAGAGTCGCCTCCCCTTTAAGTACCTTATCCTGAAAATTAAAGACAATTCATTAAAAATAGACCAAGAAATGTTTATCCCCAAGTCTGCATTCAACCTTTTTCGTTTAATAAATGGTGTACGTATAAGTATACATAGATAAATATAATAAATTATTCAGTCAAGGCATGGCACACAAGTTTTCTCTACTATTTGTAAACTTCACAGAAATTCTTTTTTTAAGTGGCATGAGCTGCCAAATGTCAGATAAATTCCTTAAAACAGAATTAGCTAATTGTTCGTCGCTATTATTAAACAAGAAATGCAAAACAAGAGCTTTCAGCTGATACTAATCTTGATGTACAATTGTACGTTAATGGAAGCTTTTATAAGCCGAAACTATATTCATACGTCCCGGCTATTATAATTGTGTCCGTTAGAGGCGCGCATCTTTGGTTGATACGGGTTAGATTTTTTAATTCACCGGCAATCGTTTAGATTTTAAGGTGCCTCAAACACTCAACTTATTCAGACAAGCAAAATTTATTTTAAAGTTCTTTTGCAGCTCATGCTATTTTAAAATCTTTTTTTTTTTTGGTAAATTTGTTGAAATTGTTTTACATGCAAAGTTACATGTATTTGTCACCTGATGCCAACTCTTGTTTTTTAAATGTGTACACAAGTCTAAAAATTTCAACCTAGTCGTATTCATTAGATATATAATTTGTCCAGTTGTCTGTAATCCAAAGTAAATAAATTTCCATTGGTAGCTATTTGTCAGATTCAATTTAACATAGGCATGAAGCTGAGTGACGTCACTCGAGAAATTGTGGGATGTTTGAGGGATGTTGTTACGATACTTTCTGTGGAGAATATGTTCATCTCTCAGCCTACCCCGATGACGTCATTAGGCTCTCTGTCTATTTTGGCGTAGAATCTTACCTGTATAGTGTATTGTAATTTTATCTAGAAGTCTGTTCTAATGATTTTTTAACCGAGTCTCATTTAAACAGCTCAGGTGCATTCTAAATATTGACGTCATCTTAGCTTATCTGAAACAGGTATGAGTTTACGAAAAAACGAATGTTTCGATTCCGCCCAAACATACTCCTCCAAACATATTCCTCCAATCTGACTAAAGTCGAGATGCTCATTGAACAGAGCATCTCGACTTTAGTCAGATTGGTACTCCTCCAGACTGTAGCGGGTTTCAATCCAATCATTGGGGAGGTAACTATCATAATTAATACAATACAAGACTTTGCAAGGATGTAGTCGTTCATAGGCATTAAACCTGCGTGTTCTCAAACCGACTAACATACACTCATGTACAAAGACATTCTATATAGCGTGCCAAGATATCCCAGGTTTCGTAATCAAGGTTTGCTCAATGTAATAATTACTCACTAGTATGGCGTTCACCATTCATACGAATGGACGCGCCAATAAGCTACAACAACCAGCCAGCCTGGCTATCCGCCCTAAGATAGCATTCAAACGACGGCGCCAAAGCCATTCACTAAATACCCTCGCCCACTAAAAAATATATAGCCTATTTTGTGTGCCTTTTCTCCCCGGCTCCCCCATTAAAGCGATGAAGATGGGACAGAAAATACACTTTTGGGATAAAATGCAAAACAAGTTTATTGGAATCCTTATTTGTCTTAAAACATAATCACAATATTACAAGAAATGGTATCAAGAAAAATAGCCATGTGTGTTCCATTGGCAGGGTGTGTTTGTCTCTCGTTTCATACCGCTTTTCGTGTCTTTTGTGGGAATTATGTGGAATTTGTCAACACTTTTCTGAACGGACATCAACGACCTATGTGGGATGGCTGCCAGTTACCAGCGGAAGATTGTGGGTTTCCTCCGGGCATAGAGCCCGGTTTCCTCCCACAATAAAACTGGCAACGCCATATAAGGGAAATAATCTTGAGTGCGGCGTAAAACACCAAACAATCAATCAATCAATCAATCAATATGCACGGACATCAGCTACCAGACTTATCTATCATACATGTTAATATGATATTTTAACAACTTTTTCAACCAGCCGAAAGTTTAGGTCTTCCCTTTGCGGCATTACAAATGTTCATTCATAGTGAAAACGGATTTATTATTCAGCTATTTGAAGTCGTTAGCCATTCATATTTTATACCTCTCTGAATCATTGCCAGACAGATCAGAATGGGTATTTTCGACGTAGGGAATTTTCATTAATATATGTTTCTTTGTTGTCTGATCAACAAAACACGTGTTCTTAGTCACTATGGTTCCGCGTGAAAAATTATTTCCGTTAATGACACATTGGACTAAATCACCCATTCACACTTGCCCGAGGACTAAGACTTCCAGCATGCGGGAAAAGGGGAACAACTCGTGCATCAACTAGGGAACAAATAGCGCTTAAAGTTAAATTTGTCATTAGAGTAGCTTCCCTTACTTTGGTCAGCCCAGATGACTCACCGTGAGGGTACACATGGTGCAATACAATTTTTTTGTTGAGCTGAAATATTTAGCTCTAACATCCGCATCTACCCGATTTCTGTGGCATATTTTTGTTTTAGCAAATCGTCTTTTGTCTTAAAAAAAATACAAATTTGATGTTTTGGCTTTTAAACAATTTTAAAGATTCAAGCTTGTCTTTTGATTAGGCTAGACTAGATGTAAGCGACATCCCCACTCTAAAGCCTCAATCTTATCGATCAGGTTCGGTAAGCTCTATGTTGGGATGAATGAGCCAAAACCTTCCAGCGTGGAGAGAACCTAATATCACTGGGATGTATATTTCATAGGATGACGTCATTTCGCGTGCTCGAGTTCTCACCTGTCGAATTAATTGCAATATTTTTTGTAACGACGCCAGCTCAGTGAATTGAATGGGATTTGTGTATGACAGAACGTACAAACAATTGGCAGACCATGCACAGTTATTGCAGCGTCAACAAACACGATTGCAGAATCTGTTGCTATTTTTAGTTACCGAATCATTCTGAACGGAAAATAAGCATTGCTTAAAAAAATTACGCTTCATTTTGGTGAGATATTAACTTCAATACGGAGGACAATTTCCATTCCCTTTAAATAACTGAAAAAGTTCTCTATTTTGGAAACCGCCCGAAGCATACAGAGTCAACGAGATCGAGGTGAGTGTCACACAGTTATGTTTTATTTTTCATTAATTTTACATTCATTATTGTTTAATAATTTTCAATCGTTACCGTACTGTATTTATTATGCTAATCTATCCACCAAATTATAAATATAAATACTTTCTTGGGCCCGGCCTATTTATGCATACTTTGTCCTCTTTTAAAATTAATTATTGCTCTGTTATTTCAACAAATACATATTTTATTTATTTTACTTACTTACTCGATGAGTATTGACCCGTTTAAATTGATTTCAAATGAAAAAAAGTTTCTCACTTAAAAATGTGAATACGTAAACTGGAGTAAGGACACAACAATGAAACATATTGAATATTGACTTGCTTTTGTGAACAGAATTTCGTGCGCTATGCAAACATAAACCATATACACTTATTCCCACTGTTCCTACTTGAATTTGGAGCTTTTGTGAATCGCTAGAATTTTGAAATACCTAATAGACTTATACGGGATTCTCTCATTCCCTAATTGAAAAAATAAATCAATAACATGTATATACCTATTTTAACACAATTAGAGATTGTCTCCATAGTTATTTTATACAAGAAGATTTTCCCTGTGCCCGTGTGTTTTAGTGTGCATAAAAATATATAAAAGAATTTATTTTAAATTTCTTTATTTGCTTCAGATCACAGCCATGGGTTCCACAGAAGTCGAAAACCCAAGAACGGAGAATCAATTCATGTCTGTGTACAAGATAAAACCGAAACATGGAGATTTGATAGAAATTGACCGAGGGAAATATCAGCATTGGGTATTGTACGCCGGAAAGGGAATGGTATTCCATGTGACTGGCTTAGAGAGAGAAATTTCTGTTAATGGGCTAGAGTTCGAATCAGTGATTTAGAACAAATTTCAAGAGGCTGTCCTGTCCGAGTGAACAACAAGTTGGAGGAAGCCAAGAAGCGACTCGTGTCTTCCCGTCCGTCAGACGAAATCATCCGGAATGTTACGAAGATGGTCGGTGTTATTGTGCCTTACAATTTACTCACACGAAACTGTGAACATTTTGTTACCGAATGGAAGTTCGGCTTATCATGGAGTGAACAGGTATATCTTTGTTTGTTTTAGGAGTAAATTTGTACGATAACTAGCACTGTCTATATTTTACGCCTTAATAAGCATGAAATGAAGGTCGGCTGCGCATAAATTATCTTGTTCCTGTTGATTGATTGATTAATTGTTTGGTGTTTGGCGCTCAAGATTATTTCACTTATATGGCGGCGTTGTCAGTTTTATTGTGGGAAGAAACCGGAGGAAACCCACAACCTTCCGGTGGTAACTGGCAACCATCCCACGATTACTGTTGCAACCAATGAACTATATACGTGGATTGGAGGTCACGTGGTATTTGATGTATATGGAACGCTGCCATTACTAGGAGATGGTGCAATTTCAATACAGATCAGTCATGCACGCGCCCATCACTCAGCAATGGCGGAGCTTTTTACAAAGTGCCAGAGTTGCCAGGTTTACAAGGAGTTAAACTGAAACCGCGCTCTATATAGGGAATTATGCCCTAGCCTTGTACCGGTATACCTGGTGAACCGTCCTGATAAAATCCCAGACGAGAAGTACTTTTTTTTTTCTTTCAGCGAAGCCGGTACAAGTGCACAGGCGTTTATTTTTATAACTTAAGAGACAAAATCAGGAGTTACCTCCCATAGCTACTACCCCACAGTGGTTGAAATACATGATTCGGAGTTTTGCTCGATAAATAAAAAAATATTCGGTCAACTATTTTCAGTACAAACACGGGAGTTATAAATTAACCTTTGTTAAAGTTGCACGAACTGCCAAATATAGGGAAAATTTCCTTGAAACAGAAGTACGAAATATGAGCTTTCTTCACATATCAATCTTGGGTATGTACGTTCTTATAAGCAACAGAGACTAGAAATAAACTCATACATCCAGGCTATTTGAATTTTGTCCGTTATTAGCCCACAGTTTCTGTTCGTAAGGGTAACTAACTGTAGGTCTACCGTTGGGTTATCTTAGAGGTTTTCTAGAAACTTCAAACGCTCAACTTCTCACGATAATCGAAAATTATGAAACAAATCTGACTTTAAGCAGCTCGTGCCACTTTAAATTTTGGGGAGACGCAAAGAGTCTAGGGAGTTATCACCCTTTAATTTCTCTTCCTTTCTTTTCAGGCATCTGTTTGGAATACCATCATTCTTGGAGGTTATATTAGCTACAACTTCTTCGGCTGTGTCCTCAGAAGAATGAAGAATTCCACCACTCGGTATTTTAGAAGTTATGTTTATGCTGACCCCCCTGCGTCCTGAAAACCTTTAAGGCACCAACGATGTATCTTATGAGCAATTTTGTTTGAGAACCCGAAGACGGTTTATTGATTCATTTTTGGACGCTCAATGTCAGCCGATTGACGGTTTTCTCACTGAAGTACAGACAAGTTCACGATCTAGTTTGAGTAAAGATTGTCGTTATCTTTTATGAAGAACTGAGATTTGCTCGATATGGAAAATGTTTGAGAAAATAAAAACATGTAACAATATGTGAATGAAGAGTAAAGAAGTAATGGATTTTTATTCGTTAGATGTTTGATTATTTCTAAACATTCAAGGTTTTGGCGAATTGGAAAGATTGATTTCCATACAATGGAACGAAAAAAAATATGGTTTAAAACGCGAGCTGTCAAAATCTGGAAATATTTTCAAACATTCCGACTATGAAGAGGCGTGTGAAGGCTGTTAAAAAAATAAATGAACTCCAAGCCGAGAGCTTTAGCCAGGATTTTGTATTTCTTTTTCTTTAAGAAAATACCCAGTTATGACAGCTCGTGTTCAGGTTATTGAAGGGTGAACAAATTATGTAAGTCGGCTTCTTCTGGCGGTTTACAACTGGAACTACCAGGATGTCCTGCAGAAATCGAAAATTACAGCAACAGGGTCGACTCATATATAAAATCTGGAATAAACGTTTAATTTGTACTTTTTCTGGGTAGCAGAAAACATTTTGTGGCGTCATTACGTCTGTTGAATTTAGAATGGTTTCGCTATGAGGTCGTTGGCCGGGGTGACTCCCCAAATCCCGTTAAACTTATCGTAAATTTCCACTTGTTGAAGTTGGGTATTATCTGGTATGGTCCATCCGGTCCCAATTGGATTAGTGGGAGTAATGCCGCTGCGGAGGTAAACGGAGTTGTTCACACCGACGGCTCTGATACATCTCGGACCCGACGTGACGTATTTCATCTTGGTCGTTCCCACTTTCGTCCAGGAGGTCCCCTGTGTGTTCAGATCACCAGCCGTACCCTGGCGGTAATACACGTCGTTGTTGACATTAACCCCCCAAACCCCAGCCTGGCCAGCAGAGATTTGAGTCAGCAGACCAGACACTACTTGCCAATAGGCTCCTAACGGGGCACGGTTACTAGCCCCTACTCGGTGATAAATTGTATTGTCGGTTTTAACCGCCCAAACGTGGCCAGCTGGACTGACAGTTATGTGGTTTATATTGGTTAAGCCTCCCAATCCTACCCAAAATACCCCAACTTGATTTACAAATGTGATTCCAATTCTGGTATAGGCATGTCCAGAATTGTCAACACCCCAGACAACACGACTACCGACATCAAGCTGTTTTAGTTTGAAGCCTGGTAATGTTTCCCACTGACCTGAGCCCTTACTGTTACTACCGGCAGCATACGTTGACTGTCGGTATTTCACATTTCCCCCGGTATCAATGGCCCAAACTCCTGCAAATCCTGTGGAAACGTGCTTTATTTGCCCCGAGATGAATTCCGAGCCGTCCAAATCAAACCCGTAGGAAGCCAGGCGCCCAAATCCCTCCGAGTTGGAATTGACTCCCCACAGACCTCTGTTAGATACGGAAATCTGATCCAAGCCTCCATTGACTGTGATCCAGGCATTTCCCGTGGGGTTAGCGGTCGAGATACCCAGTCTGTACACTATACTACCATCCTGCTTTACTGCCCATAACATCCCTTCGCCAGAGGTTATGTACTTCATCGGATCAGAAGCTATTTCCTGCCAGCCTGTACCACTCGTATCTACGTCTCCGAATGTACCCTGCCGATAGCAAACGGTGTTGGAGGTGGTCACAGCCCAAACTCCAGTCCAGCCTACACTAATCATGGCGAGGTTTTCGCCAATCTTTTGCCACCCAGAACCAATTCGTCTATAACCGTGACAATGTGTGTTCGCCCCCCAAACATGGCCTTTGACACTCACACTGATTTGTACCAGAAGTCCCGACACTTTTGTCCACGTTGATCCTTTTGGAGATTGGTAGGTAATTCCGTCACGTCGATAGATCTCGTCATTGTCATTCACTGCCCAGACAACCTTAGAACCCACGGCCACCTGCTTCATGTTATAACCACTCACAGAATCCCACATACCGCCCATAACATCACTGGATATTGCTGTATCTCTCTTGTAGAAAACCTTACCGGTGGTATCGACTCCCCAAACCCCACTATCCCCGGCAGAGATGTGTTTCCAACTGCCAGTAGTCTTTGTCCAGCTGCTCGTAAGATAAGAGTAGAGTTCTATAAAAATCTGTCTCTTTTTACGACCATTCAAGTTTGCGTTGCAGCCAAATGCAGGATTGATTCGTAGTCTTGGGTAATGTGCGAGTCCGGGGTCATTGGCGTCATCGTTGGTATCACGGAATTCATCCAGCGTAGCTCTGGTAATTTCCCGGTTACCTCGTTCAGTATTCCAGCCTATGTGATACGTGATTTCCGTGATGTTATTCAATTCGGCGGCGTACTGGGGATTTAGTGTGATATACTGACGTAGAAAGTTAGGGATATGTATTCGTATGTATTCCATAATGAATGTTGTACAAGCTGGACACGGGATATTGAAGGTGAACAAGTAGATACGCCTTGGAAGATGGCCCAATGCAAGGAGATGGTTTATCATCATGTTCTGAAGATTCTCAAACAGCGTTGGTTCTGTGTGCTCGGGTCGAGTGTCGCGGTAATACGCAGCATTCCATTCATCCGGGTTTGCTAAAGGCAGATCCCCAGCGTCAACGGCCGGGTAAGCTTCAAGTCTCTCAACAGTCACGACGGCGAATTGTCGGATAGGTGAACCTTGACCCCATATATCTTGTCTGAAGTTAGTGTACAGCCAGGTGAGATACTCCTCGTTGGTCAAATTGGGGTCGGGGTATTGTTGGCCGAAGACCAACCCACAGATTACCAGAGTCAGGCTAAATAATAAAAACCAAACAAAAACATACAGTGATTGATTGATTGATTGGTTGATTGAAATAAAAGTTGCATTTCGTTCGTTCCGTTTTTGAGCCCATTCAGAAAGTCGATAATCGAAAATTAATACAAAAGCGTCGAAGCAACCTTAAAGGGGCATGAGCTGCCAAAATTCGCAGTTTTTTCATAACTTCTGATCGTCACGACAGTAAGTGGCTTTGGAGGCTATCGAAAAACTAAATGATTGGCGTTGAAATGAGAAAAATCCATACAGTATGTGGCCTGTATGAACCGAAAACGTGTTCAAAAGTAAACAAAATTTAAATAACCAGGACGACCATTCATTCATTCTAAGCCAAAGTTAGTTCAAAACAGTACTTTTTCGTACATTTTCGAGACTAGAACCGTTAAAAAGCTTCTGAATTATACGTCTTGAGAAAAATAGCCAATAATTTCAGTATTCGGTTTTAACGTCAAAATATCAACATTTTGGCAGCTCATGCCCCTTTAACATTCATACATAGTTAAAACTTAAAACGCACGTATACACGGCTTTCTCTAAATCTATAAAAAAAAACTTACCAAAATCTAAATCCAATCATGGTGATATTCCTGCTACAACAGCCGTCTGTTTTCAAAACTTGGACCGTTCTGCAAAAATGAAAAAAAAAAACAGGTTTAATTTCAAGTATTATTACGTACATTGGGTTTTCTGTGGATTTTCTAATTTGATTATTTCCGTAAGTGTAAATCATTTTGGAAGCAGTGGCATGTTTCTTTCGGTTCGCCGTTCACCTTACGGCTATTCACAATTTAATTAAATTGACCTAGATTTTAGCCGTGTTGTCACTAAAGTTGTTTTTCATTGTTTCCATTGTTTCAACCCACCTGAATGACCGCTGTCGTGACCACAGCAATACATCAACAATAGGACAACCGATAATAAGGAACTTTGTCGATATTTAATTAATAGCCGAACCATGAACCATAGACCAGAAACTGTACCGTGGATCATGGAACAACCGACAACGAGGATCTTTGCCAACCGTTAAGCAGTAACTGTACCGTGGATCATAGAACAACCGACAAGGAAGACCTTTGTCAATCGTTAAGTTATAACTGTACCGTGGAACATGGAACAACCGACAACGAGGACCTTTGTCAATCGTTACGCAGTAACTGTACCGTGGAACATAGAGCAACCGACAAGGAGGACCTTTGTCAATAGTTAAGCAGTAACTGTACGGTGTATCATGGAACAACCGACAACGAGGACCTTTGTCAATCGTTACGCAGTAACTGTACCGTGGAACATAGAGCAACCGACAAGGAGGACCTTTGTCAATAGTTAAGCAGTAACTGTACGGTGTATTATGGAACAACCGACAACGAGGACCTTTGTCAATCGTTAAGCAGTAACTGTACCGTGGATCATAAAACAACCGACAACGAGGACCTTTGTCAATCGTTAAGTTATAACTATACCGTTGAACATAGAACAACCGACAAGGAGGACCTTTGTCAATCGTTAAGCAGTAACTGCACCGTGGACCATGAAACAACCGACAACGAGGACCTTTGTAAATCGCTAGGCAGTAACTGTACCGTGGATCATAGAACAACCGACAACGAGGACCTCTGTCAATCGTTAAGCAGTAACTGTACCGTGGATCATAGAACAACCGACAACGAGGGCCATTTGACTGGACGATTACTATATGATCATGCCATATAAAAACCAACATCTACCCAACAACGTACACTAACAGAAAATATATTTGCATTGGGTCAACTTTTAGTGACCCGACTATACCTAACCATAGAAAAAGTGCCCATGTCGACAAGGACCCTACATATAGTCAATCAGCAAATATTGTGGATCCACTTAATAGCTTGGCATAATTTAAAAGCAAAGTTACTGGTATTAAAATAATTCAACAACCTCGCATGGACAATTTCAATAATCAAATCTTTCAATTGCATTTAGAAGTTTGAAGTACAAATAAAGACGAAGATTACTTATGGATAACAACTTCTTAGTTTATTGGAGACGACGTTTTGATGTAGTTCTTACATCGTTATCAAAGTCAATGACGTTTCGATGTAGTTCTTACATCGTTATCAAAGTCATTGACGATGTAAGAACTACATCGAAACGTCGTCCACCAATAAAATAAGAAGTTGTTATCTATAAGTAATCTTCGTCTTAATTTCAATAATGTCATATAAATTTTCTTTTTTGTTGGTCTTTTTATTTACCATAACGAGGACCTTACGCATCGTCAGCTTTGGCAAGAATATCGGTAGACTGAGATTGAAGCCCATATGATCATGGGACAGAAAGTGAAAATTTTGGTTCCCACCAGAAAAACCTATGTAGAACCGATAACGAGGACCTTGTTATCCTTGGGGGAAATCTATATTGTCCCAGCGTGTTAAATTGGCAAAAATCGTTAAAGTGGACAATTCTAGCCCTAACCCTAAGCCTATAATCGGGGGGTCGTAATATAGGTGAGTTGCAAAACACTCAGTTAACAAAAACAAGTTCCGTTTCATAGACATTTTCGATATTTTCTAAAAAAAAAACCCACCATGTACGGACATAACGGAGAGAACGTGGCTAGTTAAGTCACAGTGGCCTACGCAGTACTTTGTGTGCGCTTTGAAACTGCCTCCAAATTTAGTCTGCAATGTGTTGGGCGGATTGAAGTAAATCCGACGCTCCTATAATATATGGCCTTATTCAATAACACGTCAAAATAAGGTATATATACCAGAAAATGAATGAAAATGAAATCGAATTTTTACGAAATTAAAAATAGAAAGTTAAGTTATACCTACTATTAAATTTTTCTGTGCCCTTGTGTTTGGGTGCTCATTAAAATTGAAGTACCTAAACATATCCCATGAGATTTCTTTGACATTCCCTTTAAGTCTGCCAATAACGAATTTGGATGATTTAAATTCCCTCTGAATTGGAAACGTATTTACCGTTAAGCAGTGGGATAATTCCTTACCTGGAATGCGTACATTATGTTTATGTTGTATTGATTGATTGATTGATTGGTGTTTTACGCATCACTCAAGATTATTTCACTTTTATGGCGGCGGTGCCAGGTTTAGTGGGGGAGGAAACCGGGCTCATTGCCCGGAGGAAACCCACGACAATCGGCGTGTACCTAGCTGGCAATTCTTCCACATACGGCGACCGAGAGAAATATCTACTCAAAAACTTTTCAATTTTTATTTGGTCTGAGTGTGATTCGAACCCGCGCGGCATCGATGGAAGGCCTGTAGGGGACTGAAGGAATATCGCTCTAACTCACTGGACCACCGAGGACCCGATGTTGTATGGAAAAAGCCCATATGATTGGAATGGAACATCGGAATAATTTCAATCCACCCAACAGTATTTCATGACATAAATAACAAAAAAGAAAACCCTGGCCGTCAAGTACAGACGAGCAACTGGCGATGACTTACTGGCCATTTTGTTTCTGTTCAATTACAACCAGTTCATCTTTACGCTTATTTTCTAGCTAGGTAAACATACATAGATGGAAAGAAATGCAAACTTCTTTCTACTTACCTTAATGTTGTGAATTCTGACGAGAGCTGCAGCTCGCGGAGTCTGGTTTACTGTGACCGAAGGATACAGGATCATTTTTTTTATAGGGACTGATGTGACTTACTTTTTAATAGTAATTAAAAAAGTAGTACGCCGGAAACTATCTGGAGAAGTATTAACGCTTTTGTTGTTGTTTTTGTTAACATCACTATACATTTTACCTGGAAAATTTATCAAAGCTTTCTCAAAGTAACATTAATTTTTCAGATGAGCTTTTTGTGAACCAAAAGTTTTATCAGCGCATGAAATGATATTAACAATTTCCGATCGCGTGACAAGGAGTAAAATGAATAGCAGCGATGTATTTGAAACATACTAGAAAAGGTTGAGTTATACTCTCTAGGCTTCTTATTCTTCGTGTTTCTTTTTCAATTTCTGTTAGTTTCTTTTCATTTCTATTTGGTCTGTTGTTTATTTCTTAAGTTTGATTTCCAAATTGGATTTCTACATTATAAAATGTGCTTTATACAACAATCATTATATAGTTGCTTTTGGCCTGAGATATCGGCCAACTTGATACTCCCAGGAAATTCTCCTCTCTTAAGTATGGTGGCTGGTTTGTGCCCTTTCTTATTTTCGTGTTTTCGTTTTGGCCTGAGATATCGGCCAACTTGATGGTCCCAGGAAGTCCTCCTCTCTTAAGTATGGTGGCTGGTTTGTGCCCTTTCTTATTTTCGCGTTTTCGTTTTGGTCTCAGATATCGGCTAACAAGAAGCTCCCAGGAAATTCTCTGCTCGTAAGTATGGTGGCTGGTTTGTGCCCTTTATTATTCTCGTGTTTTCGCTTAGTCAACCCAAGGTGAGAATAATAAAATACGAAGCGTTAGAGCTAAAATTCCATGTTTTCTTATTTTCGCTTCGGGCCCAAGTGAATACGTGAAGCGATAACAAGAAATTGAGAGAATAAGAAAACAAGAAAATAAGAAATCCCGAAAACATAACCTAACACCTTATTTGTGTCATTCTTAATCTCTTAATTTTGCCTGAAATTTGACCAAGACTTGATCAAAGCGAAAGTAAGAAAAGGCTAAGTTTCTTATTTTTGTTAAGTTTTTTCAAATAAATTCAAACCCTCGTATTGTATTTTAACCAGAATTTTTGCTGCTCATGCAACTAAAGAATTTATATAATTGGATTATTTTGCGGCTTCATTCTGCGGAATGATGTGCGCCACTCACTAAATAACTCAGACGGCCATGCGGCTTCATACGGTTCTCTGATATAACCCTGGAAGCAGCCGGGCTGACCCTAAAACAATTTAACGGACGGGAAAAACGTCGCTTTAAAATATCCATTCATTCCCTTGTTTTGTTTTTCTATGAGAGTTTTTTTTCGTCACTTACTATTTTCAGATATTTTGTCGGTTTAATTTGCATTTGCAATTTGTATACGAAACATAAATAATGGGAACAGCATCTTTAAGAACCTATTTCACTTGAACAGGGGTCGTGTGCACAATACAAGCCTATTGCGGGAAGATCGGGCCCTCCCAGTAGTTAGGCCCTACGTGTGGCCCGCCAGTAAAGCAAATGATAGGTTTAAAGGCATTGTCGTCTTTTATCCTATAGTTATGCTTATCGTGTTGATAAATATATAGGCCTACCATTAATGGCATCATGTTGTTTTTGGGAACATTTAATGCATATGTTTGTATTTAATAACATTGTTCGGCAACAACAATACTTGACTTCAATATTTGACATATCTGACCAGTCTGAAAAGAATTTTGGCGACGTCTTGCACTCTCATAGCTGTTGGGCCCTCACGTAAACATGGAAATTGTACGTTTCACGGCTACACTTTTGGTCGCTACATTCAAAATGACATGCGGTCTATGTTCAGAGGGTGATTTAAAGGGGCATGAGCTGCCAAAATGTTGATATTTTGACGTTTAAACATAATGTTGAAATTGTTGGCTATTTTTCTCAAGACGTATAATTCAGATGCTTCTTAGTGCTTATAGTCTCTAAAATGTACGATAAAGTATTGTTTTGAACTAACTTTGGCTTAGAATGAATGAATGATCGTCCCGGTTATTTAAATTTTGTTTACTTTTCGAACACTTTTTCGGGTCGTGACGATCAGAAATTATGAAATAAGTTTGAATTTCGGCAGCTCATGCCACTTTAAGTACGTCAATCCCCGAAGTTTCATATTGCATGTAAGTAGACACTCGGATAACCTCGGGAATTTACGTAACCTGCGTCAAAAACCGACCGGAATTCTAGATACGTGTATTTTAATAGCTACAAATCTCGGTTAATTAATTGTACATTCGAAAACATGTTGATATAAAAATAAATCTATTTTCTCAAGTACATTTATTTAAACTTGTATCTTTTGTTGTTAAGATTTTTTTTTTCATTCATACATTTACTAGAGTTATGTATGGATTGACCCCGTTTATCTGTCTTACTATTTGTATATATAAGAGAAACAATTCTACTATGCTCGAGTATGGACACTTGTGTGACTGTGGTTAACTCTACCCACTCGGAACACCCTTCGGCTATCTTCGCTCGCTACCGGTCGGCTGGTATTTCACGCACGTAAATCCCCGAAGTTATCAGAGTGAACGTGCACTCTGAAACTTCGGGGATTTGCGTGCGTGAAATACCCTCTGATAGACTGCAGGTCATTTTGAATATGGCGACCAAATAGGTAGCCGTGAAGCGTACAATTTCCAAATCTTTTTGATGACCCCACAAAAGTGTCCCCGTGATAATGTAAGGGACCGAAACACTCGGTTTGTTAACTTTCAGCCTCGATCAGTTATTCAATTGAAGCATTGGAGGATTCCTGATATGTACCGAAACTGCGTCTGTCTACAACATGTGGTTTTCCGGGCTAAATAAAATATATAAACAAATATCTTTCTAAATGATATTAGCATTTAATAAATTTATAATTGTTTTTATTTTATTTTTTCGTCTGCAGGGAAACATTTTGATATTTACTTTCGACGCCATTTTTTTTCAGCCCAAAACACGATGATTTACCGTATAAAGAGTGCAGACTGCCCGAGGCGTGTCAAAGCCGACCGTTAGCGAGCGAAGCTAGCCGAAGGATGTTCCGAGTGAGTGAACGTGATGTACAAAGTCACTCTGAAACTTCGGGGATTTACGTGCGTGAAATACCCTCTGATAGACTGCAGGTCATTTTGAATATGGCGACCAAATAGGTAGCCGTTAAGCGTACAAATCCCAAATCCCCTTGAGGGCCCCACAAAAGTGTCCCCGTGATAACGTAAGGGACTGAAACACTCGGTTTGTTAACTTTCAGCCTCGATCAGTTATATAATTGAAGTATTTGAAGATTCCTGATATGTACCGAAACTGCGTCTGTCTACAACCTGTGGTTTACCGGGCTAAATAAAATATATAAACAAATATCTTTCTAAATGATATTAGCATTTAATAAATTTATAATTATTTTTATTTTCTGTTTTCGTCTGTAGTAAAACATTTAGATATTTACTTTCGACGCCATTTTTATTCAGCCCAAAAATACGGTGATTTACCGTATAAAGAACGCAGACTGCCCGAGGCGTGTCAAAGCCGACCGGTAGGAAGCGAAGATAGCCGAAGGGAGTTCCGAGTGGTACAAAGTGCGCATGCAAGGTCACCTATCTTCCACCCGGAACAGGTAACGTCAATGAACTATATACGTAGAATGGACACGTCTCATTGACTGGTTTGGATCTGACGGTGTAAAAGTGTTGACATTGATAGTTGACGAGCAAGTGTTTGACCGATCTGAATCGAAATTGCACCATCACCTTGTAATGGCGGCATTCGATGGAAATCAAATACCACGTGACCTCCATTCCACGCTTTTAAATCATTGGGTAACGTCGTATTAAATGTATATAACAACGCCAACAAACACAGCCAATACAGACGTCAGTTTCTCAAATATATCTGCCAGTATGTAGAGAAAGAATGAATTGAAGACGGACATTTGAATTTCACTTTAAAAAACATGTCAAAAGATAATATATTTATCAGTGGTTGATTGTCGAGGTTAAGTAGAAATTGTATTTTATTCACATTTTTATTCAAATAACACCGAATAATTCTCATTTTTTTTTTGGCCGTTGACGTTTTCGTTGAAACCGACATATATTCATACCAGGTGCCCATGCATGGTCGTAAAAACTTAATTCAGAAATATTTAACGATACATGTTTATTTGTCTGAAGAAATGCTGTACCACCCTCCAGAAAAAAACCCATTAAAGTGGTTTTTTTCATAAATTCCGATTGTTAGGCTCAAGTTGAGCATTTAAAGTACCTTTAAAAACTAAAAGATTGACGTTAAACTGAAAAATATCGATGACAAAAAACGGACAAATCGAAGATGTGTGCTAATAACGTACACCATTCCCAAAATCCGAATAACCGGGATGTATTAGTTCATTTCAGGGATCTTTGTTGCTAATAAATACTAATAAATACATCCCTGAGATTGATAACAGCAAACATATCTTGATTTATTCTTCTTAATAAAATAACGACCAATTAGCTTATTCTGTTTTCCAAATACTTGGCAACTCTTGCTAAGTACTGTTTGCATGAAATAGCCCCCCCCCCCCCCAAAAAAAAAGAAAGAGGAAACATAAGAATAGGTAAAGGTAAAAGCGACGTGGCGTAAGTTTTTACGCAACTGTCATGGCAACCCATACTGTAGAGAAACGCTGCTATGAAAGTTACTCAAAAAAAATACATCTACGGCTCCTGGTTATTCGCATTTGTCCGTAAAAGGGGCACAACTCTACCCGATACATGATCTCATTTCAACGACAATCGTTTGCCATTAGTTTCTCAACTCCTCTTTTCCGATAGCAGCAGTGGAAGAAAAATACCAGCTTATTTCACTTGAAAGGCACACACGCCTCTAAAACAGGAATACTGTTTCTATTACAAAAAAAAAACGGGTTTCACTATTATTTGCAGATAGAAAAGGTTAAAAGGTTAAAAGAATTCAAGTTTTTGTCGAAATTCAAAGTTTTGGGGCCATTTTGAATTTTTTAAATTAAAATTTGGACCCTTAATGTAAACACAATACATAGAGGATATTTGTTGTTTATCGGTAAATACCATTTATATTTCATCGAGTGGATTAAAAAATATGTATTTTCACGATTGGCGAAGCCAAGAGTGAAAATACAAGATTTTTTAATCCACGAGATGAAATATAAATGATATTTACCGATAATACATCAAATATTCTATTTATTATATAAATAATTATTAGTGAGATTTTCGTGTATTTTCTCGACAAACTGAATGATTCGCGGTAGTCACTTGACCTAGAAAATGACACATCACTCATAGGCCTGTACGGCGTAGGAAAAAATAGCGCGTTGTTTGGGGGTTCAACACAACAAAAACATATAAATTTGCATCGAAAATTCTTATGTTCGAGTTGCAATTCATACATGTAATTAATGAAACAAGTTACAGTTAGAACAAAATACTTATTTCGTGAGAACAACCTGCGTTTGCCTGCGCGGAAGGACACACAGTGCACGTGCGACAACAAACATCGAGGTTCGCTGTCATCGACGGTGAAGTTGGACATTTCCTACACTTCAGTTTCTAATTAAACCTTTAAGTGGCGAAGTCTTGTTATTTTAAAATGAAGATTTACTAGATTAAGTGTGTTGAAATGTGCTAGGATAAATTAGATCTTTAATTTCTCGTTACCAGAATCAATCGAGTCGCTTCTTTCACACTGGCATTTTCGCCCAGAGCGAGCGTGACGATCAGGCGGCACTCAGACCACATTCCACTGTCTTCGGTTGCAATGATTTGCGTCGGTTCTCGATACATTTTCTATATTCTTGAAAATAATCAATTTCAATGTTCCAGGTGTACCACATTGTTTTGCATTAGGCCCTACATGTATAAAGTGGGGTAGCCTTACAACACGTTTTCATATAATTTAGCGATCTTGCTGGCCCAGGCCTAAGACTAAAAGTAATATACTAGTAATAGTAGGGCATACCCCGGCGAGCACAGAAAGGCCAAAGCGAAAAAAATGTTTGGTTTGTGTAAAATTGTTTAACACCCAATTTATAATACTAAGAAGTGTTCGATAATATATAAAAGGAGACTTGATTACAAATTTTAGCAATTTTCACAAATTAAGAATCCATCATGAGAATTCCAATGAAAATAGTTCCGGCACTGGCAGTGATGATATAAATGTTATCGGTAAAAGTGGTGATATGACTTATATCAGAGCTGTATAACTCAATCTCTCACTACTAATTATATAATAAAAGCTTGTATTTGTGCATATACAACACAAACACGATAAATTAACATTGGGATTTTGTCGACATGGTTCATTAAATAATTGTCGCTGTCAACTACGCAGTGTTGATTCAACGTTGATTGATTGATTGATTGATTTATGTTTTACGCCGCACTCAAGATTATTTCACTCATATGGCGGCGTTGCCAGGAGAAGTGTGGGGGGGAATCTAGTTCATTGCTCGGCGGAAACCCCAAACTTTTGGCAAATACCTGACAACTCTTCCACATACGGTGACCGAGTGGAAGATGATACAACGTTGAACCAAGGTTATTAAGTTGGTCAATTTAGGGTTAGTGGATTGAAGCGTTACCAACATTGGATCAACGTTGGATTTCAAATATCAGGGTTATATTTGGTCAAGATGGCGGAGAGATGGGGTTCGACGATGAGAGAATGTTGGGTCAAGATGGCAGAGAGATTGGGTTCGACGATGTGCCAATGTTGGGTTTAGATGGCGGAGAGATGGGACTCAACGATGTGCCAATGTTTGATCAAGATGGCGGGGAAATGGGGTTCGACGAAGTGCCAATGTTTGATTAAGATGGCGGAGAGATGGGGTTCGACGATGTGCCAATGTTGGGTGAAGATGGCGGAGAGATGTGGTTCGACGATGAACCAATGTTGGGTCAAGATGGCAGAGAGATGGGGTTCGACGATGAGGGAATGTTGGGTCAAGATGGCGGAGATATGGGGTTCGAGGATGAGGGAATGTTGGGTCAAGATGGCGGAGAGATGGGGTTCGACGATGAGGGAATGTTGGGTCAAGATGGCGGAGATATGGGGTTCGACGATGAGGGAATATTGGGTCAAGATGGCGGAGATATGGGGTTCGACGATGAGCCAATGTTGGGTCAAGATGGCGGAGAGATGGGGTTCGACGATGAGCGATTGTTGGGTCAATATGGCGGAGATTTGGGGTTCGACGATGTGCCAATGTTGGGTCAAGATGCCGGAAAGATGGGGTTCGACGATGAGACAATGTTGGGTCAAGACGGTGGAGATATAGGGTTTGACGATGTGCCAATGCTGGGTCAAGATGGCTGGGATATGGGGTTCGACGATGAAGGAATGTTGGGTCAAGATGGCGGAAAGTTGGGGTTTGACGATGAGACAATGTTGGGTCAAGATGACGGAGAGATGGGGTTGGACGATGTGCCTTCATTTGGTCACGATGGTGGAGAGATGGGGTTCGACGATGTGCCAATGTTGGGTAAAGATGGCGGAAAGATGGGGTTCGACGATGAGACAATGTTGGGTCAAAATGGCGGAGATATGGGGTTCGACGATGATGGAATCTTGGGTCAAGATGGCGGTGATATGGGGTTCGACGATGAGCCAATGTTGGGTCAAAATCGCGGAGAGATGGGGTTCGACGATGAGGGAATGTTGGGTCAAGATGGTAGAGATATGGGGTTCGACGATGAGGGAATGTTGGGTCAAGATGGTAGAGATATGGGGTTCGACGATGAGCCAATGTTGGGTCAAAATCGCGGAGAGATGGGGTTCGACGATGAGGGAATGTTGGGTCAAGATGGTAGAGATATGGGGTTCGACGATGAGGGAATGTTGGGTCAAGATGGCGGAGAGACGGGGTTCGACGATGAGCCAAATTTGGGTAAAGATGACGGAGAGATGGGGCGAGATGAAGAGACAATGTTGGGCCAAGATGGCGGAGAGATGGGGTTCGACGATGAGGGAATGTTGGGTCAAGATGGCGGAGAGACGGGGTTCGACGATGAGCCAAATTTGGGTAAAGATGACGGAGAGATGGGGCTCGATGAAGAGACAATGTTGGGCCAAGATGGCGGAGATATGGGGTTCGACGATGAGCCAATGTTGGGTCAAGATGGCGGAGAGATGGGGTTCGATGATTTGCCAATTAAATGTTGGGTCAAGATGGCGGAGAGATGGGGTTCGATGATGTGCCAATTAAATGTTGGGTCAAAATGGTGGAGATATGGGGTTCGACGATGTGCCAATGCTGGGTCAAGATGGCGGAGAGATGGGGTTGGAAGATGTACCATCATTTGGTCACGATGGTGGAGATATGGGGTTCGATGATGAGGGAATGTTGGGGTCAAGATGGTGGAGAGATGAGGTTGGACGATGAGCGAATGTTGGGTCAAGATGGCGGAGAGATGGGGCTCGACGATGAGCCAATGTTGGGTCAAGATGGCGGAGCCTGTTTCACAAAGTGGCGTAGCGTAAAGTTTTACGTAACTGTCATAGCAACCCATACTGTAGAGATACGTTGCTTTGGAAGTTACGCAAAATACACAGCGTTAGACAAACAATACAACTATTAGTGGTTTAATTCCGGGCGGACACTTGTCTATCTAATCACCGTCAATGTTAAAACCGAAGACTATCGTCGAGCCATTGTCAGAAGAATATCTGCCCACCAGAGAAAATCAATGCTAATCCAACCATTTTACGACACTCGGATAACCATTTTACAACACTCAGATAACCATTTACCTACAATATGCCAACCATAAAGGTGTTTCACAGGCATAATACCGGCCCTTTGTTATACAGCATTGGACCCACTAGTCGCACATTATTGAGCCATTTAATTGTGAGCATTAATTAAAGGAGGAGAAAGCTTTCATCACTTTAGCCCGGATTATCGGTCTTACGGCGACTGGTATTATATGGCTGCTTATGTGTCTGTATGACGAAAACGGAGAGAAAAAAAAAATTCGGCAGAGCCCAGATTTCTCGGCTATCATCACTTGATAACGGTGTTAGTAGCTACACCGAAATGTCGTGATGATGACACAGGATGAAGATTAGAAAATACCGCTACACACACAAAAGAAATTGACAACTTTCAAAATCTCCCATTCTTATTCCTTCCTATTTCAATATGAATACTTTTAGTTTCTCGAAAATTACATGTACATTGAATTGCAAAGGAAGCCTTGAGGAAAATGTGACCATGCGAAAAATATCTGCATGTCATATTTTGTTGAGTTACGAGGGCCTTGGAGAGGATGAAATTAACCTAAGCTTAAATGGAAGATTTTGAGAGTTGACGAATTTGTTTTTCTTTTTGTGATCTTTTATTAACTTCACTGCCAGGCGTAATAAAATCGCATAACTATTAATCGATACAACTGTTGCCTCCAGATTGCTCCACTGTGGTTGTGCGGCCAAGGGAGTTGGAAGCAATGAACTATATGCGTGGAATGGAGGTCACATGGTATTTGATATGCATCGAATGCCACCATTACTAGGAGATGGTGCCATATCGATCCAGATCTGTTATGCGCGCTCGCTTAAACTATCAATGGCGGCACATTTTACAAAGTCAGATCCAAGTTAGCCAATGAAACGTGTCCATTTCACGCATATAGTTCATTGGTTGGAACACCTATGTCGTCTACACGACAAATAAGGCAACGTTGTCAAATATTCCTTTGAATTAGTAAACCATAAGCAAAAGTAAAA
Source organism: Lepidochitona cinerea (assembly GCA_963971465.1). Classification (NCBI taxonomy): domain Eukaryota; kingdom Metazoa; phylum Mollusca; class Polyplacophora; order Chitonida; family Tonicellidae; genus Lepidochitona; species Lepidochitona cinerea. Next base: position 4,759,013 of record OZ020565.1, read on the forward strand.
GACAACGAGTTTAATTCGTTTTATTTCTTTTATAAAATAGAGTGAATTTTTTAAAAAGATGAAATATGACTTCAAAATGAAACTTTTAATGAACTATGATCTTATTTGTGTAAATTGACATTTTTACAAACTGAAAGAGATTTCATTGGTCCAGAGAGATTGGTTTGTCCAATCAGCTTCAAACACGTGTGTATGTTCGTTTGGTCGATACTCCGTTAGCCGTCAGTGTCTGGAAAAGAAAGGGAAAAAATCACTACAAAGAAATATTGATAAACTAGAGAAGACGTGACGTCACACACGTGAAGCCAAAAAGAACTGAACGCCGTTTCACGAAGTCATCGCAAAGTGCGATCAATCGCAGTTGCCATGACGTCGTATCTCTTCACTATGGTATCCAATGGCAACTACGCCTCTTTTGCGACTGCTTTGTGAAACGAGCCCCTGAGCCATAAAGATTCTTACACAAAGATGGCAGACAACTAATTTATAAATAAGGTGTGTCGGCCATCTTGATTTAATATGGAGTAAACTGACCTACTATAGCTGTTACCTCCAGTCTTCCCATACCACATAATTGATATAAAGACGCGAGAAAGTATTATAGCAAAAAAAAAAATAAAAAATCTTATGAACCGTATACCAGAAATGCAATTAAATGATGACATAAGAGTTAGAGTTTTTTAAATGGACATTGCTAAATTTTAATTTAGATGAGAAAAACAAGCAGAACATATATTATAGAATTTTCTATATAATGCGACAAAAAAACACAAAGTTTGTCATTGAACTTAGTCCCTTCTTTGGTCTAAAGCTAAAAACTTACATTGAGAATGATGTTAGCATTGCTGAACGAATCTCAGAAAATATAACTTCACTTACATAGACCATGTTTCCTCCGGCGATTTCCCGCCTGTTGTTGGAAGTGTAAGGTCCGGTCTGTGTTTCCACCAAAGCGTTACCGTCTTGACTTATTACAACCTGCAACATTATCATCAGTTAAAACAAAGAGAGTAGATTGACAAGAGTGGTCACTTCGTCCGCGCCATGTTGAATTTGAACTGACACGACTCGATTAGTTGGAACCTCCTTTCTGTAGGGGGCGCCTTACATTCGAATCGTGTACAGTTGGAACATCCTTCCGCTAGGGGGCCAGAAGAACATGCCGGCAATGCTGATTGGACGAAGTGGTCGCTCTTGTCAATCTACTCTCTTTGGTTAAAAACCATTCGAGATTCTCGCACTTTTTGGACCCGGATGTGCCGAAAGAACCAATATGATGCGTTCCCACTTTAATCCTTGAACTAGGGGCAGCGAGTTTCTATATTGTGTACCGTATTTTAGAATAATATGCAGTGATATATAAGTTAAAGACGTTCATAGCCATAAAGTTTATTCAATGTTATAATTCAGAAACATTAGAGAAAAAATCTGAAAGTTTTAAACAACACGACGGTCTGCCTGTTGCGAACACAGAGTAAAAATCTCAACAAAGAATGATGCCTGTAGTTTTGTACTTTAATTTAGAATTGAAATAAAACCTTATCCCGATCAGCTTTTGTGTATGAATTAAATTTCCGCTTTAAATAGAGGAGACTTGACTAGCGCTAGTGATAAAATCGCCGAGAAACTGTTGGAATGTGATTAGATAAGATGTTTGAACGGCATAGTTCAAAGTCAAATTATGATAAAACATTGACTATAGCTATCAATGGATGTACGAGAAATAAGTTGTTAAAACAGCCGTTGTTGCATTTAGCGAGCTCCGTTGTGAATATTGTGAGTTAATATCCAAGTGGTGGATGCAGGATGTAGATCCCAATGTGACAGAATCGTATTAAATATGTTAAAACATTTTTACCTCAAAGCGAAATTTATAAAATAGCTCTATATGTACGTCAATCAATAAACTTTAACAAGATATATCGAGGGGCGAGGTTCCGAAAATAATCGTGTAAGGCTTTAGTTGATCACGTATGAATTACGAAGAGAGGTGGTAACACTTAATCTCCACTCTGAAACTTCGGGGATTTACGTGTCAAAGCCGACCGGTAGCGAGCGAAGATAGCCGAAGGATCTTCCGAGTGACTTAATCTCCTCGCTATTCTAGTTGATCACGTGACAAGTTCAAAGTTCAGATAAGCCAATTGAATATTTGGCAGAGTATTTTCATTCAGCATTGTGGGAAGATTTTCTAGCTATGTATGTTAAACAAACATTTGTAAGCGTGGTACGACTCAATTATTTAGACCCTACGTAAGTCTAACAAAGCCATTGGCAAAAGACAGTCCTCAAAACTACCTCGGCCAAGAAACTGCACAAGTTCGTGTAGTCCTCTCCTATTCTTTGCTTGACTTTAATTTGTTTTCAATGAAGGTTAAAATAGCCCAGTATTATATCTTTATTCCAATATTTGTAAAGAGACAAAAGTTTTAAAAAGTAGATCAGATATTGAAGGAAACTAAAAGTAAACGAATACCGTGGAAAGAATTTAATTCGCTATAGTTGAGTCATTTGGCTAGCTATACATGTCTATGGAATTATACAGAAAGTGTCTGTTTACGTCTGATAAGATATTCAAATTGCCCCCCGAGATTAAGCCTGTGAATGGCTGAATCGAAATTTAAAATTTAAAAGTAGGCGGAATATAATGTTCCCTTTTCGTGATACGGTCATGTTTGACCTTTATAGAATAACAACAGTTTTCATTAAAAAAATTATTCTTTGCAGACAATTTGTGCCGTGTATCGATCCGAATGAGTTTGAGAGATTTTGCAGTATAGGAAAACCATTTCTACGGTAAGAAAAACGCTTACGTGTGCAAAACTATATAAATCATTTATTGTTGAGAAATTTTACTCTAAATGACTCACAAGGAAACAAAATAATAATGTACCTACTAATTAACTCCGCTGCCGCCAAAATAAATGTTTTATGTTTATCAGACATTAATTTGTTCAATGTATGTTGCATAAAATTTTTAGTGACAGCGAAATAAGAATAACGCAAACTCATTTGAAGCCGTTTTAGGAAAATAATGTGTGACATTTGGACATCACTGACAAGGGAACAACGAAAAAATAATAACGCAAACTTATTTTAATCCGTTTTAGGAAGATAATAATGAGATATTTGGACATCACTGGCAAGGGAAATAGCCGGAATACCCAGTGTTTAGATATGTACATTAACGGCCTTTAAAACTAGGCTAAAAATTTGAAACCGAACAAATATCGGGTTAATTGTATTGTGATGCAGTGAAAATTTTGCAGCAAATTATTGACCTTTAACCCGTGTTTGAAAAACTAACCTTCATTTCGCGACCATCAATGGTTGGCTCCGTGAAGCTATCTCCAAAGTTACTGGTGTGTTCTCTGGTCCCAAGAGGCGTGGTGGATTTGACGGTGATGCTGTTACCGTTCACTGATATCTCTTGTCGAATGTCGTTAGACGGCGTCAACAGACTCTGGGCTTTGGCCTTCACCTCAGCAGTAACACCAGCTACAAAAGGAATGGATGACCATTTTGAGATTGTGCATACATTGCTGGTGTTTCAGGTAGTTGAAGTTCTTCAAACTCTGTTGCCAAAAGATATTGATGATGGGTGGCAAACAGAGTAGAAGGACCGGCCATATTGGAAAACATATATAACTGAGAATCAACACTTTGTGCTCAGATTTTCTCCTAATTTAAGCAACGCAACCAGCCCAAACTTAATACACATTCAGTTCGATCTTTTAGTTTGCCGTTCCGCCAAACAAAAACAACGTTCAAATACTCACATTTATGTTGCATCGTCGTCGTTTTTCGAGGGACAGCCTGAATCTCCCGCTGGCCTCCTCGATTCCGTCAAAATGAACATGGGAAATGTACGCAACAGAAATGTGAGTGTTTAAACGCTTTTTTGGGTGGAACGGCGAACTGAAGGATCGAACTGAATGTGTGTAAAGTTGGGAGAAACTGAAAGAAAATCCGCGAACAATAGAATTACATGTTTTCCAATATGGCCGGTCCTTCAACTCTATTTGCCACCCATCATCAATATCTTTTGGCAACAGAGTTTGAAGAACTTCAACTAGTGTTTCATGATGAAACGCCTGGCACCACGGAACATTAGTGTAGAGCTCTAGATGGATGATTGAAAACCTTGTCATTAAATTAGACCAATACTTATTTACGCATTGATAAACTGTACAGTCTAGTAGCGTTTTTGTTCGACAAATATCAATTGCTAAGATATTGCACTTTCTGTCACAGAGAACACATTTTCCTGTACATTCAACATGGTCTAAATTCAAACCTAAAGTATTTTCAGTGCATGGTTTGTAACGTTTGTATCCAAAAGCCCTCCCATTCCAGTGGTTGAAGTTTCTTTTCTGAAATAGCATTCTCAGAACGGGATCGTTTTAGTACGTAGGATTCCCGAAAGATCTTTGGTAACTGACCAAGAATAAAGAAATAATTTTATACTTAATGCAACATCCATAAAACCCTCAGCGCTAAAAGTTCAATTCAGTCTATCAGATTATCCGCTGGAAAACTGAGGAATATCCTATTTATACATAATACCAATGGATGCGCCGATAAGTTAAAACAATCAGCTATATGTATACATACCTAATGCGTCCAAATAAGCATCAAAGTTCTCCACGTTGCTCAGTTTCCAAGTTCCATTAAAGTTGGCCATTTTGGTTGGTTGAGATTTTACAGAGGATGATCACCGGGCAAGGAAAATAAATATACCAGAGATATCCGTTCAGCGCATCGATCCGGGTCTTATATACACCCCAACCCGAGTCCCAAAAGCACGTGGTCTGAAGTGACTCATTCCCGGGTTAAAATTCAGACTGGTATTTAAAGTTCGATTATTAGGCCATGGTTCACAAGTCCAGTCTAGACAGCACCTCTCTATATATCTTAGGCGATTTACAATTTGTTTGCTTTCAAAATGAAATACGTTATGCATTTAGTTTTTTTTTAAATAGTCCTGTTGAAACTTGGTTGTGTCTTAAAAGTTTTTTATAAACTTTCCAAAAATTGGTTGCGGACAAGTTATAGGCCATGTTAATGAATACTGGTGACAAAGTTACATTGACCCCAGGTTAGATCATTGAACTCTGAAACCGTAATAACCCCTCATTGTTATCTATCAATAGTATTTAGGATAAAGCGGACACAATTCAATACAGGGGGGGGGGGGGTCGTCGGACGTCCGGCTAGTACAATACTGAAGGGTAAATGCAATTGGTTTTGCAGGGGCGAGTGGAAATCGCAGTAGGAAATAAGGTGGGTCCTGGTTGCAAGAAATAGGAACAAGTCTTCCTGCAATGAAGCACCTTGTGGCCCTGGTTGCAAGAAATAGGAACAAATCTTCCGGCAATGAAGCACCTTGTGGCCCTGGTTGCAAGAAATAGGAACAAGTCTTCCGGCAATGAAGCACCTTGTGGCCCTGGTTGCAAGAAATAGGAACAAATCTTCCGGCAATGAAGGACCTTATGGTCCTGGTTTCAAGAAATAGGAACAAATCTTCCGGCAATGAAGCACCGTATGGTCCCGATTCCAAGAAATAGGAACAAATCTTGCGGCAATGAAACACCTTATGGTCCTGGTTGCAAGAAATAGCAACAAATCTTCCGGCAATGAAGCACCTTGTGGCCCTGGTTGCAAGAAATAGGAACAAATCTTCCGGCAATGAAACACCTTATGGTACTGGTTTCAAGAAATAGGAACAACTCTCCCGGCAATGAAGCACCTTGTGGTACTGGTTGCAAGAAATAGGAACGAATCTCACGGCAACGAAGCACCTTATGGTACTGGTTGCAAGAAATAAGAACAAATCCTCCGGCAATGAAGCACCTTGTGGTACTGGTTGCAAGAAATAGGAACAAATCTCCCGGCAATGAAGCACCTTGTGGTACTGGTTGCAAGGAATAGGAACAAATCTCCCGGCAATGAAGCACCTTGGTACTGGTTGCAAGGAATAGGAACAACTCTCCCGGCAATGTTGCCCTGATTGCAGAAATCGGAACAATTTCTCATTAGCAGCCTGGCATTTGACATATAGCATCTAATACGGAGCATTGATCCCATGACTTAGTAAAGGCATTGCATCGAAATACTTCTTAGTAAAGGCATTGCATCGAAATACTTCTTAGTAAAGGCATTGCATCGAAATACTTCTTAGTAAAGGCATTGCATCGAAATACTTCTTAGTAAAGGCATTGCATCGAAATACTTCTTAGTAAAGGCATTGCGTCGAAACACTTCTTAGTAAAGGCATTGCATCGAAATGCTTCTTAGTAAAGGCATTGCGTCGAAACACTTCTTAGTAAAGGCATTGCATCGAAATACTTCTTAGTAAAGGCATTGCATCGAAATACTTCTTAGTAAAGGCATTGCATCGAAATACTTCTTAGTAAAGGCATTGCATCGAAATACTTCTTTAACAGAACAGAAGAACATGTTTTATTACACCCTTTGACTAAAATGTTTGTTGTGTTTTTTGTTTTTTTTGTCCAGTTTCCACACAATTTAGTTAACTTGCTCGACGAGATTGCATGGAATTACAAGCAGCATAAATAAATTTTTTTTTTTTTTTTAATAAATTTTTATTCGTATTTCTGTTCTTTCTAAGGGCCCTCTTTACCTTTATGTGAACATGAAGTCTTCTAGCAAGCCGGCTAGTGTGTAAGTTGTATTTTCGCTTTGGGAGGTAGACATATGGTGTTTGTTCGTGTCGTTTCAACGAATTAAGTCCCACAAAGCGTCCTTGGTAACGGACTAAAGACAGGCTGTTGATAAAGACGGGCAAACAAGTCTGGTCTCAATTTGCTCTAGATCTTGTACTCATTGTGCAAACAAAACTGCACTCCAATTCGACAGCACTGGTAGTTTTCCGTTCGGTTTTTTTACAACGTGAACGGTTTATTGCCAATGTCTTTAAAATGTTATATTTGGTTAAACATTTAAATAAATCGTGTGGATTTTATAAAATTTTATTGGATATCTGTATAACAACATTTTAACACAATAAAACACTGTTTATTTTATCTCCATGGTTATTTTAGATAAGAAGAATGTCCCTGTGTTCGTGTGTTTTAATGTTCGAAAATGTATAACAACATTTTATTCAGTTGTTATTTAGTGGCATTTAGAATTTGGAATAAGTACAGCTTCTTTAAATGCAAAATAACTGGCGAATACTATAATGTAATGCAATAGGAAACTATAAACATTATGCAAGTCAGTAAAATCACAAAGCAATACGAAAAAGACTATACGCATAAGTTCCCAAATACCAATGGTTACAATGGCCGGTGAACACGTTAGAGGTCAGTTTTCTTCACGATATGAGTAGAAAGATTGCTGATTTTAGACTACCGTTTATACATCAATTGAATGAAACGAGAGCCCAGTTCTACAACGTTATTCAGTAGATGTCAATCTCGGAGATGTTTTCGTATTTTGTACTATGTGGGATAGTTGTCAGTTACCACTGGAAGGTCGTGTGTTTCCTTTGGGTAGAGAGCCCGGTTTCCTCCCAAAATAAAACTGGCAACGCCGCCATATCATTGAAATAATCTTGAGCGTCGGGTAAAACACCAATCAATCAATTTTATTTTGCACGTCTTTATTATTTGTTGTTTATCTAACGTCAGAATGATGGCTCAAAATAGCAAAAAATCAAAACCCCTCAGACAAATGGTTTGGTCAATTTATGTTTTAAAGACTGTTTAAATCTCTGGGTTAAATCCTGCAGATTAATTAGCAAGGCCACGTCAAAAAGTAAATCTTTCTGTTGACTACAAAAGAAAAACTAAAAATAGAAGAAAAAAACAGTAAGCTAAGTTATTTGTTGTTGACAAAAATAATACTCGTACTTATTTTTCAATACAGTTAAATTTACTTTCTTCAAGAGACATTTAGAAGTTGAGGTAGCAATATTAACTCAAGAGGTTTATGGATTGCTGTAATAAACAGAAGTTGTAATCCACATAGCCTCTTGGGTTAATAGTGTTAAATTTAATACTTTCTATAAGCCTCTGGTGAACGAATAATTACCCACCCTGAAATTTGAAAAAAAAGGATACCATGTGCGTATAGCACTTTTTTATTTGTACTTTTTCCCATGGAGGAAATTTGGTTATCTCCATATGGAGTATATAAGGGTATCTGTGGGTGTCATCGCACCTGCCCCTAACCCTTCATCTGTTCAGGTCACGCCGGGTCAAGTACAGGTATAGCGATAATGGACTTTGAGCGTCTATATTCTGACACACTTAGCGACGTGTTCTTAATATAAAATAATGATAAAGGAGAATACAACATTACATGATACAACTACTTAATTACATCGCATCCACTACACCAATGATATATCTCTTTTTAACACAATTAGAAACTTGTCTCCATGGTTATTTTAGACAAGAAGATTTTCCCTGTGCCCGTGTGTTTAGGGATCATAAATATACAAATAGGATTGTCTTTTATAGGCCTATATTTCTATATCTATACCCCAACATCGCCCTACCCCCCACCCATCTGCCCCTCTTTATAAATTGCAGTTTTTAGTTCTACGGTACAGCCCAACAGTACCCAGCCCAGAATCATCTGTAGGGCATCATTTTCAGGGCTTTGACCTACATCACTTTCAGGGCTGTCTCGGCGCGCACATTTTTAACATAAGCAAATATCAAAAAGCGTAACTTGTTTCACAATTGAAATATGATCAATATAACCCATTTTTAGACATTTTTGGACTGGTGTTTTATAATGGTAATGATGACTGCATCGCGAGTTGTAGATAGCTTCAGTTAAAATATCTGCTCTCAAAACGGAATAAAGATTTCCTTGAAAACATAACTGCCCTCTATGTAGGACGTATTAGTAGCTAAAAAAAGGATTAAGAAGTAATCGAGAATTTGTTGCGCATACAATAATGTAATCAGATATTTTTTGTGATATTTAAAGAGAAATATTCTGTTTTAGAAATAAAAATCTAAAAAGTTGATGGATACCGGTAAGTTTTTTTCAGTTGATCACACTTACAAAAGTGTATTGATGGCTTTTTTTTAGTGATGAGAATCTCCAAAAATGAGGTATAGCCCCTCAAGTGACGAACAGCCCCACAGGTGATGTTGGGCCCAAGAGTGCATCTGGGGGTAAGTTGATGGACACCAATAAGCTATTTAGGTTGATAACACTTACGAAAGTGTTTGGATGGCTTTTTTTAGTGATGGGAATCTCTAAAACTGAGATATAGCCCCTCAAGTGACGAACAGCCCCACAGGTGATGTTGGGCCCAAGAGTGTATCTGGGGGTAAGTTAATGAATCAGATTAAGCTATTTAGGTTGATAACACTTACAAAAGTGTATAGATGGCTTTTTTAGTGATGGGAATCTCTAAAACTGAGGTATAGCCCCTCAAGTGACGAACAGCCTTACAGGTGATGTTGGGCCCAAGAGTGCATATGGAAGTAAGTTAATGAATACAATTAAGCGATTTAGGTTAATAACACTTACAAAAGTGTATTGATGGCTTTTTGTGTTGATGAAAATCTCCAAAAATGAGGTATAGCCCCTCAAGTGACGAACAGCCCCACATGTGATGTTGGGCCCAAGAGTGCATCTGAGGGTAAGTTGATGGACACCAATAAGCTATTTAGGTTGATAACACTTACAAAAGTGTTTGGATGGCTTTTTTTAGTGATGGGAATCTCTAAAACTGAGGTATAGCCCCTCAAGTGACGAACAGCCCCACAGGTGATGTTGGGCCCAAGAGTGCATCTGGGGGTAAGTTGATGGACACCAATAAGCTATTTAGGTTGATAACACTTACGAAAGTGTTTGGATGGCTTTTTTTAGTGATGGGAATCTCTAAAACTGAGATATAGCCCCTCAAGTGACGAACAGCCCCACAGGTGATGTTGGGCCCAAGAGTGTATCTGGGGGTAAGTTAATGAATCAGATTAAGCTATTTAGGTTGATAACACTTACAAAAGTGTATAGATGGCTTTTTTAGTGATGGGAATCTCTAAAACTGAGGTATAGCCCCTCAAGTGACGAACAGCCTTACAGGTGATGTTGGGCCCAAGAGTGCATATGGAAGTAAGTTAATGAATACAATTAAGCGATTTAGGTTAATAACACTTACAAAAGTGTATTGATGGCTTTTTGTGTTGATGAAAATCTCCAAAAATGAGGTATAGCCCCTCAAGTGACGAACAGCCCCACATGTGATGTTGGGCCCAAGAGTGCATCTGAGGGTAAGTTGATGGACACCAATAAGCTATTTAGGTTGATAACACTTACAAAAGTGTTTGGATGGCTTTTTTTAGTGATGGGAATCTCTAAAACTGAGGTATAGCCCCTCAAGTGACGAACAGCCCCACAGGTGATGTTGGGCCCAAGAGTGCATCTGGGGGTAAGTTGATGGACACCAATAAGCTATTTAGGTTGATAACACTTACAAAAGTGTTTGGATGGCTTTTTTTAGTGATGGGAATCTCTAAAACTGAGGTATAGCCCCTCAAGTGACGAACAGCCCCACAGGTGATGTTGGGCCCAAGAGTGCATATGGAAGTAAGTTAATGAATACAATTAAGCGATTTAGGTTAATAACACTTACAAAAGTGTATTGATGGCTTTTTGTGTTGATGAAAATCTCCAAAAATGAGGTATAGCCCCTCAAGTGACGAACAGCCCTACAGGTGATGTTGGGCCCAAGAGTGCATCTGAGGGTAAGTTGATGGACACCAATAAGCTATTTAGGTTGATAACACTTACAAAAGTGTTTGGATGGCTTTTTTTAGTGATGGGAATCTCTAAAACTGAAGTATAGCCCCTCAAGTGACGAACAGCCCCACAGGTGATGTTGGGCCCAAAAGTGCATAGGGAGGTAAGATGAGGGGCTAAACCTGAGTTTTAGAGATTCCCATAACTAAAAAAAGCCATCCATACACTTTTGTAAGTGTTATCAACCTAAATAGCTTATTGGTGTCCATCAACTTACCCCCAAATGCACTCTTGGGCCCAGCATCACCTGTGGGGCTGTTTGTCACTTGAGGGGCTATACCTCAGTTTTAGAGATTCCCATCACTAAAAAAAGCCACCAATACACTTTTGTAAGTGTTATCAACTGAAATAGCTTAATTGTATCCATTAACTTACCCCCATATGCACTCTTGGGCCCAACATCACCTGTGGGGCTGTTCGTCACTTGAGGGGCTATACCTCAGTTTTTGAGATTCCCATCACTAAAAAAAAGCCATCAATACACTTTTGTAAGTGTTATCAACTGAAATAGCTTAATTGTATCCATTAACTTACCCCCATATGCACTCTTAGACCCAACATCACCTGTGGGGCTGTTCGTCACTTGAGGGGCTATACCTCAGTTTTAGAGATTCCCATCACTAAAAAAAGCCATCAATACACTTTTGTAGGTGTTATCAACTGAAATAGCTTAATTGTATCCATTAACTTACCCCCATATGCACTCTTGGGCCCAACATCACCTGTGGGGCTGTTCGTCACTTGTGGGGCTATACCTCGTTTTTGGAGATTCTCATCACTACAAAAAGCCATCATTATACTTTTGCAAGTGTGATCAAGTGAAAAAGCTCACTGGTATCCATCAACTCACCCCCAGATGCACTCTTGGGCCCAACATCACCTGTGGGGCTGCTCCTCAATTATGGGGCTATACCTCATTTTTGGAGATTCTCATCACTACAAAAAGCCACCAATACAGTTTTGCAAGTGTGATCAAGTGAAAAAGCTCACTGGTATCTATTAATTTACCCCCAGATGCACTCTTGGGCCCAACATCACCTGTGGGGCTGTTCGTCAATTGTAGGGCTATACCTCGTTTTTGGAGATTCTCATCAACACAAAAAGCCACCAATACACTTTTGTAGGTGTGGTCAAGTGAAAAAGCTCACTGGTATCCATTAAATTACCCCCAGGTGCACTATGGGGCCCAACATCACCTGTGTGGCTGTTTGTCACTCTTGGGGCTCTTCGTCACTTGTTATCTCATTTTGGCAGATTCTCATCATTGAAAAACAGTCCATATTGCCAACATACCATTGATAGTGTCATTTAAGCGTCTGTGACGATTGGTTATTTGTATTCATGTAAAACAGAGTATATTTTTAGAAAACATTGTAAATACATATAAGCCCTTTTCGAGTTTGACTGAAATCATACGATAGAATTCGTGCTTGGAGGTATTTGCCACCAGGTATGCATTTGAACAGTCGTTTGCCTGTCCGTGTATGGTTCATTTCCATAGAAAAGCTGACAAAATTTATTGAAGTGATTTATCATTCCTTCTTTCGTATTAAACGTATCAATTGGTCTTTTAAAACTTATTGCAGTTTTTAAACTGATTTTTTAATTTATTTGATAATTGTTTTACTTAAAAGTGTGATTATTATGATTGATCTACATCCTTGAGAATCTATCGATTCATGTTATGCTGTTGCATATGCAAATAAAAATAAAATATCATGTTTTAGTGGTTGAGTTTTTTCCTACAAAGGGTAAATAAAATTGCCGACGTATGCAATCACTAAATGCAAACTCAAAAAGATTAAAAAAAGAAAATTGCAAAATATATTTATTTTATCAGGAGAAATAGAGATGAGAAAGATTAGTAATGTTCCCCTTCGTACTTAAAACAGGTCATAGTTTTCGCATTTTCCGCCCTGAAAATGATGGCCCCTCGGATGATCCTGTGGTAGACCCAAGCGTACAGGAAAATGTACGAGTCAGCCCCAGAAGTGATGTGAGAGCGCCCTGAAAATGATGGCCCCACAGATGATCCTGTGGTAGACCCTACTCGTACAGCCAGTCCGAACACACTTCGGCTATCTTCGCTCGCTACCGGTCGGCTTTGACACGAGGGGGTATTTCACGCACGTAAATCCCCGAAGTTATCAGAGTGCGGTACAGCGTGAAGCTAAGTTGGACTTTAGACCCGCAATTGTGCATTGCTAATTCAAACTTGTTTGTAAAACCTGTGTGCTTTAATAGATATAAATTTTAAAAGATCAAATATTGAAAGACCGTTAAACTAGACTTTAGTCTCACTATTGTTCAAATTCAAATTCAAATTTAAAGTTTATTTGCTTGTGTTACAAGTCCAAGGTAACGAAGAGTGTAAAGAAGACCTTTGAAAAAGAATCTTTTGAAACTTGAAACAAATTTTTTTCTTCAAAGATTTGAGATTAGACAAGATATATCTAATAATAAAAAAATTGACCTCTCGATGGAAAATTGAACTTTGGTTTTCTATACCCGCGTTTTTTTTTATCATGCCGATAACAAAAACTCTGTAATAGAATTTATAATTCCACCCAAGGCTTTCAATCGATAGATATATATGGATAATTGCCAAGCCCCGCCCCCTGGTTTATGGAATATTACCAAGCCACGTTCCCCAACAACCCCCTCCCCCTGGTATACGGCTCGTTGCCATGCGCCTTACCCCCCTCCCCCTCTCCAGGGGCTTGTTTTACAAAGCTGGCGTAAAGTTGCGCATAGGCCTACAACATGGACCAGTTGCGACTAGGGCGTAAGTTCCTATAGCTTTAACACTGATTTACGTCCGACGTAACTTACGCCAGCTTTGTAAGACAGGGCCCAGGTATATGGATGGTTGTCAAGCCACGCCCCCTGGTTTTTGGATTGTTACCAAGCCACGCCCCCAACAACCTCCTCCCCCCCCAGTATATGGAAGGTTGCCACGTCAAGCCCCCCCCCCCCCTCAGTATATGGAAGATTGCCACTTAAAGCTCCCCCCATCCCCGGAATAGGGATGGTTGCCAAGCTACGCCCCCCCCCCCTCCCCTCCGGTATATGGATGGTTGCCAAGTCAAGCGCCCCCCCCCCCCCACCCCCCGCCCCTTATCCCCGGTATACGGCTGGTTGCCAAGTTAATAACGCTACATATGCAGGCAGTAGAAAAGAAGGTAATAAAACACAAGGTATAATTAAACGATTAAAGGTTATGTACAGCAAGGCGATTAAAGTGGCATGAGCCAAAATTGAGATTTTTTTCATAATTTCTGATCGTCACGAAAGTAACAGGCTTTGAAGGCCATCAAAAAACTAAATGATTAGCGTTGGAATGAGGAAAATCCATACAGTATGTGGCCTAAACGAACAGGGATAGTGTTCGAAAAGTAAACAAAATTTAAATAACCAGGACGACCATTCATTCACTCTAAACCAAAGTCAGTTCAAAACAATACGTTATCGTACATTCTCGAGACAAGAAGCACTAAAAAGCTTCTGAATTATACGTCTTGAGAAAATAGCCAATAATTTCAACTTTCGGTTTTCACGTCAAAATATCAACATTTTGGCAGCTCATTCCACTTTAAGATAACTAAGATGGTTGATACAATAGAGATTCACAAGTGTTTGACAGGTATTTACTGTAATGAGACGAGACAAAAATATTACAGAAATAAACTAAATTGTTTGGTGGTCTTTAGGCCAGTGTTAAGTTCAGGGTTGTGTTTTTTGATGGCACAAGTCTCTTTAAAGGGAAAGAAAATCTAAGCTTTAGACTAGTTTAGATGGAAAGAGTAGAGTTCATTTAGTCCAAAACAACTGTCCAATGTATGTTTTATCCCCTCGTAACTGAATAATTGAAATTTGAAGGTGGCGTTACAATAGAGAATAAGCTCCATAGGCCATTCACAAGGCCGCCACCATTTTTTCATCAGTTTTATCCAATTATTGTTGAATAAAAATTTAAGTGCGGTATAGAGTAGTCATGTGGTGCAATTTAGCCAATGGCTGGCTAAGTAATGGCGCGAGGTTGCATACTGACCTATATATTCGGAGACAATCTTCCCACTTCAAGTTTGTCGCCATGTTTTTTTGGACCTAAATCTACCCTTATACATTAGAGAGCAGCAAAAATACGTCATTATTGATCTAAAAATAGGTATACCAACATCACGTCATCCTAAAACGGAATAATGGCTACACAGATAAGCCACTGAAAGGACATACTTCTGTCTGTTTTTATTAGCTTGAGTGTCACTAGAGGTAATTGACGTGAAATGTTTTCAGTACTTTGAAGGTTGTTATCGACGATAATCCCTATGTATTTCTAGAGATTTCCCCTCCTTTAAAGAGACGCTCATTCCAATGATTTGATCTGTCAATAACTTTTATATTGTTTAGAACGAATCCTGAAAGATCAATTCTTGTCGGTGCACCATTGTCTGGCATACAAAATAAATTCATAATGTGATCGAACTGATCACAGCTATGTAAGCGGTTATAACATTTTACTGTTGCTGTCGAGCGCATGTTCGCATGCACGAAGAGTCATGCGTCTTTCTGTTTTATATGGAAGCCGGATACGGACATTTTATTCTCGAGCTTCGTGACCCCGCCAGTGTGGGAACAGCCAGGACATGTGAACTGAGTCTGAAACACAATCTGTTTTAAAAACTGGACTGGTTTGAAAATAAATCGATCCATTGAGTTAATATGCCTTTCTTTGGATTGCTCACTCTACTTTATTATGTCAAACTAGTCAGTGGAAATTCTAATAAACCGTACCTGTTGCCCGGAGTTAGTATCATGCAGCCAGTTCACGTATAAGGTGGTCCAATCGTATTCACGCGAGATCTCCTTAAAGGGGCATGAGCTGCCAAAATGTTGATATTTTGACGTTAAAACAGAATGTTGAAATTATGGGCTATTTTTCTCCAGACGTATAATTCAGAAGCTTTATAGTGCTTCTAGACTCGAAAATGTACGATAAAGTATTGCTTTGAACTAACTTTGGCTTAGAATGAATGAATGGTCGTCCCGGTTATTTAAATTTTGTTTACTTTTCGAACACGTTTTTGGTTCGTACAGGCCACATACTGAATGGATTTTCCTCATTCCAACGCCAATCATTTAGTTTTTCGATGGTCTTGAAAGTCTCTTACTGTCGTAGCGATCAGAAATTATGAATTTTGGCAGCTCATGCCACTTTAAAGGCACACTTGCCGAGAAAATCCAGATTACTGTTTACATTAAAAACAGTGGACGGTTTTCTGTCCAAAAATTGAAAGTTTTGACATTATTTATTATTTTTAATTTGAAATTGAAAAACAGATTTTCCAGGTATCCGCAATGTACACAAACTCGGAACCTGAGCATGCGCAGAAATGTTCTATCGCGAAATACGTATAGAACCAAGCTTTATTCGACTGAGAAACACAATGAAAACGCGATGTTAAAGCGATGGTAGATATTTACCATCGCTTTATGATCGCGTGTCCATCGCGTTTATGGCTTAACCACAAAACCGAATTTGTCAAATAAAATGCAACGGTAATTCCACCAAAAGTCTTTTTTTTTATGTAAAGTGCAAATGAAATCAGACTTAATGGAACTCAGAAACACTATGGAAATGCGACGGTAAAACGATTTACATAGTTTCTGAGATCAAGATATAGGCGGTTTAGTAAGTAAAACACAATGAAAAGTATTTTTTATCGAGTTTCCATCGTTTGGCCTACATAGCAAATGAGCCCAAAAACGACAATTTCAAAAAGTACAACACGAAAATAAATCTTGCTGTATTTTTCATCGCGTGTAAGATTTCGATTTAGCCTGGTTGGGTATGTATAACGCGATGTCCCTTCTCGGCCATCATACGAGTTTGATACAATTTTTGAATTCATTTGCAGCTGATATGTTTACTTTTAGTTTCTGCCAGGCTAGAGTTTCTATAATAGAGCGAGCCGTTACACGTTTACAGCCTGGGCGATCGTTTCGTCGTCTTTTAAAGGCACACTTGCCGCGAAAATCCAGAATACTATTTACATAAACAATTGTGGGCGGTTTTCTGTATTTTTCTCAAACAGAATAGGTTAGGAATTTTCTATTTTTACCAAAAATAGAAAGTTTTGGCATTATTTAGTATTTTTAATTTGAAACTGAAAATAAGATTTATCAAGTACCCGCAATGTAAGCAAACCCCGAACCCGAACATGCACACAAGCGCCCTAATGTTTGAGTCGTGTGAGTGATCTATAATTTTACCTACTCGAAAAGCCTACCGATAATTTTTTCAGTGTAAACCACAGATAAAACGGCCTGAAATGAGGGTGATCCAAGCACTAAGTTAACCGGCACTGATCGTTGTTGTTGTAATCAGATTTCCATTCTTCGTTTATATTTAATCCCAATTTCTACATTCTAAACCTAACTGGACATGTTTTTTAATTTTAGGGATTTAAGTCTTAGTACGCTCATGTAAATTGCTTTTCTTAAAAAATATGCAACAGGCTACGACAGCAAGTGGGCCTTTAAGTGTTTTTTTTTTTGTCCTGACGACCTAATGTAGAAATAAACCAAAAAACGTCGGCTCTTCACAGTTTATCTAGGGCCGGTTGATCAAAAGATTATCAGAAACGATTCCGATGTTACTTGAATAGGGAGAGCAAGTCTCGTAAGAATTCCTACGAGATTTCGTGATATCCGGTGACAGATGGCGCTATTTAGAGCGTTTTTGGTGACGTTGCAATTCCATTTGACGTAATGTGCTCCATAATTATTAATGTATTACACCGTACTCAAGATTATTTTACCTAGTTGGCGGCGTTGCGAGATTTAGTGAGGGAGGAAACCGGGTTCATTGCCCAGATTTCGGTGTGACGTCACGGACGTTAATCAGAAGGTGGTCGAAAACAACCGGAGGCCGTTTCACGAAGCCGTCGTTAAATGCGATCGATCGCAGTTGCCATGACGTCGTATGCTTTCTGAAACGAGTCACAGTGGCTGCTCAGCGATGGTTGTACGATATAGGTAGATTAAACAAATTGTGCAAATTTAACTAAATTGGCTAAGCGCTACGGACTATTGTGAAAACGTCACAATAGTCCGTCATCTTGCTAGTTGTTGGGCATCACATTAGCGCTACATTCGAAAGCGAGGTTAACGCTTAAAGAAGATGACGTCCCCAAGAAGATGGCGTCCCCGGAGTTGTTTCACCCACTCTCTAGGGTTGTTAAGGGCTTCACAGATCACGTGACCTGCAGAGCCCTGTCCGAAATCTAGAAATAAAGAATGGGTATATCGTCCAAGGTATACTTTATAACTGCTTCTAACGTCCTAAACAATGAAACAAAGACAGATTTAATAAATATTGAGGAGTATTTATTTCAGAGATACATCCATATATAGAAATAGACATACAACCGGTTAACATCACTTTGCGCTGACAGCTACATTCAGCTTTACATGGAGGACGGAAGTACCGAATTATAGCAAAGAGAGTAGATTGACAAGAGTAGTCACTTCGTCCAATCAGCATTACCGGCATGTTCTTCTGGCGCCCTAGCGGGATGGTGTTCAGACTGTACACGATTCGACTGTCTGGCGCCCCCTACAGGAAGGAGGTTCCTTCAAATCGAATCGTGTCAATTCAAATTCAACATGTCGCGGACGAAGTGACCACTCTTGTCAATCTACTCTGATTATAGCACAAGTAACAAGAGATGGGTCTGTTTATTAAACGTCTGAATCCGTTCACACAATTTCCTTCAGGATTTCCACGAGTGATAAAAATAAAAAAGGCGAAGGAACAGACGTCCTTTTGTTAAATTCTCCATGCTATTCATTCAGTTAACTTAGGGCCAATTTTTTTCACAACCCATAGAACGACAGACTAAAATTTTCTATGCTGAAAGGACGCATCAGTGAGAGTAAGTCATTTTTACTGTGGGGTATGGGGAGGGGAATATTGGATAAAGCAACCCATTAACTCAAAGAAAAAAAATAATATCACGGTTGCAAATCAATTACAGTGGACGGATAACAACCTGGTTTAAGTATGATCAGTAAATGTGAGATCCAAAAGTAATACGGAACAATAAGTTGCCGGAGCAAGCAAATTTTGCAACCTCAAAAATCTGTTTTATTTTTTCAAAAAAAGAGTAAAAAATTTTTTGGTCAGAAAAAATAAAAATAAGTATCAAGAAAAAAATCAAGGATTTCCAGAGATTAGATATTCTATTGGTTTTAGAATAAACTGATAATTTTATTTTGATGATTACAATTGGTACTATGTGACAGAATAGCTTAAGGTATCATACGAAATCGAAAATGAAACTTTTGCCAATAGTATTTGTTTCGGAAAGAATTTCATCCGGAAGTTAGCAAAATAAGTTGTTAGGTTCTCAAGAGAAAGTTCACACTTAGTTTGTATAGTATTTCAACTTTTTCTGGTAAGAAGATGTAGATTTTTTGTTCTTGTTTCTAAATAATCCAAAAAATTAAGTTTAATTCAGCAAGCAGGTTCAAGACTCAACGAAAGAAAACTCGAGTGTGAATGAGATGACTGAGCAAAGTTGCAGCGACAAACTATACAAGTTTGCAAAAATCGCAACAAAGAGTAGTCGCACATGCAGAGTGGATGTGCATCGGTGGGTTTTCAAGGCAGTGTAACTTAAATCGGGTTGCACCACTGATAGTGGTTTCGTCACATAACGGTGCAAAATTGTTGTACTTAAATCACAAAACTATTACACATTTAAGACAACACAACAGTTATTACGTATTATTATCCTTCAAAATATCACAGCAGGGCATACAATGTTGTACTTTAAGTTTAATACTAATAATATTGGCTAAATGTGGCTATAAATTACATTATATCTCATTTTTTTTTCGGTTATAATAAATTACTACTTGTAATTGAATAATTTTGCCCATGTTGAACTCCATGGCAAACATATTGACTGTTCTGGATTTAGGTTTCACTCAGAATTATTTCACTTGTGGTTTGGTCTGATTATAATTGGAAATGAAACTGGCTTCTTTGTCCAGAGGTAGCCTTGTTGGGATTTTTTTTGGAACATTGCAACCAAACCACATTTGTCCAGGGGACGTGAAATTCAAAAAGTCTTTACAAAATGATATTTTTCAAAATTAAAAACTCAGCCTTTCCTTTGAGTTCAAGTCATAGAATTATACAATGAGAATAAAACAGATAATAAAACAAAAATAACAAAATCACGCAGTTGGGCGTAACAAAATCGCACGGCCTGTTCGTTTTTGTGCCTCACACAAATACAAGCAAGCAAGTTTTGCATTTTAAAAATGTTCAATTTAAACAAATAACAAGTTGATATCACAGACTTCAGTTTTCCCCAATATGAATAAGAGGCAAGGGTAGGTATATGTATGAAAATGACTAAATAGGACAACACAACAAACCTGAATAATAATGGCTAAATGGATACACTCAATTACAGAGTATTAAAAACAAATAATTCTGAGCATACTTTAAATGCTACTGCTTGTAACATGCATAACATATTAAAAAAAACAAAAACAATGTTTTGTTAAATAAAATCCACGCTTTTCACATATTTTTGTATAAAGTTATCTTTCCATTTTTTTAAATTGTTTCCATAAAGTATATATAGAAATATATTTATAAAAGTTTTGCCTTGCTTAGTTAGTTTTTTTTTCGTAGCACGGCAAGAGATTAGTTTATTCCTGGCAATTTGAAGCTAACCATGGGGGTATGTATGATGGAGTTATCTCCCTCTAGCTAACTCTTCAATTAGTTCACTGGCCCTGTTAAAAGAGGAAATACATAATTAGATACTCTGAATCCGATTATCTTTATTCTTAAAGCGTAATAAATTAATAATATGTGAAAGTTAATGCTTGTAGTAAAGTGCACTTGGAAAAAGAAACTAAGACACTGCCTGACGACGTTATTTACATTAATAAATTGTTGTATTTCCCTAACATGAATTGAAAACTAGATACGACAGGTGAAGAAAACAGGACAATCCACATGAACAAAACAACAAGAAAAATATCAAGAAAATTTATGGATACTCTCAGATATATGCAAATTTGAAGAAAGACGAATAAAGGGCAATAACTCTAAACATATATATCAACATCACTGAGAAAAATGACGCGACACAGCAGCTTAGCAAGAAGTATATACATGTACTAATCAGCCAATCAGGTTGCAAAGTACTTCACTAAATATTAATCGAGATCTCGCCCAGAAAAGATATGGCCAGAACTCGATGATTTGCAGAAATTAAGGCCAACCCAATCAATCGATCAATCTAAAAATATCAACTCCACGAAGGAAGAGAATTATACTGGACAACTATATGCCAGCTAAGTTGTAAATCAATCCTTAAAAATACTGACCGAGATATTGCTTGGACAAAAGATATGGGCAGCTTTAATTGATTGATTGATTGTTTTGTGTTTTACGCCTGAGTGGGAATCGAACCCGCGACCCATTGGGTGAGCAGCTATAAAGGATTTACACAAACAAAGGTCTATAACTGTAAAAATATCATCACCAAGGGGAAAAAAGGGACACCGCACAAGTATTCTGCAGTGAGTAGGCCTATATACTAATTAAGATTCCAACCAACAGTCGACTGCACAGACAAAATATTTTGCAATAAAAAGGGGAAATAACTCCAAAAATATAAACTTCATGAAGATTGCTTAAATTCAAATAATTTAAATTGGCAAAAGCTGGAAAATTCTCAATTTTTTTTCTTCACATAAATTGTGATTGTCAAGGCAACAAGAGGATTATAAGTTCATCAACAAGAGTTTGAGTAAACTCAACAAACGCCCTCCGCTACGACTGATTACTCTACATTATAGAAAATATTTGTTTAAATTTCATCTACCCTAAAGTATATGCTATGTGGCGTAAAACATCAATCAATCAATCATCTTAATGACAAAAGTAGGTATAAAATTCGACCAATAGTTAATACACAAATACTTCCTTAAAGCCATTGACGGTTAACAAAATGGCGGCATTCATAATTTTGAAATTACCATTTTCAATACAGAATGAGAGCATACATGTATATTGTTAAGGCAGCAGCTACAAGGTGTGGAATACAGGTTATATATGAATTTCTAGGCTATGGTTTGTGCATGTGTTATTCATAAAGAAGAAAGCAAGCAAGATTATATTAAGGGAACGAGGGCCAAAGGAAGCTTGGGTGGACATCTATGTTACAGCGATTATCTCTCAAGATATTGTACACAATTTCTCCATCATCATTGGGGGGGGGGGGGCTCTGTGGTTCAGTAGGTAGAGCATTGGACGCTCAATCCAAACAGCCTTCCACCAATGGGTCGCGGGTTCGAATCCCACTCAGTCCAAAAAATAATTGAAAAATTTTCTGACTGGGTTTTCACTCGAACGACCTATGTGGGATGGTTGCCAGTTAGAGCCCGGTTTCCTCCCACAATATAACTGGCAACGCCGCCATATAAGTGAAACAATCTTGAGCGCGGCGTTAAACACCAAACAAGCAATCCATCATCATTGGGCTTAACCGAATCCAGTTTATGAATGTCTCAAGACATTGTACACAATATCTCCATCATCATTGGGCTTAGGGGCCACAATGAGCCACACAACTACCAAACACTGACAATCAACTAACAAAACCAAATCCAGTTTATCAACGTCTCAAGACATTGTACACAATATCTCCATCATCATTGGGCTTAGGGGCCACAATGAGCCACACAACTACCAAACACTGACAATCAACTAACAAAACCAAATCCAGTTTATCAACGTCTCAAGACATTGTACACAATATCTCCATCATCATTGGGCTTAGGGGCCACAATGAGCCACACAACTACCAAACACTGACAATCAACTAACAAAACCAAATCCAGTTTATCAACGTCTCAAGACATTGTACACAATATCTCCATCATCATTGGGCTTAGGGGCCACAATGAGCCACACAACTCCCAAACAGTGACAATCAATTACTAACAAAACCAAATCCAGTTTATCAATGTCTCAAGACATTGTACACAATATCTCCATCATCATTGGGCTTAGGGGCCACAATGAGCCACACAACTCCCAAACAGTGACAATCAATTACTAACAAAACCAAATCCAGTTTATCAATGTCTCAAGACATTGTACACAATATCTCCATCATCATTGGGCTTAGGGGCCACAATGAGCCACACAACTACCAAACACTGACAATCAACTAACAAAACCAAATCCAGTTTATCAATGTCCAAATAAAATATAAGCCTTCAAGAAAATTACTACAATCTAAGTATTTGCGATTATGAAGTGCTTATAATTCAAGTGATATTTTTGGTTGTTGTACATTGTAACTGTATGCTGAGCCATTATCATAGGTAAGATTGGAGAACAGAAAACATTTGTAATTGGAAACGGCCAGAGTTACATAGTTACCAAGGATGGTTGATTGATTGATGTTTTACACCGCGCTCAAGATTACTTCACTTATATGGCGGCGTTGCCAGGTTTAGTGGGAGAGGAAACCGGTCTCTTAGCCCAGAGGAAACCCCGACCTTCGGTGAGTACCTGGTAACTCTTCCACATATGGCACAAATTAATGGAAAGAAAATTTAATTAAATTGGTAATGAAATTTAACTTTTTTAATATATTTTTTTTATTTCTGTTTTTAAAATGTCTGAGTTTAAAGGTGACTTACACTAATTGTAGGATTGGTTCATGTTTTATGCTGTACTCAAGATTATTTCACTTAGGCCTACATGACAGCATTGCAAAGTGTAGTAGGGAAGTAAATCTGGGCGCGTATCACGAAGATGTCGCAAAGTGCGATCAATCGCAGTTGCCATGACGTATCTCTTCACTATGGTGTCCATTGACAACTACGCTTCGATTGCGATGCGACTGCTTTGTGAAAAGAGCCCCTGGCTGTTTGGACGGACGAAATGAATGAAAAACCCACCCAGACATTTCCTAATACTGAATGGAGACCCATTGATGGAAGGCCGGCATGTACATGTAACTGTATGCAGACTAAGCCAACAAGGAAACAGCAGATATTTCAGTTTGAAAATTATATTTCTTGGGAGCATAATTGCTCAAAGTCCCCCATTGATTTCATTTTGTTAGAAATTTCAGTCAAAGTTTATTTTGATGACTTACTATGAGGAATGGAGGGAAATATATAAGGGAATATTTGTTTGTACCGTATTTCTTCTAAATATTCAGCCATTCTAATGACCTAAATTTTCCATTGAGATGTGGCGTTGTGTTTAAGGGTAACCATTTTCACACACTGCACGGTGGGTCATATTGCCTTAAATTCCCTCTAATGGGCAAATTTTTCTGGCCACATTTAATATATTTCTTTTCTATTGGTCGAATCCTTATGAGGAAAAAAGTGGCTGAATCTTTAGAAGAAATACGGTAAGAATTATCTCCCCTTACTAGCAGACATCTTTGCTACTCTCTTAAAGGAGAAGGAACGGAAAGAACTTAGTAAATACAGTAGAGGCGCGGTAAATTGTCCTTTTTAACAGTACCAAAACCATACCGTACAATAATGTATGATTTTTCCTTGCCAAACTGTGATATAAAAAAGTTATCAGAGAACGTCTAACTGACTCGACAGCCATCAGATCTTCACAACAAAGCTTAGCCATGTGTCCCGATTGGTCAATCAGCATACGCCTAGCTCACCAGTCACTGCACTAGCATAAGAGAAATGGGTCAACTCTGAAAGTCTGCCATTTAAACCTACGCTAATTTCGATCATTTCGAGATGCTTATAACTCTACAAACACTCTAGTAACTCTGAAATATATACTGGCTTGTAAATCAACCTTTCGGGAAAATGTGACAGGCTGCATTTGGAGACTTATGAGGGTCGTTGTAGAATTTTCAGAAAAGGTAGTTTTACCGCTGACATTGCAGGTTATAGTCATACAAGATATGATAAGGGGGTGGGGGTTGTGTAAACTGAATTAAAAACCGTCAATCACATTCATCAAATCACAAAAAAAAACATCTGTCTGATAGGGAATTAGGTCATGGAGAAACAAAGATACTTTACTTCAGGACTTTATGGTAGTTCCAAGGCTATTACGAAAACATGCCTAAACCTTATGAGAAAAGGCATTTGCTAATAACCTTATTTAAAGTGGCATGAGCTGCCAAAATCAACACTTTTTTCATAATTTATGATCGTCACGACAGTAAGAGGCTTTGAAGGCCCTCGAAAAACTAAATGATTAGCGTTGGAATGAGTATCCATACAGTATGTGGCCTGTACGAACCGAAAACGTGTTCGTAAAGTAAACAATATTTAAATAACCGGGACGACCATTCATTCATTCTTAGCCAAAGTTAGTTCAAAACAATACTTTATCGTACATTTTCCAGACTAGAAGCACCAAAAAGCTTCTGAATTATACGTCTTGAGAAAAATAGCCAATAATTTCAACATTCTGTTTTAACGTCAAAATATCAACATTTTGGCAGCTCATGCCACTTTAAAATCAATAAATTTGATTGATGTCTCACGCCACATTGAAGATTATTTCATTTAAAGGGTGGCAATGCCAGATTTATTGAAAGAGGAAAGCATTCTCATGCCAGAGGAAACCCCAACCTTTAGCGGATGTTTGGAAACCATTTACAATGAAAAATCAGATCAGACAAAAAATCCATGTAAAATTATCCCATTTTTTTCATGGACTACAATTTGACTTCACATCCTATTAGTGCACAAGTAAAAAGAAATGAAAGGTGATAGTAATGCGTGTTATAAAGAAAAGTGCTTCAGAAGCATACAGCTTATGTGAAATAATTCATATGCAGCAAAACTAAAGAACTACAATAAAAGGGAGAATACTCAGGCAAGAAATGCCTCACCATAACCCTAAGAATCATATTGCTTGAGTTGTCGTCTGGTTTTATAACCACGATAATTTGACTGAATTACAGTCGCTGCATGATTCTGCTTTTTTTGTTGATCTCTTCTGACTCTGTATCCACGGTAACGAGACTGGATAACAATGGCTGCTGTTTCCTGTATGCATGTGAAGGATGTAAAAAAGGAACTCTTTTAAGAAATAAATCTGGTTTGTTAGGTTTTTCCTGGTCAGCATTGTCATTTACCAGAATAAAATTCAATTATTGGCACACATTGAAAATTTATATCATATTTAACAATGAAAAAACCTCACTATTTCACCTCTAGCACTACGAATATCAAAACACAAGTATACAACACTGACTAATTGGAAGTCTAACTTGAATGAAAAGAAAACAACATGGATCTTTCACAAACACAACATTTAGACTCACAACAAGCTTTATCCAACCTTTCATACATGTTTAAAGTGAGCAGAACAAAATATCAGACCCCCTCCCCTCCCCCTCCCATTTGTCCTAAACCAACTAAACACAGAATGTCTAAATGTTTCCTGTTATAGGTGTTATCATATAGGACTACTGAGCTGCTTTGTATGATGTTATAGTCTATGTTAAGATGAAATTATTGAAAGATGAAAATGTTTTTTTGTTCTTTAAATCAGTCTACCCATGTTATGGTTCATTTTAAAGACAATTTTCCACAGGTTTCTTGTGATATGTTGCTTGGGCGTTATCAGGACTGTAAATGAATTGATTATGCTAATCATTGCTGAATGGTTTCCACTCATTTCTGTGACATTGTCTCTTAACTCCTTTCAGGAAATTCACAAAAATAAAGATTGTTTCAGAGCAAGGAAAAAAGGAAAAAAAAGGAACCAAAAAAAAAAGTTGTATTTCATCTGAAGTATTTACTTATACATGTAATAAGTGCTGTGTTCATGTGTAAGCCATGTTATTTACAAAGAATGCAAGACGTCTCCTTATGGACCAGTTTTTTGTAGAATAATTTAGCAAATTGTTTTTATTTTGTTTATACCTCGTCCCCAGGGTTCTCAGTTTGACGTTTATTTTCATTGCCTTCCCTGGGTGTAGCATCATCATCATCTGCTGTTGTTGTTGCACCTTCCTCTGCTTTCTCATCCTGATGGTTTTCAACCTCATTCCTATCAGCCTCCTCATGGTTACCAACCTCATTCCCATGAACCTCCTCTTCAGTAACATCAGCTGGGGTGGAAATCCTCAGCTGCTCTTTGGGGGCTGGTGATGGTGACCTTTCAAGTTCAGCCACTGGTGAGTTACCTCCCCTGGGCTGATCATGGGTTTCTTGGTTGGTGGGACTCGGAACAGGGCTTGGTACAGGACTGGGTGTCTGCTTTCTTGGAGGTGGACTGGCCTGTACAGTTACATGTAGATATGATAGTATATTGGTGTCTCAAAATAAACATTAAACATATAAACAAAATATGTGTAAAATCAACTATGCCTCAACGATTTAAATACATAACATCAGTCAACTGTATTTCCCCACATAGACATACCCCATTGCTGTTCTACAAAGTGCCTATGTTATGTCTGACAGCTGCGTTTTCTTTCTTTGAAAATAGCATTACAGGTGAGAAAAATGCTTGCCTGACTTTTAATTTATTATGTGTAAGTGATGATATTTTGTAGATAATGAATTGATTGGTGTTTAATACTGCACAATATATCGTTGCTAGTATCATTGTTGCAAGGTTTATTGTGGATTGATTGTTTGGTGTTTTACGCCGCACTCAAGATTATTTCACTTATATGGAGGCGTTGCCAGTGGAAACCGGGCTCTATGCCCGGAGGAAACCCACGACCTTCCGTTGGTAACTTGCAACCATCCCATATAGGTTTATTGTGGAAGAAAGCAGTCTATGTACCCTAAAGAGATCGCTGAAGTTCCTGGGTAACAATATCATATCGAGCAATTGAGTGAAACATGTTGGGGATGTGAGTGGGATTTGAGGGGATGAGCGATTGTTGAAAGGCGCGAACTAAGGTTAAATAAAGCTTGTCTAAGTTGGGTGTACATATAGCACGTTACAGTGACAATCACTCAACATACTGTACAGTAGATTTTCTCTCTTAGATCAAAGGTCAAGGTTCTTTGACTGTGACCATAGGCAATATATCTTGTTGTATTTGGAATGGGTTGGTTTAGCTGCAAGGGATGTCATATCTTTTTGGGAAGAGAATTAAATTTCAACATTTGAGTTTTGAAATTTATCGTCAATTATTTAAATAAAATTCCATCTCTGTTCTTCCCACTAGCAAGCTTACATACAATGGAAAAAAATCTATAATCATTATATATGAAGTTTTCGTTTTTCGGAATAACACTATAATGAGTGGGATCGAAACTCATAGCTAATACAGGAAGGGGGGGGGGGGGGACTTTTCAGATGACCGAATATCTAGCTACCTCCTGAGCCACATTTATATAAGATCTGGCAGTAATTCCCTTAACACATTGCCATGCAGGTCAACTTTGGTCTGTGATTTAAGAAAAAGCCCCTTGTGTGTTAACTTTACCTTCCCTAACGACTTGAATGCATTATGTGAGTTAAATGTAACACTATATTATGATTGAAAGTGCACAGAAAATGAGACAATAATATTCCAATAACCATGTTAGTTTAAACAAAATGTAGATTGATTTTAGTGACTGTGAAAAATGGCGTTTTTGAGTAGGTCTACTAAGAAGATGCCAAGAAGAGTTCTACATGTAGAAAATAAATTGTGTTCAAATACGTGCTAGTGATAAATTATGCACAATATAGAAATCGTAGGAAAAAAAGCGCGCCAAAATCCAATTATTTTTGGGCGTTTTTTTTCTCCCAATTTTTGTGTGGATATCTTAATATTAAAAAAAATGTTTTAAATTTGAATTGAATTTAAACAAAATTTAATGCTGGCTGGAATAATGTAAGGACACATTTTTAAAGAATGTCATTCAATCAATAAAACCAGCAAAGTCGATAATGGCAACAGAAACTGGCTTGGTTGGTTGATGTTTTAGACCACACTTACTTATAAATACTGAATGCAAAATGTTGCCAAAGCTATTTATTACAGAGTCAAGTCTGGCAACATGTTAGAATTAAAATGAAACCAAAAACAGCATTGAACTCAAATGTTCATAACGGCGCCACATGTTTTGGCCAAATGTTGCAAAAGGTTAAACAAACCCTGCAGAGGGTTGGCTTTGTAACGTTACAAATATCATGACGTTAGAGAGATATTTTGACGAGGGTGTCTTGCCATATTGAACGTTCGGACCCACTAAGAAAGTAGCGCTGGCGGTGAGGTCGAAATCCTGGTACGAAGAATTTCAGAGAGCTCTCATTTATATTAAATTTAACTTTAAAAAAATTAAATTTTTTAAATTAAATTTAATGTGTACAGAGTCACAGAACATCCCAAAAAGCGTATTCTAAACCACTATGTTTTATCAAAGCAAGATGATACAGTGATTGGAGGTCAATTACCGTCGAGCCTGATGACGCCACAAAGATTTACGTAAAGCTTTCTGGGTAAACTGTGTAACTCAGTTCGCCATTTTTGTTTACCATAATGCCATAACTTATTTTTATCCACACATTTTTCTGGTCACTTTGTGCCTTTCACGTCTTCTTTTCGATACAGTATTATTCCTTTCGCCATTTTGTAAAATTAGGCAAACATCCCTCAATCCCCCGAAATGCTTTGGGCGTAAATTCAAAGTGACGTCATTAAGCAATCAACTAAATTCAGCCTCTATTTATCATTGGTACACATCTAACCAAGCCAGCTAATCTCACAAACTAGTTTACATAAAGCAGGACATTAAGCAAAACATTTCGCAATAAAAAAATACAAAATTGTATAAGAAAAAACAATTTGGATTTCAAACAGGCAAAAAATGTTTATAATTTTTGCTTTGATTTTAAACAAGGAAAATAATTTTTACTTTGATATTAAACAAGGAAAATAATTTTTACTTTGATTTTAAAAAAGGAAAATAATTTTTACCTTGATTTTAAACAAAGAAAATAATTGTTACCTTGATTTTAAACAAGGAAAATAATTTTTACTTTGATTTTAAAGAAGATCTTCTTACTCAATTTACAGGGGAAAAAAAGGGAAAATCAAAATGGCCGCAGAATTTGACCCAGATAAAGTGAGCTTACCTCATTCCTATGGTCTCTCTCATTACCCCGATCAGTTTGGTCAACTATCTGCTCCTCCTGGTATTAAAGAGTTCCATAGATAAACATTTCAGTATCGTCAAATTTTGATATCATAAAATGTGTAGAAACATGCATGCGAATATATTTATGAACATATGCCTTGCTGTTTTTTACCAGGCAGTTTCATATACAGTAAGAATGGTTGAACCTCAGAAAAATTATTGAAAACCAGAAATGTGTCATCGACGTAACGTTTATACATGTATGTTATGGGAGAAATGCCCTGGTAAGCAGGGAGGAACTTTCAGTATCGTCAAATTTTGATATCATAAAATGTGTAGAAACATGCATGCAAATATATTTATGAACATATGCCTTGCTGTTTTTCACGAGGCAGTTTCATAAGCTTGACATTCTGTTTTACACAACGATATACGTTGAGTTGACACGGAAATCACTTTTTTTCAATTTTTGATTACTTTAGGAACAATATTTCATTGGGAAAGGTCACAGACTGCTCAGCCTACATATTAACAATCAGGGACTAAGAAAAAAAAAACTCAGAAAACTAACGAAAAACACAGCCAATTAAGCAGCGCGCGCATACTACTGTACAATACACGCAAGTCTGTTTCAAAACCTCAATTTATCGGCAATCAATCAATCAATCTTACTAATATGCCCAAAAACGTTTGTTCAATAATACAACTCTGTATTAAAACCAAACTCTTTAATTTATTATGGATTTACTGCTATTTAGATTACAGAATTATTTTATGAGCTCGGCCCAATGCAGCAAAACAGTTTTCTGTCTCCATTTTTTTTATAGCTTTCCCAATTTATTTGTGCCTATTAGAAAATTAATATCATAGTGTTCTGTGGTTGGGTGCATGCTTTGGATCAGGGTGTCTTTGTTTTAGGGTGTCCAAGTCGTCCATTTCGAAAAATCTTTCCTTGAAAGAGGCTAGTTTAAAATGGCAAGAGCTGTTTGGATATTTTGGATATTTTCTAGTTAAAAAACAGAATTTCAAAATTCATGGATATTTTTACCAAAAAGTACACTGTAGGGCACTGCAAATACAGCAACATGTCGAGTCATTCAACGAAAACACAGCTTAATAATCAATAAGAAATACAGGGGAAGTGGTGCAGGACAAAAGAAAGTATTCTCAGTGCGCTCTTGGGGGGTGGGGGGGGGGGGGGCTGTTAGATCAGGTACATCGTCTGGTACCTAGGAAGCAAAATGGCCTTCCTAGTACCAGTTTCAGCAATAACATTCTTCAAGTCATTGAATAATTTTTGATTCTGTGTTGATGGGGTTTTTTTTTGCCAGCTCATGCCACTTTAAACTATAGTGCTTGAATTTGGAGAAACAGATAAAAATAAAGATTTACACATTCTATTTAGGATGGCCAGCACATAAATACCCGTTATATATTTTTACTTCAACCTAATGAAACATTATGGGTTTTGGTTTATTTCAACAAGCTACCATTGGATATATAGAATGGCATGCATGTACATGTACCCCCATTTTAACACAATAACAAACAATAACATATCTCCATGGTTACAGTATATGCCCATGTTCATAAATATATATATATTTATTTCGACCTTAATTATACCCCATCATTAAGTGTTGTGATAAAGTAAACCTATGATATTTCATTAGGTTGACGACTGACAGGAGCTTGGCCGTAGTAGAATTTTCTGGAACACTTTGTAATACATAGACAAGGCTTACGCATCGTAAGCTATGGCAAGAATATCGGCAGACTGAAATTGAACCCCATATGATCATGGGAAAAGAAAGTGAAAATTTTGGTTCCCCCCCAGAAAAACCTAGGTAGAAGACAGACAGGGAAGTTTAGCATATCAGTACATATCAGTACATATATCTTTCAAACACTTGGGTTTTTTTAAATATAAATATATATTTTGGCCACAGAGACTAGATATTTCCATTCAGTTTTTGTTGAGTTAGTGGAGTGTTAGGGTTAATTGTATACTGGCGTGTCTTACCATAACTCCTATACTCTCTTAGTTTATGATGATTAGTGTACTGACCAATATTTATTTAGGTCACAAACTTTTTAAATATTTTATAAGCCATGGTCGAGGATGGATATAAAACCTGGTCATTTATTCAAATTTATCAGTTTTGCTACATGTAATTATATCTCTTTTAATAATTTCATATTTAAATTGCTTGGTAAAAATGTTTTTGCATCTCTTAAACGTGGCTCCATTGTTTGTATGCAGTGAATGTTTTCAAATCAGTTTACACATACATGGAAGTATAAACTTCAATACCATTTGCAACACAAACTTAGAAAAAAAATTACTTCACAATCCATATTTTATGAAGCGGTTATATAAGTCGTCCGTAACCAGGGTTTTACCAGTGTTCGAAAAATGATTTCGTTTTTTTGTATCTCTAAAGCGTGGCCTAATTGTTTTATAAGTCGTCCGTGACCAGGGTTTTAATAGTGTTAGAAAAATGATAGGAAAAAAATTAGGAAAATAACGACAAAATAATAAACAGAACATAAACAAAAATGTAAAAACACAACAAGATCAAGTGTATTTTCAAGTCCAAAAATTCAATAAAATTTAATTAATTTCTTTTCTTATTTTGTTTAGGTAATCTTGGGTTTGACTTTATGAATTAACATGGTAACAAGAAAGTGTCATATCATTCTCCTAAAATAAATTTCTTTAGAGACAAGTTCTCAAACGATGCTGCACTAAATCTTCTTAAAAATACACATGAAATATCGTAGAAATTTAATAAGAGATTATTAGACATGCAGTATTTTACAGGCCAGGGGGTCGTTTCACAAAGCTAAAACATCACAAATGAGCTCCAGTTGCCATGGGATACCATATCATAGAGTTGTCATGGCAACTGAAATTGCTCACACTTTGAGAAACGTGCCCCTGAGAGACAAAACATAAAATTAGTAGATTGTATTTATAAGGCAAGAGAGTTCATTTTAGTAACCAATGCATAAATAATATAAAACATTTAAGACGTAAGTAAAATAAATACATTACAAAGACACAGGGCCTAGTTTCACAAAGCGATCTTAGCTAAGTGTGATCTTAACTACCATGGCAACCAATGCTAAAGGTACATGTATATGTTGCCATTGGTAATTAAGATCACCTTAAGCTAAGATCGCTTAGTGAAACTGGGCCCAGGTGAGTTACAAACATAGACAAAAGAGGAGATAGACAAAAGAGGAATAAACATGATCAAGTTATGGAGACGAGGTGCGTGGAGATGAGATGTGTGCATGGAGGTTGGTGATTTGGTTAGAACTGGTCAGAGTTTCCATCGACAGGTTTATAGAATCGTACCCTCTTTGTGGACGGTGGCAAGTTGTCCTGATCAAAAGGTCCTGATGACTCTTCCTGGTTGTCGAAGTCTAACTGGTCGGTTACCACGGACTGTGCTTGTGACGATCGCATTGACGATCTCCTAATTCGCTCCTGTAACGACCGACTGAGTTTCTTGCCGTTAGCCTGTTTTGGAGGGATGTCTTCATCATCATTTAATTCAGGCCCCACTACAGACCCTCTTCTAGAGCCTTGACTCTCATATTCAGGCCCCACTTGTGACCCCCTTGTAGAGCCTTGACTCTCATATTCAGGCCCCACTTGTGACCCCCTTCTTGAGCCTTGCGCCTCATATTGAGGCCCAAACTGAGATCCCCTGCGTGATGATGTGTTTGGGACAGTGTCTAATTCAGATTCGAATTCTGGCAGCTGAGGCCCAATTTGAGACCCCCTCCGAGATGAAATATGTTCTGGAAGTTGGGGACCAAACTGGGAACCCCTACGAGAGGAATCATGGTTAGTAGGTTCTTCCTGTTGCTTTGCTGGTTGTTGATCATTGACAGAGGCCGTGTCCTCCGTAACCTGATCTTTAACAAAAGACCGTTGACGTGACTTATTGGTCGGTCCGTCAGTCCGGTCAGAATCTACAGTTTGGGACGCTCGATCTCTATCTTCCTGTACATACTGCTTACGTTCACCCTTACGTTCATTTTCACGGGGATGTTTTCTTTCTGGAGAATTGCTCTGTTTTTGTTGTTGATGTGACACGTGATGATGTTGCTGAGAAGAGCCCCTGCTGGTGTTACCCTTAAGATTATCACTAGTTCCCTCCCTTGGTTTGGATTTTTTGAGTTCCGTAAAAGATTTCTCAATAATACCAGTAACTAAACCTTCAGCTGTTTTGGACATGTCATTTCCGGGTTCCTTTTCCAATTGTTCAAAACCCAAACCACTATCGAGATTCTCTGACAAGGGTTCTGGATCCTCCGTGTGGGCGTCGATTTCTGGGGTGTGTCGCGGGATTGATCTACGAGACCTTGCTGACTGTCTGCTGTTGTGTGAGTCTGCTATACTTGACTCTCTCTGATATGTCTTGGGAGGTTCAGGGGTGTGTTTGAGGGTAGGCGACAAACGCTCAGATTCTATGAGCTCTTCCTAACAGACAAAATCAGCGAAAAAAACAAATGAAGCACACATAAAAGCAAAAGCAAACATTGTTAGAAAGAAAAAAGCACAAGAAGAAACTAGGGTGTAATTTTCAGACATTGTCAAGTTTTATCGTTTTTTTTTTTTTGATAGCTATGATAAATTTTGATCATGTAATTTAAGTGACATGAGTGGTCAAAATGTACATGTAGATGTTGTTCTGTTCATACAGCATTTTAAAATAGTCTGCGATTTTTTGTGTACGCCCAGTTTCAAGAAAGTAGTGTTTGGAACTTAATACAAAAATGAATTAAACCATTTTGACAGCTACATGTAATGCCACTTTCATGAATTAAATATGATTTAAATACAAAATCACTTATTGGAAAAAGTTATTTAATAAGAAACTGAGAATAAAAAAGTTTTCAATGTCTGAAAATTGAAATTGTCTAAACTACTAAGAACAAATAAGAATTTTTTTAGCAATAAGTTTGAGCAAATGGAAAAGAAATCAAACCAGAAAAACAGAAGAAAACAAAAACAAGAAAAAGGAAAACTTTTGGGTTTTTTTGGTCAACAGACTTGAATTAGTTGATGATAATTAATGATGTTGATTAATAATATGTCTAAGTTTAAATAGTTAGTGTTTTTAGGAAGTGAGTATAGCTGTGTTCTTGTTATTTTTGGGATTACACTTTAAATGGATAAGACACCCGACGTTAACACTTTAGCCGGCTAAATGGATAAGAATTATTTCTAAAGTTTAGGCCCCAAACTTGGTCAGTTTAGCAGTTCAAATAGTTCATGTTTTTTTCTCCATACTTTAATACACGATTTAACACTGGTCGTCAGGGAGAAAAACTGACACTGTCGTACGATTGGCTAATATCTTTGCTGGGCAGGTTTCCGGAGAATTAAGTATAAACCCATTTACCAGGCGACATCATTAGTTACAGTGTCTCCACACAACTGGTATTAACCAATCAGAAAGAAGTATTCAGTGTGAGGTGGGACAATATAAAATTTGGCGATGTTTTATTGATGAAGTACATGTACATGTAACATTACTAAAACAATCAGACATGTACGATGGACATTAAGGCTCTTCTCCCTAGGAAGGTTGAGGCTTGTTTTTGTGTAAAATTTAGTCTTACTTAATGAAATCTTATTATAATGTGATAATTCAATGCATATGTGTCATGAAATTTGGATATTACAGTTGGACGCATTTTTACTGTGGCATCGGTCGTTTTTCAGAAAGCATTAAACTGATATCTCTTCAGTTCGAAGGACATCGTTTCCACATGCACTTACCTCTACAACTTCTGCTCTACGTTGATCGACAGGGACGTCCACCCTGGTTTCCCGATCTTCTGTGATTTCAACAGCTCCTCGGGTTTCCCTGTTTTCTTTATGGGCTTTAAAAACACCGCCAGGATCTGTAAATTGAAATAATAAAAAAAAAACATCAATAAAATATGGTAAAGAATAAATACAAAGTCTCAAAAGATTTTCCACGACTTCTTGTCATAGGTGAAGATCTGTACAATTATTTGAATACATAGCATTTTCAAGTATTTCAGAAAAAAATTACAGACTAAAGCTAAACTCTTGCCTGTCTTCAACCTAACGAAATATTTTGACGTGCGTTTTAATGTCTATAAATATATATATATATGAAGACTAAAACACACGGGCACAGGGAAAATCTTCTTGGCTAAAATAACCATTCCGACTCCACTCTAATTTTTTCTCCTGATTCTTTCTACTTCATTTAGTTATTTTCTATTTTACTGTAGTATGAAATGTAACTGATTGTTTCCTATTTTGTAAACCGTAAATGGCTACACTTCGTTTCATTTTGTTTGTAATCGAGCCTGAACTTGGCATTGTTAAATCAAATAATAATTTTGCTCATTTGAAAAAGTGTGTTGGTTTTATTAATACCGCAGCATTTAAAGCTCGACTATGACAGGCTTCAAAATCATCCTGTATAAGGCCCTGCTGGTAAATCTTTCAAACCATTGTTGTTTTTATAAACAATGACTGGCCTTTGGGTCAGAGGTCAAACCAGTTTATTTCTTCTAAATATTCAGCCATTCTAATGGCCTAAATTTTCCATTGAGTCAGACAAAAATTGAGACGTGGAGTTGTGTTTAAGGATGACCATTTTCACACACTGCACAGTGGGTCATATTGCCTTAAATTCCCTCTAATGGGCTAATTTTTCTGGCCACATTTAGCATATTTCTTTTCTAATTGTTGAATCCTTATGAGGAAAAAAGTGGCTGAATCTTTAGAAGAAATACTGTACTTTGTATTCTTCTAATACATGTATGATCTGGGCCATTTCTACACAAAGTACCATGTGAACGAAATTACATACTGTTACATAAAAAATGTAGCATATACGGTAGTTCACGTTTCGTTACGAACTTGTTTTCACCAATAAGTACCAAGTCGTTTGATGACTTTCCCGGTTCGAAAAACCGTAGTACGAAACAAACAGTGAACTACCGTAAATATAATTTACAAAAACAAAATGAAATATTTTACCCTCGTCATAATCGGGTTCCTTTTTTCCGTTACGTTTGTAAGCCACAGGTTTTTCATAAATCACAGGGTCCTCTTTTTTCACTTGGTTGCGTCTGGCTCTATAAAAATAAAACGCTCAGATATTTTTAGCAGAAAATGTGTAAGGGGACAAATTCTTTCAACAATTTATTGTTCAGGAAAAATGAATATAAACTAGAAATTGCTGAAGCAATTGCGATTCAAAGTGTGAATCCGAACAGATAAGAGTTTCACATACTCCTTGACTTTTTTCCGAAAAGTAATTAAAGCGCCGAAAATATGTACATGTTTTTCGTTAATCGGCAAAAGAAAAAGCGCGGACGTGAAAGAAAAATTCTTTAAATTTTAAAGATTTAATTCACGGAAGACGTTGGTTGATAAACTGTATCTACTGCATCTCTGCTGTGAAGTTTCGATTCATTTGGCTAATCAGTTTTTAAGTTATACCATTTTGAATACAGGATTTTCGTTAATCACCAAACGAAAAAGCGCGGACGTGAAAGAAGACATTCTTTAAATTTTGAAAATTTAATTTACGGAAGACGTTGACAGATAAATTGCATCTATTACATCTTACCTGAGAAATTTGGATTCATTCGGCTAAAGAGTTTTTAAGTTATTGCGTTCTGAATACAGGATTTTCTATTATCATTAAAGGAAAAAGCGCGGACCTGAAAGAAAACATTTTCTAAATTTTTAAGATTTAATTTACGGAAGACGTTGACTGATAAACTGTATAAAGTACATCCTAGCTGTTTAGTTTGAATTCATTCGGGTAAACAGTTTTTAAGTTATAAGGCTTTTAAATATGTGTGACGTCATAAACTCTAAATGTTCGTTTATTACTGATAGAGCCAGTGTTTTCAGTTTGTTGATAGTTAAAACTAGTTTTATTTATGCATATTATGTGTTTACACTGATATATGTTATCGGTTTTGCTCTATAATGCGTCATTTTTCCTCGGCATATGTGAGAAAGTCCAATAGTACACCTGAAAACGACTAAGTCCAACAATTTAAATTTTGGAACAAAGATTAAAAGTACTTATGAAAATGATAGAAAGCATTTGGCGGTATGTTTTTCTTCATCATTTTAGGGGCTTTGAGATGATATATAGTAAAAGTGACAAAAATCAGTTTTAGAAAAATTCACACTATTATTGATGACGTCATCAATTTTAAATACCAAATATCTCCTAAGGTTTTTATACAATAAACTTCAAATTTGCATTCATAATAGATTATGCATTGAACTATCTAATGTTACCAAATAAGAGCAAATACTTCTTTTTTTAGGGAGAAATAAAGCTTTACGTATTTGAAACACGATCCAATATGGCGGCCAAACTATTCGTCCAATCAAAAAACCGTTGACATTTTGTGACTAACAAATTTCATTGTCTCTCTGAATTTGAAATCCGTTTCTCTCTATCTATATTATTGGCGAAATTAGCATTTTTATAGATTTTAAAAATTTAAAATGACGTCATGGTCACGTGACTTTGATTTGGATTTGACAACTTTAGAATATTAGTCAGATTGATGCAATCTATAGATGTAGAAAGTTTTGTTACGTTAAGTTCAATAGTTTTTTAGTTATTGACTTTTGAAAATTTAAGTGATGACGTCAAAATTTCGACCAATAGCGAGCTTCTAGAGTTTTCAACTGAAGAACTTGAAAGTTGCAATCGAGATGCGCTAAAGTAATTCCTACCTATGTATTAAATTTAAAGTCAATCCATTAGGTGGTTTTGGAGAAGAAGACCTTTGAAGGTTTAGTGCGGTGCCAAGATGGCCGCGAACGTAGCCCTAGAGAAACAATAGAAATATGCGCATGCCTAATCCATGGAAGTTTTGTCGACGAATCTGTAGTTTGATAAAGTTGCGATTTCTGGTTTTCGAGGAATAAGGTCTCAACATCGACGCAAGAAAAAAAAAAAATAATAATAATAATAATAAACACAACGAAAACAATAGATTCAAAGTTTACACTTTGAATCTAATTATCCCAAATTCTGAAGGTCTCATTTGCCAACCTTTGCTGAAAAATGTTTTTTGTTAAAGTGGCAGGAGCTGCCAAAATTCACACTTTTTGCAAAATTTCTGATCATCACGACAGTAAGAGGCTTTGAAGGCCATCGAAAAACTAAATGATTGGCGTTGGAATGAGGAAAATCCATACAGTATGTGGTCTATACGGACCGGAATAGTGTTTCGAAAAGTAAACAAAATTTAAATAACCTGGACGACCATTCATTCATTCTAAGCCAAAGTTAGTTCAAAGCAATACTTAATTGTACATTTTCGAGACTAGAAGCAATAAAAAGCTTCTAAATTATATTTCTTGAGAAAAATAGCCAATAATTTCAACATTCTGTTTTAACGTCAAAATATCAACATTTTGGCAGCTCATGCCACTTTAAACAAAAGTTTAAAATAATTTTGAATAAGATACATTTTACAAAATGGCTGCTATAACGCATTCTTAATATCGATATTGATTGATCGCTGTTTTAGGCGCAACCAAGATTATTCCTCTTTAGTACAGGGGGCTGTTTCAACAAACGTACGTACGAACGTCGTAACTTTGCGTCTCGTCCTAACGTAATGTTGAAGGTATATGTTGCCATGACGTTGCGACCAGGCGCAAAGTTACGTCGGTGTCTAGAAACAGCCCCCTGGTTAATTGTGGGGAAGAGACTGGGCTCTTTGCCAGGAGGAAACTCCCACTTTCCACAGGTTCATCGTAAACCACCCCACACATCGCCCCTTATTAGATAAGTAAATGGTTGATTGATTGATTGTTTGGTGTTTTACGCCGCACTCAAGATTATTTCACTTATATGGCGGCGTTACCAATTTTATTGTGGGAGGAAACCAGGCTCTATGCCAGGAGGAAACTCCCACTTTCCACAGGTTCATCATAAACCACCCCACACATCGCCATTATTAGATAAATGTAAGTAAACGAGAACTTACTTTCTGGGTCTGCTGTTCACGGAGCCGTTGTTCGATTCAGGAGTTC
Source organism: Lepidochitona cinerea (assembly GCA_963971465.1). Classification (NCBI taxonomy): domain Eukaryota; kingdom Metazoa; phylum Mollusca; class Polyplacophora; order Chitonida; family Tonicellidae; genus Lepidochitona; species Lepidochitona cinerea. The sequence goes on from OZ020565.1 coordinate 4,799,028, forward strand.
TGTTGACGCTACTGTTCTGGGAACCTTTCTTTGATGTGCGCTGACTTATTGGGGTCAATTTCATTCCGTGCTGATACGACCTGGAAAAAACACATTGATTGAAATAAATTTCCTTTAATGCTGGTACTTCACCTGAAGTATTACTATTTATTTACACTTTTATTCGGTGTAACAGGATTTTCCCTGGCTCCCAAACTGTTTGGGTTCATTGGACCCCCATCAGATAAAAAGTAGGGTCCCATATACATTAGGTGGGGTCCAATTACTAATTACAATTAGTGTTTAAATATGCATTATTGTATAATACTTGCTATTTATTTGCATCCCATGGGACCCTTCTCATTGCAATTTTGGGGTCCAAGTGAGAAACTGAGGGTCAGAGATGCAGGTTTTAAGGGTCCGGTAAATCCCTGAGTGTAATATGGCCTCAAACTATTAAAAATCGATAAATATAAACAAGAGATCAGTGAACTGATCTTGGCGACCACCATAGAACACTATCAGAAAGTGAGGCTGTTTGCAAAAAAAACAAAAAAAAAAACAGAAAAACAAAATGGCCAGCGGCCGCCATCTTGATTATGCAAATGAGCACATAGTGTGCAACGAGACCATAGGGTTACCCTGCCTATATGGTGGTCTAAAAACAGATCTCCTTATCCATAATCCTGCCCTAACTACCAACATATATCATAAGCATTGTCAATGCAATACAAAGTGTTCCAGAAAATTCTACTGACTAAGGCCAAGCTCCTGTCAGTCGTCAACCTAATGAAATATCATAGGTTTACTTTATTACAACAATTTATGATGGGGTATAAAGGTCTAAATGATATACCTCTTTTTAACACAATTAGAAACTTGTCTCCGTGGTTATTTTAGACAAGAAGATTTTCCCTGTGCCCGTGTGTTTTAGTGCTCATAAATATATATGAATAATGTTTTGTAACTAATCAAAGTCAAATTTGTTTTCTTATGAATTTGGAGTGAGCGAGAGAAGATTTAACGTCATTTTCAACATTATTTCCGTCTTATCATGACAAACGGATTCCCAAGAGATTTACGTTATACATTAACTCATAATCAGGACAAACGAGTCGCTTAGTATTATAGAGAGGGGTTAGTAAGGACGATAATAATCAATATAACTAGTCAACCGTGACTCACTTATTGGCTAATTACAGATCAATGTAGTAACAAATGCGATGGAGCGTGACTAAAATAGGAACCGTTCAGCATTAGCACATCATAAAACACGGGAAAATTCTCGCGGCTTATCAGTAAATTTCTAACCCAGAAAAAAACATTTGAAACTGTATCAAACTGTACCAGCCTTTCAGCCTCCTGATTGGTTGGTGTCGTGTTCTAAAATCACCTGACAACCCCTGTCAATAAACACTCTATGTTGACAACATGTAAACATTCAGCAGACGGCTTACCAAAGTTACCAGAAAACTGACTGTGAAATGTACGTTTCCTATCAAGGCTTTTAATAGAGACATTGCTATACTATTCTCAACTATTCAATGAGAGTAAACAAACACGAAATGAGTATGGACTACATGTAATTTATGAAAACTAAAACACACAGAAAATCTTCTTGCCTAAAAACCATAAGAAGTTTCTTTGTAATTTAGACCCTTATACATGTACCACAGCATAAGTTGTTTTACGCAGCACTCAAGATTGAGAAAAATATCCAATAATTTTAACATTCTATTTTACCGTCAAAATATCAACGTTTTGGCAGCTCATGCCGCTTTAACATCAGATACTGAGTGTACAGCAATATTAGACATCATGAAATGATTCTTTAGTGATTCTTTGTGATTGCAATTTTTACTATAATCAATGGGTAGAAAAGGGTTAACGTTGTGGAGAAGGAAGGGTTACCGTTGTGGAGATGAAAGGGTTAACGTTGAGGAGATGGAAGGGTTAACATTGTGGAGAAGAGAGGGTTAACATTGTGGAGATGGAAGGGTTAACGTTGTGGAGATGGAAGGGTTAATGTTGTGGAGATGGAAGGGTTAATGTTGTGGAGATGGAAGGGTTAATGTTGTGGAGATGGAAGGGTTTAGCGTTGTGGAGATGGAAGGGTTTAGCGTTGTGGAGATGGAAGGGTTAAAGATGTGGAGATAGAAAGGTTAACGTTGTGGAGATGGAGGGGTTAAGGATGTGGAGATGGAAGGGTTAACGTTGTGGAGATGGAATGTTGTGGAGATAGAAGGGTTAACGTTGTGGAGATGGAAGGGTTAACGTTGTGGACAAGGAAGGGTTAACGTTGTGGAGAAGCAAGGGTTAACGTTGTGGAGAAGCAAGGGTTAACGTTGTGGAGAAGCAAGGGTTAACGTTGTGGAGAAGCAAGGGTTAACGTTGTAGAGATGGAAGGGTTAATGCTGTGGAGATGGAAGGGTTAATGTTGTAGAGATGGAAGGGTTAATCTGTGAGGTGAGAGCTGATATTGACCACTTATCAACCTCGTGTAATATTGACAAACAGGGAGGTAAACACAACCGCAGAATAGTGACTACTTCTGGTTGCCATGGCGATAACAAACTACTGGAAAAGACCAATAGAAACAGTGTGATAAAGGGAGAGAATAAAAACAAAGCAGTTCTTCACAAAGAACCACTAGAAACACAAAATGTTCAATTTTCTCGGATATTTACTCAATGAGCAGTAAAAATCCAAATTTATGCTATAGATCCACAATGTTATAGTCCCTTTCAGTTTTATAATGTGTCTCATTTTCAATCAGTTTTGTAACGAAGGTGTAATAGAATAAAAAGCAAATCTGCATAAGCAAAGAAAATAAAATGTTTACATGCTACCGTTAATTAAAACTTCCGTCATAAAAGCAATAATTGGCTAAAATTAAATGATACATTTGTAGTTCACGACTTTATTTGTGGTGTTTTATGACATACTCAGGAATGTGTCAATTCTACAGTGTCGTTGCGATTTTAATGGGGAAAATAAAACCGAAACCCTTTAACCTACTCAAGCTTCAATTGGAATCTAGGGATCATACAACATACATGTTAGGTAATGTCTGGGTAATGTCTGGGTTAAGTGCTGGAAAAAAGTAGAAGAGTGTAAATTCTCATCTTAATTCAAGAGAGAGCTTGTAAAACATTCAAGGATTAACTGCTGGTCAATCATCTTCCTGGACTGAGATGCGTTGAAAGTTTAAATCTCATTCAGAACCTTTTTGTTATTGAGGATTTAGCAATATGCATAGTCCTCTAATTAACTCAGGTATTACCGTACCTAAAAAAAGTCCATTAGATTTCAAATCAATAATAGAACTTAGTACTAACAGATTATCGCCTTTCCTGGTTTTATTGATTTTGATATCAAGAATATTCTCATAACAAATGGTAGTACATGTATTGAACCTTAATGATACAGTATGTCTGTCTTCATGCATGTATTCACTAGAGCTTACAGATTGATTGATTCATGTTTTATGCCACACTCAAGATTCTTCCATTTATATGGCGCCATTGCCAGGTTCAATGGGGAGGAAATGCCCTATTTGCCAAGATGCCATTCAATCATTTGTAGATTTAATTATATATTTTTTCACACTATAACACACGGCCACAGGAAAAATCTTCTTGTCTAAAATAACCATGGAGACAAGTTTCTAATTGTGTTAAAAAGAGGTATATCATTTAGACCATCATAAATTGTTGAAATAAAGTAAACCTATGATATTTCATTAGGTTACAAGTCCGAGATAACAAAACATATACATGTAACCATGTGTTACATCAGGTCACAAAATATGGATTTTTCTGACAAAATAAAAATGTGACAGAGTTAGTAGAAAACACAGTTGACAAACACTTTAACATAGGGAACCCTTTCTCATCAAACTGATACTACTGTATTTCTTCTAAATATTCAGCCATTCTAATGGCCTAAATTTTCCATTGAGTCAGACAAAAATGGAGACGTGGAATTGTGTTTAAGGATAAACATTTTCACACACTGCTCAACCTTAAATTCCCTCTAATGGGCAAATTTGTCTGACCTCATTTAGCATATTTCTTTTTAATGATAGAATCCTTATGAGGAAAAAAGTGGCTGAATCTTTAGAAGAAATACGGTATCTGTTACATTACACAGTTAATATTTACAGTAATACGCAACATTTCCTTGATTTTTGGAATCTGTGGTTTGAGTAAATATATATAGCGTCTCTGTACACATTTATTATATTCAAGACAACACGCACAAAACCCTAGTCCTTTTTAATATCAGTTATTCCTCATTCTGAACTTGACTTCAACATTTATGTTAATTACTTTGCAAGCCTGGATGTAACATCATAAAGGCATACCACGATCGACATACTGCGTAAAAAGCCTTTAAACAATTTTTGTTAAAGGGGCATGAGCTGCCAAAATTCACACTTTTTTCATAATTTCTGATCGTCACGACAGTAAGAGGCTTTGAAGGCCATAGAATAACTAAATGATTGGCGTTGGAATGAGGAAAATCCATACAGTATGTGGCCTATACGAACCGAAAACGTGTTCGAAAAGTAAACAAAATTTAAATAACCGGGACGACCATTCATTCATTCTAAGCAGTTAGTTCAAAACAATACCTTATCGTACATTTTCGAGGCTAGAAGCACTAAACGGCTTCTGAATTACACGTTTTCAGAAAAATAGCCAATAATTTCAACATTATGTTGCAACGTCAAAATATCAACATTTTGGCAGCTCATGCCCCCTTTAAGGTGTCCAACAATACACTTGAATTACCTTCAAGTTTTGCAACAAAATTTACAACTTAGTGCTGCAGAGATGTATATATAAACAGACGACCACGTGCAAAATCTTCTTGACTAAAATAACCATGGCGATAAATAGAGTATATGTCATTTGGCCCTTATAACCTACCATAATGTAAATTTATGAACACTAAAACACATGGGCACAGGGAAAATCTTCTTGTCTAAAATTACCACGAAGACAAGTTTCTAATTGTGTTAAAAAGAGGTACATGTATATCATTTAGACCTTTATACCCCATCATAAATTGATTTAATGTATGTGTGTGTTTATTTTGGCTATACTAAAATCTGCGCTCTACTTTCATTTTAAGATGGCGTACTTCTCAAAGGATTAAGGCAATCAGAATTTATTAACGATTGTTAAAGTGGCATGAGCTGCTAAAATGTTGATATTTTGACGTTAAAACAGAATGTTGAAATTAAAGGCAATTTTTCTCAAGACGTATAATTCAGATGCTTTTTAGTGCTTCTAGTCTCGAAAATGTACGATAAAGTATTGTTTTGAACTAACTTTGACTTAGAATGAATGAATGGTCATCCCAGTTAATTAAATTTTGTTTACTTTTCGAACACGTTTTAGGTCCGTACAGGCCACATTCTGTATGGATTTTTCTCATTCCAAAGCTAATCATTTAGTTTTTCGATGGCCTTCAAAGCCTGTTACTGTCACAACGATCAGACATTGTGAAAAAAGTGTGAATTTTGGCAGCTCATGCCACTTTAAATTTGTTATCTTTGATAAGTTTTATAATAAATTAAAATAGTAAGAAGACTCATTATATAGACATTGAGCCAGAGTACATATTTATTAACTATTTATGTACACTAAAACACACGGGCACAGGGAAAATTTTTTTGTCTAAAATAACCATGGAGACAAGTTTCTAATTTTGTTAAAAAGAGGCATATCATTTAGACCTTTATACCCCATCATAATTTGTTGTAATGTATGTGTGTGTGTTTATTTTGGCTATACTAGAAATCTTTGATAAGTTTTACAATAAATTAAAATAGCAAGAAGACTTAATATTATATAGACATTAAGCCAGTGTACTTACATGTATTTATTAACTATGTGTATATATCTTTCTAAGTATAGAATGACTGCAAACATTCTTGGACAATGACCAAAAACATGAAATATAAAATGTCCATAGAGTTCCAAACAACAAAGGGGATTATTTTGGGTGCGGGCCAATAACCCTGTGGCACGACTGGCTTAAAGAATCTAAAACTAAGCCAGAACACCCCTGTTAAAACAAGTGCCATATATAATCGCAATATGAAGGACAACTAAACCCTTAAACAACTTTTAGTTATGTACATGTACATGTATGTACTATTCAGAATGTCTTGCCTTAAGTAGGCTAAGGAGAAATCCAAATATAGTTATTAAACCTGCTGATAAAGGTTCGGCAACACTTATTATGTCTAAGCAGGATTATATTGAAGAGGTAGAATGGCAGCTATGCAACCCTCATCATTACAAAAAACATGATAAGGACATTTGATTACAACAATTTATGATGGGGTATAAAGGTCTAAATGATATACCTCTTTTTAACACAATTAGAAACTTGTCTACATGGTTATTTTAGACAAGAAGATTTTCCCTGTGCCCGTGTGTTTTAGTGATCATAAATATGTACTACAGGCATATGTCAAATCGTTCAGAAACCGGATATCGGCAGACTGAGATTGAACCCCAGAGGATCCTGGGGAAAGACAGACCTAGGTACATGTAGAAGACAGACAGGGAGTTTAGTTTGTACATATGCCATATATACGGTTGTACAGTAAACATGTAGCGTTTACTGTAGAACATATTTAAATTTTTTAAAACACTTTTATATCTGTCATGTGCCTGTGTGTTTTAGTGTTCATAAATATTTATATCTGTCATGGCATAATAAAACATGAGAGTTCTTGTGGAAAAAAAAAATGTTCTTGTACATATTTCTTTTTTTTTTTTTGGTATTTCGTTTTTCTATGCTGGACTTCAGATTACGAGTAAGTTAGAATTGAAGAGATACATGTAATTAACAAATCCATAGGTTTTGTTTTCATAAATGTCTTTTCTTTCTGAATCACCTGTTGATGTGCACAGTGTTTATGAAAACATGTGATTAACAGCTCAGGCTCATGTATCGATCCATACTGATCAATACCGATAAATACTGATCAATATTGATCACTACTGATCAATACTGATCAATACTAATCAATACCGATCAATACTAATCAATACTGATCAATATTGGACACCACCAGGGAGTCAATGGACTTTCCTTGTCTGGCAGGAGCAGTGATTATTAAGATACATGTATGGTCACTGTGTGCATTAATACTAGCTAAATGTATCAATCCTGGATAAGATAACTGATGGTGGACGGTCATCTAAGATTGATTGATTGATTGATGTGTTATGCCACACTCAAGACTATTTCACTTATATGGCGGCGTTGCCAGTTTTATTGTGGGAGGAAACCGGGCTCTATGCCCGGAGGAAACCCACGACCTTCCGTTGGTAACTGGCAACCATTCCACATAGGTCGTTCGAGTGAAAACCCAGTCAGAAAATTTTCCATTTTTTTTTGGACTGAGTGAGATTCGAACCCGCGACCCATTGGTGCTCATCTAGGGAAGGTCCCTCAGTCATACACAGACCTTCCATCGATGTGCCCGGGTTCGAATTACACTCAGACCAAATAAAAATTAACAAATTTCTGAGTGGATTTTTCACTTGGTCGCACTCAAGATTATTTAAATCATCATTAGGGCAGGAAATCAGGGTCGTTGCTTGGAGAAAACGCTGCCCTTCAGCGAGTACCTGGCATTTCTCACACATAACAGCATCAAGGGGAAACAAATTTAAATTTTGTGTGACGGGGAAGCAAGCTTTAATATTGCACGGGGAACTGGCTCAGAGAATTTACCATTTTTCTCTAGACTTAATGGGACTAAAAACCCATGACTCATGATGAAAAGTCTGTGTCAGACTGTGAGGCTATTGCTGTGCCGAAAGATTCCCCCCTTGGTTTTGCTACAAAAAGCATTTTTACATAGTATCTGACATCCCGCAAGAGGGTAAAAACTAATTTGTATTATGCTTAAATGTAGTCATCGTCGGAACCCACGATTTAAACTTACACTCACTTTACCCGAGGGTGAAAATGAATGTTATGAACATTTGTGTTACGTTAATATCAGACAGCAACCAAATTAAGGGGTAGTTTACAAGACCAACTTCCGCTTTTTTTAAACATAATAGAACAATATCCAGTATTTTTGTTAAGCCCAGTCTGGTGTAATTCAGAATGTACAACATGCCCCCCCCCCCCCCCCCTCTCCATATTCTATTCTACTATTCTAACCCTACATCGATATAGGAATATTGATTAAAGTGGCAGGAGCTGTCAAAAACAAAATGGAAAATTATTGACTATTTTTCTCAAGACGTATAATTCAGAAGCTTTTTAGTGCTTCTAGTCTCGAAAATGTACGATAAAGTATTGTTTTAAACTTTGGCTTTAGAATGAATGGTCGTCCCAGTTATTTCAAGTTTGTTTACTTTTCGAACACTACTTCGGTTAGTATGGGTCACATACAGTATGGATTTTCCTCATTCCAACTCCGTTCATTTAGTTTGCCGATCCTGTCGTGACAATCAGAAATTATGGAAAAGGTGTGAATTTTGACAGCTCATGCCACTTTAAAGTCCGGACTATTTTCATAGATTCTGACCGTCACTACAGTAAGAGGCTTTGAAGGCCATTAAAAAACTTAATGATTGGCGTTGGAATGAGGAAAAACCATAAAGTGTGTGGCCTACATGTATACGAACCGGAATATTGTCCGGAAAGTAAACAAAATTTAAATAATCGGGACGACCATTCATTCATTCTACGCCAAAGTTAGCTGAAAACAATACTTTATCGTACATTCTCGAGACTATGAGTACTAAAAAGCTTTTGAATTGTACGTCTTGAGGAAAATAGCCGATAATTTTAACACTCTGTTTTATTGTCAAAATATCAACATTTTGGCAGCTCATGCCACTTTAAAGTAGAAGTAGAAATTGTATAAGGCTTACCTTCTATCTTGTCGTGGTGAATGCATCACTGCTTTTGGATGTTCGTAATCTTTCTGTACAAATCGTTCAGAGCCACAAGCCACGTAACAACCCGAGTTCTCAATCTCATGAACGTTGTGGAGGGGTTGACCGTCAATGGTACATAATCTGAAAACATAAAGTTGATTGATTGATTGATTGACTGATCAGAGTTTTCAATCTCATGAACGTTGTGGAGAGGTTGACCGTCAATGGTACATAATCTGAAAACATAAAGTTGATTGATTGATTGATTGATTGACTGACTGACTGGCTGATTGATTGATTGATTGATTGGTTGATCAGAGTTTTCAATCTCATGAACGTTGTGGAGAGGTTGACCGCCAATGGTGCATAACCTGAACACATAAAGTTGATTGATTCATTGATTGATTGATTGATGCAGAGTTTTCAATCTCATGAACGTTGTGGAGAGGTTGACCGCCAATGGTGCATAATCTGAAAACATAAAGTTGATTGATTGATTGATTGGCTGATTGATTGATTGATTGATTGATGCAGAGTTTTCAATCTCATGAATGTTGTGGAGAGGTTGACCGTCAATGGTTCATAACCTGAAAACATAAAGTTGATTGTTATGCATTATGCCACATATTTGGGACAACCCTATCCCGACTGTCAGTTTGAACCTTGTACGCCAACAGAAGTTAGCAATATAATGAAGGGTTTTAAAAATGCTGCAGCTGGCCTAGATGGTGTGCGCATATCATTAATAAAGCCCATCGCAGACAAGATTTCTATTCCCCTGTCTCGGGTTATTAATTTGGCTTTTGACCAAGGTGTCTTCCCCGACTCACAAAAAATTGCTAAGGTTACCCCAGTCCATAAAGGTGGTGAGAAAACTGTTTTTTCTAACTAACGCCCGATATCGGTCTTACCCTGTTTTAGTAAGATCATTGAAAAGCTAGTTGCAATAAGGATAAACGATTTCCTGCTTAATCATGACACAATCTGTCCCCAACAATTTGGCTTCAGAGCCCACCACTCAACTGCTGCTGCTGCATTGACCTTACATAACATGCTAATCAAATCGAAAGATGAAAACAAATATAGTATTGTCACATTTCTGGATATCGCGAAAGCTTTCGACTCAGTTGACCACGAAATTCTTCTCGCAAAATTAAACCATTACGGCTTTCGCGGAACCGCAAACAATTTCTTGCGCGATTACTTAACTTCCCGCTGCCAGAAGGTTTATGTCAAAAATGTCCTATCTGAGTCACAAGACATAAAACACGGAGTTCCCCAGGGGTCCATTCTTGGACCGTTGTTGTTTTTACTTTACATCAATGACTTACATGTACCTTCATCAACAAAATTGTTAAATTTAACCCTGTTTGCTGACGACACAAGCGCGTGCATATCAAACAATAACCTTACTCAGCTAATAGATGACAACACTAGTGAACTAAGTAGGATAAATGACTGGTTCTGCAGTAATAGGTTAACCCTTAACGTAACTAAAACACAATTTATGTTAATAAACCCAAAGAAAACGAATAGGCCTAAAGAAATAAGGGTTGTCCTTAATAAGATTAATCTGAAACAGACTAACTCGTATAAATTTCTAGGTGTTTTTTTCAATGATAGATTAAATTGGCAAACTCATATTCACGAAATTAGTAAGAAGATCACCAGAAACATAGGCGTCCTGAATCACTTAAAGCAATGTCTAAACAAAAAGAGCCTATTCATACTTTATTATTCTTTCATTTTTCCCTATATGAATTATTGTAATGTTGTCTGGGGGAAGACTTTTCCAACCCATTTAAGACCTATTGAATTGTTACAAAAAAGAGCAGTTAGGATCATCTCTATGGCCCATAAATATGCCCATACCGCACCACTATTTAAGAAATTAAATATTCTCCATCTAGATAAGCTAAATTGCTCTCACCTGTTGAGAATGGCTCATGTTTTTATTCACCATATAGCCCAACTACCCCTAAAGATGCAGGCATTATTTACCCGATTATCTACAGTCCATCGTTATCCAACAAGAAATGTGGACCTAAACTTATATCGTCCAATATATCGCTCAACCCACTCCTTTTACTTTGTCCGTTCGTCCGTTCCCCAAAACTGGAATACACTCCCCCGAAACCTAAAACAACTTATATCGACATCCATGTTCAAATCACATCTGAAAATCCACCTCTTGAAAGATTTATAGCACATGTAATTATTATAGAACCTGCAGGTTACAAAAACAGTAGAAGCCTCGCTGATAGTAAAAGAAAAATAATTCCTTAGTTCTTTCCAAATAACTCACCTTTTTCTTTATACAATGAGAAGACTAATTTATTTATTTCCTACAATGTTAACATTACAATTAATTTTATAATGGGATAAAACAAGCCCCCTGGGGTTTTCATCCCGCCAGATATTTTTTCTGAATGTTTCATGTTAAATGTCATTTATGTTAAATGTTCTGTATATATCCTTGTTAAAACTGGTGAATAAAATGAAATGAAATGAAAAAAATGAAAATAAAATTGATTGATTGATTGGCTGATTGATTGATCAGAGTTTTCAATCTCATGAACGTTGTGGAGAGGTTGACCGCCAATGGTACATAACCTGAAAACATAAAGTTAATTGATTGATTGATTGATTGATTGATTGATTGGCTGATTGATTGATTGATTGATTGATGCAGAGTTTTCAATCTCATGAACGTTGTGGAGGGGTTGACCGTCAATGGTACATAACCTGAAAACATAAAATTGATTGATTGATTGATTGATTGATTGATTGATGCAGAGTTTTCAATCTCATGAACGTTGTGGAGAGGTTGACCGTCAATGGTACATAACCTGAAAACATAAAGTTGATTGATTGATTGATTGATTGATCAGTTTTCAATCTCATGAACGTTGTGAATGGTGCATAACCTGAAAACATTAAGTCGATTGACTGATTGATTGATCAGAGTTTTGAAGACCCGGGGCGAAGCTCCTCGCCCTCAAATAGTGGTATCTTACACCACTGATCCTTTATTCAACAATACACAGCTCACCAGGACATCATTTATCTGTTAATTAGTTTGTGTCTATATGACATAACCACTACTTAGCCTTTCAATATCAATGTTTATAACAATTGTTGTTAGAGATGTACATTGCCATCAGCAATCAATCATGTAACAATGGGAGATGGGCTAGATGTAAACAGCAGATGCTACATGTATATATCACAGACAGTGAATTATGTAGTCAATTACCTCCGAGCCTGATGACGTCACATAGAATTACGCAAAGCTTTCTGGGTAAAATGTACCTCAGTTCGCCATTTTGTTTATTGGTACTTAACAAGGTGTTACTTTTTTGGATAACATTGATGACATAACCTGTTTATATCCAAACATTTTTTCTGGTAACTTTACGCCTTTTCTTCGATACAGTATTATTTCTTCCGCCATATTTTAAAATTATTTTAACATCCCTCAATCCCCCCAAATGCTTTGCCCGTAATTTCCAAGTGACGTCATCAAGCAATCGGTCAATTAGATCACAGATTGGATGTACTTAATGTAACTGCTAAATGTATTAAAGGATTTATGAACAACCTTTGGAAATATTTTCTAATTTGCGTCAAGTGTGTTGTAGAACATGTACTTTAAAAGTCTGACCAAAAAGAAAATTAAATTTCGGTCGCAGCACATACAAAATTCAAGCTACGTTTGCCGATCTACAATGCTAACGAAAGTTAATTATCTCAGAGACTTATGACGTCAAACACGACCTCCGTTGTGTACGTACCCTCACAACGATGACGTAGTAAACGATTTCTGCTGTCTCCGAACGTCTTCGTGGCAGTTTGTACACATCGAAGGTCGTGTATGACGTCATTTTTCCGAGTAGTTACGACAAAAACGGAAAATATGCATATTTCCTCCCCGTTCTTCTTTTGACTACCAGGGAACTAACGCGAAGGTTGTTTCGTTTTAACTGATGTTTTTCAAACATACCTTTAGTCCATAAACAAACACAAACCAGCTTTAAATTCTGTTCATATATCCTTTAATGTATTTATATGGAATCTTGTCTGGAATAAAGTTATTATTATTATTATATTATTATATACAATAAGCAGCCTAACTGATAGATCATCACATGACAGACAACCTATAAAGACTTTGTTGGATGCCGATGGCAACATATATCTATAACATGTATGATCAGGCAAAAAGTTACATGTACGTCAGGCGCAGATGTCTTGAGAAATAGACAATTGGTAAATGGGATAAACACGTAATTGACACAGACAAACAACAAACTAGCCTAAAGTTCTGACAGAACACCAGAAATGTCAAATAACTCCTTATGAGCGAACATGCAGGTGTATATAGGCAGGTGTTAGGCCAGTAGGCCTACATGTACATGTACATTTTATTATCAAAAAACGAACAACCAGAATTTTCATCAGAGTTAACCTTTTGTAATCACGCATAGGGCTGTCTTTAAAAAAATTGTTGTTTTGCGTAACCCACCCGCCCCTACCAAAAACCTGCCCACTCGTTTTTATCCACCTTCTGGTCAATTTTTTTTTTCAAACAATGAATACAAAATAAATAGAATTGTTACAGTAACATGAAAATTTTGTTTTGAAGCAGTATGCCTGTATGTGTGACCCTTCTACCCAAACTTTACAGTCGGGTTACGCGAAACAAACTTATTTTCAAGGACAGCCTAGCAATATATAGAAGAGAGAGAGAGAGAGAGAGAGATAATTGAACGTCACTTTCAACATTATTACAGTCTTAACAAATTTTGATTGATTGATTGATTGATTGGTGTTTTACGCCGCGCTCAAGATTATTTCACTTATATGGCGGCTTTGCCAGTTTTATTGTGGGAGGAAACCGGGCTCTATGCCCGGAGGAAACCCACGACCTTCCGTTGGTAACTGGCAACCATCCCACATAGGTCGTTCGAGTGAAAACCCAGTCAGAAAATTTTCCAATTTTTTTGGACTGAGTGGGAATCGAACCCGCGACCCATTGGTGGAAGGCTGTTCGGATTGAGCGTCCAACGCTCTACCTACTGAGCCACGGAGGCCCCCTAACAAATTTTGAAACTCTCTTTAAGCGTGGGTTCCATACACTTGATGAAGACACCAGTATAGGTGTTGAAAGCTCGTGTTGTTCACAAACAACAAACTACTGTACATGGTGATGTCTTTAATAATTTTGTATCATTTTTATGAGCACTAAAACACACGGGCACAGGGAAAATCTTCTTGTCTAAAATAACCACGGAGACAAGTTTCTAATTGTGTTAAAAAGAGGTATATCATTTAGACCTTTATACCCCCTCATAAATTGTTGTAATAAAGTAAACCTATGATATTTCATTAGGTTAACGACTGACAGGAGCTTGGCCTTAGTCAGTAGAATTTTCTGGAACACTTTGTATTGCATTGACAATGCTTATGCATCTTAAGCTATAGTAAGAATATCGTCAGACTATATATTATGGGGTCATGGGAAAAGACAGTGAAAATTCCCCCATCCCCCCCCCCCATACCCCTTTCCCAGAAAACCTAGGTAGAAGGCAGACAGGGGAGTTTAGCCCTGACCAGTATGTCTTTCAAACTCTTGTTCTTTTTATAAGCAATGACTGGCCTTTGGGTCAGAGGTCGAGCAAGTTTACTTTGAAGTAGTTTGTATTCTTCTACTATAATCTTGGCCATAGCAATGCTAGCTTTGTTATACTGAAACACAAATGGTATTATAGTTTTTTCACGACATCTTCCGGGGTCCAAGTTCAAACCCAAAGGATAAATAGTTTGTAATGTTTGAATCCAAAAACTTTCCCTTTCCAAACGTTTGTGTTTGGTATCTGCAGCGGAAGTGAGAAAAGGGATTTTCTCAATAGGCATAATTTCAAAATGGTCCTTGACCGAATGACCTTGAGTATTGAAATGTTGTGCCACGGGTACATCATGTTTAAGTCTTATACTAGATAAATGGTTGGCTGCTCTTTGTCGTAGAGAATTCTGAGTTTCTCCGACGTACTGTTTGCGACATTTTTTGCACGTGATTACATACACGATATTAGAGGAGTCACAATTAAGATTCTCTGCCATTTGATATTTGTCGCGAGTTTGTTCTCCGAAAAAGGTACCGCGATCGGGTACGTATATATCGAGTTTGCATCGCGTCTTAAGGCATTTCATTGATGTACCTGAGAGAAATGTTGGACGGTAATGGTACACTCGTGAAGGGGAGGTAAGCGTATCGGGGGATGAAGGGGGGAACATGATTTGTCTTACTGTGTTAGATTTAATCCTTCGGAGTAATCTAATAGAATACTTCCTAGGGAGGAGAGCTTTAAAAAGAACAGAACAAGCCTGGTTAAAAAAAAAAAAGTATTTCAGTCTAATCCTGAAACATATAATGTTACAGCGTGCCCTTGATAATTATGCAAACATGTACGTGGTGATTGAAAAGTAAACAAAATTTAAATATTCTTGACAATGGTTCATTTAATTCAGGCATCCATGTACATGTATGTTAGTTCAAATGACCACTATAACAGCCACACTACAAAGCTTCTAAGTTGTAATTCTTGGGAAAATGGCTGATAATTTCAAAAGTTTTTTTAATAGAAAATTGTCAACTTTATGGTAGCTCATATCACTTTAATAAGATATACCGTATTTCTTCTAAATATTCAGCCATTCTAATGGCCTAAATTTTCCATTGAGTCGGACAAAAATGGAGACGAGGAGTTGTGTTTAAGGATAACCATTTTCACATACTGCTCAGCGGGTCATATTACGTTAAATTCCCTCTAATGGGCAAATTTGTCTGGCCTTATTTAGCATATTTCTTTTCGATTGATCGAATCCTTATGATGAAAAAAGTGGCTGAATCTTTAGAAGAAATACGGTACATACTTTTTTATTATACTGATAGACTTGATCGATTGATTGATATTTTACGCCGCACTCAAGATTATTTCACTTAAATGGCGGCGTTGCCAGGTTTAGTGGGGGAGGAAAACGGGCTCATTGCTCGGCGACTGCCTGACAAACCTTCCACATACGGCAATCAAGTGAAAAATCCTCTTAAATATTTATCAATTTTAATTTGTGACAGACTTGATAGAAAGTTGGAATATCATTGCTATAACACCATATGGTCCATAGGGGCTTCCATACATGTAATGGTGATCTATTATTTATGGCACTCCTTGAACGTTATAAGGGTTATATAACAACTAGGTAGAGTGGAAGGTCAGGGGCTGCTTGATTAACTTTACTTCTACATCACTGGGTAATAAGAAGGTAAAACAGCCCTACGTGCGGAATCAATGCAGCCTGACATATCAAGTGAAACAGATCGCATGAGAGTTAAAAGATTAAGAATGGCAATTCATGCTGTATATCAAACTCCCTTGGGTCATTTCATATTCAACCATCAACTAATTTCCCCCTATAGACTTTCAATGATCCCAAAACACTCTATAACAACAATGACGGATTACAAAATAAAAACCAGTCAGTATGCCATTCATCTGTGCATAATTCCCACTTATTGACTTGCATTGAACCAAAAACCGCCCAACAACAAAGCTCGACAAATTATGAGCAAATTAGGGAATAAAAAAAACTGAGATTATTTGTCATTAGGCCAGATCAAATTACAGTCGGTGTTAAATCGCCTTGAATGGGAAAGGAGAATGCAATGTATGTAAACAGCTTTTCGATTGCTACCGTGTCAATAAACATAACCCAATGCTTTTGATGATTGCATCATATTTGCACTTAATGCCCTGTCTTTTATTCCACCACAATTAAATCTACATAAACTTCTGAGTAAAATGATGAATAATTTTGTACATAAATAGACATATAGAAATAGATGGACGAATGTCAGGGATGATGTTACGGCACAAAACAGTGGTTTCAATTATATCGTAAAGTTACGTGTTTGCAAACTTTGTGCCTCGCTTGATTTTCGCTTGTTTCTAGGGGACCGCTTCACGCAGCCGTCACAAAGTGGGATCAATCGCAGTTGCCATGACATTGTATCTTTTCACAATGGTATCCAATGGCAACTAGGCTTTCTTTGCGATGCGACTGCTTTGTAAAATGAGCTCCTGACACCCATTCCACAAAAGAGGATTCCGTGAAAACACTGTCAGAAGATACCTTGGATTAAAGTGGCATGAGCTGCCAAAATGTTGATATTTTCACGTTGAAACAGAATGTTGAAATTATTGGCTATTTTTCTCAAGACGTATCATTCAGACGCTTTTTAGTGCTTTTAGTCTCGAAAATGTACGATAAAGTATTGTTTTGAACTAACTTTGGCTTAGAATGAATGAATGGTCGTCCCGGTTATTTAAATTTTGTTTACATTTTGAACACGTTTTCGGTTTGTACAGGCGACATACTGTATGGTTTTTCCTCATTCCAACGCCAATCATTTAGTTTTTCGATGGCCTTCAAAGTCCCTTACTGTCGTGACGATCAGAAATTATGAAAAAAGTGTGAATTTTGGCAGCTCTTGCCACTTAAAGTAGATAAAATAAATATGAATGACTTACCGTCGAATTGCTCCTCCCCATCTCAATGAAACTCGTTCTTTAATGGCATCCAGCACCATTTCCCATGATCCTTGTTCACGTGGACGGAGCTGGATCCGATGAGGGCCCTCTAAATCATTACCGTTTGGATGGACACTGAATAACAACAACAACACAATATGTCAGATGGGTCAGAAATGGCTAGCATGTTTGATTCCTACTCCTCAAAGAGGTTGAGGTTGGGGTTTTTTTTTTGGTTTAATTGACTGATTGCTTGATGACATCACTTGGTATTTACGCGCACAGCATTTCGGGGGATGGAGGATCATGTCTGCATAATTTTACAAAATGATGAAAGGAATTAAACTGTATCGAGAAGAAGACGTAAAAGGCGCTAAGTCAGCAGAAAAATATGTGGATAAAAACACGGTATGTCATCAATGTTTCCCCAAAAAGTGACGTC
Source organism: Lepidochitona cinerea (assembly GCA_963971465.1). NCBI lineage: Eukaryota > Metazoa > Mollusca > Polyplacophora > Chitonida > Tonicellidae > Lepidochitona > Lepidochitona cinerea. The sequence continues at coordinate 4,816,967 of OZ020565.1, forward strand.
ATGCCAAGTACATGTACTTGTAAAAAAAATGGCGAACTGAGGTACATGGTTTACCCAAAAAGCTTTGCGTAAATCTATGTGATGTCATCAGGCTTGACGGTAATTGATATCATGATTATCATGGAATACCATCAGAAAGTGAGAGATTTATATCCACCTGATATTGGCCCTCTTTCAACCAGTAATATGAACGAAATGATCTTAAGAGAGAATGGTGTGAAACAAGAAATAAATATAAAGGCATTGTTCACAGAGAGCACAATGTAAATCTGTTTTGAACATTTCTGCAAGTTTGGCGACATCAACAGTTTTTCACATTTATACGCCGTGTAAAAACCATTACAAACAGTGATAATAAAGCTAGCTGTAACACTCGTGGGAGTTCAATCATCATCAGGGAAATTACTGAATACGGTAAGAATTCCGCTAATTCAAGTAGTCAAAACATTACGAAAAGCACTCTAAAAGTTTCAGACTTTTCGTTTGGTGTCTTACCTCCTGCACGGAGCGACGATAATCCTATCGAGCAATCGCTATTGTTGTTGTTTTAGACCAAACATGGCAGAAAGCAGTCTAATAATTTGTTATCTTCACATATTGCTCGTCCTTGAATTAGCGGAATTCTTACCGTTAGTAAATATAAGCTAAAGTTATTAGTTTGAATATCAACCTGACCCAGAATTTTTTCCGGGTCAATCAGTGTCCGTTATTTACTTACAAGATGATGATAGGTTCTGTTCGTATTTTCCTAATTCGGCCTGAGGTCTGGATTCTACTGTGTCGGACGGGTTTAATCTGTGGAAGATAAATATCATGGTTAGTAACAGTTATCATGGTTCGGGGGGGGAATATTTACATGATCAGCGTGGTAATTGATTTTGATCGAGCCGTTGGGTGACCTGATACGAGCATGCGCTACGATGTCATCAAACGACGTAGCCAAGCAGCCTCAGCATAACGTTCGTCTGGCACCCATAGAATCTTGACAAAGACACCTGCACAGGTGTTGAAAGCTCGTGTTGTTCAAAACCAACTGACGGCGTGGTGATGTCTTAATTTTTTATCATTACCCATAGAATAGTTGCGAAGGGTGACCTGATGCGAGCACGTCCTACAACGGCAGAAAATGGCCACAATTTCAAAATAGCAATTGCGTGACGCTGTATCGGGTTTGTGTGAAAATGAGGTTTTATCGTATCGGGTGTGCCAGGACACCTGATCCGAGTATTTATCGGATGGCAATTGGCCAATCAGATTGCAGAGAAAACTTTGCTGGGAATAATAAATTTAGTTAGTGGTGTTGGAGCACACATTGTCAAATCCATTGTCGAAGTTCAAATAAAAAGCATAGATTGACACTCAAGGTTGTCTCATTTCGATCAATACACGACTGGTTCAAATTCCACTCAGACACAAACAATTTATAAAATTCTGAGTGGGTTTTCCAATCCATCGCCGTACAGTATGTGGAAGAGTTGCCAGGTACTCGCTAAATGTCAAAGTTTTTTTTTTCTAAAATTGATAATTGATGAATAATTGCCGGACACCTACATGTACGTGTAAAGATTTAAGTAAGTTCAAAGTGGACAATAGATTATACTCATGAGTGATTTCATTTGAAAGAAAACGCTTGGTAATGAAAAACATAGCAACCTCCCTAATAAACCTGGCAATGCCGCCATATAAGAGAAATAAAGCAATCAATCTTTGCACAGAGGAAACCCTTGACAATGCCAAAAAACACTGCATAGTACATGGATCTTTAACAAAGTAATCGTGGTGTTAAGCTTCTAGTCTCGAAATTGTACGATAAAGTATTGTTTTGAACTATCTTTGGCTTAGAATGAATGAATGATCGTCACGGTTATTTAAATTTTGAACACGTTTTCGGTTCGTACAGGCCACATACTGTATGGATTTTCCTCATTCTAACGCCAATCATTTAGTTTTTTGACGGCCTTCAAAGCCTCTTACTGTCGTGATGATCAGAAATTATAAAAAAAAGTGTGAATTTTGGCAGCCCCTTGCCACTTTAAAGTTTCATCCCAAACAATAAAAAAAGTCTCTTTTTTTTTTTTAATAAATAAATTCCTCACCTAGCCAACCTAAACCTACTTTGCAAACTCAAGCCAGGATGTCCCATGTCAGAGGGAAAAAACTCACAAAAAACTGACAATGTATGACAGAATAAGGCACCCTGAATAAACATTATGAGCCTATGTGAATGTACCAGCGGCCTAGTGAACAATGAATCTATGACAGTATTGACAAGTTTGGTTTTGTTAGACGACTTTTATTGAATTCACCTAGGCTATCTAAGTCAACAAGAGTTTGAAGTGGTCTTTTGATAGGGTTTATTTTATTAGTCTCATATCACAATGTCTTCTCAAATCTTTAATAGTATGTCAAGGTGTTTATCATGTCTCCGTGATAATAGACCATACTGGTTTCATTGGGACTTAATCTGATATATCACCAAATCAAAGTCTATTGAATGAAGAATACACCAATTCACTAACATAACAAAGGAACAACCACAACAGCTACATGTACAGTACCCTCAATTTATCAGTATGTTATATCTCAATTAATGTATTTAATAAAAGCCGCTATCATTCGAGAACACAATTGTTAATACAGTGTATTACAATATACATGTATCCACTAAGGCAGAAGAGTCAGTATAACATCAACACAATTCAATTGTATTACAATACTGTAATTTCTACCGAAGTTCCATTTTTACAAAAAGACCTGGGCTTATTCATTTTAGTTCTAGAATAACAATGTAATAGACGACCTCCGAACCAACGGCCAGTCACTGATTATAAAAAGAGCAAAGGTTTTGAAAGATCATTCGAATCAGGGCTCAATTGCTTTGCCTGACTTCTACCTGTTTCTGTACCTAGGTATTTCTGAAACCAAAATTTTCACTCTTTTCCCCATGGTCATATATTTTGTTGAATCTCAGTTTACCGATATTCTTGCCATACATGTACAGTAGCTGAAGATCCATACCACCTTGTCAACATAGGACAAAATGTTCCAAAAAATCTACTGACCAAAGCCAAACTCCTGTCTGTTTTTGTTCAACCTAATGAAATATCATGGTTTTTTGGTCTATTACCACAACCCATGATTGGGTATAAAGGTCTAAATAACATACCAGCCAGAATTAAAAACTTGTCAAGCTAGGGGTATTTTAGTCCAGAAGATTTTCCCTGTGCCTGTGTGTTTTAGTCTTCATAAATGTAATCAACAAGCTTTCGGATATGGAACGTCAGCAGACAATTTACTTCCTCCAAACAGGTTCACATGTACAGTACACCAAAAAAATTGCCACTAATGCTCGCGCGTCTGGTACGGCGACTCGACGCGTCGCCGACGGACATCTCACGCGTCGGTCATTTCCGAAATTTGATCTTCCGAGACAAGTTTTCATTATGGGATACGCGTCGCCGACGCGCCGCCAGTGTTTCCGAGTAGTTCCGACTTATGGCAGTTAGCATTCAACATGGCGCCGTAAACATAGAGTAACCGAAACTGACGTGTGTGCTTCAGCAAAAGTCGTTCAGAGAGACGTATCGCGTCGGTTTTATGGCGAGAGGGATGCACGGGGATTAGATGAATAAAAGGGTCAATGAAATTCAGGTTGTCACCGAGCTTCTCCCTCTGATATTCAATAATTGACATAAAAGTTTGCAGCGATTTGAGTGTTGTTGTTGTTGTAATCAACATCGGTTTGTGAACTCGACAGATTTCTTGCGAGCGTGTTTTTAAAAGATAATATTCAAGGTGATATGTTTTTACAAATCTCCTTCCTGAAGAATGGCTTTTGAGTTGATCAGCATATTAATCTTAATAAGCCTTTGTTGAAAAGTAAATCCGAACGTCAAGTTGAACTTTTACTTACACTCACTGCCTGTTTAGTGTTTTTTAAAGAAATTATTCTGACTTGTACCGCATACGTTTTTAATAGCTGAAACAAATAGGAAAGCGGAATTTTGCTGGGGTAATTATACCTCCCTTAGTATGCTCCTGCAGACATTTCTTTGGCTGTTTTTTTGGTAGAAAATGTTACTTTGTGCTCTAGAAATGCTATCATATATGCAATGTATTCATTGCCACAGACATTTCAGCCTAATGGGAGTAAAGCCGCGGTTTAAATACAAGTCCACTCAGACCAAAATGAAATATTTATCAGTGGAAATTTCGCTCGAACGCTGTTTGTTGACGAGTTGCCATGTACTTGCCGAAGGTTCAGAGTTTCCCCCAGGCAAAGAGCCTGGTTTTCTCCACCCCTAAACCTTGCCATATAAGTGAAATAATCTTGAGTTTGGCATAAAACATGAATCAATCAAATACAACTATATCACGAGTGGTGACATTGAACGCAACTCGGTCAATAATAAATAGTTTTCTTTTCTCAATTGATCTAAACCATTTTGATTGAACCATTTAAAGTAAGAGTAAACTAGAATGCCTTCAGCGTGACACTATGGATTAAATATTCCCGACAATATACACTGGGGAACATCACTATTTATGTGATTGATTGTTTGGTGTTTTACGCAGCGCTCAAGATTATTTCACTTATAAAGTTATATGTCGGCTAAGCAAGTTTTATTGTGTGAAGAAACCAGGCTCTATGCCCGGAGGAAACCCATGACCTTCTGGTGGTAACTGGCAACCATCCCACATAGGTCGTTCGAGTGAAAACCCAGTCAGAAAATTTTCCAATTTTTTTTTATTGATTGGAGTATTTTCAGTACAGGCCAGGTAAAGCTGAGATGCCTTCTACTGGATAGATGGAAAGGACTAGAAGCATGACATCCCCCCCCCCCTCCCTCTCAAACAAAACAAACAATTGAAAAAGTTGGTTTGTGTTTTAGGCAAGGGACCACTAAAGATTGTTTCACTTTTTTTGTAGCATTTTATTTCAAAGAGAAACCTAGACTCTAGCTTGATTGATTGATGTTTTAGGGCGTACTAAATATTTCGTCACTTTTGGCATAGTCGGGTTTAGTGGTGAAGGAAACCAATCTCTTTACCTTGAGAAAAAAACACCCAGATTTTCAAACAGTAGGACTAACTGGCAACTCTTCCACATAGTGAAAAATTCAAGATTCACTGGCATGGGAATGCCTGTCGCTTAATAAAGCAAGTACTGTAGCGAAAACGAAATCATGTAAACACAAAAACTATTTCCCTTTTTTATTTGTGATATTTGCGTTGGTTCATTTTTATTTTATGCCCAAGATTATTTCCTCAATACACCAGACTGTTCTGTTAAATAAAAATCTACAAGAATACGTGCAAGTTTATTCTCATTTTGACTGAAACAAAGACAGATCTGGATTATTTAAAATTAGAGAATCATTTTCCTATTACATACAACTTTAATGATTCCTCAATGCAATTGAAACAACAATTAACTTTATTTGTCCAACCGTAAAACCTTGAGTTATTTGACTTTGTTATGTATTCTTCATTAAAATTGTATTCTGCAACGATTCTGTTATTTGTTTTCCTCTAGCTGCATTAGCAATATTTAGTAAAATACTGGTTTCTCTATCTAAATGGTTCTTAAGGGAGACAGTAGACCTGAAAATATTACTAGTTACATATGACTAAATTACTTCCAATTCAAGTCAGAAAATGCCACAGATAAGATTGTTTATGTCGAAGCTGATCTCTTGAGCCAATTGCTGTCAATCAGAAAATTTGTTGATTGAGCAATGTTTTACACTGCACTGTGACGGAAAATTATTTCACTTAAAATTAAATGGGTTTCCAGGTTTAGTGCACTGTGGGAGAGTAAACCACGATCTTTGCCCATGGGAAGCCCTCAACCTTCAGCAGCATCCTTTAAACAAAGGACGAGCGAGTACAAATCACACTCCGAATTTTTTCCACATTTTCAGATTGGGTGTGATTCGAACTCTCGGCAAGTCAACCATTCCAGAGGGTAACATCAAGTGAAATCCAGTTAAATTTTGCGGGGATTGAAGGCTTGTGTTGGCGTGAGAGACCATACCTCTACCGACTGAGCCTAAGTGACTGTGTTTGAGATCATTTGAAAAACTGTAGACAGGAATGATTCTTTTCTATCTGATATTAAGACAGATTTTTTTAGAACAAGTGTTTCAATCACACAATGGAGGTCTGAAAGATAAAAAGGGAGTAAAACATTTTAGTTATATAACTTTAATGTAATGAAATTTTTAATTTGTACTTTTGAGTTCATATATTGGATTATTGATCTTACGAAAGACTTTTAATACTTGCATTTCAATTCAAAAGAATTAAATAGATACGAAATAAAAATTCCTTTGGCATTACACAACGCAATTTTGATAATTTCACTCAAATAAACGACCGAAAGAGCTGTGGCGTACTAATGAGGAAATAGTGCCTTTACAACAAAAGTTGATCAGAAAAGTGTTGAGATACCTTGACTTTATACTAGTACTACTAGTAATACTACTAGGGTTGTGGTAAAAAATGACCTGAAACACAGAAGAAGACTCTAACTTCAAATAATTCTCCTTAAAATATACATGGCATTTGAAATCAGTTATTAAGTTCAAATTCTTTACAATTATTACTACCGTTTCGTCTTAAATTTAAAAGATCTAGTACGAGTAGTACCGTAGCTGAAAAGTGAAAGTTGAAAATTTGAGGACTGGTCTGTTTTTGAGCCTTTACCGTACACAAAATACAATTAAAATGTTGCAATTATATCTTACAAAACAGATTTGAAAGAAAACTTTACCAAGAAAGAAATTCACAGCGAAACTATAAGCTGTAACTGACTTCTTTACCTTTATTTCGTTACCGTTCAAGACTGCATCAGTGCACGTAACTTTGATCGCCATGTGCGCCATCGGAGATTTTGACAGTCGGCGCTACCGCAAAGCGGCCTTAATGTCGTAAATACAGTCAAATGTTCAAAACCGTTTCGTTGTCGGACGAAAACAAAAAATAAAGAAATCGGCTGACTGCTTATCGATCCATAAACAAGTTTAGCGTATGTTGTTTATGTTGTTATGTTTATTCAAAACTTTTATTTATTTGCGACTTCAACTGGGCTGATGACCGTCCCAGACGCGTCGGGCCAACATGCTGCTGTGGCAAGAGGAGATCGCCGACGCGTCGAATGTGCGTCGCAAACGGAGAGAGTGGCCGTCGGCGATGCGTTTTTTTAGTGGTAATTTTTTTGGTGTACTGTACATGTACAAGTTATATTTATGATCACTAAAACACACAGGCACAGGGAAAATCTTCTTGTCTAAAAATCCTACATGTACCAACAATATTGAACAACAATGTCTACATAACCACCTTACCTTTTGCAGTGTATCTAGCATTTCCCTCCAGTTTAAAACTTTAGCAGGCATTTTTCTCCTCTCTCTTAAATCAGTGGAAACCCTACAGGTAGTTCTAACTTCAAAACAAACTGCTGTGTAGTGGTCAGTGTCACAACAATGTCTATGTCCCACAGTCGTTATAAACTTTACTTTCGTACCAAACAAACCAATGTTTTCAGAAAAATATTGATGATAATACGGCAAGCTGTGACAAATCTAACCAGGGCGTTATCCTCAAACAAACATCTCCTGGTCAATCAGGGAGAATGGACGCGTAATAAACTTGACCACTGTCCACAGGGGAGGAGATTTAACACATAGATATCCAACCTTAATGAAATCAACTCGAGAATGGGAAATATTTGCAATAATCTAACAATTAACGCACCAGATTTTAGACCACCTTAATTATCCATGACTTTTCCATATTTGATGAGGTACAACTATGTCTGCTGCATGCATAACCATGGTAACCTAACTAAACAACAGTATCCATGGTAACCTATGTTGTTAATTCACTAATGATGGATGAATTAGACACTTGATAGATGGCAGAAACATACACTAATGAAGGATCCGTTACCAAGGGAACCGTTTATGACATCATAGAATGTAAGTTAATATAGCTCATTTCCCCCTAACAAGCAAAATTCTGTCAACAGCGAAAAATTTTCAGATTTTTTTAATAACAATGGAAGTACATGTAAAGAATCTTACATACATACATGTACCATGTACTTAATAAAATGTGCATGGTTTAGATACATTTACAGTACCGTAAAGAAATAGGATAGATGGTGTATTTTGATAAAAAAATAACATGTATAAGCAGATAATTAGGGTACCGGGTACATTCAACTATTTATATTCTAAAATTGACATAGCTACATGTATTCAACTGTGGACCAGAGTATTCAAGTCTTGCGCAAAACCCCCGCTGTATGGCAAAATGACGTTAAATTGAATTTTTGAATAAATCTGAAGTCAGAATAGGGTTTATTTTATCTACATGTATGACAATTCAAAAAGAGGCGTGGGACTGCAACAGAGAAATGACGTCAATGCCATACGATTTGGACAACGTCATAAAAATGTCATTCTAAGCCGAAAGGGTCTAATAAATAAAAGAAAATAATAATGTTTGTAGCTTGTCTGAAGCTGCAGTGGACAATCAAGATATTCAGACTACGATATGACAGTTTATATGCACATGTACAGTTACAGTACACAAAACATGTGTCCATGGTTATTTTAGTCAAAAAGATTTTCCCTGTGTACATTAGTATGAAAGTTATGCAAAAAATACATCTACGCCGCTTTGTGAAACAGGACCGGGGGCCCAGAAAACTATAATATCCTTCCCTAAAAGCAGAAGTGTACACATGCCATGTACAGTGCATGCACTGGCCATTTTGGGTATTGCCCATTTCCAAGATTGCTACATACAGTATGTATACTGGTGTATTATATATTTTGGTAGTTTTATCCTATAGGGAGCGCAAGTCTCATAAGAATTATTACGAGATTTTGTGATATCCGGTGCAAGATGACGCCATTAAGAACGTTTTGATTATGTTGCAATTCCATCTGACGTATTTTGCTCCATAACGTCTGATTTAAATGTCACGTTGGAACGAAAAACGCTCCCTATTATATGTATGCAGCGTGAAAGCAGTTCCAGACACAAGCAACATGCCAGACACAAAATCGTTAATATTTTCACACCTTTTGTCCCTACATACAGTAATTCGGTAAATAAACCCCAAACCAATAATATTTGTGATAAATATAACTGCAGGAAAACAGACATGTCTTTATAAGACATAAATATATCAGACAAGTGTGACAAATAAACCCCAGTGTTTAGGCCACATGTAGATAGCTCATGTTAAAACATACTCGCATTCAAACTATAATTTTAAATGTTCCACAAACATTATCTTTAAACATTATTGTATTTATGCTTGAAGAACAGAGTGGTCAATAGGACAACAATATTTCCAGCTACATGTATATTAAGGAGTTTTTAAAAGAAAGATATCACTGAACCTAGATCTTTGGTATTCTGGGGCTCGTTCTACTAAGCTGGCATAAGTTGTGCCAGTCGAAAACGCGTGTTAAATTATAGGAACTTGTGCATTGTTGCAAGTTTGGAGGCACAAAGTTCTCTATGCTGTAAACCTAAGCGTAACTTTGCGCCAGCTTAGTAGAAAAAGCCCCTGGTTTATGGATTTGAGTGTACAATTTACGGGAATTGATAAAAACTGAGACATAATCAGAAAAGAAAGGATTTTATAAGGTAAGTGTCACGGAAAGTCTATAATTGTGCAGTATCTCAAGGAACAGGGACTATAGATTAAAGATTTTTAAAGTACTTAGAAAAAATAATAACTTGAATCAAATACAGCTACAGCTACATGTAATCAACAAGTATATTTGATATTAAATACATCCATTAATGTGACTTTTATAAAACACGGTCCTGTCAATGTTTCATCAAAGAGATTCAGATTTTAACGAAGTTAAAACAAATTTAACTGCAGTTAGATATTTATAAACACAAGGGGGACACAGGATCTTTTTTTCTATAACTTTAGTAGACATAAATGTACAAATAAGTAAACTGGAGCTCGTTTCACAAAACGGCGTAGCGTAAGTTTTTACGTAACTGCCATAGCAACCCATACTGTAGTTACGCAAAATATACATCTACGCCGCTTTGTGAAACAGGCCACAAAATGCAGGCCAAGTATTCAATAATAAAATGTGATAAATAACTTACGTTAAGTCCACCTTTATTGGCTCTTTTCCTTGGAGAAACTTCTATTTCTAAATAACTGTCAATGAAAAAAACAAATGAGAAAAGTTAAAATTTAATTAAACGTTTGAGTTGATGTCCAGGTTATCCAACAAGTAAGGGCTTATGCCATTGACATCAAATTTATAGTGCAGGGGGCTGTTTCTCAACGCATTTACGCCTGTCGTAACTTTGTGCCTAGTCGTAACGTAATGTTAAAGGTATATGTTACCATGACGTTACGACCAGGCGCAAAGTTACGTCGGTGTCGAGAAACAGCCCCCAGGAGTTGTCAAAATTCAATTTTTCCCACAAAGTCTGATTGTCAAATCAATTTCAAGTCTTTTAAAACTGCTTGACGTTAATATAAATATATTCAGTGAGCCAATGGCTTTTTCAAACTGTTAAAGGGGCATGAGCTGCCAAAATGTTGATATTTTGACGTTTAAACAGAATGCCGAAATTATTGGCTATTTTTCTCAAGAGGTAGAATTCAGAAGCTATGTAATGCTTCTAGTCTCGAAAATGTACGATACAGTACTGTTTTAAACTAACTTTGGCTTAAAATGAATGAATGGTCGTCCCGGTTATTTAAATTTTGTTTACTTTTGAACACGTTTTCGGTTCATACAAGCCACATACTGAATGGATTTTTCTCATTCCAACGCCAATCACTTAGTTTTCCGATGGCCTTCGAAGCCTCTTACTGTCATGACGATCAGAAATTATGAAAAAAGTGTGAATGTAATTGACTAAACGATTTCAAGTCTTTTAAAATTGCTTGACTTTAATATAATATTATTCAGTGAGCCAATGGCTTTTTTAAACTGTTAATGAACAAACAAAATTTGAATAATGGGGATTCATCTATAAGTCCTCCCCAGACATCATTTTTCCAACTGGTAATTTACTTACATACAATATACTAACGCGTGATACATGTACAAGTATATGCACTTTATATATCGTTCCATTTATCCAGCTCTTAAAATGGGAGACACTATTGGTGGCATGAGTGGGACAGCCTTTTTCTGTGAATGCACAGGAATACAAACAATGGAAGAGATATTTTTTCTTGGATCAGAGTCTCATTCTTTTCATATAAAAGAGAAAGCTGCCAACAACACTACAAAAGTGAAATAATCGCCCTGTCTCACAAACCTGTGCCCTGTCTCACAAACCTGTGTCCTGTCTCACAAAAAAACCTGGGCCCTGTCTCACAAAAAACCTGGGCCTTGTCTCAAAAACCTGGGCCCTGTCTCACAAACCTTAGCCCTGTCTCACAAACCTGGGCCCTGTCTCACAAACCTTAGCCCTGTCTCACAAACCTGGGCCCTGTCTCACAAACCTGGGCCCTGTCTCCAAACCTGGGCCCTGTCTCACAAACCTGGGCCTTGTCTCACAAACCTGGGCCTTGTCTCACAAACCTGGGCCTTGTCTCACAAACCTGGGCCCGGTCTCACAAACCTGGGCCTTGTCTCAAAAACCTGGGCTCTGTCTCACAAACCTGGGCCCTGTCTCACAAAAGACCTGGGCCTTGTCTCACAAACCTGGGGCGTGTCTAAAAAACCTGGGCCTTGTCTCACAAACCTGGGCCCTGTCTCACAAACCTGGGCCCTGTCTCACAAACCTGGGCCCTGTCTCACAAACCTGGGCCCTGTCTCACAAACCTCGGCCTTGTCTCAAAAACCTCGGCCTTGTCTCACAAACCTGGGCCCTGTCTCACAAACCTGGGCCCTGTCTCACAAACCTGGGCCTTGTCTCACAAAGCATGTTGTAAGCCCATGTGCATCCTCACTAAACTTTGAGAAACCGCAATATTTCAGGTGTTGGTTTAGAACGTTAGACTATACAACGCGTAGAAGTCAAGTTAAATGGTAAAGAGTACAATGTTTAAAATTTTGCGACGCCTTTATAAAACGACCTTGGGTAATGTAACAAATTTGTTTTGTATACGTGTATGAGATCAAAGGTAAAAGTAGCATGAAATCAAACGTACAAGTAGCATGAGATCAAACATACAAGTAGCATGAAATCAAACGTACAAGTACATGTAGCATGAGATCAAACATACAAGTACATGTAGCATGAGATCAAACATACAAGTAGCATGAGGTCAAACATACAAGTACATGTAGCATGAGATCAAACATACAAGTAGATCAAACATACAAGTAGCATGAAATCAAACGTACAAGTAGCATGAGATCAAACGTACAAGTAGCATGAGATAAAACTTACGCGTAGCATGAGATCAAACATAGAAGTAGCATGAGATCAAATGTACAAGTAGCATGAGATCAAACATACAAGTAGCATGAGATCAAACATACAAGTAGCATGAGATCAAACATACAAGTAGCATGAGATCAAACGTACAAGTAGCATGAGATCAAACATACAAGTAGCATGAGATCAAACATACAAGTAGCATGAGATCAAACATACAAGTAGCATGAGATCAAATGTACAAGTAGCATGAGATCAAACATACAAGTAGCATGAGATCAAATGTACAAGTAGCATGAGATCAAACGTACAAGTAGCATGGGATCAAACGTACAAGTAGCATGAGATCAACATACAAGTAGCATGAGATCAACATACATGTACAAGTAGCATAAGATCAAACGTACAAGTAGTATGAGATCCAACATACAAGTAGCATGAGATCAAACATACAAGTAGCATGAGATCAAACATACTAGTAGCATGAGATCAAACGTACAAGTAGCATGAGATCAAACATACAAATAGCATGAGATCAAACATACAAGTAGCATGAGATCAAACATACATGTAGCATGAGATCAAACGTACAAGTAGCATGAGATCAAACGTACACGTAGCATGAGATCAAACGTACAAGTAGCATGAGATCAAACATACAAGTAGCATGAGATCTACATACAAGTAGCATGAGATCCAACATACAAATAGCATGAGAATCGATCAAACATTATGTACCGGTACTGTACATGTAAGTAGCATGAGATCAACATACAAGTAGCATGAGATCAAACGTATAAGTAGCATGAGATCAAACGTACAAATAGCATGAGATCAAACATACAAATAGCATGAGATCAAATGACAAGTAGCACGAGATCAAACGTCCTTTTCAAGTACTCCTTAACAATCCAACTCAAAACTACCTTACTACGGTAAATGTATCATTGATTAAATGCCTTTTTTTATATAAGAACTTTTCTCTCTACACAAACTGTGTTACAGTACAGTGTATATGTTCACTACTAAAAGGGTGGGATCTATATTAGAAAACTCTGTTATTTCCCTAGCCAAATCATCTAAGGAGTGAATTTGAATCGCAACAAAGAAGAAAAAGACAAAACCAAATGGAGACAGTGACAATATATTACATGTAAAGTGGAGTTATCAGATGGAACTGCACTTTATTTATCAATTCAATTCTAGTTCTTGACGTCATCCTTTCATTGAACACAGCCTTAGATCCTATTTAATTCATTGAGTACAATAATCAATGTACAGTCTGTATGTATGTACATGTAAACGGCCAAAGGGTTACAGTTACAAGTGTTTAGTTATATGTATTTTATAGGAACACTAAAACACACAGGCACAGGGAAAATCTACATGTACATGTACAATACCGAGAAAACAGTTGAATAACATGAAACCATTTCAAAGGATGCTGCAAGACACGGGGACAGCGAAAACAAAAAAGAGATGCTATTAAGTTATATAGGTACTTGATTAATTTGTGTAAGGGCCTAAAAAGAGCGACCTTTTTTACTAGAATACCTATTCATATGCTGCAAATGCCCAATGTGGTATATGTAATATACATACATATTTATGATCACTAAAACACACGGGCACAGGGGAAATCTTCTTGTCTAAAATAACCATGGAGACAAGTTTCTAATTGTGTTAAAAAGAGGTATATCATTTAGACGGTGCCGTTACACATTACAGTTACAAGTGTTTAGTTATATGTATTTTATAGGAACACTAAAACACACGGGCACAGGGAAAATCTACATGTACAATACATGTACCGGTACCGAGAAAACAGTTAAACAACATGAAACCATTTCAAAGGATGCTGGAAGACACAAAGAGAGCAAAAGCAAAAAAAAAAAAATGATTTCAGTATTTTTTCGACATACAGTAAAAAGATAGATACATGCACTCAATTAATTTGTGATATGCCGAAGTAGGCTGTTGAACATTTGTTAAGAAAACCAATTTACTTTAGGTTACTACAACTAAAACCACTAAGATTAAGATTAAACATTAGACACATAAAACATTTGATTGTCAAAGTACATACACGTGTATAAAATGTATAAATGGGAGTGAAAAATAAATGAAGAATCGAAACCTGATTACAACCATAACGATCAGTGTTGGTTAACTTAAACGTTGGATTACCAGATTTTCAGACCATTTTATCGGCGGTTTACACTCTATGTGTATAATTTATCGGCAGGCTTTTCGAGTTCCTCTTACCCGAGGGTCATCCTGTATTTCTTGGATGAAGTATTTAAAATTATACCGTGCCCGTAGGCGACTCACACGACTCAAAACATTAGGGCGCTTGAGCAGTAAAAAAAATACATGTAAATGATGCTAAAACTTTCAATTTTTGGTAAACATACTTCTGTCTAGGAAAAATACAGAAAACCGCCCACTGTAAACAGTATTCTTGATTTTTGCTACCAGTGTGGCTAAATTTAACCAGTATTCAGTAGTTTTTGTTTTTTGTCTCACAGTGTAGATGTATTCTAATAAAAATGTGATGGTTTCCAATTACCGTACAGCGTCTCCAATTTGCCTTTTAAGGTGAGTGAAGTATATAGGGTGAGTTATTTATATAAGAAGTTCCCTTTGAATGGGTAAGAATCTATTACAAAACCATGTACATGTATAACGTGTTGAAATTCGTTCCTTATAGCTTATAATGACAAAACTTACGGACTATTACAAAGGCCAATGAAATATCATGGGTTTAGTTTATTACAACAACTTATGATGGGGTTGTTTGCTGGTTGTAGGTTGTAAGATGGAGTTTATAACCTTGTTGTTTGCTAGAAGTAGGTTATGAGATGGAGGTTATAACCTTGTTGTTTGTAGGTTATGAGATGGAGTTTATAACCTTTTTGTTTGTTGCTTGTCGGCATATATGAGATTGAGTTTATAACCTTGTTGTTTGCTGGTTGTAGGTTTTGAGATGGAGTTTATAACCTTGTTGTTTGCTGGTTGTAGGTTATGAGATGGAGTTTATAACCTTGTTGTTTGTTGGTTGTAGGTCTATATGAGATGGAGTTTATAACCTTGTTGTTTGCTAGAAGTAGGTTATGAGATGGAGTTTATAACGTTGTTGTTTGTTGGTTGTAGGTTGTGAGATGGAGTTTATAACCATTTTGTTTGTAGGTTATGAGATGGAGTTTATAACCTTGTTGTTTGTTGGTTGTAGGTTATGAGATGGAGTTTATAACCTTGTTGTTTGTTGGTTGTAGGTTTATATGAGATGGAGTTTATAACCTTGTTGTTTGCTAGTTGTAGGTTTTGAGATGGAGTTTATAACCTTGTTGTTTGCTGGTTGTAGGTTATGAGATGGATTTCCCTGTGCCCGTGTGTTTTAGTGATCATAAATATGATGGGGTATATACTGTAGGATGAAATACCTCTTTTTAATACAATTAGAAACTTGTCTACATGGTTATTTTAGACAAGAAGATTTTCCCTGTGCCTGTGTGTTTTAGTGTTCATAAATATATCATAATAATAATATTTTGAGAGACTCTCAAAGGTTTAACGATGTCTGATAGACGTATACTTTTCACTGATAACAGTTTGTATATGGATATTTCCCTGTCCGCCATATGCATTTCTCTCAAGGAGTGTTTTATTATGTCTCGGATGCTTTATTATGTATCTTTGTTTTATTTAAATTATCCTAATAGATATAAAATATATAACTTTACAAGAAATTTAAGCAATTTAGGCCTTTAAATTTAATAATGCATTTGATTAATGGAAACGAAATCATATATGAACACTAAAACACACGGGAACAGGGAAAATCTTCTTGTCTGAAATAACCATGGAGACAAGTTTCTAATTGTGTTAAAATGAGGTATATCATTTAGACCGTTATACCCCATAAATTGTTGTAACAAACCAAACCTATGATATTTCATTAGGTCATTAGGTTGACGGCTGACATGTAATTTAGATAAACTAAACCCTTGACCAGTTTGGATGTGATATCACTTGGCAGTTGGACGACTTGATTGTAATTCGTACATGATGACGTATGTGGAGTAGAGTTTGGTAAACTTTGTTTGGGAGAGTTATAAAATTGACAGTTAAAGAGTGAGGTTTCCAGATGACCATTGGTAACTTTCTTAGCTTTCACTTGGGGAATCCTTTGCCTACTTTGTTTACTCACTGAGAATGGAACTTAGGTGCGCAGTACAAGAAGAACGTTGTGGGTGCGCATGCGGTGCATTTTTGGCTGTTTGTTTACTAACTGTCAGACATGCATTTATCCAGGGTCCGAAAATAGGGTGTCCAAAATATCTATTTTTGCACATTCTCCACAAAATTGGGTGTCCATTATGACCTACTTTTGTATGTTGACTATGTTAAATTTATGGATTATTGGGTGTCCAAATGAGATGAATTTTGACCACAGGGTGTCCAAAAGACACATGGACACCCCTCTGGATGAACCCTTGCTGTCAGACCGAAAACAAAGCAAAAGGGAATTCCCTAAAAAATTCTTTAAATGTATATTTTTGTCTGAAAGTCGACTTACAGTCTCTCTTCCTAGATTTATCACTTCTTATTTTTCTACTAATCTAAAGGTCAACGGAAAATCGCAACAAACATACAGTAGGCGGTGTCTCCTTTTAAACCATTTGGCAGCCGACCATATTCAGTATGTAATTAAAAGCCATTACTTTACCAGCAACATTTTCCATATTTAAATGACCATGTTCATAGGGAGCGCAAGTCACGTGTGAATTCCACAAATTTCCTGTCACCGGCATAGCATTGCGCATACATGTGACTGAGCAATGTCATCAAAAACGTTCTTAATGGCGTCATCTGTCACCGAATATCACAAAATCTCGTAATAATTCTTATGAGACTTGCGCTCCCTATTACTGATCACTAACTACAGTATGAAAATTCTTCAATGAAATTTAAAAAATGAATCAGTGACGTACAATTTAATCTAAAACATGTGACAGTTTGAAAAATCCAATGATTACTACAAGCCTGCATCCAACACAAAAACAAGCCTAAAATAAGTTATAAAGAGATTTCATCATTTGAATGGCTGACTGGTTGGTTGGTTGATTGATGCACTCAAAATTATTTCACTTATATAGCGACATTGCCAAGTTTAGTGGGAGGAAACCGGGTTCATTGCCTGGAGGAAACCCCCGATCTTCGGAGAGTACCTGGCAACTCTTCCACGACGAAGTGAAAAATCCACAAAGAAATTTTTCAATTTTTCTTTTTATTTTGGTCTGAGTGGGATTTGAACCTATTGGAATTGCTGATTACAATGCAAAATATCAGTGGATTTGATCAATGCTTCGATAGACTGGAAATCTGAAACGTGAAGCCCTCGCAAAAGTTTCTCGTAGCTAGAGTGACATCATATCGAGCAAAGTATAGCTCTTTTTGCACCAGTCAGTCGCTGACTTTTAACATGGGATGTAGGCCTAAAGCAGCATAAAAGCTGTCAAATTGCGCAATAAATTCTGATTGTCAATAGAAATTGTGCGTAATTGGAAGGACCTTGAAAAATTAAACGAATCACGATGAAATAAAAATATTTGTAAAACCAGTTCCAACTGAAGATGTGTGCTAATAACCGTCAAAATTAAAAAAAATAGTCATGATTTTACAGTCAGAAACTCGGACTAAAAATGAGGGATTTAACTTTTTAAAGACCTTTAATTTAGTAAAGTACAATCAGCTGATAATAACACTTTACAGATGAAAAATAAGTTTGAACTTAAATTAAACTGAATCAAATAATAATAATTCAAGAAGGCCGAAAGTAATTTAGCCTAAGTTGTTGTTGTTTCAAGTTCATATGCTAAACCCATATACTTACTCAAGTCTATGAAATTTTTCTTGTCCTGCGGCCACATAGTTTTCACCTCTTTTTAACACTTGGTCTAAATCAGTTATTCTGTGTCCATTTGTGGGTGTATAGAGTCTCCGTACAGCTCCAAATCGGGGCTTTAAATGTTCGGTAACATGGTCTAAGAAAGTGTCAAAATTTGGTATCTTCCGCTTATTGACAGTTAACTTTTTCCCAGGAAACTTTTCATCTCCATTTTGGTACACACTGATTTTTTTTGCAATTGCAGGCAAAGTCAAAGAGGTCTCGGTTGCAGCCATCGCGATTTATCACAGAAATATTACGCTTGATGCGTAAAAAATCAGCAATGACACGGAAGATTTGACATTTGTCGCCACATGTTCCTGTCAAACGCAACACAATCAAACACGACGTTCGCTGTCTCTGAAGCGAGTTTACAATGCATTGTGGGATTGCTCTTGTTTATTTCTACTGACCTCTGACCCGTTGTCATGGAAACACGAGAAGCTAATTGACAACAAAGATACACGTGGTTTACTGATAGGACATTGTTTTGTTCATTCTACCGTCTGTTGACATAAAAACTTAATATCTCCATGACAGAAAACTCCAGCGAACCTCTTCATTGACTCTGACACGAGCTTTTAGGCATTCGGCCATGCGTTAACTAGTTTTCGTAGAGGGCGTGAGTTTCTATCGTGAAAAGATTAACTCGGTCATTGCATATTATACTAGGCCTAATACTAGTAATAGATTATAGACACTATGTCATTGACAGGTAGCTCGAGTCCAGTCTCTGTGTAACATACCACTTAAACAAGACTACAAGACTACAAGCCTATCCGTCGTAACATAAATGATGTAGACATTAATTACCGATATACACCGCAAATATTTAAAAAACACAAATAATTGCATGGTCCCTGAATATTGTATAGCCTATAGGCCTAGGTTTTGATTGATTGATTGATTGATTGATTTTTATTCACCGGAAGAATTGAAAATTGACAATATACAAATATCCTCATGTCACATATACATAGAGAAAAAAGACGAAATTCAACATAATTGACATCAATCGAATCCGGTGAGAATAAGGCCCCATGGAGCTTGATCTAACCCTGTGTTAACTTTGGTATAGGCTTATAAGCAACTGCATGGTGAAAGTTTGTTAGTATTGACTTAGGGTTTTGGCTTTTGTCAAACAAAATTTCCCGTGGGGCTGTAGAAACTTGTTGGATTCTAACAAAAAAACATTTGATTTTAGATTTGTATTTAGATTGAATTAATTTCAGTGGCAGGGATAATTTATTCCATTCTCGAGGTCCCTTTGAACGCAAGACATATAAAGACAGATTAGACTTATGTAATGGTTTGTTAAGATTGAGATTAACTTCTCGTGTTGGATAGTTATGTACTTCTGTTTGAAAAATAATTTTAAGAGTTAAGCAGAAAACGAGGCAAGGAATGCCAATGGTATAGGAATTTATGAATATTGATGAGGGAAGTAAAATAATTGAGTTGGAAGAGTGTCAGAATGTTAAGTTTACTAAATAAAGGTTGAATATGTTCAAGTTTTCCTGAAAAAGTTATGATTCTGATAGATGGCTTTTGTAACAAAAAGAGTGGCTGAAGGTGAGTTTGATAGGTATTTCCCGATAATGCGTTACCATACAATAAATAACGAAAATTAGAGAATAATAGAGGATGAACAGTGCTGTTTTTTTTTTTGTTAAAAATATTTCTAATATGGCTGAGAATACCAATCATTCTTGAAAGTTTTTTTACCTATATGATTTATATGATCTTTCCAGTTAAGACGATCGTTAAAAATGATTCCCAGGAATTTGATTGATTGATTTGATTGATTGAAGTTTTACGTCGCAGTCAAGATTATTTCACTTATATGGCGGTGTTGCCAGGTTTAGTGGGGGGACAAACCGGGCTCCGGAAGAAACCCCAGAACTTCTGTGAGTAGCCTACCTGGCAACTATTCCACATACGCCATAACCGAGTGAAAAATCCATTTTTATTTGGTCTGTTTGGAATCGAACCCGCGCCACATAGAGGGAAGGCCTGTGTAGGGACTGACGGATCGATATTTAGAGATTGGCGGTTAAAGGCGAACTAATTTTGTAGGTTTGTCCAGTGTCATCGTCCGGATAGGTATTGGAATAGGCGGCACTTGTATCATCAGCAAAAAGATAATATTCAGAATGTTTGTTCATTTATGTAAATCAAGAATAGCATGGGTCCCATGCAAGATTAACCCTTGGGGTACACCGCATAGTAGGCCTACTTCCATTGGCGAGGACAGATCATTGTTGGAAGATACAGATTGTGTTCTATAAGACAAGTATTTATTTTGTGGTGTTTCACATTTTCCCACACAACTGCACCCGATACAACCGATTTTTGTTATCATGGACACAGGTTAGGAACTAGGAGAGATGGGGTGATCCAGAGCTTTATAATTGTAGACGAAGGTTGGGAAACATTAATTATAGATTCCTGTGAATTTTTCATGAAATATATTGAGAGAGTTAGTGAAAGTGTGGTACTTTAAAGTGCAATTAATAAAGTTCAGCGCTAGATCGACTTGTGTCTAAAAAAAATTATTCGTTTTATGGATTGAACAAGTTGAAACATTTAGATATCGTTTTTAATACAGATTTCAACATAACTCTGTGGCTCATCTAGCAAAGTTCGGGCATTTTCTTACTTGCTTCTCACGTTGTTAATACCACTGGGACACGCATTGTAGCTATACATGGCAAGGTAAAATAATTTTAAAAAATATTAAAATGGCAAAATTTCCTCACTTTACTTTGTAGCACATTCCCTTTAATGGTCATTTTATTAAAACTTATGAAAAAACTACGACTTTGCCACATTTATTTGCATTTATATTGTTGTAAAGTTGTGGGACAATGAAGTTCATAGAATCTCGTTATGCCGTTTGGATTTGGCCACTTCCATGTGGCGCCACGTCAAGACAGTCGGACGTGATTTGTCATAAAATTCAAATTCAAATCTGTGTTGTACACATCATTCGTTTTTTTTTTTTTTTTTTTTTTTTTTTTTTTTTTTTTTTTTTTTTTTTTTTTTTTTTTTTTTTTTTTTTTTTTTTTTTTTTTTTTTTTTTTCAGCGAAGCCGGTACAAGTGCACAGGCGTTTATTTGTATAGATCACGGTTTTACAATTGAGTGCCGCAAATATACTGGCCCACGTGATCAAGGTGTATACGGCATTGTGCATTTAACGAGCAAAAATATTAATAAACAGTACTTGTTACTTGTACTAACAATATAGTTTGTAATGCAAAGACAAAGACAAAATTCAACCCACCCCATCCCCACCCATAGAAGCTAAAAGTACACATACTCTATATGAATCAAATTAAGAAGAGTCGACCAAAGAACAGAGATAGTTAGTTGTTATAAAAGTATAATGACAACAGGCGATACGGATAGTGCTTAACTGTAAATCCATTCAGAACAGTATTGTAATCAAGAGGTGTGACAACAAATTAGCATTTTGTTCAATTGTTCAGATAAAGATTTGTATTTTAAAATTCTAGAAAGTACAACTGTTTCAAACTTTATAATGTTTAGCAGCTCATCAATGGATGGCAACCTCTCAGTGACACGACATTTATACACTAAAAATTTGGCTTGGAGCAAAACATAGTTTTTTGCTTTACAATGGTTACTATTATCAAAAAATCCATACAATACAGAATACGGTTGTGATGAAATATCACAGTTGATACTCCGGCATAGGAAATTATTGACTTTTCCCCAAAAGGCAGCTAAACGGGAGCAATACAAAAAATAATGAGTGATATCATCTACCATGTCACAGTGTTCACAATAGGGGCTGTCCTTGATTTTTAGACGGCCGTGTAGATAAACATTGCACGGAACGATGCGATGGAGTATTTTATATTGTAACTGTTTACACTTATTATCCACAGGTAAGCTATGCACCAAATTCCAAACCAGAGATTTATTCACTGTGTCATCAGTATTTAACCATTTACTATAGTCAAATTCATCTGACTTTGTTGCTGTTATTTTGCCTCTCCAAAATCTACATGATAACGCTGGGTCTTGCAGGTGGAAATCATCAAAGGTTACAGGACCACACAGTGTCCGCGTTATGGCGTTTTTGTTAAAGGCGCAATAGCCAGTGAATGTTAATATAGCAGAAATAATTCTATAATACTCGTTTGGTTCGCATAATAATAAATATTTTCTTTCCAACTCTGGCATAGAAAGTAAATTACCATTGATATCAAAGATATCTCTGACGAATGTTATCCCGGCATTATACCAAGATGAATTAAAAAGAGAGTTAGAGCCCCTTGTAATCCAACGATTATTCCAAATAATTTCATTAAAAATGTCATTCTCAGGTTGTTTTCTAAGTTTTAACCAGGACAGAAGGATATCTTTGTAAAAAACAGGGACTTTAATTTTGAGAGTAGAGATGTCAAAATTACAGAGAAGAAGAAATTCTAGTCCACCCAGGGGCCTAAAAATTTCCGCGACAGTTAATTTCCATGGAGAACGACGGTTTCCGAAAAAACGCGTAAGCCAAACCAGTTTTAGTGCTTGATTATGGTCATTAAAATCAATACATTTGATTCCTCCATCATAAATATCTGAGCACATTATTGACCTTTTTATCTTCTCTTGTCGATAGGCCCATATGAATTGGAAGATTTCTTTATTGATCTCACGTATCATACAGTTCGAAAAGTGTAAAACCGACGCAAGATATGTCAGCCTTGACATACCTTCACTTTTACTAAGAAGTGATCTGCATTCGTTTAAGGACAGTGTAACGTAATGTTTTGATTATCTCCCTTTATCTACTGCTTTAACATTACGTTGTCGTTAAAATAAATTATTTTAGCGACAAATCAAGAAGACCCATTGTTCAATAAGAGAAACCAAGACTCTTTAGAATCATTCGATCCCTGGCTTTCATCTCTCCGTGGGCTGATTAAAACATGTAATTTTGGTACTCTACAAGACGATTTGTTACGTGATCGTATCGTAGTTGGTCACAAGAGATTGTTACAGGAAAATCGACTATTTGCAGGGCTTCTGAGTCTACTAAGTCTCAATGTAAAGATATGACGCCTCTCGAAATAAGAAGCAAAACTGATAAGGTTCAATATGTGAAATCAAAGGCTAACAGAAATAAGCCTTTCATAAAACAGTCCAATAACAAATCAAGAATATATGGAAATAAATCGTCAAAAATTCAGAACTGTAGGTTTTGTGGTGGTAACCATGGTGCCAAAAAGAGATATTTGTCCAGCTCATGACAAAAATGTCGCCTCTGTGGAAAAATTGCACACTACGAAAATATTTTCCGTAAATGATACATAAATGTCACAGAAATAAAGTGAAAACTGTTGACGATTCCTCTGATTCTAATACTGCGCTTATGGTAAATGACATGGTCAATAATATTGAGTCATCCAAAACGCCCAGAAAATTAATGGCAACGATGAAAATAGTAGATAAATCGACAAATGTCCAATTGGATTGTGGTGCTACTTGTAATCTATTACCAGTATCTCTCTATAAAGAATTGTGTAACGATCCTGATCTAAAAAATCTCCAATGCGCTATTTGTGATCTTCAGCTGTTTGAACAAAATAACCCTGAGTAAAGTGATTATTGTGGTCACAAATCCAAAATCTGGTCAAGATTATAAAGTTCAATTTCATGTTGTGCCCTATAACTGTACACCAATCCTAGGCTGTCGAGCTATTGTCAAAATGAATCTGATTACAGTCAATTATGAAAATATGGTGTTCAATTCCAAAAATTTAAATTCTGTGGACGAGAAAATGCTGACCCATGAAGATGTGAAGAAAAGTTCACTAACAAAATTTAATGTGTTTAAAGGTCAAGGTTGTTTTCAAGGTGAGCTGAAATTCTATGTCGACGATTCAGTCCAACCAGTTAAATTGCCTCCGAGAAAAATTCCCATTGCTATTAAAGAGAAATTACATTCTAAATTGGATAAATTGCAAGACAGTGGACAGCGATTGTATTGTATTCAGCCCCAAAATACGGAGATTTACGTATAAAAACCGCAAACTGTCCAAGCAGTCTGATCACTTCGGGGATTTACGTGCGTGTCAAAGCCGACCGGTAGCGAGCGAAGATAGCCGAAGGGAGTTCCGACTGACTGTCCGCAGTCGGAACTCCCTTCGGCTATCTTCGCTCTCTATCGGTCGGCTTTGACACGCACGTAAATCCCCGTAGTTTCGGAGTGTGTCCAAGCAATCTCATTCTCGCGAGATCCCCTGCTACTACGTGAACGCGACGGACCTCTCAGGCCGTTCCAAGCCATTTGCCTTAGTCTGCTAAGGGGAATCCCCTTTTGCCAGAGCTGCGGAGAAATACTCTCACTACAATCACATGACGTAGACATACAAAATAGCATGTTGTAGGCTGGACTGTTCACAATCGCGGAGGGTAGAAATATAGTCCCTGTATTTCCTCAACGATAATTCAAAACTTAAGGGCGTGTACCAAAAACGAAATACAAGCCAACATATAGAATCAGGTAAAGATCACGTACATCAATTTTGGAAGTAAGTTTGATTACCCAAATTTTGGGTAAAATGGCTTGGAACGGCCTGAGAGGTCCGTCGCGTTCACGTAGTAGCAGGGGATATCGCGAGAATGAGATTGTGTGTCCAAGGCGTGCCAAAGGCGACCGGTAGCGAGCGAGGATGGCCGAAGGGAGTTCCGACCGCTGATTGGGTGTCTAATATGGTTATTGTGGTGACATACGTGTGTCTTTAGATCCTTCACCTTTAAATGTTGCTTTAAAACAAAGCAATTATCCAATGACGATGTACGTGTTACCAGAGCTTTCAAAAGCTAAGATTTTTTTAAAGCAGATGTAAAAGATGGTTTCTGACATATTAAACTGTATGCTAATACATGAAGTAGCAAATTAACTACTTTTTCTACTCCCTGGGGTAAATGTAATAGAATGCCATTCGGAATCTCTCCGGCTTCGGAAAAAATTCACAAACGTTAAAATGAAGCTCTGGACGGACTGTCTGGTGTAAAAGCTGTCACTGATGATATTACGATATGGGGCATGGGTGACACTGACACTGAAGCAAAAGAAAATTAAAATGGCTGCTTTTCTTAAACGTTGTGAACAGGAAGATATAAAACTTAACAAAGACAAAATTCAGTTTAAGTGTGCCTCCTTTCCTGATGCATCGCATATTTACTGCCGACTGGAGCTTACGACGATCGGATAGGACCTTAGGCCTAACTCGACATGAGCGGGGCTTTAGACGGAAGTCCCAGAGCCTGTTTCACAAAGCGGCGTGGCTCAAGTTTTTACGTAAATGCCTTTGCAACCCATAGGCCTACTGTAGAGATACGTCAGTATGAAAGTTACGCAAAAAATGCATCTACGCCGCTTTGTGAAACAGGACTCTGGTCCGTCTAAACACCTAAACGAATAGCTCCGGCATGTAGCGTTAATGTGAGCCCCGAGCGAACGCTACCAGAAGTAGCCAGTATATATCAAAATACTTCCTATCAAGAATATTCCTATGGAGTGAAAAATGTCTCGAAATAAAAAAACAAACTCAGTGCCAAAATTTGAAACCCATGCACTTTTAATGGTCTTGTTATATCTATTTATCCGGACTACTTCCTAGATTGCACTATTTTCGCCGCCATTTTTACTTCCAAAATAACGCGATTGGTTACATTTATGGGATGCATAAGAAAAACATGCCAAACGTTTCAGATGTGACAACAGTACTTGATGGAGCAAAAGTTAAAGTTTCCGAAGAACTTCATATAGCCTACCGTAGTAGAAAAAAGACAAGAAGCCTTGTTTGAAACGCTTTGAGTCTGACTTTAGATATCCGAGCCGCGTGCTCGGTAAAGCTTTTATAAGAACCAATGTGGGCGATATCCGGATCACTCAAAGGCGGGAGATTTTGTGTTGGATGTGCGGTAGGCCTACTGTATTTAGGCAGTGCTCAATCATGATGTGAAAGCCACAGTACAAGTTAACATGGCAACAAGAGTTATGTCCCTTAATTAACATAACAAGTTACCATTACATCTCCCTTTTCAAGTTAGCAGAAGTCTAGTTCGAAATATCTGCGATGATGATATAAGACATTTTCTGACATATAGGCCATCATCATGATCATGGCCTATCTGTCAGAAAATGTCTTACATCATCATCGCAGATATTTCGGACTAGCAGAAGGCTTAAGTAATTAGAAAATAAATACATTTGTTGGCATAAACTTTTAGCTTTAACTATGAAAAACTAAAACATTGACCACTTATATATTGTATCTCACGTTAGCTTTGGAATAAAAAATCAAACTGTAGTCGTCGTATAGAAATTATAGAACATGAATATCGAGTTTTTAAAGAATTGTCTATTATAACCATAAATACACTGTATGTAAATTAAAGTAACTTTTGTCTTAGCAGAACTATTGCTTACTTTAGGATTGGGCTGGATAGCTTAATGTTTTACAACAGGGAATCAAGTTAGTTTTACATATAATGATAAAACATCAAGCTGAACTATGCTGGGATTAAACCAGTAATAAAAAACAAGACGTTTCTTACAAAAGTTAGCATACACATAAGTAACTCCATTATAACGTTGCGGTTTCGCTATGACTCTATTATAGCGTCTAAGGTTAGTGTCGACAAAGGCAGAAGTTTGTACTGAATGATAATTTTCAGGAGCAGCGTTAGTAATGTTAGTTTTTACGTTTCTTGGGATTTTTCTTAAAACAATGCGATATCTACGAAAAGTTCTGCTCAAGTTCACAATAGTGTAAGAACGATTTCTAGTGTTCTCGTGTACTATTGCCGATTGCTTACGGTCGGTAATCCATACCTCATCTCCCTTTCAAGGTTAGAGAGAGACTTTGCGGCATGGCGTTTGTCAAAGTTGATCGCAACAATATCCGTGTCAACAGTTCGAGGTTTCAAAAATGTAGAAATTACAGGGATGTGTGGGTCCGTGTAACGTTCGTTAATTCAATTTTCAATTTTTGACATTGCAAAATGAAAATTGGAAATGACCATTTTTAAGTTCAATTTTTCCTTTTCATTTTCTACATATTGAAAAAAAGAATGAAAATTGAAATTTGACGGTCATTTTTCAATTTTCATTTTACCTTTTCGCTCTACACGAAACGAATATTGAAAATTGTAACCTTCGTCAATGTTTCAATTTTCAATTGGTCTAAGTCAGTCCCCAAACACAACTGCGCAAGTCACAAACCACCAAAGCGAACAGCACCAAATAACACTTTCTTTAAAGCAAAGACTCCTAAAACAAGGACTGCTTTATAAAAATCATAGGAGTAAAATTGCCAGGACATAAAACATCCAAGTAAGGCAGGTACGCTACAGATTAGCATTAAAATTGGCCCCTCAAAGGATGTTGGTGTTTTAAGACTAATTAAAGTCAAATTCACGATTTCTTCATCAGAGTGTGTTCATTAGAGTTAAAAACAATCAAAAGTTTTATTAAAGTGGCATGAGCTGCCAAAATTAACACGTCTTAATTTCTGATCGGCACAACAGTAAGAGGCTTTGATGGTCATCGAAAAACTAAACGATTGTAGTTGGAATGAGGAAACCCATACAGTATGTGGCCTATACGAACCGAAATAGTGTTCGAAAAGTAAACAAAATTTTAATAACCAAAGTTAGTTATTTGAAAACAATACTTTATCGTTCATTTTCGAGACTAGAAGCACTAAAAAGTTTATGAATTATAGGTTTTGAGAAAAATAGCCAATAATTTCAACATTCCGTTATAACGTCAACATATCAACATTTTGGCAGCTCATGCCACTTTCAAATCGCCGTATGTGCCTCGCTATTGGCGATGTGCTCTACAAGGGATGTTGATGTTTTAGGGCTAATCAAACTCACGATTTCTTGTGAAATTTGACAGAAACACATTCTCAGTGAATTTGACCTTTAATTAGCCTTTAATCAACAACAACATCCCTTGTGGAGCACATCGCAAATAACGAGGCACAATGGGTGATTTTGATAAAACTTTCGATTGTTTCTGTATTCCTAGAGCCTATTGTGACGAAATCGTGACTCTGACCTTTAATTAGTCATAAACACCAACATTCCTTGTGGAGCACATCGCCAATAGTATGAGAGGACCAAGGGGGTGTCCAGGAGGTCAGCCTCCTGCCCTTCTTTTTTTTTTCTTGAGCAAAATCAAATAAAATAAGAGAAAAAAAAGAAACGGAGAGCAGAGAAAGGAATTCACACAGAATCAAAATTTACCATTATATATGCAATATATTAAATTCAAGGTCTGCCATGCAGTTTCATGTCGCCTTTAGTTTGACGGTAACCATGTATGTTTCTTTTTAATTAAACAAGCTGAATTTAGAGAAAAGCTCTTTCTGGGTGTGAAGAGGCCAATAGCGAGGCACATTAAGCGATTTTAACAAAACCTTTGATTGTTTCTGTCTCTTTAATAGAGTCTAATAAACACATTCTGATGAAGAAATCGTGAATTTGACTTTTGATCAGCCTAAAAACACCAACATTCCTTGTGGGGCACATCACCAATAGCGTGGTTTCAGGGCCAATTTTAATGCTAATCTGTGGCGTAACTCGGATGTTTTAGTATTGGCAATCTTCCTCCTATGATTTTAGTAAAGCAGTCCTTGTTTTAAGAGTCTTTGGTTTAGAGAAAGTCACGTGTTATTTTGTGCTCCGCAAGGGCTGTAAGTTTTGCTCTAGCCGGCCTGCAAGTTTTGCTCTAGCCGGCCTGCTCCACAAGGGCTGCGGCAATGCGTATTGCTGTTTGCTTTGCTGGTTTGTGACTTCGCAGTATGTTTCATTGACGAAGGTGACAACTTTCAATATTCGTTTCATGAAGAGTGAAAAGGCAAATCATAAATTGAAAAATGACCGTCATTTTTCTATTTTTAATTTGTGCGTTGAAAAAAAAGAAAACAAAAATTGAAAATTGAACGTCAAATTTCAATTTTCATTTCTTCTTTTCAAAAAGTAGAAAATGAAAATGAAAAATTTAACTTAAAAATGGTCATTTCCAAATTTCATTTTGCGATATTAAAAATTGAAAATTGAATTAACGAACGTTACACGGACCATGTGTGCCCTCCAATTTCTAGACATCAAAAGTTGGGCTGGACTTAAGTAGCATGAGCTGCCAAAATTCACACTTTTATCATAATCTCTGATCGTCCCGACAGTAAGAGGCTTTGAAGGCCATCGAAAAACTAAATGATTGAAGTT
This sequence comes from Lepidochitona cinerea, assembly GCA_963971465.1. NCBI lineage: Eukaryota > Metazoa > Mollusca > Polyplacophora > Chitonida > Tonicellidae > Lepidochitona > Lepidochitona cinerea. The sequence goes on from OZ020565.1 coordinate 4,846,589, forward strand.
GGAATAAAAAAAATCCATACAGTATGCGGTCTGGACGAACCGAAAACGTGTTCGAAAAGTAAACAAAATTAAATAAACGGTACGACCATTCATTCATTGTGAGCCAAGTTAGTTCAAAACAATACTTTATCGTACGTTTTCGAGACTAGAAGCACTAAAAAGCTTCTGAATTATAATACGTCTTGAGAAATATAGCCAATAATTTCAACATTCTGTTTCAATGTCAAAATATCAACATTTTGACAGCTCGTGCCACTTTAAGTCATTTGCGAGCGGAGTGGCTTTGTAGGAGGGCAAAGGACGGATCGGTGAACCTTTTAAGAGGCTTTTGATCGTACGGACAGCGCGTTTGGCTTCAGCATTTTCAGCTTTGTAAATACCGTCGGACCGGAGAGTTGTCCTAATTAAGACACAAAAAACGGAAGGAAGCATAGCCTGTCTCTCACGTTTTACGGCTTTGTTAAGTTTAGTTAAATCAACACAAACGCGTACTTTACCATTCGGTTTTTGTACGACGGCAATCGGCGCACACCATTCAGTAGCACTGTAGGTTCGTATACAGGCGTTATGACATCTTCGTCCTGTAGACGTTGGAGTTCGTCTTTGACTTAAAGGAGATATGAACAGGATTTAAAGCTGGTTTGTGCTTGTTTATTGACTAAATATATATTTGAAAATTATCAGTTGAAACGAAACAACCTTCGCGTTAGTTCCCTGGTAGTCAAAAAACGAACGGGGAGGAAATATGCATATTTTCCGTATTTTTCGTAACTGCTCGGAAAAATGACGTCATACACGACCTTCGATGTGTACAAACGGCCACGAAGACGTACTGAGACAACATAAATCGTTTATTACGTCATCGCTGTGAGGGTACGTACACAACGGAGGTCGTGTTTGACGTCATAAGTCTCTGAGATAATTAACTTCCGTAAGTATAGTAGATCGGTAAACGTAGCTTGAATTTTGTATGTGCTGCGACCAGTACATGTTCTACAACACACCTAAGGCAAATTAGGGAATATTTCCAAAAGCTGTTCATAAATCCTTTAAGCCTAGCGCACACGAGAGGTGCCGGTTGGGCTACAAGGCATGCATGGCCCAGGGAGCAGCTACAAATTTCAGCGCAGACGATGAGATCTCGGCTGAGACAAGTTTCTGGTCATCCAAGTTCACAAAGCTACATACATGTAATTGTCACTACCTGTACGTGTTACGTAATATTCTAAGTTGTCACATGATTTAATAGGTCCACACGGTTGGCCTTTCACTCTTCTTAGCTCAGCTGGCAGCTCACGTTGTGCGCACACGGTGAGATTTTTGCCACGCGAGGCAGAAAATATCAAACATGCTAGATACTTTCCTCACCGCCTCGAGAGGGGAAAAATCTCACCAAAATTTACGCGCATACGGGGGAAACAGCTTAGCTCTCAGCCACGCGTGGCCGGCAGCTCAGCCGGCACCTCTCGTGTGCGCTAGGCTTACGAGCGGTAAAGGAATACGACGTGGCGTCACTTATAACTGAATACCGTACTCAAAACCCATCTTTCCCAAACCTTGGAAAAGACTATGGAATCTGAAGGAATTTTATCTAGAATGTCTGGCTGACCAATAGAGTTTACAACAGTTACTAAGCCCAAGGCTTAACTCGCCCCTCGGCTAAGTAAAGCCGAAGAAAGTTTCTTGATCACATAGATATTCCAGTCACATGTATAGTCATTGTTTTTCTTGAGAGTCGCGTGGAACCATCCTTCAAGTGCAAGAAGATGTTTGTAAGGTCCGCGTAACTTACGCTTTGCTTTTTCTAAAGCCTTTGTAATGGGAATGCTTGAGATACACATCATACGGGATGGCAGATGCCCACAGTCCTCCAGTGTCCACAGTAGGCTAAATGTTAGCTGTTCAGAATCAACCTACAATTTCGAAGTCCATTTGGACAGTCAGATTTTATACCACCGATGAACGCGTAATCTGATTGGTCGACACAATTGACACGTTTACATTGGTGACGTTTAGAGAAGTAACACTCGTCAACTTCATAACGTTGACAGCGATGTTGTGGAGGTCAACGTTGGTTTTCAGATTTATGTTGCGGTTGATAATTTAAGGGTTTGAAATTGGTCTGTTTGTTTTGCGGTGCACACGTCCCATGTTACTTGCAGCTGCTGTATCGGTACATGCACCCATTTGTTGCAGTTGTTGGGAGCTTACTTCATCAGCATGGCAAATATCAATTGCTCGGGAGAGTGTTAAATCTGTCCCCCGGAGTAGTCTCCCCTTGACTTGTTCATGATTTGATCACGAATAGCAGAGTCAGTTAAATCGCCATATTCACAGTTCTTAGATTTATTCCTCAAATCTACGTAGAAAGACGAAACGATTCTTCTCGTCGCTGTAGTCGGCTTCCTAATACATTACGTTTAAATGAAAATTCTTTTTCGGATTGCAGTTGCGTTCAAATTTATCTAATATGTCATTACAGTTTTCTGCATTTTCCGCATCAAACCAATTAAAGCTGTTGTAGATTTTGATAGAATCAGCACCAACAACATGTAATAGGACGTTAGCTTTAACTCATTCAGGCTTATTGTCTATGCCACTGGCTATCAAATAAACTTGGAACGACTGTTTAAATCTGCGAAAGTTTTCTGACCGATTGTCCGTCAACTCAAATAGGCCTATACATGGTGGTGGTAGTAATTTTCTTTTTTTTTTCCTTCATTTTCGTTTCACAGACGGTTGAATTATTTGTTTAGTTTCGAGACATTGATTTCCCTGCGTTGCGCGGTTCTTTGAATGGGAGCTGTTGTTGTTGTTTAGTCACTCACGTGTTTTTCGCCTGCGAGGTTTCCATTTTCATATTTATGTCTACTTGACAAATCTTAGTTAGCTGTGTCGTTTCTTCCTCTTTTGTATGGTATTTAATTTTCTCTAATTTTCCCAACATCCCGCCCCCCACCCAGCACAGAATCAATTGAGAAAATCGAATATTACCCTCTCGGATTACATTTTTCTATCTCGTAACTATCAGTTCTTATTTTGTAAAAGTGAGTCATTTCGATATATGTTTACTTTCCAAAATTTGTATAATATTTCTGTAAATACGATAATCTTATTGCGAGAGTAAAATTTGAACTTAAATGTTTGTAATTAAATAATGTCAATTAGCCTAGTTATAATATATGCTAAAATCGATTTCAAGTTTGAGTAAAAGATTAAGTTTTTGGATGGGCGTGACGTCCTGGAACTAGGGTATGCATGGATGACATCTTTGTGGCGGCTGGATTTCATTCGTCAATCGTGTTGGGCACTCTGAAACTTGGGGGATTTACGTGCGTCTCAAAGCCGACAGGTAGCGAGCGAAGATAGCCGAAGGGAGTTCCGGCTGTCATGTTGGGTTTGGTCTTATTGGGCAACTGGTTATGTAGTTTGGGGCTATATAAGAGAAGAGGTAGATTCAAATAAGGATGGAACAAAAACTGAAGAGAAGAGAGAAGAGGGGAATACTAAGGCAGAGATGGGAACAGAGTGAAAGGAAGTAAAAGCAATGATCTAAGAGCTCAGAGAAAACTAGTGTTAAAACGGCATGAGCTGCCAAAATGTTGATATTTTGACGTAAAAACAGAATGTTGAAATTATCGGCTATTTTTTTTCAAGACGTATAAATCAGAAGATTTTTAGTGCTTCTATTCTCGAGAATGTACGATAAAGTATTGTTTTGAACTAACTTTGGCATAGAATGAATGAATGGTCGTCCCGGCTATTTAAATGTTGTTTACTTTTCGAACACGTTTTTGGTTCGTACAGCACATATAGGCCCTACTGTATGGATTTTACTCATTTCAAAGCAAATCATTTAGTTTTTCGATGGCCTACAAAGTCTCATTTCGTGACGATCAGAAATTATGAAAAAAGTGTGAAATTTGGCAGTTCATGCCACTTTAAGATATGAAGAGTTATAGTCAGAAGTATTAAACTGATTATGATTTTGATAGACTGGGAACAAATTCGTAACAAATAAAGGTTTTATAATAGCTAGTTGAGGCCTCTGTGGCTCAGTAGGTAGAGCGTTGGACGCTCAATCCGAACAGCCTTCTACCAATGGGTCGCGGGTTCAAATCCCACTCAGTCCCCAAAAATTGGAAAATTTTCTGACTGGGTTTTCACTCTAACGACCTATGTGGGATGGTTGTCAGTTACCAACGGAAGGTCGTGGGTTTCCTCCGGACATAGAGCCCGGTTTCCTCCCACAATAAACTGGCAACCCCGCCATATAAGTGAAATAAATTCACATTTTTTTCATAATTTCTGATCGTCACAACAGTAAGAGGCTTTGAAGGCCATCGAAAAACTAAATGATTGACGTTGGAATGAGGAAAATCCATATAGTATGTGGCCTGCACATAACGTGTTCAAAAAGTAAACAAAATTTAAATAACCAGGAGGACCATTCATTCATTCTAGAAGACTAGAAGCACTAAAAGGCTTCTGAATTATACGTCTTATGTGATTCCAGGACTTTTTTTTTGAACACTAAAACACACGGGCACAGAGAAATTCTGTATATTTCGGGTTAATCTATACTGCTATATCAGTGAACTTTTGGAGTTCTTGGATTACATTTTTCTGTGTCGGAATATTCAGTTCTTTAAAAGTAAGTCATTTTGGTATTTGTTTTCTTTCCACTGGTTATATAATATTTGCCTATGAATACGTTAATCTGTTTCTTTTGATATAAATCATAATTTGTTCATACTATCTGCTGTTCTTTTTGTTTAATGTTTCATCTTATATTATTTTGTCTCGAAACATAGGTTTTATATCCGCTCTACTAAACATGTTATAAGCTCTAAAAGAAGAAACAAATACCACATTATAAAACGACTGATGTTGAACTCCCAACACCTCTCTACTTCACGGTATTAGGAATTCTACTTTCCTCAAAGACTCAAAAAAAACTCCAAGGCAATTAGTTCCCTTTCAAGTGGATTGGATACCGTAGTCCCATCTCCATTTACATACAGAGAAAAGTTATTATCTCTGGGTATATTGCATTTGTATCACAGCGCCGGGCGTAAGAACCCGAGGGTAAATTGTTTCTCGTGTACCATATGACCAGATGTCCCGCGTGGTGCAGCATTTATGCGCTTATATAAGAACGCGAGAACGCGTTACTCATGTTTAGACCTCCCAACTGATACCAGGCTTATAGAAGTCGTAACATTGGGTTTCATTCACGGTTAAATACACACAGTGTATTAGTGCGCCTCTAACATGCGATCACACGCTCTTTTTAACGTTACTTTTCCGATCGTTCCGTTTATATATACACAAAGAAAAAGTTAAGCACCCCCCTGGAAAGTCTGCATTGACCGTTAAAATCATTGGTGTTGGGAGATTGTTGGCAAAATGATGTTGCAGAAACGATTGTGATCATAAAGAGCAATATTCTGGCGATAAGAAATCACCATTAATGGCAATAATCTGTACAATTTATTCAGGATATCGTTAGCCAAATCAAAAGCGTATTTTAACAAAAAAATAATAAAAAGATGCTTGTAAGTATGAAACTTCCGAGTCCACCTGGCTTTACAGAACGAACATATTGAAGTAAAAATGTGACTTTGGGTGTGTAGAACACATCTTTAGAGCAGAAGGTCAATAGCGCGTATAGCCTCCATTAGCTTCCAGCCTGTGTCTCACCCCTCCAGTGAGACGTCGGATCTGTTGAAGAGGTAACTGCGCGGATTTGAATCCTTTAGAGCACATTTGGGATAGAATGGGCAGAAACGTTCAAGCCCTAGAGCCTTCTGTACAAAATCTGCAGGAATCCTTTTTACGAGTTTTGTAATTAGACAAGCGTAAATCGCAATAGCTGCGACCCCAAGGGGCTCGTTTCACACAGCTGTCGCATCGCTAACGAAGCATAGCCACTGGATACCATAGTGAAGAGATACGACGTCATGGCAACTGAGATTGATCGCACTGTGCGACGGCTTCGTGAAACGGTCCGAAGGCTGGCAATATTTGCGAGTATATGTGGCTTATGTTGATAAAAAAATAAGCACCGTATAAGATTTTTAGACGCTTAGGTGAATTGTCAAAGTGAGCATGTCCTTTAGATGAGATGGTACATCGATATGTCCCACGCGTCAAGGGTTGGAACTTATATAACCTGTCAAAAGAGAGTTTTATGTTCAGGTAAAAGAGATACCACCTTGCCGTAGACACCGTAGACACTCACATGTATGTTGGACCAGACAATTTACAAGAGGGAATGGCTAAAAGAACCACAGACGAATTTCTTGGTTAAAACACACATACTTCGTTCGATTTATTATGGAAACATAATATTCACAGAATACAAAATTATAGATTTTGATTGGGTGAAGTTACGAGGATCTGAGCAATCTTAACAGCGAAGTTAATCTTCGCATGCGAGACTTCTTAGTTCTGAAGCGAAGGGGAGGTAAGCATGTGGGCACGATTGGGATCTGAGGTGATGAGGTCTCCGGTCGACTGAATTCATTTTTGTGCCAAGGTGGTTGGATTCTATAGATTCTAAGTCCAAAAGATATAAATTTTGATAACATAGCGACCCACGGAGAGACGCCTGCTTACGCGAAGGTATCGAGCCATAAATACCTCGCCGTTCATGTTCCAATGTTTTATAGCTTATTTGCTAAAACAACACATCAAAACATTGTCATACAGTATATGTTTGGACAAAGCTCAGGTGTACGTGACCAAGAACAGAAAAACTGGAAATAAAATAATAACCAAATCATATTGAGGTGGTGTGAGAATCTACTACTATTATTTGTTACGTTAAACTCGGCTTACTTCACCCAGGTGTTATGTCAGATCTAAATAGCATCCAATCGGAAGTTACGTTTATCAGTTAGTGGCGGTGAACGTGAGTGCAAGCTCTAACAATTTCACAGGCTAAATAAAATGTTTGGAGAAATTACACAGGTCATTTAACTCGCGATCCTACATACAGTAATATGTTCTGAAATACAGTTCTGATTTATTGAGCGGATGTTACAATTCTATTGTGACATACCAGACTAAACACTAGAGAGGAGTTGGAACAAAATTAAGTTATCTTCAATAAAATATATGTAGAAGACGTGTATCAACTAGTATACCGTATTATAAAGAATGACAAAGAAGATTTCATAAAAATAAGCTAATAAAATTAGATAGAATATTTTCAATATTTAATACAATGGTAATCTGTTGATTCACTGGAATTCAGCCTGAGGGATTCCACACATCCTGTCGTAAGTAAAGATTTCATAAGAACATTTTTTTTAGAATTACAACACTTGGGGTTTGATGCATAATGAGTAATATGATGGCCAAGGATTTGGTATAAATGTGCCATGATTAATCTTTAAAGGCCCACTTGCTACCGTAGCCTGTTTAAATTTGCTAAGAAACCCAATTTACATGAGCTTAGTACGACTAATACCACTAAACTTAAACATAGGACACATAAAACACGTCTAGTTAGCTTTAGAATGTAGAAATGTGGTGAAAACCAAACGAAGAATCGAAGCCTGATTACAACAACAACGATCAGTGTCGGTCAACTTTCTGTTGGATTACCCTCATTTCAGGCCTTTTTATCTCTGGTTTAAACTCAAACAATTATCAGCAGGCTTTTCCAGTCGCTGTTAACCGATCGTCAGTCTGTATTTCTCAGATAAATAGGCCTACGTAAAATTACACTGTGCCGTTAGTTCACTCACTCGACTGAAACATAAATGCGCCCCAGCGAGAAGATTGGTTTGTTTACGTTCCGGGTACCTAACAATTCAAATTTTCAAATTCAAATTAAAAATACAAAGTGACGTCCAAACTTTTAAATTTTGGTAAAAATAGAAAGTTCCTAACTTATATTATCTGGGAAAAATACAGAAAACGGTCTTTCTTTTTTAATGTAAACAATATTCCTGATTTTCGCGGCAAGTGTGCCTTTAACTTTCGTTTCTCGAATATTACGCCAGCTGTCTTTCTATGATTAGCAGGCGTGTGGACCAATGAAATATATACGTGGAATGGACACGTCTCATTGGCTGCTTTGTATCTGACTTTGTAAAAAGCGCCGCCACTGATAGTTGATGAGCGCGTGCATGACCGATCTGGATCGATGTTGCAGCATCTCCTAGTAATGGCAGCGTCTGAAATACCACGTGACCTCCATTCCACTCATATAGTTCATTGGGTAATACATCACCGCTGTTAAACGGTTTCTGGCTGTTGTTTTTGTAGTCGGGCTTCGATTTTTTTCACCTCCCATCTAATCATTTCAAGCAAAACTGGGCATGAATAGTATGTGCTAAGTTTGAATTTGTTGTTTTTACTTATAGTAAGCTCGTGTAAATTGGTCTTCTTAAAGAATTTCGCAAAAGCTGCTCCGGCTAGCGTGCCTTTACAGTTTTTATCTAGTATATAAGGGAACCACCAATAAAACACCATGATTTAGCCTCTTTGTGCAATTCCATCAGGAATTTGCCACTTTATGCACAGTGATGTCTGTGTGGTTGTTGTGTAAGTTACCATGGAATTGGCCTCAATCAATCAATCAATCAATCAATAGTCTTCCGGGTGGGACTTTCTACCGCAGGACTGTCTACCGCAGGACTGTCTACCGTGGGACTGCATGTCTACCGGGGGACTTTCTACAGGGGGACTTTCTACCGCAGGACTGTCGACCTTCTATCGCAGGACTTTCTACCGCGGGACTATCTACCGTGGGACTTTCTACTGAGGGACTTTCTACCGCGGGACTATCTACCGTGGGACTTTCTACCGCGGGACTTTCTACCGCGGAACTGTCTGCCGAGACGCTTTGTGTCAAAGAACTTGTTATTTTTGGAATGACATATAACAATCATGTGATACTCTTAACTTTATCTTGACGTAACAAATAAACCTTGTTCAGATAAAGTACAGTTAAAAGTGTGAGAAAGTGCCGACAACAAACCTATCAATTACTGCCTCGGTGTGATTTAGTGACAAGGTCGGCGAGATTAGAATGTCGAATTACCCAAGCGAAGCATATTATTTCTCCTAGCTGTAAACAAAATATGTGACAGGTACAAATACAGACATGGTCTTAGAAACCTCCTCAGTGCAACTTATATGCGCCGAAGTTAGTAGAAATAGGCCTAATATGCTGCAGTTGTGGGTACTTTTGATTCCCGGCCGATTAAACGAGAGTCCGTGACTGCTTGCGTTCATGCTAACCATGCCTACAAGTCTACCATCGAAACAGTTTTAGAAATGTTCAGCTTCACGACCTAAACAACTCTCATTTTTCAACACGTTAGCTTCAACTTTTAAATTCATAAACATAGCCCAGTTTCCGTTGTGCAGTTAGCCTGACATACATGGCTAGTATCAAAGCGACCGTCTACAGTTTGGCTGAATTCGTAAGCTGCCCCAGTAATTTATCTATACTGGTTGTCGGTATCCAGGGTCTCACGTGCCAGTCCATAGTAACAGTGAATGCTGCACGATGGCTGAAGACACTCCGATAGCCATCCTAGTGGAATTTTTACAAGTTCTTTTAAACTTTTTCTTTCATTTAATCCAGTCTATTATATTAGCGTTTGTACCAGCGAGTATTCGGCGTAAAGATGTCAGTGGTCAGGTAGTCTTAATAACTGGAGCAGGTACGTTCACTTATATCTTCAACTTTACCTGTATGTAATACACGACGTATTTAGTCTAGGCCTATACTCGAATGATCCGTCCAACAACAAACGTTATTCAGCATGTTCATTTAACAAAATTAATCTTTCTTCGTAATCACATAGTGTCATATTCAGGTGCCATTATATTAATTCCCAGTAATCCCTCAGTGTCATATGCAGGTACCATTATAATATCCCTATCTCGAGAATCAACATTTGCACTCTCCCTTCGGGCGCGTGAAAATATTGATCCTCTCAACGAAATATCAGGCCGTCTACCCACGCAGCACACTGGTATAACTTATAATATTCAGTTATCATTATATTAATCCCTAGTAATCCCATAGTGTTATTTGAGGTACCAATATATTAGTAATTAGTTATCTTGTAAAAGTGGCATCAGCTATAGCGACATTTCCAAGTGGTCTGAAATTCTGGTTATAAAGAAAACCATATGCTGCCTTACCTTTCTATATAAAACAAACTGGACGATTGACGTTGAAATAATAAAAAAAAAACATTGAGCCCCTATATATCGGGTTTATTTTTTCATAATAAATAACTCACAAACTATTAAAGCATGGTACCGATCTAAAATTTTACCCACACCGTAAGCAGTTATTTTTGGTCATTGGGATAGATTTTCAGCGACAATTTCGTTGACCTGTTCTTCATGAACGGTATGTGACAAGGATAGGCAGTTGTATATAAGCCGGATGCCTTCTGATAAGCTACAAAACGTATATCAAAACAATAAAAGAACCCGGAAAATAATTTAAAAAATGCGCTCGCTGTCTCTGTCTAGCTAACTTTTCGTCAACATGGGGCAGAAGAAGGAAGTCAGTATTGGGCATTGCATTTTTTTTACATGTTTTTTTATATTTTTTTCGCCATTTGGAATCAACTCCCTAAAATCTGCGCTTTTGACCAAAAATGGTTAATTATGATATGTGTCAAATTCTACAAAAATTCGGTGTTTAGTTTTTTTATATATATTTTGAAGATGAGGAAGTGATGCGGGGCCTTGTCCAATTAATATAAGAAGTTGTATGAAAAGATATAGCATTTTTGCTATCCCATTCAATTGATCATAATATAATTTTTAAATACGATTAAATAGGGATATAAAAGCCAAGGGATATCGTGATGAGATTATACGTATCATTTTTATAATGGGTCAATAGAAAAGTGCTTTTAGCTCAATGGATTTCTAAAATGACTACAGCGTCTCCGATCACGAAAATATACTCCACGTAGCTCAAGATACAATACAGGGCCCTGTTTTACGAAGCTGCCGTAAAGTTGCGCATAGGCCTACAACATGTACCAGTTGCGACTAGGGCGTAAGTTCCTATAGTTTTAACACTGATTTACGTCCGACGTAACTTACGCCAGCTTTGTAAAACAGGGCCCAGGTGAGTAAGTAAAACAGGATAGAGACACACGGCTATAGATACACGCGCTTTGTATACTGGGAGCACTCTCATTCGAGTTAATGTCAAAACATGTTTGTCAGGCTGTATAAATCTCTTAATTAAATACGCACTTTTTGTCTGCTTCTTAAGGAGTGGCCAGTGTACGTTTGAGCTTTTCTTTATTCCCATTAACTCATTACAACACACGCAACTCTCGTGTCGTTTTCCCCTCAGGCGAAATGAGACTCGATGCGAACGCAGTTAATCTTAGCCATTGAATGAGTTACCTGTAGCCGTTTGTAACAAATACAACAGACTCACGGAACCATAACTTGTATCGGAACTGACGATCGGGAATATAAGTTTTTCAACAAAAAGTTGAAGTCGACATCCCTGTTATTAAGTCTCCTTAATAATAACTCCGGCCTATACTTATCTATAAATGGCAACCTTTAATACACGGTCTTCTTTACGCCCGTGTCATTCAAACAGTGAACAGACTGTTTTCTATAAATCAACCTACGCCGACAATTCTATGAATGGGCAGTTAAATATTCCATTGGGAAGATAACGTCATTTACGACTCGGTCGATTTCAGTCGGAACACCCTTCGGCTATCTTCGCTCTCTACCGGTCAGCTTTGACACGCACTCTGATAACTTCGGGGATTTACGTGCATTAAATACCAAGCCGACCGGAAGCGAGCGAAGATAGCCGAATGATGTTCCGAGTGCTTTGACACGCACGTAAATCCCCGAAGTTATCAGACTGGGTTGATGGTCGATCAAATACTATAGTTTTATTTTGTTGGTCTATATTTATCCACCCAGGCATCAAACCTGTCCGCCAACTATTCTTCAAACAAAAAGTGACTTGTAACACCTTGAAGTTTTGTCCAAATTGCAGAGTTTTTTTTTAAATAACCATCCTCTTAATGACAGATTGAATTTTTTTAAAAACATTTTAATTTTTTTTTTGTCAGTTGCTCGAAACGTAAGGTGACATGTAATAGTCTACATAGAGATAAATATATTGTAAAAGCGCGGATTGTAGGCTACGTGTGTCTTTTTGTGTCCTTAAATCTTACTGGCTAAGTTTGACAATTCTACAGGAATAAATTTGATATTTTCACAAATATTGCCGTAATTAAAACCTGGAGATAGGAATTAACCAAGCCTCATAATCGATGAAATATAATACAACCCAAGGATATTTTATACTTATTTACAATGTATATGAGAAAATATATACCAGAAAGTTTGACTTGGGAAATATAGTGTGTTGACAACAATTAAACCTTAAATGGAATGAAATCACCTTTGTATGGTAGACTGATCAATATCAACTACAATTTACTATATGTTACTGATTTATTTTCCTACATGGCTATGAAAAAGAAGTTAAAAGTATGTTAAGTTACATGTAGTTGCGTAATTTAAAACATACTGCATGAAGTTGTGGTCGAGGTTTTGATTGGCATGATCATATGCCCGGTGAAAAAAAAAACCGTCAGTCGGACGGACAGACAGACAGATGTACAGAAGAGTCATCAATTAGTGAAGCGGACTAACGAGAGCGTGGAGAACATTCTTAACGTCAAGCAATCAATCAACAGCCGTACATCTCACACTGAAGGGCGACGCGATGTATGCACTGGAGCTTGGGGCTACGCGAGTTACTACAGATATAGAGTATGCTCCCAGTTCGTGAATAGTCTAGATTCTACTAAATGTCTGTCAGTGAACTGTCCAAGTGGCATTAGCTGCTAAAATGTTGACGTTTTTTTTTTGTGCTTTAACAAAATGTTGAAATTATCGTACAATTCAGAAGCTTTTTAATGCTTCTAGTCTTAAGAATGTATTCTAAAGTATTGTTTTGAACGTAATAAGACTTAGAATGAATGAACGTTCGTCCCAGTCGTTTAAATTTTGTTGACCTTTTGGACAATATTTTGGCTCTTACATGCCACAGACTGTATGGATTTTGTAAATTGTTACGTCGATAAGATAGTTTTTCGATGACCCTATAGGTCCCTTGCGTTCGTAAAAATTATAATTAATGAAAAAAAGTGAGAATTATGGAAGCTCGGGCAACTTTAATCTATTACTGTTTGCTGCATAGAATTATGATCAAATTTAGAGGACTCGGTGTTTATGAGGCAAATTAAAGATCCAAAAAATTCCGGCATTTTACTGCCGTATACCCATATTGGGAAGGTTGTTGGGAAGATCACTGGCAAACTTCTTTCTTCTGACAGACCATTAAATGACCGCTAAACGATTTTTGAATTCATTTGCAGCTTATATGTTTACTTTTGGCTTCAGTCAGGCTCCTGGGCGAGCCGTTACGCTCTGACAGTCGATAGTTTTGTTGTGTGTGTGTTTTTGTCCTGATTACATATTGTAGTTATAAACCGAAGAATGTTGGCTCTTTACAGTTTAACAAATAGATAGAAAATAGTATCGCTTTCACAACTCTCTACAGTAGGGTTTAGCCACGTAGGGCGAAAATCGTCTGTCATACAGTAAACAATGTACCATAAAATTCGCACCAATTGTTCGTTAATTGCACATTTTTTGCTGAAAATCAATCAAACACCTTCCATCCAAAGTCAATCAAATCGTATTTATCAATTTAGCAGAAGTTTTAGCAAAAATGTAAACAATGCTACACAGCCAGTCCCTTTAATATAATGGTAGTTGTAGGAACTGGTTGTACATGTAGACTGGGATACCCAGTTACTCACGGTAAACAGGTGCACCGATGTCAAACTACAGGCTATAATAGATCACATCAACAGTAAGTAAACTGTTAGCTTCGTAAGTCCATTAACATCCCAACTTGTCGACACAGACTGACTTCACCTTTCATAAAACTCTTTGCGGGAAGTGTTAACGCTGACATCCTGTCAATTTTCGTCAAATTAAGCCAACGTGCTTTGGTTTCTTTTACGTGCACTTTAAGCCTATTGGAAAACTATGAAATTCGAAGCACTTTAAATTTTGGACTATTTTACTGGCATAATTGTATTTATATGCACGAGCTGTCTAAATTTTGATGTTATTCTGTTAAAACAGAATGTGGAAATTACCGGCTATTTTTCTCAAGAGGTGCGATTCAGAATCTCTTTATTACTGTATACTAGTCTAGAGAATGTACGGTATAAGTATTTTGAACTAACTTAGGCTTAGAATGAATGCACTTTCGTCCCGGTTATTTAAATTTGGTTTACTTTTGGGTCGCTATATCGAGCACACAGATTGTATTGATTTTCCTCATTCCAACGTCAACCATTTAGTTTTTCGATGACTTTTAAAGCCTCTTATTGGCGTGGCTATCAGCATTTATGAAAAGAGTTCGAATTTTGGCAGATCATGTCACTTTAATTATATATATATATATATATATGTATAAACCTGTCAATTAGATCGCTAATATCTAATTAGCGACTCCGACAGATCTTCTTTTATCCCATAATTTGAAACTATTTGCTTTCTCCAAATTTACAAGAACCACTGACAGCCTACACGGCGGCGTCTAGTCCGGGTTTCTGACTCCAAATTTTAAAGTTAAGAAACAATCGAACACAGAAGTTATTTACAAGTAGGCCTACATGCATTATCTTCGATTAAATATAGATGCCTATTCTGGTGTTCTCACTTCTTGACCCTAGAAAATGATTAACAAGGCCGGTTAACATTTACCGGTAGATAATGACTGGCAGTATAACCGGGTTGTGAAAATAACAGACGGGGTTAAATGTCACGTGTAATCTTCAGGGAAACATTAGTGTTTACTAACTGTTTGCCGACTGCAGCCCTCTTGGTACCAATGTAGCTGGGTGCCTATGTTTATTGGAGTGCCCCCCAGTGGGCCGTAGCTCATCTGTGCAACCCTCGTTGGCATTCAGATGAAAGGTGAAAAACGACACACCTCGTGATAATGATGCGAGAACTAAAACAGACGATGGACAAACAGAAAGCAGATGTGGCCATCCTGGTACCAACCTAGCAACATTACCAACAATAGCCTAGCTGCCGAAGGGGTTTATTCCCGTGGGGCAGTTCTCAAAAAACTAAAACGTATTCATGTTTGTTGATGGTTTCTTTTAAACTCCTGAAAATCTTTAGATATATTTATGATCACTATGATCACATTTTAAAAACACACGGACACAGGGAAAATCTTCTTGTCTAAAATAACCATGGAGACAAGTTTCTTATTGGGTTAAAAAGAGGTACATCATTTCGACCTTTATACCCCATAAATTGTTGTAACAAACCAAACCTATACATGTATTAGTTAGTTAATGCCTGTTGTATTACAATTAGAAATTCATTTGAACGTCCTCGTCAGATATTCCGTTTCCTAACAAACATATATCTACAGAACTACACACTTAATGCTACAACTTAAACACTTAAGAACCCTTTATATTTCTCTTATTTCAAAGAACCCTACGTAAATGATAGTTCCAATTGTCCTTAGAATTTCCGGAAATAACGGTCCAGTAAAACGCAAGATCCTTAAAAACATTTCTGTTGTAATATCTGGTAAAACCTCGTTTGGATGTTTATTTTAGGGCAAATGAAAAACAAACAACAGTCCAACATTCTGTAACCAATCCCATTCTCGTCCAACTGACTATCTCATGTTTAACCAAATGAAAAGCAAACAAAACATACAGATAACGTTTGTATTCTTGTCTAACAAGTGACGTCCCACTCTCACCTCGTCTTAAAACAGATTATATTCCGTGTTAATTTTAAAGCACACTATTGATGTTTTGCAACTAACTTGTCCGGGTTGATTGATTGATTGTTTGGTGTTTTACGCAGCGCTCAAGATTATTTCACTTACATGGCGGCGTTGTCAGTTTAATCGTGAGAGGAAACCGGGTTCTATATGCCCGGAGGAAACCCACGACCTTCAGTTGGCAACTGGCAACCATCCCACATAGGTCGTTCGAGTGAAAACCCAGTCAGAAAATTTTCCAATTTTTTTGGGGAATTCGAACCTGCGATCCAATGTTGGAAGGCTGTTCGGATTGAGCGTCCAACGCTCTACCTACTGAGCCCCGGAGGCCCCGACTAGTCCGGGTTTCTGACTACAAAATGAATAGCCACTAACTAGAGTAGTGGGCTTACTACTGATTTTTACTACATGATGAAATATCCAATTCTAAGTCTGAGCAAACATGGTTTCAAAGTGGTATTTTGGAAAGCCTTTTGTTAAATTTTCTTTTTGTATTTTCATCAGGACATGGCTTGGGGAGGTTGATGGCCACTAAATTTGCATCCCTCGGATGTCATATCGTATTATGGGATATAAACGAAGCCGGTAACCAAGTAACGGCCAATCAAGTGAAAGCGCTAGGTGCAAAGGTCACGAGTTACAGCGTTGACCTTTCCAGGAGAGAGGATGTGTATAAAACTGCCGACAAGGTATGCTTCCCAATAAACATGTCACAGAATGCTTTATTATTGTTTATATGACAATTCCCTGTCAACCCTTGTCTAGACGAGCAGCTATAAATGAGTAACGCCTGTATAGGTTTTGGATGGGGTTTCGAATGATATAGCAGAAGTGGCTTAGTTGAAAAGTAAGCCTATAGCGTACAAGCCCACATAGATCACTTTCAAATACCGCCGCCTACAGATCACTTTCACTCCTTGAAAATAGTCTATGATAACATATAGATCACAGCAGACAAACATGATTAACCGTAATGAAACAATATTTCTTTTGATTGCTTGATTGATTGATGCTTTACGCCGCACTCAAGATTATTTCACTTATATGGCGGCGTTGCCAGGTTTTGTGGGAGAGGAAACCGGGCTCATTGTCCGGAAGAAATCCGACCTTCGGCAAGTACCGGACAACTCTTCCACATACGGCGATCGAGTGAAAAATACACTCAGAAATTTTCAAATGTTTTATTTGGTCTGAGTGTGATTCGAACCCGCGCCGTATCGATGGAAGGTTTGTTTGGGACTGAGGGACGATCACTCTAACCCACTGGATCACCGAGACTTCTATTTCTTTTGAGACGTTCAAAGTTAAAACGTATTCATATATATAGTATTCTCGTTATTTTGGGATTACACTTTCTTGAAATAACGAGAATACTGTTATATTCACTTTCTAAAAGACACTAACTAATTAAACTTACATACATATAGTTTATCATTTCATTACTACTGTTATCTCTGATTATAGATTCTAGTATGGAGCGGTTTTACTAAAACCAAAACACATAGGACAACTTGTACTAGATTGTACACGGTAATGTTTAATATGAGCTTTCGAGATCACCGGGCACAAAGTAGTATAAGTTGTCCTATGTGTTTTTGGTTTTTTTTCTCTGGTTAGGTGGGTTTTTTTATAGCTATCGGATAAGGTCTACGGCCATGGACATTATATGTGTATATATATATTAATGATCACTAAAACACACGGGCACAGGGAAAATCTTCCTGTCTAAAATAACCATGCAGACAAGTTTCTAATTGTGTTAAAAAGAGGTATATCATTTAGACCTTTATACCCCATAAATTGTTGTAACAAACCAAACCTATGATATTTCATTAGGTTGACGACTGACAGGAGCTTAGCCATATAATGATCGATAAGGTTTGATTTATATCTTAGTACTCACCTATATAACACATGATGTATATGTTAGAAAGGTGATACAGACGGTTGAACTTTGACCTTTTGTTTTACCTTGCTACAGGTCAAGAAAGATGTAGGTCAAGTGGATATTTTAATTAACAACGCGGGAATCGTGACCGGGAAAAACTTTTTGGACTGCCCGGATGAAATGGTGGAGAAAACTATCAAAGTCAACTCAAATGCACATTTTTGGGTGAGTCATAAATCACACACTACTTATACGTCACAATTAGGGGATACTGTCAGGATTTAAATGACGTCTCCAGTATCCTCTAATTGTTATAGAATGTGTCTATCCCGGAATATATGTCTAAAACCGACTATAACTGTTTGGCACATCACAGATTTCTCGGCTAATGAGGGGTCTTGTATGCGGGCTTCTCGAAACATTTACACCTTACGTAACTTTGCAACTGGCCGTAATGCAATGATTTAAGAGGAAAGCCTAAGCTTAGAGAAAAAAAAAGTGAGATAAAAGAAAAAAAAAACACATGATGAACCTCTGCCAATTAGCGTTAGTCGCAACTGCTGTCTAAATCAAAGGGGTGAAACTTACATTTCTTTTTTTATTTGATTTTTTTTTTTACAGACGGTGAAGTCATTTTTACCCGGAATGCTTGACCGAAATAGAGGCCACATTGTTACCGTAGCCAGCTCTGCCGGGATTCTCGGAGTAAACGGTCTGGCAGATTACTGCGCCAGTAAATTTGCCGCTGTGGGATTTGATGAGAGTATCCGCTTCGAGTTAGAGGTTCAAGGGAAATCTGACATCCACACAACCGTGGTTTGTCCCTACGCTATTAACACGGGAATGTTTGATGGCGTAGAAAGCAGGTGTGATACAAGTTCATCTCCTCCTAAACCGAACGAACGATTCACTATGTTTCAACTTACCGTCATAAAAATTGCCCTCTTGAATTAGAGTGGCATGAGCTGCCAAAATTTACATTTTTTTCATAATTTCTGATCGTCACAACAGTAAGAGGCTTTGAAGGCCATCGCAAAACTAAATGATTGGTGTTGGAATGAAGAACATCCATACAGTATGTGGCCTGTACGAACCGAAAACGTGTTCGAAAACTGAACAAAATTTAGATAACCGGGACGACCATTCATTCATTCAAAGCCAAAGTTAGTTCAAAGCAATACTTTATCGTACATTTTCGAGACTAGAAGCACTAAAAGCGTCTTGAGAAAAATAGCCAATAATTGCAACATTCTGTTTTAACATCAAAATATCAACATTTTGGCAGCTCGTGCCACTTTAAAATACGCTAAAGAGTCGTCTCTTGAGAAAAAATTGCTTTCAAGTTTATAGCGTATCACCTATGTTAATTAGCCTATCCCCGAAAATGATGCCTAAAACATGTACATGTATTCAAATTAAGCATCACATGAGAACCTCTTCTTGTTTTTATAGAGAACAATAGAAAGCGTTTTAGAAAACACAAATGTACGCCCTAATAGTACTTACGTAGGTCTGTTTAGCACTGCAATCTAGATTATTTCATCTTTTATTTGACCAATATTATATAATCTATGGAATGTGACTGTTAGATTGAAAGCAGCTAAATAGGCACGATATCACATCCGTCATATTATAAAATTGTTCCTGTGTTTGCCTGGAATCATTTTATTGTACGTAATCTGATGAAATATGCCTTCCCGGTCCGAACATATTATTTGATTCGAAATATTTCTAAGAGAAAAATATTGTTTTAGAAAATGTTGTCAGACTAACTTCAACTTGAACAATTTGGACAATTATGTTCCTATCTAACAAACCAATATTAAATGGTTTTAGGTGGTGATGAATATTTTGTTCATTCCTTAAAGTGGCATGAGCTGCCAAAATGTTGATATTTTGACGGTAAAACAGAATGTTGAAATTATTGGCTATTTTTCTCAAGACGTATAATTCACAGGCTTGTAAGTGCTTCTAGTCTCGAGAATGAACGATAAGGTATTGTTTTGAACTAACTTTGGCTTAGAATGAATGAATGGTCGTCCCGGTTATTAAGATTTTGTTTACTTTTCTGACACTATTTCGGTTCGTATAGGCGGTACATTTTATGGATTTCCCTCATTCTAACGCCACTCCTTAAGTTTTTCGATGGATTTCAAAGCCTCTTGCTGTCGTGGCGATCAGAAATTATGAAACAAGTATGAATTTTGGCAGCTTATGCCACTTTAATACGGTAATGGCGTACACCATTCATACAAAGGGGCACGCCAATGAACTAAAACAACCAGCCAGCCAATCTTACTACGTTGCTATTTTTGCTTCAGATTTCCTACTTTGTTGCCGATATTAGAGCCCGAGTACGTTGCTACAAAAATCGTTGACGCCATCTTGATAAACCAGCAGGTGCTGTACATCCCGAAGTTATTGTACGTCATGTTGGGACTAAAAGGGTGAGTACGTCTACCATAAATTAGAACACACTGGCATACAGACTTCAAACGATCTCTCAAATTTAGGGTACGAAAGGAAAAGTTCAACTGGCCTCTCAAATTTAAGGAAAACTTCAACTGACCTCTCAAATTTACGGTCCAACAAGGAAAAGTTCTACTAACCTCTCAAATTTATGGTACTACAAAGAAAACATAAGCTGACCTCTTAAGTTTAAGATACTACAGGGAACACTCTAACTGACCTCTAAAATGTAGGGTACTACAAGGAAAACTTCAACTGACCTCTCAAATTTAGGGTACTAAGGAAAACTTCAACTGACCTCTCAAGTTTACAGCACGCTAAGCAAAACTTCAACTGACCTCTCAAATTTGGGGTACTACAAGGAAAACTTCAAGTAACCTCTCAAATTTAGAATACTACAGGGAAAACTTTAGCTGACCTCTCAAATTTAGGGTACTACAGGGAAATTTCAACTAACCTCTCACATTTAGGATACTACAATGAAAACTTAAGCTGACCTCTCAAATTTAGGATACCACAAGGAAACCTTCAACTGACCTCTCAAATTTAGGTTACTAAAGGACAACTTCAATCGACCTCTCAAATTCAGGGTAGTTAAAGGGAAACTTCAACTGACCTCTCAAATTCACGGCACAACAAGGAAAACTTCAGCTGACCTCTCAAATTTAGGGTACGACGGTGAAAACTTCAGCTGACCTCTCAAATAGAGGGTACTACTACAGGGAAAACTTAGGCTGACCTCTCACATTTAGGGTACTACTACAGGGAAAACTTAGGCTGACCTCTCACATTTAGGGTACTACTACAGGGAAAACTTAGGCTGACCTCTCACATTTAGGGTACTACTACAGGGAAAACTTAGGCTGACCTCTCACATTTAGGGTACTACTACAGGGAAAACTTAGGCTGACCTCTCACATTTAGGGTACTACTACAGGGAAAACTTAGGCTGACCTCTCACATTTAGGGTACTACTACAGGGAAAACTTAGGCTGACCTCTCACATTTAGGGTACTACTACAGGGAAAACTTAGGCTGACCTCTCACATTTAGGGTACTACTACAGGGAAAACTTAGGCTGACCTCTCACATTTAGGGTACTACTACAGGGAAAACTTAGGCTGACCTCTCACATTTAGGGTACTACTACAGGGAAAACTTAGGCTGACCTCTCACATTTAGGGTACTACTACAGGGAAAACTTAGGCTGACCTCTCACATTTAGGGTACTACTACAGGGAAAACTTAGGCTGACCTCTCAAATTTAGGGTACTACTACAGGGAAAACTTAGGCTGACCTCTCAAATTTACGGCACAACGAGCATGATTTCAACTGCCCTCTCAAATTAATTTTATTTTCTGTTTTCAGACTGTTGCCAGCTAAGTGCAATTTTATTTTGTGTCAGTTTTTTGGTGCTACCTCTCTGATGGATAAATTTGTTGGCCGACAAAGAAGTGAAGGGACTAACTAGTTGTAATTTTGTAAATCTAGTCATTAAAAAAAGAATTCCATTAATTTATATGAAATTTATTTTAACAGTTGATCGTCAAATTGACATATATTCTGCATTTTGCTGTTTTCATTGCAAAATTAAGCTGATTGTCATGTTAAAATGAAAAGTGATTTTATTGTATTTTTATGTTCTTATTTCTTGTAAAAATTTACGAAGAGCGATTGTGTCATATGCGTATCAGGTAATTCTCAGGGTATAAAAATTCTTTACATCGGATCTTATCCTCTCATGTTTTTTTTTTTTTCATTTTATTTTTTTTATTTTTATAAATTTCAATGCGATGCTGATAAATCATGTTTGAGTGTAGTTGAATATTATATGGTAGCGGAAAAAAGGTATTGTTTCTTTGTTCCGTCTATCTAATCACTCGAGGAAAGAATTACAATTCATACTTCTTCTTCCTTCCACTATCTCGTTGGTCCAGTGGGTTTGTGTGATCGTCTCTCTGTCCCACACAGACCTTCCAACGATGCGGCGCGGGTTCGAGTCCCACTCTGACCAAATAAAAATTGATGAGTGGATTTTTCACTCGGTCGCAGTAAGTGGAAGAGTTGCCATGTACTCACCGAAGGTCGGGGGTTTCCTCCGTGCAATGACCCGATTTCCTCCCCCACTTAACCTGCCAGCGCCGTCATATAAATGAAATAATCAAGAGTGCGGCGTAAAATATCAATCAATCAATCAATCCTTCCACTATCAAATGTTACTTGCGGGCTAAGACTTCAATTATTTAATATAATTTTTTTTTACACAATATCCCATTTATACACAGGATGTATTCTTCTTTAACTCAATGGCGATGTATTTTTTTACTGCTGAATTTCGTCAGACATTTTTACAGCGCGTATCAAACAAAGTAAGTAAAGACTTTATAAAGGGTTGATATTTATGGTCACCAAAACACACAGGCTGCACAGGGAAAATCTTCTTTTCTAAAATTTCTAAAAATATACATCAGCTATATTTAGAGTTTGTCAACTCTTGCCGATCGAGTGGAAAATCGTGTTTCCTAAAATTACAATCCGAATAGGCTTTAATTTATAAACTACTCCAGTTCAAGTGACTGTTTCAATGTCCGATGATAATAGCAAAGAGAGCAGATTGACAAGAGTGGTCACGCGCCATGTTGAATTTGAACTGACACGATTCGGTTATTAGGAACCTCCTTCCTCTAGGGGGCGCCCTGATCGAATCGTGTACAGTCGGAACACCCTTCCGCTAGGGAGCCAGAAGAACATGCCGGCAATGCTGATTGGACGATGTGACCACTCTTGTCAATCTACTCTCTTTGATAAAAGTCACTTCAGGTCAACTTTCAATTGTAATTTGAGTATTGGGGGGATTCGAACCATATGCTTTTGTGGGCATGTTTATTATCTCAGTGTAGATTCTCTGTGTCTCTGTTGATCTCGACGGTACTGGAAAATACAATCACAGAAAGACTGTTCCGTTTAAACCACGTGTTCTATAGGAGTGGCAAATCTTAAGTTCAAAACAATTATAAATTATCTATAAAACTGAGTTTGTGGTTTGAACATACATGTAATACATAAACGGCGATTACTACTGATTACAAAGGTTTTCCATCTGGTTCAATTTTTCCAAATAGTCAGATAAGGAAGGTTTCTGATTGGTTGTTTGATAGCATCTATGTAATACATAAACGGCGATTACTACTGATTACAAAGGTTTTTCCATCTGGTTCAATTTCTCCAAATAGTCAGATAAGGAAGGTTTCTGATTGGTTGTTTGATAGCATCTATGTAATACATAAACGGCGATTACTACTGATTACAAAGATTTATCCAGCTGGTTCAATTTCTCCAAATAGCCAGATAAGGAAGTTTCTGATTGGTTGTTTAAAGTGGCATGAGCTGCCAAAATTCACACTTTTCTTCATAATTTCTGATCGTCGCGACAGTAAGAGGCTTCGAAGGTCATCAAAAAACTAAATGATAGGCGTTGGAATGAGAAAAATCCATACAGTATGTGGCCTATACGAACCGGAATAGTGTTCGAAAAGTAAACAAAATTTGAATAACCGGGACGACCATTCATTCATTCTAAGCCAAAGTTAGTTCAAAACAATACTTTGTCGTACATTATCGAGTCTAGAAGCACTAAAAAGCTTCGGAATTATACGTCTTGAGAAAAATAGCCAATGATTTCAACATTCTGTTTTAGCGTCAAAATATCAATATTTTGGCAGCTCATGCCACTTTAATAGCATCTATGTAATACATAAACGGCTATTACTAATATAAGGTGAAGAATTATTAATGGATAAAAACTTCTTGGTTTATTGGGTGACGACGTTTCGATGTAGTTCTTACATCGTTATCAAAGTCAATGACTATAACTGCCGATTACAAAGGTTTCCGTATATGTATTTATATCGATGACAAACTATACTAGATCGCAGAAAGGGTTTCCTCGACTGAGTGCCTGTGCTACATGGAGGTCTTATTTCAGGTGAATACATTTTAAATTCTTAGCCTTGGCGTTAGGAGTTCGTCTACGTCTATTCAAATTGGGATCTCTGAGGCTCAGTAGGTAGAGCGTTGGACGCTCAATCCGAACAGCCTTCGACCAATGGGTCGCGGGTTCGAATCCCACTCAGTCCCTCCCCCCCCCCCCCCCAAAAAAAAAATTGGAAATTTGTGACTTTTCACTCGAACGACCTATGTGGGATGGTTGCCAGTTACCACCGGATGGTCGTGGGTTTCGTCCGGGCATAGAGCCCGGTTTCCTCCCACAATAAAAATGGCAACGTCGCCATAAAAGTGAAATAATCTTGAGCGCGGCGTAAAACACCAAACAATCAATCAATCTATTCAAATCATCACAAACAGTAGCCATGAACATCGGCCCAAGGCTAATAAAATAAACAAAATTGACACAGCCCAGACTAATCGGCGACCACAAATAGAAAAATAATTCCACTCAAAAGTATTGAACGTATGCGCCTCGGGAAGGCCTACAACAGTACATTTCTTTACTTCTACCTTTCGGCGAATTTACGGTTTTTATCTAAACAAAAGCAACGGAGAGAGATTCGTGTGAATGTTTGATTTTTTGATAGCTGATGTACGTGTTGGATTTATAAACAAGAAATTCCTTTTAAAATACTGTGAGATATGCCGTATCACGGATAGGTAATCCTACTACCCCGTGTTTGTAAACTGCCCACCTTATCGACGTGTCAGATTTCAGAAGCCAGTTCAAATACCGTTGACTTCAGAGATTACTTTTCCCTGTGCTGTGTTTGAATCGTATCGTTTGGCTTTTTCCTGTGTTTTATAACACACAATATTATCTCGGGTTTATCTAGAGGTCTAACAGGGTGGGCAGAGGTTGTTGAGAATTTTGCTTCGCGGAATGAGCGGTTCTCTATAGCAGGCGCAAAAGGCTCGTATTTCATGCTAGCAGAAATTCGCGTTATGACTCTGTATTGTCATTACCAGAAGTAAATGAATGACGAAGTATGAAACGGCGACTTCTATAACATAGACAGCATTGTTTCCATAAGAGAGGCAGCGACAGACTTGCAGCCAGTCTGATAACTTCGGGGATTTACGTGCGTCAAAGCCGACCGGTAGCGAGCCGAGATAGCCGAAGGGAGTTCCGCACTCTCATAACTTCGGGTATTTACGTGCGTGAAATACCCTCTGATAGACTGCAGGCCATTTTGAATGTGGCGACCAAAAAGGCAGCCGTGTAACGTACAATTTCCATATCCTCTTCCGGGCCCATCGAAAGTGTCCTCGTGATAATGTAAGGGATCGAAATTTCTCTGTTTGTTAACTTTCAGGCGCGATCAGTTTTATAATTGAAGTATTGGAGGATTCCTGGAATGTACCGAAACTGCGTCTCTTCTTTGCGGTACACAACATGTGCTTTACCGGGCTAAATATAATATATAAACAAATATCTTTCTAAATGATATTAGCATTTAATAAATTTATAATTATTTTTATTTTCTTTTTTCGTCTGTAGTGAAACATTTTGATATTTACTTTCGACGCCATTTTTATTCAGCCCAAAAATACGGCGATTTACGGTATAAAAAGCGCAGACTGTCCGAGGCGTGACAAAGCCGACCGGTAGCGAGCGAAGATAGCCGAAGGGAGTTCCGACTGGGGAGTTCCGACTGACTTGCAGCTTGCCCAGTGACGTAATATCACCACTCTGAAACTTCGGGGATTTACGTGCGTGAAATACCCTCTGATAGACTGCAGGTCATTTTGAATATGGCGACCAAATAGGTAGCCGTGAAACGTACAAATCCCAAATCCCATTGAGGGCCCCACAAAAGTGTCCCCGTGATAATGTAAGGGACTGAAACACTCGGTTTGTTAACTTTCAGCCTCGATCAGTTAAATAATTGAAGCATTGGAGGATTGCTGATATGTACCGAAACTGCGTCTGTCCTCTTTGCGTTACAAATCATGTGGTTTACCGAGCTAAATAAAATATATAGACAAATATCTTTCTAAATGGAATTAGCATTTAATAAATTTAGAATTATTTTATTTTCTCTTTTCGTCTGTAGGAAAATATTTTGATATATTCTTTCAACTCCATTTGTATTTAGCACCAAAAGACGTTGATTTACCGCATAAAAAGCGCAGACTGTCTGAGGCGTGTCAAAGCCGACCGGTAGCGGGCGAAGATAGCTGAAGGGTGTTCCGACTGGTCATTTAATATGACGCAACCAGCCATGTTCAAAGTTTAATAAGGAGTGCATCATGGGAGATTTCTGCAAAGTGGAACGAATAGCTCGCCCCGAGAGCCTACGAAAAAATCAAGACCTAACTAGTTTAAGAACTTCATATTGATGAAAATAAGATAAAGCTCGGTATTTGGAAAGCATTAAATGGGCGTAAACGAATTTTTTGTACCGTTCAAGCTTATGGATTACCCATAGTCTAGTGCGTACGATCAAGGGGCATGAGCTGCGGCTGCGAAAATGTTGATATTTTGGCGTTAAAACAGAATGTTGAAATTATTGGCTATTTTTCTCAAGACTAATAATTCAGAAGCTTTTTAGTGCTTCTATAGTCTCTAGAATGAGCGATAAAGTATTGTTTTAACCAACTTTGGCTTGATGAATGAATGGTCGTCCCGGTTATTTAAATTTGTTTACTTTTCGGACACTATTTCGGTTCGTATAGGTCGTAGACTTTATCGATTTCCCTCATTTCAACGCCAATCATTTAGTTTTTCGATGGCCTTCAAAGCCTCTTACTGTCGTGACGATTATAAATTATGAAAAAAGTGTGAATTTTGGCAGCTCATGCCACTTTAAGGAATTGCAAGATTATGAACAACCAAAATGAAAATGCACTTGATCTAAACGAGCTTTATTCTATGTCATGTGTGTTCAGTGTTGTAATGTGTCCGTTTAGGCTTCGTCGACGTCATACTTCAGACCAATGAGAGGTTTAATCTGGTCAAATATAGCCATAACTGCTTCACTGTGAGACAGAGGGAGGAGGGGACTCTCTGTTCTTCCTGCAACAAAAAACAATAATGACATATAAACGATAAAGCAAAATTAGTTGGAATTGAAAATACAAAAGAGTGCGTTACTTTAAAGGAATAGCCTACCAATCCATGTACGATATAGTAACGGTTGTATGGAATCGGTGTGGTATTGCTGCGTATAAGCCTTACGACCCCTGTCGGAGAGTGGGAAGGGGCACACATCAATATCTCGTCAACATGACCTAATATAAAATGAATTTCCAACCAGCCACACATTGGTTGAAGGCCAGTATGATATGAGCCCACGGCGCAAAGACATTACGAGAAGGAGTGACAAGGGGAGTAACTCTGTAAGGTTGACCACACTAACCATCTTTAGAAACATTTGAGTGAGTGAGTGATTTGGGTTTTACGTCCTGCTTAACAGTATTTCAGCCATATGAAGACGTTGCTGTTTTATTTGGTGCTGCCTCACCGAGACGACTTGCGGAAGACACCCAGCAAGCCCCGTCACCCAGTCACATTATACTGACACCGGGCCAACCAGTCGCTGCTCTAACTATTGCTGAGCGCCAAGCGAAGCAGCAGCAGCTCCCACTGTTAAAGTCTTTGGTCTGACTCGACCCAGGCTTGAACCTGGATCTTTCAGCCCTGAAGCGGACGCTCTACAAACTGAGCTATCGGGGCTGGTCGAGAAACATTTGAAGTATAGTAGTTCCAACAAACATTTTAGTCAAATAAGTCTAGGTATATTTTCAACTAAAGCTTTTCCTGACTAAGGCATATGTTAGGTACACCAAGAACTGTTACAATTTTCTGAGCATTAGTCTACCTCTAGTTAACTCTTTGTTGTGGAATAATTCATTAATTTAATCTCGGCAGTTTTTGGTTTATTGTGCTTTTGATTTATCATGTTGACGGAACGGCAAATTAGGTTGCTCCTTTGAGTTTCTCAAGTGAACAGAGCGAGTGAGTGATTTGGGTTTTACATCCTGCTTAACGGTATTTCAGTCATACGAAGACGTTGTCTCCTTGTGGCAGGGCAGATTTCCACTGCTCTTTTATTTGGGGCTGCCTCACCGAGATGACTTGCCGATCCAGTGAACAGAAATCCATGTTATAAACGAGGGTCAAAGTTGTAGGCATAACATTTGATAGATGCATCGTTTGGTACAATTATGATATTGCTAGTCTCGATATCAAACTTTGCGTCGTGTTACACGAAGTACGTGCCAAAGTAAAATACATGGTATAAGCATATGCAAATGTACATTTTTTTTTCATGTTAAATTTAAAGCTCTATCGTTACATCATTGTTCAGGAGTGGGTTGTTGTTGCAACGAGTTTTGTCACAACGTACGAGTTTTATTCCAACTCACGAGTTTTGTCACAAGGTCGACGAGTTTTGTCACAACTCACGAGTTTTGTTCCAATCTTGACCAGTTTTGTTCTAAACACGTCACGTGTTTTAATACAAACATTCGACAGCTTTTGTACCAAATTTAACATGTCACGAGTTTTGATACAAACAGTCGACAGGATTTGTAACAAATTTTGGCTGATGTTTCTAACCTTTTTATAAAGTAGATGGAGTTGGGAGTGAATTAGATTACCATAATTTATTTTGGAAAGGTAGTTAAATCAACACAAAGAAGAAAATCAAATGCTGATTATTGATTTTCATGTGATCGACTAATCAGTTATATATAACATGAGCCTCGTCCTGGTGACACTGGAAAGTTTGAAGTGGCGATGGGTTATATTGTTTTTTCGGCTATGTGAATTATCTGGTACCCAACGTAGAAAAAAAATCCCGAATTACCAACATAAAGACAACTTTTCACCAAAAGAACGAAAAAATCCCATGAATTGACCTCGAAGCCGCGATGTGTAGGCCGACCTTGTTTGCCGGTATTAGTATGCTGAATTTCCGAATAAAGCCAAGCCAAATAAAAAAAATTATCCAAATAAACAGTAGGGGAAAATTGTGATTGACATACCTACAATATTTGCCCGATAAACCATAAAGTAGCTTCTAATTCAACTTCAGTATGTCAATATATGTTTCTGGTTAAAATTATGGGATTGAACTGTTACTAAGAACAGCCTGGCTAGGGAAAAGGGGGACGGTGGAATTTCACTGATAAAGCCTTGAGAACGCGACGATGACTAGTAATTCATTTGGGTAAAATCGTCTTCATTTCATTAATTCGTCATAGGCCTACCTGTAAAGGCTAACAGATAAAGTTCAATCTGGGGCAAAGCTTTTTTTCGTTCATTTTGGGTAATTCGACATATATGTACCGGGTAGTTGGCAAGCCATACCAAGGTTCCATTTCTACTTAAACTAGTAAAATAATCAGTGTTAGTTTGAGAACAGATTATTCGATCTCTTCAAATACTTTGGATTTTTATTTTGTTTGCAAGGGAACAATGTTACAAATAATTTAAGTACATTGCAATTTACATGACTATCTTATCAAACTTATATCAGGTGAAAGTTACAAAAAAGTTGATGTCAAGTAAGCAATCGGAACACACTTCGGATATCTCCGCTTGCTACCGGTCGGCTTAGACACGCCTCGGACACAGTCTGATAACTTATGGGATTTACGTGCGTGAAATACCCTCTGATAGATTGCAGGTTATTTTAAATGTGGCGACCAAATAGGTACTATAGCCGTGTAACGTACAACATTCATACCATATGGAGGGCCCCCAAAAAGTGTGATCGTGACAATGTAATGGGCCGAAATACTCTTGTTAACTTTCAGGCGCGATCAGTTTTATAATTGAAGCATTGGAGGATTTCTGAAATGTACTGAAACTGACGGGCCCTTAAGAGGAAATGAAAATTGTACGTTTCACGGCTACCTTTTTTTGGTCGCCACATTCAAAAGGACCAGTTGGGGGACTTCCGTGGCTCAGTGGGTAGCGCGTTGGACGCTCAATCCGAACAGCCTTCCACCAATGGGTCGCGGGTTCGATTCCCACTCAGTCAAAAAAGAAAAGATTGGAAAATTTTCTGACTGGGTTTTCACTCAAACAACCTAAGTGGGATGTTGCCAGTTACCAACGGAAGGTCGTGGGTTTCCTCCGGGCATAGAGCCCGGTTTCCTCTCACAATAAAACTGGCAACGCCGCCATATAAGTGAAATAATCTTGAGCGCGGCGTAAAACACCAAACAATCAATCAATCAATCAAAATGACCTGCAGTCCATCAGAGGGTAGTTCACGCACGTAAATCCCCGAAGTTATCAGACTGTCAAGAAAGAAGTCCATTTGGGACAGTATTTTAGTATATTAAACTGTTTCCAACCATCTCTGGTGTATGGTGTTTGTTCATTTAGAAGGAAAAAAACAGCTCGAACAAAATATAAATTTCAATCACAGTTCTTATTTTTGTTATGTATTGAAAGGGGGGGGGGGGGGGTGTCATGTTTTATTGTGGAACATTTTAACTATACGTAGACGTTCCTACATGTATAGGCCTGTAACCAGACTTAATTTCTGTTAAAACCACGGAACTGAAAACCGAAATGAAAATGAGCTCGTATTCACTGTTTTATATTCTCGCGTACGTTTAAAAAAGAGGTAGCAATATCGTTTTACCAACGGGACAGTGAACGGTTTGTTTGTTCATATTGAAGTTGAGACGATCGCCCTCTTTAATGATCGATCGGGATAGGGAGTATGCATATACCATAAGAAAACCATCCCACTTATTTGCTGAAAGTGAAAATCCACGTAAAGTGTTGAGTAACAATTTGTCCCACGAGAAAAGCTCACACAATCTAAAGCCTATTAGGACGAGGATACCCTATGCCAAATATACGCACAAGAAACTTGACCAAATACGAGAAATACTCTAAAATATCAACAACATTGGAAAAGGAGACATGACACAACTACTTGGTAGTGAGTTTGTACCAGCCAAGTTTCAAAATAATCCTAAATATTAAACGCAATATGACCAAGACAAAAAATATCGGCAAAATGTGACCATGCATTGTCACAAAAAGGGCAAAATACCAGCCAAATTTCAAAGCAATCCTCAATATATTAACCGGGACATGGTCAGGACAAGAAATCATGACGGACGGACTCACGGACGGACAAGGTGGCGACCAAATGTTCCGTCGAAAGTTTTCGGAGAGCAAAGCTATCAGCCACTATAAAATTATCTACAGTTGACATTTTGGGACAAAAGCTGTTGACTCTATGTGTCAAAACTCGTGTCCTATTAAAATTGTTACAAAAGCTGTTGACGGTTTGTATCAAAACTCGTAACATTGATTTTGTAACAAAACTCGGCAGGGTTGGAACAAAACTTGGGACATGTAACAAAAGCTGGCGCTCTTGTGACAAAACTCGTAACCTGTTGTGACAAAACTCGTCAACATTGTAACAAATCTCGTAAGTTGGAATAAAACTCGTACGTTGTGGCAAAACTCGTTGCAACATTGTTCAAAGCGCTGTTAGCTTAACACCAGGTTAGATGACGTCGCGTGACTCGCGTCACTAAGGAATTTCTTTGTTACGTCACGTCATTTAACCTGCCGTTAAGCTAATTTTCTTTTGAACAACCGGCCCCTGAATTATAACTTGACAAAGTTGTATGTGGTTTTTATTCCTTCGCAAATAAAAGGCAGAGGTGACATATTTGCTTTTGCTTTGGCTATCATCCAATGTAGATTTTCAGAAAAAAAAAATCGCCAAGATTCGTCTAAGGGCACGGTTTCTCAGTTTAGGGAAATGATCTTATGAAAGAACGAATTTCAAAGAGCAAGCACTTTTTTCTTACGCCAGACATTACCCTCGACGTACGCCGAAAATGTAATCCAACTGGATCTCATAGTCTTTTGATTTGGTACTTTACTATTAAAATAAGACCTAATTGGGATTTATTTAGGTATTTTAAATATGATACATGTACAAGAAAAGTTTATTTTATTTGTTGTCAAACTGATAATGCTCAACTCGTCGATTATTTTACACACCCACTTAAATGAAGTAAAATACACTCTTTATTCTAGAATATAATCGTTTGGTCGATAGCACTTGTCCTACTTGTAGTATGTATGATCTATATATTCATGAAACGTTCAGCTTTTCGTTATCGCAACTCTCAACTTATCCCTAAATAAACTGAATTGTTTAAAATGATTAGTTAGCGTTTTCCACACACACATATCTCTTATCAACACCCCAATTTAATGCTACAAAGGGACAATTCTGATAGGGAGCGCAAGTCTCATAAGAAATATTACGAGATTGGCTGATATCTGGTGACAGATGACGTCATTAAGAACGTTTTTGGTGACGTTGTAATTCCATTTGACGTATTTTGCTCCACAACGTCCGATTTAAACGCCATGTTGGAACGAAAAACGCTCAGTCACCTGCGCAATGCAGTGCCGGGGACAGGAAATATGTGGAATTCACACGTGACTTGCGCTCCCTTTATTTTGATTCCTATTGTAGAAGCTGGTTTTAACAAAAATGAAAAAAAAAAACTTCATTGGACCAAATTTGCATTAAATTTTCGTACAATTTTACTTAAAATTTTATTCCTTTAAAATTATGTTATGGCTTCAGATTACGATAAAACAGTATTAGTTACAGCGTCGTGTTTATTTACCTTGTTGTATACATTCTCGGACATGGAGCGCTTCATAGACTAAACCACTGCTATTACAGTACACAAACTTCTCCTTGACCTCTGGGAGTTCAAAGGTCACCTTACCGGAGGGAAGGGTCAACTCAGTAGGACACCAACATGGAGAATGAATCTACAAAGGATAGGATTGCTATTGTTACAGATTGTAGACGGGTCATTAATTTACCATCGAACGGTGAGTAATCGTCGAACGAGTTTAAACTGAGCACTTTAGGTAAAATACATTATACTTCATCTTAAAGGGGCATGAGCTGCCAAAATGTTGATATTTTGAGGTTTAAACAGAATGTTGAAATTATTGGCTATTTTTCTCAAGACATAAAATTCAAAGGCTTATTAGTGCTTCTAGTCTCGAAAATGTACGTTAAAGTATTGTTTTGAACTAACTTTGGCTTAGAATGAATGAATGGTCGTCCCGGTTATTTAAATTTTGTTTACTTTTCGAACACGTTTTTGGTTCGTACAGGCCACATACTGTATGGATTTTCCTCATTCCAACGCCAACCATTTAGTTTTTCGATAGCCTTCAAAGCCTGTTACTGTCATGACGATCAGAAATTATGAAAAAAGTGTGAATTTCGGCAGCTCGTGCCACTTTAAAGACAATATCTACCTGGTCCTAAAACATGGTTTATTTATTTGTTATGACTTTTCTACAAGAAGCTATGGTTCATTATTCTCAGATGCCAAGTGACTGGACGTCACGGAAACATGTGCTCACCTGGTATGCCTAACTGCTATTGGTGTATTTAGGTAAAATCATAAACAATCATATTGTAAGGTGTGCACCTGTTCCAGTGACGTCCAGTCACTTGACAACTAAGAATAATTAACCATAGCTTCTTGTAGAAAGTCATAAAAAAAATAAATAAACCATGTTTTCGGACCAGGTAGATATTGTTTTTATGATAAACTATAATGTATTTTGCCTAAAGTGTTCACTTTACGTAGACTCTTTTCTAGTTTAGTAGCAGCTACCAATCAAATCGCTGATTGTACGGCAGCCGGTAAAGGACAACCTTCCTACTCAATGAATGCGTGGAATGGAGGTCGAACGCCGCCATTACACGAAAATGGGGGAATTTGGATCCAGATCTGTCATGCGCGGGCTCATCAACTATAAATGGCGGCACTTTTTAGAAAGTCTAATCCAAACCAGCCAATGAGATGGGCCGATTCTACGTATATAGTTAATTGTTTCTACTATCAGGTATTGTTTGCAATTCCCAAGGACTTCCTTATTAATTGCCAATGAACGGGAGTTCGATTTGATTTCGTTTGATTGAACATTCTGGGTTTTAACAAAGTTTTAAGACAGTTTCTGAGGAGCTCGGGTCTAACGGGGATCCATTGTAAGCTATTTACCGACTTGCGGCCCCAGGTTTATGTATAAAATGGTATTTATATGTGTAAAACCCACCCAGGTATCTCTCTGCTAAATAGTAGCCATTTTGATTCTTACCTTTAATGTGCCTTTTGTTCCGTATATTGTGCTCTCGTTTTCCCCTTCGAAGGATACGTGATAAAGAAGCTGAGCTATTCGGCCATCTTTGTATTTAAAAACTACGGAAGCCCCTTCGTCAGCACCTAATAAGTAAAACAAAATTCTGGCACAAGGTTTGTTTTTTGTTTCAAATATTTTTCAAGTGATAGCCACTGAATCCCGCCCGTTCCCAAAAAATGAACAATTGTCTTTATGGGGATAGTTGCTACCTAGTATATCCAAGTCTTCCGCCATGTATTTCATAGTTTGATAACGAGCATGTAGCAGCACTAACTTTAATGTTTTATACATAATAAAGCTATTGGTAAAGGTATACATAATACTCTGAGGTATGTTTTTGAATATGACAAGAACAAAATGGCGCAGCAGTAACTTTAATATTTTATACATAACAAAGCTATTTGTGAGTATACATAATACTCTGAGGTATGTTCTTGAGTATGACAAGAACAAAATGGCGCAGCAGTAACTTTAATATTTTATACATAACAAAGCTATTTGTGAGTATACATATAGATTTGTATATATTTTTAGCACCATAACACACTGGCACAGGGAAAATCTTCTTGTCTAAAATAACCACGGAGACAAGTTTCTTATTGTGTTAAAAATGGGCATGTCATTTAGACATAAGTATACATAATACTCTGAGGTATGTTTTTGAGTTTGACACGATTTGTTCTACCATTTTCTTATTCTCTTAAAAAAATCCTCTTCAAGCGATTCATTTAGTATGTTAATTATTTGGATTTCCAATATTTTTTGATTACCTGTTTCTAATAAGGAACCTTCCACCGAAAAAGAATCCGGGAATCCGAACAGAAAACAGGCAATGTTGATGGGATAAACACCCACGTCTAACATGGCACCGCCCCCTAACGACTTGTCGTAGATTCGTTCAACTCCGGAGGCGGGGACACAAAACTCGCTCTTCAAGACACGTGGTCGTCCAATGGTCCCTGCCGAGAGTTCCTCGAGCACCCTCTTGGTTAAAGGGAAAAACCGAGTCCACACAGCCTAATTGGACAGAAAAGTGGTAGGGATTTAAAACATAGGCCTACTTGATATCTGCATATTAAAATGAAGTTTCCACATGCATTGTAGTTGTTTATTAAAGTGGCATGAGCTGCCAATGATATTTTGAGGTTGGAACAGAATGTTGAAATTATTGGCTATTTTTCTCAAGACGTACAATTCAGAAGCTTTTTTGTGCTTCTAGTCTCGAAAACGTACGATAAAGTATTGTTTTGAACTAACTTTGGCTTAGAATGAATGAATGGTCGTCTCGGTTATTTAAATTTTGTTTACTTTTCGAACACGTTTTCGGTTCGTACAGGCCACATACTGTATGGATTTTCCTCATTCCAACGCCAAACATTTAGCCTTTCGATGGCCTGCAAAGCCTCTTACTGTCGTGACGATCAGAAATTATGAAAAAATTGGGAATTTTGGCAGCTCATGCCACTTTAAGTTTGGTCCACAATCAAAAATAAAAAAAAGGTTTTACTGAGCACGACATAGGGTAAATTCCAATGAACTAGTGTGGGATGGTTGCCAGTTACCAACGGAAGGTCGTGGGTTTCCTCCGGGCATAGAGCCCGGTTTCGTTCCACAATAAAACTGGCGACGCCGCCATATAAGGGAAATAATCTTGAGCGAGGCGTAAAACACCAAACAATCAACAATCAACCAATGAACTAGATACGTGGAATGCACACTTCTCATTGGCTGGATTGGATTTGACCTTTTTAAAAGCTCCGCCATTGCTGAGCGCGTGCATGACCGATCTGGATCGAAATTGCACCATCTCCTATTAGTGGCGGGGTTAGATGCACATCAAATACCATATTACCTCCATTCCACGTATATAGTTCATTTGCAAATTCACTTATATTCTCTTTCCATAATTAGTCTTTTATACAGAGGGCTTAAATATGATTTTTTTTTTGTATTTGGTATACCAGCAATGCCATAGCTGTTTTTGTTGCAACCAAAATATCATTTAATCGTAGAATTCTTTATATTGTTAAACGCCAACTGCAGAAAAAGAAACAAAAATATTAAAACAAACAAATATCAGAACCTCCATGAAGAAGAGTTTCTTTTCTTTAGCAAGGCTTGTCATTTCTTTGAGCTGTTTTAGATTCATGGCGGCCGGTTTTTCACAGAGGACATGTTTCCCATGGTTTAGAAACAGAAGAGTCAGTGCATGGTGAGCAGGATGAACTGTACCGATGTACACAACGTCTGGAATAAAACATTGCAACTTAGATTATTATGTTTGATAAGAAATCAAACCTACTGGCACGCATCAGCTGCTGCGTGCTAGGTCATACCATCCTCCCACCACTTTCAAAATCTCATGTTTTTAGATTCCATAGAAACTGTGGGGTTTTTTTAATCAGGCTTGTTCTGTTCTTTTTAAAGCTCTTCTCCCCAGGGATATTCTATTAGGTTACTCCGAAGGATCAAATCTGACACATTAAGACAAATGCCCCCCCCCCCCGGCTTTTTAAGCCGCGAGACACGCTTGTTCTCCTTCATGGGTGTGCCATTACCACCGAAGATTTCTCTCCGGTACATCAATGAAATGCATTAAGGCGCAATGCAAACTCGATTCATACGTGCCAGATCGCGGAACTTTTTTCAGAGAAAAAAATCCCGCCAAAAACTGCTTTTTGTTTAACTAGATATATAAAGGCATCAGGCTTACTGTGACCATCCATGTCTCAGTAACAATAGCTCAATTAGACCGCCAATAAGCTTAAACAACCAACGAATCAACAAAAACTCAATGAATACACCAAGACCAAGGCTAAGCTCTTGTCAGTCGTCAACCTAATGAAATATCATAGGTTTGGTTTGTTACAACAATTTATGGGGTGTAAAGGTCTAAATGATTTACCTCTTTTAAACACAATTAGAAACTTGTCTCCATCGTTATTTTAGACAAGAAGATTTTCCCTGTGCCCGTGTGTTTTAGTGATCATAAAAAGACTTACCAACTTCGGGATCTTTGGCCAATTCGTCGTACGAGCCATAAGCTCGAGGGATTCTATGGATTTTGGCAAAGTTCTGAGCTCTTTCTAAATGCCTAGCTGCCACGGCAACGGACTGAAAGTAAGACCATCAAAGCTGTCGGAAACGAACAATTTGGGCTAAGCATGTATAAATCTAGCTAAGAATTTCTATTTAGTCCGGCCGATTTATTTTGCCAGAAATGATCTCGAAGCTGTTTGGATCCCTTTGTACTTCGACTGTTTTCCTCTATGGAGAAAAAGATTGATATGGGAGATTACTCGTCTTATTTGGACATTATACGGGCATATAGTAATATTTAAATGGGAGATACATGTCTTATTTTGACAATAAACAAGCATATACAGTAGGCCTACTAATATTAAAAATCTACTTGTCTCCATAGTTATTTTAGACAAGAAGATTTTCCCTGTGCCCGTGTGTTTTAGTGATCATAAATATTAAGAAGCTAAATTCTTTGATAATTCACAAACGAGCTGGTAACACTAGATTTACTGCCATGCTATTGAGTGTTATCAGCCTAACCGCTGTTCAAACGTATGGTCGAACAGACAAGTGTACAAGAAAGTGAGAAAAAACCCACATACATAGAAGCTGAATTCGAAACTTGTCTCCATGGTTATTTTAGACAAGAACATTTTCCCTGTGCCTCTGTATTTTAGTGATCATAAATATACATATAAGCTGATGTATAAACTCCGAACAATATGGCCTTCCACGAAGAGTCACATTTAAACCAATGAACTATATGCGTGGAATGGACACGTCTGATTGACTGGTTTGGATCTAACTTTGTAAAATGTGCCGCCATTGTTAGTTAAAGCGCGCAAGCATAACAGATCTGGATCGATATTGCACCATCTCCTAGTAATGGCGACATTCGATGCACATCAAATACCTTCTCACCTGTAAAACTGATTCTGGTTGAGATTTCAATGCTGCAGTGAAATCATTCGAAATCTTTCCAGTCCCACAAATCCCCCAGCGAGTCGCCATTTTGATTTATTTGGACGTGAACTCTGAAAAACGATTAAATGGTTACATCTGTTTTTAAATACATTTGTAGTAATTGATAACGATAGTCCACGCTGTGAAACTTTCCCGTTGAGTACGACTATTCATATTGAAAGGTCATTGTAGCGTCTGGGGCGTCGGTGGTCCAGTGAGTTTGTGTGATCGTCCCTCAGTCCCACACAGACCTCGGCGTTCCAGTAGGTTAGAGAGATCGCCCCTCAGTCCCACACAGACCTTGGTGTACCAGTAGGTTAGAGTTATCGGCCATCAGTCCCACACAGACCTTCCACCGATGCAGACCAAATACTCGGTGGCCGTATGTGATAGAGTTGCCAATTGTCGGGGATTTCCTACTAAACCTTGCGACGCCGCCATATAAGTGAAATAATCAAGAATGCGGCGAAAAACATTAATCAAACAATCAGTCGTAGCATTGTAGCATCTTCTGTTTACCTCCGCCGTCATATTAAAACCGAGCTGATCGTGTGGGGACGTAGCACAGTGATACGAGTTTCTATACACAAAGAAAGTCAAGCACCCCCCCCCCCCCCTAGAAAGTCTGCCCCGACCGAAAAAATCATGTAGGGAGAGTGTTGGCAAACTGTTGCAGAAACGATTATGATAATAAAGCGCAACATTCTGGCGATAAGAAATCACCATTAATGTCAATAGGCTATACAATTTATTCAGGATGTCGTTAGCCAAATCAAAAGTGTATTTTAACAAAATAAAAAGATGAAGGGGTAACTGCCGCCAATACCGATGTAATGCGGCTTCCAATTCCTGTAGATTTTGTACAGGAGGCTCTAGGGCTTGAATGGCTTTGCCCATCA
Source organism: Lepidochitona cinerea (assembly GCA_963971465.1). NCBI lineage: Eukaryota > Metazoa > Mollusca > Polyplacophora > Chitonida > Tonicellidae > Lepidochitona > Lepidochitona cinerea. Next base: position 4,885,895 of record OZ020565.1, read on the forward strand.
TATCCCAAATGTGCTCTTAAAGGATTCAAATCCGCGCAGTTACCCCTTAAAGAGATCCAACGTCTCACTGGATGGATGAAACGCAAGTTGGGAGCTAATGGAGGTTATACGTGTTCTACACACTCAAAGTGATATTTTTCTTTAATATGTTCGCCCTGCGAAGCCAGATGGACTCTGAAGTTTCATACTTACAAGCAACTTTTTATTTTGTTAATATACACTTTTGATTTGGCTAACGATATAAATTGTACAGCTTATTGACATTAATGGTGATTTCTTATCGCCAGAATGTTGCTCTTTAAGATCATAATCGTTATGATCACAGCATCAGTTTGCCAACAATCTCCTTACACCAATGATTTTATCAGTCGGTGCAGACTTTCCAGGGGGGTGCTTAACTTTTTGTCTTTGTGTATAGTTTAATAATCGAGCTGCAAACCATTTAAAAACTATGCATTGCAGTAACCTATACAACCAAACCTTACAAGTTAAAAGCCCACTTGCCGCCGTAGTCTGTTGAACATTTAAGAAAACCAATTTACACGAGCTTACTACAGCTAAAATTACTAAAATTAAACATAGAGCAGATGTGCTCGGTTAGGTTTATAATGGGAGTGAAAAACAAACGAAGAATCGAAGCCTGATTACAACAACAACGATCAGTGTCGGTTAACTTAGGTGTCGGGTTACCCTCATTTCAGGTCTTTTTTATCTGTGATTTACACCCAAACACCCAAACCTTTCTGTTTGTAAGTCAAATCCATGTTCATAGTAAATTCAAGAACTCTGGGGGCTGTTTCTCAACACAACTTACGCCCGTCGTAACTTTGCGCCTGGTCGTAACGTAATGTTGAAGGTATATGTTGCCATGACGTTACGACCAGGCGCAAAGTTAAGTCGGTGTTGAGAAACAGCCCCCTGGATCGTTATATTGGATAGGCCACTAAGGTAACAACGGACACGACCTACTTGTTCCCACGTTTCTCACGTATGTAGGCCCTACTAATGGTAATATTAAAAAGACTTCGGAAGTAGGGACTATGGTTGACCATAGATCTAGCGACACTCAATGGCATGCATTCTGTTTATACCCTAAAGCCATGTTCATAGTAAATTCAAAAACACTGTATCGTTCCATTGGGTAAGGTAACAACTAACACGAACTACTTGTTCCCACTTTTCTCGCGTATGTACTAATGGTAATGTTAAAAAGACTTCGGAAGGAGGGACTATGGTTGACCATAGATCTAGCAACACTCGATGGCATGCATTCTGTTTATAACCCTAAGTCATGTACATAGTAAACTAAAGAATACTGGATCGTTCTATTGGACAGGCCACTAAGGTAACAACGGACACGACCTACTTGTGCCAGCATGTTATTCACGTAACCACTAATGATCACGTTAAAAGACTTCGAAAGTAGGGAACATGGTTGACCATATATCTAGCGACACTCAATCGCACGCATTCTGTTTATAACCCTGTCATGTTCATAGTAAATTCAAGAACACTGTATCGTTCCATTGGGTAAAGTAACAACGGACACGAACTACTTGTTCCCACGTTTCTCACGTATGTACTAATGGTAATGTTAAAAAGACTTCGGAAGGAGGGACTATGGTTGGCAATAGCTCAAGCGACACTCAATGGCATGCATTCTGTTTATAACCAAAAATCATGCTCATAGTAAATTCAAGAACACTGGATCGTTCTATTGGACAGGCCACTAAGGTAACAACGGACACGACCTACATTAGCTGAGAAATCTGGGCTCTGCCGAATTTTTTTTTTCTCTCCGTGTTCGACAAGACTCATCAGCAGCCATATAATGCCAGTCGCCGTAAGACCGATAATCCGGGCTAGACCTACATGTACTTGTGCCAGCATGTTATTCACGTGTCTACCAATGGTCATGTTAAAAACGACTTCGGAAGTAAGGAATATGTTTACCAAAAATAAATGAAGAAATATCCCACAATAAAAGTGTCGCGGGCGAACGATAAGGAAGACAAATGTAGGCCTACCTATCTATGTTCAGTTGAACATCATGTCAAATCAAATAGGTGAAAATGACAAAATTATCCAAAATATATAAAAAGGCCCAAAGATGGAAACTCGCTGAATACGTTTCCATATTGCAGGCATACAATCAAAACTTACTGTTCAGGCACGCGCACACGCCGCTCGCAACAACAGAGAAGCACTTAATAAAGAACAGCTAATATGACTAAACTGTCGATGTTGGATCGAACTAGAAGCTCGGTCAAAGATAAAGATCGGCCTACTTCAAACCGCGGCCTACATCTTACACGGACTGGCGTATTCAATCAAATTCTTACCAGATATCCTTCTGACGTCCGTTAGATAGTATTCGTATAGGCCTTCGTACACCATGGTATTCGTATAGGCCTTCGTACACCATGGTATTCGTATAGGCCTTCATCCACCATGGTATTCGTATAGGCCTTCGTCCACAATGGTATTCGTATAGGCCTTCGTCCACAATGGTATTCGTATAGGCCTTCATCCACCATGGTATTCGTATAGGCCTTCATCCACCATGGTATTCGTATAGTCTTTCATCCACCATGGTATTCGTATAGGTCTTCGTCAACCATGGTATTCGTATGGGTCTTCATCCACAATGGTATTCATATAGGCCTTTATCCACAATGGTATTCGTATGGGCCTTCACCCACCATGGTATTCGTATAGGCCTTCATCCACCATAGTATTCGTATAGGCCTTTATCAACCATGGTATTCGTGTAGGCCTTTATCCACAATGGTATTCGTATGGGTCTTCATACACCATGGTATTCGTATAGGCCTTCATCCACCATGGTATTCGTATTGGCCTTCATCTACAATGGTATTCGTATATGTTTTTTTATCTACCATGGTATTCGTATAGGCGTTCATCCACTATAGTATTCGTATAGGCCTTCATCCACTGTAGTATTCGTATAGGCTTTCATCCACTATAGTATTCGTATAGGCCTTCACCCACCATAGTATTCGTATAGGCTTTCATCCACTATAGTATTCGTATGGGCCTTCATCCACTGTAGTATTCGTATAGGCCTTCATCCACCATGGTATTCGTATTGGCCTTTATCCACCATGGTATTCGTATTGGCCTTTATCCACCATGGTATTCGTATTGGCCTTTATCCACCATGGTATTCGTGTAGGCCTTTATCCACCATGTTATTCGTATAGGCCTTCATCCACCATGGTATTCGTATAGGCCTTCGTCCACCATGGTATTCGTATAGGCCTTCATCCACCATGGTATTCGTATAGGCCACCCACCATGGTATTCGTATAGGCCTTCATACACCATGGTATTCGTATTGGCTTGCATCCACAATGGTATTCGTATAGGCCTTCGTCCACCATGGTATTCGTATAGGCTTTCATCCACCATGGTACTCGTATAGGCCTTCGTCCACCATGGTATTCGTATAGGCTTTCATCCACCATGGTACTCGTATAGGCCTTCATCCACCATGGTACTCGTATAGGCCTTCATCCACCATGGTATTCGTATAGGCTTTCACCTACAATGGTATTCGTATAGGCCTTCATCCACCATAGTGTTCGTATAGGCTTTCACCCACCATGATATTCGTATAGGCATTCATCCACCATGGTATTCGCATAGGCTTTCATCCACCATGGTATTCGTATAGGCTTTCATCCACCATGGTATTCGCATAGGCATTCATCCACCATGGTATTCGCATAGGCCTTCATCCACCATGGTATTCGTATAGGCCTTCGTCTACCATTTGTGCAGGTCGATTTTAACCTTTCATTTTCTAAACCTAACGGAAAATTTTCAGACCCATATATCAAACAACACTGGATATTTCCATGAAATAAGCCATGAGACTCTCACACGAAAAGCGTAGAATCCAACACATCCGCTTTATTCGCTATTTAAAAATAACGAATTTACACCGATTCTGGTACGCAGGGGTCAATCTTAAGCCTTTTCTATAATCACTCCCGTAAGTTAAAGTAGATCAGTGGTGTATTTTGCGATAAGCGATAACCTGCATTATTTTAGGGACACTTGACCTCAATATATGCAAAAATTATCGAATGAAGTGTCTGACTGGGTTTTCACTCGAACGACCTATGTTGGATGGTTGCCAGTTACCACCGGAAGGTCGTGGGTTTCCTCCGGGCATAGAGCCCGATTTCCTCCCACACTAAAACTGGCAACGCCGTCATATAAGTGAAATACTCTTGAGCGCGGCGTAAAACACCAACCAATCAATCAATCGAATGAAGTGAGGTTGAGTCTCAGAAATACGGAGGCCTTTAAGTGCCATGTGTTGAAATGTGGTATTTCTGTTGTTTTTTGTTTTTTTATTACCGTTATCGGACATTTTTACCCCTGTTGTAACCTCGTTTTGAAATATTATAATCTGTATCTTTTATAAAACCATGGATGTATCATAAAAAATACGTTTAACTAAAACAATTTGCAGATAAATTCAAAACACGCATGTTAATTGTCAAATCACATGTAAAACATTTCCACCGCGTTTAATAAGTCCCCCTCCCCTCCTGTTTCCTACTCAGAGAAAAGGTTCTAACATCAGTTCTACCCACCGCGTTAAAAAGGTTTCCACGGCTGACAAAAAGTTTCCACCGTGAAAAAACCTTATCCGCGGTGTAAATGTTTGACATTTGATTTAGCAGATTTCACATGTTTTTCCAATTTCTTCGCCAATCGTTTTTGAAACCCACTTTTGTTGATTTTCTTCCAGAAACGGAATCTCTCGTCTCAAAACCAAGTTTCCACTAAATTCTGCTAAAGACTAAAAAATACTGCAAATATCAAAATTCCACGAATGGCACTAATATACAAAAAAAAACTGGTTTGAGCCGTGAAAATTTGATAACATTTTTATTTTGTTCAATATCGACACATTTAAGTATACAAATCAAAGTTTAAATCCATATCAAATTGGAACGACGTTTTCCTTGCTAGTTAGCCCACGGGTAAAACTGAGCGTCAGTGTATCGTGAGTTCCGACGATTCGTATTTGTCGATTGACGCTTGTCGAGTTAAACTAGCTTAGATGGAAAGAGTAGAGTTCATTTAGTCCAAACCTACTGTCCATTGTATGTTTTATCCCCTCGTATGTGAATAGGTGAAATTTGAAGGTGGCGTTACAATAGAGAATAAGCTCCATATGTCATTCACAAGGCCGCCACCATTTTTTCATTAGTTTTATCCAATTATTGTTGAATAAAAATGTAAGTGAGTTATAGAGTAGTCATGTGATGCAATTTAGCCAATGGCTTGGGGCCGCTTGGCTAAGAAATGGCGTGCTGTTGCATACTGACCTATATATTCGGAGACAATCTTCCCACTTCAAGTTTGTCGCCATGTTTTTGGACCTAAATCTACCATTATACATTAGAGAGCGGTAAAAATACGTCATTATTGATCTAAAAATAGCTATACCAACATCACGTCATCCTAAAACGGAAAAATGGCTACCCAGATAAGCCATTGTAAGGACATACTTCTGTCTGTTTTTATTAGCTTGAGGGTCACTGGAGGTAATTGACGTGATATGTTTTAAGTACTTTGAAGGTTGTTATCGATGATAATCCCTATGTATTTCTAGAGATTTCCCCTCCTTTAAAGTAGCATGAGCTGCCAAAATTCACACTTTTTTCATAATTTCTGATCGTCACAACAGTAAGAGGCTTTGAAGGCCATCGAAAAACACACGGGCACAGTGTAAATCTTCTCGTCTAAAATAACCATGGAGACAAGTTTCCAACTTAAAAAAGGCCAGCACCTGGGCCCTAACACCCAATGAACTATATGCGTGGAATGGAGGTCACATGGTATTTGATATGCATCGAATGGCGCCATTACTATGAGATGATGCAACAGTGATCCAGATCAGTTATGCACGCGCTCTTCAACTATCAATGGGGGCACATTTTACAAAGTCAGATTCAAACCAGCCAATGAGACGTGTCCATTCCACGCATATAGTCCATTGATTATACCCAACCACAAGTTGCTGCAATAAACCAAAACCACAATCAAATCCCTGTAAAAAAAACAGATACGAGTTTGACTTTAGTCCGTAGAATTTTCTGGAACACTTTGCAATACATTGACAAGTTCTAGGCATCTTCAACAATGGCAAGAATATCCCCAACCCGAGACCGGGCCCAAGAGGATCATGGTTAAAAAAAAGCAAAAATTGTTTTGCCAATAAACAAACCACGTTGTCAATAGAGAACGGTAACTCGATCATAGCCCTTAGCCATGTAGTATTTCTGGAGAACATTGCTTTTTAAAAAAGAAAAATGACGCAAGTGAATTTATGAAACGCGCTATTTGATTGGTTTAAAGACATTTAGTTGGATCCTTCACTTCTCTGTCGGCCCACAAATTTATCCATCAGTCTCGTTGCACCAAAAAACTGACATAAAATAAAATTACACTTGGCTGGCAACAGTCTGAAAGGAAATAAAATATCTACGTTAGAAACATGAAATTAATCGACAAAAAGGGTAGAGTTTGGAATTTCTCACAGAAAACCTCTAGCGCAGGTTCACTGAAGTTACAATTAGTTTTGTGTTTTATATTGAAGGCAAGGTTTTTTATTAGCATGCCAGAGAAATGATAGAGGTGGTTGGGGGAGGGGGGGGGGATCTCCAGCAATGTTGCAAAAATGTCCAGTCAGATATCTGGGTAGGACTGATTTATATACCTGTGAAGAATTATTTAGATGACGCCCACTCATTAAAGGCACACTCGCCCAGCGCGAATATCCAGAATACTATTTACATTGAAAACAGCAGACGGTTTTCTGAATTTTTCATTTAGAGAAAAAGTTCCAAACTTTCTATTTTTTCCAAAATTTGAGCAAGTGAGGGCATCATTTTGTATTTTTGATATGAATTGTTACGTACCCGGAATGTTAACAAACTCTGTTAATAATTGCCAGTGGATACCATATTGAAGAGATACGACGTCGTGGCAACAGCGTTGATCGCACTGTGCGACGGCTTCGGGATTGATTGTTTGGTGTTTTACGCCGCGCTCAAGATTATTTCACTTATATGGCGGCGTTGCCAGTTTTTATGGGACAGGAAACCGGGCCCTATGCCCGGAAAAAACCCACAACCTTCCGGTGGTAACTGGCAACCATCCGACGACTTCGGGAAACGGACCCCGATAACAACTTTCTCAACTGTATTTAACGTACTCACCCTTTTAGCCCCAATATGACGTACATTAACTTTGGGACGTACAGCACCTGTTGGTTGATCAAAATGGCGTCAACTATTTTTGTGGCGACGTACTCTGGCTCCAAGATCGGCAATAAACTAGGAAATCTGGAGATAGAAATTATACGTGTACATGTCCATGAATGAAAATACAGACATTGAGCTCGTTTCACAAAGCAGTCGCATCGCAAACGAAGCCTGGTTGCCACTGGATACTATAGTGAAGAGATATGACGCCATGGTAACTGCGATTGATCGCACTTTGCGACGGCTTCGTGAAACGGTCCACTGGCGTACTGAACTCTATTTATGTTCATCGAGATAACATTAAAGGGGCATGGTGAGAACGACAAAAAATAATTTGATACATTCTCGGCTGTTAGTTAATGACTGTCATACAATGATAGTACGAAAATGTAACTGCGGTACTTCTTTGGAAATTGATGTGTTTTTTTTAATTGTTATAATCTTAAAGATCAATGAAAAACCCAACAAACTAAAGCGTTTTATTCTTTTACAAGGTGACATGTCGTATATTTTTGTATTTCAAACTGCAAAAAAATCGGATTTTTCCATAAATTCCGAAGATTTTCAAGAGAAGTCAGTGCCTTGAAAATTAAAGGCTTGCTGTTGAATTTATAGGAAAAAAATTCTTAAGTCAGTAACCCGTAGGAACCGAAGACGTGTGCCCAAAACGGACAAATAGCCGGGATGCAAGAGCACATTTTAAAGCATTTTGTTCGCTTGGATGCAATTGTAATCTCTTAATGGCGACCAATTAGCTCTCCATTCTGTTTCAAATTGTTTCTATATGCAGCAGCTCCTGTTACTGCCGTCATTTTCAATTTACGTTGAAGCACTGTCGTTTTTATTTTGACTGAACTAGAACATTAGCTTGATCCTTGACATTCCATCTATGACATTTTCTCTACCTGTAGGCCTATCCATGCTTTTGAAGTTAAAAGTAAAATGTAAAATGTAAAATGTAAAAGTTATAAGTAAAATGGTCCGTGGTATGGAATAGAGCAAAGAAATATAAATGCATGAATATAGGTATCTTCTATATATCGGTAAAAATTAGTGGCACTGGTGTGTATATAGACTTGAAGGCTAATGATGTCATTGGACAAGACTGAAAGGATGTTGAAAGCGACGTCAAATCTCTCATACTCACTCAAGAAATTATGGACTGTAAACGGTAAGTAACGGCTATGCGACAACACTTGTGGCAACACGGCTATACTTTCAGTGCAAAGCACTTTCCGTCAACCATTTGTTTTGCTTTTTTTTTTTACGACGTCATTAGGCAATAGACCCTTTCAGCTTAGGGATTGACGCTTGCGCAGAAGCCTCGTTGTACGGCAAAATGACGCTAAATTGAGTTTTTGGATCAATCTGACGTCATAATCGTGTTCATTTCGTCTATGACGCAATGCAAAAGAGGCGTGTCACAGCGCCCGCAGGAGAGAAATGACGTCTATGCCTTACAACTCGAACAACGTCATAAAAACGTCATTCTAAGCCGGTCTCTTCATTCGTCTTAACACTACAGTGCATGATGTACTAAATTTGTATTTCTGTTTTTTATGAGTTGTTCAGCATGACAAACGACTAGCTTTTTCGTCGAGTTAATTAAACATCAAAGGATATGATATAGGGAAGGCCCTTTGAGTCGTTTTTCGGGTTATAATTTATAGTGGTAAAATTCTGCATCTGTCAAAAACAAGATTTCGTTCATAGAATGTATTGCAATACACCTGTTTTTGATGGGGGGGGGGGGGGGGGGGAGATGTGTGGCACGAAATGAAATTTCGCTCTGGAGAAAGGTTTGACGCTGCGATTTACCAAGAAAGTAGCGTTGGCATTCGGCAGGATTTGAGATTCTACGATTTATTGAAAATTGTCAGCGACTCCTAAATTACTTCACTTAATACAGTACAAAATAGAAACTTTCCGCTCCTCCCAATCCCGGATATGTACGTTTAGATAGTTTTATAAGCACCCCCACCCCCTCCACTCCTCTCCTCCAACAAAATAAAAAATGTACACAGGTTTAGTTTATTACAACAATTTATGGGGTTTAAAGGTCTAAATGATATACCTCTTTTACCACAATTAGAAACTTGTCTCCATGGTTATTTTAGACAAGAAGATTTTCCCTGTGCCCGTGTGTTTTAGTGTTCAAAAATATATATCCGCGGCTATTTGAATTCTGATAGTTATTATCATACATCTTCACTTCGTACGGGTAACAAACTTAACATTATTATTATTTCAACACCAATCTTTTAGTTTTTCAAGGTATTTCAAAGCTGATTTTTTCTGGGTTTGACAATCAGACTTTATCTTAAAAATCCGAATTTCGGCAGCTTAAACCACTTCTAATTTCACAGTACCTGCTTTCTACCCCATCAAACATGCCCGTGTTAATAGCATAGGGGCAAACCACCGTGGTGTGAATGTCGTTTTTTTCTTGAACTTCCAACTCAAAACGAATACTCTCGTCGAATCCCACAGCGGCGAATTTACTGGCGGAGTAATCTGCCAGACCGTTTACTCCGAGGATCCCTGAAGAGCTGGACAATGTAACAATATGGCCTCGCTTTCGCTCAAACATCCCCGGTAAAAACGATTTCACAGTCTGTCAAGAAAAATATAAAGTAGAAAAGTTATAAATGTTGCAGTAAATGGTCTTTGAGGGGATAATAAAGCCACTGCCATGAGGCCTATGCGCACCAAGCTATCCTCATCTAAACTATATCATCATGTGGAATGATTTGCTCTTCTTAAAGTCGCAGGAGCTGCCAAAGTGTTGATATTTTGACGTTAAAACAGAATGTTGAAATTATTGGCTATTTTTCTCAATACGTATAATTCAGAAGCTTTTTAGTGCTTTTGATCTCGAAAATGTACGATAAAGTATTGTTTTGAACTAAGTTTGACTTAGAATGAATGAATGGTCGTCCCGGTTATTTAAGTTTTATTTACTTTTCGAACACGTTTTGGGTTCGTACAGGTCACATACTGTATGTTTTTTTCTCATTCCAACGTCAATCATTTAGTTTTTCGATGGCCTCCAAAGCCTCTTACTGTCATGACGATCGGAAATTATAAAAAACAAGTGTGAATTTTGGCAGTTTAACTACATGACATTTACTTATGCTTGTTGTCTTTGTTGTTGTAAATAGGGTCACCAAAATAGCAAACTAGAACGGGAAGTGACGTCAAATGAAAGTGATCAATACTGGTTATACTGTAGCGAAGTAATACGCAATGGCGTCTTATTGTGACAGAGCTCGTTATACGATCAGCGGATCCTTCATGTAAGACGTACCCAAAAGTGTGCCGTTGTATTAACTTTAATCGTTTTTTCCACCATTTCATCCGGACAATCCAGAAAGTATTTCCCCGTGACAATTCCAGCGTTGTTGATTAAAATGTCTACGTGACCCACGTCCTCTTTAACCTGAAAAAGACAATACGAGTCAGCTAAAACAAAAGGTCAAAGTTGAACGGACACTAGTATATCATTTTCGTCACCAGTCACATTATCCACTTAAGTCTAAAGCTAAAAGTAGTTATTGCTTCCTCTGAATTTGACTTAACAATATAGATCAAAACTTTTACAAAATACAGCTTGAAATTTTTCATTTCCAGAGAAAAAATATGGCAACTTTGATGCCACTTGCCAATGTACAGATAAATTATATAAAGACAAATCAGAGAGAATTTATATTCTTAAGATGACACGAGTATTTCTGATATCAAAATAATCATTTTCGGCAGACGTTTACAAAAATTATGTCTCCACTTTTTAGTCTGCCTTCCAAGATTTTCTTCCACCCTGCAATAATAAAACTACCCGTGGTGCGTTTCCTGAGAAATACCTTGTCGGCAGTTTTATATACATCTTCCCGTCTGGAAAGGTCAACTTGGTAACTATTGACCTTTGCACCTAGCGATTTCACTTCATTGGCCGTTGCCTGGTTACCAACTTTGTTTATATCCCATAATACAAGATGACATCCGAGCGATGCGAATTTTGTAGCCATCAGACGTCCCAATCCATTTCCTGTTGGGTGAGAACACAGCATATGAAAATAAAGATAATTTTTTGTTTAAAATCCGGCGTAATAGACCGATTGTTTAAGTCGCAATCCGAAATGTATACTAAAGTATTATCCACAGAAAAGTATATAGACGTCCAGTCAAGCGTGTCGCAAATCGTAATCTCGAGAGGTCTTTAAGCCTGGCTAAGACAATCGTCTACTTGCGAGATCTAGTTAAAATGTGCAATGGTCTTTTTTTCTATCCAGCTTATGTCACCCCCCCCCCCCCCCCACCCCCAGTTACACCATTGCTAATACCCCCCCCCCCCCCCCCCGCCACACCATTGCTTCACGTGAATGTGACCACAAGTCAAGCCAATATCCATCGTTGATTGATTGATTGGTGTTTTACGCCGCTCTCAAGGTTATTTCACTTATATGGCGGCGTTTCCAGGTTTAAGGGGAGAGGGACCGGGCTCACTACCTGGATGAAACCCCCGACCTTCGGCGAGTACCTGACAACTCTTCCACATACGGCGACCGAGTGAAAAATCCACTCAGATATATTTTACTTTTTTTTATTTGGGTTTGAGTTACTTCACTTTAGTAAAGGTCTTACTCGTTATTTATAATTTCTGACATTTATTGTACCAGGTGCCGACCAATAAATATCCAAACATAAATAACGAGGTACCTGTAGCCATTTAATATTATTGAATTAGGTTTGAGTGGGATTCGAAACCGCGAATATTCATCGTAGTCACATGCACCTTTCGATTTTTTTGCAAAAATAGAAGGTTTTCAAATTCTTCTGTCAGGGAAAAATACAGAAAAGCATCTGTGATTTTACTTGTAAACATGCAGTATTCCGACTAATGATAAAAAATTAAGACATCACCACGTAGTAAGTTGTTTTGAACAACACGAGCTTTCGACACCTATACCGGTTGTTTCATCAGTATTCCGGTCCAACATCGTTAAATCGCCAGGTGTTTTCACCCTTCATCTGAATTTACTGACGTTCGAGGTTACTCAAAAAGCTCCACTCGGGTATTTCTATTTAGTTACGGAAATCACCGAGTCCCGAATGTACAGAAAAGCTACACAGCCCGCCAGGGGGCTCTTTAAATCAATGTAGACACACCGCTGGCGTTTGTAAGTACCAATTCCTCCCTTAAGATTACAGGAGACATATAACCCCGCCGGTTGTTTTTACAACCTGACTATCTGTCCATCATTGCCTACAAGATAAATGTTATAGATTTGGTCTTTCCACATGTTTATCAACACATGGCCCGGTCACAGCACCTTTAGTTTCCTGGCTATGGCGGAACAATCCTATCGATATCCAACTCGCCAGCACAAAACCAACATGCTTTGGCCAGCCAGTTGGAGATTCATTTCCAAGTAATTGATCGATTGTTTGCGCGCAAAACATTTCGGGGGATTGAGGGATGTTAAAATAATTTTTAAATATGGCGGTTTGAATAATACTATATCGAGAAAAAGACGTAAAAGGCGTTAAGTTATCCGAAATATGTGTGGATAAAAACAGGGTATGTCATCAATGTTTTCCAAAAAAGTGACAGCTTGCTAAGAACCAATAAACAAAATGGCGAACTGAGGTACATTTTACACAGAAAGCTTTGCGTAATTCTATGTGACGTCATCAGGCTCGGCGGTAATTGAATTTAAAATGGCAGGAGTACTCATCAATCTGAAATTAGAAGTAACCCTAGCCCTAAATCCAGATTTTATCCTCTAAGGCCAATAATTACCATTTTTATCGCAAATAGGGTTGGAGAGTTCATAGAGGTCAATTGATCATGTGACTCGGCAAGGGCTATCGCTAGCTACATGTACATTGAACATTTCAGACACTAGCACCTATTGAAAACGCGCCGTAAAGCTTATAACAGTGGCCAGTTCAAGGTGAATCGGATCGACAGGGAACGTCGCCATCTTCGTCAAAATGGGATTATTTCGTGAAAGTGACTCTACGTTTTCGTTACTAGTTTAACGTTTTCTTTAATTTATAGTATATATTCACATGCAGCGAAATGTAAAGATTCGTATATTTATCTGACAGCTTTTAAAAATGTTAACCTAGCTGGCATGTGGAAATCTCTGCGCTATGTCAGGTAAGGGCGTACGAGCAGTCGGAACACCCTTTGGCGATCTTCGCTCGTTACCGGTCGGCTTTGACACGCCTCGGACACACTCTGAAACTTCGGGGATTTACGTGCGTGAAATACCCTCTGATAGACCGCAGTTCATTTTGAATATGGCGACCAAATAGGTAGCCGTGAAGCGTGCAATTTCCAAATCTTCTTGAGGACCCCACAAAAGTGTCCCCGTGATAATGTAAGGGACCGAAACACTCGGTTTGTTAACTTTCAGCCTCGATCAGTTGTATAATTGAAGCATTGGAGGATTCCTGATAAGTACCGAAACTGCGTCTGTCTACAACATGTGGTTTTCCGGGCTAAATAAAATATATACACAAATATCTTTCTAAATGATATTAGAATTTAATAAATTTATAATTATTTTTATTTTATTTTTCGTCTGCAGTGAAACATTTTGATATTTACTTTCGACGCCATTTTTATTCAGCCCAAAAATACGGTGAATTAGCGTATAAAAAGCGCAGACTGTCCGAGGCGTGTCAAAGCCGACCGGTAGCGCGTGGAAATAGCCGAAGGGAGTTCCGAGTGGCCTCGGACAGTCTGCGCTTTGTATACGGTAAATCATCGTATTTTGGGGCTGAATACGAATGGCGTCGAAAGTATATATCAAAAAAACTTTACTACAGACCCTTAAAATAAAATAAAAATTGTAGTAAATTGGTCAAACGCTGAAATCATCTAGAAAGATATTTTTTATATGTCATTTAACCCGGTAAAGAAGAGACGCAGTTTCGGTACATTTCAGGAATCCCCCAATGCTCCAATTATAAAACTGAGGATATCAAGAGGATATGGAAATTGTACGTTACACGGCTACCTATTTGGTCGCCACATTCAAAATGACCTGCAGTCTATCAGAGGGTATTTCACGCACGTAACTCCCCGAAGTTATTAGACTGGGCGTACCAGGTCTATCTCAGCCACGTCTTAAAGAGATCTCGCGAGAATACGAATGCAGTACACATTCCTCTCATACGCTTTTCTCGCACCTTCGGGGTCATAATCTCGATATTGGCGACCTCAATATCAGCATTGTAGACGGTATATTTTAGAATACTATTTTGGAATATATAAGTTAGAAAGGATTAAAGTGGCATAAGCTACCAAATTTACTCTTTTTTCATAATCTCTGATGGTCGCGACAGTTAGAGGCTCTGAAGACCATCGAAAAACTATATGATTGGCGTTGGAATGATGAAATTCCATACAGTATGTGGCCTGTACGAACCGAATACGTGCTCGAAAAGTAAACAAAATTTAAATAACCGGGACGACCATTCATTCATTTTAAGCCAAAGTTAGTTCAAAACAATACTGTATCGTACATTTTTGAGACCAGAAGCACTAAAATTTCCAATAATTTCAACATTCTGTTTTCACGTCAAAATATCAACATTTTGGCAGCTCATGCCCCTTTAAAATACTTCAACGTTTTACGAGTTAATTTTGCAATTCAGAAAAGAAAAACAATTCCGTCAAAATCTGATTGTTTAAAACTACATGGGAGACTGCCTGTTCAGAACATGTCGAACAATCCTTTAGAGTGAAAATCTCAACAGAGAATGACTTATGTTCTTTAGCACTCTATTATTTTCAGAATAACTTTCCCCCTCTCAACTTCCGGTAGTTAAAAGGTCAGGTCACAATGATGACTGACGGCGACCTTTTGAACTTTTGAGCCAAAATTAAAAAGATCATTGGATAAGGGGAGATAATAGGTAATTATATCCCGGTATAACATTTTACTGTTTGTTATTGTATTTCAGTATTAACAGCCTAGCGTGTGTGCTCGGAATTTTATATCACACATTTTGTAACATAGGAAGGCTCTGTGGATACTTAAAGCGTAGGGCCTATAGACTTAAAACTCTCCTGCTGTAAACCGTGTTGCTCTTGACTATAAGTGTGGGATGCGCTGCCGATGATTGACGGTTTGAAGTTAAAAATGCCCCTTCTGGTCTCGCTATCTCTCTCTGCTAATTGATGGCTAACTGTCTGTCAGTACGCACGTCTGTCCGCCTGTCTGACAGTTATTGGACTTAACAGATAATCACGCCCGTCATAACCCGAAATATTTCTCACGTCAATTTAACCTCGCGAAACTAGGCAGCCACTTCTTGAAAATATACGGATTTATTCTGAATATATAAATATATCTATCGCTGTGAAAATTCCTGACGATATAAATCGAAACCTCTACCCAATTTTCAGCATAACGATATGTTTGAAGATTCGTATAATTGGGTCTGAAGTTAAGAGACAGATTTCCTAAATTTTCTTGTCATATTAAACACCCTACATCCGTTTTATATAGTCAGCTGAAGTTTTTTTTATCTTCAGTCTGTCATTTTTAATTATCAATCTTGACGTATTTTTACACAGCAGAATGAATGATGGTCTTCACGGCGAACTCGATGACCTGCTGCAAGGCGCACTTCTACACCGGCTTCTTAATAAAAAAAATATTAATATTTTTATTTATCTTGTAGCAGTCTCAGATAAGCCATAACGTTTCATTTAATCATAATTCGTCCGTGAAATCAAGATTTTCTGGCAGTTTCAAGGCTATATTTAATTCTCAATGAGAACATAATGTCCATTAACACTATTTTCTGTGCGTATAAAACAAAGTTCTTTATCAAGGAAAATGAGTAATACAAACCATTCTTCAAAATATCATAAGAAATATAAAAGCTATATAATAATTTCTAAAAAACATAATATTATATGAACATTTTGTACTTTGAAATACGCTTTAATACCAAAGGAATATATTTTAGATTCAGTAACTTAGGAGACAAGTTAAACATGCTTTTTTATTATTCCTAAGATATACGGGCATGCAAGTCATAATGAAACTTTTATTTTCGCAGGAAATAAAGAGCACAAAGTTATATAGGCGTGTATTGTTTCGCGTAAAGAGAATTGGAGATAAATCGTTTGTAAAAGCTTAAAGACCTAACTCTTATCTTAAGGCCCGTTCTCACTGTGCGATTTGTAGTGCCGACTTGTAGCATGCGATTCAAATGGATGCATTTGATTGGTTGACAAATCATATTGACCAATTAAAAGCATCGATTTTAATCGCATCCTACAAGTCGGTACGACAAATCGCACAGTAAGAACGGACCTTAACCAATTAAATCGAAGATGAGATAACTGTGACACGTCAGCATATCGAGACGGGAAAGTGGATTTGGGCGGTCGAATCTATTTTTCATTTACGTGTCATCTTATTAACCGCGATGGTTTAACAGTAAGAACATGGAAAGACACTTATGCTCAGTGTGTGTTGGAATTTTCTCCCGTGGCTGTTCCTTTCGTCTCACTGGAGGAAGTTTATCTGCCTTAACAGTCAGTCGGAACACACTTCGGCTATTTTCGCTCGATGCCGGTCGGCTTTGACACGCACGTAAATCCCCGAAGTTATCAGAGTGGCCTTAATAGTATCTTAAAGGGAAAGAAAATCTAAGCTTTAGACTAGTTTACATTGAAAGAGTAGAGTTCATTTAGTCTAAAACAACTGTCCGATGTATGTTTTATCCCAACGTAAGCGAATAATTGAAATTTGAAGATGGCGTTACAATAGAGAATAAGCTCCATATGCCATTCACAAGGCCGCCACCATTTTTTCATTAGTTTTATCCAATTATTATTGAATACAAATTTAAGTGCGTTATAGAGTAGTCATGTGATGCAATTTAGCCAATGGCTTGGCTAATAAATGACGTGCGTTTGCATACTGACCTATATATTCTGAGACAATCTTCCCACTTCAAGTTTGTCGCCATGTTTTTTTTTTTACTTAAATCTACCATGATACACTAGAGAGCGGTAAAAATACGCCATTATTGATCTAAAAATAGCTACTGCAACATCACGTCATCGTAAAACGGAAAAATGGCTACATAGATAAGCCACTGAAACGGCATACTTCAGTTTTTATTAGCTTGAAGGTCACTGACGGTAATTGACGTGAAATATTTTAAGTACTTTGAAGGTTGTTATCGACGATAATCCCTATGTATTTCTAGAGATTTCCGATCCTTTAACGGAACACTTTCAGAAAGACTCGGCCATACATACACACATGACGTTTGTTTAAATAAAATGGCGAGGGAAGAGTTTTTCCCAGTGTGTGACACCAGAATTTTCTCTAACGTCTTGTTGAGACCGGTTGCTGCCGTGTGCCCGTCTAATTTCACCGCATCTTTACGGTATACTCGGAAGAAGGCAAAATCGCAAACAAAAAACATGTTAACTGAATTGAGAGCTGGACGGAGAGTTTCTCACGCGTTTTAAACTAAATCAGACAGCGTCGGTTCTATATCTCCCATAGAATTAAGCTTTTATGACCATAAAGTGATAAACAGTTACATATAGTGTTACAAACGCAGACGCTTCATATCTGTGGAAATCTCATGATGAAGTTGGCTGAATAAATGCTGAATAAAAGTGGACTTGACTGTGTCAATGGCCATATCAAATAGCCTACTGTTAAACATCTAATTCACGTCTTGGCTTGATTTATTTAAAACAGTTTCTGTAGTGTTTTGTCCTCTTAGATGTACGATAGTGTAGTATAAAATGATGACTGTACGGTGTGTCGTTTACCTTCAATAAAAGCCCCCAGTATTCATTATTTTGACAAAATTACAGAGCTGACGGCGAGGGGCTTCTGTACAAAGGTTTATCTTCCTGTCGTATAATTCAAATTCACGATACGGCTGTACGCGTCTTTTGTATACACTACAAAACAGCAGTTTTCATGTAAAAAAAATAGTGGGTTTCTGAAAGATCGCTTCAAGACAAATCGTAAACACCAAGCGAATTGTATGTACACCTTGCATTTATATCGACAAATCCTGCAAATAAAACTATGCATTTAGTGCTACTAGAGAGTTTTAAAGCCCGTATGCAAGCGTATGTGTCGCCATTAGAACGAAAAAGAGTTTGTATTTTATACGAATATCATTATTTTTATTAAAAGGCATAGTGATAAATCAGCTTATGTTTCAAGTAAACAAATTAAATCTCCCAAGTTTGAATAATTCACGTTCCCACTGGCGTAATTAAAAATCAGGAATTGTTTAAATGCTATACCAAATATTTTTCTATCACATTTTAACGTTCGGCCAAGAGAAAGAGAGTCCACTCTTAAATCCTTGTATTTTTCGTGTTTGGAACGATATTAGCGACCAATCTAAGACAGAGTACAAAACTACATACATCAATTTTGGTTGAGAACCCGACCTCAAAGGGCCGAAAAGACAGAAACCATGCTTGAGTTTCATTTGACTCCTTGGGATCATCGCCTTACTTAGATTATCATTATCAGTTTATAGTACTGTTCCGTTGAATAACTGTTATAGTCAGATAGTAGTAATCTATTAAAAAAGCACAAGTAATTGTTTATCCGTGTATAAAAAGCAAATAACAAGGGTCAGGTGTCGTCTCCTCGGCTCAGTCCGTATACAAAGTCCAGAGGTAGCCGACTAAGCGATGCGTCTTCGAACTCTACTCAAAGAAATCGTTCTTTTGACTTAGATGAAACGGAGAGGACTGTCGCGTACCAATCAAATGACATAGTCTCTCCCGACCCTCTTTCTCTTATATTTATGAACACTAAAACACACGGGCACAGGGAAAATCTTCTTGTCTAAAATAACCATGGAGACAAGTTTCTAATTGTGTTAAAAAGAGGTATATCATTTCGACCTTTATGCCCCATCATAAATTGTTGTATTTATGAACACTGAAACACACGGGCACAGGGAAAATCTTCTTGCCCTTTCCCTTATCAGTGTGAATAATGTTGAGGTGAACTTCAAACATCAGACAAACATTATGGCCGATCGCAGGTTATATTTAGTGGCGAAATGTCAGAGTGAACTTACCTGCGCCGGTTATTAACACGACCTGTCCAGTGACATCTTTGCGGCGAGCACTCGCAGGCACAAAAGCTAATATTATAGATTGAATTAAATGAAAGAAAAAGTTTGAAAGAACTTGTAGAAATTCCAGTAAAATGTCCATCCGGCTTTCTTCAGCCATTGTGCAGCAGAAGCTGTTACTATGGCACGCGAGGCCTTAGCTACTGACAGCTAGAGGGAAGTGATAAATTAGTCGGGCAGTTCATGAATTCTACCAACAGACCAACAGTCGCTTTGATACTGGCCATCTCGGACTAACTACCCAAAGGAAATCATGTTCTGCTTTCATAGAGCTTAATAGGGTCCAAACAAGGGAGGGTTTGTTACAATCAAAGTATCATTTACGTTAAATAGTCAGCCATTATTAAAAATACACCTTATCTATATTTAGCATCGACACAAAGTGGCGCCATTTTTTGTCCGATAAATTCTTGTTACGAAGATTTAAAATGTTTATATCCAGATAATATTTCAACAGAAGAGCCTCTGTGATAGTAAAGATGTGGACATGCAAGACGACGATAGGATGCATTTCGCCGGCGACATGAGAGAAGTTAAAAAGTAAGAAACATGATTTTGAATAAATATATTGATGGCATCTATTTTAACGGTCCAGACTTCTGCACATCTTAAAACTATAACACTGGCCCCAAAAACAGTTATCTGATTAGAATGGGCACTGTCAATAATAAGGCCAATGAACTATGTACGTGAAACGAAGGTCACGTGGTATTTGATTTGCATCGAATGCCGCCATTACTAGGAGATGGTGCAATTTCGATCCGGGGCCCAGTTTCACAAAGCGATCTTAGCTTAAGGTGATCTTAATTACCAATGGCAACGACGTATACCTTTAGCGTTGCTTGTCATGGTAGTTAAGATCACAATTCGCTTTGTGAAACTAGGCCCA
This sequence comes from Lepidochitona cinerea, assembly GCA_963971465.1. NCBI lineage: Eukaryota > Metazoa > Mollusca > Polyplacophora > Chitonida > Tonicellidae > Lepidochitona > Lepidochitona cinerea. The sequence goes on from OZ020565.1 coordinate 4,906,259, forward strand.
GATCTGTTATTCACACTCGCTCCAACTATCAATGGCGGCACATTTTACAAAGTCATATCCAAACCAGCCAATGAGACGTGTCAGTCTATTCCACGCATATAGTTCATTGAATAAGGCTTAACAATTATTTAATTGCCCTGTGTGGAAGGGTTGCCAGGTGCTCACAGGAGGTTTCCTCCGAGCAAAGAACCCGGTTTCCTCCCACACTAAACCAGGCCATGTTAGTGAAATAATTTAGAAGGCCACGTAAAAATACAAGCAATCTAAAGTATATATCCGCGTCAGTTTTCTTCTGAATTTAGTGCATTATATCCAACAGTTGAGAATGTCTTACTTTCGTACCATATAGTTTCAGCGGTGTAGAAGGAGTGGATATTTGGTTTCATTTGGGTAATTCGCCATCCTATCTCAATCATCCCTGTTTGGCGTGGCTTACACCTTATCGTGCCATCACATAGACCTTTATCAGCAGAAATTGATACGCTTTTGTCAGCTGTTGTTGTCTGCTTTCTCGGGCTAAGTTATCGTAACAGAAATTCTTTGTTTTCAGTTGTACGCTGAACTCAAGATTATGGCAATTTGTTTCGGGGCCTGGTTAACAACAGTAGTCCTAAGGAGTGTTCCCGTAAGGGTCGCAGGCCCGAAAGCTGCAGAACGAACGTACAGGGAAACTTTCCATTTTTTATGACATGTGCAAAGAAGACTTCGCGTATAGCGCCGCCTACAATGTATGTTTGTAGAAAAGGGAGTCAACTACGATTATAAAAGTTCAATTAAGTGAATTATCGGTAATTATCTGCGAGAAAGTGTTCGAATATCGAGAGAAAAAAGGTTCTGGTGGAAATGTATACCATATATTTGTATAATTGTATCAGTGAGAGCTGTTTTATTGGAAAGACACTTTGAACGAACTGGGTGGAATGGTCGGTAGGTCTTAGGAGGAGATTTAGCATAAGGAAATCTGCCCTAAAGATATAGCTGCCAAAAACTGGAAACGAGATCCCTCTTACATTGAATAAGTTTTTGAATGACGTCATTAGTTCCGACTCGGGTAAACAAAAAAAGCCTCAGATCTTTTCTAGCATAGATTTAGAATACAATCCAAACTATCATTAACAACGTCACGAGAATGACGTCACGAGAATAACGTCACGACAATCACACGGTCTTGTTTTTTGTGTCAACGAAGAGACATATTCTAAACTGATGTCATAGGAAAATCTCAAGGGTACGAAAAAGAGTCCCAATAAGCGAGAATCATAAGAGTATAGGGTGTATGTTTGGGGCTTTTTCAATATAGTTCTACCTAAACAGTTTGTTAACGTTTTACATTTCCCCCATCGCACTTGCTTGTCCCCTCAGCTTATGAAACTTTCCTGGTGCTTCAGAGTCAATTAGTTTCGTTTCAAGAGTATTGGATAAAGAAGCCCCCATCTTGGTTTACACGCAGAGAAAAAGTAATTAGATACGGGAATAGCATTAGTATCCCAGTGCTCGCCATTACAACTTTGGAGATTTTGAGATCGCGAACAGATGCGATCCCGTTGTGCAAAATCCCACCATCTGACATAAGAAAGTATTTTCTTTTACCTCCATAGAACAGATGTGCTCTGACGTGTGGTAATGAATCACCACTCTCTCCGTTGTTGATTGGTTACCTTTACTCCGCCGTAGTTTCGTATACTGCATCCACTTGCCCGCATTAAAGACCATCGCCCAGTATCTGAATGACTGCAAATTGTTTTCCCATCCTATTACGGTAAACCATCCGTTGACGAAACATAAACGAAAAACTGCAACTTCTTATTAACTGTGGATCGTGTATTATTGTTACATTTCTCATAATCTTTCATCTGATTTTGAAAAATAAGACTGATTTAACTTTAGAGCAAAGGTGGGAGGTCGCTTTTCAGCCCAAATGCCGTAGCCTTTCTGAAATGTATGAAGAAAGGGAATTGATACAACCTTAGTACTAGTAAAATCATTAATATTAGACATGGGACACATACAATAGCTCTAGAAATGTATAAAATATGTGCATGGTGATGTAAAGGCATTTAGAACTTATCTGGACGTAAAAATTGACCAAAAACCCCCAAAATTCTATGTTGGATTACACTCAAATAAGATATTTTTGTTTTGAATTTCCTGTCATAATTTATCTGAAGGCCTTTCTGTTTACCTCAAATCAAAACGGCCGTCTGTATTTCTAAGAAATGTTCCGAAAATTGGGTCAACTGCCAGCTGGGTAAAATTCGTGATTCGTGCCAATTAAGCCTCTGGAATTATGCGCATTGCCGGGCTTGTCCTTTGTATGCATTGCGGATACCTAACAAATCAAATTTTCATTTTCAAATTAAAAAAACTAAATAATGTCAAGGACTTTTGATTTTGGCCAAACACAAACTGGGAAAAATAAATTAAACGATTTTCCTTTTTTTTAAAGTGGCATGAGCTGCCAAAATGTTGATATTTTTACGTTAAAACAGAATGTTGAAATTATTGGCTATTTTTCTCAAGACGTATAATTCAGAAGCTTTTTAGTAATATTAGTCTCAAAAATGTACGATAAAGTATTGTTTTGAACAAGCTTTGGCTTAGAATGAATGAATGGTCGTCCCGGTTATTTAAATCTTATTTCAAACATGTTTTCGGTTCGTACAGGCCACATACTGTATGGATTTTCCTAATTCCAACGCCAATCATTTAGTTGTTCGATGGCCTTCAAAGCCTGTTACTGTCATGACGATCAGAAATTATCAAAAAAGTGTGAAATTTGGCAGCTCATGCCACTTTAATGTAAATAGTTTTCTGGATTGTGTACCTTTATGGATCACAACGAGTCATTTTAGTTGCAGCATCCGACAAAAGAACTTGCTGAAGTATTTTCCTTTACTTCTTCCACAGATGTGCTGCCCTAACATTTAGTTGTAAAAGAGATGTATTTTACCTATGTAGCAGAAGTGATACCCTAACGTGTAGCAGCCGGTTGTTAACTATAATGGCCTTTATTCCGCCGTAGTTTCGTAAACTGCATCCACTAAGTCCCATGTAAGGCCATCACATTGTATGTGAATAGCTGCAAAGTATTTTCCCATCGCTTCAAGGTAAACCATCCGTTGAACTCTGACTTTAAATATAAACTCGAGCGAATGTCGACCAAAAATAGGCCAGAAGAATTGTGTATTGTCACACAGCGGTGATTTAGAATTTATGCAGTTCGAGACAATAACTTCTTACTTACGCCGTGAAAGGGTTTGAATCAAATCTGTATTTCCTAGAAGCTCAATTGACAGACGTACTGACAGACAGATTTAAGAGGAAGAATATAAATACAAAAACTTAGTCGTGCCATCTTTATTACGAGGAAAATTCCCTCTCAACAATTAACTTGTCCTTACATAGAATTATGTATTGCAAACAAGGGTTTAAAATAATCGTTTTGAACAGTTTAAATATATAATTTTAGTATGTGTAATAAATTGTACTGGTGAGGAAGCTACTACGAGCAAAGTATGACATAAATACGAATGGAAACCGGTTGGCTTGGTTCGGCCTTCGTATACTTATAATTTCCGCTGAGGATGAATATCGACTCAATTTCACTATTTTGCCAGATATTTTTTTTGCGATTATGAAAGTACACAACCTAGATTTAATAACTAAGTTGATTGATTGAGTGATGCTTTACGCCGCACTCAAGATTATTTCACTTATATGTCGGTGTTGCAAGGTTTAGTGGGGGAGGAAACTGGGCTCATTGCCCAGAGGAAACCCCGACCTTCGGCGAGTGGCTGGCAACACTTCCACATACGGCGACTGAGGGATATTTTTTGTTTGATCTGAGTGGGATTCGAACCCCCGCCGCATCGATGGAAGGTATGTGTGGGACTGAGGGACGACTCACTTAATAACTAATAACTAAGTAGGCCTACATCAATTAACAATAAGCGCTATAATGGGATTGTTGTTAATTATGATCGACATTATTAGTCCGAAATTCTCTGTGATAGATATCAAAAGGACTACACAGTATATAGCCGAACATGTGTGACTAGTACTGCGATGGGGCAGTGCAGAGCCATCCCACATAAAGCCACGCCCATTTGGACGGGTTACAAGATTCAGCGTCTACAGGCTTGGAAGTAGATTGGTCGATGTTTTACGCGGGAGGAAACTGGGTTCTGTCAGGAGAAAAAACCCGACCTTCGATGAGAACCTAGTGTTCCACTTATGGCAATCGAGTGAAAAATCCACTTTTTTATTTGAACCCACGTCGTATCGATGGAAGGCCTGTGTCGGACTGAGGGGCTATCACTCTAACAGACCCAATTGGAAGTAAAATATAAGTAGCTAAAACCTGTTACTTTAAAGATGAACTTTTTCATGTTTAAATGCCCACGTATAAACTTGCTCGCTGCTTCCCAAATGACAAAATGTCTTCAACGAAAGTCAAGATAAGGCCCGTTCTCACTGTGCGATTTGTCGTACTGACTTGTGCGATTTGTCGTACTAACTTGTACGATGGGACTAAAATGGATGCTTTCAATTGGTCGATAAAGGCCTGTTCTCACTGTGCGATTTGTCGTACCGACTTGTAGGATGCGATTAAAACGAATAGATTTGATTGGTTGATAAATCATATTGACCAATTAAAAGCATCCATTTTAGTAGCATCCCACAAGTCGGTGCGACAAATCGCACAGTGAGAACAGGCCTTAAGATTTGTCAACCAATCGAATGCATCCATTTGAATCACATGCGTCAAGTCGGTACGACAAATCGCACAGTGAGAACGGGCCTTATAGAGAATGACAGATTTCTCTGAGTTTGTGACGTAATTTCAACAAGGAGACTTTAAAATCTCATATCAGAGTTTTAAAATCACTGGTGATTTCCACAAACTGGGATCTACCTCAAAATAACAGCAAACCAAAGACTAAAATAGGACACAACCTTGTAAGCCGAAGTGTTGTCTGCAGTTACTATGGTTAGTGAATTTTATAGACGTTCTAATGGAGTTAAAGTATGAAACCCGAAGCCTGCCCGATTGAATGCAGGTGTGCCTAGTAGTAGACAATGGTATAAAAATACCCTAAAAAGGGCGAAAATGTACATTTGATATGATGTATGTCTACATCCTCTGTTATATGTGTATATGACCAATCAAAATACCGGACAGCACTTGACAATCATTTCGGCTCTTTATTTCTTGGCGTAGAATATAATGTTCGACTCTGACGTCATCTGAATGACACGATCATGACACGCCCCACGGCGTGATAGACAAGTCTAGTCGATGTCATATTTCACACCCAGTTTTGATCGGATTTTATCTAAGATGTCCATTACCGCTTCACTGTATGATGACGACAAGACGGGACTTTCTATCTTTCCTGAAAAAAAAAAACAAATCTTCTAATGACATGGCTTTACTGAGTTCGAACTGTCGACACCAGTTCCTCGTGAGAAATGCTCCTTAAAATCCTTAAGCCAGCTTAAACCCATAATACATCATCTAAATGAAAACACACTGGCACGGGGAATACTTTCTTGGCTAAAATAACTTTACAGACAGTTCCATATGAATATATTAAGGCTATTGAGAAAGGAAATCTATCCGAAAAGCTTCTAGCAAACCGTGTGCGATTCCGTTTTATGTTATGTATCCAAAGGTCCAAAACAATGCTTGTTGAAAAGAAAAATAAACAAAATGGTAGGAAAATTTAAGTAAAAGAACACACCCCTCCACCCCGCTTCGAAAAAAAAAAGATATGAAGATAAAAGATTGAATATATTAACGATTTTTTATCTTTCTTTTTACCTTTTTGCAAACATTCTCTGACGTGAAGAGCCTCATACACTAATCCAGCACTATTCCAATATTTAAAATCCTCTTCGACCTTGGGGAGTTCAAAGGTCACATTACCAGAGGGTAGGGTCAATTCAGTTGCGCTCCAGGTCGGCGAATGAATCTACAGTGGGCAATGGTTAACACATGAAAACAAATATGTGCAGTCCGTTGCATGGGATTGATTGATTGATTGATTGATTGATTGATTGATTGATTGATTGATTGGAGTTTTCTGCAGCACTCAAGATTATTTCACTTATATGGCGCACATGCATGGGAGAAGAGCACAATCGCACGCTCGGGGGATCTTCTTTAGAGTTGGCGATGGCCGCATGTTGCTAGGTATTCGCTGAGGGTCGGAGCTTTACTTTGACAAAGAGTCAGATTTCCTCGCCCATCAGACCGGACACCACCGACGCCGCAAATAATCTTGTGAAGTGAAATAATCTTGAGTGTTGCGTAAAGCATCAATCAATCTTTAGCCATTGGTGAGATAAGCCTTGTACGTCTTAACCAGTTATATCACCGCGTGAATGATAGATTGATTGATTGATTGATTGATTGATGTTTCACGCCACACTCAAGATTATTTCACTTACATGGCGGCGTTGACAAGGTTTAGTGGGGGGGGGGGGGAACAGGGCTCTGCCAGGAGGAAACATTCGACCTTCGGCGAGTACCTTCGGCGAGCAACTCTTCCACAAACAGCGATCGAGTGAAAAGTCCAAACAAAAATTTTTCAATTTCTATTTGGTCTGGGCGGGATACGAACCCACACCTCGTGTTTTCACTCGAATGAAGGGTTTTCTTCGCGTAGACCATTATTTAGCACAAGTAACTGTAATTTATCCGACATAATCATGATGCGGGTATAACTTTTTTTAAGAAATCCACCAACAATCAACAAATTTTAAGTGAGTGATTTTAAATGATTAAAGGTAAGTCCCTCTAACGGTGAGCCCGCTCAGACTGTTTCCACATTCAAATCAATGCGACATTCACGGGTTAAGCCCCAGTCACACTTAGGCGATATTGATTACGACTAGCGGCGAATAGCGATCGTAAGCAGTCGTAGGACCGTCGTATGTAATTTGCAATGACATTCGCAATGATTCGTAAGTGATCGCGAAGGGTCACCATGCTTCGCCTCGGAGCGACCAATTTTTTTAAATGTTCAAAAATTTTGTAAACTTTTACGAATTCGTAAACTTTCGTATTGGATCGCGAGTGAGTCGTAACATGTAAATAACTCGCATATACATCGCCGGCTTCGTATGACCTCGTATCCTTTTGTGACCAGTCGCCGTGCGCGACCTTTTACGTAAATGTTCGTAAGTACTAAACGAAGGTCGTGAAGTGGTCGCAAAACTACGTAAAACAGTCGTAAAATAATCGCAAGACTTTCGCACTTATTCGCAACGCTAAACGTCGATAATTCTCAAGAGTTTCGTATCTGTTCGCTGACTGTTGCACGTACTTTGTAAATACTTCGCCTTGAATCGTTAGTTATTCGCTCGTCACGCTCACTTATCTGGCCTATCAGGGCAAATTGTTACGAAACGTAATTCGCCGCTAGTCGTTAAGAATATCGCCATAGTGTGACTGGGGCTTTAGTCGAGTATACAGAATGTCTGAACAATCCATCATGTCTGAATAAGAGCAGAATATCGGAACACAAATGTGTCTGTACACACAAAGAATGTCTGGGCCCAGTTTCACAAAGCGATCTTATCTAAGTGTGATTTTAACTACCATGGTTACCAATGCCAAAGGTATACGTTGCTATTGGTAATTAAGATCACTTTAAGCTAAGGTCGGTTTGTGAAACGGGGCCCTGAATACGAGCTGGACAGAATATCAGAGCCAAAAATGAACACACAAAGAATGTCTGAAGACGAATTGAACACTCAAGGAAAACCTGAACATAAACTGAACGTGTGAACGCGAACTGACGTGCGGATACTCACTGAATTTCAGAAGATGAACTGAACCCCGAGTGAGCAAAAACTGAATGTGTGAGCACGAACTGACGTGAAGACACGGCCTTACGTGTGAACACTCACAGAATGCCTGAACACGAACTGAACTTTTGAACACTGACGGAATGTATGAACGCGATTTGAGGTGTAAACACAAACAGAAGGGATGAACACGAACTGACCGTGTGAACATTCATATAGTGCCTGAACAGGAACTGAATTTTAGAACACTCACAGAATGTATGAACACGAACTGAACTTTTGGACACGAAAGGAATCTATGAACACGATCTGAGGTGTAAACACAAACGGAATGTATGAACACGAACTGAACTTTTGAACAGAACCAAACTTTTGAACACTATCAGAAAGCATTAACGCGAACTGAGCATATAAACAGTAGCAGAATACCGTGAACACGTACCTTAATGCTGCCCTTTGTGCCGTAAATTACGGTTTCGTTCAGGCCTTGGAATGTAATGTCATACAGTAGTTGAGCAATTCGGCCATCGTTATACTTAAACACCACACATGCCCCTTCGTCAGCTCCTGGTAATTAAAGCTATTTAATTAGACCATAGGCCTTCTATGACTATAACTATTTTTATTTCGTTTCTTCATATCTAAAATTCAACAAAAAAAACTTTATTTATCTGCCCGTTAATAAGCAGTTATTTATCATTGCCTAAAGGGACTTCAGTGAAGGCTTTCGGAGGGGACACATTTTGGAGAAAAATTTTCCAGAGAGAGCTAACAAATCAACCCGTAATAACTTAGAAACAGATTTATGTTCTACCTACATGAAAAAGAGTTTCTTCTCCTTGGCGACACATTTTGAGGTAATTATGAAAAACCTTGTCAATTGGGCGTGGGTTCGAATTCCATATATTGCTGAAGGCTTCTGGTACGCCTCTTGGAACCAGTCAGTCCAAAAACAAACTTCAACATTTTTTGCCTGCGAGTTACCCCGGGCGTTTTCATCAGGGAAAGTTGTTAACTATTTTTTCTTAAGAAGAGCAAATTAGTCGTCGGCCAAACCCACCTGCTAAACCCCACCATCTAACAAACCAAGTAATAATGTATTTACGGAAGCTGATTAAAGTGCCATGTTTTTGCTTTCTAATTAAGTATTTCGTAATTAATTTTTTTTATTCCGAATCCTTTGATTTAATATTCTCAATTTGACTCAAAAGTCAAAATCTAAAAAAGCAAAACACAAAATTAGAAACCAAAACCACTACAGCATACTTTTTGGTAAAATTTTATAATCGCCATTTTTCACATACCTGTTTCCATAAGAGACCCTTTAACAGTGAAGCTATCTGGGAAGCCGAAGAGGGAGCAGGCGATGTTAATGGGATAGAGACCAATATCAAGCAAGGCACTGCCGCCTAAAGATTTGTCGGTGATACGGTCAACGCCAGAGAGGGGTATACAAAACTCGCACTTTAAAACTCGTGGCCGTCCAATGGATCCAGTTTGAAGTTCTTCAATCACTCTATTAATAGAGGGGAAAAATCGAGTCCAAACGGCCTAGGAAAAAATATATATTTCAATATCATCTCTAACACTTACTTGTAGAATAAAAATTAAAAAATTCCTGAGTGAATTTCACACGTGGTCGACGTATATGTGTACTGGCTCTTTACCACAAAGTCTACGATAATACCTTATTCTTATAAACACACACCCCAGACATGTTGATCTCATTAAACAATAGAGCTACACTCCCTAAACCGTCATTTAAGTGAAATAACCTTGAGTTCGGCGTAAAAACATCAATCAATCAATCTAATACTAGAACTGGTTGTCTTCATGAGTCAAATGACTTTTTGGGTGTTTTCAGCAGCCGCTTGGAAACCTTTTAAATGGAAATTTTACATGACAACAGGGGACAAATGCCAATAGTTTACAGAGACAAAAAATATGACAAAGGCAATTTTGCATCTCGTCTGACTTACATGTATGTCAACAGAAGAGCACACCCAACGTTTGGATCTACATATAGGCCCTACCTAACCTGTTCTCATAACACATCCAAAATTCGCTTCAGTCTTAAATTCAGAAAGTTTTCTTTCAAAAAAAAGATATAATATGCCGAGAAAATAAATTGCATAAACACAGAAAAAAGGGATAAAAAATGCACTAAAACTCGCATGTACTTCTTCACCAAGAAGAAGGGCGAAATTCGGTAATAATACCATATGAAAGTAGAATATACACGCATTCTCTGCGGGTGAAATGAGATTGGTAGTGTTATTGTAACTTGTTTCGAACCCACATAAAAATCTGTTTTAAGTTGGTAGGATCGGATTAAACATCTGGATTATTTAGGGATGAATTTTCCAGAGAGAGCAAACAAATCAAACAGTAATAATTTAGAAACAAATTCTTTTTCTACCTCCATGAAAAAGAGTTTCTTCTCCTTGGCGAGTTTTGTCATTTCCTTAAGCTGTCTAAGATTCAAGGCCGCTGGTTTTTCACAGAGGACGTGTTTCCCATGATTGAGAAAGAGGAGCGTTAATTCATGATGTGTTGTGTTAATGGTACCAATGTAAACAACGTCTGGAAGAAAGAAAAAAATAGTATTCAGTTTTTATGTTTTATTGTACGATGTAAGTGGCATGATCTGCCAAAATTCTAGCAATTTTGGTTTAAAAGGATTAAACAAAATAGCTTGCCACTTTCCTGAAGAAGTGCGAATTAGAAGCGCCTAAGGGACACGTGATAATTTTTGCAGCTAATTTTATATTTACATTAAATTCGGTTCTTAAAGGCCAACTTGCCGCGAAAATCCGGAACATTGTTTACATTAAAAGAAAACGACCGTTTTCTGTATTTTTCCCAGACAATATGACTTAGGAACTTTCTATTTTTACCAATATTTAAAAGTTTGGACGTCATTTTGTATTTTTAATTTGAATTTGAAAATTTGAATTGTTAGGTACCCGTAATGTCAACAAACTTCAAACCGGGTCGTGTGCAAAAGTGCCGTAATGGTTTGAGTCGTGTGGGCGATCTAACGACAAAGTATAATTTTACGAACTTTATCTAAGAAATACATACTAACGATCGAGTAAGAGGGACTATAAAAGCCTGCCGAGTGCAAACCACACACAAAAACGCTTGGATGAGGGTAATCCAACACTTAAGTTAACAAACACTGATCGGTGTTGTTGTTGTAATCGAGCTTCGATTCTTCGTTTGTTTTTCACTCTCATTTATACATTCTAAACCTAATTGGACATGCTTGTGTGTGCTATGTTTAACTTAAGTGGTTTTAGCTGTGGGAAGCTGGTGCAAATTGGTTTTCTTAACAAATGTCAAACAGGCTACGGCGGCAAGTGTGCCTTTTTAAAATAATTCGAGAGTTTAAAGTATGCCCATAAAAAACTGAATTAATGTGATTATTTCACTTATTTATTGCCAGGTTTAGGGGTGGGGGGGGGGGGGGGGGGCGGGCTCGTTGCCCAGAGGAAACCCCGACCTTCAGCGAGTACCCGGGAACTCTTCCGCATACGGCGACCGAATCCACTCAGTGTTAAAAAAACCCACTCAGATATTTTTCAATTTTGTGGGGGGTCTGAGTGTGAGTCTAACCCGCGCCGCATCGACAGGTCAACGGGACATCCATTCATTCATTCCAGGCTCAAGAACTATTTTTTGCGGATTATGTGGAATTCCACGCCGCCACCAAAATGGCATGAGCTGATAAATAAAGGAACATTTCGTTGAAACAAAACTAGCAATCTTTATTAACAACTACAAAATGGCAGCCTTCTGTTGATAATATTATATGTTATTAATCGAGTGTTTTCGTATTGCCTTGGTATTGGCCAAAATACAACCACCCTCAGGCCAATACCAAGGCAACACGAAAACACTCGATTCATAACATTTTTATTAATAGACTGTAGAAGTTAATTTAATGCAAGCTGTCAAGTTGAACAGGAGGTCGCCCACTGAACATTTAATCCATGCCCTAAACAAAATGACGTCCGACCTTTTTTGCGCTCTTTTTTTGTTTCTGGATCAGTAGAGAAGTTTCTTTCTCTTCCGCTGTCCTAAAACGGCAATCGGATTCGTTTACAGTAGTTTTTTTCTTCTAACTCTGACCTTGTACAACGCGCTCTGGTGTAGACATTTTGAAATCAACATCTGTCGTCTGCGTCTGTAAAACTCTGTGACATCACATGTTACAATTGCGCCTTTCAGCCGCACTCGGTGAACTCGGCCAATATGACTTGAACTCGGCCAATATGACTTGAACTCGGCCAATATGACTTGAACTCGGCCTATATGACTTGAACTAGGCAATACAACCCCACGGCTAATACGAACTTGATTCGTCTGCTGATATTACCCGGCGGAAAAGGTCGAGTTCACGGAGTGCGACTGAAAGACGCAATTAACATGTGACGTCCCAGAGTTTAGCAGAAGCAGACGGCAGATGTTGATATCAAAATGTCTATACCATAGCCCGTTGTACAAGTTCTTATTGACAGGATATTACAGTGGGAAGAAAAAACTACTGTACGTGAATCCGATTGCCGTTTTAAGACAGCGGAAGAGGAAGAAACTTCTCTACTGATCCAGGAACAAAAAAACACAGAGCGCAAAATAGGTCGAACGACATTTTGTTTAAGACCCGCTCACACAGTGCGATTTGTATCATGCGATAAAAATGGATGTATTTGATTGGTTGACAAACCGCATCAACCAATTAGAAGCATCCATTTTCATCGCATGCTTCAAGTCTGTACGATAAATCGCACTGTGTGAGCAAACCTTTAGGGCACGGATTAAATGTCCAGTGGGCGACCTCCTGTTCAACTTGACAGCTTGCATTAAATTAACTTCTACAGTCTATTAATAAAAATATTATGAATCGACCGGCCTCGGGCCAATACGGCCACCCTCAGGCCAATACCAAGGCAATACGAAAACACTCGATTAATAACATATAATATTAGGGTTGTTTTATAGCAACAAAACCCCTATATGCACTCAAGCATTATCTCCCTTTGTTTACCAACCACTAATCTTTTTACACGGTAAAAAAAAGTGACGAAGGATTACAATAGTTCAGTTAAACCAGACCTTGAATGATCTAAAGCTTACCTATTTCTGTATCTTCTGCCAACTCCTGATATGAGCCATAAGCTCGAGGAATTTTGTGGATTTTAGCGAACTCTTGAGCTTTTTGTAAACTCCTGGCTGCAACGGCCACTGACTGAAAAAAGATGATTATAAAAGACATGTTGGTGCAATGATCGAGTGAACCAATACAATTAGTAACGATTTGTTTTATTGTAATGTGTTTTACCAAAGAGAGTAGATTGACAAGAGTGGTCACTTCGTCCAATAAGCATTACCGACATGTTCTTCTGGTCCCCTGGTCCCCTGGTCGACTGTATGGCGCCCCCTACAGAAAGGAGGTTCCTAATAATCGAATCGTGTCAGTTCAAAATCAACATGGCGCGGACGAAGTGACCACTCTTGTCAATCTACTCTCTTTGGTTTAACTCACCTGAAAAACAGTGCCTGGTTGAGACTTCAGAGCAGCCGTAAAATCATTGCAGATTTTACCGGAACCACAAATCCCCCAACGGGTCGCCATCGAGAGTTTTTAGAAAGAACTAAGATCTCTGAAAATAAAGTAAATTCTAAGTTTTTATTTTGACGAGGAAGTTTTTTTATTATCAGAATTTCTAATTAAATTTTTTTCAGTTTCAAGTTTAATAACACGAAAGTTAGATTTTTGCCAGGCAAACAACGACCAGCGTAAAAATTAATAAGGAGGGGCCATAAGCACCAAAGGCGAACGCAAACAATATGGCGGTGAGGTGACAGACATCAACGACCAACGTAAGGGCGACGACAAGCGCCTACGACCAAGGCAAACATTTGAATTGTTAGAAATCGGTCGGATTAACGTCTTTATCCTAATTTAAACCCGCAGGAAACTGAGTGACAATGAGCTGTTTCTAAATTTTATGACTTTTGATCTCATGGTGGTCTTATCAAATCGCTTTTACGTCCGTCGTCCGGTGTCCGGTGTCTGTAAACTTTTCTTGTGATCGCTGTTCCAAGAAAGCTACTGGTCGGATCTTCATAAAATTTCCCAGACAGGTTCCCCCTATGGTCTAGTTGTGCAACATCTATTTTTGGATTTTTACCTACATAGTTTGTGATCGTGGAATGTAGAAACCCACCAGGCCGATCTTGATGAAATGTCTTTGTGTTGGTTCCCCATATGGTCTAGTTTTGTGGTCACGATTCTAAGAGAACTGCTGCTCGGATCCTCTTTAAATTTCACACGCACGTTCCCCGTATAGTCTTGTTGTGCAACATTTGTCGTTTTTTCATTTGCATATTAAAATGGCCGCTGGCAACCAGTTTGTTTTTCTTTTTTTATCACTTTTTCTCCTAAGATAATGAAAGAATCTTCGTAACATTTTGTACACAGGTTAACCCTTTGGTCTCACTGTGCACCTTTTTGCTCATTTGCATATTCAAAATGGCGGCCACCGGTCATTTTTCTTTTTCTTCTTTTTATCACTGTTTTCTTAAATAATGAAAGAATCTCCGTAAAAGTTTTGTACGCAGGTTAACTGTATGGTCTGGTTGTACACTATGCACTTTTTTGCTCATTTGCATATTCAAAATGGCGGCCAGTGGCCATTTTTCTTTTTGTCACTGTTCTCATAAAGGAATGAAATGATCTTCGTAAATTGTTTGTATGCATCTTAATCCCTGTAAATTATATCAGAAATTAAATCGAAGCATTCTTCATTTTTATTTTAGTAAATTGAAATGGAACATCCTTTTGAGTTATATTAATTGTCGTTATAGGATTTTACTTTCTCAAATACATTTTGGAATTCAGTGATGTCGTCGTTCAAACTCTTGACGGGGCCTCTGGGGCTCAGTAGAGTGTTGGACGCTCAATCGGAACAGCTTTCCACCAATTGGTCGCGGGTTCGAATCCCACGCAGTCACCCCCCAAAAAATTGGAACAATTTCTCACTGGGTTTCTACTCGAACGACCTATGTGGGATGGTTGCCAGTTACCCCCAAAGGTCGTGGGTTTACTCCGGGCAATCCTCCCACAATAAAACTGGCAACATATATATATGTAAATATTTCATATAAGTGAAATAATCTTGGGCGCGAAGTAAGACACTAAACATTCAATCAACATTTAGGAAAGTTGGTTTGGAGTTTTCGGAGTACAGCCACTTTCTACCAGAGAAACTCTGTCCTTGTCCAACCAGCCACCAATTGAAGAAACCATGTTCACAAATCAAGTGCGATCCATTTATAAGTATTTACCTCACTTTCCGAAAGTGTTCTATGGTGGTCGCCAAGATCAGTTCACTGATCTCTTGTTTTATATAACATAACCTCTCAAGGTACGTTCACACTATAGAGCCCGCGACGAATTTGGATTGGGGTGTGAACTGGATTTCCGACAGGACAGCGTACGTGGGTGTGTTGTGTTCACATTGCAACGAATATTCGGCCGATTCCATCCAGTCAGTTCATACTCACATAACTACAACAAACGTGTAATTGAGAGTGTTGTGAAAGGAAAAAAGACACGTGTTGTTAAAATCCTCCAGAAATTAAGCAGAATTTTGTTTTTTTTCTCCAACTTTATTCGAAACCGCATGGTTATTTCGTCTTCAGACATATTTGTAGGTTACTTCGTTTTCAAAGGTGGATCCTGATTGGCCAGAAAGGGAAATCGTGGATGATTTTGATCCCGGGACAAAAAGAATGGCTCTGGGGGCCATCTTAACTCTTGTCGTCCGAATCCGGTGCCATGACCGAATTCGAAACAAGGTCCATATGAACAAATGTACTGATTAACATTAAAGTCATTTTTGCTATCAAAATCAGTTCGGGTCCGTATCGAATTCGGGATATAGTGGGAATCTTAGTCTTAATTTCAGAGTCAATTTTTCCTATGGTCGACCTTAACACTTATACACGCAGACTATGTACCCAGAAATTCACGTCATTCATCAAAATTTAACATCTTTCTCAAGATATTTATGAACACTAAACCACACGGACATAGAGAAAGTCTTCTTGTCTAGAATAATCATGGAGTTTCTCATTGTGTTAAAAATAGGTATATCATTTAGACCTTTATACCCCATCATAGGTTGTTCTGATAACCTAAAACCTATGATATTTCATTAGGTTGACGACTGACAGGAGATTGGCCTTAGTAAGTAGAATTTCTCTAGATATATATAGCAATATCATGTGGTTAATGTGTCATTATTTAGTTTATGCACTAACAAATGTATACGTCGCAATATGTTACATGATCCTTTTTATAAACCTCAGAACATCAGAAAAAAATCTTCTTGACTAAAATAGCCAAGGAAAGAAAATTCAAATTGTGTAAAAAATGGCGTATATACGTTGGCTTACAGGGGACATAATTATCGTATTAATTTACAGTAATTTCCTATGAATACCGAAAGACAGCGTACGTATGTCCTCTGTATCTTTTTACTCAACCATAAGTTGTTTTAAAGTGACATGAGCTGCCAAAATTCGGACTATTTTCATAGATTCTGATTGTCACGACGGTAATAGGCTTTAAAGGTCATCGAAAAACTTAATGATTGGCGTTGGAATGGGGAAAATCCATACAGTATGTAGCCTGTACGAACCGAAAATGTGTACGAAAAGTAAACAAAATTTAAATAACCGGGACGACCATTCATTCATTCTTATCCAAAGTTGGTTCAAAACAATATTTCATCGTTCATTCTCGAGACTAGAAGCACTAAAAAGCGTCTTGGGAAAAATAGCCGATAATTTCAACATTTTGTTTCAACGTCAAAATATCAACATTTTGGCAGCTCATGTCACTCCAATTTACAGTAATTTCCTATGAAAACCGAAAGACAGCGTACGTATGTCCTGTATCTCTTTACTCAATCATAAGTTGTTTTAATAAACGAAAAATCATGATATTTTATTAGGTTGAAGACAAAAAGGAATCCAAGCCAGTGGACAGATTTCTGCCTGTCTAACAGAAATGGAATGGGTTGGAGAATGTCATTCTGCCAATAGCTTATTTCTTCTCTAATGATTTCTTATTAAAGTAACGCAATCAAATTGAAGGTATCTAACCAAATAGGTTCAAACTAACCAATTATTTCGAAAAAGGGTCACATTTTCGCGAAAACATACTGCGATATATAATTCAGATCAGACATCAAGTAAATGCAGGGCACCCCACGAGCGATATTTTACAACCGTTTTCTTACTCCTGGCTGCAACAGTGAGAACGACTGGTGTAGGTCTATATATATAACCATGCTTAAAACGGCTGACCTAGTTTATACTTTATGGCCTGTAGAAAGCAAGGCATTATATAATATATCATAATTCCATAAACGAAGCACGTAACGGCTTTGCTGGTTATATTATAATAGATTATATTAGTCCACTGTCTATGCGCCCTCAGAAGTCATTCGGACGAATATCCATGCTAAATAATAAACTGCTAACTACTAAGTAATACGTAGTACTGTAAGCTTACCGGTACGGGCAAACTTGACTCCCCCAAGCAGAGGGATAAGGAAGGACAACAAGGGAGATAACCAGTAACGTTTTACATTTAAGGGACATCGGAAAGCAAAATTCAGATTTTTTACTTAATGTGGCTGCCAAAATTCACACTTTTTCATAATTTCTGATCGTCACGAGAGCAACAGGCTTTGAAAGGCAGGCCATCGAAAAAAAAAATGATTGGTGTTGGAATGAGGAAAATCCATACAGTATGTGGCCTGCATCAACGGAAAACGTGTTCGAAAAGTAAACAAAATTTAAATAACCGGGACGACCATTCATTCATTCTAAGCCATAGTTAGTTCAAAACTAGGCTCATAAGCCTCTGTGGAGCCGCCTACTGGTAAAACACAGTTTTACTTTATTTTACGTATTCGTTGAAAGCCTCACATTTTTAAATAAAATGAGCCTCCAAACGTTTGATACTTGTTTGATTTTTCTGCTAGGCCTAATATTACATTTAACATGATATTCGTAGGAATGACCACGTACTTTGGTTTAAAAAAGCACACACATATTATACAGGACCCAATATTTTTAAACTTTAAAGTTTTTTAATTTTATTGGGCGAAAGACAAGGCCCACGGTACTTATTTTCGAAATGTTCGCCTCAGCACAACGCTCTTCCGTTTAAATCTAGCGTGTTGGTCACTTTGCGAAGTTAAATTCAGTATGGGACTATGGGATGGGTGCAATAAAATCTAATAAATAGCTGTAAAAATTACGAACCTCTCTCGAGCGTTTTCGCCCGGCTTCCCATTCGAAACTACATGCTTATATCAAAACCGCGCCAGTCTAGCAGGCTACAACTCAGTTTATCAAAACCATTCTAGCGACTTGATTGAATCGAAAACTGTATAGGCCTACGTCTTTTATTCTAAAGGAGTTGTTGTCATGTTTGACTTTAACCTGTATAGTTCTAAACACATCAAACACCGTAACATAGTATACAACCGCCAACATTTTGGCGCCGAATATGCCGACACTTTCGGTTCGTGTGATTTCAGTCTGTCTAAAAGTTCCCACGGTCTATACCACAGGAATATGAGCCTCGCCCGGTCATAAACGAGGTTCACACTTCCGAACTCTCGTGCAAAAAGATGTTCCTATTCCCGAACTTTCCTTGTGCCAAAATGTGGTTCTCACTCGAGAAAAAGACACTTAAATAAAAAAATACATCAATTGTGTACAAAATAACATGTGTTTTATATTCAAACAATGCTACGGGACAAATTACAAACACTTAGATCGATATTTAACGACTTCTTCATGCTTTTTGATGAAAACATAGACCAAATTATCACTACGCCATCACGTTCACTGGCGGAGGGATAAAGAAAATTTGTACATAATAACGTTGGCAGTAAGTTGGTGACATCGTGAATTCGCTACTATTCGAGTCAGACTTTTTCTCTCTACATGCCCCTAAAGGAACCTTGTTCCGCTACGCTTCACGGCGGCTCCAAAAATACTTTATCGTATATTTTCGAGACTAGAAGCAATAAAAAGCTTCGGAATTCTACGTCTTGAGAAAAATAGCCAATAATTTCAACATTCTGTTTTAACATCATAATATCAACATTTTGGCAGCTCATGCCCCTTTAAGTATCGTGGCCCATTGTTGCCAGTCTAAAATGTAAAATAATACAAGAAATAAATAAATATTTTATAAGCGAAATAATCGAAATAAAAATCTTAATTAGAAACAAATACAAAACCAACGTAAAACCCTTCAAAATGTATACAAAATAATCGAAATCAATTTAAGATACATACAAAATAGAGCACAGTCATGAAAACATAAAAAAAATATCATGATAATTAAAGGCACACTTGCCGCGAAAATCAGGAATATTGTTTACATTAAAAAAGAAAGACCGTATTCTGTATTTTTCCCAGACAATATAAGTTAGGAACTTTCTATTTTTACCAAAATTTAAAAGTTTGGACGTCACTTTGTATTTTTAATTTGAATTTTAAAATTTGAATTGTTACGTACCCGGAACGTAAACAAACCGATCTGCCCCCTATTGGCGATTTTATGTGAATAGTCGAGTGAGTGAACTAACGGCACAGTGTAATTTTACGTAGGCCTATTTATCTGAGAAATACAGACTGACGATCGGTTAACAGCGACTGGAAAAGCCTGCTGATAATTGTTTGAGTGTAAACCACAGATACAAAGGCCTGAAAGGAGGGTAATCCAACACGAAAGTTGACCGACACTGATCGTTGTTGTTGTAATCAGGCTTCGATTCTTCGTTTGTTTTTCACCCCATTTTTACAGTCTAACGCTAACTAGACATGTTTTATGTGTCCTATGTTTAAGTTTAGTGGTATTAGTCGTAGTAAGCTCATGTAAATTGGTTTTCTTAGCAAATTTAAACAGGCTACGGCGGCAAGTGTGTCTTTAAACAAAATGAATGTCAAAGAAAAAAGGCAATAAAAACAGAATTAAATTGGAACGAAAAATAAAATGTTTTCTTGACCTAGCTTTGCCAACAAGCCAGCGTTGCCAGTCACTAAAGCGCCAGCGTTGCCAGTCACTTTCTCAGAATTTAACACTGCGCATCGAGTCACGGATGCCTGCTTCTGTCGGTAGAGGGGCCTCGGTGGTCCAGTGGGTTAGAGGGATCGTCCCTCAGTCCCATACAGACCTCCCATCGATGCGGCGCGGGTTCAAATCCCATTTAGACCACATAAAAACAATTGAAAAATTTCTGAGTGGATTTTTCACTCCGTTGCCATATGTGGAAGAGTGGTCAGGTACTCGCCGAAGGTCGGGGGTTTCGTCCAGGCAATGAGCCCGGTTTCCTCCCCCACTAAACCACGTAACGCCGCCGTATATGTGAAATAATCTTGAGTGCGGAGTAAAACATCAATCAATCAATCAATCCGGCGGCAGAGCGATAGTCTACCAGCACGACACAGACGGTTCGTTCTGCAGAGTGATAGTCTCTCAACCTGACACCGACCTTTCATAGATGAAAAGGTTGTTACTGTGTCGACGGATCATCAATGTGTGGTTGGATAATGTTTATAAATGGTTTGTTGAACATGGTATAATGGGTGGGCCGGGGTAGGCTTTCTTCATGCCTAGGTCCTTCTGTGATTGGAACAGAATGGCCTGTGAATTGTCAATAGTCTTGGCCAATCACGTTATTTACGAATCTCTTTCAGCAATCCTGGTACAACGTACCCGACTTTGGGCCACGATCAGTGTCAGGTCAGAAAGTCTATAGCCTCTACATGAGGAGAATTTTTACCCAATGTTCAAACATTTAAAGAGAAATCTGTTTGTTTCTGCACATGAGCAAAACCGATGGGTCGAAAAGACAAATATGCCTCCGTTTGAAAGGACATCTTGTCGCCCATTGCTTAATTTATATATTCATGAACACGCAAACACACGGGCACAGGGAAAATCTTCTTGTCTTAAATAACCAGACAAGTCTCTGTGTTAAAAAGAGGAATATCATTTAGACCTTTATACCCCATCATAAATAGCAGTAATAAACCAAACCTATGATATTTCATTAGGTTGACGATTGAGCTTGACCTTAGCCAGTAGAATTTGCTGGTACACCTTGAGAAAAGAAAGTGAAAAATATACACGATATTAGAGTCGCAATTAAGATTCTCTGCCAATTGATATTTGTTGCGAGATTGTTCTCCGAAAAAGATTCCGCGATCTGGCACGTAAACATCGAGTTTGCATCGCGCCTTTACGCATTTCATTGATGTACCTGAGAGAAATGTTGGGCAGTAATGGTGCACACTTGAAAAAAAGCGAGCGTGTCGGGGGCTGAAGGGGGAGAAGTGACCGGGGAAATCCTTAGCCAAGCTCTGGATCATGTGATATGTTGTCGTTGTAAAAGGAGACTAACCTGTCGGACAAATTATTTACACTGTGTTTTATAAAGAGGGATTTAGCAGATTAGCAACGAAATTCGAAGAAATCAACGAGTGCATTGAAAAGAGGAATGTTTCAGGCGGTTAAAGGCAAGTGACATTAAGGATAGTTAATTCTTGGATAAAATCTGAAGGCCGAATTTTTTCAACATGGTTCAATTAAATTCTATAACTACATAATGCCTTGCTTTTTATAGTCCATAAAGTATAAACTAGGTCAGCCGTTTTAAGCCCGGTTATATATATAGACCTACACCAGTCGTTCTCACTGTTACAGCCAGTAGTAAGAAAACGGTTGTAAAATATCGCTCGTGGAGTGCCCTCCCTTTACTCGATGTCCGATCTGAATTATATATCGCTGCATGTTTTCGCGGAAATGTGACCCTTTTTCGAAATGATTGGTTGGTTTGAACCTATCTGGGGAGATAGGCTAAGATACACTCTTGAACTAGGGCCAAGCTCCTGTCAGTCGTCAACCTAATGAAATATCATAGGTTTTAGTTTATCAGAACAACTTATGATTGGGTATAAAGGTCTAAATGATATACCTCTTTTAACACAATTAGAAACTTGTCTCCGTGGTTATTCTAAACAAGAAGAGTTTCACTGTGCCCGTTAGTCCGGGTTTCTGACTCCAAAATTACTATTTTTTCATACTGACGGCCGTATTTTGGAGTCAGGGCTCATTGCAATCAAAAAGTCGGAGTAGACTGCACGCTTCTGATCGGGCAGTTTGCGGTCAGATTTAGACAGTAAGTAACAACATAACTAACTCCAATAGTGTCATTTTGACATTCATGAATAATTTAGACTTTTGTCAAGTGAACTTAACGTTTAAGAACTGAAAAATCACCAAACAATGTGACGTCATCAATGGCTGAGAGTTTGAGATTGGAGAAGGCAAAAGTGAATTCAGGGGATAAATAATGTTTACTGGCCGATTCTGCTCGTCCATATCAGGCACTGGTAGGTAGAAAAATTATTAATGAACGCGATTATGACCGTTTAAACACGATTTGAGTAGGTTATATTGCTATTTCTATTTCTTTGTCCGGACCACATATTGCCCGCTTCTGAGCCAACTCCGGCTTTTTAATTGCAATGAACCCTGACTCCAAAATACGACCGTCACTATAAAAAATAGTCATTTTGGAGACAGAAACCCGGACTATGTGCCCGTGTGTTTGGATCTTCATAAATATCTTGAGAAAGATGTTAAATTTCGATGAAGGACATGAACTTCTGTGTACACGATCTGACTTCAAGACCGTAGATAAAAATGGATTCCTAAAACAAGGCTAAGAGTCCTACTTTACGCCGAACTTGATACGGATCGGAACATATTTTTTAAAGCAAAAATGGCTTTAATGTTAATCCCGTACATTCGTTCATATGGACCTTGTTTCGAATTCGGTCATGACACCGGATTCGGATGACAAGAATTAAGATGGTTCCCAGAGCCATTCTTATCGTTCGGGGATCAAAACGCTCTCGATTTGCCTTTCTGACCAATCAGGATTAACCTTGTAAAATCAAGTAACCTACAAAGAGGTCTGAAGACGAAATAATCATGCGGTTTCGTAAAAAGATGGAGAAAAATAAATTTCTGTGGATTTATATATAAACAACATGTGTCTTTTTTTCCTTTCACAACACTCTCAATTACATGTTCGTTGTAGTTATGTGAGTATAAACTGACTTGATAGAATCGACCGAATATTCGTTGCAATGTACGCTGTCCTGTCGGAAATCCAGTTCGGACCCGAATCCAAATTTCTTTTCAGGCTCTATACTTAAAGAAGCTATGGTAGATAAAAAAATCTCAGTTTCCTGCGGGTTTAAAGTGGCATGAGCTGCCAAAATTCACACTTTTTCAGAATTTCTAATCGTCACGACAGTAAGAGGCTTTAAAGGCCATCGAAAAACTAAATGATTGGCGTTGGAATGAGGAAAATCCATGCAGTATGTGGCCTGTACGAACCAAAAACGTGTTCGAAAAGTAAACAAAATTTAAATAACCGGGACGACCATTCATTCATTCATTCATTCATTCTAAGCCAAAGTTATTTCGAAACAATACTTTATCGTACATTTTCGAGACGAGAAGCACTAAAAAACATCTGAATTATACGTCTTGATAAAAATAGCCAATAATTTCAACATTCTGTGTCAACGTCAAATATCAACATTTAGGCAGCTCATGCCACTTTAAGAGGCTAAGTTAAATAAAAAAGTCATACAATTTAGAAACAGCTCAGTGTCACTCAGTTTCCTGCTGGTTTAAATTAGGATAAAGATATTAATCCGACACATTTCCAACAATTCAACGGTTTAACTCAAGGAACTGTATGCTTGGAATGGACACGTCTCATTGGCTGGTTTGGATCTGACTTTGTAAAATGTGTCGCCATTGATAGTTGAAGCGCGCGTGCATAACAGATCTGGATCACTATAGCACCATCTCCTAGTAATGGCGGCGCACGGTGCACATCAAATACCACGTGACCTCCATTCCACGCATATAGTTCATTGGTTTAACTGGTCCAATGGTTAGTTCCGACTTTATATAATTATGATCACCAAAAGACACGGGCACAGGGAAAATATACCCCCCCCCCCCCACCCACCCACCCACCCCCTATGCTCTTAAGCCCGGCTCAGGTTGAGATAAGATCCGATCCGATTGTCTGCGATTGAATCTTAAGAGCGTTCATGTCGACTGAGACTGGTTTATCGTTCAGCCAAACGATTACCGACTGATCAGTCTTTAAGCCCGCTCAGGTCGACACGATCAGTTGATTGGAAGGGGAATTTCGTCACTATATTCTGCAGACTGGCACACCACAAGGAATGACGTAACAATACTACATCTTTGAAACGCCGAGAAAAAAATGATCACGTGATGAAGTATGGGTCGCTGATTGGCTGTGACCTTAAGATTGATCGCGAGAAAATAGAACATGTTTCTATCCTTACGATCGTAAGACTGGTCAGTCTGAGACCGATCTGAAGAGTCCGAAGGCCGCTCATGTCGAAAAAAGTTCTCCGACTGATTGATCGCAGATTCACTACAGATTGGAGCTTACGACGATCGGATCGGATCTTAACTCACCTGAACGGGGCCTTACAGTGCTGTCCGATATGCCTGTCCCAATGTTGCTATCGTTGTCTATTGATGCTAGTCACCTCGCCGCTATATTGTTTACGTTGGTCGGTGGCGCTTGTCGTCGCCCCTTTCCCGTCGCCCATACGTTGGTCGTAGGTGCCTGTCCCCTTACAGCCATATTGTTTCCCTTCGCCGTTGGTGTCAATGAACTTGCACGTGGGATGGAGTCAAGTGGCATTTGATTTGCATCGAACGCCGCCATTACTAAGAGATGGTGCAATATCGATCCAGATCAGCCTTGCACGCGCTCCTCACTTAGCAATGTCGGCGTGTTTTACAAAGTCAGATCCACATCAGTCAATGAGACGTGTCCATTCCATTACATAGTTCATTGGTTGAAGCGCATCGCCCCTCTCCATCGATTTTACGCTGGTTGTTGGGTGCCTTGCTTTGGCAAAAATCAATTGTGTTTCTAAACTTGAAACTGAAAATTCAATTCTGATAATAAAAAAACTTCCTCGTCAAAATGAAAACTTAGAATTTACTTTATTTTCAGATATCTTAGTTCTTTCTAAAAACTCCCGATGGCGACTCGTTGGGGGATTTGTGGTTCCGGTAAAATCTGCAATGATTTTACGGCTGCTCTGAAGTCTCAACCAGGCACGGTTTTTCAGGTGAGTTAAACACATTGCAACATTACAACAAAACAAATCGTTATTAATTGCACCATTATGTCTTTTATAATCGTCTTTTTTTCAGTCCGTGGCCGTTGGAGCTAGGAGTTTACAAAGAGCTCAAGAGTTTGCTAAAATCCATAAAATTCCTCGAGCTTATGGCTCATATCAAGAGTTGGCAGAAGATGCAGAAATAGGTAAGCTTTAGATCACTAAACTATTGTAATCCTTCGTTACTTTGTTTACCGTGTAAAAAGATTAGCGGTTGGTCAACAAAGGGAGATAATTCTCTCCAATGGTTCACTTCGATCTCCCATCAATTGGTGAACGGTTGCTAGGTAACCGCTGAAGGTCGGTGATGTCCCCCCCCCCCCCCCCCCCACCACCACCACCACCAACACACACACACAATTAACCTGACAACTCCGCCAAATAAGTAAAATAATGTTGAACGGTACCAGTCAATCATTGTTTCACGATACACTGCCGTCGGCCTGGATCCACAAAAAGAACATCGGACCCTTTAAGCTGCCATATTTTTCATCAATTCCAATTGTCAAGAACAGTTGAGCATTTGAAGTATCTTGGAAAACTAAAGCATTGACGTTGAGATTAATAATGTCGGCAAAGCTACAAACATGATCGAACCGAAAATGTGTGCCATTAACGGACAAAACTCAAATAGCCGGAATGTTTGAGTGCATCACAACTGCCTTCCACGAATGGGTCGCGGCGTTGAATTCCATACAATCCCAAAAAGCAAAAGTTTTCCAGCGTAGAATGAATGAACGGATGTCCCGTATATCTCAATGTTACATAATTGTATTAGTTTTGGTTGATGGGGCTTTAGCTGCTAAATATGGAGAGAAAAAAATCCTTGAAACAGAATTAGCTAAATACTCTTCAATTTTATCAAAAGCACAAAATAAGAGCTTTCCAACGATACCAAACTTTCAGATGTTCGATTATGAACTATTATAATCAAGAAAAAACACAAAAATGTAGGCCCTACTCCTGCATTCTGTCTATTTGCATTATGCCCATTACTAGCACACATCTTCGCTTCGTAAAGGTTATTGGCTTTACCTCTATATTTTTATTTCTACTTCAAATCCTTTATTTTTTAAAGTATGTTGATATTTTGACGTTAAAACAGAATGTTGAAATTATTGGCTATTTTTCTCAGGACGTATAATTCAGAAGCTTTTTAGTGCTTCTAGTCTCAAAAATGTGCGATTAAGTATTGTTTTGAACTAACTTTGGCTTAGAATGAAGGAACGGTCGTCCCGGTTATTTAAATTTTGTTCACTTTTCGAACACGTTTTCGTTTCGCACAGGCCACATACTTTATAGATTTTCCTCATTCCAATGCTAATCATTTAGTTTTTCGATGGCCTTCTAAGCCTCTTACTGTCGTGACAATCATAAATTATGAAAAACGTGTGAATTTTGGCAGCTCATGCCACTTTAACATTTTCGATTGGTATATATACCATTCACTCACATGTATTATTTTTTTGATGGGCATACTTCAAACATCTTCAGAACCGAAGTTAATATAAATAGTGGTAATTTTGCAGCAAATTTTAGTGTTCCAAAGGCCCTTCTAATTTGCCGTTCTTTAGGAAAGTGGCAAACTATTTTTGTATAATCCTTTTAAACCAAAAATGCCAGAATTTTGGCAGATCATGCCACTTGCATCGTGCAATTAAACAAAATAAACTGAATACATTGTACTTTCTTTCTTGCAGACATTGTTTATATAGGTACCATTAACACAACACATCATGAATTAACTCTCCTCTTTCTCAATCACGGGAAACACGTCCTCTGTGAAAAACCAGCGGCCCTGAATCTTAGGCAGCTTAAGGAAATGACAAAACTCGCCAAGGAGAAGAAACTATTTTTCATGGAGGTAGAAAAAGAATTTGTTTCTAAGTTATTACTGTTTGATTTGTTTGCTCTCTCTGGAAAATTCATCCCTAAATAATCCAGATATTTAATCCGATCCTACCAACTTAAAACAGATTTTAATGTGGGTCCGAAACAAGTTACAATAACACTACCAATCTCATTTCATCCTCAAAGAATGCGATAATCTTGAGTGCAGCGTAAAATTCCAATCAATTAATCAATCAATCAATCAATCAAAGAATGGTATTAGTATACACAGTTTCGCCACTTCCGCTTGTTGCAGAAGAACATGCGAGTTTTAGTACATTTTTTATTCTTTTTTTTTTCTCCCCCGTCTACTTTATTTTCTGGGCATATTATACTCTTTTTTTAAAGAAAACTTTTTGAATTTAAGACTGAAGCGAATTTTGGATGTGTATTGAGAACAGGTTAGGTGTATGTAGATCTAAACGTTGGGTGTGCTCCTCTGTTGACATAAGTCAGAAGAGATGCAAAATTGCCTTCGTCATATGTGTTTGTCTCTGTAAACTAGGCATTTGTCCTCTTTTGTCATGTAAAATTTCCATTTAAAAGGTTTCCAAGCGGCTGCTGAAAGCATCCAAAATTCGACGTCTCACTGGAGGGGTGAGACGCAGGTTGGAAGCTAACGGAGGCTATAAATTATATATTGACCTTCTGCTCTAGGGATGTGTTCTACACACTCAACGTGACATTTTTACTTCAATATATTCGCCCTGTGAAGCCAGATGGACTCTGAGGTTTCATACTTACAAGCATCTTTTTATTTTGTTAAAATACACTTTTGATTTTACTAACGATATCCTTAATAAATTATATAGCTTAACTTTTTTCTTTGTGTATGGTATTAGATTGATTGATTGATGTTTTTACGCCGAACTCAAAAATATTTCACTTATATGGCGGCGTTGTCAGGTTTAGTGGGGGAGGAAACCGGGTTCATTGCCAGGAGGAAACTCCCGACCTTCGGAGAGTACAATGTAGCTGGCAACTCTTCCACATAGTGGGGGCTAAACGGTGACCACGCGGAAAATTCACTCCGGATTTTTTAAATTTGTATTCTAAGTATTAGAGATGATATTCAAGTTTATATTTTTCCAGGCCCTTTGGACTCGATTTTTCCCCTCTATTAATAGAGTGATTGAAGAACTTCAAACTGGATCCGTTGGACGGCCTCGAGTTTTAAAGTGCGAGTTTTGTCTGCCATTCTCTGGTGTTGACCGTATGACCGACAAATCCTTAGGCGGCAGTGCCTTGCTGAACATTGGTATTTATACCATTAATATCGCCTGTTTTCTCTTTGGCTTCCCAGATAGCTTCACTGTTAAAGGTTCTCTCCTAGAAACAGGTATGTAGAAAATGGCGATTGTAAAATTTTACCGATTAGTACGTTGGCCAATAATTGGTAGTAATTTTGGTTTCTAATTTTGTTTTTTTGGATTTTGAGTCAATTGAGAATTAAATCAAAGGATTAGGAATAAAAAAAATTAATTACGAAATACTTAATAAGAAAGCAAAAACATGGCACTTATCAGCTTCCATAAATACATTATTACTCGGTTTGTTGGA
This sequence comes from Lepidochitona cinerea, assembly GCA_963971465.1. Classification (NCBI taxonomy): domain Eukaryota; kingdom Metazoa; phylum Mollusca; class Polyplacophora; order Chitonida; family Tonicellidae; genus Lepidochitona; species Lepidochitona cinerea. The sequence goes on from OZ020565.1 coordinate 4,934,885, forward strand.
TGGTGGGGTTTAGCAGGTGGGTTTGGCCGACGCCCTTCTAGTTGTTAAGTTTGACTATTTCCCCCTGATGAAAACGCCTGACCTTCGGAATGTAATTCTCAGGCAAAAAATGTTCAGGTTTGTTTTTGGACTTACATGTTCCAAGAGGCATACCAGAAGCCTTCAACAATATATGGAATCCGAACCACAAGTTTTTTTTGCAAAATTAGCGCAAAATGTGTCCCATCCCAAAAGTTCCTCTAAGCAATAGTAAATAACTGCTTATTAACCGGCCAATAAATAAAGTTCTTTTTGTTGAATTTTACATATGAAGAAACGAAATAAAAGCAATTATAGTCATGGAAAGCCTTTGATCTAATCACAGGCACACGGAGTGCTCTCCCTTATCCACCCTCTGTTATAATATATATCCATATTTATAGTATAACAGAGGGTGGATAAGGGAGAGCACTCCGTGTGCCTTTGATCTAATTAAATAGCTTTATTTACCAGGAGCCGACGAAGGGGCGTGTGTGGTGTTTAAGTATAACGATGGCCGAATAGCCCAACTGCTTTATCATATAACATTCCAAGGCCTAAACGAAACCGTAATTTACGGCACAAAGGGTAGCATTAAGGTACGTGTTCACGGTATTCTGATACTGTTTATATGCTCAGTTCGTGTTCATGCTTTCTCTGAGTGTTCAAAAGTTTGGTTCGTGTTCATGCTTTCTCTGAGTGTTCACACGTTCAGTTCGTGTTCATAGCTAGCCGGGAAATCTGGGCTCTGCCGAATTTTTTTTTCTCTCCGTTTTCGTCATACAAGACACATTAGCAGCCATATAATATATTACCAGTCGCCGTAAGACCGATAATGCGGGCTAGTTCATATCGTGAATTCTTGGGCAAACTGCGGATCACGTGATACGTTGTCGCTGTACAAGGAGACTTTGAAATCTGTCTGGCTAATTACCATCGAGCCTGATGATGTCACGTAGATTTACGTGTAGCCCTGGAATACGAGGACGTGAATAGCCCACAAAAAGAATTCAGACGACTTGGTTGAAAACAAACAGGAACAGGTTTTATTTACAGGAGATGATGGTTTGGATATCATATTAGTCACACACAGACTAGTACTTGATGTCATGAGTATTTTAACACAAGAAGTCAGTAACTCTCCTCCCCGGGTGTGTTAGTTCATTCAATGTGGGCAGTGATGCCTGTAAATGGAGAGCACAGAACAATAACAATCTAATGCTGGTTTGGCAAGGCGCTAACTGACAAACGCCATAAAGAGTTGTGTAAGGGACCTTTACAACCAATTATCTTAAACAACAATATCAAAAAACGAACAAAAATAATCTTTTGAGATATTGACAATATGGTCATAACAGGCTTCCATAGTTTTGTCAAAAACAGACCAAAATAACATATCTAGCATGTTGGTTCATTAGGGAACGCGAAAAGTTGAGCTTAACCTCAAAAACAAATATCCGACTTGGAAACAATTATCAAAACACAAAATAATTAAGTGAGCCTTCTGGGCTTCCATACATAATATTTTGAACAGGAATTACTTTACGTTCAGAAAGCTTTAAAAACTTATTTGCTTTAAACAACCGAATGAATTAGCATAAAATATCTTTAGTGTTCACAGAACTACCAACCAGTTTCAATCAGCTTAAGCCGATCTGGCGATTTGATGTCAACTATCGGAATTCGGGTGTCCGTCAAAGCAATTACACACAAACCGGAACTTTCGATGCAGAATTTCAAGGAACTAAATGATCCACAGAACCACGGACAGTCGAATACCGATAGATGGCATCCTAATATTACTGAAAATAACAACTATCAGTCTACTGACCTGTAAATGGAGAGCACAGAACAATAACAATATAATGCTGGTTTGGCAAGGTGCTAACTGACAAACGCCATAAAGAGTTGTGAAAGGGACACAACTCTGCGCGTCAACCTAGCATTATTCGGTACATAAAATAGAAAGCTCTACCACACAGATATAAAAAGTAATTGAAAACAAATTAAAAATAACTGATGCGATTTTAAAAGTTAATTATCACGTAAATTCAGCAAAGCCACATTCGACCCTCCAAAAGAAAATGTCGTCCTCGACATTGTAGGTCAATGTTCTAACCAGCTTCAATAATTCGAACCACAGTCTCGCATATCAATTTTTGAAGTTCCTCAGTCTTAAACACAGTTTTTAGAGCTAACAAAGCATCCACACGGTCAGTCCAGTTGAATTTACACACTGTCTGTTGCTGATTCACCACGTAGTCTCCACTGGACCACCAGGCCGGACGCCGTCTCTGTCGCGTTGGACGCGCATGCTGTGAAGTTTCTTGGGAATCCGACGAATCCGCGACATCTGAAGAAGAATCGGAGTGAGTGGCATCTGGAGAAAATCCAGCATCTCCAGTTTCCGCAGCAGTTGGAGCAATAGGAGGATCAAGGTTTTCCTCACCTCGTGACAGAATTTCATCGTCATTCGGTTCAACAGGCTCGTCTGCAGGTCTCATCCTATAAATAACTTCAGAGTCCGAGTCGTATTCAGAAGTATCTTCGTTAATCTGGGGTACTGTAGTCTCTCTTCGGGCTCTCACTTTAGCACGACCCTCCAAAGGCAGAGCGATTGGTAACAGATGGTTTCTGTGCAAGACACGTGTTCGGCCATGCTTGTCTTCACGCTGGACTTCATACACAGGTGAGTCTTCGTTAGGTTGTCTCAAAACGGTATATACTTCAGTCTCCCATCTATCGGCTAGTTTATGCTTTCCTTTCAGATCGAGTTTTCGGACCAATACTCTATCACCCACCTGGATTGTGGAACCTCGAGCACGTCGATCATAGTTTTTCTTTGATTTCGAAGACGCCTTTCGAGCTGCTTCCTCAGCGGCAAGGTAAGTATATTTAAGACGTTCCTCTAGATTCTTCACAAATTGTGGATAAGATTCAGGTGTCTCGCAGTCTAGATAATCAAGGTTCAGTATGACGTCCATCGGCAAGCGTGGTTTTCTCCCAAACATGAGGAAGAAGGGGCTGTAACCGGTCGTATCATGGCGGGTGCAGTTATAAGCGTGAGTCATGGTTGGTACATAGCTTTTCCAATCTTGCTTCTTCTCACTCGCCATACATCTCAGCATCCCGAGCAGGGTGCGATTAAATCTTTCGGTAATCCCATTACCCATGGGGTGGTAAGGGGCGGTACGGGACTTTTTCATACCTGTGAGTTTACACAAGCTTCTGATGATGGAATTCTCAAAGTGTTTGCCCTGGTCCGAGTGGATCCTTGCGGGAAAACCATAATGCAAAATAAAGTGGTCGTAGAATTGTTGAGCTGCAGTTCTTGCGGTCTGATTCCTCGTTGGTATGGCAACAGCGTATTTAGTGAAGTGGTCTGTTATCACCAGTATACTGTTGTATCCTCCTTTGGAATCTTCCAGACCCAAGTAATCCATTGTCACCAGTTCAAGAGGTTGTGAGGTCCTAATCGTATTGAGGGGTGCAACGTGTGGAGCAGGCGGTGTCTTGGCTCTAAGACACCTGTCGCACGTTTTAACTCTCTGTTCAACTTCCTGGGCCATCCCAGGCCAGTAAAACCTTTCGTTATACAAATTCTGTGTTCTTTCGATCCCAAGATGACCCATGTCATCGTGCAGGTGCCGAAAAACAACATCTCTGTGGGACTTCGGAAGTACCATCTGAAGGAGCTTCGTCCCATCCACTACACCGTCTCGGTATAACACGCCATCTTGTAGCCGAAGTTTCTTCCATTGGCGAAGCAGACTTCTGGATTCGGTGGAAAATGTTGAGAGTTTTTCTCTGTTTGGTTTAACACCCTTGTTAACACATTCCCAGACGGGCTGTATGACGTCATCTTTGAGCTGCTCAACACTCCAGTCCATATTTAAACTGGTGGGTCGCGGGAGCATGTTTACAACTTGGTGGCTCAAACACATGGAGTCAGCTGCACCACCATCATTGTCACGGCCAGCCAGAGCTTTTACGACGTCTGCCGAAACGTGACCCATATCTTCTCTTCGAGGCATCCGGGACAAGCAGTCAACATCAGTGTTATTACAGCCAGGTTTGTAAAATATCTGGAAGTTGTATGTAGCCAGTTCCGCAAGCCAGCGGTGCCCAGTGGCGGCTAACTTTGCCGTAGTGTTTACATAAGTCAAGGGATTATGATCTGTCGTGACCACAAAACTATTTCCGTACAGATAGTCATGGAACTGCTTTGTAACAGCCCAAAAATAATGCAAGGTACTCTAACTTATGTGTGCTATAATTGAGCTCTGATTTTCGTAGGGCTCGGCTTCCATAAGCAATGACCTTTACCACACTGTCCGGCTGTTCCTGACATAGAACAGCACCAAGACCTTGTTCACTTGCGTCAATTCTTAGCAAAAATGGGCGAGTGAAATCTGGATAGGTCAACAATGGAGGGGACGTAAGACAGGCGATCAACTCTGCAAACGCCTCCTGTTGCTCAGGACCCCAAGTCCAAGGTTTCAACTCGGAAGGTTTACGTTTCATGGGTTTCTTCTTGCAAGCGTCTGTCCCTGCCAACAGAGAGGTCAAGGGTCTTGCTATTTTGGAGAAGTCCTTTACAAACTTTCTGTAGAATCCAGCAAACCCAATGAATTTCTGCAGTTCTTTGACATTATTCGGTGGTGGCCATTCTTTAAGCACCTTAGTCTTCTCTGGATCACATTCAATGCCACTTTCTGATATCACGTGTCCCAAGAACGTGAGCTTGGTCTCAATGAAAAAGCATTTACCTGGTTTGAGCTTTAAACCAGCATTTACAAGTCTTTCTAACACCTGTTCAAGTAACTGGACATGTTCATGTATTGTCTTGGAATAAATGATTATGTCATCAATGTATACTAAAATCCCTTTAAGATGGAGGTTACCCACAACCTGTTGCATGAGCCTCTGAAAAGTTCCAGGGGCATTCGTTAGGCCAAATGGCATTTGGTTACACTCAAAGAAACCAAGTGGCCCAACCGTGAATGCTGTTTTGGGTTTATCTGTCTCTCGTGTACGTCTACCTGCCAATAGCCACTTTTTAGATCAAGCTTTGAAAAATAACGGTTTCCAGCAAGACTTTCAAGGGTTTCGTCGATTCTTGGGATGTAATAAGCGTCCTTGATTGTTCGTCGATTTAACTGTCTGAAGTCTATACAAAACCGTAAAGTACCATCGGGTTTTCTCACGAGGACCACATTTGAGCTCCACGGACTACTCGATGGACGTATGACCCCACAGTCTAACATTTGTTTCAGATGTTGACGAACTTCCTCGTAGAGGGCTGGGGGAATTCTACGGGGTCTCTCTTTAAATTGAGTGTCATCACTTAAGTTAATGGTGTGTTCCACAACAGCAGTTTTACCCAAATCATTGTCAGTCATCGAAAAGGCGTTTTTCCACTTTAAAAGCACATTTTTTATTTCCGTCGACTCGTGTGCTAAGGATGGAAATTGTGCAAGGAATTCAGAGTCACTAATTGCACTGAAATTGTCACTATATGGCATCTCAACATTCACCTGCTGCAGCGTGGCTATCCGCATACCAGCCTGGAGAGTGACAATTCGTGAGCTATTATTTAACAATTCCACTGGAACACTCTTCAGTTCATTACACACAGTCACTACACCAGGAGTAACGCTCACATCGTTCACCATACCAGAAGGAGAATCTACCATGGCGATTCCAGAAACACACGGGACAGCAATTCGTGTAACGCCATCGACAGTAACACTTTGTCCTTTCTCCAACAACACAGTTTGCTGTAATCTGACAGTAGCAAGAATATTCTTCGATTTACACAGGTGGCGTTGCCTAAGCTTAATCACTTTTAAAGCCATAACCAAAGGACTGGCTATGGGTTGCTGAATAAATCTAACACCACAGGTTGTACGTAGCTGTTCTTCGATGATACACAACACATTTGTACCTATTAGCATAGGGACCTTGCTATTATAGTTTGTAGTAGGAACAACAAGTACTGGAACTAAGATTGATTTATCAGTTATTTCAGGTATCAACTTTATCTCGAGTTCAACATAACCTAAGTAGGGCAAATTGGACCCGTTTGCACTTTCAATTTTAAGAAAGTCCGTTAAATTTTTAAGCGGTCCACAATTCAGTTCTTTCCAAAATGATTCTGATACGGTTGTAATCATTGAACCAGTATCCAGTAATGAGCGACATTTTTTTCCACTTACTATAATGTCCATTTCATTGGCCGCACCAACCATATCTGTAGCCAAAGGTTTATCAATAATGAGGCTATTTACACATCCGGCTTCCGGTTGCCTCTCACCAGTCGCCCGATCTAGTTTTTTGGCTTCGGTGGAGCGGTCGAATCAAGCAGTCTTTGTTGCACTTTCTCCGGATTTGATTGGGCATTACATACATACGCCATATGTCCGTCGTTACCACACTTATAGCAAAAAGACTTCGTTCCCTTTGACTTCGGTTTCGACTGATAACTGACCCTAGGTTGCACTGGCTTTTCAGGTTTGTCTCCGTTCTCTATTTGGTCTCTCTTCCTTTCTGCCTTCAGCTCATCAAGCTGCTTTTGTAGATCTAGTGCAGTCTTATGCCAATCGTAGTTTCCTTGCTTATCGGCTACATTGAGTGAATGGGTCATGGCGACTTTCTTTTTCAGTCGTAGTTTTTTTTCTGTCCTACGTCCTTCCTCTCTCCTTATTTTGATCAAGAGATCCGGAAAGTTGGGTGGGTTGTCCTCAGCCGATTCCAAGTTTAATTTTTCTATCATGGCTTTATCAGGACAGCCACGGAGAAATTGTTTGAGCAAGTTGAATGGTACTTGCTGGAGTTTAAGTCCATCCCTTTCAACAACTTCCATTAGCATAAGATAAAGACGTTGAACGTAATCAGATGCCATTTCTTTTTCTTCTTGGTAGGTGCACAGGAATTTAACCAAAAGTTCATGGCCGTCAGCTACAGTGCCGAACAGTTTCTCAAGCAAGTCAAAAATATCCTTTGCCGACGCCTTTGGGACTCTGGACAAAGATTGTGCAGTACCTAGTGCCGGGCGTAACAGGCTTTGTATTAATGTACGTTTCCTGTCAGTTGCCGACAACGCTGTGTCATCAACAACTTGTTGGGCGAGAAGACGCCATGTATCAAAGTCAGTTTCTCCGTTAGGAAGTGGTTTCTTTCCAGAAAACAGTCGTAACTTTCGGCTCTTGATGCCTGACAGTTCGTTTAGTGCGACCTGTTGCATAACCGGAGTCTTAATAGCGCCAGCCCCTTCAGGTTGGACGGTATTTGTCACATTGAGTTCTTCTGGAATCACAGACGTAGAATATTTTTCAGTTGACAAGGAGTCCATAACCTTGCGCTTCATTTCATAATCCATATTCGTAAAAAGTCTCTGAAAATCTGACACAAAGTCTGATTCTACGACACTGTCAACAAATTGTTTTTGTTCCTCAGTTGGTCGTGTTACATTTATCACTTCCATGCCAAACATTAGGTGTTTCTTGGAAAAAAGTTTGTCAGCCGAGTCTTGGCTTTAAAATATAACATAAATCTCTCCACTGAAAGTCCCGGAAGAGTCTTTGAATTCAACAGACTTTTTGACACTTCCGTACTCCCGTAAGAAATCATCAAACTCTGCTTTTACGGGCACAGAGGAAAATCCAGATAGCACGACGACACGATCCGCCATGATAAAATACGTTTAAACAAATGTTACATTAGTTCATTCCGAAACAATGTCTTTCACTTGAAAGAAAGGTACACAAAAGTTCACTGTTTCCAGTCTCTTTTAATATTTCACTCACTTTCCAATTGAATTCACACATCACACAGTTCAGTTCTTTAGTGCAAGAATCACAAGTGCCGGCAGGTCCTCCATACACCATTAACTGACCACTGGTGACGTCATATACTTGTAAAGTTCAGGATCACTCTGTAGCATCCAAAAGATACATTGATGATCTTTCCAGAATTCATCCAGTCCAAATACAGGGTGAATTTGCCACACGGTATCACGTCGGGGTCACCAATTTATGTAGCCCGGGAATACGAGGACGTGAATAGCCCACAAAAAGAATTCAGACGACTTGGTTGAAAACAAACAGGAACAGGTTTTATTTACAGGAGATGATGGTTTGGATATCATATTAGTCACACACAGACTAGTACTTGATGTCATGAGTATTTTAACACAAGAAGTCAGTAACTCTCCTCCCCGGGTGTGTTAGTTCATTCAATGTGGGCAGTGATGCCTGTAAATGGAGAGCACAGAACAATAACAATCTAATGCTGGTTTGGCAAGGCGCTAACTGACAAACGCCATAAAGAGTTGTGTAAGGGACCTTTACAACCAATTATCTTAAACAACAATATCAAAAAACGAACAAAAATAATCTTTTGAGATATTGACAATATGGTCATAACAGGCTTCCATAGTTTTGTCAAAAACAGACCAAAATAACATATCTAGCATGTTGGTTCATTAGGGAACGCGAAAAGTTGAGCTTAACCTCAAAAACAAATATCCGACTTGGAAACAATTATCAAAACACAAAATAATTAAGTGAGCCTTCTGGGCTTCCATACATAATATTTTGAACAGGAATTACTTTACGTTCAGAAAGCTTTAAAAACTTATTTGCTTTAAACAACCGAATGAATTAGCATAAAATATCTTTAGTGTTCACAGAACTACCAACCAGTTTCAATCAGCTTAAGCCAATCTGGCGATTTGATGTCAACTATCGGAATTCGGGTGTCCGTCAAAGCAATTACACACAAACCGGCAGATGCAAGTTTTCGGAACTTTCGATGCAGAATTTCAAGGAACTAAATGATCCACAGAACCACGGACAGTCGAATACCGATAGATGGCATCCTAATAATACTGAAAATAACAACTATCAGTCTACTGACCTGTAAATGGAGAGCACAGAACAATAACAATATAATGCTGGTTTGGCAAGGCGCTAACTGACAAACGTCATAAAGAGTTGTGAAAGGGACACAACTCTGCGCGTCAACCTAGCATTATTCGGTACATAAAATAGAAAGCTCTACCACACAGATATAAAAAGTGATTGAAAACAAATTAAAAATGACTGATGCGATTTTAAAAGTTAATTATCACGTAAATTCAGCAAAGCCACATATGCAAAGCTTTCTGGGTAAACTATATACCTCAGTTAGCCATTTTGTTTACCAGAACTGGGCAAGACGTCGCTTTTTTGGGAAAACATTGGTGACATAAATGTGTTTTTAATCCACGTCTTTTTTGGTGACTTTGCGCCTTGCGCTTTTCTCGATACAGTGTTATCTCTTCCGCCATTTTGCAAAATTATGTGAACATTCCTCAATCCCCCGAAATGCTTTGCGCGTAATTCCAAGTGACGTCATCAAGCAAGCGGTCATTTTTTACATTGTTTTTTTTTGTGAAGAAGGATTTAGCAGATTAACAACGAAATAGGAACAAATTAACAAGTATAATGAAAAGATGAATGCCCACTTGCCGCCGTAGTCTGTTTGACATTTGTTAAGAAACCCAATTTACACGAGCTCACTACAACAAAGTCCACTAAAATTAGGTATAGAACACATAAAGCATGTCCAATTAGGTTTAGAATGTAAAAATTAGGGTGAAAAAACAAACGAGGAACCCAAGCTCGATTACAACAACAACACCGATCAGTGTCGGTTAACTGAAGTGTTGGATTACCCTCATTCCAGGCGCTTTTGTCTGTGGTTTGCACTCGGCAGCCTTTTATAGTCCCACTTACCGGATCGTTAGTCTGTATTTCTCAGATGAGTACAATTATACTGTGGCGTTCAATCGCCTACACGACTCAAAACATTAGGGCGCTTGGGTTCTGAGTTTGTTTACATTGCGGGTACTTTAAAAATGTTTTTCAATTTCAAATTAGAAATACTAATTGATGCCAAAACTTTCAATTTCTGATAGAAAGATAGTTCTGATAGTTCCTAACTTCTTCTGTCGGGGGAAAATACAGAAAACCATCCAATGTTTTTAATATAAACAGTATTCTGGATTTTCGCTCCGAGTGTGCCTTTAAAATGTGTGTTGGAGGTAATAGCTTAAATTTACGGTAGCTAAGATTAATGGATATTTAAGACTGGGCCGAAATCTGAAATGCTTTCGATCTATTTCAATTAAAAGCTGTAACTTATTTTCTATGTGTGTACCTTTATCATTGCCTTCTATAGATTCATTCGCCGTACTGGAGCTCAACCGAATTGACCCTTCCCTCTGGTAATGTGACCTTTGAACTCCCCAAGGTCGAAGCGGATTTTAAGTATTGGAATAGTGCTGGATTAGTGTATGAGGCTCTTCACGTCAGAGAATGTTTGCAAAAAGGTAACAAAATCGTTAATATATTCAATATTTTATCTTCATATATGTTTGGGGGGAGGGTGGGGGGGGGGGCTGGAGTGGGTGGGGCTGTTAGGGGTGATGTTCTTTTGACATAAAATTTCCTACAATTTTGTTTATTTCTCTTTTCAACAAGCATTGTTTTGGACCGTAAGATCAGTTAAAAAACAAATCGTTTTGCGACCATCTCAGTCAATGATAACTAGAGGCCCTGCATATAGGTATTAACCATGTCTAGCCACATTGGTATGATTCTGATCCCTTTGGCTTAGCCAATGAAACACATTGCCTTATGACGTCATTTGTGATATTATGAGGTGGGGGCGGGGGGGGGGGGGACATGGCGAACGCCAAATTTCCTGCATTGAAAAGTATATGTGTGCATTCAAGCAGTGGCAGTAAAGCGGTCACTATAAAGCCTGCCCACCCCCACCCCACCCCATTATATGTTGCTCTCCTTGTTCAAATACCAGTTTACTTATACCACGTTTATCTTAGATACAGTTTTAACGTCCTCTGACCTCGGAGTTAAAATTCAAGCAAGCTCACGTTTACCCAAGGGCAAACTCAATGTAAAATCGTCGTTTTAACAGGAACACACAGTCACCAACAGTCCAATTAGACGCTTTGCTATAGTTTAAAGATTAGCTGTCAACAAGTGACAACCTGAAATGTTTGCTATAGACTCCTGCATTGTCGGCCACTTTTCGTCGTGAGGTAAAAAAAAACCAAACAATAAAGGCGTCTCGGCGTTTCAAAACTTCAGATATTGGTTTCTCTTGCATGCTTCTCGCACACGATAGAAAAGTCGTCCATCTTTGTTTTGCTCATTACCGACATGTTAAAGTAACGCGAATTGGTCACACAACTGTTGAGAAACAAAAAGTTTACATGCACATCAAATTGGAAACGACGTTTTTTAAATTATATTGGCTATTTTTCTCAAGACGTATAATTCAGAAGCTTTTTAGTGCTTCTACCCTCGAAAATGTACGATAAAGTAATGTTTTGAACTAACTTTGACTTCAAATGAATGAATGGTCGCTATTTTACCATATATAAAACGGAATCGCACACGGTTTGCTAGAAGCTTTTCGGATAGATTTCCTTTCTAAATAGCCTTAATATATTCATATGGAACTGTCTGTAAAGTTATTTTAGCCAAGAAAGTATTCCCTGTGCCAGTGTGTTTTCATTTAGATAATGTATAGTGGGTTTAAGCTGGCTTAAGGTTTTTAAGGAGTATTTCTCACGAGGGAATGGTGTCGACAGTTAGAACTCAGTAAAGCCATATCATTCGAAGATTTGCTTTGTTTTTCAGGAAAGACAGAAAGTCCCGTCTTGTCGGCATCGTACAGTGAAGCTGTAATGGACATCTTGGATCAAATCCGATCAAAACTCGGTGTGAAATATGACATCGACTAGACTTGTCTATGTCATGATCGTGTCATTCAGATGACGTCAGAGTCGAACATTATATCTACGTCATCAAAATATAGAAATAAAGAGCCGACGTGATTGTAAAGTACTGTCCGGTATTTTGATTGGTTATATACATATATAACAGATGATGTAGACACAAATGTACATTTTCGCCCTTTTTATACCATGTAGGTCTACTACTAGGCACACCTGTATTCAATCGGACAGGCTTCAAAAATTGTGGAAAAGTTGATTTTTCACTCCATTGCCGTAAGTGGAAGAATCGCAAGGTTCTCGCCATCGGTCGTGGGGTTTCTCCTGGCAGACCCCGGTTTCCTCCCCCAACTAAACCTGGCAAGGTCGCAATATAACTGAAATAATCTTGGTACCGCGTAAAACATCAACCAATCTACTTCCAAGTCGGTAGACGTTGAATCTTGTAACCCGTCCAAATGGGGGTGGCTATATGTGGGGTGGCTCTGTCCTGTCCCATGGCAGTACTAGGCACACATGTGCGGATATATAGATACAACTTTATATTCGGACTGTTCACTGACGCCAGCACCATGGATACGCCAGAAACCGTGACCTCAACACCAGCCGAGACAATCTAAAATTAGAAGTTACCCTCGTCCTAAAGGCCAGTCTATCTTAGCCACGTCTAAAGGAGATCTCGCGAGAATACGATTGCAACCGAGAAAGACCTACCATTCAGCCCTGGACCGTGTTTTACAAAGTGGCGTAGCGTAAATTTTCACTGCCATAGAAACCCATACTGAAGAGATACGTTAGTATGAAAGTTACGCAAAAAATACATCTGTGCCGCTTTGTGAAACAGGCCCCTGGCCAATCGGCTTATGTGCTGCAAATTAGTAGCACTACAACTAGGCCTACAAGCATGCACACATTTAACAAGAAAGTCTCCTATACTTGTTTGCTGTCTTTCTTAGTTACCATATATTACATGTAACATAACAGAAAAGTACTTCCTACAAAAGTTTTATTTATTCTGGAATTATCCATAGAAAATCACGATTGTCTTGTTCCGAGTTACAAATTAAAAAAGTTACAAATGAATAAGATTTTGTGTTCAATTTTGCGAGAAAAATTATATGTAGATATTCATAGTTTTACTTATGTCCTTTCGACAAACGGGACATTGCTTCGAGGTTGACATAAGACGTCTTGTGCATGTTTTGCAGAATTGCGCATGTCCACACGGCTGCAGTGCAACCTCCTTTCGACTCTCCAAGCATATGATGCATCTACTGTGTTCAGATTTGGCAGGTTCACCTTCTGAAGACGGTTGTTCGTACCAAAAGCCACAGAACCGTAAGAAAACCTCTTTCATTTCGGACAAGTCGTCCTTGTACAAAACACTTATGTAAGAAAGAATAAAAATAACGGCTATAAAGTGTTCGGCTGTGTACAGAACCCCGGCTTTAAATCCGGAAATAACCGATTCCAGGAGATACACCGGGAACGTCTCCACGAGAGAAAGGACATTCTCCACGGCAATCAAAAGACAGATGAGTAGATATACAACCGAGTACACGATTTTCGAGAAAAGACGTATGTACAGACAAAATACGGCCACTACCGAAAAAGCAAACGTGTACAGATCACTTATTCCGTTTAAATCTTGGATGTCGTCATCACACCAACATGTCCTATCCCAGGCGCCAACGATGTGTGAAAAAAAATATAGGATTGAAAATCGTTGTTGTGGCATTTTGTCCACCAGTCTCCTCAGTGGCTTCGAGAAACATCTGTACAGGTGGGTGGGGTGAAAGTTCAAAGTTGAATAACCGTGTCCCTCCATCGAGACGTTTTCCAAGTTCCTCTCTCAGTGACACATATGTCGAAGATGCCCGCCCCCTCCATCCCCGGCCTTCCTGACCCACAGAAACACGACGCACACCATCGCGACCCACAGGACCATGCCCCCTCCCCCACTTTCCCGACCCACAGCAACACGACGCACACTATCGCTACCCACAGGACCACGGTCCCCGCCATCACGACCCACAGGAACACGGTCCCCACCATCACGACGCACAGGAACACGACGCACCCCATCGCGACCTACAGGACCACGGTCCCCGCCTTCACGACCCACAGGAACACGACGCACCCAAGCGCGACCCACAGGACCACGGTCCCCGCCTTCAAAACCCCCATGAACATGACGCACACCATCGTGACCCACAGAACTACGGTCCCCGCCTTCAAGACCCCCATGAACATGACGCACACCATCGTGACCCACAGAACTACGGTCGCCGCCTTCACGAGCCACACGCACACGACGCCCACCATCACGACCAGGATGCCACAAGACGACGCGGATCTTCGCAAAAACTTTCCAAATTACAAGAGAAACGTACCGAAATCATCTCCCATTGAGAATAACATGAAGGCGATGTTTACAACTTCCAAGGGTTGTTCCTCACAGTAGACGAAGCCCAAAAACTGAACAACAATCAGAACAAGATATATCCACGACGTGGGTTATTTTTCTTGTAGCATATAGAGGTATCGGTGGATCAGTCGGCAACGCGATAGTCTCTCGGGCAGACAAAGACCTTTCCATCAATAAGTCGCGAATTTACTGTTTAAAAAATTAAGTGGGTCTTGGTTAAAGGCCCACTTGCCGCCGTAGCCTGTTTAAATTTGCTAAGAAAACCAATTTACATGAGCTTAGTACGACTAATACCACTAAACTTAAACACAGGACACATAAAAGATGTCTAGTTAGCTTTAGAATGTAGAAATGGGGTGAAAAACAAACGAAGAATCGAAGCCTGATTACAACAACAACGATCAGTGTCGGTCAACTTTCGTGTTGGATTACCCTCATTTCAGGCCTTTGTACCTGTGGTTTACACTCAAACAACTATCAGCAGGCTTTTCCAGTCCCTGTTAACCGATCGTCAGTCTGTATTTCTCAGATAAATAGGCCAACGTAAAATTACACTGTGCCGTTAGTTCACTCACTCGACTGAAACATAAATGCGCCCCAGCGAGCAGTTTGGAATGTTTACGTTCCGGGTACCTAACAATTAAAATTTTCAAATTCAAATTAAAAATACAAAGTGACGTCCAAGCTTTTAAATTTTGGTAAAAATAGAAAGTTCCTAACTTATATTGTCTGGGAAAAAATACAGAAAACGGTCTTTCTTTTTTAATGTCAACAATATTCCTGATTTTCGCGGCAAGTGTGCCTTTAAATCGATTCCCCCCCCCCCCCCCCCCCCCCACACTCGATGAGAGAGTGGGATATATACAGTGGGCAAAGAAAGATAGAAGAACCAGAGTAGTTTGGCCCTCACAACAGTCTTAGTTATCATGAAATACTTTGTAGGTGTTGCATATGTCTGAAGTAAGCCAAAGCACCGGTCACCATGGAGAGCGTGGCAAATAAAATGGAACACATAGTGTTTGTTGTTAAATGGGCTTTCGGAGACCGTCAAGGAATGTTTCACACAACCTTGTTAAGATCTAGGGTTCGACCGGGTGTAGCTTCCAGACTTACATTTGCCAGGTACCTGCGGAAGGTGACCTACAGTCCGGTTTGTTCTTCAATAAACGGCGCAACCCCGCCTTGAAGATCAAGTAATCATGAGTGCGACCTAAAACACAATTGCAATTAATCTTTACGAATCTTTTTCAGCAATCCTGGTGCAACGTACCCGACTTTGGACCACGGCCATAGTCAGGTCAAAATGGGCGATAGTCTCTACGTGTTTATGACGGGAATTTTTATCCAATGTTCAATTATTTTGAAGAGGAATCTGGTTGTGTCTGCGCATTAGCAAAACCGATGAGACGAGAAGAAAAGAAAAATATGCCTTTCACTCCGCAGCGCTCAAAATGACACCTTGTCGCCCATTGCTTAATTCATAAGTGGTTTATTCTTGGGGTTTTTATTAGTATTAATCTTGAGCTCCCGGAGCGGTCTGATGGCAAATTTCGACTGTCCTACACGTTGCATAAGGTGCAAAAAGCGGAGGGAAACATCAGTCATGAAATTGGTATAAAAACATGTTGTCCAGAGAAATTATTTAGAAACCAGAATAGCGTTGAGAAACCTTGGCGTTCTGTAGAAACCAATATATAGACACGAAGATATCCCATATGAATCGACAACACCCACCTAAACTAAAGACACTCGCAATTTTAACAACATTTTAAATTTTGTGGTCATAAACACGACCAAAATGTTGTCAGAATCTTGTGAGTTGCTTTAAATATCCCATGAAATGTGGAAAACTTCGTTCAAAATTATCATCGCTAATATCTGCTCCTTGCGATATTTATACGCCATATAAAGAACTGATAAAGCCAACTCCCCCAAGCGGCGCATCACACTGACATATGCCACACACCTGCTTTGACGAGGCTTATTACCCATAACCGTCGTCGTACTGTACTTTCGTTACGGCGAAGGTACACATTTTTCTCTGCCCCTTTTACTTGTCTTAAGCAAATGCAAATCTGCAATTCAGATTACGATTTTAGCCTACAATCGTTAATTGCTTAATGTTCACTCAAGATTATTTCCCATATTTTGTGGCGTTGTCAGGTTTAGTGAGAGAGGAGACCCGGGGACTGTTTCTCAAAATATTTACGCCCGACGTAAGTCCAATGCAAGGTCTAACTGTCATGGCAACATATACCTTCAACATTACGTTACGACGCAAAGTTACCTTTTGAGAAACAACCCGCCCCGCTATTTTTTTCCACGGAGGAAACCCCCAAACTTTGACGAGTTTTTGACAGCTCTTCCACATACGGTTCCCACCAATGCGTCGCGGGTTCGAATCCCACTCAGTCCAAACAAAATTGGAAAATTTTCTGACTGGGTTTTCACTCGAACGACCTATGTGGGGTGGTTGCCAGTGACCACTGGAAGGTCGTGGGTTTTTACTTAACTAAAACGCACCAGTTCCCTTTACTTGTTTGTTGTATTTCTTAGTTACCATATATAACATATATAGAAAAGTGTATTCCTGTTTCTCTATAACTTTATGTATAGCTTAACGTCTTTCTGAAACTGAACAACACGGAATCGTTGGAATAGAATTTAAAGTTTATTATTGAGCAGTCAATTTCAATCTCAAACATAACTAATTAAACAGCTGGTAAAAGGGCATATACTTTCTACTACAATCTTTGAATTAAACAATATTTGAAAGTAAAACAAGGTCTAAAATATGTTAGAAATATAAAAATGGAAACACAAGTAATCAAACATGAATACTGAACAGGTTTCAAATGTACTAAATATAGCTTACCTGAACAACACGGAATCGTTGGAATAGAATTTAAAGTTTATTATTGAGCAATCAATTTCAATCTGACCTACTTGTTTGTTTGGTTTGTTGAACGGTGCATACGGTTGTTCATCTTTTATCTTTTACAGAAGCGAGCCATTCGAATTATTTCTTTTGTTCCATCTTCTACACATACTGCACCCCTTTTTTTAAGTGAAAATATTTTACCGCTTCCAATTCTTAATCGATACAATATCTTGCAATATTGTCATAAGTTTGTTCATCACTTGGAACTTATTCCTATCTCGCTTCATTCCCAGTTCATCATGCTAGTAGATATCCATCATTATCACCATTTAGAGAAATTTCTTGGCATTTGATTGGTCGAAACGCCCAGAATGTGAGTCTGCATCCCAGTGCTTTCCGTGTATATATTTGATTCTGTATAACCCCGGAGTTAAGATCTCACGCGCTGTTATTACCACGGAGTGAAGGTCTTGGTGCGTCACAGCAATCTTCAGTCAAGACGAAATCCTATTGTGACGTCAGTTTTAGAATGTTGTTTCGTCAGTATTGAACGCTATACTTGTCTCAAAGATCGTGAAAACCCGATATAACTTTGCAACGTCACAATAGAATTTATTTCTTTCGCGACGTCATGTAGACCTCGTTCAATACACTCAACCGATGACATTTTTGTGAACTAATCGAATAAAGAACAGCTGATTAAACTCAGTTTAAAGTAAACAAGCTGCTCTCGATGGTGATAAATTCGTTATATGACGGCCTTGCGTGGGTATACGGGTAGATATTTGGTGTCTGACAGATATTTTTCCTCGGCTTCGCCTCGGAAAAATATGAATGTCAGACACCAAATATCTACCCGTATACCCACGCAATATCCTACTAGAACGGCTACTTTGGGTCTATATCAACATATCTACAGAACTAATCTATCATTATACACTATGAACAAAATAAAGGGTCCTAGAGAGTGGAATAAGCTGTCCTCAGCCTTACAAATGTGTAATTCAATATCATGGTTTAAGTCTAATTTGAAAACACTCCTTCTATCTAAATTCAAGGTGTCGCTGAATCCATATTAAGATAGTATATAGGTCAAGTGGGTATGTAAATATATATAATCATATTGTTGATTTTGTATATATATGTGTGTATATTTAAGTTTCTCTCTACTTTTCCCCCTTATTCATGAATATTGGGCTGTTGTAAATATGGTAATATACTATAATTAACGTCAAGCATTAATACTTAGTAAAGAATTTCACTTCTGATTGCCTCACCCGTAAATTTTATATATATATATTTTTTTTTTTTTTTAAACTACGGATTACTTTTATAATTACTAAACAAAATAATTTGGGATAGCACAAACCCTCACGGGGTTTTTTCCCGCCACCTATTACTTTTCAAGCACAGGGATAAAAAATCAATTGTATATCATTTTGTTCGCCTGGCAAGCTGTGATGCTTATAATACACTAGCCGACCAGTCAGGTACAATTAGACGAGCCCTATCAATTTTAACTTGCTAGTTAATTATTAAAGACATTGGTAATGACATTTTCAATATGTATGTAATATAAAAACAGGTAACTGACAATAATTAATCAATTTATACAAATGAAAGGAAAAAGAGAGAGTGAGATAAACTTCTAGAACATACCATTATTATCTCTTTAATATATATAACACAATAGAAAAGTACTTCCCACAAAAGTTGTATTCATTCTGGAATTATCCATAGAAAATCACGATTGTCTGGCTAGGAACTACGCATTGAAAGAGTTATAATTCGAATTTTGTGTTCAATTTTGAGAGAAGAATTATATATAAATATATATTGCATGGCTTATGTCCACCCGACAAACTGGACATTTTTTTGAGGTTGACATAAGACGTCTTGTGCATGTTTTGCAGAATTGCGCATGTCCACACGGCTGCAGTGCAACCTCTTTCCGACTCTCTGAGCATATGATGCAACTACTGTGGTGCGGTTGATCGCACCAAAAGCCACAAAATCGTAAGAAAACTTCTTTCATTTTTGGCAAGTATGGAACACTTATGTAAGAAATAATAAAAATAACGGCTATGTACAAAAATCCGGCTTTAAATCCGGAAATTACCGATTCCAGGAGATACACCAAGAGCGTCTCCACGAGAGAAAGTAGATATACAACTGAGTACACAATTTTCGTCAAAAGACGCATGTACAGACAAAATACAGCCACTACCGAAAGAGCAAACTTATAGAGATCACTTATTCCGTTTAAATCTTGGATGTCGTCATCCCACCAACATGTCCTATCCCAGGCGCCAACGATGTGTGAAAAAAAATATAGGATTGAAAATCGTTGTTGTGGCATTTTGTCGACCAGTCTCCTCAATGGCTTCCAGAAACATCTGTACAGGTGGGTGGGGTGAAAGTTCAAAGTCGAATAACCGTGTCCCTCCATCGAGACGTTGTCCAAGTTCCTCTCTCAGTGGCACATATGTTGAAGATGCATTCTTGATTAAGAAAGACGATTCGATCTGTTTTCCTGTTGTATAGAAAAATAAACAGTAATGTTAGACATTTTCATGGATCACGTGATGGTCTTTGAGAACGCTACCAAATGCATACCTTTGCGGTTGTTGTTACATCTGACGGACAAATATAAAAACGAACGCTACAGATAAAATAAACCGGTCAACTTTCATAGTCTCTCATTTAATCTAGCGGTTAATTCCGTTCATTTTCAAATTAACCTCGGTTGAAGCTAGATACTAACCCAAAATGATTTTTATCAAAGCATGGAACAGATTCAGGAAGACGGTCGCTAAAGACACTCTTCCGTGGGTAAAATATAGTCAAATTTTGAGTAAGGTAACAGTCCAAAGCGTTTTTTTTACCTTAAACGTTGCAAACGTAATTATAACATGAGCAGCCATTCGAAAGAAGAAAGAAAATCTATACCTTTTTGAATGGATTACGAACGCTAAAGCCCGTTGGTCCATTGGTATCATGTGACAAGTTATAAACGGCCATCTTTGCATTCAAATATTATTATATAGAAGCTGAATAGCAGAGTGAGATTTAGTATCTAATTAGGATTATTTTAGCAGTTCAATCTACGTAGCAATAGTTTGCTGCTAAATAGCAAATTAAAAATGGTACGATATCATTGAAGAATTTCACTTCTGAGCAAGACGATTGCTATTTAGCGTTGCTTGATTTTGCTATTTAGAATCTATTTAGCAGATACAATGATATATGACAATTTCCCATCTGGGGAAGACAATAAATTTACACTTCTATTAATGATATAATTTAATAAATAACTTAGATTCTACTCTTAATGAGATGTGTACCGTAGTGAACCGATAGCCGCGATGTTAGATTTTAATTAGACATGCGGCGAACCGTGACCAATAACCGGGAGCTAAGATTTTAATGAGATGTGCAGTGGAGCGCGAAACACTATCCGCCAGCTAAGATGTTGATCTTAATAAAATGGACTACATATTGACCTCGACCTCAAAGTTCAAGCCATTGTTGCCTCCTCTTGCTAGTAGATTTTAATTAGATGTGTAGCCAAGCGAGACCAATAGCCGAGACGTGCTAGTTATTGACCTCGACCCCTCGGGATGTCTTTGACCCGGAATTCGAATATTACGTAACATGTTTCCACCTCGTATGACGTCATAGGTGGCGCTGAACCGGCCTTTTGTATTCTACTTAAAATATCATAGGACAATTCCACTTCTGTGTAAGACAATATATCTGCTATTTAGCAGCGCTGGTAGAAATGTGCTATTTAGAAGCAATTTAGCAGTTAAAATATCATAGGACAATTCCATTCTTATTTAAGACAATATATTTGCTATTTAGCGATGCTAGAAATGTGCTATTCAGAAGCAATTTGATATCATAGGACATTTCCACTTCTGACAAAGACAGTATCACTTGTCATTCTTGAGTGTCTGCAAAAACTCGGAAGTGAAATCTTGGAAATCATCTGTATGCAAGAATCTTGGAAGTTGGAAATCCGAAGGCCACACACCCTTCTCTCGTATGTATCATACAAATTTTCCCCAGCTTTCCGCCTTTCACAGTGCGCCAAGCGGTTCTGTCCTGAAGCACTGCTGCGAATGCACCAGGTTAAACGAAAGTGTAATAGGGACTTATTTTAAATTGATGTCAACTATTTATGTACTTTACTAAAGTAAAATGCTTACCCCGTTATTTTATAATTCCTGACATCTATGGTCGTCGACTACCTGGTACCGACCAATAAATATCCAAATATCCAAAGGTACCTGTAGACATAGGTACCTGTAGACATTTAATATTATTGAATTAGTGTCTATGGTGATTCGATGAATTTTTTTCTTGATGCAACAAATCTCATTAAATACGTTTCCATATTGCAGGCATACAATTTATAAATTAAACGAAACTTACCTGGAAGTTGAAGTTTGGTTGGAATCCTGTCACTATGCGGGCTAATCAGAGATCACGTGAGATGCACGAGCTTCCCAGAATTCATATTTCAAAACTGTGTTAGGTTACCAGCCAATAACCAAGCTAACAGGTTATATGAATGTTACTGTTAGAAATGTAAAGTAGGGTGGGTTTTTACCAAGATGCCAAGGGAGGGCACGTGATCCCTGATTAGACAGGATTCCAATCAAACTTCAACTTCCAGGTAAGTTTCGTTTAATTTATAAATCCTGTCACACTGCTGACGTAATCAGCAGATCCCGTGAGATGTTTAAAGTGGTGACCTAACACAGACTCACAAGACAACAAGAATCAAGTGACATCACTACATTTATCCCACCTCACACTGAATACTTCCTGTTGATTGGTTCAAACCAGTCACGTGGCGACCCTGTATATTTCCATATTACGTCGCCGTGCTGATCCATACAGGGCGACTACCATATATGGCTTGTGACGTCATGTCTAGACACTTGCCAGTCGTGTCTGTTCGTGCCATACACATTAGAAAATACCTTTCCGAGTTCACTTTCTGCCTTTTACGAAAGCCAATTTTCAGAAGGAAGGCTTGAATATCGTACAAGTTAGGTCTTCGGTGGGATAAATTCGTTACAGGGTTTGTTGGAGGGGGGGGGGGGATACGGAAATATATGGGGTCAGTAAACAGTATATCGGTTTACTGACCCCATATATTTCCGTATCCCCCCCTCGAACAAACCCTGTAACTAATAGTATAGTATTTATTTATTACTATTAGCACATTGCACATTGAATCAGGAATACCCATTTGTATTAGGTTATTCTGTCTTGTTTAAAGCCAGAAGACGACTCATCTCCCCTGTATGACAGCAATACCAAAATGTTGAGAGACAGATATAGGTTTATTATAATACTTGCGGAAAGTCGATAACTTCGACCAGCCTGCCGTTTTAAGTATAGAGTCCACTGGTAAGGAGGACCGCGCTGCGGCACTAGTAGAAGCAGACCCGCACACCGTGTGGCGTAAATCGAGAAATGTCTAATCCGGCTTTGAACATAACAGTTTTCATCTATCTGGATATAGAGCTCTTGGGTGCAGGGCCATACGGTCTGATATAAATAAAGCAAGAGTTTGGAACAGGACTGATGCTGGATACTAGTCCTATGTAAAGAAGTTCCTCAATAATTAATTCAACAGTGGTGAGATTTCAAAGCCTTTTGGTCCAGAAAAATTTAAACTTTTTATTAGAGTTCCATATCTTGGACCGGCATCTATCAAACTTTCAAAAGAATTAAAATCCCTTGGAAATATTGTTCCTCATGTTCAAATTATTCTTATCAACCAGACTTTTTACCATTGGAAAATATTTTAATTATAAAGATCACGAAGATGAAAATTTTAGAAGTAACGTTGTTTACAAGATAACTTGTGGTGACTGTCCTGCCTCTTATATAGGCCTTACATCTAGGCATGTAGGACAACGGTTCTCTGAACATAATATCAACAACCCTAACAGCAGATCTTCTGCAGTAGCTGACCACTGTCTCAGCAAAAGCCATAACCCTAACAAATTGACTTATGAAATCATTGATCAAGCCAATAACAAACTTAGCTTAGCTTTTAAAGAGTCACTTCATATTTCTAAATTAAACCCTGATTTAAATGTACAAACGTCATCAATTCCTCTCCGTTTATTTAATGTATAACTGTATGTCTCCATTAAGGATTATATTAAAGGGGCATGAGCTGCCAAAATTCGGACTATTTTCATAGATTCTGATTGTCACGATAGTAAGAGGCTTTGAAGGTCATCGAAAAACTTAATGATTGGCGTTGGAATGAGCAAAATCCATACAGTGTGTGGCCTGTACTAACCGGAATAGTGTTCGAAAAGTAAACAAAATTTAAATAACCGGGACGACCATTCATTCATTCTAAGCCCAAGTTAGTTGAAAACAATGCTTTATCGTACATTCTCGAGACTATAAGTACTAAAAAGCTTCTGAATTGTACGTCTTGAGAAAAATAGCCGATAATTTCAACATTCTGCTACAATGGCAAAATATCTCAATTTTGGCAGCTCATGCCCCTTTAAGTCTGTGTTGTTGTCCCAATATTACAACACGCCCCCATGGTTTTAATCTGTACAGATCCTGTTCATTTGTACTTTGGAAGCCTAATTTTGCTTATCCTACTTATTCTATCATTTTAAAGTATAAACTGTGTTATATTTTTCTCTATATATAATGCCTGTAGAAAATTGTCTATTGTGTGTTGTAATATCTGATGATGAGAGTAGCTACGCTCGAAAGCTCATAAATATAGTACGAGTTGTCCTATGTGTTTTGGCTTTAGTAAAACCACTCCATAGTAGAATTTATAGTCCTATGTAAATATTCATTTAACACAGTTATAACACAAATTCTCCTGTCTGTAACATAGGCCTTAAAACAAAGTTCTTGTTGGTGAAATCCAGGCCGAGACTGTTTGAGCCCCAACAGCAAATAAAACAGAAAACTTAGTTTTAGTCATGTTTCTTAAATCTAAATAATATAGAGTCTGAAGTCTCTGACCAGACAATAAGGCCAACAACATAGTCAATTTTAATGTTAAGTTTTTTAACGAAATATGCTTAGCGGGGGATAAACCCTTGAGAAATTTCAGAATAATATCTGGGTCCCATGTAACCGATAATCGAGGTAACGAAGGACGGAGATTATAAACTCCTTTCAAAAATCTGATAATAATAGGCAATGATCCAACTGGTTTTTCATTTAAAATAATAATAGAAGAAACCGCCGACCTGGCGGAATTAATAGCACTGTAATGCAGACCCTGTTTACAAAAATTACCTACTGAAACAATCATCTTCTCATACACACCAAACCAAATCCACCCATGACCTTGTGCGACCTATTTACTACAGTAACCACTCTTTTTACTCACTTTCAGTTTCTGCCCCTAGAGAATGGAACTCAACCCTTCTATCACTCAGAAGCATACCCTCAAAATCACTGTTCAAATCTAAGTTAAAAACCTATTTAATATCAATGATATGACCGCCGTGCCTTATCCTTTGTTTATAGCCCCCCCCCCCCCCCCCCCCCCTCCCCTCAACTATGTTTAAGATCTCGATAATCATTTAAATACATGCCGTTTAATTCACCTGACTCTTTAAACACATACATTCAATAACTCTTGGGATAAAACAAGTCTCTATTTTATCTTCCTCTACTGTACATATATTTCTGGTGAATAAAAAATCAATCAATCAATCAATTAAGAAATGAATAACATCAGTTACAGTAGGTGCATAGGGGTCACAGTGTCTTTTACGCGAAAAGATGATCCATCGATTGATATAACCTTTCTACTGTCTTTGGGTGGATTCTCTCCATGACGCCTGGATGATAGTACGAGCCTGTTCAGAAATTCCAGGTGCATGGATACCTGACAGAATAGTTTGGGCAGATGAGATTGAGTCTCCTTCCAGGGGTGAGACAGGACATTCCGATACCTGATGTCCTCATCGCCATTAACCGCAGTTTGGGCAGATGATCCTGAGTCTCCTTCCAGGGGTGAGACAGGACATTCCGATACCTGATATCCTCACCGCCATTAACCGCAGTTTGGGCAGATGAGCCTGAGGCTCCTTCCAGGGGTGAGACAGGACATTCCGATACCTGATGTCCTCATCGCCATTAACCGCAGTTTGGGCAGATGATCCTGAGTCTCCTTCCAGGGGTGAGACAGGACATTCCGATACCTGATATCCTCACCGCCATTAACCGCAGTTTGGGCAGATGATCCTGAGGCTCCTTCCAGGGGTGAGACAGGACATTCCGATACCTGATGTCCTCACCGCCAGTAACCGCAGTTTGGGCAAATGATCCTGAGGCTCCTTCCAGGGGTGAGACAGGACATTCCGATACCTGATATCCTCACCGCCATTAACCGCAGTTTGGGCAGATGAGCCTGAAGCTCCTTCCAGGGGTGAGACAGGACATTCCGATACCTGATGTCCTCACCGCCATTAACCGCAGTTTGGGCAGATGATCCTGAGGCTCCTTCCAGGGGTGAGACAGGACATTCCGATACCTGATGTCCTCACCGCCATTAACCGCAGTTTGGGCAGATGAACCTGAGGCTCCTTCCAGGGGTGAGACAGGACATTCCGATACCTGATGTCCTCACCGCCATTAACCGCAGTTTGGGCAGATGAACCTGAGGCTCCTTCCAGGGGTGAGACAGGACATTCCGATACCTGATATCCTCACCGCCATTAACCGCAGTTTGGGCAGATGAACCTGAGGCTCCTTCCAGGGGTGAGACAGGACATTCCGATACCTGATGTCCTCATCGCCATTAACCGCAGTTTGGGCAGATGAGATTGAGTCTCCTTCCAGGGGTGAGACAGGACATTCCGATACCTGATATCCTCACCGCCATTAACCGCAGTTTGGGCAGATGAGATTGAGTCTCCTTCCAGGGGTGAGACAGAACATTCCGATACCTGATGTCCTCACCGCCATTAACAGCAGTTTGGGCAGATGAACCTGAGGCTCCTTCCAGGGGTGAAACAGGACATTCCGATACCTGATATCCTCACCGCCATTAACCGCAGTTTGGGCAGATGAGATTGAGTCTCCTTCCAGGGGTGAGACAGGACATTCCGATACCTGATATCCTCACCGCCATTAACCGCAGTTTGGGCAGATGAGATTGAGTCTCCTTCCAGGGGTGAGACAGGACATTCCGATACCTGATATCCTCACCGCCATTAACCGCAGTTTGGGCAGATGAGCCTGAGGCTCCTTCCAGGGGTGAGACAGGACATTCCGATACCTGATATCCTCACCGCCATTTACCGCAGTTTGGGCAGATGAGATTGAGTCTCCTTCCAGGGGTGAGACAGGACATTCCGATACCTGATATCCTCACCGCCATTAACCGCAGTTTGGGCAGATGAGCCTGAGGCTCCTTCCAGGGGTGAGACAGGACATTCCGATACCTGATATCCTCACCGCCATTAACCGCAGTTTGGGCAGATGAACCTGAGG
This sequence comes from Lepidochitona cinerea, assembly GCA_963971465.1. Classification (NCBI taxonomy): domain Eukaryota; kingdom Metazoa; phylum Mollusca; class Polyplacophora; order Chitonida; family Tonicellidae; genus Lepidochitona; species Lepidochitona cinerea. Next base: position 4,961,534 of record OZ020565.1, read on the forward strand.
CTCCTTCCATGGGTGAGACAGGACATTCCGATACCTGATATCCTCACCGCCATTAACCGCAGTTTGGGCAGATGAGATTGAGGCTCCTTCCAGGGGTGAGACAGGACATTCCGATACCTGATATCCTCACCGCCATTAACCGCAGTTTGGGCAGATGAGATTGAGGCTCCTTCCAGGGGTGAGACAGGACATTCCGATACCTGATATCCTCACCGCCATTAACCGCAGTTTGGGCAGATGAACCTGAGGCTCCTTCCAGGGGTGAGACAGGACATTCCGATACCTGATATCCTCACCGCCATTAACCGCAGTTTGGGCAGATGAGCCTGAGGCTCCTTCCAGGGGTGAGACAGGACATTCCGATACCTGATATCCTCACCGCCATTAACCGCGGTTTGGGCAGATGAGCCTGAGGCTCCTTCCAGGGGTGAGACAGGACATTCCGATACCTGATATCCTCACCGCCATTAACCGCAGTTTGGGCAGATGAGCCTGAGGCTCCTTCCAGGGGTGAGACAGGACATTCCAATACCTGATATCCTCACCGCCATTAACCGCAGTTTGGGCAGATGAGATTGAGTCTCCTTCCAGGGGTGAGACAGAATATTCCGATACCTGATATCCTCACCGCCATTAACCGCAGTTTGGGCAGATGAGCCTGAGGCTCCTTCCAGGGGTGAGACAGGACATTCCGATACCTGATATCCTCACCGCCATTAACCGCAGTTTGGGCAGATGAGATTGAGGCTCCTTCCAGGGGTGAGACAGGACATTCCGATACCTGATATCCTCACCGCCATTAACCGCAGTTTGGGCAGATAAACCTGAGGCTCCTTCCAGGGGTGAGACAGGACATTCCGATATCTGATATCCTCACCGCCATTAACCGCAGTTTGGGCAGATAAACCTGAGGCTCCTTCCAGGGGTGAGACAGGACATTCCGATACCTGATATCCTCACCGCCATTAACCGCAGTTTGGGCAGATGAGCCTGAGGCTCCTTCCAGGGGTGAGACAGGACATTCCGATACCTGATATCCTCACCGCCATTAACCGCAGTTTGGGCAGATGAGATTGAGTCTCCTTCCAGGGGTGAGACAGGACATTCCGATACCTGATATCCTCACCGCCATTAACCGCAGTTTGGGCAGATGATCCTGAGGCTCCTTCCAGGGGTTAGACAGGACATTCCGATACCTGACATCCTCACCGCCATTAACCGCAGTTTGGGCAGATGAGATTGAGTCTCCTTCCAGGGGTGAGACAGGACATTCCGATACCTCATGTCCTCATCGCCATTAACCGCAGTTTGGGCAGATGATCCTGAGTCTCCTTCCAGGGGTGAGACAGGACATTCCGATACCTGATATCCTCACCGCCATTAACCGCAGTTTGGGCAGATGAGCCTGAGGCTCCTTCCAGGGGTGAGACAGGACATTCCGATACCTGATGTCCTCATCGCCATTAACCGCAGTTTGGGCAGATGATCCTGAGTCTCCTTCCAGGGGTGAGACAGGACATTCCGATACCTGATGTCCTCATCGCCATAAACCGCAGTTTGGGCAGATGATCCTGAGTCTCCTTCCAGGGGTGAGACAGGACATTCCGATACCTGATATCCTCACCGCCATTAACCGCAGTTTGGGCAGATGATCCTGAGTCTCCTTCCAGGGGTGAGACAGGACATTCCGATACCTGATGTCCTCATCGCCATTAACCGCAGTTTGGGCAGATGAGATTGAGGCTCCTTCCAGGGGTGAGACAGGACATTCCGATACCTGATATCCTCACCGCCATTAACCGCAGTTTGGGCAGCTGAGCATGAGTCTCCTTCCAGGGGTGAGACAGGACATTCCGATACCTGATATCCTCACCGCCATTAACCGCAGTTTGGGCAGATGATCCTGAGTCTCCTTCCAGGGGTGAGACAGGACATTCCGATACCTGATGTCCTCATCGCCTTTAACCGCAGTTTGGGCAGATGATCCTGAGGCTCCTTCCAGGGGTGAGACAGGACATTCCGATACCTGATATCCTCACCGCCATTAACCGCAGTTTGGGCAGATGATCCTGAGGCTCCTTCCAGGGGTGAGACAGGACATTCCGATACCTGACATCCTCACCGCCATTAACCGCAGTTTGGGCAGATGAGATTGAGTCTCCTTCCAGGGGTGAGACAGGACATTCCGATACCTCATGTCCTCATCGCCATTAACCGCAGTTTGGGCAGATGATCCTGAGTCTCCTTCCAGGGGTGAGACAGGACATTCCGATACCTGATATCCTCACCGCCATTAACCGCAGTTTGGGCAGATGAGCCTGAGGCTCCTTCCAGGGGTGAGACAGGACATTCCGATACCTGATGTCCTCATCGCCATTAACCGCAGTTTGGGCAGATGAGATTGAGTCTCCTTCCAGGGGTGAGACAGGACATTCCGATACCTGATGTCCTCATCGCCATAAACCGCAGTTTGGGCAGATGATCCTGAGTCTCCTTCCAGGGGTGAGACAGGACATTCCGATACCTGATATCCTCACCGCCATTAACCGCAGTTTGGGCAGATGATCCTGAGTCTCCTTCCAGGGGTGAGACAGGACATTCCGATACCTGATGTCCTCATCGCCATTAACCGCAGTTTGGGCAGATGATCCTGAGTCTCCTTCCAGGGGTGAGACAGGACATTCCGATACCTGATATCCTCACCGCCATTAACCGCAGTTTGGGCAGATGAGATTGAGTCTCCTTCCAGGGGTGAGACAGGACATTCCGATACCTGATGTCCTCATCGCCATTAACCGCAGTTTGGGCAGATGAGCCTGAGGCTCCTTCCAGGGGTGAGACAGGACATTCCGATACCTGATGTCCTCATCGCCATTAACCGCAGTTTGGGCAGATGATCCTGAGTCTCCTTCCAGGGGTGAGACAGGACATTCCGATACCTGATATCCTCACCGCCATTAACCGCAGTTTGGGCAGATGATCCTGAGGCTCCTTCCAGGGGTGAGACAGGACATTCCGATACCTGATATCCTCCCCGCCATTAACCGCAGTTTGGGCAGATGAGCCTGAGGCTCCTTCCAGGGGTGAGACAGGACATTCCGATACCTGATGTCCTCATCGCCATTAACCGCAGTTTGGGCAGATGATCCTGAGTCTCCTTCCAGGGGTGAGACAGGACATTCCGATACCTGATATCCTCACCGCCATTAACCGCAGTTTGGGCAGATGATCCTGAGGCTCCTTCCAGGGGTGAGACAGGACATTCCGATACCTGATGTCCTCACCGCCAGTAACCGCAGTTTGGGCAAATGATCCTGAGGCTCCTTCCAGGGGTGAGACAGGACATTCCGATACCTGATATCCTCACCGCCATTAACCGCAGTTTGGGCAGATGAGCCTGAAGCTCCTTCCAGGGGTGAGACAGGACATTCCGATACCTGATGTCCTCACCGCCATTAACCGCAGTTTGGGCAGATGATCCTGAGGCTCCTTCCAGGGGTGAGACAGGACATTCCGATACCTGATGTCCTCACCGCCATTAACCGCAGTTTGGGCAGATGAACCTGAGGCTCCTTCCAGGGGTGAGACAGGACATTCCGATACCTGATGTCCTCACCGCCATTAACCGCAGTTTGGGCAGATGAACCTGAGGCTCCTTCCAGGGGTGAGACAGGACATTCCGATACCTGATATCCTCACCGCCATTAACCGCAGTTTGGGCAGATGAACCTGAGGCTCCTTCCAGGGGTGAGACAGGACATTCCGATACCTGATGTCCTCATCGCCATTAACCGCAGTTTGGGCAGATGAGATTGAGTCTCCTTCCAGGGGTGAGACAGGACATTCCGATACCTGATATCCTCACCGCCATTAACCGCAGTTTGGGCAGATGAGATTGAGTCTCCTTCCAGGGGTGAGACAGAACATTCCGATACCTGATGTCCTCACCGCCATTAACAGCAGTTTGGGCAGATGAACCTGAGGCTCCTTCCAGGGGTGAAACAGGACATTCCGATACCTGATATCCTCACCGCCATTAACCGCAGTTTGGGCAGATGAGATTGAGTCTCCTTCCAGGGGTGAGACAGGACATTCCGATACCTGATATCCTCACCGCCATTAACCGCAGTTTGGGCAGATGAGATTGAGTCTCCTTCCAGGGGTGAGACAGGACATTCCGATACCTGATATCCTCACCGCCATTAACCGCAGTTTGGGCAGATGAGCCTGAGGCTCCTTCCAGGGGTGAGACAGGACATTCCGATACCTGATATCCTCACCGCCATTTACCGCAGTTTGGGCAGATGAGATTGAGTCTCCTTCCAGGGGTGAGACAGGACATTCCGATACCTGATATCCTCACCGCCATTAACCGCAGTTTGGGCAGATGAGCCTGAGGCTCCTTCCAGGGGTGAGACAGGACATTCCGATACCTGATATCCTCACCGCCATTAACCGCAGTTTGGGCAGATGAGATTGAGGCTCCTTCCAGGGGTGAGACAGGACATTCCGATACCTGATATCCTCACCGCCATTAACCGCAGTTTGGGCAGATGAGATTGAGGCTCCTTCCAGGGGTGAGACAGGACATTCCGATACCTGATATCCTCACCGCCATTAACCGCAGTTTGGGCAGATGAACCTGAGGCTCCTTCCAGGGGTGAGACAGGACATTCCGATACCTGATATCCTCACCGCCATTAACCGCAGTTTGGGCAGATGAGCCTGAGGCTCCTTCCAGGGGTGAGACAGGACATTCCGATACCTGATATCCTCACCGCCATTAACCGCAGTTTGGGCAGATGAGCCTGAGGCTCCTTCCAGGGGTGAGACAGGACATTCCGATACCTGATATCCTCACCGCCATTAACCGCAGTTTGGGCAGATGAGCCTGAGGCTCCTTCCAGGGGTGAGACAGGACATTCCAATACCTGATATCCTCACCGCCATTAACCGCAGTTTGGGCAGATGAGATTGAGTCTCCTTCCAGGGGTGAGACAGGACATTCCGATACCTGATATCCTCACCGCCATTAACCGCAGTTTGGGCAGATAAACCTGAGGCTCCTTCCAGGGGTGAGACAGGACATTCCGATATCTGATATCCTCACCGCCATTAACCGCAGTTTGGGCAGATAAACCTGAGGCTCCTTCCAGGGGTGAGACAGGACATTCCGATACCTGATATCCTCACCGCCATTAACCGCAGTTTGGGCAGATGAGCCTGAGGCTCCTTCCAGGGGTGAGACAGGACATTCCGATATCTGATATCCTCACCGCCATTAACCGCAGTTTGGGCAGATGAGCCTGAGGCTCCTTCCAGGGGTGAGACAGGACATTCCAATACCTGATATCCTCACCGCCATTAACCGCAGTTTGGGCAGATGAACCTGAGGCTCCTTCCAGGGGTGAGACAGGACATTTCGATACCTGATATCCTCACCGCCATTAACCGCAGTTTGGGCAGATGATCCTGAGGCTCCTTCCAGGGGTGAGACAGGACATTCCGATACCTGATATCCTCACCGCCATTAACCGCAGTTTGGGCAGATGAGCCTGAGGCTCCTTCCAGGGGTGAGACAGGACATTCCGATACCTGATATCCTCACCGCCATTAACCGCAGTTTGGGCAGATGAGCCTGAGGCTCCTTCCAGGGGTGAGACAGGACATTCCAATACCTGATATCCTCACCGCCATTAACCGCAGTTTGGGCAGATGAGATTGAGTCTCCTTCCAGGGGTGAGACAGAATATTCCGATACCTGATATCCTCACCGCCATTAACCGCAGTTTGGGCAGATGAGCCTGAGGCTCCTTCCAGGGGTGAGACAGGACATTCCGATACCTGATATCCTCACCGCCATTAACCGCAGTTTGGGCAGATGAGATTGAGGCTCCTTCCAGGGGTGAGACAGGACATTCCGATACCTGATATCCTCACCGCCATTAACCGCAGTTTGGGCAGATAAACCTGAGGCTCCTTCCAGGGGTGAGACAGGACATTCCGATATCTGATATCCTCACCGCCATTAACCGCAGTTTGGGCAGATAAACCTGAGGCTCCTTCCAGGGGTGAGACAGGACATTCCGATACCTGATATCCTCACCGCCATTAACCGCAGTTTGGGCAGATGAGCCTGAGGCTCCTTCCAGGGGTGAGACAGGACATTCCGATATCTGATATCCTCACCGCCATTAACCGCAGTTTGGGCAGATGAGCCTGAGGCTCCTTCCAGGGGTGAGACAGGACATTCCAATACCTGATATCCTCACCACCATTAACCGCAGTTTGGGCAGATGAACCTGAGGCTCCTTCCAGGGGTGAGACAGGACATTTCGATACCTGATATCCTCACCGCCATTAACCGCAGTTTGGGCAGATGATCCTGAGGCTCCTTCCAGGGGTGAGACAGGACATTCCGATACCTGATATCCTCACCGCCATTAACCGCAGTTTGGGCAGATGAGCATGAGGCTCCTTCCAGGGGTGAGACAGGACATTCCGATACCTGATATCCTCACCGCCATTAACCGCAGTTTGGGCAGATGAGATTGAGTCTCCTTCCAGGGGTGAGACAGGACATTCCGATACCTGATATCCTCACCGCCATTAACCGCAGTTTGGGCAGATGAGATTGAGGCTCCTTCCAGGGGTGAGACAGGACATTCCGATACCTGATATCCTCACCGCCATTAACCGCAGTTTGGGCAGATGAACCTGAGGCTCCTTCCAGGGGTGAGACAGGACATTCCGATACCTGATATCCTCACCGCCATTAACCGCAGTTTGGGCAGATGAGCCTGAGGCTCCTTCCAGGGGTGAGACAGGACATTCCGATACCTGATATCCCCACCGCCATTAACCGCAGTTTGGGCAGATGAGATTGAGGCTCCTTCCAGGGGTGAGACAGGACATTCCGATACCTGATATCCTCACCGCCATTAACCGCAGTTTGGGCAGATGAGCCTGAGGCTCCTTCCAGGGGTGAGACAGGACATTCTAATACCTGATATCCTCACCGCCATTAACCGCAGTTTGGGCAGATGAGCCTGAGGCTCCTTCCAGGGGTGAGACAGGACATTCCGATACCTGATATCCTCAGCGCCATTAACCGCAGTTTGGGCAGTTGAGATTGAGTCTCCTTCCAGGGGTGAGACAGGACATTCCGATATCTAGGAAATATAACAGGAAAATCAACAATCATATTCATAATTTTAGAGAACCATGTTTGTGTGGTCCATAAGGGAGCTACAAGGATACAGGTGACTTTGATCCTGTTCTACTTTTTGTAAAGTTTTACCAATTAGACAAAATGGAGGAAAAGCATAAACAGTTTGAAAATTCTTCCATGATTGTGAAAAAGCATCTATGGCTAAGGCTGCCGGATCTGGGCGCCAAGAGAAGAATTTTTGCGTTTTATGATTTAAGCGAGATGCGAATAAGTCAATCTCAGGGATTCGTAAAATGTCCACAAGTTGGTTAAAGTAATTGTCAGACAACTCCCATTCTAGATTATCATGTTTAGAACGGCTCTCCTTATCCGCCAATGTGTTGAGAACTCCTGGTAGGAAACGGGCTGTCAAATGAATGTGTTTGGTATAACAAAAAAGCCAAATAAGCCTTGCAATTTTGTTACAGTTCTCTGTCTTGCCCCCTTGATTGCTAATGTAAGATACTGCTGTTGAATTATCTATTTCAATAATAATGTGGCAGTATTTTAGAGATTTACAAAATGTTTGCATTGTAAAATGGGCTGCCATCAGTTCTAAAACATTAATATGTTGATTTTGTTCTGAGGTTGACCAAACACCTCCAGTAGAGATTCCAGCACCGACGCCCCCCCCCCCCCCCCCCCCACCCTGTGCTAGAAGCATCTGATTTCAGAATTAAGGTTGGATCTGGGTGAATAATAGGCATGAATCCTAGGTGAATATTGTTAATCCACCAATCAAGGTCTTCTCTACAGAGTAAAGGCAGTACTATTTTAGACTCAAAATTCAACCTTGTGTGCTTTTAAAGACAGTGATTTGAAGTTGCCACAGAGTCTATAAAAAATCTACTATATTGAGTACCTGGAAAGCTGTACACCATTAAGCCCACAACTATAGCAAGTTGTCTAATAGCGACTGAGGTTTTACGCTTTAAATTTATACAAGATTTCTTTAATTTGTCAGTCTTTCTTTCAGTTAGACGCACAGTCACGTTTTGGGAGTTTAAAATAAATCCCAAGTAAGTAACAATTCTAGTCCACTTATCAGGGTGAACAATAAAGCCTGCTTTAATAGAATGTCGGACTGAGTGCATAATATTCATTTGACACTCTTCTATAGTTTTCCCCATGAGTAGCGTATCATCAATGAAACTTGTGCTGATAAAGCCCTTTTTTCTCAGTTCACTGAAAAACACCTTTGAATTTTTTGTGAACCAACGTGGAGCGGAACTTAAGCCATTTGGTAAAGCACGGTATTGATATAGTATACCATTCCAGATAAACCGCAGATATCTGCGATGTGATGGGTGAATAGAAACTGAGTAATACGCATCCTTCCAGTCAAGAGTTGCCATATAGCAATCCTTTGTCATTGGACTTATTGCTGTTTGAAAAGTTTCCATTTTGAAATGCCTATATAGTACATCAGAATTAAGCCCTTTAAGTTCTAGTATTATCCTTATAGAACCATCTGGTTTTTCTTTTGTAAAAATGTTAGATATAAACTGGTTTAATTCAGATTGACACTTTTCAATAACACCTTGACTTTCCATTTTTCCGACTGTGTTGGATATTGTTTTAATTTTATCTGGTAATTCTTTATAAGGAGAAGGTACAAATGGTTGTAAAGGTTCAGATTGGAATACAATTTTTAGCCCAGATATGCCTCTTAATATATGGACATCAGATGTACTGGATTTCCAAAATGGGAGATTGTTTGCCAACTTTCCAGCATGAAACTGTTTTACTAAGACAGGTAGGATATTATCCATAAGGGTAGAAAAAACTGACCAATTGTACTCACATACCAATAGCTGATTACTCCCAGCTGTTACTTTTGTAACCCTCCTCTCCTGTTCTGGTAAGGCTGTCTATTGGGATAATAGCCGCGTCCTCGGTTGTACGGGCCGGAGGTCTGATTTTGGCGCCTCCCTAAAAAAGCTTTGCTTTTATTTTGATACATGTATCTGCCTGAACTACGGTAGTGACATTTTAAGCCACCTTATTGGTCTCTTGAATATCCTTTACTCTTTTCCCCAAATCATTACCACATAACCGCATGGGGTCTTGTTCATCAGAAATAGAACACAATAGCTTAAATTTAGCATTTAGATCAGGTTTTATAGCATCACGGCGTCGTTGTTGCAACTCTTGGTTGGCGGCGCCAAGCAGTGCTATTCCATCCATAGCAAGCCTTACAATATCATTAACACTATTATCTTTAACATTACTTTTTAAGGCAAGTAATTTTTCACAGACATTTACAATGGGAATTGTTGCTGTTCTTAGCTTTAATGCCGTTTTTTGCAACCGTATGTCATTAGACCTGGTCGCTAGTTTTAATTTGTTTCAAATTTCAGTATTAACTTTTGGATAAGCTACACATGGGCAGTTTTCAGGTACTTCATATTTGGATAAAAGTTCAATTGAACGTTCGTCGGTAAGCTTCATTTTAAATAAAGAATCAACAATTTCCGCCAGTTTACCTGCGATTTTCGGCCCGACTTCGCCATTAGTCTCAAATTCCTCTTGAATCTTCAGAATCGCTCTCCTCCATGATTTTCTCCTCGGCAGTACCTAACAGAGTGTCCATTTCGCCTTGCAAGTCCAGAGTTAGAACTGGCTCCACACTTTCGTTTTCGCGACTGCGCCTGGCTCTTTTGACCGGAAGTTGTGCACAGGAGATTCCCCCTTCATCTGAACTCGAGAAATCTCGCTTTCGTGATAAATTTATTTTATTTTAGTTTCTAATTTTGTTTTTTTGCTTTTTGGGATTTTGACTTTTGAGTCAATTGAAAATATCAAATCAAAGGATTCAGAATAAAAAAAAATTAATTACGAAATGCTTAATTAGAAAGCAAAAACATGGCACTTATCAGCTTCCGTAAATACATTATTACTCGGTTTGTTGGATGGTGGGGTTTAGCAAGTGGGTTTGGCCGACGCAATTTTGACTCTTTCCCCTGATGAAAACGCCCGGCCTTCCGAATGTAATTCTCAGGCAAAAAATGTTCTAGTTTGTTTTTAGCGCAAAAATTAGCGCAAAATGTGTCCCACCCCAAAGTTCCTTTAGACAATGGTAAATAACTGCTCATTAACGGGCAGATAATTAAGGTTTTTTGTTGAATTTTACATATGAAGAAACGAAATAAAAGTAAGTATAGTCATGGAAAGCCTTTGATCTAATCACAGGCACACGGAGTGCTCTCCCTTATCCACCCTCTGCTTTACTATAAATATGGACATTTATAGAATAACAGAGGGTGGATACGGGAGAGCACTCCGTGTGCCTGTGATCTAATTAAATAGCTTTATTTACCAGGAGCCGACGAAGGGGCATGTGTGGTGTTTAAGTATAACGATGGCCGAATTGCTCAACTGCTTTATCATATAACATTCCAAGGCCTGAACGAAACCGTAATTTACGGCACAAAGGGCAGCATTAAGGTACGTGTTCACGGTATTCTGCTAGTGTTTATATGCTCAGTTCGTGTTCGTGCTTTCTGATAGTGTTCAAAAGTTCAGTTCGTGTTCACACGTTCAGTTCGTGTTCGCACGTTCAGTTTGTGTTCACACGTTCAGTTCGTGTTCATACTATGACTTGGAAAATTCTTGGGCAAACTGCGGATCACGTGATACGTTGTCGCTGTACAAGGAGACTTTGAAATCTGTCTGGCCAATTAGCACCGAGCCTGATGACGTCACATAGATTCACGCAAAGCTTTCTGGGTAAACTATATACCTCAGTTAGCCATTTTGTGTACCAGTACTGGGCAAGACGTCGCTTTTTTTGGAAAACATTGGTGACAAAAACGTGTTTTTATCCACGCTTTTTGGGGGGTGACTTTGCGCCTTGCGCTTTTCTCGATACAGTATTATCCCTTTAGCCATTTTGCAAAATTATGTCAACATTCCTCAATCCCCCGAAATGCTTTGCGCGTAATTCCAAGTGACGTCATCAAGCAAGCGGTCATTTTTTACATTGTTTTTTTTTGTGAAGAAGGATTTAGCAGATTAACAACGAAATAGGAACAAATTAACAAGTATAATGAAAAGATGAATGCCCACTTGCCGCCGTAGTCTGTTTGACATTTGTTAAGAAACCCAATTTACACGAGCTCACTACAACAAAGTCCACTAAAATTAGGTATAGAACACATAAAGCATGTCCAATTAGGTTTAGAATGTAAAAATTAGGGTGAAAAAACAAACGAGGAACCGAAGCTCGATTACAACAACAACACCGATCAGTGTCGGTTAACTGAAGTGTTGGATTACCCTCATTCCAGGCACTTTTGTATGTGGTTTGCACTCGGCAGGTCTTTATAGTCCCACTTACCGGATCGTTAGTCTGTATTTCTCAGATAAGTTCGTACAATTATACTGTGGCGTTCAATCGCCTACACGACTCAAAACATTAGGGCGCTTGGGTTCTGAGTTTGTTTACATTGCGGGTACTTGAAAAATCTGTTCTTTCAATTTCAAATTTAATTAAAAATACTAATTGATGCCAAAACTTTCAATTTCTGATAGAAAGATAGTTCTGATAGTTCCTAACTTCTTTTGTCGGGGGAAAATACAGAAAACCGCCCAATGTTTTTAATATAAACAGTATTCTGGATTTTCGCACCGAGTGTGCCTTTAAAATGTGTGTTGGAGGTAATAGCTTAAATTTACGGTAGCTAAGATTAATGGATATTTAAGACTGGGCCGAAATCTGAAATGCTTTCGATCTATTTCAATTAAAAGCTGTAACTTATTTTCTATGTGTGTACCTTTATCATTGCCCTCTGTAGATTCATTCGCCATACTGGAGCTCAACTGAATTAACCCTTCCTTCCGGTAATGTGACCTTTGAACTCCCCAAGGTCGAAGCGGATTTTAAGTATTTGAATAGTTCTGGATTAGTATATGAGGCTCTTCACGTCAGAGAATGTTTGCAAAAAGGTAACAAAAAATCGTTAATATATTCAATATTTTATCTTCATATATGTTTGGGGGGAGGGTGAGGGGGGGGGGGGTGGGGCTGGAGTGGGTGGGGCTGTTAGGGGTGATGTTCTTTTATTCTTTTGACATAAATTTTCCTACCATTTTGTTTATTTCTCTTTTCAACAAGCATTGTTTTGGACCTTAACATGAGTTAAAAAACAAATTGTTTTGCGACTACCTCAGTCAATGATAATTAGAGGCCCTGCATATAGGTATTTACCATGCCTTTAGCCAAATTGGTATGAGTCTGATCGCTTTGGCTTAGCCAATAAAACACATTGCTTTATGACGTCATTGGGATATTATGAGGGGTAAACATGACGAAAGCCAAAATTCCTGTATTGTTAAGTATAGGTGTGCATTCAAGCAGTGGCAGTAAAGTGGTCACTACAAATACACCCCCCCCCCCCCCGCATTATCATATTGCACCCCTAGTTCAACTACCAGTTTACTTATACCACATTTATCATAGATACTGTTTTAACCTCCTCTGACCTCAGGGTTAAAATTGAAGCAAGCTCACGTTTACCCAAGGGCAAACTCAATGTAAAATCGTCGTTTTACCAGGAACACTCAGTCACCAACAGTCCAATTAGACGCTTTGCTATAGTTTATATTTATGATCGCTAAAACACACGGACACAGGGAAAATCTTCTTGTCTAAAATAACCACGGAGACAAGTTTCTAATTGTGTTAAAAAGAGGTATATCATTTAGACCTTTACACCCCATAAATTGCTGTAACAAACCAAACCTATGATATTTCATTAGGTTATAGATTGACTGTCAACAAGCGACAGTATGAAATATTTGTGATAGACTCCTGCATTGTCGGCCACTTTTCGTCGTGAGGTAAAAAAACACAAAACAATAAAGGCGTCTCGGCGTTTCAAAACTTCAGATATTGGTTTCTCGCATACAATAGAAAAGTCGTCCATCTTTGTTTTGTCCATTACCGACATGTTAAAGTAACGCGAATTGTGAATGGTCAAATTGGTCGCTCTTTTACCATATATATAATTTGAACTGCCGGTAAAGTTAGTTTAGCCAAGAAAGTATTCCCTGTGCCAGTGTGTTTTCATTTAGATTATATATAGTGGGGCTAAGCTGGCTTAAGGCTTTTAAGGAGTATTTCTCACGAGGAACTGGTGTCGACAGTTCGAACTCAGTAAAGCCACATCATTCGATGATTTGCTTTTTTTTTCAGGAAAGACAGAAAGTCCGGTGTTGTCGGCATCGTACAGTGAAGCTATAATGAACATCTTGGATCAAATCCGATCAAAACTGGGTGTGAAATATGACATCGACTAAACGTGTCTATCTCGTCGTTGGGCGTGTCATGGTCGTGTCATACAGATGACGTCAGAGTCGAACATTATATTCTACGTCATCAAAATAAAGAAATAAAGAGCCGACGTGATTGTCAAGTGCAGTCCGGTATTTTGATTGGTCATATACACATAACAGATGATGTAGACATACGTCATATTAAATGTACATTTTCGCCCTTTATAGGGCATTTTTATACCATGTAGGTCTACTACTAGGCACACCTGCATTCAATCGGGCAGGCTTCGGGTTTCATACTTTAACTCCATTAGAACGTCTATATAATTCACCGATCATAGTAACTGCAGACAACACTTCAGCTTACAAGGTTGTGTCCTATTTTAGTCTTTGGGTTGCTGTTATTTTGTGGTAGATCAGTTTGTGGAAATCACCAGTGATTTTTAAACTCTCGCCATGTTGAAATTACGTCACAAACTCAGAGACATCTGTCATTCCCTATCTTGACTTTCGTGGCGGCCATTTTGTCGTTTCGGAAGAAGCGACCAAGTTTATATGCGAGCATTTAAACATGAAAAAGTTCACCTGTAAAGTAACAGGTTTCAGCTACATATATTCTACTTCCAAGAGGGTATGTTAGAGTGATAGCCCCTCAGTCCGACACGGGCCTTCAATCGATGCGACGTGGGTTCAAATAAATAATTTCAAATTGTGGAAAAGTGGATTTTTCACTCGATTGCCGTAAGTGGAAGAATCGCAAGGTTCTCGCCGTCGGTCGAGGGTTAAATTTCTCGTGGCAGACCCCTTTGCTCCCCCAACTAAACCTGACAAGGTCGCAATATAAGTGAAATAATCTTGGCACCGCGTAAAACATCAACCAATCAGTCCCAAGCCGGTAGACACTGAATCTTGTAACCCGTCCAAATGGGAGTGGCTTTATGTGTGGTGGCTCTGCCCTGCCTCATCGCAGTACTAGTCACACATGTGCGGCTATATAGATACAAGTTTGTCTTCGGACTGTTCACTGGACGTGAGTTCCAATGAACTATATGCGTGGAATACACGTCTCATTGGCTGGCTTGGATCTGACTTTGCCGCCATTGATAGTTGAAGCGCGCGTGCATAACAGATCTGGATAGACATTGCATCATCTCCTAGTAATGGCGGCATTCGATGCACATCAAATACCATGTGACCTCCATTCCACGCATATAGTTCATTGGTCAGCACCATGGATACGCCAGAAACCGTGACCTCAACACCAGCCGAGAAAGACCTACCATTCAGCCCTGGGGGGTATTTCATAAACCACATATAGCCGACTACGGTCAGATAGTCGACTAAGCGGTAATGTTAAAGCAGTGCTATTCTAGTCGGCTAGGTCAGTTTAGCCGTCTAAACCTGTTTATGAAATACCCCCCTGGCCAATCGGCTTATGTGCGGCAAACTAGTAGCACTACAACCAGGTCTACAAGCATGCACACATTTAACAAGAAAGATTCCTTTACTTGTTTGTTATCTTTCTTAGTTACCATATATAACATATAACATAATAGAAAAGTACTTCTTACAAAAGTCTTATTCATTCTGGAATTATCCATAGAAAATCACGATTGTCTTGTTCCGAGTTACAAATTAAAAAAGTTACAAATGAATAAGATTTTGTGTTCAATTTTGCGAGAAAAATTATATGTAGATATTCATAGTTTTGCTTATGTCCTTTCGACAAACCGGACATTGCTTTGAGGTTGACATAAGACGTCTTGTGCATGTTTTGCAGAACTGCGCATGTCCACACGGCTGCAGTGCAACCTCCTTTCGACTCTCTAAGCATATGATGCATCTACTGTGTTCAGATTTGGCAGGTTCGCCTTCTGAAGACGGTTGTTCGTACCAAAAGCCACAGAATCGTAAGAAAACCTCTTTCATTTCTGACAAATCGTCCTTGTATAAAACACTTATGTAAGAAAGAATAAAAATAACGGCTATGAAGTGTTCAGCCGTGTACAGAACCCCGGCTTTAAATCCGGAAATAACCGATTCGAGGAGATACACCGGGAACGTCTCCACGAGAGAAAGGACATTCTCCACAGCAATCAGTAGACAGATTAATAGATATACAACCGAGTACACAATTTTCGTGAACAGACGTATGTACAGACAAAATACGGCCACTACCGAAAAAGCAAACGTATACAGATCACTTATTCCGTTTAAATCTTGGATGTCGTCATCACACCAACATGTCCTATCCCAGGCACCAACAATGTGTGAAAAAAAATATAGGATTGAAAATCGTTGTTGTGGCATTTTGTCGACCAGTCTCCTCAATGGCTTCGAGAAACATCTGTACAGGTGGGTGGGGTGAAAGTTCAAAGTTGAATAACCGTGTCCCTCCATCGAGACGTTTTTCCAAGTTCCTCTCTCAGCGGCACATATGTCGAAGAGGCATTCTTGATTAAGAAAGACGATTCGATCTGTTTTCCTGTTGTATAGAAAGGTAAACAGAAATGTGAGACATTTTCATGTTTTAATCATTACCTGTAAGCTATATCACTTTAAATCTTTCCAATTATTAAAGGCCCACTTGCCGCCGTAGCCTGTGTAAATTTGCTAAGAAAAGCCATTTACATGAGCTTACTACGACTAATACCACTAAACTTAAACATAGGACACATAAAACATGTCTAGTTAGCTTTAGAATGTAGAAATGGGATGAAAAACAAACGAAGAATCGAAGCCTGATTACAACAACAACGATCAGTGTCGGTCAACTTTCGTGTTGGATTACCCTCATTTCAGGCCTTTTTATCTTTGGCTTACACTAAAACAATTATCAGCAGGCTTTTCCAGTCGCTGTTAACCGATCGTCAGTCTGTATTTCTCAGATAAATAGGCCTACGTAAAATTACACTGTGCCGTTAGTTCACCCACTCGACTGAAACATAACATCGCCTATGCGAGCAGATTGGTTTGTTTACGTTCCGGGCACCTAACAATTCAAATTTTCAAATTCAAATTAAAAATACAAAGTGACGTCCAAACTTTTTAATTTTGGTAAAAATAGAAAGTTCCTAACTTATATTGTCTGGGAAAAATACAGAAAATGGTCTTTCTTTTTTAATGTAAACAATATTCCTGATTTTCGCGGCAAGTGTGCCTTTAAGGAGAAGCAATTTAACACAACATTTCATTGAGAACGCTACCAAATGCATATCTTTGTTATTGTTGTTATATCTGATGGACGCATGTATAGACGGGTCAACTTTCGCAGTATTTCATTTAAAGTGGCATCAGCTGCCAAAATGTTGATATTTTGACGTTAAAACAGAATGTTGAAATTGTTGGCTATTTTTCTCAAGATATATAATTCAGAAGCTTTTTAGTGCTTCTAATCTCGAAAATGTACGATAAAGTATTGTTTTGAACTATCTTTGGCTTAGAATGAATGAATGGTCGTCCCGGTTATTTAAATTTTGTATACTTTTCGAACACGTTTTCGGTTAGTACAGGTCACATACTTTATGGATCTTCCACATTCCAACGCCAATTATTTAGTTTTTTGATGGCCTTCAAAGCCTCTTACTGTCGTGACGATCAGAAATTATGAAAAAAGTGTGAATGTTGGCAGCTCATGCCACTTTAAGCTAGAGGTTAATTCCATTCATTCCAAAGTTTTTATTTTTTTTAACTCAAATGATACTGAACCAAAACGATTTTAACACAGCATAGACCAGATTCAAGAAGACAGTCGCTAAAGACACTCTTATAGTGGCTGAAATATAGTCAAATTTATTTAGTAAGGTAACAATCCAAAGAGTTTTCAAATATTTTATATTAAACGTTACAGACGTAAAAATTTC
This sequence comes from Lepidochitona cinerea, assembly GCA_963971465.1. Classification (NCBI taxonomy): domain Eukaryota; kingdom Metazoa; phylum Mollusca; class Polyplacophora; order Chitonida; family Tonicellidae; genus Lepidochitona; species Lepidochitona cinerea. The sequence goes on from OZ020565.1 coordinate 4,978,883, forward strand.
ATGATCAGCAATTCGAAAGAATAAATAGTAGACATTCAAGTAAATAATGGTCGGCGGTCTCTTCGTGGTAGCCACAATTAGTTACGTAATAGTTGGACTAGGATGTTAATACATGTATTACGTTTATCAATATATTACCATACTGCATGGAAGGGTTGCAATTAAAAGGCGATGTTTCAATAACGGACGGATACTATTAGTTACACCGTCTGTTTGTGGCCCAGTACGGTTAGTAAAATCTAATATGCACTTTTACTCACCCCACATATTTCCGTATTGGGTCACTAACAGACTGTGTAACGAATTAATCCGGCTGAGGACCCTTCCTTTTAGCAGGCGCTTGTCAGGTTGAATGAGGTACGGTCCGTGTAACGTTCGTTAATCCAATTTTCAATTTTTGATATCGCAAAATGAAATTTGGAAATGACCATTTTAAGTTCAATTTTTCATTTTCGTTTTCTACTTTTTGAAAAGAAGAAATGAAAATTGAAATTTGACGTTCAATTTTCAATTTTTGTTTTCTTTCTTTTCAACACACAAATTAAAAATAGAAAAATGACGGTCATTTCATTCTTTATGAAACGAATATTGAAAGTTGTAACCATCGTCAATGAAACACACTACGCAAGTCACAAAACACCGAAGCAAACCGCAATACGTATTGCCGCAGCCCTTGTGAAGCAGGCCAGGTAGAGCAAAACTTACAGCCCTTGCGGAGCACAAAATAACACGTGACTTTCTCTAAAACAAAGACTCTTAAAACAAGGACTGCTTTACTAAAATCATAGGAGTAAGATTTCCAAGACCTAAAACATCAGAGTTAGGCAGGTACGCCACAGATTAGCATTAAAATTGGCCTTGAAACCACGCTAATGGTGATGTGTCCCACAAGGGATGTTGGTGTTTTTATCAGAATGTGTTTACTAGACTCTATTAAGGAGACAGAAACAATCAAAGGTTTTGTTAAATTCGCTTGATGTGCCTCGCTATTGGCCTCTTCGCACCCAGAAAGTGCATTTTTCTCAATTAAATAGCTTGTTCATAGTTAGAGCCATGCAACACGTTGCTTAACACTGCAACACGGACTATGGCGCAAAAATAATTTAAAAAAATATACATGCACCACCATGGTTACTGTCAAACTAAAGACGACATGAAACTGCACGGCAGCCCTTGCATTTAATAGATTGCATACATAATGGTACATTTTGATTCTGCGGTAATTCCCTTCTCCGCTCCCCGTTTCTTTTTTTTTCTGCTATTTTATTTTATTTTGCTCAAGAAAAAAAGGAGGGAGGGGGGGGGCTGACCCCCTGGACACCCCCTTGATCAGCCCATACTATTGGCGATATGTTTCACAAGGGATGTTGGTGTTCAAGACTAATTAAAGGTCAAAGTCACGATTTCTTTATCAGAATGTGACTAAGTTTTATCAAAATCGCCCAAAATGCCTCGCTGTTGACGATGTGTTCCACAAGGGGTGTTGGTGTTTTAATTAGCCTTTAAACACCAACATCCCTTGTGGAGCACATCGCCAATATAGCTAGGCACGTTAGGCGATTTTAATGAAACTTTTGATTGTTTCTGTCTCTCTAGAGCCTAATCAACACACTCTGATGAAGAAACCGTTAATTTGACTTTTAATTAGTCTAAAAACCTCAACACCCTGTGGAGGGCATATCGCCATTAGCGAGGCACAAAGCACGATTTTAAGAAACTCTTGATTGTTTTTGTCTCCTATTAGTCTAATGAACACATTCTGATGAAGAAATCCTTAATTTGACTTTTAATTAGCCTTAAAATACCAACATCCTTTGAGGGGCACATCGCCAATAGCGTGGTTTCAGGGCCAATTTTAATGCTAATCTGTGGCGTACCTGCCTTACTCGGATGTTATATGTCCTGGAAATCTTACTCCTATGATTTTCATAAAGCAGTCCTTGTTTTAGGATTCTTTGCTTTATAGAAAGTGTTTTTTGTGCTTCACAGGGGCCGTAAGTTTTGCTCTAACCGGCTTGCTCCACAAGGGCTGTTCGCTTTGGTGGTTTGTGTCTTGCGCAGTTGTGTTTGGGGACTGACTTCGACCAACTGAAAATTCAAACATTGACAAAGGTTACAATTTTCAATATTCGTTTCGTGTAGAGCGAAAAGGCAAAATGAAAATTGAAAAATGACCGTCATTTTTCAATTTTTGATTTGTGTGTTGAAAACATAGAAAACAAAAATTGAAAATTGAACGTCAAATTTCAATTTTCATTTCTTCTTTTCAAAAAGTAGAAAATGAAAATGAAAAATTGAACTTAAAAATGGTCATTTCCAATTTTCATTTTGCAATGTCAAAAAATGAAAATTGAATTAACGAACGTTACACGGACCGAGGTACACCTGCCCTTATGTTTAATATATTTTATTCGGTTCCATCAACCAGACAAATTAAATGTATTAAACATAAGGGCAGGTGTACCTCAACCAGGCAAGCGTCTGCTAAAAGGAAGGGTCCTCAGCGGGATAAATTCGTTACACAGTCTGTTAGTGACCCAATACGGAAATATATGGGGTGAGTAAAACCGTAAAGTGAATTTACTTACCCCATATATTTTCGTATTGGGTCACAAACAGAATGTGCACTAATAATATCTGCCAGCTATTCGCGATTTAAATACAACCCCATGTGACTTTTCGTTGCGGAGTAATCTCTCCCGCACTTTTTTGACGGATGCGGCTGATCGAAGACGTGTTTGGCTTGGCTCATCCGTTAACCTGGGCCGGTATTCATAAAGAAACTTAAGTTCACTTTTAGACTTAAGTCAACTGAAAAAACTAAGTTTTTCCAAAATCTGACTTAAGTTTCAGAAAAAAACTTAAGCCACATTCATAAAACGTCTTAAACTTAAGTTTTGCTCAAATTTGACTTAAATATTAAGACTGGTAGGGAGTAGGCTTAAATCTTATCTAAAAACTTAAGTCTGTTTATAAAACATGGCGACTGTCAATCAATACAGCACAAAGAAGCGTTTGTAAACGAAGTAAGAAACTAATTAGATGTCGAGAAATTTATTTGAAAAAAATGAGAGGGGATTGAGTTCGTAGCAGAGTTTCTGACTGAGGGATTTTATTTCGTACGACACGCCTACCTCCTTAAAAAACTTAGCTCCACCCGTGAAAATAATTTTTTGTAAAAAAAATTCTAAACAACCCTTCACATTCTACCATCAGGTAAATTCCAATTTGCAATGCCAACCATCCGATAGTAAATTAGCATCAAGTTACATCAATTTCTTTTAAATAGTTTGCGAAAACAACTTTCATTCAACGATGACTTTGCTTGTTTTGATCACGATTATGTTTCCTATCTCCTTTCACAGAAGAGTACAACTTTGACCTAGAAATTAGAACGGAATCCCCATGACATCATTGGGAATTCCCTAGCTACCGGGGTTATCTAGGGCAGAGAAGAAACTTAAGTTCCTTGCAACGAACTTAGCTAAGTTTTGACTTAAGTCCTTTTGTGAATGCAGACTTAAGTTTTTGACTTGGCTAAGTCAGAAAGGAATAACTTAAGACTAAAACTTAAGTCTAGACTTAGTTTTTTTATGAATACCGGCCCAGGTACGTTGTCGATTTATTTTCGTATGTCTATCTTACTGTGATTTGTTTATGAGTGAAACGCATGAGTTGCGGTTTTTGGGTCACGAAATGATGTGATGTGACTGAGAATTTTTTGAGATGGCAGTTTGATGAGAAACTGTCGGAGGCGATGATGCAGGGGATCATGAGGTGATCTTCGATTCGAATGGATATAATGTAATGAATTCAACTGATTGAATGTTGAAGTGATAAAGTATTATGGTGAGCTCCGATGGAGTGAATTGAGATTATTTATTTGGAGAAAATGATCTTTGATAAACAGATATTGGAATCATTTGAATAAGGGTGGATATTTTATGCTGTACGGCGTTGTTGTTGATTTCTGTCGTTGAGGTCGATGAGTGTCATTGGGGTATCCCTCTAGGGGCTATTGCTCAATTTGACCGAGAGGGGTATGTGTAATTGCCCACGTGGTGGTGATTGTGACGTAGAGGGATGAACCCATTGTTGTGCGTGTGACGGTTGGTGGGGGTACACTACACACTGTTGTTTTTCCTATTTCAATTGTATGTTTTTTCGTAAGTTGATGGGACCGGTTTATTATAATTTATAGTAAATCTTGATGAAGGAAAATACTTTGAAAATGAAGAGCTGTAAATAATTTAATTAATAAATGAGAAATATAAATGGTAATTTAGTTTTCTATTTTGTATTTCGTACAGGTTTGACTTGACGAAAATGACGTCTGTATCAGTATGTCCAGTGCTGCGCAAGCGGCACACGCTTCGGGGTAAGAGTTTGATCCCGCTTATCGGAAGACTTAAACATTTTGTGGGCGAGATGCCTGTTGAGGGTCTCGCAAGAATATCCAATCAGAAGAAAACGGAAGACATGACAGTGAAGGAAGGGAAAAATGCTTTCTTCGACTTGACGGGAGAATTGGCTACAGATATATTGGAATTGGCTGACAGGGAAGATAATATTATGAATGTTCGTCTTGTACTTCATCTGGCGATAATTTGGGCTAATGAGGAGGGGCATCCAGTGGGTCAGGATTTGGTGGAGAATAAGTCTCATGGAGATGGGGTAAGCAAAATAAACAAATGAAATATGAAATTAGAAAAAAAAAAAAAATAAATAAATAAATAAATAGATAAAATATATATATATATATAAATATAAAATACAATTTCGCAGAATGAAATATAAGATAGAGCTTAAGCGGAATACGATGGATACTGTGATTTCCATATGCAATGGTATGATTTTCCCCATTCCCTATCCTCACCCTCTAAGCCAGGGTTAAAATTTAATTTTGAGAGAATTGACCGATTTTGCTACCTATTGACAAAGCTGAAAATAGTTCCTTTAGTATTCTGTTGCATTACAAGTACATGATGATGAATGTTACATACTGGGTGTAATTATTTGTTGTTAGGATCAACAACCTATGGCGATACCTCCACCAGTTAAGAGGGCTCGAGTGAGTGAGCCTGATAATGATTTGTTGACGAGAATCCAAAAGCTGGAGGCTTGTACAGCTGGGTCTTCTGCCACTGACTCGGTCTCCCAATTGAAGGAGAAGGTGAGGACACTGTGTATGCAGCATGATCCAAGTGACCAGCTGATAATTCTTACTGTGGATGAATTGGCTCGGGTTGGTCGCCGAAGCCAACATCCTGATGCTGACATTTTTGAGGAATTGGCCCGTCAGTTGATGCGCCACCAAGGGTGTGTCAATATTTCTAGTGTGTGTCTCTCTGTTTTAGGGGGGCAAGCGTCAGATGCGGTTGCTAAGGCCATAAGTAAAGGCCTTAAAGACAAACCAAATGTAGAAAACAACGCTAAAGCTCCAGGAAATACAAAAGCCTCCATTATGCAAAATTCCCCGTTAGCAGGGTTATATCCATAATTCCCAAATGCTCCATTTGTGTCCTTTCCCCCTCAGGCTTACATGGGGCCTCAAATCCAGAGACCGGCATATCCTCGATTTGATTATAATGCACGTCCTTTTCGCCCCAAGGGAGTTTGTCTATTTTGTGAGACACCGGGCCATTATATTAGGGATTGCGACAAAATGAAGGAGGCTAAAAAGAAGTAGTAGAAGGCTAGTTGTGAATTCTTGGGTTTAGTTTGTTTTAGGAGCAGTTTTAACGGGTTAATTGTTTTTTGCCATAGTTAATTAAATTAAAAGCGTGTTGTTCAATATTTTGTTTTCTGGAAACGGTTAAAATAGTTACCGTCTGTTCTCGGTTCGGGGGTACTAACCCTTAGTGGATTCGTTCACGTGAACTGAGGGCAGAGGGTCACTTTCTTCGCTGCGTTCTACACCGTGTGAATTTGTTTGACAGGGGGTGTCGACTTCTTTTATTGATGTGCCTTATTGGGAAGAAGCCACACATTTTAACCCAGGTATGATACAGGAATCCAAACGTACTAGCACGGTGTGGACGTCAGTGGAGCGCGTGGACCCTCTGCCCTCAGTTTGCGCCTCGGCCGAGTTAGTATTGTGCCAAGATGTGTCTTTCGATTTAAATGCTCTGCCAATTCGGGATCCTAATCACTTTGTGTCAGGTGGATTACATGATAATGTTTTGGAGTGGGAAAAGATTATTAATTTCTCGGATTCCGAAAAGGTAGAACATATCAGAACTTGGTTACAGAATGGGGTTAACTGTAAATCGTTTTTCTGTCATTTTAATGGCAATTTTCGAGGGAAATTCTACAACTGTGATTCCCCTCCTACGGCATATTTTCCGAATGCACGTTCGTGTGTCCGCAATTCTGAGTTTGTTGTGAAAGAGTTAACCAAGAAAATACAAGATGGTTCTATTAGGGTTTGGGGTAAGGTAGGGTACTGTGAGCTGCCTAAAGTCATCATGCCACTGACTGTAGAACCAAGTAAACCAAGGTTGTGTTATGATGCACGATACCTTAACATGTGGATGAAAGATATCCCCTTTCAGTTGGAGACTCTTAAAGATGTACATAGGGTTGTTGATGTGGGTTCTTATCTTGCAAACACTGATGAAAAGTCAGGTTATAGTCATGTAGCGTTAAGTAGAGAGTCACAGACATATTTTGGAATACAATTTGGCGGGTGGATTTTATCGTACACTGTTTTGCCTTTTGGGTGGAAGCTATCACCCTACATATATCAGACGATCGGAATGGCAGCAACGTCATATATGAGATCGTTAGGTATCATTACTACTCAGTATATTGATGACCGGTTGATTGTTATACCTTCCGGAACAGAGAACACTTCTAATAAACGGGGGTGGGTTGCTAAAAGAACGGTTTATGCCGTTGTTCAAGTTTTGACGAGACTAGGATACACCTTATCTATAGATAAGAGTACATTGGATCCAACAACTTGTTTGAAGTTCTTAGGATTTATGATTGACTCTCTTAGGCAAGCGTATATTCTACCTGATCATAAAAAGGAGACCTTTGCTCAGTTGAGGGAAAATATTTTGTCCCATAAGAAAGTTGATGTGAAAACATTACAAAGATTTGCTGGTCGATGTGTGTCGTTGGGTTTGGCCGTTCCAGCAGCCAGATTGTATTGCAAACAGGTGAATGCTGCTATTGCTCGAGGTATTAAAAACAGTAAGGATGTTCTAATTACTGATGAGCTGAAGGACGAATTGGCTTATTGGAGGTTTTTAGATTTTTTGCAGGGTTGTTCTCAATGGAGGAAGGAAGGTCACTTACAAATTCAGTTGGGTTTGGATAACTGTGAAAAACGTTGTGGTGTCACAGTTTTATGGGGCGAGATGAAAGGCAAAACATATTACAGTTCGGTTGACATAAGTGTTTCCAGTAAGGAAAGTGAAGTTTTGGCGGTTTTGGCTGCTTTGCAGAGTGTAGGAGAGGAGGCTGTCAACTGTAGATTGGACATACTTACTGACAGTACATCGTTTGTACAGCTGTGGAATAATCAAGGTGAAAAGGACGCAAAGGTTAATTGTGTACTCAAGCAGATTTTTGTAATTCTTTTACGACAGAATATAGAGTTGAATGTTTGTTTTGTGCCGAAATCTGAAGTGGTAATCAGGGGTATGGGAAGTTTGGCCAATTGTAGGTTGACTCAGGGAGTCTGGAATCTTGTTGATAGAATATATGGGTTTCATGATTGTGACCTTATGTCTCTGGATATCAATGTGATGATGAGGGGGGGTTTACCGCTGCAACATTTCACGCCTTACCCGACACCATTATCTGCCGGTGTTAATTTGTTTGCACAAGAGATTTCTCATTTGTCTAATCCGTATGTTTTCCCACCTTTTGCTATGATATTTCCCGTTTTGTGCTTTTTGCGAGAGCAGAAAGTAAAGGCTTGTACTCTGGTTGCTCCCGTCCAGAAGCCAGTTCCCTTGTGGTGGCCAATGTTAAAGCAGTATTCTGTGTCATCAAAGCTATTGGGTGTTGTGGGACAGAACACGATTCTGGAGTCTTTGGACAGGGATGTTAATAAATGGAAGGGATTTCCTCTTAAGTGGGATTTAGTGGCGTATCGATTAAAGATTATTTGACTTAATTTGAGGTTACCTTTTTCAGGTGGCTCTCGACGTCCAATTCGACCTATGTAGTATTGAAAGGCGTTTGCTAGATTTGGACCGCCGGGCTGCATCTTCTTCTGGTGTAAAGAAGCGAGAGAGTCTAGAAGGTGTACTAACTTAGTAATTTTTTATTGCATTTACCTCACCAACCATCAGTGAGGTCATGTTGTCCGGAGGATATTCGTAGATTTTTAGTATGGAAGGATAAGTGTGGGAAAACAAAGGTGCATTTAGTTTCATGTCAAAGTTTGGGTGAAAAGAATCTTGGTGTGTGCCAATGTCCGATTCGATTGGCGTCAGGAACGGTGGAAAATATTATCTATCAACTGGTGTCTATTTTTGAGAATCATGGCAGAGGCCGTGTTTGGAATAGTGCAACCTGTAGTGGTAATCCAGCCTCTGCACCATGTGTAAAGCTGTACCTGAAATTATTACGCGAAGAACAAGCTAGAGCTCATGTTTTGCCAAAACAAGCTAAGCCATTATTTTTAAGGAAGTTGAAAGCTGTGTGTAATTTTATTCAAAATCAACTCAGTCGAGCGGATTTAAGTATCAGGGAAAGATTTGTTTTTGCCAGAGACCAGGCATTGTTGAAGCTTCACTTTTTTGCAGGTGACCGGGCAAGTGACGTGTCTTTGATTTTGACACAGGAGATTAAAAGGTTACCTGATGGAAGTGGTTTACTCTTTAATCATACTTTTGGTAAATCCATGCGTGGTGGGGACGGCAGAGTAAATAAATTCATTATTAAGAAATGTGTGGATCAGAGAATATGTCCAGTTATAGCTCTTCAGCAATATGTAGACCTTGCAAAATCATGGGGAGTAGATTTAAAAACGGGTTATCTTTTTCGGCCTGTGTCAGACAGTGGTCTGGTGTTGGATCGGTCAGTGACTTATTCAGTTGTCCATAACCGATTACGAACATATTTAGTGGTTTTGGGGATATATGATGGCGAGACCCCACACAGTCTGAGAGCTGGATGTGCTGTGACGTTAGCTATTGATGGGGCAACCACAGGGGAAATAATGAAACACGTGGGTTGGGCTAGTGGTAAGATGGCAGATTATTATAGTAGGAGGTCTCTGTTAAAGGAGGCTACAAACACAGCTCAGCGGCTTTCTGATGCTGTGGTTAAGGCGGATGAAATTGAAAGATGTTTTGAGGACAATATGGGAGGTAATAATTTGTTAACAGCATTTGTGTAATTGTACTAATAAATAACTACAGATAAAATACAGCAATGTTATTCTCCTAATAGTATGTGCAGTAATGTGATAGGAATAATTACATGTATGTGCATGTTTTCTTTGAGAAGTACATCTTCCATAAAACAATGTTTGTAATGTTTCGTTCGAATAACGTTTGAGAAGTTGATTTAATAAAGTTTTTTACGTTAATGCATCGTGATGTGTATCGTTGGTTAATAAGTTTTCTTAGTGTTTAGGTTGGATGAGTTTTGGGAGATTATATAGGATCTTGTAAGTAATTGGTATGGACATTTTTCCCTAATTAAAGTTTGCCCGTGAAGAACTTAGAGCACTTCTTTAAACTCCCAGAACTCAACCAAGAGAGGCATGTAGCAGAAGAAAGTCACTTGGGATTATTTACAACCCCATGTGACTTTTCGTTGCGGAGTAATCTCTCCCGCACTTTTTTGACGGAGGCGGTGGGGCGGTAGAGGTAGGCGGTTTGGTTGACGTGCCTATTTTATGAAGCCACAACTGTGTGTTCCTAAATTTTCTTCCCACCTCACCCTCCCTACAGTATTTATCTGGAATGGAGCCAGAGGGCGCGTATTCAGTGTTCGACAAATACTAGCCGTTTTCCTTATGACGTGGATGTCTGACTATCTTATGCGCAAGGAACAGTGGGGTTATCCACAGAACATATGATGTATTCAACCAATGGCTCTCTGTCTGCTACAGACTTCTCGAACTTCTTTAAACTCCCAGAACTCAACCAAGAGAGGCATGTAGCAGAAGAAAGTCACTTGGGATTATTTACCATTCCTGCTACTGTTAAAAACCAGTCGCCTCTTTATCCTCTGCTATGTTAAGAAAATTGCATCTAAAAAAATTGCACTTATTTAAGGGTTTCGCATAACGAATATATTAGACCAGGAATCGTGATCGGAGCATCTCATCTCGTAGTTAACGTCAGAATTGATTGATTGATTGATTGATTGATTGTCTGGTGTTTTACGCCGCGCTCAAGATTATTTCACTTATATGGCGGCGTTGCCAGTTTTATTGTGGAAGGAAACCGGGCTCTATGCCCGTAGGAAACCCACGACCTTCCGTTGGTAACTGGCAACCATCCCACATAGGTCATTCGAGTGAAAACCCAGTCAGAAAATTTTCCCATTTTTTGGACTGAGTGGGATTCGAACCCGCGACCCCGTCAGAATTGAATCCAGAACTTACCTCCGCAATTCAAGACCTCAATAAACCGAATTTTGAATGGACGCGCCAATAAGCTAAAACAACCAACCAACCAACCGAATCTCGAATGTACGCGCCAAAAAGCTAAAACAACCAACCAACCAACCGAATCCCTAATGGACGTGCCAATAAGCTAAAACAACCAACCGAATCTCGAATGGACGCGCCAATAAGCTAAAACAACCAACCAACCGACCGAATCTCGAATGTACGAATTCTGTGTTAAAATAGCGTAGCTTGCCCATAATCTGCGGGATTTGTAAATCACTTAGCTGACACCAGGAATTGAGATTGCGGCATTATATAGATGTCATAGTTAACATCAGAATGGGAACCCCGAATTCTTAGGCCTACCCTCTGAATTCAAGGCATCAATAAATGGAATCCCCAATCATGAACTATTTTCACGATTAGATTGATTTATTGTTTCTTTACGCCACACTCAAGATTGTTTCACTGCTATGGTGGCGTTGTCAGGTTTAGTGGGGGAGGAAAACGGGCTCTTGGTCAGGAGGAAACCCCCGACCTTTGGTGAGTACCTGACAACTATTCTACATCAGGCGATCGAGTGAAAAATCCACTCAGAAATTGTTTAATTTATATTTGGTTTGAGTGGTATCTCACAGTTAACACCATACTTGGAATCCAGAATCACATACTGATTTCCTGAATTCGAGACATTTATTGGCACTCTGAAACTTCGGTAGGGAGCGAAGATAGCCGAAGGGAGTTCAGACTGATTTATTGGTTGAGTCCCGATCCCGTATGGTCCTATCAAACCACAGAAATCGAATCTCGACCTAGCCAATTAAATCAGCGGATATGCATTGTTAGTTATGATTGTATGAGACATTTTCGGTGGGTATATGAGCATGTACTCAACCCATACTCTTCGTGAAGATATTTGGTTGACAATCAGGCATACACGGACGGAAGATTTAGACTAAATTAGAGATTTATGTATTCTCTAAATAAAATGATTGCCCATTTTTTAGGCTTATGCTGATCGTCCCATTTTCAACAGTGGTTGTACTTTTGTATGCGCGCCAGGTTTAGGCATAAAAGACGTTTCGATTTCCAGAAGTAATTTATCAATAAGTACTTTAATTACCATAGTATTACTTACCAAAATGCCAGCTGAACTGCGAAATTATTCCCTCCTTGTGACCAACTTTTCCGAGCGACTGAACTTGTCTAAATGAAACCAACAATGTCGCCGTAAAACACCCTGGTAACCTCTATTACGTAGACAGTTACGTAGCCTAAGAGCGTTGATATATTTACGTCACAACGTAATGACGTCCCAACGTCTTCGAATGTTCGTTTACGTCATATTTATAAAAGTACGTTCCCTTTCGGCTTAAGGATTGGCGCTTGCGCAGTAGTCTCTGTGTATGGCAAAATGACGTTACGTTGAGTTTTTGGATCAATCTGACGTCGGAATAGTGCTCATTTTGTCTATTTTCAATTTCAATTTATTATGCAGACCATTCATACAGAACAGTGCATAGTATAACTATAAGAGATATTAGAGCATAATTGTATACACAACATATAAAGAGATATGTGCCCGGCATAATAGGAAACATATCCAAAAGAACATTATATTCAATATAAAGCTACTGCACTCGACTTCACATAAAATCTATACAGTGATATATAGAGATCCTATAAATGTATTGTTTTTTTTCGTAATTCAAAACAGGCATACACAAAGACTTGTGATTATTTGTTAGTAAGATTTTTAATTTCCTATTTTCAGATAAAACGCATATGGCGTTACATTGAGTTCATAAAAAAAATAAAAAATTAAAATTAAAATAAAAAATTAAATTTAAGTTTAAAATTTGTTTTGTCTATGAAAGAGGTACGTCACAGCCAATGAACTATATGCGTGAAATGGTCACGTCACATTGGTTAAATTGGAACTGGTGCGCCAAAATCGCCGTCTTTTCGTCCACAATTTTATCACATTTCTAGATTCATTTGGATATAAATTGTCCGAATATAGCTTTTCATTTCTTATTTCTGATGCAAAATACCAAGTGACGTCCCAATTACTACCCCAAGTAGAAGACCGGACAAAGGATCCGTCTGTTTTTAACATCAAATTTTCTCGTCCTCGTTGGATTGGATGTCCGTATTAGACGAGACGCCACAGAGTTTGGTTTTGTCTTGATTCAACAATGAGCATCTGTTTGTGTCCCTTAGTTCTGAGAGCCAAGTACTTATTACGGTACAAATATCCACCATGGGTTTTACGTTGTATAATAGCCTCATAATATTAGTGGAGATATATATTGCAAAACGGATCGAAATCCATAAAATACCTGAACTCTTTACGATTGTGAAAAATAGAAATGAAAAACGACTGTGATTGTAAATAAGGATAAAAGCAAACGAAACAAAAATCAAAAATAAGGTTTAATGTTCAGATTAAAAAATTCTTATTTGTTTCAATATGTCCCTCTGAATCTTGTTAAATCTCATAACTTTTCACCCAGGGACGGACACAAGGTGCAGGCCCAATGGTCACTCGGAACATCCTTCGGCTATCTTCGCTCGCTACCGGTCGGCTTTGACACGCCTCGGACACACTCGGGACTACCTTCGGCTATCTTCGCTTCCTACCGGTCGGCTTTGACACGCCTCGGGCAGTCTGCGTTCTTTATACGGTAAATCACCGTATTTTTGGGCTGAATAAAAATGGCGTCGAAAGTAAATATCAAAATGTTTTACTACAGACGAAAACGGAAAATAAAAATAATTATAAATTTATTAAATGCTAATATCATTTAGAAAGATACTTGTTTATATAGTTTATTTAGCCCGGTAAACCACATGTTGTAGACAGACGCAGTTTCGGTACATGTCAGGAATCTTCAAATACTTCAATTATATAACTGATCGAGGCTGAAACTTAACAAACCGTGTGTATTAGTTCCATACATTATCACGGGGACACTTTTGTGGGGCCCTCAAGGGGATTTGGGATTTGTACGCTTCACGGCTACCTATTTGGTCGCCATATTCAAAATGACCTGCAGTCTATCAGAGGGTATTTCACGCACGTAAATCCCCGAAGTTTCAGAGTGGCCTCGGACAGTCTGCGTTTTGTATACGGTAAATCACCGTATCACTGAAAGTTAACAAACAGAGTATTTCGGTCCCTTACATTGCCACGAGGACACTTTCGATGGGCCCTGAAGAGGATATGGAAATTGTACGTTACACGGCTACCTTTTTGGTCGCCACATTCAAAATGACCTGCAGTCTATCAGAGGGTATTTCACGCACGTAAATCCCCGAAGTTTCAGAGTGGCCCAATGGTGCCTACATGCTTACCTCCCCTTGCTTCTGAACTAAACCTTGCAAAAGAAGATTACCTTCTCTGTTTAAATTGGCAATCATGCCCACATGCTTACCTCCCTTTGCGTCTGAACTTAGCCTCGCAAAAGATGATTAACTTCTCTGTTTAGATTGGGTGTATGCCCGAGGGTGTACGTAGCCTTAACCCGGCGTCGATCGTATACGATGAAATTGTAATCCCTAGTTCATAAAATAAATTTCATTGAACAAATTTGTTATCGCTAGTTCATTGAACAAATTTGTTATCGCTAGTTCATTGAACAAAGTTGTTATCGCTAGTTGATTGAGCAAATTTGTTTTCGCTAGTTCATTGAACAAATTTGTTATCGCTAGTTCACTGAACAAATTTGTTATCGCTAGTTCATGGAACAAATTTGTTTTCGCTAGTTAATTGAACAAATCTGTTATCGCTAGTTCATGAAACAAATTTGCTATCGCTAGTTCATGGAACAAATTTCGTCATCGCTAGTTCATTGAACAAAGTTGTTATCGCTAGTTGATTGAGCAAATTTGTTATCGCTAGTTCATGGAACAAAAATGTTATCGCTAGTTCATTGAAGAAATTTGTTTTCGCTAGTTCATTGAATAATTTTGCTATCGCTAGTTCATTGAACGAATTTGTTATCGCTAGTCCATTGAACAAATTTGTTATCGCTAGTTCATGGAACAAATTTGTTACCACTAGTTCATGGAACAAATTTGTTACCACTAGTTCATTGAACAATTTTGTTATCGCTAGTTCATAAAACAAATTTGTTATCGCTAGTTCGTGAAACAAATTTGTTATCGCTAGTTCATGGAACAAATTTGTTATCACTAGTTCATTGAACAAATTTGCTATCGCTAGTTCATGAAACAAATTTGTTACCACTAGTTCATGGAACAAATTTGTTACCACTAGTTCATTGAACAATTTTGTTATCGCTAGTTCATGAAACAAATTTGTTTTCGCTAGTTCATCGAACAAATTTGCTATCACTAGTGCATTGAACAAATTTGTTTTCGCTAGTTCATTGAACAAATTTGTTATCGCTAGTTCATGGAACAAATTTGTTATCACTAGTTCATTGAACAAATTTGTTATCGCTAGTTCATGGAACAAATTTGTTATCGCTAGTTCATAAAACAAATTTGTTATCGCTAGTTCGTGAAACAAATTTGTTATCGCTAGTTCATGGAACAAATTTGTTATCACTAGTTCATTGAACAAATTTGCTATCGCTAGTTCATGAAACAAATTTGTTATCGCTAGTTCATTGAACAAATTTGTTATCGCTAGTCCATTGAACAAATTTGTTATCGCTAGTTCATGAAACAAATTTGTTATCGTTAGTTCATGAAACAAATTTGTTATCGCTAGTTCATGGAACAAATTTGTTATCACTAGTTCATGGAACAAACTTGTTATCGCTAATTCATGAAACAAATTTGTTATCGCTAGTTCGTGAAACAAATTCGCTATCGCTAGTCCATTGAACAAATTTGTTATCGCTAGTTCATGGAACAAATTTGTTATCACTAGTTCATGGAACAAACTTGTTATCGCTAATTCATGAAACAAATTTGTTATCGCTAGTTCGTGAAACAAATTCGCTATCGCTAGTCCATTGAACAAATTTGTTATCGCTAGTTCATGGAACAAATTTATTACCGCTAGTTCATGGAACAAATTTGTTATCGCTAATTCATTGAACAAATTTGTTATCGCTAGTTCATGGAACAAATTTGTTATCGCTAGTTCATTGAACAAATTTGTTATCGCTAGTTTATGAAACAAATTTGCTATCGCTAGTTCATGAAACAATTTTGTTATCCCTAGTTCATGAAACAATTTTGTTATCCCTAGTTCATGAAACAAATTTGTGGTCGCTAGTTCGTGAAACAAATGTGTTATCGCTATTTCATTGAACAAATTTGTTATCGCTAGTTCATGGAACTAATTTGTTATTGCTAGTTCATGAAACAAATTTGTTGTCGCTAATTCGTGAAACAAATTTGTTATCGCTATTTCATTGAACAAATTTGTTATCGCTAGTTCATGGAACAAATTTGTTATCGCTAGTTCATGAAACAAATTTGTTATCGCTAGTTCATGGAACAATATTGTTATCGCTAGTTCATGAAACAAATTTGTTATCGCTAGTTCATGGAACAAATTTGTTATCGCTTGTTCATGGAACAAATTTGTTATCGCTAGTTCATGAAACAAATTTGTTATCGCTAGTTCATGAAACAAATTTTTGATCGCTAGTTCATGAAACAAATTTGTTATCGCTAGTTCGTGAAACAAATCTGTTATCGCTAATTCATTGAACAAAATTGTTATCGCTAGTTCATTAAACAAATTTGTTATCGCTAGTTCAATGAACAAATTTGTTATCGCTAGTTCATGGAACAAGTTTGTTATCGCTAGTTCATGAAACAAATGTATTATCGCTAGTTCATGGAACAAGTTTGTTATCGCTAGTTCATGAAACAAATTTGTTATCGCTAGTTCATTGAACAAATTTGTTATCGCTAGTTCATTGAACAAATTCGCTGGTGAAAAAGGCGAATGCCATGTCTATCACCACCTTCAGATTGAGCATGATATGTTGTAAAGTTACTCAAAAAGGCGATAAATTTATCCTCACCAATGGATTGCAAGTTCGAACCCAACTCAGTGCTCTCAAAATGTTTCGATGTTTTTGTCAGCGCGGGTTAGGCATCACCAAGGCTTACAGTGGAAGAGCATGCCCGACATCGCAACCAAATTAGGAAGTCTTCTGGAGTGTGGACTAAAAGCCTACCAATCAATCAATCAATCAATAATAGGCTATTGGTCACATACCTCAGGGAAAGAATAAAAAAATAACTCAGCTATTGTTTTCGAGTGACATAAGCAGTACACATTAATACCATACGGCATTCCCAATGTGAATTATCAGATGGAGAGAAGAGGGGCAATGTACGAGACCAAAACAAAAAAAAACGTAATGGCAATTGTTTGAATGACAAGTTAACATTAAGGCATTAATGTTCATTAACATTTTATAAACATTGTACAGACACTGACAACAATTTGAAATTAATGAACGGACTGCTACGCCTGGTGAGTAGTCCACGATATCAGGAATGGACGCGCCAATAAGCTAAAACAACCAACCAATCCACGACACCAGTCAATTAACCATGTCGCATTCATTGCGATCAATCAGCTATTTATATATATCTAAGACTATCGTTTATAGAGATCTGCCATCTTAAATATCAACCACATTGGAAAGTTGTTCCTTTTCAAGCAGCCACAGTTGCGTATTCGTAAACATTGGATTTGATTGGAGAATCTTCATCGGGCTAAGGATTTCATACAATATTTATTTCCTCCATCAAAATTTGAGGATGAATGGCTGGTCAGAACACACGTTCGTTCTTCTCCTTTGCAACCAATGTCGACCTTGAGGAAACCTTTATAATTGTTATTTAAAGGCTTTCTACGTACCTTTCCGTGCCTTAGCTTCATTGTGTACACGACATTTACCAGCGTAAACGTATGACTGACAACGGGCGACTTTGTGTGTTTTATTTTTACGCTCGAAAATGTGCAAGTGTGAATTTTATGTTTCCATAATTTTTTTCCTAAACTTAAATATAAATCAATGCATGTCCAACATAAACAACGAAAAACAATGGGCCCTCCAAAGTTTGTCTGGTTAAAGCGCAACTTTAATTGCCTTCCATTGTGTGAGATTTATTGAGATGGTTCTTTACTGAGACAGTGCTTTATAGGACAGGGACCTTTTTCACAATCTGATCCCGGCCAATGAAATGTCTCAACAGTTCCCTGTGCTGTGAATTGAGATTGAATTGATCCTGGTTTTGTGTGTGGCAAACATGTTGCACTTTTTGATTTTCAAATGTTTTCTAATTTCCCGATTGGCGAAGCCGAGAAAAATGGGATTTATGACAGAGTTCATCACTCCGAGTATTCCGCCCATGGTATATAGGGCATAGGGGGCCACCCAATCCGATATCCAAGTAACGGTGAACGCTTTATAATCCATAAATAATGCCACACACCCTGGGATGTAGCTTAAAACAGTCATGTGACAAAGGCCCAACAAGATAAACACAACACGTCGACCTCTACTGTAAGCCGAGTTTCTTTTATTGGGTAAGTTGTCTCCATCGGAATTGTTCAACGTCAAAACGCTGGACGTACGCTGATTGGGCCGCGCAGCGAAGAGACGCTTACGTTGGCTTCGGATAACGCAGAAAAGTTTCAGGTTCAAGCCGAGGAGAAATATCATTCCTGGCACGATGTTTCCTGCTATGAAGATTGCCGTATATTCTCCTGACATGACGGCAGCAAAGTTACAGTCTTTAAACGTCAAATTTTCCTCCATCCGTTCGTCCATGTTATTCCAGCCAATAAGGGGAAGCGCTCCAAATCCAACTGCGTAAACCCAAATGCAGACGACAGTGATCAAGATGCGCTTGCGCGATACCCAATCCGGGTACCTAAGCGGATACAAAATGGCCATGAGCCTTTCGATACTTGCGGCGATCAGAGAAAAGAATGACGCCACTGGTATAATGACGGTGGGGATGTTTAGGGCTATACACATCACTTCATTTCGCCCAAAAACATTCATGTCCGCAACTAAATGAGTTGGCACGCTGACTAATCCCACTAACAAATCAGCCACGGCGAGACTCAGAAGGAGACAGTTAGTCCATGTTCGAAGTTTTTCGTTCCGGGTAATGACAACAATCAAGGTAATATTACAAGGTATGGCGATACATGCAGCGCTTATCAGGCACACAAATCTAACTATTTGAATTGGCGTGAAAACGAAAGTGTTTCCAGCGATGCTTTCTGTGAAATTACTGAAATTCATTCTTTAAACACTTACGTTCACCAAGGCAGAAAAGCTCTGATCGTCAATACAAACAGTGAGTGTCTGCTTGTCGCCAAAAGGTTTTAACTTTGGTAAATATCTTTCAAATCAAGCTACAAAATAACACGCCGCTGCTAAAAGCTGTTCGTCGTCGATATCCCGAATAGGGTTATTTACTGTGTACAAGTAGAACTTGGAACCGTTCAAGTTTTACTCGAGCTCCTCGAGATTACGGCTTTCTTTTCAGTAATTCACAGCTATATGGATTTTAGTTGAACGCTTGGCAGCGTAAACAAGAGGAAGGCGAGACGTTGTCAAAAGCTGTTTTCTCTTACTCTGAGCAAACAAACGATTTCCGAAACGTCGATCTGAGATAATCTCTTGCTGGATCCAACTCTAGAAATAAAATGGCGTTCCAACAACGTCGGTGTGTGTTTGAAATTGAAGTCCGATGGCAGAAGAATCCAGTTTTTGCAAGGTGTGTTTCTTCGAAATCAAGTAAATCCAATCTGAACCCCGTGGAATTTTCCAGTGTGTTTTCCTACGGGCTTAATTTTCTGGTTTCGTGCTTGCTCGACATTGTGGCTCTAACACAAATTGCTTTTTATAAAAATGACAGTTCGTAGCAGCTTTATGATTGGAAGTTAATGGAATAACGCGTCCTGCAAAAAGATCAAAAGAAATAAAAATAATTGGAAACCTTTTTTTTCTATATACTGATGTGCTTTTATCAGCCACATTAGAAGTAATAACGTTCTTTTAAAAGTCCATTTTCAAATGAACTACGTTTACAACAGACTAATCAAAGCTTATTAGAAAATGTTGGAAATTGCAATAGAATTCTTCGTTCCCTTGAAGAAAAAGGCTATATTAAAAAAACGCAGTATTGCTCTTTGGAATCTGATCTTAATTCTAAAAACAGGGTATTCTATATTTCGAAAATACACAAACCCATTGAAAAATGACCCAAGATTTCCATGCCCCCCAGGGTGTCCTATTATCTCGGATTTTTGGTAGTGAAGGTTAAAGAATATCAGAGCCGATTGATTACTATCTATAAACCTACAGCAAATCAGCGTGTTAGCTTTACCAAAAATACTGATGATTTGTTGCCAAATTATCTTTTCCAGAAAATTCTACTGACCACGTCCAAACTCCTGCCCATGGGGTTTAGTCTATTTCAACAACTTATGATTGGATATAAAGGTCTTAAGATATACACATTTTTAACACAATTACAAACTTATCTCCATGGTTATTTTAGACAAGAAAATTTTCCCTGTGCCGGTGTGTTTTAGTTTTCATAGGCAGGTTTTTATCAAGCAAAAATGCCAGGAAAGCGGATTTGCGTAATTTTTTAAAATTTATTTCAGCTTGAGGGATTCCAGTTTTCTAATAATTTCTCACTTACCTAGTGGGTTTTTTTTCTCAATATCCGATGATTTTTTCACCATGAGATATGGTCTTTGTAATGTGTAACGAATTCATCTTATGGCCAAAGAGAGTTTCACTTCCTTGTATTATCGTCATTTAGAGCATGTCTGAAATAAAACAACATTTTTAAAACCAATTTTAGTTTTGCCGAAAGAAAAATTATGCGATATCTATTAATATTCAATCCATCATTGTTGAATTGCAGAAATATACATTTAGTGTATTTTGTTATTTTGACTGGGTTCTAATTCGACTGGATAATAGTCCGGTCGTTTTATAGACACAACTTTGAGTGCATCGCAATACAGCAACCATTTAATCAACATCCTGATTCAAAATAAAATTACGCAATAAAGACCCCATTATTGCAATATAAAACTGGCATGGGCTGTCGAAATTCACACTTTTATTTATTCAGATGAACGGTTCGTACAGGCCACATAATGTATGGATTTTCCTCATTCCAACGCCAATCATTTAGTTTTTCGATGGCCTTCAAAGCCTCTTACTGTCGTGACGATCAGAAATTACGAAAAAATTGTCAAGTTTGGCAGCTCATGCCACTTTAAATATAAAAAGTTCAATGAGCTTTTGGCCTGTAGAAACGGATTATATTGGCTATAAATGTAAAAAATATATAGATAGTACAATGGTACACGTTCATCTTAGACTTCAGTTACTCCGAAATTTTCGATAGTCAAGAGAAGATGAGCGTTTGAAAGGATAACGATGAAATGAAAATATCGGTGAAGCCAGAAAGCCATACGAACCCAAACATATGTTGATAACGTTCAACATTCAAATAACCCAGATGTACGCGTACAGTTTAGGATTTTCTGTTGTTAAAAAACTACCTTAAAGTGGCATGAGCTGCCAAAATTCACACTTTTTTCATAATTTCTAATCGTCACGACAGTAAGAGACTTTGAAGGCCATCGAAAAACTAAATGATTGGCGTTGGAATGAGGAAAATCCATACTGTATGTGGTCTGTACGAACCGAAAATGTGTTAGAAAAGTAAACAAAATTTAAATAACCGGGACGACCATTCATTCATTCTAAGCCAAAAATAGTTCAAAACAATACTTTATCGTACATTTTCGAGACTAGAAGCACTAAAAAGCTTCTGAATTATACGTCTTGAGAAAAATAACCGATAATTTCAACATTCTGTTTTTACGTCAAAATATCAACATTTTGGCAGCTCATGCAACTTTAAAATACCATTGGCCTACCATGGCGTGTGAAGAAATGTCCATCATTTCACCAGCTGTCATTTCGAAGAGAAGTGGAGTCCATGTACATTTCTAATCTGTGATCGAAGAAAGTGACTAAATGTCATGCGACAAATGAGACAACTTTCTCACAATATTGTTTGACGAAAAGCTTTAGATTAGACACGATTCTACAAATAGGCCAATACAAATCGCAGACTGAAAACGCCAAATTAAAACGCGAAATATCATTTGTCGAGGTATATATTCCTTGGCAGCTTTTAATTGGTCAACGGTTATTTGGGAGGTTTACACCAAGTCAGATCCGATTGGTTCGAAATTTCGTTGAAAAATGTTCCTATAATGACTAACAGCCATTCTGATTTGAGATGTGGATCTTGACAGCGAAAGAAACTGACCTCTTCTTTATGATGACGCCATTTTACCACCAACAAAAAATAAATGGTAATAATATAAGAGGTTTTTCTGTGAATTCTTTAACTATGGAATAACATCTGGTTGCCTTCCTTACTACCGGTAAGATTTCTGTTGCATAAAAATATGTTTGTTAGCGATGTATTCTATCCTAAATGCTTGTGAATAGTCAAGATAAACTTCAAAATGGCCGCTTATTAGGCACAGGCTAACACGTGTTGAATTCTGGCTTACGAAATCATCATGCTGGAAATTTAACCTTAAGTACATGAACCTTCTCAACAACCCGATCAAATAAGTCAGAAAAACAAAAAGTGCAGAATACTTTTTGTTATTTGTACTCAAAAGTATGTTAGGTTTCTGTTATCATTCTGACCGGCACATACTTATTCCAAGATAGAGACACAGGAGTGCGCTAAGTTTCTGTAAGTCAACAGGTTGCACAAAGGTGTATTAAGATTAAGTCTGACTTAAGTATGCGACGTCACAATCAAATTTCTTTGTGACTCGACGTATTTAAGCCTGACTTAAGCTTAGTACACCTTTGTGCAACCGGCCCCGCTGTATTGTTCATCATAATATGAAATTGGGCCGATTGCATTCGCCTACATTTGGCTTTCGGTGTGGGCGATTCCAAACTCTCTCAAATATGATATCATATACATGTATGGCGGGATCAGCCAAGTCTTCAAGAAACTGTGCAAATTCCCCGAAAAACAAAATACTGCTATTCTCCATGCTTGATAATATCCATTAAATTACCTACTTCGTGGACCAATTTATCTCTATTACAAAAGTCAAGTGCCAAAGAGCGTGCTATTATGCGGTTTTATTTTTTTGATATACACATATTGATTTGTTCTGTTGATTATGACGCAAATTGGTCTTAATATACTATAAGGCTTAATTAGTCTACTTTTACATATAGGTTATGACGTATGTCTTGTGATCACATATGAATTAACCTTTATGAAATGAGGCGCCATGTTGGGTATGTATTTCCCCCCGTTATTGATGTGAGTAGCCTAAATGTAGACAAATTTAGGGACGAGACGAGACAAACACTGATACATTTTAAGCCAAACCAGAAGTTTAGCAATCGGAATTAAAAGAAATTTCAAACATTTTCGCGGCCCGTATATAATTTATATTCTCATTCGCGGAATTTAAAGTGGCATGAGCTGCCAAAATGTTGACATTTCGACGTTAAAACAGAATGTTGAAATTATTGGCTATTTTTCTTAAGGCGAATAATTCAGAAGCATTTTAGTGCTTCTAGTTTCGAAAATGTACGATAAAGTATTGTTTTGAACTAAATTTGGCTTAGAATGAACGAATGGTCGTCCCGGTTATTTAAATTTTGTTTACTTTCCGAACACGTTTTCGGTTCACACAGGCCACATACTGTATGGATTTTCCTCATTCCAACGCCAATCATTTAGTTTTTCGATGGCCTTCAAAGCCTCTTACTGTCGTGACGATCAGAAATTGTGAAAAAAAATGTGAAATTTGGCACTTTAAAGGAGTTTCCAAGATGGCCGCCCAAAAGAAAAGAGGTCAAAGTCTTTAGGTATAGCGTATGGGTAGGTTCAAATCTCTGTTTGGAAATATTAGCACCTGTCGCATTCAATACAGACTTTAGATACACCAGAAACCTTATCAACCTTTCTGTATTCTGTTCTATTTGAAGATCAAAGACTATATCGGTGCGAAGAGGTCAAATTGCGATTTTTACCCCAAAAAATTAGATAGCGTATTCTGATTGCGTCGACGTAAAAGGTTATCTTTATATGCCGCAATGTTTGTTAAATTAGTTCCTTTTCAGTGTCTAATCTGCACAGAAAACGAATTATGGTGCCCTCAGAACAAACTTAGGCGTGTTTCCGCTGGGCTCCAACTAGCTGGAGATATCCAAACTCTGTGGCCAAAGTAGATTTTAATTAGTTAGTGTCTTTTAGAAAGAGAGTATAACAGTATTCTCGTTATTCTGGGATTAGGCCTACACTTTCTTGAAAATATGGCAGAAATTCCTCTACCGATTTTTGGGTGACACCCGAAACGGGAATCGAACCTGGGTCCCAGAGTATGACACCTATCGCCAGCACTAAATGCCGGCTGCCTTATCCATTCAGCCAACCGGCCTCCTCCATTTAGTACTGGCGATAGGTGCCATACTCTGGGACCCGGGTTCGATTTCCGTTTCGGGCGTCACCCAAAAATCGGTAGGAGAATTTCTACCATATTTTCAAGAAAGTGTAATCCCAAAATAACGAGAATACAAAGTAGATTCACGATGTGTTGCCAACAGAGTTGAAGAACTCTTGAGAATTATCCCATTATCCTCAGCTAGGCTTCAACGTGTCTTAGACAGTATGCAATTTTACATCTAACACAAATGAAATCCTTCCCAATGTTTTGTTTATATAGATTATCTAGTGCGTTAAAGCCTTTCTTGTAAAGTAAAAATGAAAACGGTACATCTCAAGGATAATCCAGTCTGAGACTTCGGGGATTTACGTTAGTTAAATACTCAGTCGGAGAACACTTCGGCTATCTTCGCTCGCTACCGGTCGGATTCGACACACCTCGGTTCAGTCTGATAACTTCGGGGATTTACGTGCGTGAAATACCCTCTGACAAACGGCGGGTCATTTTGAATGTTGCGACCAAAAAGTGCCCGAGGAACGAACAATTTCCACAGGCCTATGTTCTGCCGGGCCGAAAAAAATTGCACCCGTGATAACCCAAGGGATCGAAACCCTCTGTCTGTTAACTTCGATCAGTTATAATGGTAGCATTAGAGGGATCCTGGTATGTGCCGAAACTGCGTCTGTCTTGGCGTTACAAATCATGTGCTTTACCGGGCTAAATAAAATATATAAACAAATATCTTTCTACCTTCATTCCACGCATATAGTTCATTGATTGGCGCAATCTAATTTAATGGGTAAATGAACATGATTGATTTAATCAGGACTAGAAACGTAAAGCAACCATCGCGTTTTCTCCCTGCAAGTTAGAAAAGATCAATAAGCAATAACATATGCAGATTTTCGGTAACAACTCGGAAAAACTTGTCAAAACGGACACACAGCGGAGGTCGTCTACAACGTCGAAGATTTTGTTCAACGGTCATTCTCGAGACTAGAATAATCTAAAAGGACCGCCTTAGTTTGTCATGGCTTTCTGTTGACCTTATTAGAAATATAGACATTGATGATTTTGGATGAAAGGTTGACTTTCGCCCAATCTGACTAAAGTCGAGATGCTCATTAAAAATCTATTTTCAATGAGCATATCGACTTTAGTCAGATTGACTTTCGCCAAGAATTCAGTTATTCAGGGAATTGCCGTTTGTTTGGTCTTCTGTCTGACAGTCAATAAACAAACAGCCGAGAATGCACCTCATCTTTTCAAGCGGCCTGTGAGAGCAAAGAAGGTTACAACTGGCCATCTAGACACCTCATTTTTATATAAACAACTTTATATCACACATTTTAAGTTTCTTCTTTTTGGTGACTCCGGACATTTCGATGACTCCGAACATTTTGGTGGCCCCCTTCCAAGCTTCTATATGTGGTACTGGTTGGCGAAAAATAGCAAAGAATATCTATACGCTTGTAGCCAGTTTGAACCGAAAGTGATCGAAAAGTAAACAAAATTTAAATAACTAGCACGAACGTTCTTTCGTTTTAGGCTTAACTCTTGAAAGCTTGTTATTTGCATTTCTCTCGATAATTTGAACATTTTGTTTTAAACCCTGGACAATATTAACATTTTGGCGGAAGTATTTCTAAAGACGAGACTGATGACCCGAGAAATTCCGGCCAGGAAGAGATCCTGATTTTTCCAGGTCATCAGTGTGGGTTATTTACTTATTAAGTAATTTCCCTGATGATTATTGCAGTTTGCTTTCGAAACGCTGGCTTCATTACGGAGCTTCTAACGACTCGCTATTTTAACGACCATTCTGGAGACGAGTGGCCTACTAAAAGATTCTCATTTGCACTGTTTGAAAAAATAATTAAGGAAAAATATCAACATTTTGGCAGCTCATGCCAGTTGGATGGATTAAATAGGTCCACTCACCTTTGTTCCAAAGCTCTAGTCCAAATAACTTAAACGGAGGAAAAACACAGTCCTTATACACGCTCCAGCTAATTGCAACTAGTGACCATTCTCTGTTTGATAGTCTAACACCTCGTGAGAAAGTCGGTTCGTCAGTTAATTAGTCGAATTGATCACTATTAGACATGCTCAAAGTCATCTCCATATAGCAGATTTCAATTAAGCGAGAAACAAGACGCCTTGTCCCGAGGACTTCCGCTTCGCATCTCTTGGGTAAAGGCATCCATTAAAGACGCCGCACAGAGTCTAGACGTGCTCAAGGCTGAAACAACACGCGCTGAACATCGTGAACACCTTACCTGTAAAACCAATGGATAACCTGTTTATGTATTAGTCAATGAAACTCTTCTTACTAATTCGTCATTACTTTTGGTAATGGTTTGATCAGGAATAGTTTGGATATATTTAGGCTTCACCAGAGGGTTAAATGGAAGTCCTTAAATGGGGTGCATTACATAATAGGTGAATTAGAGAGTTAGTTACATTAACTATAAAGACAGCCAGAAAGCAAATAACTCCGGTGTTGAATTATACACTTAGATACTATCTGGGTAATTAGAGGAACCCTAAATATGAAATGGAAATGGAAAACGAAAACAAGATGGCCGGTAAATACTTCAGAGGTCATACACTGGAGTGATCTGAGAGCAGCGCACGTGTATTACCATACGATGAAACAAACAATAACACCCTTCATTGCATCAAAACCGCCTGTTGTTGTTTTTCCTTCTAATTCTATCTCGCTTACTTACCAAACCCTATATTTTGTCATTACTGTGTTAGGCAGTAGCAGTTTTTCCTATCCAACTTATCCAGCACAATTTGGATGTCCATATACATCTGTTCGTGTTTAGTATTCCACATGTAGCTGGACACTTATACAAAACCCATGTACCAATCCTCCGAGCCTCCCTTACAACATATATTTCAGCACTTTTCTCTATTTCACGACAATCCGAGCCTCCCTCAAACATATATTTCAGCACTTTTCTCTATTTCACGACAATCCGAGACTCCCTTACAACATATATTTCAGCACTTTTCTCTATTTCACGACAATCCGAGCCTCCCTCAAACATATATTTCAGCACTTTTCTCTATTTCACGACAGTCCGAGACTCCCTTACAACATATATTTCAGCACTTTTCTCTATTTCACGACAATCCGAGCCTCCCTCACAACATATATTTCAGCACTTTTCTCTATTTCACGACAATCTTAGCCTCCCTCACAACATATATTTCAGCACTTTTCTCTATTTCTCGACAGTCCGAGCCTCCCTCACAACATATATTTCAGCACTTTTCTCTATTTTACGACAATCCGAGCCTCCCTCACAACATATAATTAAGCACTTTTCTCTATTTTACGACAGTCCGAGCCTCCCTCACAACATATATTTCTGCATTTTTCTCTATTTTACGACAATCCGAGCCTCCCTTACAACATATATTTCAGCACTTTTCTCTATTTTACGACAATCCGAGCCTCCCTCACAACATATATTTCAGCACTTTTCTCTATTTTACGACAATCCGAGCCTCCCTCACAACATATAATTAAGCACTTTTCTCTATTTTACGACAGTCCGAGCCTCCCTCACAACATATATTTCTGCATTTTTCTCTATTTCTCGACAGTCCAAGCCTCCCTCACAACATATATTTCAGCACTTTTCTCTATTTTACGACAATCCGAGCCTCCCTCACAACATATAAATAAGCACTTTTCTCTATTTTACGACAGTCCGAGCCTCCCTCACAACATATATTTCTGCATTTTTCTCTATTTCTCGACAGTCCGAGCCTCCCTCACAACATATATTTCAGCACTTTTCTCTATTTTACGACAGTCCGAGCCTCCCTCACAACATATATTTCTGCATTTTTCTCTATTTCTCGACAGTCCGAGCCTCCCTCACAACATATATTTCAGCACTTTTCTCTATTTTACGACAATCCGAGCCTCCCTCACAACATATATTTCAGCACTTTTCTCTGTTTCACGACAATCCGAGCTTCCCTTACAACATATATTTCGGCATTTTTCTCTATTTCTCGACAGTCCGAGCCTCCCTCACAACATATATTTCAGCACTTTTCTCTATTTTACGACAATCCGAGCCTCCATCAAAACATATATTTCAGCACTTTTCTCTATTTCACGACAATCCTCACAACATATATTTCAGCACTTTTCTCTATTTTACGACAATCCAAACCTCCCTCACAACATATATTTCAGCACTTTTCTCTATTTCACGACAATCCGAGCTTCCCTTACAACATATATTTCAGCACTTTTCTCTATTTCACGACAATCCGAGCTTCCCTTACAACATATATTTCAGCACTTTTCTCTATTTCACGACAACCCAAGCCACCCTCACAACATGTATTTCAGCCCTTTTCTCTATTTCACGACAGTCCGAGCCTCCCTCACAACATATATTTCAGCACTTTTCTCTATTTCACGACAACCCGAGCCTCCCTCACAACATATATTTCGGCATTTTTCTCTATTTCTCGACAGTCCGAGCCTCCCTCACAACATAAAATTAAGCACTTTTCTCTATTTTACGACAATCCGAGCCTCCATCACAACATATATTTCAGCACTTTTCCCTATTTCACGACAATCCGAGCCTCCCTCACAACATATATTTCAGCACTTTTCCCTATTTCACGACAACTCGACCCTCCCTCACAACATATATTTCAGCACTTTTCCCTATTTTACGACAATCCGAGCCTCCCTCACAACATATATTTCAGCACTTTTCTCTATTTTACGACAATCCGAGACTCCCTCAGAACATATATTTCAGCACTTTTCCCTATTTCACGACAACTCGACCCTCCCTTACAACATATATTTCAGCACTTTTCCCTATTTTACGACAATCCGAGACTCCCTTACATCATATATTTCAGCATTTTTCTCTATTTCAAGACAATCCGAGCCTCCCTCAGAACATATATGTCAGCACTTTTCCCTATTTCACGACAACTCGACCCTCCCTCACAACATATATTTCAGCACTTTTCTCTATTTCACGACAATCCAAGCCTCCCTTACAACATATATTTCAGCATTTTTCTCTATTTCTCGACAGTCCGAGCCTCCCTCACAACATATATTTTAGCCTTTTTCTCTATTTCTCGACAGTCCGAGCCTCCCTCACAACATATATTTCAGCATTTTTCTCTATTTCTCGACAATCCGAGCCTCCCTCACAACATATATTTCAGCATTTTTCTCTATTTCAAGACAATCCGAGCCTCCCTCACAACATATATTTCAGCATTTTTCTCTATTTCACGACAATCCGAGCTCCCCTTACAACATATATTTCAGCATTTTTCTCTATTTCTCGACAATCCGAGCCTCCCTCACAACATATATTTCAGCATTTTTCTCTATTTCACGACAATCCGAGCTTCCCTTACAACATATGTTTCAGCATTTTTCTCTATTTCTCGACAGTCCGAGCCTCCCTCACAACATATATTTCAGCATTTTTCTCTATTTCACGACAATCCGAGCTTCCCTTACAACATATACACTGACGGCCAAAAGAAACTTTACCACTCAGAATTAGATTTTTTTCAAATGTAGGAAGCAATTTCTGACTAAATCAATATAAACAAAAATAGTACAAGCATACTCCATATATGGATCAAGGTCCGCGTACGGCTACACCAACCTGTGCTGAGGAAACGAGGAAAGTTACAAAACCACGTGACTCATGACTCGCTCAAACCGGTCATTCCTCATGCGTATAAAACCGGGCCAACAGAATGTCAGACTTGCAGAGAGAAGGAAAAACACTATTGTGATGCCACGGCTTACTCCAGAACAACGCCAGAGGGTCTTGGGTATGGCCGCTATGGGAGCAACTCTTGACGCCAACAACGTCAACGTCTTGCCATGGCCTGCACGTACTCCGATATGTCCGACATGTCACCGATAGAACACCTATGGGATGTCATGGATCGGCCACAACTTCCAACTAACCGACAAGAAATGGCAGATGCCCTAGAAGACTAATGGCAACGCATCCCACGTGGCGTCATCCGAGGACTGACGTTTTCTGTGCGTCGAAGGATTGCTGCATGCATCGAAGCAAGGGGTGGCCATACACGGTATTGATGAAGTGTTTTTGCCGTTTGGACAAAGTTTTTGTTCCTAACCATATTGACCATCCAAAAGCAAAGGCATTTTTTGACCCCGCACCTAATTGGGCATTTCTGATTTTTCTAAGGGCTAATGTATGTTTTTTTACTTGGGACATTGGTGACCTAAAAACATTGGCGCTTCAAATACATTATATTTCGTGCGTGTATTGTTTTGTTAAAATATAATTTTTTGCTGTTAACAACGCTGTAAAGTTTCTTTTGGTCGTCAGTTTATTTCTGCATTTTTCTCTATTTCTCGACAGTCCGAGCCTCCCTCACAACATATAATTAAGCACTTTTCTCTATTTTACGACAATCCGAACCTCCATCAAAACATATATTTCAGCACTTTCCCTATTTCACGACAACCCGAGCCTCCCTCACAACATATATTTCAGCACTTTTCTCTATTTTACGACAATCCGAGCCTCCCTCGCAACATATATTTCAGCACTTTCCCTATTTCACGACAGTCCGAGCCTCCCTTACAACATATATTTCAGCACTTTTCTCTATTTCACGACAATCCGAGCCTCCCTCACAACATATAGTTCAGTCTCTGTCTTTATTTCACGACAATCCGAGCCTCCTGTACTTCACAAGTAGTTTTAATCATGTGCAGCTGAGCACTCCAGAAAACTTATTTTTTTTCTGTGTAGCTGAACACTCCAGAAGGCTTAGGTTTTTTTTGTGTAGTTGAGTACTCCAGGAAGTGTAGTTTTTTTTCCTGTGAAGCAGATCACCTCAGAAAGTTTTTTTCTGTGTAGTTGAGCACTTCAGAAAGTTTTTTTCTTCTGTATAACAGAGCAATCCAGAAAGCTTTTTATGTGTAGCAGAGCACTACAGAAAGCTTAATTTTTCTGTGTAGCTGAACACTCCAGAAAGCTTTATTCTTTCTGTGTAGTTGAACACTCCAGAAAACTTATTTTTTCTGTGTAGTTGAACAATCCAGAAAACTTTTTTTTTCTGTGTAGCTGAACACTCCAGAAAACTTATTTTTTCTGTGTAGCTGAACAATCGAAAAAGCTTTGGTTTTTTTCTGTGTAGCTGAACACTCCAGAAAGCTTATTTTTTCTGTGTAGCTGAACACTCCAGAAAGCTCATTTTTCTGTGTAGCTGAACACTCCAGAAAACTTATTTTTCTGTGTAGCTGAACACTCCAGAAATCTTATTTTTCTATGTAGCCGAACACTCCAG
Organism: Lepidochitona cinerea; assembly: GCA_963971465.1. Taxonomy (NCBI): domain Eukaryota; kingdom Metazoa; phylum Mollusca; class Polyplacophora; order Chitonida; family Tonicellidae; genus Lepidochitona; species Lepidochitona cinerea. The sequence continues at coordinate 5,010,316 of OZ020565.1, forward strand.
AAAACTTAGTTTTTTTCTGTGTAGCCGAACACTCCAGAAATCTTATTTTTCTATGTAGCCGAACACTCCAGAAAGCTTATTTTTTTCTGTGTAGCCGAACACTCCAGAAAGCTTAGTTTTTTCTATGTAGCCGAACACTCCAGAAAGCTTAGTTTTTTCTATGTAGCCGAACACTCCAGAAAGCTTAGTTTTTTTTATGTAGCCGAACACTCCAGAAAACTTAGTTTTTTCTATGTAGCCGAACACTCCAGAAAGCTTAGTTTTTTTCTGTGTAGCTGAACACTCCAGAAAGCTTTGTTTTTTTCTGTGTAGTTGAACACTCCAGAAATCTTACTTTTTCTGTGTAGTTGTACACTCCAGAAAGCTTATTTTTTCGGTGTAGCTGAACATTCCAGAAAACTTTTTTTTTTCTGTGTAGCTGAACACTCCAGAAAGCTTACTTTTTCTGTGTAGCTGAACACTCCAGAAAGCTTACTTTTTCTGTGTAGCTGAACACTCCAGAAAGCTTATTTTTTCTGCGTAGCTGAACACTCCAGAAAGCTTACTTTTTCTTTGTAGTTTAACACTCCAGAAAGCTTACTTGTCTGTGTAGTTGAACACTCCATAAACCTTATTTTTCTGTGTAGCTGAACACTCCAAAAAGCTTATTTTTTCTGTGTAGTTGAACACTCCAGAAAGCTTATTTTTTCTGTGTAGCTGAACACTCCAGAAAACTTTTTTTTTTCTGTGTAGCTGAACACTCCAGAAAGCTTACTTTTTCTGTGTAGCTGAACACTCCAGAAAGCTTACTTTTTCTGTGTAGCTGAACACTCCAGAAAGCTTATTTTTTCTGCGTAGCTGAACACTCCAGAAAGCTTACTTTTTCTTTGTAGTTTAACACTCCAGAAAGCTTACTTGTCTGTGTAGTTGAACACTCCAAAAAGCTTATTTTTTCTGTGTAGTTGAACACTCCAGAAAGCTTATTTTTTCTGTGTAGCTGAACACTCCAGAAAGCTTACCTTTTCTGTGTCGCTGAACACTCCAGAAAGCTTACTTTTTCTGTGTAGCCGAACTCTCCAGAAAACTTATTTTTCTGTGTAGTTGAACACTCCAGAAAGCTTACTTTTTCTGTGTAGTTGAACAATCCAGAAAACTTTTTCTGTGTAGCAGAACAGAAAGCTTATTTTTTCTGTGTAGCAGAACACTCCAGAAAGCTTATTTTTTCTGTGTAGCAGAACACTCCAGAAAGCTTATTTTTTCTGTGTAGTTGAACACTCCAGAAAACTTAATTTTTCTGTGTAGCAGATTGCTTCAGGAAGGTTTGTTTTTCTCAGGATCACAGCACATACCCAAAGTGACTCGTCCTTTTCAGTAGCAGTAGTCAGTTTGTGTCACAAAGCACAATTTAAAAAAAACCTGTATGCTCCGGATTTTCTACATATCGGAATGCATACAGGGCACCGATATACCTAATCAAAAATATTCGTGGAACGAATTAGTCTCTGATTTTGGGCAAAACGTTTTGACACCACACACTCACAAAGGTATAGAATTCAGAGACTTGTTGGTTGGTTGTTTTAGCTTATTGGCGCGTCCATTCGTATGAATGATGTACGCCATTCAGAGACTTGTCATGTCCTGTAATACAACCATAAAGCAAACCTTAAAATCCTGCTGAACGCCACAATCTGTAAGAAACTTCTGAAACGTTTTGGGCGGACTGGTCCATTATTCCTCGTAAAGAAAATGTTTCAGCCCAGGAAATATAGCCAATAAAGATAATGCTGCCCAGAGTATGGTCAACCAATTATTATAGTTCCGTTTACTCGCGCATTGATCTGATGCTGTGATTACGCAGTGAAAAAAACACGCTTGTACCAAAGAGAGTAGATTGACAAGAGTGGTCACTTCGTCCGCGCCATGTTGAATTTGAACTGACACGATTCGATTGTTAGGAACCTCCTTTCTATAGGGGGCGTCCTGCAGTCGAATCGTGTACAGTCGGAACACCCTTCCGCTAGGGGGCCAGAAGAACATGCCGGCTATGCTGATAAGACGAAGTGACCACTCTTGTCAATCTACTCTCTTTGCTTGTACCATGGAGACAATTCGAGACTGCTGTTTCCCTGGTATTTGGCGTATTTGGAATAAACACACTTTAAAATTAGGATAATACACGGGTTTGAAAACACCTCGACTTAGTCCTTGAGATTTCAGCATTTAATTGGATTGTACGTTTGTGTTGGCAAAATTCGTTTGTTTGTTGAAGAAAAAGAATATATATATAGAAGCATTTCAAACAAAGGTTTCTGAATATATCCCAAAGAGAGCAAAATATATTGCTGGAGATTCTCAAAATTTATGTTCACTCCGAAAAAAAAAACGTTGGCACTGACATGAGGTTTGCTTGAAAGAGTGAACAAGAAAAACCAAACAAGTGACCCAATAACTGGGAGGTTTTATGTTGTGTCTATTGACCTTTGCATATTTTTAAGTTAAGATGTCTAACAGTAGAGCATCCATTATCGAACATCAAATCAATCAATAATAATAAAATATTAACCAGATTTGGAAATAACGTTTAAATTAGTTTGTGACAATTCTGAGTTGCAGTGGAAAAAATTAATATTTTTTCTAAATAAGTTAAACCATTCTCCTTAGGATTCCAGAAAATTCTACTGACCAAGGCTAAGCTCCTGTCAGTCGTCAACCTAATGAAATATCATAGGTTTATTTTATTACAACAATTTATGGGGTCTAAATGATATACCCCTTTTTAACACAATTAGAAACTTGTCTCCATGGTTATTTTAGACAAGAAAATTTTCCCTGTGCCCGTGTGTTTTAGTGATCATAAATATAACTATACTGATGATATTATAGCCGCACAGGGCTGGCTCTATCGGAGGATATTCGTATTGTTGGCATAATATGTCGCAGACCACTACGTTTTCTTTGGAGACAAAACTATTAGCTCGTTTTAATGATGCGCAGTTTTGCGTTTGTCGACCTATAATTGACGCATTCGGAAATGTCTTTCGCGTAACGATCTCAAATCCAAAGATTTGATCGAGTTTCTTAGGAATTTGTATCTGGCCTGAACAAACAATGGTTTATTGCCATTTTGATGGCTTCGTGACCCGTTTGCACCCACAAGAGTACAGCGTATTGCAAGGTTTACTTGATTGATTGTTTGGTGTTTTACGCCACGCTCAAGATTATTTCACTTATATGGCGGCGTTGCCAATTTTATTGTGGGAGGAAACCGGGTTCTATGCCCGGAGGAAACCCACGACCTTCCGGTGGTAACTGGCAACCATCCCACATAGGTCGTTCGAGTAAGTTTACTTGAGACAAGACTCCTGCTTTAGGTGGCATAAGATGCAATGCATGGTGGAGTTTTCGTTAAAACATGCAGAATTAGCTAGAATTGGTCGTTTTTTTTGTGATTTTGTGGTACAAAATATGAGCTTTTCGGAGGTATCAATTTCGGTTTTTGACTGCACACATCGACATAAAGCACCCCACGATCCGACAAGGAGGCAAAAACTTTCTTTTTAACCAATACAATCATGGGGGCTTTATTCCCGCCAGAACAAATTTTAGGCATCCTTTCTTTTTTTACCTTATTTATTATTACATACATGTATGCATGCCCATTACAATTGTACATATTTCAACATCTGGTGAATAAACAATCAATCAATCAATCAATCCGTCTGGTGCAGGGATAAATGGTCAGTTCTTTGCTGTTTGATGAGAAATTCGCGCGGTCTTCTTTTCTCTCTCTCTGTATGTTGTTGGTTCTAAATTATATACCGTTAGATTTACAATGGCAAGAGGTGACAAATTTGGGATTCTATTTGGATGAAAAGGAATTTGAAAGAGATTGCATTTTTTTTTTAAAGAACTGTGAAATAGTGGACCTTTATTTGAATTAGATTGATTGATTGGTGTTTTACGCCGCAAATCATATTTTTCTGTTTAGCAGAAATTTTCTGTAAATGTAAACAATATTACACACCCTTTAAGAACACGCCAAGCAAGTATTTTGGTTGAATGGAAGTGTAATCCCAAAATAACGAGAATACTGTTATACTCACTTTCTAAAAGACACTAATTAAACTCAAGTATTTTAGAGTCAAAATCACAACAAAGATTGAGTGATTGATCGATGTTTTACAGCGCACTCAAGATAATTTCGTTTATAATGACGGCGTTGCCAGGTTTAATGCATGGCGGATGAAACCGGGCTCATTCGGCGAGTACCTGGCATACACACGTTGTTCGAGTGAAAGATCCATTCAGAGGTTTTCTGTGTTTATTTTTGGTGGTAATACCACGCCATAAGGTCGAATCATGCAGTGCTCTTTTTTCAGTTAAAATTCTTGCCGCGCGTTTCAAAATAGTAAACAAACTCGAGTGCTTCATTTTGGAAATATGGATCCTCATTGCTGTTTGCAATCTCAAAGTTTAGTCCCAGAATTGATCACGATTGCCCCAGAATTTGATGCAACGAGCGCTTTCATGGCCCCTAAGGAATCAGGGCAAACGAGATTGTAGTACTTAGCCAATGACAGAATTTTTTAGCCTTCCATTTGTGAGAAAGCAAAGAAATAACATAATATACTTTTCACAGATTTTAAAACAGATATTTAAAAAGAATTTTGACTGGTCACGCTTTTTGTTACGAGAAATGGGAATTTCTTCAGTGTCTCTTCCCAGATAACACACTGACGTCGGCCCAACGTTGGTCAGCCAACCATATACCACCGTTGGACCGCAACCATTAGCCAACTATGCCAACCACAGGCCAACGTTGGTCCAACGTCAGTGTGTTATCCTTCTTACATAGGGGTTCCTCCGGGCATAGAGCCCGGTTTCCTCCCACAATAAAACTGGCAACGCCGCCATATAAGTGAAATAATCTTGAGCGCGGCGTAAAACACCAAACAATCAATCAATCAATCTTACATATGGGTGGCGGCACAGTCACTCGAATCAATGGTGTAAGGGGGAGAGGTGGGGGCATTATCAATTGTGTAAGGAGAGGAGTGTGGGCATAACCTCTTCTGAATATATTGATATGATATATATATCCTATAGAGAATATGCCCCCTACACCATTGATAATATATAATACCCCCCCCCCCCCTCCCCCCACTCTTACACTTTACAGCACTGCTTCCAGTGACTGTGCTGGTTGGATTGATTGATTGATTGTTTGGTGTTTTACGCCGCGCTCAAGATTATTTCACTTATATGGCGGCGTTGCCAGTTTTATTGTGGGACGAAATCGGGATCTGTGGGCGGAGGAAACCCACAACCCTCCGTTGGTAACTGGCAACCATCCCACATAGGTCGTTCGAGCGAAAACCCAGGCAGAAAATTTCCTAATTTTTTGGGGCCTGAGTGCCACTGTGGGATTTGAACCCGCGACACATTGGTGGAAGGCTGTTTGGATCGAGCTTCCAACGCTCTACCTACTGAGCCACGGAGGCCCCGTGTTGGTTGGAAGAGACTAGCAAAGGTAGCCCGGATTTTCGGTCTAGAGGGCGACTTATTTTATATTTTGCTGTCAATGGGAAACGCCTACACTCTCTTGATTGATTGATTGTTTGGTGTTTTACGCCGCGCTCAAGAACATTTCACTTATATGGCGACGTTGCCAGTTTTATTGTGGGAGGAAACCGGGCTCTATGCCCGGAGGAAACCCACGACCTTCGTTGGTAACTGGAAACCATCCCACATAGGTCGCACACTCTCTTTGAAACACCCTCTTATGACGAATACGGGAAGAGAAGGGGAGGTAAGCATGTGCACGATTGGGGAAACACCCACACTGTATTGGAAACACCCTCTTATGACGAATACGGTAAAAAAAAAAATCGGCAGAGCCCAGATTTCTCGGCTATAGCATAGGATATTCTCAGCATGGCATTTATTTCATTACTTTAACATGTGTAAATAGTACTTTTTTTCAAATTGCATGTACATGTAAACAGTTTGAAAAATATTTTGAAAGATCTATCAAGGGTACGTCTATATTTGCAACACTTGAAAACCAACTGAGGAAATGGCAAGAAAAAGTCTGAGTATATATACCTTTTAACTTTCACATAAAAACATACATTCTAAGGTTATAGTTCCAGTAATCACTGAACTAATTATTAAAAAGATATAATATAATAAAAGAGAAAAAAGTGGCTGTGAATATTTTTATAGAGGTATTTAGGTATAAAGGTGTAAAAAAATATTAAAAACATAAATATAGAATAGTGTAAAGAGTGGTAAACAAATAGATGCTGGCATAGAGCGTTTGTATATATGGTAACGCTTGCAAGGCTAAGTGAGTTGGAGTAAAAAATTTGTCTCAAATATATTGAGGCGCCATCTTGGCAATAGGGATTATTTGAAAATGAGGCTGTGAGGCTATTTTTTGACAAAAAGGATACAAGTTCCAAATAAAATGTTAACAAAAATGAATGTTAAAGTGGCATGAGCTGCCAAATTGTTGATATTTTGACTTTAAAACGGAATGTTTAAATTATTGGCTATTTTTCCCAAGACGTATAATTCAGAAGCTTTTTGGTGCTTATAGTCTCGAAAATGTACGACAAAGTATTGGTTTGAACTAACTTTGGCTTAGAATAAATGAATGGTCGTCCCGGTTATTTAAATTTTTTTTACTTTCGAATAAGTTTTCGGTTCGTACAGGCCGTAGACTTTATGGATTTCCCTAATTCCAACGCCAATCATTTAGTTTTTCGCTGGCCTTCAAAACCTGTTACTGTCGTGCCAATCAGAAATTATGCAAAAATGTGAATTTTGGCAGCTCATGCCGCTTTAAGTAAGATGTGCGTATAAAGTAAAAAATAAAAAGAAAAAAGTTGTGGATTCCAATAAGACAATCCAAATAATTAATTTGTAATTAATAAATCCCTCATCATAAATTTAATTGCCCGTTTAAATGACCTACATTCTAAAAGATTTTCCCGTACACCCAGCACTGAACACTACCCACTAGTTAATCTAAACCTTTATAGACCCTGAGAATTGCCGCTTGCGCAGTAGCCTTGGTGTATGATGCTGTACAACAGTTTTGGGATTAATCTGATGTTGAAATCGTGCTGGTTTTTGTCTATGACGCAATGCGATAGATGCGTGTTACAGCCCCTTCAACAGAGAGATGACATCAATGCCATACAATTCCAACAACGCTATCAAAAACATCTTCTAAACGGAAATGGTCTATTGCACTTTGCCACGTTGAATGGCAACCCATCAGATACATAACCGACCTCAAAATTTTGACGAAGTTCCACCGACTATAGAATGTCAAGACGGAGAATGTATTTGACCTACTTAATGTTCCCATATGCTAGGTCAGCAACCATGGCTAAAGCAAGGCCACAAAGCCCAAGGGTTTATATATCATTATCAAAATAAAACTTATCTATGCACTATAGCAATGGAAAACAAAAATTACAAACTTACAAGAAATAAAATGAGATACTGCTAATTAATACAATTAATTTTTGTCTTTTAATTATATTTACTAGACATGACCTAGATATAAAACAGACATATTTATATGACCTATATATAACAGAGAGCATATCATAAACCTTAATCTAAGTTCCATGCAAGGATTCTTAAATTTAAAAATTAAAAAAAATGTAGTGATCAACCTACAAAAGTAACGTAAAACTATCTTTCTAAAAGATAAAATATCAGCTGCTGCTAAAATGAAGATTCTGCCTTTTACAGTCAGTCAAAAAATAAAAATGTGTTTCTCCGTTTATCAGTATTGTGAACAATTCAATGATAACTTTTAAGAAATAAAAAGTTCCAAGACTAAAAAATAACAAATGGAAAAATGATTGAAAATCATGATACTTTTCCCTTGCTAGAGAGGCATTAAAAAATTGTTTCTGATTATTTCAAGAAACAAATTTAATAGCTAAATAAATGAGGCTAAGGTGCTTAAAATATTATAAAAATTAAATGCAAAAACATCACATGGTGAAGAAGTCAAAAACAGATTTTTTTGAATTTTTGACAACTTCGATTTTATCCAAGCTGGCTTTAAAAAAAAACACATCCATGGTCATAAATAAAGATTTAAAGTAAAATATTTACTGTGTGAAACTGAACTGAATCTTGAATTCTTGTAATCTTACAAATCATTACAACAAATATTTTTATTTTGCATCTCGTCTCACAGACACCACTGTTTAGTCACCCAGGCCAAACAACTTTTGGCTTACAAAATTCCCGCTAATTTACACAGCCAATCAGAATGGTCTATTCATGTTTTACATTCTACTCAAGATTATTTCTGTATTTCCTTGCATGTTGGAGTTGCCAGGGTTGGTGAGGGAGGAAACAGGATTCTGAGTTCGAGAGAAACCCCGAACATTCCGTGCATACCTGGCAGCCATTTCAGACTTGGATCAACTAGGACAGGCAGTTTTGTGTTTAATATTTCAGTGTGTGCAAAATAGCACCGGCTTAGTTGCTCAACCCACCTTATGCCACTAGTATGGTTTAAAGAAACTACATGTATACAAGGGCCATTTCATGAAGCTGTCAAACAGTGCGATCAATTGCAGTTTCCTTGACGTCGCATCTCTTCAAAATGGTATCCATTGGCAACTAGATTTTGTTTGTGATGCGACTGCTTTGTGAAACGAACCCCAGGCACTTTGTGAAACGAACCCCAGGCACTTTGTGAAACTTCAATCAAATTGACAAAATTACCACTGGCACAAGCCCCTTTTGAAGGTCCACTTTCTTCAAAAGTTGCAAAAAGTGATATATCGGCACATTTGTTTTTGACAAATGATGCAATGCTAACAGCAGTTGTCTCCCTTGATGAACTGTTGCTAGCTTCCGCCATCTTGGATTTCGCCAGGACTTAGGGATTCTGGAAGACTGCCACTTTCTGGACTGCTTTCATCCGGCGAATCTGACAAGAGATCGCTCAGAACGGCATCGCACAAATCCAAGATGGCCGAGGGATGTGGAGAACTCGAAACTTGTCTTACCACTTGGTCAATGTGAACCTCTCGAAAAGCCTCCACGAAATAATCATCTAAAAAAAATTTATCAAAACAAACGCTTGAAAGGATGTTTATTACAAGTGTATTACATTTTACATCAAAGAGATAATACGGACCACAAGTAAGAATTCCACAAATTTTGTGTCACCGATGCTGTCATTGCGCATATATATATTTATGAACATTAAAACACATGGGCACAGGAAAAATCTTCTTGTCTAAAATAACCATGGAGACAAGTTTCTAATTGTGTTAAAAAGAGGTATATCATTTAGACCTTTATACCCCATCATAAATTGTTGTAATAAAGTAAACCTATGATACTTCATTAGGTTGACGACTGACAGGAGCTTGGTCTTAGTCAGTAGAATTTTCTGGAACACTTTGTATTACTTTGACAATGCTTACGCATCTTAAGTTATAGTAAGAATATCGTCAGACTATATAAAACTTTCTTAGCACTGATGGACCACTGGATATAGAGTTTTATTTGGAAATTCATTTTATGTTCTTTGTCATTGTTATAAGGATTGGCCTAGTTTAGCTGTGTATCAATAAGGTGAAGAATTACTTATGGATAACAACTTCTTCGTTTATTGGTTGTCGAAGTTTCGATGTCAATGACTTTGATAACGATGTAATAACTACATCGAAAATTCGTCACCCAATAAACCAAGAAGTTGTTATCCATAAGTAATTCTTCACCTTATTGTAACCTGTCAACTTCTAAATGCCATTGAAAGTTAAGCTGTGTATCATCAGTCTAAGCTGGAAATACATTCTTGGCTGTTTATAGCTGCCGCTATCAGGCAACAACAACAACAAAAGGAAATTTCTTTGTCAGAACTTGAGAACTTCGTATTTTTGTACTAATCTGAAGGTCCACGAACAAACTGTACCCTGAAAGAAAACTTTACATTTAGAATAAATACACAGTTGGTTAATTGATTGATTGATTGTTTGGTGTTTTACGCCGCGCTCAAGATTATTTCACTTATATGGCGACGTTGCCAGTTTTATTATGGGAGGAAACCGGGCTCTATGCCCGAAGGAAACCCACGACCTTCCGCTGGTAACTGGCAACCATCCCTGTTGGTTAATGACCTCACCTTTCAAAAGCTGTATCAATGTCCACAAAGCGATGTGGATGAAATTTGGTTCGGGGGATTTCAAAAAGCGATCCACATACACGATCACCCCCGGAGTGTTTACTTCTTTTAAAGGCATCGGTATCTCTGAAATGATAAATACATTTTTTACTTGTAGAAGACATGGACACAAAAAAAATCTTAGAGCTATGAAAAAATTTTTAAAAGTGGGGGCGTCGGTGGTCCAGTGGGTAAGAGGGATCGTCCCTCAGTCCCACACAGTCCTTCCATCAGATTAGCGCGGGTTTGACTCCCACTCAGACCAAATAAAAATGTTAAAATTTCTGAGCGGATTTTTTACTCGGTTGTCGTATGTGGACGGCAAAAAAATTAGAAAAAAAGTTTTTGTGCACAATACCAGCTTTTGACATCTATTTCAATATCTGTATTGCACTAAGTAAAGACATCTGCATATGTCTTACTGTTTTTTTGTTGTTTTTTTTTTGTCTCTTTTGTTTGGATGTACTTCTATGGACCTCTTTGGAGAGTATGAAATAAAAGCTTACTTTTATTATTATTATATGTACCGGTATTGAAAGTTTGTGTTGTTTCCAAAAACTTACTTCACGGGATGCCTTAGTTTTTGTTTTTTTTTTTCGAAGCCAAATCCTAAAGATTAAATGTCTATCGGTAAAAGTTCAAATGGTGCTTGTACAGAGCATATCAATGAAGCATTAAAACCCAGTGATAAAGTCATATGTTAAAGGCACACTTGCAGCGAAAATCAGGAATATTGTTTACATTAAAAAAGAAAGACCGTTTTCTGTATTTTTCCCAGACAATATAAGTTAAGAACTTTCTATTTTTACCAAAACTTAAAAGTTTGGACGTCGCTTTGTATTTTTAATTTGAATTTGAAAATTTGAATTGTTAGGTGGCCGTAACGTAAACAAACCAAATTGCTCGCATATGCGATTTTATGTTTCAGTCGAGTGAGTGAACTAACGGCACAGTGTAATTTTATGTAGGCCTATTTATCTGAGAAATACAGACTGACGATCGGTTAACAGCGACTGGAAAAGCCTGCTGATAATTGTTTGAGTGTAAACCACAGATAAAAAGGCCTGAAATGAGGGTAATCCAACACGAAAGTTGACCGACACTGATCGTTGTTGTTGAAATCAGGCTTCGATTCTTAGTTTGTTTTTCATCCCATTTCTACGTTCTAAAGCTAACTAGACATGTTTTATGTGTCCTATGTTTAAGTTTAGTGGTATTAGTCGTAGTAAGCTCATGTAAATTGGTTTTCTTAGCAAATTTAAACAGGCTACAGCGGCAAGTGGGCCTTTAAATACTGACAGTTTGTCTCATTAGATAGTGCAAACAGACAGCCCTGAAAATACTGAGAGTATTTCCCTAAAAAGGAAAGAAAATCGAGCCAAACCTGAAGAATTGGAAGAATAATTCTCATATTCCTCCAAGATATACCTACCTGTACAAACACTGGCCTTTTGACCCTAGGAGAAAGAACAATCTGCATTTTACACAATTGCCCTAACATCCTGTATAGTAACCTAGGCTAATGCCCTGTACTGGCTATCCGTTTGTACATACCGCGCATGCGCGAACCTTCCCTTCCGGTCTACCTCTTTCAATGCTTGCAGGCGTAATAGTGAGGGGAGGATGGGCTGGGTTTAACTGTTTGTACAGGTAGGTATATCTTGGAGGAATATGAGAATTATTCTTCCAATTCTTCAGATTCCCATAGATAGTACCTACAACTGTACAAACACTGGCCTCGCATGCCACAGTCCGGAGGAGGGACTAATACGCCGTACAGAGCATTAACCAAGTTTTTTTGATTCCCGCGTAAAGAATGGTAACCTCGGTATTACTCACCTCGAACTCTCCTGGATCCGTCCTCAGGTGTCCAGTGGGCCAGGATGAATTAGATCTTTCTCTGAACGCTGTTTGGGCCGCTACCAACGGACCGAGTGAATACAACCCACCACGTACTAAAGTCATGTCGCGGAGACAATAGTCCGCGAAAGTCGTCGGTGACTTCCAAGAGATAGATTGATAGGTTGTTTGGTGTTTTACGCTGCGATCAAGATTATTTCACTTATATTGCGGCGTCGCCAGTTTTATTGTAGGAGGAAAACGGGCTGTGTGCCTGGAGGAAACCCACGACCCTCCGCTGGAAACTGGCAACCATCCCACATAGGTCGGTCGAGTAAAAACCCAGTCAGAAAAAAAAAATTTCCATTTTTTTTTTTTTTTTTTTGGACTGAGTGGGATTCGAACCCGCGACCCATTGGCGGAAGGCTGTTTGGATTGAGCGTCTAACGCTATACCTACTGAGTCACGGACCCCAGCCTTCCAAGAAATAAGCCCTCATAATCCGAGGACATCGTGTAGGGACATCATCGTTTATCAAGCGGCTTGGTAAACGAAGATTGCACAGGAAATATATTCTCTATTAGAGAAATGTGTTTTATTTTACTGATTTATTTATTTCTTGGAAATAAACTTCACTCGGAAAGGAATAAGCAACATTCCTGTGTCGGCTACGAAGACCGACGGAAGACATATGGTCTTCGCAAAGGTCCGCGCTCAAATCTGCAGACTTCCTGCGTCTTGACAAGCAAAGTCAGCACCCAGGCTCAAGTGGCCGTACATACTAGGAATAACGGCTGTTCGTGTATTTCTTACTACGGTAATATACACAAGTACTGTCGGCTTCGGCGTTCACATCCCGTCGACCAGTCATGCCGAAAGGGTGTAACAGTCGACTATCCAACAGGCCTATCAGGCGAATCGTTACTGATTAGCCAATCACAGCTCCTTTCTTTCCCCGGCATGGGAAATCATGAAGATGGCGGAAAGAGGACAATTCCAGCAATTGACGGGAGAAAAACATCTCTAGTATGGTTTATGTTCGAACTTAAGATCTGTAGTCAGAACAGGTACGGTACTTTTTCCTTTTGCTCATTTTGGAAAAAAAGGAATTTACTTGAAAACCAGTTGGCAAGAAGTCCGTCTAAGATTAGAAGATAACGCCATTCTAATGAACTAGGAGCTCGGTCTTGTACTTAGATTGATGATTGGTCTTCGCGCCGCACTGAAGTTATTTAACCTATAAGGTGGCGTAGCCAGATTGTGGGGGAAGGACCCGGGCCCGGAGGAAACCCCCGACCTTCGGCATGGCAACTCCTCCGCATACGGCAACCGCCATAATGTAAAAGTTGTCATTTTGCAACGGTAACTGCGAGAGGAAACGGTCAGGGTAATAATTTAAAGTGGCCTGTACGAACCGAAAACGTGTTCGAAAGTAAACAAAATTTAAATAACCGGGACGACCATTCATTCATTCTAAGCCGAAGTTGGTTCAAACAAATACTTTATCGTACATTTTCGAGACCAGAAGCATTAAAAAGCTTCTGAATTATACGCCTTGAGAGAAATAGCATAATTTCAACATTCTGTTGTGACGTCAAAATATGAACATTTTGGCAGCTCATACCCCTTTAATAGTAAGCTGTCATGACGCAATGCCACAAGAAAATAACAAACAGCGCATCATTTTAAACTACGAACGGGCTGTTATTAATTTACAACCGCGCAGTAGTGATATCATTTATTGGTCAGCCTTGAAATCTGCGAGCAGGCCGGGTGAGCAGTCCAACCTGACGATTGATTGATCGAAGAATTACGCTGCACGCAAAAGCTATTCCGTTTATACGGTGGCGTAGCCAGGTTTAGTGGGGGAGGAAGACCGGGCTTATCGTCCGGAGTAAACCCCGAACTCCGGCAAGTACCTTGGGAGTCTTCCACATACCCATCTTGACGAAGGCTGTGCCAACGCACGTGTGCCCGACGAGTGCAACCTCGCCCTGCACTAGTGTCAAGTCTCATATGTAGTATACTGTGAAGGTCGTAGGGGACCCCCCAAGACCAAACCTCCTAAAGCCTGATCCCATAAATTATGGATGAGGGCTCACAATACTGCCAAGAGCCTGAATCCAAGAAGATTAGTCCTCGCCAAGGTTGCTCGTTGACGAGGGAAAATTTTTGCATGAAAGCAGGCTCAGGGGGTTCCTAGATATTACCAGTCGTCATGATCGGCTAATAGTCTTCTGTTTACGTACCCCCCCCCCCCCCTCATGTCCTATGACACAAATTGCAGGTCGTCCTGCAGGTCCAAGGGGGGGAAATCTGATTAATGTATTAATCGCTGATTTTTTGCCGCAATCCATGTTATTTCACTAACCGGGCAACTTGTCAGGTTTAGTGGGGGAGGGAATCCCCGATCCTCAGGGGAAAGGGTGCATGGTTAATGCTTTACGCTACATTTCGGCTTATTCCACTTATACTGCAGTTTTGCAAGGATAAGTTGAGGAGGAAAACCGGGCTCATCGTCTGGAGGACGCCCCCAACCTTCAGTGAGAACCTGGTAACCCCTTTCCATACGGCGACTGAGTGACGAGTCCTCTCAGAAATGTATTTGTTCTGAGTAAGATTCGAACCCGCGCCGCATGATTTGTGTAAGTAGGCCCCGGACTGACATGCCCCCCCAGGCCTGTTTACTGGTTGAAGGGCCTTGGTTTTGAGCTAGGTTTTTAAAAAAAAAATCAAAGGCAACCAGGTGGGGTCCAGGGCCTAGCTTATCGGATGGGGAGACTCCCACGCTTGGGCGATTTCCCGCTGTCGACCGGTCACCCCAGTGGCCCGCTCTAAATTGAGCAGCAGCTGGTAGATATAGTCCAGGAGTTCAGAGAACGTCAAATATTGATCGTCCGTCTCCTGTTGGTTTGACAGTTGGGATGATAACCGCCGGCGGTTCGACTCGCACCTGGGCGTACATCCGTGGCCGAAACATGGTAGGTTTAGGCCTCTTGGAACACCTCTTGGCGTTTTGACAAACCCAGAACTTGGGTTAGGGCTGTTAGCCTTTCCCCCCACTCTAGTTGTCAGGCCGATCGACTCATGAACCCGTGGGTAGTGTCGTGATCGAAGGCGCCGTAATTTGAGGCTCCCCGGTGGACTGACAAATCCAGAGCTTGGGATGACGCCAGTATTACAATCAGCCCACTTTAGTTGTCAGGTGGCCGACTCGTGTACCTGGACGTACAGTCAGGGTCGAGGCCGCCGTATGCTAAGCCCCCAGGTGGATCGACAATACCAGAGCTGGGGTGACGCCCGTAGGCCCACAAAGCCACTCCGGTTGTCAGGCGGATCGACTCGTGTGCATGGGCGTACAGTCGTGGTCGAGGCCGTCGTATGTTGAGGCTTCCCGTCGGCTCGACAGATCCAGAGTTGGGGTGAGGCCCGTAGGGTAACCAACCCACTCCGGATGTCAGGCGGGTCGAGTCGTGGGCCTGGGCGTACAACCCTAGTCGAGGCTGTCGAATGTTTAAGCATCCTGGTGGCTCAACAGATCCAGACTTGGGGTGACGCCCGCAGGACTCGCCCACTCTGGTTGCTAGGCGGATCGACTTGTGTACATGGGCGTACATTCGTGGTCGAGGCGCTGTATGTTTAAGCCTCCTGGCGGTTCGACAGATGAGAAGTTGGGATGACGCCCGACGGCTCAAACCACTTCAGATGTCCGGCAGCTCGACTCGTGTACCTGGGCGTACAGACGTGGTCGAACCGCCTTGTTCAGTAGTTGAGAAACCCTGATAATCCGTATCTTCCGCCGAATCCGTCGGAGACTCCTCTCCAGTGGGCTCCGGTTCGGGATACTGGACGTTCGGCTGGAGGTAGTTCCCTGACCAAGTTTTAGTCTGGTAGTCGCCCTCTAAGAACTGGTCCGACCGTCTCCTGGTCTCAGGGAGCGCCTCCTGGCGGTTCGACTAATCCAGGGACAAGGTTGCCGGTCGTTGCCTGATCAACCCGCCCTGGACGTCAGGCAACTCGACTCGTGTGCTTGGGTGCACAGTCGTGGTCGCAGAAGCCTGTTTAGATCGTGAAGATCTGGGCCCCTCGATTGCCGAGCCTCGAGTTGTTTATTTACTCGAGCTTGGCAATTGAGAATTTAACGCCCTCTAACGTTTGTTCCATGGCACACAAACGTTCTGCGTCTGACCTCTGCGTGGATTCCGGCTGACGGGTGTTCCGACACGCAGACTTCGTATGGGTAGGTGTAACTGACGTTCGGTCGCTGGCTTGAGACAAACTATCGAAGATAAGCAAAATGAACAGAACATATGTTGAGAGCTAATCCCAACAAAGCATCAACGACAGCCAAATCAGAAGAGATAATCAACAAGAGAACACAGAAAAAAAAAATTTTTTTTTTTTTTTACTAACTCGTTATTAATTACTCATTCCTGTTATATTATATATCGTTTTTTTCTTTTTATTACAATAAATAATAGTTATTGATTTAGGACTTGCCTGGACCGTTTAACCTCGTCAGCTGAGTCTGGGGAGATCGCGTGATCGCCCCCCCCCCTCTTCGAGGACCTCCTCGATTTCGAAGAATTGCCCGCCTTACTGGACCAGGAAGAACTGCGGGACCTGCTACTCTTCCTCTGAGGCTTCGCTGCTGATGATATTCTTGGCAGGCATTCGTGGGGTAAGTGCCTCCACAGGCACGAGACACCATTTTCCATCACAAATTTTTAATCTAAAAATAAAAACGAAAAAGATTTAAAATTTAGTAATGGAACGTAATTTATTTAAACAGGGACGCACCCCGCTTTAAAAAATCGCCTATGAAAATATGTAATAGTGTTTGTATGGGAGGGTGGTGAGCCACAACAACCCGACCGCGTGGTGACGAATTTTGGACCCACGACAGCATATATGTGGGTTGAGATGGGTTGAGTCCGAAAACTCTCCAAAAACAAAAAAAAATACAGGACATTTTTTGGTCAGAAACCCTCTAGTAATCTAGGGGAGGGTATCTAACCGCTAGGGACAGTAAAATTTCCTACCAAAAACGATTCAGAGAGAAGGATTAGTAAGAAAAGTATACTTAGTAAAATTTGCAGTGTTGATCTCTTCTCTGCAGAGTTGAAAGAGGTAGACCGGAAGGGAAGGTTCGCGCATGCGCGGTATGTACAAACGGATAGCCAGTACAGGGCATTAGCCTAGGTTACTATACAGGATGTTAGGGCAAGATTTTTTTATTTTATTGTGTAAAATGCAGATTGTTCTTTCTCCTAGGGTCAAAAGGCCAGTGTTTGTACAGTTGTAGGTACTATCTATGGGAATGTGTACATTCACTATAATAGAGCACCCAAATAACTCTCAATAAAAGTGTGCAGTTAATGCTGATTTTGATTGATTGGTTGATGTTTTATGCTTATATGGCGGCATTGCCAGGTTAATAGTGGAGGAGGAAACACCCGACCTTTGGCGAGTATCTGGCAACTCTTCCACATACGGCGACCGAGTGAAAAATCGACTTCATTTTTTTCTTATTTGGTCTGTGGGATTTGAACCCATGCCGAGTCGATGGAAGGTCTGTATGGGACTGACGGACGATCACTCTAACTTTACCAGATATTTATGGTCAACTTTGAACACTCTATAGGATTTTTTTCTTTTAAAATGATTTTTACATCAAGATTATTGCAAACGAAACAATCAAATCTTGAATTAGAAACTGCTTGAAGAACACAAATTACATTGTATCTCAGAATAAAACTATTATATCATATTTTTAACACTATAAGACTATAAGACACGGGCACAGGGAAAATCTTCTTGTCTAAAATGATTATATATGTATTCCCGTCGCCAGTGTGTCTTACATTAGATTGATTGATTGATTGTTTGGTGTTTTACGCTGCGCTCAAGATTATTTCACTTGTATGGCGGCGTTGCCAGTTTTATTGTGGGAGGAAACCGGGCTCTATGCCAGGAGGAAACCCACGACCTTCCGTTGGTAACTGGCAACCATCCAACATTGGTCGTTCACGTTAAAAACCAGTCAGAAAATTTTCCAATTTTTTTGCACTGAGTGGGATTTGAACCCGCGGCCCATTGGTGGAAGGCTGTTTGGATTGAGCGTCCAACGCTTTACCTACTGAGCCACGGAGGTCCCTGGAAAATAGAAGTTTCAAAGTAATTTTTTTTCTGAAATATTTTGTGTTCTTCAAGCAGTTTCTAATTCAAGATTTGATCGTTTTCTTCGCAATAATCTTGATGTAAAGATCATTTTAGGGGAAATGATTTCAGTATGGTCAGGGACATGAACCTAACAGGGCTGTTAGTGTATACAACACAGAAATAGCTGAAAAAAATATTTATCTAATACTTTCTGAAATAAAACTACTATGAAAACAAGTTTAAAACGTTTGTCGTAAAGAAGGTATGTTCTTGAAACATAATATGTGTGTCACATGTTGTGCCATAATTAGTTACAGTGAAGGCCTACGAATAAAACAGTCATAGTGTGTAAAAATAATGAAATAAATGAAACTTACGATTAAAGTCTAATTGGCCTAAAATGCCGGCAGAATTGTACTGAACTTCTGTATTGGTCGATAGGGAAGCTGTCGCAACAAGACGAGTGAAGACACGCCCATTTTGCATATTAATCAGTTGAAGCTTGACAATGTCTGCAAAAAAAAATTCAAATTGTCATCTGATATCTTAGTTTCAGATTTTAATATCTGCAAATAGAATATCAGAAATACAATAAATAAAAGTCAGTGATAAAAAAATCAATATAAAATATTTGGATGGTTTTACTTTTAATGGCTTTAAATTGTTAAAATCTCGCAATCTTACCATCATCGGCTAGAACGGCAAGTGCAGCTGTGACCTCAGCGAGAACGGTTGGCCTAGATTCAGGATCGAGTAAAACACTGACTAACGCTTCCACTGACCCAGATTCAACCAACATCTGAAAATAGCAAGATCGGGTATATCGTAAGTTTTTTTTTTTTTCTTAAACGGAATTCCAAATTTGTTCACTGGTACCAGTTGGCAGGTACATTTTTTTTTTGTGGTTTTATTTACTTATTATTTTATATTTTTTTTAATAACCTTGCGTCTCAATCTATCTTGATAGTAAAAGGTATTACTCTTTGCTCAGAAGAAACCCCCAACTGGGAATTCTTCCACCTGAGGTGATGAAGTGAGAACCCAAATTTGCTGGAGGGCTGCATACAGCATAAAATTTTGAACGAAGAAAAAAGAACTTTCAAACTCAAAATGGTAATGTTTAACTTACATTTATATGCTCCCCAGCAGCGAGGTTCCGTAGGGCCCCCACCGCATGCCGTTGAGCCTCCGGGTTGCCTTTCATCTCCTGGATGACTCGGTACAATTCTTTGAGCAAGCCAGATTCTATTACATTTAACTACAAAAAAAAATAAAAATAAAGATTTGTTTGGTAAGAGCTGATAAACTGGATCATTTGAACAACCTATGTTGTGTTCTATACTATGTCATGGATAAGGTCATATCATATCACTGGAGTGAGATTCGAACCCGCGACCCATTGCTCTACCAACTCTACCAAGTGAGCCACGGAGGCACCCATAATGTCTAAGAGAGATAGAGTACAAAACTATATATAGCATTCCTTCTCGAGAGTTTCACTCTAATATTGGTTCGCCATGTTCAACTAGGTTGTATAAATTGACAGAGATCGATGTTCTGTTTGTGTTGTGTTCTATACTATGTCATTAGAGTGATCTCCCTTGAGGAGCGACCAGCCAGTAGAGGCGCTGGAGGCTTAGGCATGAAATGACTGTACCATGTGTTTTCTCCGTAAATATATTTCGTTTTGAACTTGAGTCTTCACTCTTCAGCACATAAGATACTACAACCTACAACCAGTATTCAAATCTAACATAATTTATTGGATTGATGTCGCACCGAAAATTATTTAGCTGAAAGTGTTGGCTGAAAGTTTATTGGAAGAAGAAAGCAGGCTATTTGCTTGGAAGAAACACCCAACCTTTCTAGAGGACATTTTATTCACTGTCATCAAAAGAAATCCCAACCTTTCAAATAATTTTTCATGTCTCTCTTGTGTAAGACTAGTTATCTCCAAAACTGCCAAATTTGATAGAAGACCCCTTTGATCCAGTTTGCTGAATGTCACAAGAAAATCTGGTAATTTCATTGGTCAGTTGGTGATAGCTAGGTTATACAAGAGTTTAAGAAACTCATAATACGCCCGCAAGGGTAAATTCATTGTAGCACACTATCTTAATATTCAATATTAAAGGCATGCTTTAAACAGGATTTTGGCTGGTAGAATCTTTCAGTCACCTAAATAAGACTGGGGCTTGGTGAATTTTAGTATTTGACAGATCATAAACCTATAAGCTGCTACCTATATCTGAAAGCTGTACCAAAGCTACTTGCAAAAGTGTCTACACTACAAATAGGCATACAACAGCAATTTCATTTGATTACAGATTAAACAATAGAAAGAAGGTCGCAACTCATTTGGTCATCTTGGTTATCAAATAAGTTGTTTAGAAATAACTAAGCTATTCTGTGAAACCACAGACAGAATAACAGCCATTTCCTCAATTACTGAATGTCTAAAGGCTGGGTGACTGTTTTTTGTCAACACATATAGCGAGACTCCAATTTACTTTTAGTACTAGACACACCGTCTACTTATAAGATAGTTATAACTGAAAAAAAATTGATAATCCATGCAATAAGTACCGAGATACTCAATGCTAATAGGCTGGTGACTATTCTGGTCGCCACAGATATAGAGATCCCAATTCAATTTTGGTACAGGACACATCGTCTAATCATAAGCTTCATATATTAGAAGAAAAAAATTATAATCCATGAAATAATTACGGAGTAACTCAATGCCAAAAGGCTGGTGACTGTTTTGGTCGCCGCAAATATCAACACTCCAACTTCATTTTGGTACAGAACACACCATCTACTCATAAGTCAGTTATAACTAAAAAAAATTTAAATACATCGAATAGTTCCAGAGTAACTCAATGCCAAAAGGCTGGTGACTGTTTTGGTCCCCGCAAATATCAACACTCCAACTTCATTTTGGTACAGAACACATCATCTACTCATAAACCAGTTATAACTTAAAAAAAATTTAAATCCATCGAATAGTTCCAGAGTAACTCAATGCCAAAAGGCTGGTGACTGTTTTGGTCGCCGCAAATATTAAAACTCCAACTTAATTTTGGTACAGAACACACCATCTACTCATAAGCCAGTTATAACTAAAAAAAAATTCAAAATCCATGCAATAGTTCTGGGTTTACTGAATGTCAAAAGGCTGGTGACCGTTTTGGTCGTCGCAAATATCAAGACCCCAATTTAATTTTGGTACAGAACACACCATCTATTCATAACCTAGTTATATCTGAAAAAAAATTAAATCCATCGAATATTTTCAGAGTTATAAGTACCAAAAGGCTGGGTGGCTATTTTGGTCGCCAAAAATATTGAGACTCCAATTTAATTTTGGTACGCGACACACCGTCTACCCATAAGCTACATATATCAGAAGAAAAAAAATAAATTCAGGCAGTAGGTTTTAAGTTATGGAGCGGACACGAATCCGGGACGGACAGACGGACAACGGTATACCAATATACGCCCGCTTTAAGAGCGGGCGTATAAAAATGCTTCAAATCACCATATACATGTAAGTGAACAGAAGTGCGCATAAAACATCATCAAGCAATCAATATAAAACGATTAAAAATGACGCCGTTGACTTACTTCATTAGCGTTGTGTATACATAGATTTCTAACACAGGCTAGAGCCGCGGAAAGCGTCTCCCCACAGCTACGCCGTATCACGTTAATAAAAGCAGGAATAGCTCCGTGTTTTACAATCAATAATTGGTTATCGCCTGTGAAAATACAATCAACGTGTTATCGGTAAAGAAAATATTAAGCTTTGGTTACTTGATTGATTTGGAAAATACAGATATATTGATTGATTGATTGGTGGTCAAAGTTTGATTGATTTGGAAAAAACAGATATATTGATTGATTGATTGGTGGTCAAAGTTTGATTGATTTGGAAAAAACAGATATATTGATTGATTGATTGGTGGTCAAAGTTTGATTGATTTTGAAAAAACAGATATATTGATAGATTGATTGGTGGTCGAAGTTTGATTGATTTGGAAAAAACAGATATATTGATTGATTGATTGGTGGTCAAAGTTTGATTGATTTGGAAAAACAGATATATTGATTGATTGATTGGTGGTCAAAGTTTGATTGATTTTTCAAGCCATACTGAAGGTTATTTCACTTATATGGCCCGTTGCCAGGTTTAGTGGGGGTCAAAACCAAGCTCTTTGCTCGAAGAAAACCCGCAACATTTGACGAATAATTGACAGCTCTTCAATAAACACCGATCTGTTTCAATTTTATTTGGTTTGAGTGGGATTTGAATTCGAATCTGTGGCGCATCGATGGAGCGGCTCTGGCTGAGCCACCAAGGCCCCGTATTAAAGTGGCATGAGCTGCTGAAATTCACAATCGTTTTCATAAATTCTGATCGTCACGACAGTAAGAGGCTTTGAAGGCCATAAAAAAAAAAAATGAGTGGCTTTGGAATGAGGAAAATCCATACAGTATGTGGCCTGTATGAACCAAAAACGAGTTCGAAATGTAAACAAAACTTAAATTACCAGGACGACCATTCATTCATTCTAAGCCAAAGTTAGTTCAAAACAAAACTTTATCGTACGCTTTTGAGACTAGAAGCACTAAAAAGCTTCTGAATTATACGTCTTGAGAAAAATAGGCAACAATTTCAACATTCTGTTTGCACGTCAAAATATCAACATTTTGGCAGCTCATGCCACTTTAAATTTTGAGATATTGACCTAAAAGCTACTTGGAAAAGAAAGGCGTTGACAAAGGCAATTTCTTGTTCGCTTATTCATATCTTCGTGAACTAAATTATTCTTTAAAGACTGCATGTGTGACAGGGCAGTAAAAACAGGATAACATGTACTGGTTATTTTACCAGTGCTTTCCTGGCTGTTGCACTGTTAATTAAATCAATACACAATAACAGATGGGGCATGGCTGTTTATAACTTTATTGATATCTTTATTTTAATCACTAGGTAAATCGTTAAATTTAAAACACATATGTATACTTACTGTCTGAAGCTAGATTTCTTAAAGCAAAACACACTTGACATTTGACCTATATTTAAAAAAAAAAGTAATCATTGATTGGTGTTTACCAAATTACTAAGCTTAATTGAAAATATGGGGGTTTGGGTAACAACAACAACAGAAATTCAGCAAAAAAAAAAAAATATATATATATAATAAAAAAAAACATTGGCAGTATGCCCCTTTAATTAGAAATTTATTGAACTCGTCCTCTTCCCATCCCCATAAATTAATAATTAAAAACAGCATTCGGCAATTTCAGTTGTCTTGATGCTAAACTACTTTAAAAAACCTGTGTGAATATGTACTATATTTATGAACAATAAAACACACGGGCACAGGGAAAATCTTCTTGTCTAAAATAACCATGGAGACAAGTTTCTAATTCTGTTAAAATACATGTAGCTGCAATCATCATCAGCGAAATTACTGAATTAGTAAATTAAAGTGGCATGAGCTGCCAAAATTCACACTTTTTTCATAATTTCTGATCGTCTCGATATTAAGACGCTTTAAAAGCCATCGAAAAACTAAATGATTGGCGTTGGAATGAGGAAAATCCATTAAGTCTACGGCCTATACAAACCGAAATCGTGTCCGAAAAGTAAACAAAATTAAAATAACCGGGACGACCATTCATTCATTCTAAACGAAAGTTAGTTCAAAACAATACTTTATCGTTCATTCTCGAGACAAGAAGCACTAAAAAGCCTCTGAATTATAGGGCTTGAAAAAATCCCCCAATAATTTCAACATTCTGTTTTAACGTCAAAATATCAACATTTTGGCAGCTCATGCCACTTTAAGGAAAAATATCAACATTTTGACAGCTCATGCCACTTTAAGGAAAAATATCCACATTTTGGCAGCTCATGCCACTTTAACCATGGTTAATCTATAGTACTGTACCTTTTCAGAATCGGTTGATAAAAGCTTTATTGTATTTTTGAGGACGTCTTGGTGACCAATGGCGACCATCATAATGCGATGTTTTTCGTTGATGGCTATGTTACTTAAGGCGGCTGTACAATAATACTGGATATCCGTGTCACGTGACCTTAATAAATCAACCAGTATAGGAATGGCACCTCGTAGAACAAGTTCATTTCGGTTAGACTCTGGAATTCAAATAATTATATTTTATCGAAATATTTTGATAAGTTGATTACATGTACAATTAACGGCTAAGATATGAATGGTGAAATCCCCTGCCTCACTCACGGGCTGTTTCATGAAGCCATCGAACAGTACCAATGTACCATCAATACTATCGTATCCACTGGCAGCCAGGCTTTGTTTATGATGAGAATGCTTTGTGAAACGAGCCCATGAAATGAGCCCATGAAATGAGCCCATAAAATGAGCCCATGAAATGAGCCCATGAAATGAGTCCATGAAATGAGCCCATGGAATGAGCCCATGGAATGAGCCCATGAAATGAGTCCATGAAATGAGCCCATGAAATGAGCCGATGAAATGAGCCGATGAAATGAGCCGATGAAATGAGCCGATGAAATGAGTCCATGAAATGAGTCCATGGAATGAGCCCATGAAATGAGCCGATGAAATGAGCCCATGAAATGAGCCGATGAAATGAGCCGATGAAATGAGCCGATGAAATGAGCCCATGAAATGAGCCCATGAAATGAGCCCATGAAATGAGTCCATGAAATGAGTCCATGAAATGAGCCCATGAAATGAGCCCATGAAATGAGTCCATGAAATGAGCCCATGGAATGAGCCCATGGAATGAGCCCATGAAATGAGCCCATGAAATGAGCCCATGAAATGAGCCCATGAAATGAGCCCATGAAATGAGCCCATGAAATGAGCCGATGAAATGAGCCGATGAAATGAGCCGATGAAATGAGTCCATGGAATGAGCCCATGGAATGAGCCCATGAAATGAGCCCATGAAATGAGCCCATGAAATGAGCCCATGAAATCAGCCCATGAAATCAGCCCATGAAATCAGCCCATGAAATCAGCCCATGAAATGAGTCAATGAAATGAGTCCAGGAAATGAGTCCATGAAATGAGTCCATGAAATGAGTCCATGAAATGAGTCCATGAAATGAGTCCATGAAATGAGTCCATGGAATGAGCCCATGGAATGAGCCCATGAAATGAGCCCATGAAATGAGCCCATGAAATGAGTCCATGAAATGAGCCCATTAAATGAGCCCATGAAATGAGCCCATGAAATGAGCCCATGAAATGAGCCCATGAAATGAGCCCATGAAATGAGCCCATGAAATGAGCCCATGAAATGAGCCCATGAAATGAGCCCATGAAATGAGTCCAATGCATGGCTTAACTCATGGCGACATATACCTTGAACATTGCGTTACAACCAGACGCATAGGTGTTACGTCGGTGTTGATAAACAACCCCCAGGAGTCTTAAAGACCTTATGAATTGAAAAAAGCAAACCTTTGTTCTCCCCAAATAACAAAAGTATATATTATGAAAAATTATTCTGACACATTTCCCACCCCAAAAAATATTTAATTTATCTTTAATTTTGAGTGATAAACCTGTATCAAAAATGCGAACTTTTCTGCTTCACGATTTGTGTTTGTATGACGTCACAGTGATGACCGAATATGGCGGGAAGTTAAATCATAGCGGTTTACAGATAGCTGTTGCTGGGTACCACGATGTCGTGTGGTTGATATTGCGTTGAACCGGGGACACAATATGCATCAGACATTAAAAAGGGCAATTCACCGAAGGAATATTTATGCAAGGACATGGATGTCATTCGTGTGCAGACTCCTGTGTGATTGTGTACCCTCTCTTTCTTCCTGGAGTCTCGCCTGCACTCAGTCAGTCTCAGTCTCACTCGGTATCTTCAGTTCAGGGACGATTGGTTTCAGTCTCAGATCTCAATGACAAAAGAAATTTGCGGCAGTAGGAAGCTCTTGCCAACAACAGTCCCCACAATAGACGCTAAATATCGGCAGTTTGTTTAATTGTGAATCAACATAACCGGAGACAAGTAAGTTCAACTTTCGTTCAAACTTTTAACAACAACAACAACCAGCGACGTGACAGAACATTTTGACATTTGATGTGTAACTCTAAGTTTTGATGTGCAGCCCAAGTTGAACAAGATATACGGTCTATACCTCTGTATTTGTGTTCAGATTTCTACTGCCAGACTTCAAAAAATATAAAAAATAAGATTATTTTACTCTTTGTCATTCACTCATTGTCAAATTCTTGTAAGCTGGACTACTACTAACTAGTACTACTAAGTATTGGTACTTCGTAACAACAGTTACTTTAAAAAAAATGAAATCTGGTTGCTGTACTGGGTGTCAAGGTTCATAAGGTTCCTGGCTATGATAAATAATGATTAACCTCATCATATGGGATTGTGATATTCACTGCTAGCTAGAACTACACAGTACATGTAGTAGAAGTAAATGTCTAGTAATGTGTGATGTAAAATAAGGAGGAGCATCAGAATATATTGAGGGAGGAGGGTTCCTTTCGCAAATTCAGCAATATTTAATGTCTACATTTACCAGTTTATAATTTATTTATTTATCGGCTGGTCATGACGAACTCTTTGATCTGACGGAGTTCTTATTGGCTCGCAATTAGCATTGCTGTTCTGAAATAGTATTATACGAATCTTATGTTTTGTTTGCTATTTAGGTAACTTGGGGCAGTTTTGTTTTGTTTATATTTTGTTACATAGTCATTTGGTGGTAATGATTATCATAATTTTTTTTTTGTAGGTTTTGATCACTACTTCAAATGTGGAAGAGCACATCGGGGAAGTAAAAGTGGCGACAATATTAACCTGAACAGTTGCATCTGTGTTGCCACCCTGGACTCATTGTTCATGTTTTAAAAGTCACTTGTGTCAACTGTGTTGAATTGCACCAAATACAGTCAGAACCTCAAAAGCCAACATTTGTAGTTTTGTCGCTATGGTGATCCAGCTTTTTAAAAAAAAAATTTCTGCCAGTTCAAATGGATCAATAGACACTGTGACACAAATTTGTCTCTTTTAACAGACACAGAATGAGATAACTTTTTATTTACGGTAAATACTTGATGGGAAATATCCTGCTTCTCTGTGGTATTCTTGCATAAATTCGATCAGTAAAGCCCTGCTCCTTTTTTACACACATGAGTGTAAAATGTCACGAAGGGCAAACTTCAACAACTAACAGATATTTATTTCACGGCTTCCCAATTACGGGTACTGATAAAACACAGCACAGCACACTCAGAGAACAACGCAGAGGTCATTGTCTGAGAAGGCACTTTGTTTGGCAATTGGTGGTTTACTTCCATGGGACACTAATTTGAAAAAAAATGACCATATAACTAAGCCTTTTTCAAAGCCATTAGTTTATTGTATAATAACTCCCACCATACCTACATCTCCAGCAGATAAAGATCAATTTCCTGACTGCATTGCCAGTAGATCTTCTTAAGTGGAACATTTAAACCTTTGAAGTTGAGCCCAATTAATCAACACCTTATTTAAACATGTTATTCTTGTGTAAATAAAATTATCCTTTATTATGTTTTGTTTCAAAGTTATCATGTAAGAAAACATAATCATTTACTCATGACCTGCTTTCCTGCTTAACCACTTTCCATCCATCTACTGGTACCTAGAATTAGTGGACCAACTTGTTATATTACAACTGGGTATATCAGTCAGGTTATCCTTGTGCCAGTCCCATTGCTGATTTACTTTACTTCCCTTGTATATGCTCTTATTTAGACATGCCGATTCCATGGTAATAATTAAACCTCATCCACTTCATGAGTAAAATGTTAAGCTTTAGGCTCTTCGATAATTATGATATAATAAATTCGTAATTAAATTGTTCAGACGTCTCTATTTGGCCTAAGGGCTGATACAT
The DNA here is from genome assembly GCA_963971465.1 of Lepidochitona cinerea. Taxonomy (NCBI): domain Eukaryota; kingdom Metazoa; phylum Mollusca; class Polyplacophora; order Chitonida; family Tonicellidae; genus Lepidochitona; species Lepidochitona cinerea. The sequence goes on from OZ020565.1 coordinate 5,038,455, forward strand.
GGTGTCTACCCAGTACCGGACGCGTTTTTCACGGCTATCGCCTTAAAAAGTATGATACACACAATCGACCACATATTAGCCTGTGCAACCGCTCAAAAATTTTACATATATGGTAAATAGTTGGTGTTACTACATTCCTGATCAAACTGCTCTTAAAATCCTATCAGTATAATAATCATTCTTCTTAGTGTGAGCAATTGAAGCATGCAGGCATTTTTTTTTCTTCAAAATAATAGATTGTTTGGGCCTTAATGGATTATGTAGCTCTTAACAAATACAAAAGGTTAAATCTTAGATTGATTGATATTTTTCGCAGGACTCTAGATTATTTCACATATATGTCAACGTTGCCAGGTTTATTGGGGAGAGGAAACCGCCGACCTTTAGCAATTAACAAGCACCTTGGCAACTATACATAGGGCGATCGAGTTAAAAAAAACCCACTCAGAAATTTGTCTTACGTTTTTTCTTTGAACTGAGTTGGATTCAAACATTCGAGCGCTTTATATCATCTGAGATTTTACAAGCCACTCACCCAGTTAAACGGGTCCAAACCCCTCTGAAGGGAATAACATTACATTTAGATAGTACGGACATGTCAATGTCAGTGTACCATGGTTAATTGAGGCAAGTGCCATGACATTTTAGTCAAGAAAATTTTCCTGGTGCACGTGTGTTTTAGTGTTCATAAATATATACAACAGCCATGGCAGTAAATAGTACCATAGTTCTAAAAGTAATGAGGCAAAAAAGAAAGCATCGGTACTAATTAATTTATTTCCAGTGCACTTGCCTAACATAATAAGCGTTGTTGTTGTTACGCTGTAACTAGTGTAAGCGTGGCTTATCGTAAAAATGACAGTTGTAAACATGTATTTACTAGTAAGATTTTTTAATGGCAACGGACTCTCTGTAATTTCGAAGATTTGAAGGCTTAACCCCACTAATATCCCTAATTTAACCGTTCGTCAGATATACGCTACGGGACTCTCAGCATCGAAACGGCATTCCGAAACTCGGACACGCTTGTTACGAGCTTCCAGAACGGCTGGGTTTACACCGTCGCTGTTTATCACCAGTTGCTCCATACGGTCTGCTCATCTCCACTATCTTTCGCTAACATTTCGAAGTCGTACAGGTTGTAAATATCGGTCGTTTCTCCCCCCGTATCCTCCAATTCTTCTAACCACAAATCGGTAGATTTAATACTGACAGCCATGTTATAGCTGTCAATGCTCTGTTTGGTCATCACTATGACGTCATCGCTACAGCGATGGCCGAGGGTTTTGTTCGCACAATTTACGGCTGCACAAGCATTTTCCAGACGCAAATACTCGGAAACAGAGCTGACGACCACCAATGAAAAAAAGTTTTACAATTGCTGAACATCCAGACTTTTGAACCATAGTTAAATTATCTATATCCTCAGTTATGTTTCATAAGTACTTTAAAGAATAAAATACATAAGTTCGCAGCATTTGTCAAATAATCTAGCAAAAGAGTCTAGCCAAAAAAAAATAGCGCTAAATCAACTTTGTCTAAAATAATTGCTTTTTTTTGGATTATGAAACCGTTTTTTAATAAATATTTCAACATAACTCTGTGACTGGCTATATTTGTGAAATGTTTTTCAGACAGTTCAGTGTTACGTCAAATCAAGACAGTTGAATGCCATTTGTCAGAATAGCGTGCTTTGATCCTACAGTGTTGTCAAAAATGCAGCTGGTCTTGACGGGACGTCATAAACTCACACCTTATCAATGTTATGTGGAAAAAGCCTTCTCGCTGAGGTGTCCTACCACTCACCAGGGGCCGGGATTATAAAAATGTGCTATACTCAGCTCAGACTCCATGCTCAACTATCCTTGAGCATACTCCCAGGAGTTTGGATCAGTGATTGAGATTATAAAACATTCTGAGAACGTGCTCAATTGAGTATATAAACAAGGCAATCTCAGCCAAGTTGAGTACGAATTATTGGAGCTCTCTAGGAATGGAGATAAAAGTGAATGTTTCTTTTGGTGTTGTTGCAATGTTGTCACCAGCAGGTCGAGTGTTTGGAAATAAGTAAAATCAAGGGTTTATCACTTCCAAAATTAGTGTAAATAAACTAAGTACAATTTTTCGCTAAATATCGTACTCAGCGGAGCACAGAAACAAACTCAAAAGTTTTATAATCCCGACTTTTGAATTGTAAGTTTGGAGTTGAGCACAGAAACGGCTCGAGCACAGAGTAATGCTCAAGCAAGTTTTATAATCCCGGCCCATAGTCTTGACCCAAATTTTATCTTAGGAGTGAGGACTACAGAGATTCATATGTGTTTACTTAAAGTGGCATGAGCTGCCGAAATTCAAACTCTTTCATAATTTCTGATCGTCACGACAGTAAGAGACTTCGAGAAGGCCATCGAAAAACTAAATGATTGGCGTTGGAATGAGGAAAATCCATAAAATATGTGGCCTGTACGAACCGGAATAGTGTTCGAAAAGTAAACAAATTTTAAATAACCGAGACGACCATTCATTCATTCTAAGCCTAAGTTAGTTCAAAACAATGCTTTATCGTACATTCTCGAGACTAGAAGCACTAAAAAGCTTCTGAATTATATGTCTTGAGAAAAATAGCCAATAATTTCAACATTCTCTTTTAACGTCAAAATATCCACATTTTGGCAGCTCATGCCACTTTAAGATGTTTTTGTTTATATTTAAATTTTGGACCGTTAATATCGTGGAAATCTGAACCAAATTTACAAGGATTATTTACGAATTCACAGGGGTACTACAAATGAATACCAAATTGCAAATTACACAAAAGGATTTCTCGTTGCAGTTATTGACAAAATAACGTAAAACTTACGAGAATGAGTTAGATTTAGAATGGCCCCTGCAGCATTTCTTTGAACCCTCTTATCTGACGACTTTAACAATACCAATAAATGTTTAACCCCGTCCTCCGAAATTATCAGCTGTTTGTGAGCCTCTGAAAGAAATGAAACAAAAAAATCCAATGACTCGGAGAGTCCAAAAAAGATCTTTCTTATTGATTGATTTGGGTTTTGTACGTCATACTCTTGATTATTTTGATTATAAGGCAGTGTTAAAGGGGAGAATGGTTAGTGATGAAATTAATCCCTTTATTGTGTAACTTAGGCTGGTACCTGACAACCATTTCTCATAAATCCATAACAAATCCCCCCCCCACATCCAATAGGGAGCGCAAACTCCCAGGCCTTATTCCACATAATAGGGGAGTAAGGTGAGCTTTTTACCAAATGGAAACTACACCCCTCCTTTGATTGGGTACCTTGGAGCCCTTCCACATAGGCTGATCAAATGAGATCACATTTCCCCTCGCTCATTTTGGGGGAGATCGTTTTATCAACTGAGTCTGTTCTAGTTTCTAACATATAAACTTCCACCAATGGGTCGCGAGTTCGAATCCCACTGTGTCCAAAAAATTGGAAAATTTTCTGACTGGATTTTCACTCGAATGAACTATGTGGGATGGTTGCCAGTTACATGTACCAACGGAAGGTCGTGGGTTTCCTCCGGGCATGGAGCCCAGTTTCCTCCCACAAGAAAACTGGCAACGCCGCCATATAAGTGAAATAATCTTGAGCGCGACGTAAAACACTAAACAATCAATCAATCTCAAGATTGGAGGCGGGGCACTACACTGACCATCAAGGCATAATCCCTCAAGGAAAGACACCTCTGCTTTCTCCTCCATATTTCGATGTAAGCTTTTCGATTTTTTTTTTTTTTTTTTTTTTATATTGAGGTGAAAGAAATAGAGGTTTAAATCCCCCTCAACTTTTGGATGTGCCTAGATTATCATATTGGTTTAATTTATGATATTCACATGCTGTGACAAAACTTAACAATGTTTGTTAAATACTATGTATAACTTAAAAACGTGAAACGTTTACACTCAAGATATAGGATGTATCAAGTTTTTTTTATGGAATAAATTTTATCAAAGAAAAAAACAAAAAACAATCAATCAATCAATCTAAGATATAAACAAAATGGCTGACCTGATGTTGCTATGGTAGTTATACAACCACAAGTGTTACATTGTACCTCCACGTCAGGAGAGTTCAGTAAATCTACCAATGGTTTCATTGCTCCAGCATTCACTAACACATCCTTGTTATTGGCTGAAAATTAAATATTTAATACTTATCTTAGTAAAAATATATGTTGAAAAGTTTGAAGAGTGTAATTTTATTCACAAAAATAAATATGTGAATAGTTCAGTACACATAAAACAGTAGAAAAAATATATATATATATTTAACAAACTAGTTAAAAATTAATCTGTTTCCAATTACAAAGTTTTGACCTTTAAATCTTTTGAGGGCATTTAGAAGTTTGAATGACCTAAAAAAGTTGTTTATCCTATCAACAAAGTTGTTATTCACAAGTGATTTGGACATTAAAGGGGCATACTGCCAAAGTTTTATTTTCAGATGGTGAAAAATAAGAAGAAATCAATGTCCGATGAAGACCGTTAAAACCAGCGCAGCGGCTTAAGTTTTTACGAAACAATAAAACAAAAAAATATGACAGGTTTTTAAATAAAAAACTACACCGAATCAACTCAGGGGCTCGTTTCACAAAGCAGTTGCATCACAAAGGAACCTTAGTTGCCAATGGATACCATAGTGAAAAGATACGGCGTCATGGCAACTGGGATTGATCGCACTTTGTGACGGTTTTGTGAAACGCCCCCCTGATCTAAAAACGAAAATGTTAACTGCAGCCAAAGGCAAAAAAAACTTACGGTGCCCCAGAAGAAGGAAATTGCTAACTGCCAGCGTCGCAGCCTTCTGGATTTTTATATCTTTACAGCATAGAAGGGTAATTAATGGTTCAGCCATTGCGTCAGTTAACGAAACTCTCACTGAAAAGAAAACAGTTCAAATAAAATTGTTAGAAAAACCGGGAATCAGATCTAAAATAGCTTTTTTAAAATGACTGTACTGTATATTTGATTGTTGTTATGAGTCATCTTGAAATTTCAGAAAAAGGGGGACATTTGGATTAAATATAAAATTAAAGTAGCATGAGCTGCTAAATAGATTGAAATTGTTGGTCATTTTTAACAAAAAGTACAAAATAAGAGCTTTCCGTTGATACCAATCTTGCAGATGTACATATATAGGTTTAGGTTGTTTTATAAGCAGCACAATCCCCCCCCCCCCTTCCCGCCCACACCCCTCAGAAAAAAAATGAACTTCCATCCCAGCTATATCTGAATTTTGTGCATAATTGGTACATATCTGGTTTTTGGCTTTACCAATATTTTATTAAGTCAACGTCAATCAATCAAGTGATCAAATGAAGTATTCTCGTTATTTTGGGATTACACTTTCTTGAAAATATGGTAGAAATTCTCTACCGATTTTTGGGTGACGCCCGAAACGGGAACTGACCCGGGTCCCAGAGTATAGCACCTATCGCCAGCACTAAATGCCGGCTGTCTTATCCATTCAGCCAACCGGCCTCCTCAAATGAAGGTCTTACTTTTTGAGCTGATTTCAGTATAACAAAGGGCCGCAGATCGTTGTAGCTCCAAGTTATCAGAATATGTTAAAATACACAACGCACGAAGACGTTCACTGTTTATAGTGGCAGCCTCATCACCAATTTCTGAAACAGTTCAAACAAATTTTGTACATGAATGATAAAATGTTATCAATTTCAAAACAATAAATACATATGTACATAATTCATTGATCAGTCAGAACTTGTTTTTTTACAATCCCCATTGACATATTTCTTCTAAATATTCAGCCATTCTAATGGCCTAAATTTTCCATTGAGTCAGACAAAGATGGAGACGAGGAGTTGTGTTTCAGGATAACCATTTTCACACACTGCACGGTGGGTCATATTACGTTAAATTCCCTCTAATGGGCAAATTTGTCTGGCCTTGTTTAGCATATTTCTTTTCTAATGGTCGAATCCTTATGAGGAAAAAAGTGGCTGAATCTTTAGAAGAAATACGGTAGGTCACATGATTGACTGCAGAGCTACATGTATAGCTTTTAGAGTTCTTGGTTTGTCTCTTTAGGTTTGTGATCATGAAGATTGATAGATTGTTGTTTTACGCCGCACTCAAGATTCTTTCACTTATATTGGTGGCGTAGCAAGATGTAGTGGGCGAGTACAAATGTATCTGGCAATTCTTTCACATACGACGACCAAGTGAAAAATTAAATCCACTCAATTTTTATTCGGTCTGAGTGTGATTCGAACCCTTGCCACATCGATGGGAGGTCTGTGTGGGACTGAGGGACTCATTATGAAGAATGATAAAAATCGTACCTTTGTCTAAATAATGAAGCAGATTTTCCACGGCCAATCTCTCACTGTCCAAAAGTTCCACCTCGTACAGTTCCCCGTTTTTGAGACGTTCGCCATTGTTACCACGGTAACAGCCACAAGTGACACAGCAGAGGCAACAATTAAGGATCTTTTTCAGGATAACAATAAGTTCGTCCAGAGGGCCAGGCTTTACCGTCTCAACTTTAATATCGAACTTCTGCATCTTGGATCTGAGAAAAATTAACCGATACGTATATAAAAAAAACTACGCTAATATATTATACATGATATTAATAAATGCAACTGAACACCACAGTGTTATTTTTGTCTTCAGGGAGCTGTTTATGAACATATTTACGTCCGTCGTAAACTTTGTGCCTGGTCGCAACGTAATGTTGTATGTGTTGCCATGACAGTTAGGCCTTGTATTGGACTTACAACGGGCGTAAATGTTCTGAGAAACAGACGCCAGGTGTATAAATATGGACAATGTATGTCTGCTGTCATTGTGGTTTGTCATTTTTTTAATCTTTGAGAAATAAGCGTCACGTTTAGAACCAAATTGTATTTGAAGTTCAGCGACATGTGAAATGACAGCAATGGTGACAGCAAATTGGAGGAATTCTCACAATAGAGCTTTTGGCTTAAGGATTTACGCTTGCGCAGTAGCCTTGGTGTATGACAAAATAACACTACATTGAGTTTTTTGACCAATCTGACGTCTATGATGCAATGCAAAAGAGGCGTGCCACAGCACCTTCAACAGAGAAATGACGTCAATGCCATACAATTCGAACATCAGCATTAAAACGTCATTCTAAGCCAAAAGCGTCTATTAATTGAAAGAAAATAATAATGTTTGTAGCTTGTCTGAAGCTGTAGTGGACTATCAAGGTATTCAGACTAGCAAAGCAAACCATTTTTTACACACATCTAACGTTTGGTCTTAGTCACTACGTAGTATTATTTGTTTATTTCAACATCAATCATTTAATTAATGAATTAACAAATACAGCCTAATGACGTCACTTGGAAAATTATGCTCAAGATATTTGAAGCGATTTGGCTTTGTAGTGTCCACCTTGCTAAGCCCTTTGTAGCGCCACCCATGACTGCACGCGTATAGTAACAGTTTCTGTGCAGATACATTTTCACGAGCAATTGTATCTCTTCTATGACGTCATTAACCAAATATTGGCATATAGCAAAATGTTACATGCATATATATGGAAAAATATTTTATTATCAAAAATTAAATTTTAAAATAAATAAAATCTAAACTCATTTAACTTATCATGTAAATGCTTCTGGAGATGCAGTTTAAATATTTTCTAATCAACACACACACAGAAAAGTGTGGAGAATACATGTACATTTGGGACCAAAAAAAAAAATGTGGACACGAGTTCAAAAAATATAGGGGCAAGTTAATTAACATACATGTGTTTACATTTCTCGAGAAGGCTACAATGTAAGGGCCGCCTACTATAAAAATGATTTTAATTAAAATCAATTAAGTTCTAATTAACAGACCTGAGCCAGTAGGCCTACTAAGCCTTCAACCCTTCAAATTGAAAAAAAAATAAGAAAGTTTTAATTAATTGCATTGAAAATCAGACAGGAAGTTTATTTCCTTTTTTTTTCCTCCAAAGTGTAGAGTGTTTTCTGCCAGCGGCTTGTTCTATAGCTAGCCAAGAAACCTGCGCTCTGTCAATTGATGTCCCCGCCGTATTCGTCATAAAAAGGCGATCAGACACATTACCAGCCATATCATACCAGTTGCCGTTAGACGATAATGCCGGCTACCTGTCATCCAACACCACAGAGCCAAAACAAAAGACTTTACGTTGAATTGGCATGTGTGCGTGATGAAACGTAGCTAACAAATACATCTGAAAGTTTGCTATCCAAAGTGCTCCAGCCTTCAAATATGATACTCAACTTACAAACGCCAATCAAACAATTTGCTTTAAAACATTGCTAACAAATACATCCTGAAGTATCCGGAATTAATAAACTTTGTTATCCATAAGAAAGTATGCTTCAAATACCATACTGCTAAATGCCACTCAAATATATATAATAAATAAAATATTTCTAGAGTTTTTATTGTTAATTCTGATAGTCCAGGGTCGCGGGTTTGAATCCCGCTCAGTCCAAAAAAAAATTGGAAAATTTTCTTACTGGGTTTTCACTCGAACGAACGAGGGATGGTTGCCAGTTACCAGCGGAAGGTTGTGGGTTTCCTCCGGGTATAGAGCCTGGTTTCCTCCCACAATAAAACTGGCGACGAAGCTGTTGTAATAAGTCAGTACCCTGGTCGGAACAGGCATCGGTCATTTACCGTATATATGCTATGGTGTATAATGAAACTCGCATCGGTATCGGTTGGTTCCCAGTATTTCAATACACGGAATCTCGCTTCAATGTTTCTGACCGACCCGAAATAATATGGCCAGGGTCAAAATTCAAATAACCAGGACATATGAGTATGAGTAGGGGTTTGGTTGCTTAAAAAATGTACATATCATAGATTTATACGATGGAAAGCTTTTATTTTGTAATTCTTCATAACAATGACGAACAATTCTGTTTTAACTATGTTTTCCCTATGTTTGACAGCTCCTGTCACTTTAAATATCCCAGACAAAACACTTGATAATGGTGTTAGGAGCTACACCGAAACGTCGTGTTCCCAATAAACCAAGAAGTTGTAAATCCATACGCAAGAGTTTTCTTTCTTTCATTATTATGCTCAACTTCTAAATGCCACTTAAACAAGTTATATCACTTTAACAAAAAAAATAAAAAAGAAAATAAATAAATTGAAGAACCCATTATTGATAACTGCATTCCAAAGATAACATAAAAGATTATAAATAAAGATGTCAATTCATTCATTTTCACAGCAAATTTATTCTTAATTTAGATTGCCGCACAAGATAAATTAAAGATGGCCGATATCTCATGTACATGTAGATATGGTCATTGATTACAACCCAAGAAATATCAGATAGCTTGAGGCGTCTACTTTTCGAAGAAAAGAACATTAAAGAGCACATGTCAAGAGTATGTCACGGCCGTGAACAGAAAAACCCAATGAACTATATACGTAAAATGGCTGTCACGTGACATTTGAAGTACAATGGCCACCGCCATTATTATGAGATGACACTACTCAGATCTGACGTTACAGAGATGACATTTGAAGTACAATGAGAGCCGCCATTATCATGAGATGACACTATTGGTCTGACGTTAAAAGAAAGTGAAAGAGACGACGTTACTAGCCCTGACACGATTACTGCTTTATTTACGTCATAACATAATGACAAAATGACAAAACACTCTTGTGAAGTCAGTTTTGACCGTTAATTTGTGATGTCATAAATTTGTAGAAAATGTTATTTGCGTTTCGAGAGAAACCATCCCATAGTTATGACAGTGATTTTAGCACGCCAGATCCAATCCAACCAATGTGACGTGGCCATTCCATATATAGGCTATAGTTCATTGAAAATATCCCTCAGAGGATAATGATTCACGAAATATTCACCATCATCTATAAATTTGTGACGACAAAATTACAAAATAATCTTTCCTGAGGGCATGGATTTCCATTTGTGAGGTGAAATATCTACAGTACTTGTGTTGTAATATCTGATGCTTCACTCTTGAAGGCTCATAAATATACACCATAATGACAATGTACAATATAGTATGAGTTGTATTAGCCAAAACTTTGGCCATACTCAATAGCTCAATAGAACTATTGAGTATGGTTAAAGTTTTGGCTAGAGTTGTATGTGTTTTGGCTTATTAGTTACACCATAATGACAATGCGCAATATAGTATGAGTTGTATGTGTCTTGTCTTTAGTAAAACCACTTTTTTACAAATTCTCTTTGTCAATTTCTGAAATGTACATTTGCTTTATGGATGAGTGGCCGTCTAACCAATCAGAAAATGTTATCAGAGTGGAACTATAAATGAAATGTTAAATTTGCATAATCACCCAACCATAAAAAGTACACCCAAATAAATTTACAAAAAATATTTTCGTACAATTTTTATGGAAGATGTGTTTATTCGATAAAAAGAAAATTTGCTATTAACGAAAGCGTGAAAACTTCTGCAAGTAAATTGATCATAATATTATTTGTAACCAAAACCTGTAAAAATGCCTAAGTAGAAGACAAGGACGGAAAGACGGACGGACGGAAAACCCGAAAACATAACCATATGGCTACGTTTTCGTTTTGCGGAGCCATAAAAAAACCCACCAACATGGTAGAATAATTTAAAGGCCCACTTGCCGCCGTACCATGTTTGGCAAAATTTGTTAAGAAAACTAAATTTATATATACGAGCTTACTATACTACAACTAAAATTAAATTTACAGTAAGATACATAAAGCATGCCCAGTTAGGTTTAGAATGCATAAATGGGGATGAAAAACAAACCAAGAATCAACGTCCGATTACAACAACAACAATTAGTATCGGTTAAATGTTGGATTACCCTTTTTTCAGGCCTTCTTGTCAGCATGAGGTTAAATTCTCTCAAATTTATCTGCAAGCTTTTCGAGTCTCTCTTACCCGATCGTCAATCTGTATATCTCAGATAAAGTACGTAAAATTATACTTTGCCGTTAGATCACCCACACGACTCAAAACATTAGGCCGCTTGTGCACATGCTCAGGTTCGGAGTTTGTTTACATTGCGGGTACCACATAAATCCAATTAAGTATTCTGAACGTCAGATCCCCGGGATTATAGCCATTAAATAATCGTAAACATCAAATTAACTGCTTTTTATAAGTGCTTAAATTACAGTAATTTCATGGCAAATTGCATAACGACATATTTGAATGGGTAGATAAACCAGAGGTTATTAACTAAGTACTCGGCTCAATTATGAAATATAAAAGACATTGAGATCTCAGATTCTTGTCAGAGATTATTTTTTTACGAGGTAATTTAAAGTGAAATAAGCTGCCAAAATTCAGATTTTTTAAATAATTGTCGTGAGAAATTGAGCGTTTAAACAAGGCCCTAGCTACAAGGTAACTACTGTAGATATCATACCTTGAAGATTAACATTGAGATCAAAAATATCGGCTAAGGCAGTTACCAGTATAAATTGAAAATGTGAGCTATTATCGGACAAATTTCAAATAGCCGGGATGTATGAGTACATTTTCCAGTCTACACTGCTAATAAAACCACCTTTACATACTTTTCCGAGATTGATATATGAAGAAAGCCCCTATTTCATGCTTCTTAACAAAAATGATGAATACATGTTATTAGCTAATTTTGTCTGAGCAAAGTTTTTCCTATTTTTGGTAGCTCATGCCACTTAGGCCTAAAAGTGCAATTTTTAAACTTTCTAAAAACTATTTTCATTGTTCAGACAAAGATTATTACAGTGTTTGAAGTTCATCCAAATCTACATACCCGAGATCAATGTGTATTTTCGGTGAAAGTCAGTTCCTGACACTACATATTAATTTTACGCACTCCTGAGAATAATAGCACTAAAAAGTCAACTTTCTACTTGAAGGCCCAGATGGGTAGGGGCACCGTATTTCTTCTAAAGATTCAGCCACTTTTTTCCTCATAAGGATTCGATCATCAGAAAAGAAATCTGCTAAATGAGGCCAGACAAATTTGCCCAATAGAGGGAATTTAAGGCAATATGACCCGCTGAGCAGTGTGTGAAAATGGCTATCCTTAAAGACAACTCCTCGTCTCCATTTTTGTCCAACTCAATCGAAAATTTAGGCCATTAGAATGGCTGAATATTTAGAAGAAATACGGTACATCTTTTTCTCGAGAAAATTTCTTCCCCATTATAAAGGATAAATGACCAGTTTGAGACTAAACATGTAGATGCATTCTTTGCATAACGTATCTCTACATTATGGGTTGCTATGGCAGTTACGTGAAAACTTACGCTGCGTCGCTTTGTGAAACAGGCCCCTGTTTCGGACTCCTCTCCAGGGTCCTGTTTCACAAAGCGGAGTAATTGTAATTTTTGCGTAACTTTCTTACTAACGTATCTCTACATTATGGGTTGATATGACAGTTACGTGAAAACTTACGCTACGCCGCTTTGTGAAACAGGCCCCTGTTATTCAAATTTAAACGAAGCCCTTGATTTCTTGTACCGCCTGGCAGTAAACAAAAAAGACAACAGCCTATACTCACCTGGGCGACTTAATTGCCCGAAGGATGAATAGCTTTTTAAATAACTTCCTGTTAAATGGCCGATAAAATGTTATAGGTCATTAAAAGCTAACAATCCGTTAACAGCCATTTAAGTTGTTGATTGATCACTTAACCGGGCTTTGAACATCTAGCCCCTGGTCTTAAACTACTAACAAGTTCTTAGCTACAAAGACTTGTACTTCCTTATAAAAGGACACACACAATGTCAATTAGGGCCAAATTATAAAGACACAAAAACAAAATCAAAACTGAGCATAGGTCAGCAATGTTTGTCTGATTTTGGCTTTTAAAAACCAGCCATCCAAACAAACTTTAAAAATGTAAATAAATGAAAATAATTAAAACTACATGTAGCCCAAACAAAATTGTATGCATATATATATTTTCCCTGTGCCCATGTGTTTTAGTGATCATAAATATATATTTATGAACAGTAAAACACACGGACACAGGGAAAATCTTCTTGTCTAAACATTGTAGATTGTATAATGAAATGTAATTCATATATTAAAGTCTTTAGTTAGGACATATATTTATGATCACTAAAACACACGGGCACAGGGAAAATCTTCTTGTCTAAAATAACCATGGAGACAAGTTTCTATATTATGTTAAAAAGAGGTACATGTATATCATGTAGACCTACATGTACATGTAAACTGTATATACCCCATCATAAGTTGTTGTAACAAACCAAACCTATGATATTTCATTAGGTTGACGACTGACAGGAGCTTAGCTTTGGTCAGTAGAATTTCTGGATTCCTTTTGTAACACATTGACAATGGTTACACATCTTAACTATGGCAAGAACATCTGTGAACTGCGATTGAACCCATATACATGCCAATGTTACCTGAATTATCCAACTGGTCTCAAAAAATCAACCTGTTCACAGCAATGTAGATGACAAGATATGATTGTTTTCATATTTCATACGTGTATAAAAATCCTTTTGGTAAATCAACTCACAAAGAATCATGACCTATAAATAATTCTGACATCAACAGGCTGAGACGTATCTCCAAATTCCAATAAACCATTAGGCCTGTTATACTCTAGCTTGTTTTGTTGGTACCAGTTAGAAATATCCCAATTCTATGGTCAAAGCACATTTCTGAACAATATATTTATGGACACTAAAACACACAGACACATGGAAAATCTTCTTGTCTAAAATAACCATGGAGACAAGTTTTTAATTGTGTTAAAAGTATATTGATGTTGTTTGGTCAACAGAGTTGGAAAATGTGTCATGTTAAAAAACGTAATTCCTAAGAATCATCCCATTTTTCTCTGATTTTCTCCTTAACAAAGCAACCCCCCGAAACTTTCTATGTATCCCAGCGAATCGATACATTAGTTCGCCGTTCACACAAAAAATCGCTTCAAAAATTCACATTTGTAAAGATATACCAGGGCCGTTTTTAAAAAGATCCTTCTAATCTCCGACTCGCTTCGGCATTTCCTTGAAATTTAACTCGGAAAATGTATGAGGGTCGAATTAAGTTATACATTGACTGTTGATAACTAAGAAAATCTTAGATGATATTATTATTTTAGAGCTAAAATTTCCATAAAACTAGAGGTAACGATTGAAATTGAAATAAAAAAAATATCTGTAAAGGCAGTTTAATGGCAATCTTAGATGATATTATTATTTTAGAGATAAAATTTCAATAAAAATAGAAGTAAATGATTGGCATTGAAGTAAAAAAATATCAGTTTAATATCTGTACAAACCGAAAATGTGCTGATAACGGGCAAAAATCAAATAGCGGGGATGTAAGATGGGGTTTTGTTGCTAATAAAACTAATATCAAATCTGCAACATTGGGATCAACAAAAAGTTCTTATTTTGTACCACCCCCTCTCTTCCCATCAAATGAGGCAAAATTAGCAATTCCTGTTGCAACGAAATTTTTTCTAGAATTTGCAGCTCTTGCCACTGTAATGAAACCGTGAAAAGATCAAAATATATATTTTTGAACTAACTGTGCATCAACAAAACATGTACATACTCAGCTAGGCCTAACCATTGTCAATAAATAATACGACCTAAAAAGACATCATTATTGATGACTGAAGGCTGATAAAAGAATTACCACCCGGAATAATTCTGACATCAACATGTCAGTAAATATTCCCTTACATCCAAGCCATTAGTGCATGGTTTGAACAATATTCTATTTTATAAAGAAATTCATTGACAGGCATTTTTATTTTCGACAGGATGGGGCTTGTCAGAGATTTTATTAAAGTGGCATGAGCTGCCAAAATGTTGCTATTTTGACGTTAATACAGAATGTTGAAATTATTGGCTATTTTTCACAAGACGTATAATTCAGAAGCTTTTTAGTGCTTCTAGTCTTGAGAATGTACGATAAAGATATGATTTTGTACTTGACAAAAAATGGCGAACAATTGGCTTATTCTGTTTCAACTAAATAATACCTATATTTGGCACCTCATGTCCCCTCACTAAATTAATCAGAATAAAATTGAAACTAAAATAAAATAAATAATTAGGTTATCACAAAGTAACATAATAAAGCTTTCGACACATTTTTCCCTGTTGATATAACAATAGCCTACACACAAGATATGCCATAATGAAATTTCATGTATCAAAAATAGTTTGATTCTGATATTATTATTTTACATTGACGTGAGGGCCAATAATATATGTTATTAATCGAGTGTTTTCGTATTGCCTTGGTATAGGCCTGAGGGTGGCCGTATTGGCCCGAGGCCGCAGGCCGAGGGTCAATACAACCACCCGAAGGCCAATACCAAGGCAATACGAAAACACTCGATTCATAATATTTTTATTAATAGACTGTAGAAGTTAATTTAATGCAAGCTGTCAAGTTGAACAGGAGGTCGCCCACTGAACATTTAATCCATGCCCTAAACAAAATGACGTCCGACCTTTTTTGCGCTCTTTTTTTGTTCCTGGGTCAGTAGAGAAGTTTCTTCCTCTTCCGCTGTCCTAAAACGGCAATTGGATTCACTTACAGTAGTTTTTTCTTCTAATTCAAATATCCCGTCAATAAGACCTTGTACAACGCGCTCTGGTGTAGACATTTTGAAATCAACATCAGTCGTCTGCGTCTGTAAAACTCACATGTTACAATTGCGTCTTTCAGCCGCACTCGGTGAACTCGGCCAATATGACTTGAACTCGGCCAATATGACTTGAACTCGGCCAATATGACTTGAACTCGGCCTATATGACTTGAACTAGGCAATACAACCCTACGGCTAATACGAACTTGATTCGTCTGCTGTTATTACCCGGCGGAAAAGGTCGTATTCGAGTAATAACTTGCACAGTCAATTAATAAAAGAATTTATGGCCCACTAATATTAATATGATATCGACATGTCACAACAGATTCTCCCATCCAATCGAATTTGATTCGTGACGACTTTCAAAGTGACAGACAACAAATGTCTATATCAGATAAAACAACGTCAGTTACACTTGACGAAGACACAAGCACAGGTGTCAAAAGCTTGTGTTGTTCAAAAACAACTGATGACTTGGTGATGTCTTAATTTTTTATCATCAGATAAAACATGTTACAGCAAAAACATATCACAGCATTTAATATGTTGACAATTTAATATTTATAGATCTATACTAAAACACACGGGCACAGGGAAAATCTTCTTTACTAAAATAACCATGGAGACAATTTTCTAAAGCAAGCTGCAATCATCAGGGAAATTACTGAATTAGTAAATTAACCGACAGTGATTGACCCGTTAAAATTCCGGGCCAGGGTGAGAATCGAACTCACGACTTAGGGTTACCGTCCCACCGCTCTACCAACTGAGCTACCCGGCCCTGCTGGGAACGAATGTATGTCATTTAGACCTTTATACCCAGTCCAGTCATATACTGTAGGTTGTTGTAACTTGTAATAAACCAAAATCCATGGTATTTCATTAAAGTGGCATGAGCTGCGAAAATTCACACTTTTTTCATAATTTCTGACCGTCTAGACAGTAAGAGGCTTTGAAGGCCATCGAAAAACTCAATGATTGGCGTTGGAATGAAGAAAATCCATACAGTATATGTCCTGTACAAACCGAAAACGTGTTCGTAAAGTAAAAAAAAATTAAATACATAGGCCTATGTCAAAACATATTTTAAAGTCTTTATAATGATACAAATACTGTACTTACTTCTGAAACATGGTAAAGTCATCCAAGTTATTATCAAAACTATCTTTTCGACTCGCTAATAGGGCCTGGGAGTTTCCCTGAGATTTCGCGATATCCGGTGACAGATGACGTTTTTTGATAAAGTTGTCAGTTCGATTGACGTTTTTTGTTACACAGCGTCAGAACTGAACGTCACATTTGAACGATAAAGGCTCCCCACATGCGCAATGTCTGCGCTGGTGACAAGAAATTGGTGGAATTCTCACGATACTCTCCCGGTCCTTATTTCAACTCGGAGAAATCACTTTGGAACATCGGTTACACAATATATTTTCAAAGAACTGTCAAAATTTTGAATTCTGTTGAAGCAAATTCCAACAGACAAGAACCAGTAGATCCGCGTGGAAAGATAAAATCTACTTTTTATAAATCACATGTAACTGTAGTCCCTAGATGTACATGTACATGTATAGATCTGTCTAAATGATATACCTCTTTTTAACACAATTAGAAACTTGTCTCCGTGGTTATTTTAGACAAGAAGATTTTCCCTGTGCCGGTGTGTTTCAGTGATCATAAATATATACGGTAGATCAGTGTCACATGCCACCCTATCTCACATACTTCAATGTCACTGGTCACTCCTATCATAATTTCACAGTGTAATGGTCAGTGGTTTTACTAAATATCTGACCACTAATTTAGCCTATTGTATATGGCCCAGTCCTTGTTAAATCTATTGAGCCTTGTCCAGCTGCCAGTCGCCTGACCTATATGCAGTTTAATGATTTCTTTTCAATTTTTAATCCTCAAACAAAACCCAACTTTTAACAAATATACGCACTAAAGTTTAGTTGGTCAGTGAGGGAAATGTATTAAGAAAGCAGTGTTTGGCATTTATAAATATTTACAATAGGTGTAATTATTTTCAACAATGAAAATAGTTAACCCTTTAAAATTTGAGCAAAGAACTTGAATCTTTAGATGTAGGCCTAAGCATATCAACTTTAAAGTGGCATGAGCTGCCAAGATTTACACTTTTTTCATAATTTCTGTTCGCCACGACAGTAAGAGGATTTGACACCGAAAAGGTGTTCGAAAAGTTAACAAAATTTAAATAACAGGGATGACAATTCATTCATTTTAAGCCAATGTTAGTTCAAAACAATTCCTTATCGTACATTTTTGAGACTAGAAGCACTAAAAAGCTTCTGAATTATACGTCTTGAAAAAAATAGCCAATAATTTCAACATTCTGTTTTGACGTCAAAATATCGACATTTTGGCAGCTCATGCCACCTTAAATATTGTCGTTAATTTACCCCTGCCAAAATTCACACTTTTTTCATAATCTCTGATCGTCATGACAGTAAGAGGCTTTGAAGACCATCGAAAAACTGAATGATTGGCATTGGAATGAGGAAAATCCATACAGTATGTGGCCTGTAGAAACCGAAAACGTGTTCGAAAAGTTAACAAAATTTAAATAACAGTGACGACCATTCATTCATTCTAAGCCAAAGTTAGTTCAAAATAATACTATATAGGACATCTTCGAGACGAGAAGCAGTAAAAAGCTTCAGAATAAAATGAAAATTTTAGTTCAATCCAGGGAAAATTTTAATATCCCCTGGGGCAGCAAAAAAAGTTGTTTTATTATTATTTTTTTTATTTTATTTTTTTGAAAACGGTTGTGCAATGTCATTGACCTAAATATTAATCAGAGCATGAAATGAACTAGTGTAGATGACATTGATTGTATAAACATTATTAACCAGAGGTAAGAAAAAGTATGTCATATTCTTTATCAATTAAAAATGGACAAAGTGGTTTTCTAGCAATAAAGCTGAAATAATGTTGAAAGTCAACCTAAAAATTCTCTCACTCAGTCCTTTTTAAAGTACATGTACTGTAGTCCGTAAAACAATGTTAATGTACATTAATAAACTAAAAAGTGAAGCTATTATTTTGCTAAATTAATGTGAGTTTTTGGGAGGGTTTAATACTTTAATAGTTGACATTTTAAAGTGGCATGAGCTGCCAAAATTCACACTTTTTTCATAATTTCTGATCGTCACGACAGTAAGAGGCTTTGAAGGCCATTGAAAAACTAAATGATCGGTGTTGCAATGAGGAAAATCCATACAGTATTTCGCCTTTACCAACCGGAATAGTGTTCGAAAAGTAAACGAAATTTAAATACCCGGTACGACCATTCATTCATTCTAATCCAAAGTTAGTGCAAAACAATACTGTTTTGTGCATTCTCGATACGGCTTGAGAAAAATAGCTGATAATTTCAACAATTTGTTTGAACGTCAAAATATCAACATTTTGGCAGCTGATGCCACTTTAAGAAGATTGCATACATGTACAATGTACATGTAATATATCTTTTTTGCTAATTATATTCAGGCATAAAATAGCATGATGTAAGGTGGACCCTTATATTGAATTTTAATTCTCACAAGACACTGGTGATCGAAGTTGAATATGAGAGTGCCCTGCCCCTCTAACATTTTAAGCAACCCAGGATATCAAATAAAAGCTTATAAATCTCCCCTTTTTTAGAAAAACAGCCAACTATTAACTCAGTTTAAATGAAACAATTCCCAGAATAATCAAAATACAATATACTATACTGTGTCCATACATTCTATACTAAACTGAATATGTACTTTATTTCTTTGGAAAATGGCTAGCTATAAATTTATACTGTTTAAATAAAAAACAATTCCTGAATTAATTATACAAATAAAATAAATTGTAGCAAAACTGAATATAGCCGTCAAAAAAATACTGGTCAGAAAATAAGGGCATTAAATGGTAGAGGACATAACCATCATACCCCCGCCCCCCTTTCCGATTATGCTTATAAATTAAGATAACATCTATACTAATTAGCATATATAAATATTTAACATTTTGATAGTCAGCAGTACTAAATTAAAAGTTTTTATTAGCTGTGTGTTGGGAGTTTAAATTGATGGTATCTTTGGACCTACTAACAATTAAAGTTTAGGATTAAATTTGTTCTATATATAACTCGAACGGGTAAAAAAAAATTTGCTTGACTGATTGATTGATTGATAGATATACAAGTGTAGATAGATTCAGCCTTGTATAGATGGATTCCTGAATCCATTGGGTTATTAAGAAGGCCGAAAATGACTGTTGGATAATATTCCGCACAGAAAAGTATAGGTATGCAGTCATCTGTCGCCAAAAGGGCCTGTAACAAAACCGTCATTTCAAAACACTTCCCTTTTATATCCCACAATTTATCGAACGGTGTCATCAGGCTTTCGTTCTGTGAGTTTTATCATTTAATGTATTGATTTGTATAGATTGATGAATTTAAAATTGTTTGTTTGTTTATTCACCATATACATACAAAATTGCCATGCAGAGAAACGAGAAGGTAATGGTAGGAATAAAACTTGTCGGAGCTTGTTCTATCCCAAAAACAGCTTGTAAATTACAGCTATATTGTATGGTCAGTTTGGTGAACTAAATGGCACTGAAACAAAAACTTAGATTGCTGGTTTATAAGATTGAGTAGACGGTCTTTCCGTTTAGATTTAAGCAATGGCACTGAAAATATATTTTCCGTTGATAATATGTTGATTATTGTATTGATTGATGGATGTATTGATTGATGGAGGTATTGATTGGTGGATGTATTGATTGATGGATGTATTGATTGATGGAGGTATTGATTGGTGGATGTATTGATTGATGTATGTATTGATTGGTGGATGTATTGATTGGTGGATGTATTGATTGATGGATGTATTGATTGGTGGATGTATTGATTGGTGGATGTGTTGATTTGTGGATGTATTGATTGGTGGATGTATTGATTGGTGGATGTATTGATTGGTGGATGTGTTGATTGATGGATGTATTGCTAGACGGGTGTATTAATTGATGGATGTATTGATGATGGATGTATTGATTAATGGATGTATTGATTGGTGGATGTATTGATTGGTGGATGTATTGATTGATGGATGCATTGATTGGTGGATGTATTGATTGGTGGATGTATTGATTGGTGGATGTATTGATTGGTGGCTGTATTGATTGGTGGATATATTGATTAGTGGATGTATTGGTGGGTGGGTGTATTGATTGGTGGATGTATTGATTGGTGGATGTATTGGCTGATGGGCGTATTGATTGATGGGTGTAATGATTGGTGGATGTATTGATTGATGGATGTATTGATTGGTGGATGTATTGATGATGGGTGTATTGATTGATGGATGTATTGATTGGTGGATGTATTGCTTGATGGATGTATTGATTGATGGATGTATTGATTGATGGATGTATTGATTAGTGGATGTATTGATTGATGGATGTATTGCTAGACGGGTGTATTAATTGATGGATGTATTAATTGGTGGATGTATTGATTGATGGATGTATTGATTGATGGATGTATTGATTGATGGATGTATTGATTAGTGGACGTATTGATTGATGGATGTATTGATTGGTGGATGTATTGACTGATGGATGTATTGATTGATGGATGTATAGATTGATGGATGTATTGATTAGTGGATGTATTGATTGATGGATGTATTGCTAGACGGGTGTATTAATTGATGGATGTATTAATTGGTGGATGTATTGATTGATGGATGTATTGATTGATGAATGTATTGATTGATGGATGTATTGATTAGTGGATGTATTGATTGGTGGATGTATTGATTGATGGATGTATTGATGATGGATGTATTGATTGATGGATGCATTGCTTGATGGATGTATTGATTAGTGGATGTATTGATGATGGATGTATTGATTGATGGATGCATTGCTTGATGGATGTATTGATTAGTGGATGTATTAATTGATGGATGTATTAATTGGTGGATGTATTGATTGATGGATGTATTGATTGATGAATGTATTGATTGATGGATGTATTGATTAGTGGATGTATTGATTGATGGATGTATTGATAATGGATGTATTGATTGATGGATGTATTGATAATGGATGTATTGATTGATGGATGTATTGATTGATGGATGTATTGCTTGGTGGATGTATTGATTGAGAGTCACTTATTAAATAGTTTTAGAGAAATAGTGTGTACATTTTATATTTGTCCCATTGTGGCTTGAAGACAATTTTATTATAATTATATACAGTAAGGTGGATACGTGACTCAGAATAGCGAAAGCATTATTAAGAGGGTTTTTTTCTTTTTAAAACATTTTAAGCTAATCAGTTGAGCTATTTAATTTCCTATAAAGCTGGGAATGTTTTTCCTTTTACCACAGTGCAGCCAGCCGTTTAGTTTATGAAGGGCCTCCAGTTTTAACTGTTAGGATATGTGGAAAATACAAGAAGGCATGTCTCAGGGATGAACAATTTACACATATAAAGTATTCAATGTTTTTGTTTGATTGCCACTGTTATTATACACTGAAAGGAAAAAGTTGTTATCCATGATAAGTGATTATTTAAGGTAAAATCTGAAATGGGCTCATGGATTTATACAATGGTACAATGCCATAGCATACATGTACCTTCTCAGAAAATACAACCATCATCATTATTATTGAGTACCAAAATAAAACACCATATAAACCAAAACAGATAAACTTCAATTTCAGGAATAAATCAAAAATATAATATACAATAGTAACAATTGAAAAATAAAACTAGTCGTTTAAAAAAAAAAAATAAATAAATAAAAGCTAAAATTTCATGACAATGAGCTGCATATATAATACTGTTCATCTATATTATTCCCTATATTCATCCACGATAAATATGTGCCAGTGGCTGAGCAAGCCACTGATACAGGCCTAGACAATGAACAGTCTACATAACAGTCATACGCTACCTGAGATTTTAATTTTACAGCCTGAGGCCAAAATAGATAAAGTATTATTTTCTTTTTCACAGCTAACTTGTTTGACAATCTACACAGTTAATAATGAAGTTGAAAAACTTGACTCAATGTTCGTGGGATAAATTTTGGTTTTGTCAGCTGAGAATTACTTACATTTAAATTATTGAAATTTAATCATCAAGTTTTTCCCTTAGACTAAGTAATAAAACAATATATTACAAGTATATATTATATATTATGGCTACCAAATTATATATTTGCATAATTAATTGGTTGGTACCACATAGACTTAGATCTCAAATTCATTTCACTAAACTTCAAATCAAAGAAAAAGTCTTTCCGGCATTTATTGTGAGCCGACAACAAACTTCTAAATAAGACGTGAAGAATCTATAACTTATAAGAGATACTAGTCCGAAATATCTGCGATGATGATGTAAGACATTTTCTGACAGATAGGCCTATCTGTCAGAAAATGTCTTACATCATCATCACAGATATTTGGACTAAAAAGATACATGTATAAACCATGTACGAGTATGTGATCAGTTATCGTACAGAACCAATTATCATACATGGTATGCATTTACACTCATGCTTTCCTGCCGATGACAGCTGGCTGATGGCCAGTCCGTCAAACCTAACTCAAGAGTCTTGTGGGAAATTAAATCATATTAAAAAAAAGTTGGCTGACAGTGAGTCCAGATTTACTTCTGGGAAAATTTCTTGTCAATGAAATCAAAAATGTAAACAGGTAAATTCTAACTTTGAAAAACAAGCGAATTCTAACAATAGTAACACTGAAAAAATAGCTGCACTCATGTGTGTCTGTCCTGTGTTTCTTATTTACCGGTCAGAAAGTAGCCGCACTCGTGTGTCTCTATCTTGTGTTACTAACTTGCCGGTTAGGAAGATGAAAAACAGGCAAAAATATACGATAATAGATAGAATACCTGTAAGCTAGCCTGGCTTGGTTATCGGTTTAAATCGAATTTTTAAAACAGCTAAACACACACAGGCGGCAGTTCAGAGACAGGCAGGAGTGCAGTCGGCTGTTCATTAACAGATTAATGCAGGCAATGCATCAAAGTTGATGGATGTTTTCAAAATTTCGAATCGAGAACTTTGCTGCTTAGACAACAATAGCAAAGGGGTAAATTGCTACAATTTCCTTAGACATTATACAACAAGAAGTCATATTTACCTGTTGCAGCTGCGTGGGATGACATTAAACGTGTAATTTATCCTTAAAACCACTGCAGTCTTCAAATCGGGCCATACAACATCAGTTCATGCACACAGCTGTTGTCTCCCGTTTGTTATTATTGTTTGACCTTCAACCTGTCAGCTTATCCAATCATCGGTCACGTCTCATCCGATGATCCGTTCTAGCAAAATACCCACTCGTGGAGAGCATCATTTGTTGCAGATTGTCACTGCTTTTAAAAGATAACCAAGGCAATAAAACCTTTTTTCCTTCTCATAAAAATATTTCTGCATCCATGGACCAAAGTTTGCAAATGTTGACAAAAAGTTCAAAGGTTTCAAGGAGGAAAACGCAAATCCACCTTACCTGGGATGGTGGACTGGTGTACCTGTGCGACAATGTTACAGGACGTTTTATTGACTGTTGATATTGTTAATGGCTGCGCCCACGGCCATAGTGATGGTGCAGATGAAAATATCTGTTTGATCGATAAAAAATAGTGTATACAGTATGCCACCACCTCCCCACAGAAGAAGATCCCCTCAAAGGAGAGATAGAAGGTTAGATCTGGCCCTCATAGCTATTCCGTCAAAACGTTGTTAATTATTTCGACGTCAATGTTAGATAAAACGCACTTCATCAAACATACAACAACAACATTTTACATTGCCACTGCCAGGTTAGGGAAACGGCCAGATCGAAAGTCAACTTCTAATCGGGAGTAAGCCATAGACCCCACTCCCTATTGGGAGTTGGGTGGGTAAACAATAATGCACGCTTTGACGTGCAACAACATCACATTAAGCTTCAAGCTCTGCTCCAGTCTGAGTTTCTGACTCCAAAATGAATAATATTATTGTAATAGGCAAAGCCTAGAAGTGAGCGCAGAAAATAACTAAAAAGTAAACTTATCGTCCGTAATTTATCTCAGTGTAGTTTTTTTCAAACAACCCATCAGATGTACTCTTCTGTAAAAAGAGGCGCGAAAGCGGAATCAGTATTTGAACAAAAATGGCGGACGTTTCGAACGCCGAATGGAACGTTTAGACAAAAAACAAAGTTGACCCGACTTCCAAGTGATTAGACTATAGTGACGTCATTACGTAAGCATATGTTATGTATAGAGTTTGCTGCGCTCACCCGATCGATGGTTCAACAGCGGCTTCACCGCTGAAAGATGCAGAACAGACTCCTCAGATCGGTGGGTAAAACGACAATTTCCTCTTAAACTGCCCTCTCTTCGTTACACTATCTATGTCTACGGCAACAGTGCTTTAAAAGTCAACTGCCAGCATGCGCTGAAGCGGTTTGAATTTATTTCTTAAATGTGTCCAACAAATTGCGCCATTTAAATATGTAACTTTTGTAACATTTCCCTGATTTGAAAATTTGAATCAAATTATCAAAATCATTCTCAGTCGAGACAAGTCGGATCAATTATGTGCAGCTTTACAACGGTTACCAAAATTTAGTATGTTTGTGGCATGACATGATTCATATCCTCTGTTATACATGTATCACATCACCACTCTGTGCATGTTAGTGCGTAGTTTGAAGTCAGTACACTGGAGGTCCTGTATGGCGTTACTTTTGCCAGTTTTTCCGAGTTCGGTTACGTAATAAATGCATGTTTTCTCCTCGCTTTTTAGTTATTTATTAGTTTCAACTTTTGTAATAGATATTTAGTCCCTATACAAATAAGCTTCAAGTCCAGAATAATTCATTATTTATACATCCTTCAGTGACAGTGAAAATTGTATCTAATTTTCAGATCCAGAAGTAGGTCAAGGTCAGATTTCAAGAAATTTGGACAACGAAAACTTTCTCCACAGCGTAGAGGTCGCAGTAGAAGCAGGTCCCCGACAGGAAAATATTCAAAGAAAGGAGATACTTTTAAAAAGTTTGACAACCATAGTAAATTTGGTAGGCGATCTGTAAGTCCAGTAGGAAGGCGCGGCCGTAGGTCTGTCACCCCTCCCAGGAAGACCAGCGAGCCATACTCTTCTCACGATAAAGCAGGTCCGAGATCAGGCTCCGGTTCAAGTCGACGTCCCAAAGAGTCAAGGTAATTATAAACGTCATTCATTTTGTCATTTGTAATCACAAAGGTCATTCATTTTGTCATTTGTAATCACAAAGGTCATTCATTTTGTCATTTGTAATCACAAAGGTCCAAACCTTGGGTGGTTGCCTATTACCAACGGAAGTTTGTGGGTTTCCTCAGGGCATAGAGCCCGGTTTCCTCCCACAATAAAACTGGCAATGCCGCCCTATAAGTGAAATAATCTTGAGCGAGGCGTAAAACACCAAACAACCAACCAACCTTCCAAAGCAATCATATCCTGCTGTTCAATGGTCATGGGATATCCCCACCCCCCACCCCCCAGCTTTCACTGTGTGAATAATAATTCTGTTGTTAAAAATAATTTATTGTCCATTTTTGTATATTTTTTTTTACAGAGAACGTAGGCTTTCGCCGCCAAAAAATGCATCCTATATCCCGCGGTCTCCTTCGCCGTCAAGGACCCGTAACAGGTTGGTGTCACAAGTTTGTTTTTGATTGATTGATTGGGGCTAAACGTCGCGCTCAACAGCTAAGGTTATATGGCGACAAAAGTACCAACTGACCACAAGTTTGAAACTTAAGAGAAATAATAAAGCCATAAGTTCTGTTTGATTCTCTCTTTAAACATGGGTACTACTGAGATATTGTTATGTGTGTTTTGACCTATTAGAACGTATGAATACTGTATTAGGATGGACTGGACCAGGCTCTTGTTTGATATGTACATGTATTTGCAATGTGTTACCAGTAACAATGCATCATCAACGTTTCCTTCCTTTGATAAGCTTGGAGCTCCATCATGCAAATTAACATCTTCTGTGTGGCGTAAAACAACATATAAAGGTCTAAATGATATACCTCTTTTTAACGCAATTAGAAACTTGTCTCCGTGGTTATTTTAAAAGACAAGAAGATATTCCCTGTGCCCTTGTGTTTTAGTGATCATAAATTTATACAAATAAAACTATGTCCTCAGTAACTATCGTAGGTTAAATTGTATTACTGACTCTTTCAAACGGGTATCACTTGAATCTTGTGTGAACATAAATTGCTTATGTGAAGAAATATTTTTATTACATGGATGCTTATTTTTTCTACGATCTTCTTTTTTGTTTAATTTTAGGTCAGGTTTTGCAGATTCTGGTGTAAGAGGGCTTCCTGAAAATGACTTTAAGAAAAAGCGGGAAAGTGAACCATATCCCCCTGAAAAAGACTTTCATCGCCGAGACACAAAGACCAAAAGCAGTTCGAGGAAACATAGGCTCTCCCCCGATTCCCCGATAAAAGAAAAACGGCCCTCTGGAGCTGGAACCAAAGACAGATCTCTTTCCCCTCCGCCCACTACGAGAAAACTTCTCACAGACCGCTTTAAAACAGAAGGCAGCCCACCAATCGAAATTGAAGAAAATATTACTATTGGTATTCATCGTAAACTAAGTTCAAATACACTTATTTCAAATATCGTGCTTCGAGAATTCAACCCATTAACAGACTTTAGATTAACGCGTCGTAACGATGAAGGAAAGAAACCTATGTTTGATCGTAAAGAAATTCTCAAGTTTCGTTGGGACGAACGACTGGAGGATGAATTACTTGTTGTCGAAGAACGGAGAGTCATTACAGTGGCGGGGTCGTCAAAACTCGAAACTGAACCAGTGTCACCTGTTTTTAAGCGTACAGCCAAACCTGGTTCGTACACTCCGTTATTTACTGATCCACGTTCAGGTGGACCCATGAGATCCACAGACAGTGACCGTGTGTGGCGAGACTTTGATCAGCATCATGGAACCCTTGCTGGTCGCCTTGGCAACCAACGCAAGGAAGATAGGTTAGTGCTACATGTATTCAGAAATTTGGTCTTAAAGTGGCATGAGCTGCCAAAATGTTGATATTTTGACGTTAAAACAGAATGTTGAAATTATTGGCTATTTTTCTCAAGACGTATAACTCAGAAGCTTTTTAGTGCTTCTAGTCTCGAGAATGTATGATAAAATATTGTTTTGAACTAACTTTGGCTAGGAATGAATGAATGGTCGTCCCAGTTAGTTAAATTTTGTTTACTTTTCGAACACGTTTTCGGTTCGTACAGGCCACATACTGTATGGATTTTACTTATTCCAACGCCAATCATTTAGTTTTTCGATGGCCTTTTAAGCCTCTTACTGTTGTGACGATCAGAAATCATGAAAAAAGTGTGAATTTTGGCAGCTCATGCCACTTCGAATAATATTCTGACAAGGATAGGGTTAATAAGCTTTCTTACCCCTAACCAAAACTTTGACCATACTCAATAGCTCTGGTTTTATGGTCAAAGATAGATCCCATTGAAAAACGTGGGGACAACCCTTCGTGACACTCGTGCTATATAAATATGTCAGTTTATGGGTCTTACCGGACATCAATCCGTTCAGAATTTATTCTTCTTCGCGTACGGGGTATTCATTTTTCCGCTTGACCAAGTCTAAGGTCTGTCTGGATCAATTTGGGATCGCTTCACACTCCACTTCAAACTTCGCGGCCACCATTACCGGTTGAACTATAGGGCAGGAAAAGACAACTTTTACAGTTTCTGTCGCTCGCCGGTTTAATTGTCATCCATCAATGGTGGCCGCGAAGTTCGAAGTGGAGTGTGAAGACCCATAAACTGACATATTTATATAGTACGGATGTCACAAAGGGTTGTTGCCACGTTTTTTAATGGGATCTATCTTTGACCCTAAAACCAGAGCTGTTGAGTATGGTCAAAGTTTTGGCTAACTTACCCCAGGCCAGATTTTGTCAAAAGTTAGTGTGATCCGAAGCAGCCAACTAAAAATGACAATATTTTGCACCTGAGTTTAGTTACACGCACTAAAGTAGCAACATAGACGTTTTCTGTTCTCTTACCTCATTTTGACATTCTCTTCATTACAAATTTTGTGTGAAGGTTTACTGGTGAAAGAAAAAATTGTATAACTTTAGCGTAATGGAATGATCGTTCTGTGAAAAATTAAGGCTTGTGACTTTGAATGACTTCAACTTTAAATAATAAACTAGTAATCAACTTAGTTGCTTTCCCTGCTCAATCTGGCAAAATAGAATCTTTAGTGCCTTATAAAACATAGGTCAACCTATTTGTCTACTTTTCATTCTTGGATTCGAAGATATTTTAGTACACGCCCCACAGGCTAGTACTCGACGAAGGTCGGGGATTTCCTGGGCAAAATTACGTTGGGCGTAAATATCTTGAGAAACAGCCCATGTCAACGCTGCCATATAATGGAAATAATCTTGAGTGTGGTTTAAAACATCAATCAATGAACCCCAGGTTTTTTTTTCTGAACAACTAGCAGTGATTTGTTATTGTAAATTGAGTAAATGTGTCTAAAGGTATTTGAACGCTTTTGGCGTCATTTCAACCAATCATGAAGACGCCCTGGCTCAATGTCGTTTGTGTATGATATCACAACAATAGTAATGTACATGTCAGATGTATGGGGCTCAATGTCAGTCTGTCGATATTCTTGCCATAGCTTAAGATGCGTAAGCATTGTCAATGTATTACAAAGCGTCCCAGAAAAAGGCCAAGGTCCAGTCAGTCTTCAACCTAATGATTGAAATATCATACATGAAGGTTTATAGTTAGTTAATTACAACAATTTATGATGGGGTATAAAGGTCTAAATGATATATCTCTTTTTAACACAATTAGAAACTTGTCTCCATGGTTATTTTAGACAAGAGGATTTTCCCTGTGCTAAAGCTAAATAATTTCCATATCTAGTCTGCAGAGAAAAAAAAATTGCATTTTGCTTTTTAGCTGAGTTCGGAGGTCTATACAGTTTAAATTTTTAAACAAATTGATTACCAAATACACTGTAGGAGGTATTGACTTAGACTAGTCATCAATCCTTTCGTAATAGCTTACATGTAGTAGATAGTCTACTAAGCGTTAACGTCAATCCATTGTAATTTTAGTCGGCTAAACTAGGGCTTTTAGGAAATACGCCCCAGATAGTATTCCTTGCGTCTCCAATTGGATTTTTCTTAACATTTTGAAACAGGGGGAGATTACTCTTTTCTTGTCTAAGGATACAAAAATATTTTGGCTGTGCATGGAAGCCTATATGTAACAAAACAGATAGATATAAATAGAGAATAGAAAAATTAATTTAATTTTGTGTTTTTCTTTTCTTTTCTCAGTGACGATGATTTTCACTCCCCTCCACGAAAGACTCAGCCAGAGGTCAGGTAAGGTCAACTTTAAAATGTATACATTGTATATTCACGGTACAGTCTATCTACTTTAAGTGGCATGATCTGCCAAAATTCAGACTTGCCCCAAAAGTTTGGATTGTCAAGAAATTCAAGCCATCAATATCTTAAAAAACTGAAACGTTGGCATTTAAATAAAAAAAAATTGTTTTTGCCAGTAACTCCTAAAAACCTCTGGTCCCGATGATGTTATTTGAAGGTACCTACCTAGGGCTCGCTCTACTAAGATGGCATAAGTTATGGCAGTCAAGGCCGTGTGTTAAATTATGGTCGCAAGTCTGGTGGCGTAACTCCATGCTCTAAAGGCCCGTTCTGATTGTGCGATTTGTTGAACCGTC
Organism: Lepidochitona cinerea; assembly: GCA_963971465.1. Classification (NCBI taxonomy): domain Eukaryota; kingdom Metazoa; phylum Mollusca; class Polyplacophora; order Chitonida; family Tonicellidae; genus Lepidochitona; species Lepidochitona cinerea. The sequence continues at coordinate 5,068,944 of OZ020565.1, forward strand.
TTGTAGGATGCAATTAAAATGGACGCATTTGATTGGTTGTCAAATCTTATCGACCAATTAAAAGCATCCATTTTAATCGCATCCTACAAGTGGATTTGACAAATCGTACAGTGAGAACTGGCCTTTAGGCTATGCTTAACTTTACGTCAGCTTAGTAGAACGATCCCCTAGGGTCCGGTTATGTTATCAGTGTCATTACAGGTAAATAGGAAGATTGATTGATTGTTTGGTGTTTTACCCCGCACTCAAGATTATCTCACTTATATGGCGGCGTTGCCAGTTTTATTGTGGGAGAAAACCGGGCTCTATGCCCGGAAGAAACCCACAACCTTCCGTTGGTAACTGGCAACCATCCCACATACATGCAGGTCGTTCGAGTGAAAACCCAGTCAGAAAATTTTCTGATTTTTTGGACTGAGTGTCCTGCCTATTCAAAGCTCTGTTTGATTAGTTTCGAAAATTCATCTTTTTGTGTTTCAATTAACGTTGAGCCTGATAATGTCACATCAGGCGTCACATTTACGCAAAGCTTTCTGGGTAAACTACATGTATCTACCTCATTTCGCCATTTTGTTTAGCGGTTCTTAGCAAGACGTCACTTTTTGGGGGGGAAAAGATTGATGACACAACACTTTTTATCCACACATTTTTTCTGGTTATTTCACGCCTGTTACCTTTGCTTCTGGATACAGTATTATGCCCTCCGCCATTTTGTAAAATTATGTGAACATCCCTCAATCCGCTGAAATGCTTTGCGCGTAAGTTTTAAGTCCCGTCCTGGTTTCCTCCCACAATAAAACTGGCAACACCGCCATATAAGTGAAATAATCTTGAGTGCGGCATAAAACACCAAACAATCAATCAACCAAGTCACGTCATCAAGCCATCGATCAATTCTGACCATTTAAATATTTTTACATGCTTTTCTTTACGCTAGGCTCGACCCACGGCCAGATCCCAGATATGAACATGTTTTCCGCCAACATCGAGACGACCTAAAAGATGACGTAGGAACAGACGTTAAGCTAGAAAAGATTCATCGAAATCCAAACGACTTGAGGCATAATTTGTTGAAGAAACATGGAGGAGAAAATTTGGAACGGTAAATTAACTTTTTTAGTTTCCCTACATTCTTAAGATCAATAAACGTTATCACCTGGCAACGCCGCCATGTAAGTTAAATAATCTTGAGTGCGGCGTAAAACATCAATCAATCAATAAACATTATCAGTAATATCATAAAAAAGCCAAAAAATATTTAGGTTATCTTTCTATAGTTTATCCTTAAAGAGGCATGAGCTGCCAAATTTCACACTTTTTTTCATAATTTCTGATCGTCCTGACAGTAAGAGGCTTTGAAGGCCATCGAAAAACTAAATGATTGGCATTGGAATGAGGAACATCCGTACAGTATGTGGCCTATACGAACTGAAATAGTGTTCGAAAAGTAAACGAAATTTAAATAACTGGGACGACCATTCATTCATTCTAAGCCTAAGTTAGTTCAAAACAATACTTTATCGTACATTTTCGAGACTAGAAGCACTAAAAACCTTCTAAATAATACGTCTTGAGAAATATAGCCAATAATTTCAACATTCTGTTTTAACTTCAAAATATCAACATTTTGGCAGCTCATGTCACTTTAACCCACAAGATTTTGCTATCAGATACCAATTAATGTATAAGTGTAGAAAAACAAATTTTAAAAAAAAATTATTAATCTTTTTTTTCCTCAAAACAATTTTAGAAAAAAGCTGGTAAGTTCAACTAAAAGTCGCTCCGGTTCACGAGTGCATTCCAGCAAATCACCAAGCAGAAAAACACGGAGATCTAGATCACGATCAAGGCAGCGTGTTCACTCCAGAAGTAGGTCAAGGTCCCGCTCGAAAGGAAGGTCATTTGGTCAGGGTTTTAACAAAGGTAGGTTTACTTTATTACAACAATTTATGATGGGGTATAAAGGTCTAAATGATATACGTACCTCTTTTTAACACAATTAGAAACTTGTCTCCATGGTTATTTTAGACAAGAAGATTTTCCCTGTGCACATGTGTTTTAGTGTTCATAAATACAATATCATTGGGTAAACTGACACAATGAACTACCAATAAAAATACCCTGCCTAAATAGAATGGGGTTTCGGGGGGCCTGGGTGGCTCAGTCGGTTAGAGTGATAGTCCCTCAGTCCGACATCGCCCTTCAATATTTGTGAAATAACCTTGAGTGTGGCAAAGAACATGAAGTAATCAACTTCTCCGTTTCTCCAAGACAAATATCCTTTCTCAACACACTTACGCACCAATGGGTCGCGGGTTCAAATCCCACTCTGTCCCAAAAAAAAATTGGAAACTTTTCTGACTGGCTTTTCACTCGAACGACCTATGTGGGATGGTTGCCAGTTACCAACAGAAGGTCGTGGGTTTCGTCCAAGCATAGAGCCCACACTAAAACTGGCAACGCTGCCATATAAGGTAATCTTGAGTGCGGCGTAAAACACCAATCAATCAATTAATCAATCAACACACTTACGACCATCGTAACTGTGCCTGGTCGTAACGTAATGTTAAAGGTAGATGTTGCTATGACAGTTAGGCCTTGCATTAGACTTACGTCGGGCGTAAATGTTTTGAGAAACAGCACCCTAGGATACTAGTCAAGGAATCCTGATTGTGCGATAAGACGTCAATCAATCAATCAGTCATCCAGTGTAATTTTGGAATGATATGATCAATGATTTTATTTCATTCAGTTGCTGAATATTCAAAGCAATATAACCATGGATTTTATACCATTGTTTGTTCAAACAATCAGAAAATTTCCAATAAACAGTACAATATGTATCAGAATAATTCTACGTGTTTGTTTTTATAGATCGTGATGCCCTTGAAAAAAAACGTGATGACTTAACGTGGAAACAGCGTTTAGATATGTCCAAGATCGACGGCGCGTTATTTTCCCCTTCAAAACGGGGACGTGGAAGAGGATTTGCTCGTGGAGGCTTTAACAAATCGGTAAAAGATTTTACCCATTACTTCTTTAGTAGATGTGGGTATCTTAAAGTGGCATGAGCTGCCAAAATTCACACTTTTTTCATAGTTTCTGATCGTCACGACACTAAGAGGCTTTGAAGGCCACTGAAAAACTAAATGATTGGCGTTGGAATGAGGACGATCTATACAGTATGTGGCCTGTACGAACTGAAAAGGTGGTCGAAAAGTAAACAAAATTCAAATAACCGGAACGACCATTCATTCATTCTAAGCCAAAGTTAGTTCAAAACAATACTTTATAGAACATTCTCGAGACTAGAAGCAGTAAAAAGTTTCTGAATTATACGTCTTGAGAAAAATAACCAATAATTTCAACATTCTGTTTTAACTTCAAAATATCAACATTTTGGCAGCTCATGCCACTTTAATGGGAAAAACTTAGCTTGTGCTTTTATGGGTTGGGGGTTCAATTCCTTCAACATCCAAAGTAAAATTAAAATATTTCTAAGCAAGTTTTTCTGTCGATTGCTCAACTCACATCCAAAGTAAAATTGTGTTTTTACCCAATTGCCTTGTGGTAGGGTTGCTAGGTACCCACCAAAAGTTGGAGATAACCTTTGGACAAAGATCTCGGTTTTCTCCTCTTTTCAATTTCATATATAAGTGACACAATCTTTGAATGTAGCGTAAAATATTTCTACACCGGACATCTTGATTGTTGCTAAAAACACCTTTTCCTTTTAAAAAACATCCACCTAATCTGTGTCTTCTTTCAGCCTGGTTTTGATCATGACAACAGAAATGAGGTTAATTATTCACGGGGGCGTGGGTTTCGTGGATCTCGTGGAAGACCGTTTAGAGGTCGAGGCTTCCGTGGGCAGGCTCGAGGCAGAGGTAAGAATGATTTTGGAAGACCCGCATAGTTTTGCAGATGATTTAGTTGATTGATTGATTTAGGCCGCACTCAAGATTATTTCACTTACATGGCGGCATTTCCAGGTTCAGTCGGAGAGGTAACGGGGCTCATTGCCCGGAGGAAACCCCCTGACCTTCGACGAGTACCTGGCAACTCTTCCACATTCAGTAAAAAATTAACTGAGAAATTTGTCAATTTTTATTTGTCTGTGTGGGACTGAGGGACGATCACTCTAGCCCACTGAGGCCCTCAAATGATTTGGGAAACTTCTTACAAAATGTTTCTCCACACTACATCCACACAACCAATCAGTTCACTAGTCTCAAATGATCAACCAATCAAAATTGATGTTTCAATCGGTTAACCAACCTATCAAATCAACCACTCATTAGGCTTGTCTTAGTATCCACCAACCAATCAAAATAATCAACCAATCATTAGGCTGGTCTTACTATCCACCAACCAATCAAAATAATCAACCAATCATTAGGCTTGTCTTAGTATACCACCAACCAATCAAAATAATCAACCAATCATTGGGCTGGTCTTAGTATCCACCAACCAATCAAAATAATCAACCAATCATTAGGCTGGTCTTAGTATCCACCAACCAATCAAAATAATCAACTCAATCTGTGTTCCTAATTTGATCTTTTCTTTTGTTTTTCTTGTCCTAGGTGGTTTTAAAGACGGCCCTAAAGGTGCTTGGAAGCACGATATGTTTGATCAGCTAGAAAGGGAAGAAGACCAAAAACCTTCAAGTACAACGGAGAAATGAACACAGACTGAAAACTTGATTCTAATTGAGAAGTGAAAACAGACTGAAAACCGGAACAATCAAGAAATAAATTAAGCGCAATCGAGAGATCCCAACAGCGGCCAGCGCCTTAAGTTAAATCCAGAAATAAAAACCAAAACATTTCAGAGCTCTATTTTGTTTAGCTAGGTTTTATACTAATCTCTTTATCAGTTGTCAAAGCCGTGTATGCAACTAGCGAGAACTTCTCAGTGTATCAGATTGCCATGGCAACGTATGGCCTCAAAACAGGAACATATTACCAGGAATTATTATTTTCATCAAATTGTCATGGCAACGTATGGCCTTAAAACGGGAACATATTACCAGGATTTTCTATTTTCATCAAATTGTCATGGCAACGTATGGCCTTAAAACGGGAACATATTACCAGGATTTTCTATTTTCATCAAATTGTCATGGCAACATATGGCCTCAAAACAGAAACATTTTGCCAGGATTGCCAATTTTATTGCTATAGCAATGTGTATGTGTGAAATAAAAACTGAAACATTTCCCACTGACTCTATCTATGTGTATGCTAGTTGCCATAGCAACAACTGAGAAACAAACTACATGAAAGAATTTCATGACATGCTTTACAGGCTTGTTGGTATATTTTTTTTATGGCAATGGGTAAAGAATATTTTCCTGGTTCGGCTGATTGTATTGGTTGTATAATCAGTTAACTTTTCTTCGTTTACAATTTGCTTAATCGATTCACAAAGCAACTCTGACAAAAAAATAATTTTTACAAAGTTGTCGTAACGTATCCCACAATGCAACCTGTCCTTTTTGATGACGTCATTATACTACAGACCGATAAAAATTGAAGTCCGTGTCCTTGTTTCATAACAAAATCTCCAAAAATATCCAGGGAACCGTTTCAGTCAGAAACTTGCGCAGGGTGATGAATTTTTTTTTTTTTTTAAACTTCAATGGTGTAATATGTCAACTGAAAATTAATTGTTTTTGGTTTTATTTACTTCTGGTGCTAAAACAAGAGCCTAGAATTTGTTTTGATTGGTAATAAAGAGAACTCCTTGGAGAGTATACATGTACTTTTTTGTTTATTTTTAATTTTAAAATTTTCAAAGAATTAAATAACCTGGGGGCTGTTTCTCAACACACTTACGCCGGACGTAATAACTTTGCACCTGGTCGTAACGTAATGTTGAAGGGATATGTTGCCATTACAGTTAGGCCTTGTATTGGACTTACGTCAGGCGTAAATGTGTTAAGAAACCGCCCCCTGTCCGGTTTGTACGACGTATAGCTGCAGATTTTCGATAAACATGTTTGGCTTGTTAAATTAGACATTTCAGTCTAGATTTGGCTAAAATCGCTTCGCTTACTGTGTGTATTTGGCTTCGAAGATTGGAAGTTTTCTTTGGGTACAGAACCTAATTAAGTGAAATATTCTTGCATGTGGTGTCAAACATCAATTTATGATCAGCCAAAAAGGCTTGAATTCTGAGTGCTTTCTTATGGATGAGGATGCCTTTCTTTTATTATTGGAAAACGGCCTCTGTAACTCAGACCTTGAGCGCGGCGTAAAACACCAATCAATCAATCAATCAATCTGTAACTCAGACAGCAGAAAAAATTTAAATGGAACAGAAAACAAATCAATCCATGTTTTCTTTATCATGTATTTACCCTTTATTGGACATCTTCTCTGACTGGGGTCAAAGGTAACACAATAACCTCTGCATCACAGGCAAAACAATAACCTCTGCATCACATGCAACACAATAACCTCTGCATCACAGGCACACAGAGTGCTCTCCCTTATCCACCCTCTGTTACTATAAATATGTCCATATTTATAGTAACAAGATATCTATATTATAAGATATCAGTCGATGTTAAGATGCGTAACCATTGTCAATGTGTTACAAAAGGATTCCAGAAAATTCTACTGACCAAGGCTAAGCTCCTGTGACGTCAGTCGTCAACCTAATGAAATATCATAGGTTTGGTTTGTTACAACAATTTATGGGGTATAAAGGTCTAAATGATATACCTCTTTTTAAGTTAACACAATTAGAAACCTGTCTCCATGGTTATTTTAGACAAGATTTTCCCTGTGCTCATCCGTTTTAGTGTTCATAAATATATTATAAGATATCAGTCAGAACACACTTCGGCTATCTTCGCTCTCTACAGAGCGGCTTCGGTATTTCATGTACGTAAATCCCCGAAGTTTCAGACTGTTAAGATATCTATGAACAGAGGGTGGATAAGGGAGAGCACTCCGTATGCTGGTGCTCCATGTTGATCAGTTTACCACAATGCATCTTCCAATATTTTAATAACGGAACAAAAAATATTTAAAAATTAATTCAGCTGGACAAAATTTTTTTTAAAAATTTGAAATATACAGCTCTTTAAATATTATAATTACTCGGACTAAGCACAGGTACACGGAGTGCTCTCCCTTATCCACCCTCTGTTATACTAGAAATATGGACTTTATAGTATAACAGAGGGTGGATAAGGGAGAGCACTCCGTGTGCCTGTGGACTAAGTAATGTTACATTTATATTACAGATAAAAACACATGCTTGAAGCTATTGCTGTGTATCAATTTTAGAAATTAAATATACAAAAATTAGATTAAAAAAAAAAGAAATACAATTTAATTACATAAATAACATGTTAATAGCATGGTGTTAAACAAAAAGATACCGAGTACGCTTCAAGTTATTCGTTAATTTATGAACTGATAAACGTTTCTTCTAAAATTGAACATGTTATTTTTATAAATACTTTAAAAATAGAATGAAAATAAAGTTTAAAGTTTATCCATTAATTGGGACCACACATAAATGTAACATTTTAAGTTTTGCAAGATTTTGGTGTAAAATAAAAAAAATTGATTGATTCATGTTTTACGCCGCACTCAAGATAATAACGCTAATAATGCAGCGTTGAAAAATAACAATGAAACTATCTTTTGTTATTGAACTATTATTGATTGATTGATGCTTAACGCCGCACTCAACAGCTACGGTCATATGGCGATAAAAGCAATGTTACAATCAACTGGAAGATCACCTTCCACACCCACCCACCCACCACCATCTGAATTTTGACATTCGACAGACAAAAAGACGTCGGGAAGTACACTGAATGAAATAAAATTACATGAAATATTTACTTGTTAAAATAAAATGTATTTTTATATAAAGCATTTAATGAACAAAATAATAGACCTCTGACAGCACCACATGTTTTGACCGAACGTTCCAAAAGGTTTAACAAACTCAATAGACCCTTTCGGCTTAAGGATTGACGCTTGCGCAGAAGCCTCGTTGTAGGGCAAAATGACGATAAATTGAGTTTTTGGATCAATCTGACGTCAGAATCGTGTTCATTTCGTCTATGACGTAATGCAAAAGAGGCGTGTCACAGCGACCGCAAACAGAAAGATGATGTCAATGCCTTACAATTGGAATAACGTCATAAACACGTCATTCTAAACCGAAAGGGCCTATAGTGTTGATGTCATAGAGCTAAATCTTTCAATGGCATTTAGAAGTTGAAAGGTTACAATAAGGTGAAGAATTACTTATGGATTACATAATTTACATAAAGTCACTTTGCAGAACTTGTCTAACTTTTCGGACATTTGGACCAGACAGGCTGCACTTTGACGAGGACAATTGGCAAACAAATCAAAATAAAAACAAAATTATACACTTTGGAAAAGTTGGACGGAAAAGTCTTGATAAATGCCTTACTGAGCGATTTGTCCTACCGACTTGTCGCATGCGATTCAAATGGATGCATTTGATTGGTTGACAAATCATATCGACCAATTATATTCATCTATTTTAATAGCATCCTACAAGGCGGACAGTGAGAACGGGCCTTAAGAGACATTATTACAAAAAGATTACATTTTATACAGAATACAAATAATCAAGCTAAGAACAAAATAAAGTGATAACTCAATTTGTAAATCATTAATTCAAGTAAATTAATAAAAAAAAATAAAAAAACACAGTACCAAAATGTAACACTGTTAGAGCCATTAAGAGAAATAAATCAATATGTCAAAATGGCCAAGTTTGTAATTTTTGGCAATAAGTCTTCGAGTATAAAGTTGACCACTTATATGGGGGTGTGGTCATTAAAAGGTGTACATGTACCAAGAAACTATTGAGCTTATATAGATTCATCAACTGTTTGTTGGTTTACAATGCATTCAAGATTCTTATCACGTAACTATTGCCAATTGACCAATCAAATGGACGGATTCCTTTGTCATATTTCTGAATGGGCTTTTCCCTCAATTTGCTAATGTGAGAGTTGCAAGGTACTTGCTGAAGGTTAGGGGTGTCCTCTAAGCATAAAACATGGTTTTCTTCCCACACTAAACCTGGCCACGCCACCATATGATATAAGTAAAATAATCTTGAGTTCTGTGAAAACCATCAATCCTTTAGTGTTCAACTATAGGCCATATAATTTCAGTGTCAGTCAGAAACATTGAATCGGTTCCAGATATTGAAATACTGGGAACCAACCGGTACCGATGCTAAATTTCGTGATACATCATACCACATACTGGCTTTCATGATGGGTAACAGATTTTTGTTTCCGCAGTTTTAGAACAACAGGCTACCGAAATCATGTGACCTGGATTCCTTAATAAAATATCTCAAGCGATTTGATCTAAAAATTTTCCGAAAAAATATTTTTCTGTGAAATGATGGACGGAGAGGACCAAATCTGAGCCAATTATTAAATAAATAATTTAAAAAATTAAATTCGCAAAATATCAGCACTTAATCTACACCCATTCTTCTTATGCCGCACTCACAACAAAATTTGGCTGAAAATACTGGGTATTTTGTTCCACATTCGTGACAGAATCGGGCAGCAGCACTTCCTTGCCGAGGCCCTGAAGTACCCCCTGAATATTTACTGTTGTTGTTGTCAGAAGCATTATTATGCATGTTCCTGGGCTGTGTCTTTGCAGCTGTGTTATTGTATCCTCTTTGTGGGCCCCTAAAACAGGATAACAGCATATTATTTAACAAATAAAAAAAGCATATACATGTACATAAATTTCTAATTTCCAGCTAAATGCAGCCTTCATTTAAATAATTGACACTAAGCTAAGGCTTCAGAAAAAAGGCGCATATGGTAATCCTTTAAACACAACTGCATGTTTCCGCTGATCATTGATGTTGCTTCCTTGAAAAGACAGGGAGCCTCGGTGGTCCAGTAGATTAGAGTGATCGTCCCCCGGTCCCACACAGACCCTCCATCAAATTACAACGCTGCTTGGGTTCAGATCACACTCAGACCAAACAAAAATTAAAAAGTTTCTGAGTGGATTTTTCATTCGGTCGCTGTATGTGGAATAGTTGCCAGGTACTCGCCGAAGGTTGGCAGTTTCTTCCGGGCAATGAGCCCGGTTTCCTCCCTCACTAAACCTGACAACGTCGCAATGGTAGTGAAATAATCTTGAGTGCGGCGTAAAACATCAATCAATTAATCCATTAAAAAACGACACGTCTAAACTGGTGATATTTCTATTCCTCCCGGTTGGCTTGGGTCATCGCCCAGAGAGCACACCAACCATTCCATTGGTCAATAAAATTGGCACCTCTCCATCATACACATACAGGTATTTCATAGCTGTAGAGAATACTTTGTCCAATTTTTCGATGCAAACTTTTAGAAATCTCCAAGATATTTTTAAGGCTGTCACAACAATTACAGTCGTTTATTATAAGTATGACATGAATGGAGGTTGATAAAAATGTTTTTCAAGACCAAAAACACGAAATTTAACTAACTATTAAAATTATATGTGTGTTAATTACCTAATTACACAACTAACGTAAGGGGTATAGTATAGATGAAAATAGAAATACAGAAGGATTATATTGCAGTTATGGTTATAACTAAAAATTTATTAAACGTTTAAAGTGGCATGAGCTGCCAAAATGTTTTGTTTTTTTTGACGTTGAAACAGAATGTTGAAATTATCGGCTATTTTTCCCAAGACCTATAATTCAGAAGCTTTTTAGTGCTCCTAGTCTCGCGAATGTACGATAAAGTATGGTTTTGAACTAACTGTGGCTTAGAATGAATGAATGGTCGTCCCGGTTATTTAAATTTTGTTTACTTTTCGAACACATTTTCGGTTCGTACAGGCCACATACTGTAAGGATTTTTCTCATTCCAACGCTAATCATTTAGTTTTTCGATGGCCTTCAAAGCCTCTTACTGTCGTGACGATCAGAAATTATGAAAAAGTGTGAATTTTGGCAGCTCATGCCACTTTCACAATTCACTGCTAATATGATTTAAAAAATAAAAATAGAATATCGTAGTTACATTGACCATGTCACTTTTTTATATACTACACTGAAATGACCTGGATGAAACCCAGCTCTCTACCTGGAAAAAACCCAGCTCTATGCCTAGAGAAAATCCAGCTCTTTGCCTGGAGACAACCCAGCTCTATGCCTGGAGAAAACCCAGCTCTATGCCTGGAGAAAACCCAGCTCTGTGTCAGGAGAAAACCCAGCTTACTGCCTGGAGAAAACCTAGCTCTGTGCCTGGATGAAACCCTGCTCTTTGTCTGGAGAAAACCCAGCTCTATGCCTGGAGAAAACCCAGCTCTGTGTCAGGAGAAAACCCAGCTTACTGCCTGGAGAAAACCTAGCTCTGTGCCTGGAGAAAACCCAGCTCTATGCCTGGAGAAAACCCAGCTCTATGCCTGGAGAAAACCCAGCTCTGCCTAGAGTAAAAACCCAGCTCTATGCCTGGAGAAAACCCAGCTCTGTGCGTGGAGAAAACCCAGCTCTATGCATGGAAGAAATCCAGCTCTATGCCTGGAGAAAATCCAGCTCTATGCCTGGATGAAACGCCAGCTCTATGCCTGGAGACAACCCAGCTCTATGCCTGGAGAAAACCCAGCTCTATGCCTGGAGAAAACCCAGCTCTGTGCCTGGAGACAACCCAGCTCTATGCCTGGAGAAAACCCAGCTCTATGCCTGGAGAAAACCCAGCTCTATGCCTGGAGAAAACCCAGCTCTGTGCCTGGAGAAAACCCAGCTCTATGCCTGGAGAAAACCCAGCTCTGTGCCTGGAGACAACCCAGCTCTATGCCTGGAGAAAACCCAGCTCTATGCCTGGAGAAAACCCAGCTCTATGCCTGGAGAAAACCCAGCTCTGTGCCTGGAGAAAATCCAGCTCTATGCCTAGAGAAAACCCAGCTCTATGCCAGGAGAAAACCTAGCTCTATGCATGGAGAAAACCTAGCTCTATGCATGGAGAAAACCCAGCTCTATGCCTGGAGAAAACCCAGCTCTATGCCTGGAGAAAACCTAGCTCTATGCCTGGAAAAAACCCAGCTCTGCCTAGAGTAAAAACCCAGCTCTATGCCTAGAGAAAATCCAGCTCTATGCCTGGAGAAAACCCAGCTCTATCCCTGGGGAAAACCCAGCTCTATGCCTGGAGAAAACCCAGCTCTATGCCTGGAGAAAACCCAGCTCTGTGCCTGGAGAAAATCCAGCTCTATGCCTAGAGAAAACCCAGCTCTATGCCAGGAGAAAACCTAGCTCTATGCATGGAGAAAACCTAGCTCTATGCATGGAGAAAACCCAGCTCTATGCCTGGAGAAAACCCAGCTCTATGCCTGGAGAAAACCTAGCTCTATGCCTGGAAAAAACCCAGCTCTGCCTAGAGTAAAAACCCAGCTCTATGCCTAGAGAAAATCCAGCTCTATGCCTGGAGAAAACCCAGCTCTATCCCTGGGGAAAACCCAGCTCTATGCCTGGAGAAAACCCAGCTCTGCCTAGAGAAAACCCAGCTCTATGCCTAGAGAAAATCCAGCTCTATGCCTAGAGAAAACCCAGCTCTATGCCTGGAGAAAATCCAGCTCTATGCCTAGAGAAAACCCAGCTCTATGCCTGGAGAAAACCCAGCTCTGCCTAGAGAAAACCCAGCTCTGCCTAGAGAAAACCCAGCTCTATGCCTGGAGAAAACCCAGCTCTATGCCTGGAGAAAACCCAGCTCTATGCCTGGAGACAACCCAGCTCAATGCCTGGAGAAAACCCAGCTCTATGCCTGGAGAAAACCTCAGCTCTGTGCCTGGATGAAACCCAGCTCTTTGCCTAGAGAAAACCCAGCTCAGTGCCTGGAGAAAACCCTTCTCAGTGCCTGGAGAAAACCCAGCTCTGTGACAGAATGAAACCGAGCTCTATGCCCGGAGAAAACCCAGCTCTATGCCTGGAGAAAACCCAGCTCAATGTCTGGAGAAAACCCAGCTCTATGTCTAGAGAAAACCTAGCTCTATGCCTAGAAAAAAACCCAGCTCTGCCTAGAGAAAACCCAGCTCTATGCCTGGAGAAAACCCAGCTCTATGCCTGGAGAAAACCCAGCTCTATGTCTTGAAAAAATCCAGCTCTTTGCCTGGAGACAACCCAGCTCTATGCCTGGAGAAAACCCAGCTCAGTGCCTGGAGAAAACCCAGCTCTATGCCTGGAGAAAACCCAGTTCTCTACCTGGAGAAAACCCAGCTCTATGCCTGGAGAAAACCCAGCTCTATGCCTGGAGAAAACCCAGCTCAGTGCCTGGAGAAAACCCAGCTCTATGCCTGGAGAAAACCCAGTTCTCTACCTGGAGAAAACCCAGCTCTATGCCTGGAGAAAACCCAGCTCTATGCCTAGAGAAAATCCAGCTCTATGCCTGGATGTAACCCAGCTCTATGCCTGGAGAAAACCGAGGTCTATGGCTGGAAAAAACCCCAGCTCTATGCCTGGAGAAAACCCAGCTCTGTGCCTGGAAAAAACCCAGGTCTATGCCTGGAGAAAACCCAGCTCTGTGCCTGGAGAAAACCCAGCTCTATGCCTGGAGAAAACCCAGCTCTGTGCCTGGAGAAAACCCAGCTCTTTGCCTGGAGAAAACCCAGCTCTACGCCTGGAGAAAACCCAGCTTTATGCCTGGAAGAAACCCAGCTTTATGCCTTGAGAAAACCCAGCTCTATGCCTAGAGAAAACCCAGCCCTGAGCATGGAGAAAACCTGGCTCTATGCATGGAGAAAACCCAGCTCTATGCCTGAAGAAAACCCAGCTCAATGCCTGGAGAAAACCCAGCTCAATGTCTGGAGAAAACCCAGCTCTATGTTTGGAGAAAACCCAGCTCTATGCCTGAAGAAAACCCAGCTCAATGCCTGAAGACAACCCCGCTCAATGCCTGGGCAAAACCCAGCTCTTTGTCTGGATATAGGGCAGCCATCATTAAGGAAATAACACCAGTTATTAAATAACCGACACTGATCTTAAAAAGCTGTGTAAAAACTTGGGCTGTGAGGAAATTATGTTTTCTTTTCTTCTTATATAAGTTAAGGACTGCTTTCCACCAATGTTAAACACAGTACTATGATTATTATACTATGCAAATAGTCTTCTTCACTCAATTACAAAAAATTATTGCCAGGCTATTGAAGTTGCTCATAAATTAATAAATATTAATACTACATGGCTAACTATGAGCTAATAAAATATCAAGTTAGACTTGCCATTCAAACTTATAACTCTTCTCACTGACTTCAGCGCTGTTGCCAAAAAAATTTAAAGACGTTTTAAGATAACGTTAAAAGATAGCCTAACCTTTGTCAAGGATGTATTAGAACAATGTCCCTGTAACTGGAGAAGTTCTCATTTTTTCTTTGAGTTTTAAACTGCCTAATTCCTCGATTTCAGCTTGTATGTCTTACTTGCTTAATTGGTTGATAATTTTCTAAATTTTTTACTTTGCACGTTACCCGCTACCAAGTTTAAAGAGGGAGGAAACCCTGCTCTTTGCCCCCCCCCCCCCCCCCCCCCCCCCAACCATCACCACCATCTCCCGGTTAGAAAAGCATTTTAAACCTACCCATACGATCCTGAAGGGGACATAGCATTCTGTGCAGCATTGTTGCTGTGATTCATGCCATATTTTGTCATGTTGCCAGGACCTGGTCGTTTCATTTTTGCGTCTTTCCGTGCTTGTTCATAGGCGTGAGCGTCTCGCCCTGTTCTAAGGGCACGCCCAGAGGCGGAGCCTGGGGTGGGAATTCGACCGTAACCGTCCCCGTCATCATGGCCTTGATAAATCTAGAAAAAAAAAAAAAATTTAAATCTTTGAATTTATTTATTAAAAACAAAACAAAAAACCCAAGCTTTTTGGGGGTTTGCCTGAGGCATGTTCGTTAAGTTCTCCTCAATAACAGGAGATTGATAAATTTATTGAAATTTTACGCCACACCCAAGTTTGACGATTAACGGTGACCAAGATTATTTCACTTATATGGCGACATTGCAAGGCAGAATTGCAACTCTTCCACATATGACGTTCGTTTGAAAAATCCACTCAGAAAATTTTCAATACTATTTGGTTGATATCGAATTTCCAGGTTTTGGGGGTTTCCACAAGGAATCAATTAAAATATTTCTCCTTGAGGGCAATTCTCTCCCAATAATATTTTACCACTTTAACGTAGATGCAATCAGGAATTCAAACAGAGTATCCAAAAATTGGTAACTGCCATAGCAACCCATGCTGTAGAGATACGTTAGTATAAAAGTTACGTAAAAAATACATCTACGTCGCTTTGTAAAACAGGGCCCAGATGTCCTGGGACCTTACTGGAAGTTCGTTTTGTTTCAATATTATGTTGTTAGATACATATTTACTCTATTTACGATCTAACAAATCACCACTAGGTGTCCAGAAAGAAAAAAAGGTAAATAATCTTGGGTGCTGTAAAAACAACCAATACAGTGACCCATCAATCAATCCAGCAATTTGAATTTATTGGAATTAACCACCAGTATGGGAACAAATCAGTACATGTATATACTACTATAACAATAACTTGGCGGTGGGAATAAAGCCAAATAGGCTTGTTCTATCCCAGGAGGCTGTTTCCCAACACATTTACGCCCGTCATAACTTTGCACTTGGTTGTAACGTAATGTTGGAGGTATATGTTGCCATGACGTTACAACCAGACGCAAAGTTACGTCGGTGTCGAGAAACAGCTCACTGGTCTAGTAACTAAATGAGGGCAATCGATCAATCAATCTTTCATTGAAACTGTTTAGACCTATTCAACACGGATGAGAATTATGCTAATAATAACATGTGACATACTTGACTATTATTTCTGTTTTGTGTAGGAGACTGGACGTAGTCGCTGTCACTGCTTGTGCCGCTGTTCATTCTGCCTCCCCCGGACATTCCTCCGCCCGCCACACGCCCAGTTCGGGTGTTACTCTTCTGTGATGTCAATGTACCTAGCAAAAAAAAAGGAATATAGTAGTTGGATGGTTTTATTGTTTGATAGAATGATTTATTTGTTAAACGTGTTAGTTAGTTGTTGCATGCGACTTAATTAGTTTATTGGTTGTCACAGTTGGTTTAAATAGTTAATCAATTGTTGCAAATGATTTAATTTGGTTGATTTGGTTGCTGCAGTTGGTTTAAGTAGTTTATTGGTTGTTGCAGTTGGTTTAATTGATTAATTGGTATGTTGCAGTTGATTTAATTAGTTAATAGGTTGTTGCAGTTGGTTTAATTGATTAATTGATTGATGTAACTGATTGATTTAATTTGTGGGTTGTTCCTCCTAACTGATCGTTAAACATACTTGTGATAAAAATCAATCATAGAGAGAAAGCTTTATGTACTAAGAATGCATGGAATGTATTTTGAGCATAAAAAGAAAAAGAAATCCTCTAAATTGCTACCTGACAAATACGTTTAAGTGATTTCATAAATGTGTTGAATATACATGTTAGTTGCATGAAATTTTGTAAAATATTGAATTTATTCCAAACATACAGCTATTTCTTTGTGCAAGTCATCCATAATCAAATTTCCAATTTAAAAAGAAATGTGAACCATACCATAGGTTGATTGGTGTTTTACGCCGCACTCAAGGTTATTTCGCTTATATGGTGGCATTGCAAGGTTTAGTGGGGGAGGAAACCAAGCTCATTGTCTGAAGGCAACCCTCGAGTACCTGGCAACTCTTCCTCAATCGGCGATCAAGTGAAAAATCCACCCAGAAATTTTTCAATTTTTGTTGATCTGAGTAGGATTTGAAACCCGCGCCGAATCGATGGAAGACCTGTGTAGGACTGAGTGACGATCCCTCTAACTGACTGAGCCACCGAGGCCCTTTCTTACCATAGGAACATTGTATCTACAGCTTGATATAACTCAAGATTTTCAGAGCAAAGATGTTTGATTCAATACCTGGTCTAGAGTTGGCTGCTGATCTCGCACCCGGTGAGCCTATGCCATTATCTGTAGAGGTTGCGCCACGACCCTTGGGGCGAGGAACTTGATACTGGAAGATAAGATCGAAGTTCATACTTGGATTGTGTGTTAGAATTTCTTGGTGAGTATCATTTTATCGTTATTAATTAACTATGGACAAATTTTCTTAATATAATTACCGCCGAGCCTGATGACGTCACATAGATTTACGCAAAGCTTTCTGGGTAAAACGTACCTCAGTTTGCCATTTTGTTTATTGGTACTTATAGCAAGCGGTCACTTTTTTGGAAAACATTGATGACATAACCTGTTTTTATCCAAACATTTTTCGGATAACTTAACGCCGTTTACGTCTTTTTCTCAATAGAGTATTATTCCAACCGCCATATTTAAAAATTATTTTAAGATCCCTCAATATCCCGAAATGCTTTGCGCGTATATTCCAAGTGACGTCATCAAACAATCGGTCAATTAACAGTATATTTCTGATAAAAATTTGAATAATTTGAAAAAACTTGAAATCCAACCTGCAATCGAGCATTTTGTTTTGCTTTTGCTGTTGAGTTGGGTGCTGGTTTGTTTCCGATGCGTTTCTGCTGTTCTTTGCAAAACGTTATGTGACGCTCCGCAGCACTCTGGTTAAAACGACGGTTGCAATACTGACATTGGATATAATCTGCAAAAATGAAAAATGTTCTTAACAAATCTTAAAGTGGCATGAGCTGCCAAAATGTTGAGATTTTTACATTAAAGCAGAATGTTGAAATTATTGCCTATTTTTCTCAAGACGTATAATTCAGAAGCTTTTTAGTGCTTCTAGTCTCGAAAATGAACGATAAAGTATTGTTTTGAACCAACTTTGGCTTAGAATGAATGAATGGTCGTCCCAGTTATTTACAAAAAATTACGGTTCGTATAGGTCACATTATGTATGGATTTTCCTCAATCCAAAGCCAATCATATAGTTATTAGATGGCGTAAAACCCAAATCACTCACTCAAAGCCTCTTACTGTCATGCTAATCGGAAAAGAAAAAAGTTTGAATTTTGGCAGCTCATGCCAGTTTAATAATGAATTGATTTATTGAGGTTTTATGCTGTACTCTTAATAAAAGAAAAAAACTGGAAAAAATTTTTTCTGGACCTGTACCAGGAAAGACTAGCATGCGATTGATAGCAATTATTGATTGATTGTTTGGTATTCCGCGCCACACTCAAAATTGAACCCATAACCCATTGGTGAAAGGCTTGTGACTACAAAAGACCATTGGGTGGAGGTTGTTGTTTACCGCATGTTCATGTTCTAAATGGATCACAAAGTAACCCATAGGTCAAAACATATTTTTTTATATTTTTCCCGAACGAGACATAAAAACACAGCCCTAGTTATAGAGTTTAGGGTTTGTACAGGGGACCCATTGTTAGTTTTTGTCCACAAGTAATTTAGTCATGCCCTTAAGGATTAATGTTAGATACAACGTAAAATAACGTAAAAATCCTCTCTCACCTGGGTTTATTGATGGAGGGGGCGGGGGTGGAAGAGGGGCACCCGTTGCCATGGCAACCTGCGCCCCTTTAGCAGCTCGGATAGAGTTAATGAAATCAGCATGTTTAGCTCGCCAGTTGCTCTTCTTAGCAGGGACTTCCTGTAAAAGAATTATATAAAATTCCGAAACAAAAAAAAATCGTATAACCCTACAACTAAACTGCTGCTGGTTTCAGTTGACGAATTCCACTGATGTTACCCTCGTCTTGAAAAATTTCTTCTTGAGAGCGTTTTCTATGTGGAATGGTTTACGAGCACTACAGGAATCAGATCCAAGGGGGGGAACTTATATTTCGGATTATGGAGGGGTCCCGCCGCTCTCTTCCCTCGTACTTAACCAGGCAAGGCAGCGATATAAGTGAAATACTCTTAAAGCCAGGAGGCAAACATCAATCAATCCTATACCAAGTGAGTGCTGCAGGCCTTACTTACAGTTTTTTGGGATTGTTTCAGTTGTTTCAAACTAAGTTCTCCAGGTATAGTCCTCTGTTTGGATGAATCGAAAACTCTACGTTTTTTATTCGCTGCTTTTTCACATGGACCCTTGTGTTTAACCTGTAAGAAAAATAAACAATTCGCAATATACATGTAAATAATACCGCTTTTGGTTAAAGTAAATATTCGACCACAGGTATGACCGGGACAAATTATTTAACTTTAGCTACCGTACCAAAGATCATCCACATAATATTCTTTTGTAAAAAATCTCCATTGGTGTTGATTTGACACTTTTTGGTTTCCCTACCGAGTAGATTGTAAATTTTTGTGGACCAATGTACTGGGGTAATTTTGAACAGTTCCGTAGAATGGAGGAATTGATCAATGAATTCAGCTAGTTCAACGCATCTGACATGTACGTTGTTGAAAATTTTTCGATTTTAGACGACTGCTGGCTCATATGTGGATTGTTTTCTTGGCGTGTTCAAATGACCTAAGGAGCCATGAAAGGTCCTAGATCAAATGAAAAGTTTATTTCATTTTTTAACTAAATCATTGTGCATTTTTTTCATTGTTGCACATGAAGAAGAGAGTAAGGATAATTTTGATCTAGGTTTGACACTACATGTATATTATTATTTTTTTGTCAAACCTTATTTTTTTCTTGGAATGCATATTTTTAGGAAAAAATAATCATTAACTTGGAACTGGTTTTTAACATAGATTTTAAATCTGAAATTTGAACCCTAAAATGGTCGGTAATTTTTAACAAAACTCAATTCCTCCATCTAAAACAACTCAATTTTTCAATTTTGGTTCATAAATATTGGACTTCTATGCAGGGACTGATCCAGAGAAAATTTGGGCATACCATTTCGGTTCAAAATGTTCCAACAATAAGACAAAAACAACATCTCTGGCCCAAAATTCAACATTAAATGTTATTTTGACATAAAAATCTGTTGGTTTTAAGAATTTGGGCGGATTTTTTGCTTGTGAGTTTGGGCGCCCATACCTGTATACAGGTATCAAAATGTCTCTGGATCAGACTATGCTATGAATCCCTGTAGATATAAAGAAAACAAGATAAACATACCAGGGATTCAGGAAGGAACTTTCTGCCACAGATGGAACACGGTACCCGAAAATCTCCTCCACTTGGCTCCTCATAGCCTACAAATAAACAACAGACAAAATAATTCAGCATTATTCAGCACATTAAACTACATGTAGAAATAGGTGTAAATGACTGATCAAGAAGACCTAGAAACTAGAAAGATTTGCCATGGCAAAAAAAATGGTGATCTAGATTGGTTTTGCGACAGCAGTAAGCACGGCACTTTTAGAGATTTACATGCACTTTTATCCTAAGAAATGTTTGAAACTCTCTTTAAACGTGGGTTCCATACTAATGATACACAAGACAAAGACATCGGTATAGGTGTCGAAACCTTGCGTTGTTCACAAACAACTAACTACGTGGTGATGTCTTAATTTTTTATCATTAGTACTGTTATCCTGTTGAGGACGACAATGAAACTGCTGACCTAAAACAGATTTAGGTCTGTAATGAGGACAGCTTCTGCAGAATGACGTCGCTAATTACTAGGGCTGTCAAGTTATTTTATTATTCAAATCCGTTGGAGTGTGACACACAGCAATACATGTACATAGATCCACGTTACTTTATTTGTACATGTATCAACAAATTCCCCAGCCCTTGGTTGCCATGGTAATGCTGGAATAAAATCGGATTTCCAGAACAGAAATAATAGACCGAAATCTTGCTAAATGACGTCATACGTGGGATAAAATAGCACATAAAAATTAATATACGCAGAAAAACTATAGGTGTGCAGTCATGCGTGTCAATATCATGGGCTTCACAAAATGGTCACTTCAAACAAAACCATTCTTCCATACCACCTCCACCTATATTGCCAACAACTGATAATAAAATTTCCTGGAAGCCTTTTTTTTAACATGCAATAACAATTAATGAAACGCCAACTACATGTATGTGAAACAGAATCATTTATCAATCACTAGTCTGTAAATTTTAATCTTAGTAAATGTAGATGATACTTTTACATTTCGTTTTTTTTTTATTCATAACTATGGAACCAAAGGATTAGGAATGCTTACAGAATTATCCGAGGGGATTCCGAGCACTTGTGTATCTATTAAGTACATGACATGAGCTGCCAAAATGTTGATAAAATCAAAATTTTTGAACTTTCTCAAAAAGTGCAAATAATAAGCTTTCTAGTCAAACTAGTTCCTGGACGTATTTTAAAGTAATGTTTAGAACTGATTTATGATTAAAATGGACGAACGTTCTTCCACTTTACCAAAATTTTGTTTACTTTCAAAACACTATTTTGCTCCGTAAAGTTTGCAGACTATCTGGATTTTCCTTGTTTAAGCTTCAATCATTTAATCTTTCGACAAACTTCTAACGCTCGTATTGCCTCGACAATCAAAATTTATGAAAATTGCGAATCTTGGCAGCTCATGCTATTTTAACAAAACAAGAGTTTCGGGAAACCCAAAATACGCCCGGAAAGGCACAGTAACTGCAGCCATACCAAAACAAATCCTTCCATATTTATTTGAATTTAATTTTCAAAATTCAGAGGGAAGAGGTTGAAGCTTGGTAAATGATTGATTGATTGATTGTTTGGTGTTTTAAGCTGCGCTCAAGATTATTTCACTTACATGTATATGGCGGCGTTGCCAGTTTTATTATGTGAAGCTTGGTAAAAGGCGATGTTATGTCAACAAAATGAAATCTTACCACCAAAACCTTTAAAATCCATCTGTATCAAATTTAAAATGGGCTATTTGGATCAACAATTATTAACAAGATTTGTACACGGTACAAGTCATCAATTCTCGCTGCTGTTAAATCACAATGTTAAACATTGTTTGTTGTCAATAAAGGTTGCACTAAAATGTTTCAATTTTTTAGAAAAGCAGTTTATAATTTACTAATCATACTTAAACAAATGTAATTAATTGGCAATTTCGCAGCTCACACCAATTCAAGTAGATTTGACAATTTTTCTCATAATATTTTTTATCTACATTATTTGGCCA
The DNA here is from genome assembly GCA_963971465.1 of Lepidochitona cinerea. Classification (NCBI taxonomy): domain Eukaryota; kingdom Metazoa; phylum Mollusca; class Polyplacophora; order Chitonida; family Tonicellidae; genus Lepidochitona; species Lepidochitona cinerea. The sequence goes on from OZ020565.1 coordinate 5,091,028, forward strand.
TAGACATCTTGACAATATTCTAAATCTCCCCATATACCTACAGGTTATTACTTCTAATTTTATCATAGACCAAATGGATTTACAATAGATTTGGCTATGGGTCCATTGCTAATGTCACCCACTGTTTTATGGAGGCCATGTGGTACACAAAGCCATAAATCTCTCAAGAGAGACTGAGAGCTAACTGTAAGTTGACAAGGTAAATAGACCAAAGCTGGGATACTTATCTCTTGGTCTGTAGATAAAACTTGAATCCTTATATGTATTGTTCATTTGATTAAAACGTTATATATTGATTTAAGAATAGTCTTAATCAATTTAGAAACATTATTGCAATTTGAAAAAATCCTTTTTTGATGAGAATCGGAAAAGTAGAAGCCATTTTATAATTTAAACGTTATTTTCATGAAAATGAAAGTAAGAATAAAAGGGAATGTACATAATCCAATAATTTGCAATAGTTGATATCATAAACAATTTTTTTACACACTGTCTGTTAATATGGTATGTAACATGAAAGATTTGAAAACATCGGATCATATTTGTTAAAGTTATGGAGAGAAAAAGTAAATATTACATAACCCAATATGGCTGCCATATTACGCAATGTATGATGTCAAAAATAGTTCGCAACACATTCTACCCATAAGGTATATACTTAGAAAAAATTGTGCAGATGGAATCAAAACTTTAGAAGTTATGGAGCGGAAGGGAAAGCGGACGCCGGACAGCCGGACTGCCGGAGATGATACATGTACCATAATACAGCCCGCTTTTCAAGCCGGGCGTATAAAAATCAAACATAGACCACATTAAATATATACGCTTACATGTAGACCCAGTTATGTTTTTAAGATGTTTAAATGGTGGTGTCACAACTGAAGGCCGAACACTAACTGATTGATCAGAAACCGTGTAAACTTTAAGTTGGATAACACCAATTTCAGGTCTTCTTGTTTTTAGTTTCAGTCTCAAATTTATCAGATAGCAATATGGTTTCTCTCAAACCAAACCTTTGTTCTTGCTTTCTCAACCAGCGTTTTATATGTCAACAGTTTTCTGCATTTTGATGATGAGCGTGCTTACTGCCTTTAAAATTAATATTAACCTCTCATAGCAAATTTAGTGAGTCTGGCTTTTTAATAAATAAATACCTCTCTTTTTGCAAACCAGCAAACTTATTTGATTGACAAGTGTTCATTTTTAATTCTTTTAATTCTAGATTGATTGATTGATATTTTACGCTCCAGATTATTTCACTCATATGGCGGTGTTGCCAGGTTTAGTGGGGTAAAAAAACGGATTCATTGCCCAGAGGAAACCCCCGACCTTCCCCCAGTACCTGGCAACTCTTCCACCTTACGACGACCGAGTAAAAAATCCACTCAGACATGTTTCAATTTTTATTAAGTGACTGTCTGAGTGGGATTCGAACCCGCGCCACATTGATGGAAGGGTTGTGTGGGACTGAGGAACGATCACTCTAACCCACTAGACCAGTCACCCCTCTAATTGTAGAAAAGGATAGCCTTTATACTCAACATGATAAAAAAAATGACCAAAAACACAATCATCATCAATCAGGTTAATATAACATGTCAACAAAAATTGTTTCTTTCCATTTTAGAAAAAAGATATCTTTAGCTTAAATGCACATGACTTGAAGTACCCAAAGCTACCTTTTACCATCAATCAGATGAAAAACAAACTTGTCACTTAACATGTTGTGTACATGTGTAGGTATCTTATTTCTAACATCTATTAAGATTTTGCCTTTTGTTTTTCATCGTTCTTATTTGTGATCTACTCTCCTCTCATAATATAATAAATAAATAAATAAAAATAGCATCACTGACATCTACCTACAGTATATTAAAAGTTGCTGGTAAGGAATGATGATTCATTTCTATCAATCAGTGTCACTTTTTTATCCAATAAAACTGACTCATGACCAAACTTGGGATGGGCTCAATACAACTTCTAAATGCCACTGAAAGATTTGATACATTGTCAATTGCAAATTATTAATGTGGTAGTTTTAACTAAATAGTTTTCAGACTGTTTTGATTTTTCTCATTCCAACCATTTAATTTTCCCATAAAAATCACCCTTATTGTATTGTAGTGACAGTCAAAATTTATGAGAAAAAAAAAGTGCCGCTTCAAATCTAAAAATTCACTGGATCGTGGAACTGTAACCTAGTGTGTGGTAATCATAAAGTTTGCCTATTTAGTTAAGTTGTCATTATTTACTTAAAAGGGTCTGCCAAACTTCACACTTTTTTCATAAATTTGCCGGCCAGAAATTTTTGGTGACTGTCAGAAACATTTAATCAATTTCGTATATTGAAATGCTCCGATCCAACCGGTAACAAAGCTTGTTTTATTATACCGGAACCAATTGCTACTGTGAAATCCTATGGCCTGCATTTGTATTGTCAAAACATTATAAGAAGGTTTGTCAAAAAACTAAATGATTGGCATTGGAGTAAGGAAAATTTATACAGTTTGTGGCCTGTATGAGCAGAAATAGTAATTGCAAAGTAAACAAAAGAATAAATAAATAAATGAGATGAATGTTTATTTACTTCTTATGCATAACTTTGTTCAATTTCAAAACACTAATGTATTGTAATTTGTATAGCCTATATTCTTGAGACTATAAGTACTAAAAACCTAATTTGTTATTATTGAGAAAAATATTTTTTTAAAAACAAAATTTAGTTTGAATTGAGAAATGTTAACATTTTTGAAGCCATTAAAATTTATTTTTTATGTTCGTCTGACGCCAATATTAAAGTCTTTATTGACAATGACAGTCTGGGACGAGGAATCAATTCAATGTAACCTGTAAGTGTTACACAGTCACTTACACTTGACGAAGACATCGGTATAGGTGTCGAAAGCTCATGTTGTTCAAAAAGAACTTACTACGTGGTGATGTCTTCATTTTTTATCATTACTGGAACCCACGTTAAAAGAGAGTTTCACTTTCAAACATTTCTTGTAAGTTATTTGTTTGAGTTAAATTTAAAACTAATAAAGAATAGAGTAAATCAGTAATGATGTCCAAATTTCAGAAATAAAGAGTTAATACTCTACAGGCTGAGAAAAAAATCAGGCGAATAGCAGAAGACATAATGCAATATACACATATACTGATATAGAGTATTGACATATTTTCTTGTTCTCAGTATCTACTTAGTTACGCATATACAAATCATGTTATTTACTCTCACCGAAAAATATAGGTCACCTTTTTGACGGATGCAAATCGCGCATAACTTTGATAATTTCCCAAAATAAGAACAGAAATCTAAACTCCAATACATAAAGTTATGTCCAATAGTATATTTTCGAATTTAAACCTGAGAAAAGACTGTAAAAATAAATATTTTTAAAGCACATGTTATTTTCACTTACCGCTAAAATCTGCCATGTTATCTCCCTTAGAATGCGGAAAATTTGACAGTACGCCGCATCAAATAACAATAGCAGACGATATATTCGGCTTAATCGAATTTGTTTTCAAAATCAAGACCGGTCAAAAAAAACTGAAAAAATATACTAGATTTTAGATTTAGATGATTTATAGTGGATTAATTTTATCCAATACATTTCCCTAATTTATTAGTCACTGGACCTAATAAATTTGACAGACGAAATTTGGAAATTTTTAGCGAGGTTACCGAATTTATTTGTGGTTTTATCGGTCGAGAGGAACTTGATCTTTGGTTAGTTTTGTAGAGTAATAAACAAACTGTAATATTCATCTGGGTTTTTGATTACATGATACAGATTATGAAGGAAGTAACGATATTCAGCTTATTTATTATTAACCTTGCAGATACGATTGAGGGCTCAAATGTCGATACTAATACATAAATGCTCTTTCGGATTTCGTTCAGATATATTTTATGCCTCTACACAGACAATAGAATTTTAACATTTTGAAATATTTGTAGAGCAATGTGTTCCCTATAAATAAGCTACTCATCCCTTGAAAATGAGATTCACTTGATGTGATAAAAGAAAAAAACAGACAAGCTAAGAAAGTAAGATCCTTTCTCAGTTTCTGTCTTTGTTGTCCCACAATCAACCATATTGTTGAACGGGAAATGCATGTTGTATGTCCTATCCATCGTGATCTTCGTTAAAAAAGGTTTTCTGAGTTTAAGTAAATGACTATCATTAGACATACGTTGCATACCCTAGGTTTAATTGTAGTACTAGTAAACAATACTCTGACTGATGAGCTAAAAGCTTGAGTATTGTAGAGGGGTCGCCATTTTGAAACCATCTCTTGTACATCGCTCCCATTTTTCTTTTGAAAAAATCATCCACCGATTCATTAAATACCTGAAAATGAATGACCAATCTTTTCTATCTGGATATCCATTACCATTTTGTCAAATTATAGGCCAGAGTTATTGCATTAGGTCCATATCTGGAGCTGGCTGGAACACTTCCCCGTGCTCACTGCTGCCACATTTTGTATTCTCAGCCATTTAGGAATCTTCCTCTTTTAAACAAGGCTACCCTCCGTAACGTTCCGCCCTTCAGGCCACACATTAACTCTACATGCAGGAGCTAACCCTAGGTTGGAGAAACGGCTGAAGGGCTGTTTGTCTACCGGTCGCTACACAGCTGAACGATGGAGAATAGACCCTGTCTATTGTTGGTTAACGTTTAGACAAAATGACAATTTTCTCTCTATCTGCCATCTCTTGCGTTTTCGCAAAACTATCGACTTCCATGACAACAGTGCATGCTCCAAGCTTGTTGCGAATAGCTAGTTCTACCTTCAAAGTCAACTTTCTGTATACGCTGAAGCGGTTGTAAATTTGTTTCTTAAAAGAGTTTCAGTGTCAAACAAATTGCACCATTTTAAGCATGTCTTTTAAAATAAACCGAAATACCTACTCACATATTTCACGTTCGCTATGTACATGTAGTTTTTAAAAAATGACCACAAGGGGTAAATCCATGTCCAAATGAGGGTGAAGTTGCTGGAAAAACACGGAAGAGCAAACGTCAGCTGAGGTCAATCATAAGAATGGTAGAAAGTTCAATGGTAGAGCTGGTCGCTTCCCGTACAGAATATACATTATAGCAGTATTTAGGAACAACAAAAGTTTAGCATTTTCTTGACTGTCAGAGATCTTGAATGTCAGTAAAAATTTTAACTAACCATGCTATTTGTAAGAATTGTTTGAAGTGCTCTTTTTAAAGACCACAACTTAAGTTATTTTTACAAAACTTACTTTGTGGTGATATGTTGTTGTTCAATACTCATTTCTCATCAGAATACTACATTGTACCTTATCATTGAGTCTGATTTTATTTTAATTACAATTAGATTGACTTTTTCAAGCCCAATGATACTAGTTATTGTAAATGGGCCTTAAATTTGTCGTTTGAAGTGTTTTTTTTTTTCTTTTTGTTTTTTTTTTCAGGCTCTTCAACTCTTGTGATGGAGTTTGCTGAGTTTATTCAGACAGCAAAGGTGGATGGAGTTCGACTTCGACAACCATTCGAGTCTGAAATAGAAGGAACTTTGTGCATCACAGGTCATCATCTTATTTTATCATCGAGAGGAAGTGAAAACACCGAGGAAATCTGGGTAATTGATTCTCCTTCCGGACTCGTATTGTCTTTATTATTTGTTGAGAAACAAAAGTGTGTTTTGCAATATGGTAAGAGAGTTCAAAGTGACGTGAGCTACCAAAATGTTGATGTTTTTCTCTTTAAAAAAATGCTGAAATTATTTGCTATTTTTATCGGAACGTGCATTTCTGAATTTTTTTTGGTGTCATTTGTCTAGAGAATTTTTGTTAAAGCGGTGTTTTGAACTAAAGAAGGCCTAGAATGAATCAAGGTCTGTCCTGTTTTTTTTTTGTTCAGTTTTGTTCAGGCCTGTGCTGTTGGGACGAACGGACCGAACGCGTTCGTCTCGCGCTCGTCTGAACACAATTTAAGACGACCGGTTTATCGGTTATCCAAAATCCTGCGACCGCTCGTCTAAAAATTTTACCTTCCGAATTTTTTATGATCAGCTCAAAAAAGTAAAAGAAAATAAATAAAGTAATCGAAAATGCATCAAAAAAGCGAATCGAAAACAAGTTAACTTTAATCTTGCTATACCTCCAGCCTTCAGGCTTCGCCTTGGCTCAGTTGCCCCGAGTGTGGCTGGACTGTAGCCCAATGGATGACTTCGTTTCGTTATCACGGCATTCAACTTCCGGCCATTTGAGTTTTTTAAAATCAAAATTTAACCTACAGCGAAGAAGAATTAATCCTTTTAATTAATATCACTGACAACTGTAAACTTTCTTGATAGTTCCGATTCGAAATAGGCTTACGGACATTGTCTCGCTTTCCCACGTGGTGCGTCGTAGACTGAACCATAGAGATCTAAAAATAACTTTTAGATCTCGACGGACTGAACACGGCGCCCGACTCCATGTCTGTCGCACGCAAACCGACAGAAACTGTAACGGAATAAAACGTTAAAGAGTTGGCCGTTCTGGGGTTAGTTTTCCCACGAAACAAACGACAATGGAAAAGTCGAGAACGTAATTTGCATGGCGTGTAGCCTAGTCAAAACTGGGAATTTGTGGAACAGGAGGTTGAGGTGCAGTTAACTACGTCAGTATACGGTACCGACACCGGTCAAATCGCAAACGGCATTTGTCCGGCGCGTGTCGAATTCCCAGTCAGATATTGAAAATGAAATTTGAATCTTCATAAGTTGTTGGGTCTACCCAAAAACGAATTGACAGAGTGATCATTGATAAAAGTGTTGATATTTTCACAAGGTAACCGTAAGCCAAAGCCCTAGCTAAAACATTTGTATTTAGGCATAACCAAAAAATTCTTTGTTTCAGGTAACACTTTTTCGAAAAAGTTTTTTTTTTTTTTTAATTTTCCTCCATTTTTTGGAAAGTGTAGAACTAAACTAGTCATAGTATTTTTTCTTGTACCACACTATTCACATTAAAGAAAAATAAAAGTCTTTGCTTTGATGTTTTAGGTTCTTAGTCTTACTTTGGTTTTATCAAAGTCCTACTTCTGGTTTTATGCATTTCTCATTCAGAGTAACCATTTTAAGCAACTTACAAAAGTGAAAATTATTTTTAAAATGGCAAGAAGTTTACAGGTTATCCTAGGAGGAACACAGGTTATCTAAATTGCGCGACAGCATAACCCGTTTTCAGGTTATCTAAAGTAAATTAAGAGGACCTCTTTTCAGGTTATCCCGGAAAATCTTACAGCACAGGCCTGTTGTTTGACACTATTTCCGCACACACACTGTTTCTTTTTGCTTTCCAATGACAATCATTTAATTTTTTGATTACTTTCTAGTTTCAAAGCCTCTTACTGTCGGGGAAAATCCGAATTAATGAAAAAAGTTTTGAATTTTGGCAGCTCATGCCACTTTAACAAAAGTGTGACTTGGGATTAATGTATTAAACAAGAAAAACACATACATTCTTTCAAAATAACTAAACTAAACTGTTTATTTAACGCAAATGTTGGCAGGTTTGGCTCTGTTCTGTGAGTGACATATTCAATATTTTGTTCACTTTTGTATGACCATTACCGGGTTTAATGTGTGAGGAAACCAGGCTATATGCACTCAGGGAACCGCCAATCTTGAAGTCGAATCTGGCTACCATCCCATATTATACATGGTAGATCTAAAGAAGGAAGGGACAGACTATTTAGTATGGAATCTGAAAATGAGATTTACTTGTGTTTTGAAATGCAGCTTCTTATTTAACTTACCCTCGGGCTGAGGGCGGTGTGGTTTTTGCCATAGCCATTTTCGCCTACCTACATGTACATGTAGCATGGAGGAAAATTAAGTATGCCAAATACATTAGCCTTCCCGAGGTTCATATGGTCTGTGGAGGTTTTAATGTTAAAATTTAGGTGGGTAAGATCTTCTGGTCAGTTGGTACTTTTGCCGCCATATAACCTTAGCTGTTGTGTGTGACTTTAAGCCCTAATCAATCAATCAATCTAATTTAACTTAACTGCACCCCAACTTTGTCCAGTCCAAACATGATTATGAACATATACATGTAGCTCTCTGACGTCAAAATCTTTGTAACGTCACATGACAATTCCAGCACTCAGTCCTTCTAAGGTTTTGGACCTATGTGGGATGGTTGCCAGTTACCACCGGAAGGTTTGTGAGTTTCCTCCTGGCATAGAGACCGGTTTCCTCCAACAATAAAACTGGCACTGCCGCCACATAAGTGAAATAATCTTAAGCGCGGCGTAAATCAATCTAAGGTTTTGGAATGTACATTTATGACCTGAACATATGGGACTGGTAAAGAGGTAAATTCCAGTGGTGACAGAATGATTTGTGTGAATGAAAGGCAAAGGCACTTTGAATTTCATCTGTTATTATATTAAATTTAATATACTTTTTTCTAATAATACTTTTTTTTTTCATTCTGATGGAGGGCTATTCAAGTCGCTTTTCCGTCGTCCGTCGTCAGTCGTCTGTCCGTTAACTTTTTGCTTGTTACTGTACCTTTATTCCAAGAAAACTACTAGTCCAATCTTAATCAAACTTAACATACATCATCACCCTATGGTCTTATTTTGCACCGTACGTTTTCATCTCATTTGCATATTCAATGTGGCCACCAGGGGGCGATATTGTTTTTTTTTTGTTACCTTTATTTTTCTTTACATTATATATTACATTTTGCATACTTTTGGAATTTAATATTTTTGGAAATCCTTCTATTTCTAGTTGCTTCACAGCAAGGTGGACAGTGTAGAAAAGCGACTATCTGGCCCTGTTGGTAGTCTGACGTTGAGATGTAAAGATTTCACTGTCTATTATCTGGACATTCCATCCGCCGAGAAATGTTTGGACGTTGCTCGGTCAATAGAACAGCTCTCAAATATAGGTAAGAAGTAACATCATCCTTAAAGTGGCATGAGCTGCCAAAATGTTGATATTTTGACGTTAAAACAGAATGTTGAAATTATAGGTTGTTTTTCTGAAGACGTATAATTCAGAAGCTTTTTAGTGCTTCTCGTCTCGAAAATGTACGATAAAGTATTGTTTTGAACTAATTTTGGCTTAAGAATGAATGAATTGTCGTCCCGGTTATTCAAATTTTGTTTACTTTTCGAACACGTTTTCGGTACAGGTCTCATACTGTATGGATTTTCCTCATTCCAACGCCAATCATTTAGTTTTCCGATGGCCTTTCAAGCTTTTTACTGTCGTGACAATCAGAAATTATGAAAAAAGTGTGAATTTTGGCAGCTCATGCCACTTTAACAGTGGGCCTCGATAGTCCAATGGGTTAGAGTGATTGTCTCTCAGTCCCTCACAGACCTTCCATCGATGCGGCACGAGTTCAAATCACACTCAGATCAAATAAAAATTCAAAAATTTCTGAGTGGATTTTTCATTCTGTCACTGTATGCAGAAGAGTTGCCAGGTACTCGACGAAGGTCAGAGTTTCCTCCGGACAATGAGCCCGGTTTCCTGCTCCACTAAACCTGGCAACACCGCCATATAAATATAAATAGCAAAACAAGATATTCATTGTGGTTTTCAAAGGTTTTCTGTGTAGCATTTTACCAATGCAAAAGGATCACTGAATTATTGAATAAAAAGGTTTTGACAGATACATGTAGATTTGAAAATGCTGTTGCTTTGGATCTTCATTTTTGTTGAGTTTAAAATACATAATTGTATTGCTCAAAAACCCATCAAAACTGATTCTGAGTATTACATTGCAATCGTTTGTTTTCAGATAACTTTTCCCTGAAGTACCCATTCTTCTATCGAAGCACATTTCTGGTGATGGAAGATGGATGGCAGACTTTTCTTCCCGAGACCGAGTTTGCACGATTCAAAGAATGTTCCGAAGACTGGAGACTCAGCTATGTGAACAAAGACTATTCGGTATGAGGTTATTGTTTTCCTGTTGAGGCCTCGGTGGCTCTGTCATCAGAGTGATGATCTGTCAGTCCAACACAAGCCTTACATTGATGCCGGGGGCCTCCGTGGCTCAGCCCGGTTTCCTCCCACAATAAAACTGGCAACGCAGCCATATAAGTGAAATAATCTTGAGTGCGGCGTAAAACACCAAACAATCAATCAATCTTCCTGTTGAGGTCTCTGTGGCTCTGTCATTAGAGTGATGATCCGTCAGTCCACCACAAGCCTTCCATTGATGCCAACTATCGCCACTATTGCCAACTATTATCCATTCAGCCAACTTGCCTCTTCTAAAAAAAAAAATAGGTAGTTGGCTGTAGTATCTACAAGCCAGAGGAGGCTGCTTGGCTGAATGGATAAGACAGCTGATAGTAAGTGCTGGCGCCATACTCTGGGACCCGTCAGCCAAATTCGGTAAAAGAATTTCGGGATATTTTCAACAAAGTGTAATCTCGAAATAACAAGAATCCTCCATTCAGACAATGTCCTTTTTGTTTTTTGTAGGTTTGTCCATCGTATCCCCGCGCTGTCATAGTTCCCAAAACCATCGATGATGACATGCTGATTCGCATCGCTGGCTTCAGATACAACGGCCGATTCCCCGTTCTCAGTTACTACCACCGAGACAGCAAAGTGAGAAAATAGCCTTATTAGAAAATTATCACAATACATTCATTTTATATTGTTCTGGGGCTCGTTTCACAAAGCATTCGCATCGCAAACGAAGCGTAGTTGCCAATGGATACCATACAGGGATTTATAGAATCTCAAATTTTTGAGGCCATGAACCAAGTTTTAAGTTAATTTCAAGTTCAATTGAGTATTTTAGTTTCTAGAAATTGAATATTTTCATGCAAAATTAACTAAAATTCAGTTTTTTATGGGTTGAATTGAGTTTTTATGGCCATTTTGAGGTAGACATTCGACCTCAAAACTTGGCTTCCAGGAAACCCTGATCATAGTGAAGAGATACGTCTGTCATGGCAACTACGATTGATCGCACTTTGCGACGGCTTCGTGAAACGGCCCCCTGATAAGTAGCTAAAACTTCCCTTATTTGTCTTACTGAACTGATTATCTCAGCCAGCTATCCGTCATGAATATTGTATGATGTGTTACTTCTTCTCTAATGCCCTGTTATGGGCCTGAGCATTAACTGAATTGATAAATAAAACATTTTACAGGCCCCGAATTATACCCCATGTTTTATTTCAAGGTCAACCCCTTAGTTTTTTCAAGGTATTTCAAACGCTGAACTTCTTTTGACAATCAGAATTTTTCAGCTCATGCCTTAAATTTTATGAAAATGGAAGCCTGCTTTTTTTTTTGTAATTTTCCTAAAAGTCAAACAGATTATTTCATTATTTTTACCTTTTATTATAATTATCTGATTTTATTTTATTTGATTACACCTTTATTAGTTTATTAATTTTCTCTAAATGCTTCTCAAACTTGAAATGTCTTGTGTTTGATTGGTCAGAATTCCTGCATTTTGATTGGTTAATAGAGTGTCATGATGAGAGGTTCTCAGCCACTGACGGGACAGAACGGTAAACGGTGTAAAGAAGACGAACGCTTGGTGAACGCTGTTCTTGGCATCGGAAAACGAGGGTACATTATAGATACACGATCAACAAACGCAGCTAAAATGGCCCAAAGCAAAGGTAAGAATCTTTTATACTGACCTTGAACTATTTATAATTTTTTAGTGAGTTTTCTTAGCTTGTTGAATAAAATAGTTTCCCTTTAAAGCTGACAGTAAAACTCCTTGATTGTATGCTGGGGCCAATTCTTGTTTAAATATACAACCAAATGTGCCTCAATTTTGAAGAGTTTTACGAATGGATACTTCTAATATATACTAAAACCTTGGCGTTATCGACTGAGTCGTTGAATGGTTGTCGTTATGGAGGTTATGGATTTTCAAGAGCCCATTTTCTCCCCCTTCCTTGCTGTGCACTGTGGATTGATTGATTGATGTTTTATGATTGATTATTTCACTTATGTGGCGACGTTGCCAGGTTTAATAGGGGACAAAACCGGGATCCTTGCCTGGAAGGAACCGCCGACCTTCGACGAGTACCTGGCAACTCTCCAACATACGGCCATCAGCTCACTGTAGGAGTAAATAAAAAAAAAAAGTAACTTAAGTGTGGAATAAAAAACTAATCACTCAATCTTATTGCAAGGATTTTGAAAATGGATGGGGAATGTATTGGAACGTCAATATTGTCAGGCCTGGGTGGTCCAGTGGGTTAGAGTGATCGTCCCTCAGTCCCACACAGACCTTCCATTGATGTGACACGGGTTTGAATAACACTCTAACTAGATAAAAATTGAAAAATGTCTGAGTGAATTTTCCACTCGGTTTCCCAAAACATCAGTCAATCAATCAATAGTGTTCAAATGCTATTAAGAAAATTAGAAATTTACTTCTTTTTTTAATTTTTGAAGGTGGTGGTTTTGAGCCTGAGGCCCACTACCCTCAGTGGCGACGTATCCATCATGCCCTGGCCAGGGGTCAGGTACTTCACGAGTCCCTTATCAAACTCATTGAAGGTAAGAGGTCAAGTAAATGCCTAGTCAGGGTTCCTGACTTATCTTGGCGACGTCACAATCAAATTTCATTGTTACGTGATGTATATAAGCCTGACTTAAGCTTAATACAGCTTTGTGCAACCGGCCCCAGACTCAAAAAGAGTTTCTAACACTATTTAGCGGGGTTTTTTCGGTTTTTAAATGTTTACCACATGTTGTCGGACATAATAGAACTTTGTCCAGCAACGTGGGCGTGTCGGGGAAACGTCAATTAGTCTCAAATCAACGCTACTGATAGTCCTACCTGTTCAAATAGAGGGATGTTATCGTTGTTTAGTTAAATTCTTGATCACATGTTTTTATCCACTTTGACAGCATGTAATGAGAGTGGAGCGAGCATGGACAAATGGTTGTCAAAACTGGAGTCCAGTAACTGGCTATCCTATATCAAAGACATCCTGTACTGTTCATGTGTTGTGGCTCAGTGTGTCGACAAGGAAGGTGAGTTATCTCCCTTTGCAAAGGTAGAAGCATAGATATCTTATAAAAACTAGATAGTCTAATGACAAGTGACTTCCAGCATGTAGTCGCCATCTTGCTAATTGATTTCGGACTTATGATAAAAAATTAAAGACATCACCACGTCCTCAGTTGTTTTTTAACAACACGAGCTTTCGACACCTGTGCCGATGTCTTCGTCAAGTGTAACGTGTTGTTAAAAAACAACTGAGGACGTGGTGATGTCTTTAATTTTTTATCATTAGTATGGAACCCACGTTTAAAGAGAGTTTCAAACATTTCTGATTTCGGACTTGTTGTTTTCTAGTCTAATGTGAACTTTTCTGCCATTTTTTTCGAGAATTGAATAAATTTCAAGCGGTAGGTGCTGTATGAAATTCCTCGTCCATCATGACAAAACGTTTAAAACTGACCTAGGGCCTATGTCTTGACTATCGTACAACAACAACGGCAAGAAATGTTTTTCAAGCGGTCACATTGTTTTGGAATGTAACGTTAATTTGACAGTTCACCATCTTGCTAGTTGACGGACTATTGTGCTGTTTTCTACTCCGCAGCGAATAGCGCTTAAAGTAGCTCTGGTGGCTTTTTATGTCAAAATATTATAGTTTAGCTCTGTTCGTAAGGTTTGTCTTTTTTAAGTTCTCTGTTCCTCTGATCACCCTTTTTCGAAGGGGTTGTTTACCGACAAAAGGTCAAGGGTTTTCCCTGGGCATTGCATTGCCTGTCCCACTAAACCCGCCAAAGCTGCATATGTAAATGATTCAAAAGTGATGCATAAAACAATGATTACTAAAATTATGAATCAGTCGTCAAAATAATCAGAAAAACTAGAAATTTAATCTTTGAACCTTAAGGTTTTCTCATCAGAAGAAATTAATTTCTGTACTAATGACATGCGTTTCTCGGCTCTCGTGTTTACAGGGGCTTCTGTTCTGGTCCACGGATCAGAAGGAACGGACACGACCCTCCAGGTTACCTCCCTTTCTCAACTCATCCTGGACCATGATTGTCGTACTGTCCGTGGGTGAGTACTTTCAAGAGACAACCACTGAATCGCAGGCCCCTCCCCAGAAAAATTGTCTTTTTGGGATAGTTGCTATCTGGTATCTCCTGGGCCCTGTCTTACGAAGCTGGCGTAAAGTTGCGCATAAGCCTACAACATGGACCAGTTGCGACTAGGGCGTAAGTTCCTATAGCTTTAACACTGATTTACGTCCAACGTAACTTACGCCAGCTTTGTAAGACAGGGCGGTCTTTCATTACAATTGATTTATTCAGTGGTGGGTGACACCCGGGCCAATACGACTTTTGCAATAGTTTCAAACATGGGCTGAAGTCTTCTTGGATAATATATATAAACGGCAAATAATGGTTTTAAATTTTCATTAAAATTGATTTATTCAGTGACGACTGACACCCTGGCCAATATGACTATTACAATAGCTTTTCAACATGTGCTGAAGCTTTCGGATAATGCATGTAAACGCAAATAATGGTTTTAAATTTTCATTAAAATTGATTTATTCAGTGACCGGTGACACCCTGGCCAATATGACTATTGCAATGATTTTCAACATGGGCTGAAGCCTTCTTGGACAATTTATATAAACAGCAAATAATGTTTTTTTAATTTTTTTTTCACTCGCAGTTTTGAAGCTCTTGTTGAGCGGGAATGGTTACAAGCCGGTCACCCGTTTGAGGTACGATGTTCCAAATCTGCCTTTGCCGTGACAAAACATCGACAGGAATCGCCCGTGTTCCTCATGTTTCTGGACTGTGTGTGGCAGGTAGGCGTTCAAGCGTATTTTATTTACAGGCCTTATTTTTTTCAAAATCTGTCGCGAACGGTTGACGGTTCGCGTGGTTTTAGGGTCAAGTAGCCCAGGTTCGTTCTCGTGGACAGCTGTTTGCATAACCCACGGTTCGCGCAACGGTTCTCGTGAAAATATAAGGCCTGTGTTTAGGTTTTAATCGTTGACTCCGTATGCTGAGCGATTGTCTCTCACATTGATGGGTCACTGTTGATAGAAACTCTTTGTGGTAGAGACCCCATT
This sequence comes from Lepidochitona cinerea, assembly GCA_963971465.1. Taxonomy (NCBI): domain Eukaryota; kingdom Metazoa; phylum Mollusca; class Polyplacophora; order Chitonida; family Tonicellidae; genus Lepidochitona; species Lepidochitona cinerea. The sequence continues at coordinate 5,106,123 of OZ020565.1, forward strand.
TTTTTCTGACTGGGTTTTCACTCGAACGGCCTACCGGTATGTGGATGGTTGCCAGTTACCACCGGAAGGTCGTGTATTTCTTTTGGACATAAATCGGTTTCCTCCCACAATAAAACTGGCAACGCTGCCATATAAGTGAAATAATCTTGAGCGCAGCGTAAAACACCAAACAATCAATCAATCCACATTTCAGATCAGATTCAAGCACAAAGCTACTTCATGCAGGGATGTTGCGAGAAACAAGGCTGCTTTACTTAATATGGAAAACTACAGTTTCTACCAATTATTTCACACTTTTATTATATAGGGCACCGAAATCTCCATTACTAGATTTCTGAGCTTGGACTCTGGAATTTGATGACGACAGGAGCATGTTTCACAAAGCGGCGTAGCGTAAATTTTTGCGTAACTGCCATAGCAACCCATACTTTAGAGATACGTTTTATATGAAAGTTACGCAAAAAATACATGCACCCCAATTTTGTGAAACAGGCCCCAGGCATTTAAAGTTATTGAGAACTAAAAAGGGTCACCGTAATCTTTTTATTTTTTTTTATTTTTTTCTGATTTCAGATATGGCACCAGTTTCCCTGTTCATTTGAATTTAACGAGGAATTTTTAATCACTCTTTTTCAACATGCGTATGCATCACAGTTTGGTTAGTGTAACTTTCTAGCTTACATATATCTTCAACTCACAATGGCTCTGCTGGCTTAGTTAGGATTAAAAAGCTTATGAATTATATGTCTCGAGAAAAATAGCCGATAATTTTCAAATTGAAGAAACGACCTATGTGGGATGGTTGCCAGTTACCAGCGAAAGGTCGTGGGTTTCCTCCGGGCATAGAGCCCAGTTTCCTCCCACAATAAAACTGGCAACGCCGCCATATAAGGGAAATAATCTTGAACGCGGCGTAAAACACCAATCAATCAAGCGATCAATCAAATTGAAGAACTCAACCAATCGACACCCCTGTCAACGGCATTTGGCAAGACCGAACTTTAGCTGGCCACAGTCTAAATAACGACTTTGTGATATAAGAATATTTATGACATCACAAAGTCACCACGCTGGATTTGTTTGTGAGCTGAGACCTTTTGCCGCTAACAATATGCCTGGAAATACAATTAAATATAGGGAGCGCAAGTCACATGTAAATTCCACATATTTCCTGTCACCGGCACTGCATTGCGCATGTGACTGAGCATTTTTCGTTCCAATATGATGTTTAAACCTGACGTTATGGAACAAAATACGTCAAATGGAATTGCAACGTCATCAAAAACGTTCTTAATGGTGTCATCTGTCACCGGATATCACAAAATCTCGTAATAATTCTTATGAGACTCGCATAAGACGTCTTTGAGCCAAGTTGGATTTGAACATGCGACTCACCGTTGAAAGGTCTGTGCTGGACTAAGTCACTATGTTCTACTGACTGAGCCACCGAGGCCACAAGAATTTGATAAATTTAGAATTCTGAATTTAACTGTCTTCGCGGTTATTTGGTTCAGGATAGTGAAGAGCAAACCAATTCAAACAAACCTCTAACAGATTGGTCTAAATTTTTGCATCCTTTTCCGTCACACACAAAAAGTTCCGATTTTAGGGTGTGTATTTTTTACCAAGGTGGCATGTTTATCAGGCGCCAGGAGTCTGGGTTCGTTCCATATAAGGGAATTAATTGAACCTTGAACCACTTGGAACCCCATTAAATCAATCAATCTTACTTTTCAATGAAGATATTGGTTAATTTGGCATGAAATGTGTAACATCCATAGTTAAGATGCTTAACCATTGTCAATGTATTACAAAAGGATTCCAGAAAATTCTACTGACCAAGGCTCCTGTCAGGCGTCAACCTAATGAAATATTATAGGTTTGGTTTGTTACAACAATTTATGGGGTATAAAGGTCTAAATGATATATATCTTTTTAACACAATTAGATATTGTTATTCATAGTTATTTTAGACAAGAAGATTTTCCCTGTGCCTGTGTGTTTTAGTGATCATAACTATTTATTTAAGAAAGATTTGTTTATATTAAACTTTATGCTTTTGACTCATTCTTCTAATCATTATTTTACCCAGGTACTTTCTTGGGGAATAACGAGTTTGAACGGAAACAACACAGGCTAACTACAAAGACGGTCTCTTTATGGTGAGTGATTTACGATAAATATTTGGAAAATTAGATTCACTCTTTGGTACGATTTTCAAATTCCTTTGCAGCTGGTTTGTTTACTTCTAGTTTTAGCCAGACAGGGTTTGTATGTCATTGAGATAATCAACTTTTGTAAACTTTGTATAGCGACAAATGACTTATGTGGCATTGAATTGTATGTTCTCCGCCAGAAATTTAATGGGTTTTTTTGGCCAGACTTTTAAGTACATATTCTTCCTCACGCAAATTAGAAAATATAAAGCGTTAAGAGGGGGGTAAAAATCAAGAACTAAATCCATCAATACTTCTTTATAATACGATGTACTTTCAATGTTTTTTGTGTTTCAGGTCGTACATCAACCGACCTGAGATTTTGGAGCAGTACCTGAACCCCATGTATGATCCGAACCCTAATGTTATTTGGCCCTCTGTGGCCCCTCAAAGTCTGGTAAGTAGTTCAGTACCTGAACCCCATGTATGATCCAAACCCTAATGTTATTTGTCTCTCTGTGGCCCCTCAAAGTCTGGTAAGTAGTTCAGTACCTGAACCCCATGTATGATCCAAACCCTAATGTTATTTGGCCCTCTGTGGCCCCTCAAAGTCTGGTAAGTAGTTCAGTACCTGAACCCCATGTATGATCCGAACCCTAATGTTATTTGGTCCTCTGTGGCCCCTCAAAGTCTGGTAAGTAGTTCAGTACCTGAACCCCATGTATGATCCAAACCCTAATGTTATTTGGCCCTCTGTGGCCCCTCAAAGTCTGGTAAGTAGTTCAGTACCTGAACCCCATGTATGATCTGAACCCTAATGTTATTTGGCCCTCTGTGGTCCCTCAAAGTTTGGTAAGTAGTCCAGCATTCTGCACAGAAAAAGCCTGAAGTTCTATGACGTTGCTCGAAAACTATGGGATGTTTGAGGTATGTTTTCTAAGGTGATCTCTTTATTACAAGCCCGTTCAGTTTTGGTCTGTAGTAAAGGGATTTGATTGGCTGATGAAAGATAATTTTATTCAGATTGCTTCAAGTTCGACTTCAGTTTAATACTAAATATGTCAAATATTGCATTGATGTAAGATTTACTCAAATTGGGCGCTTATGAAATCCGAAGATTTGGTTGGCTGATTGATTGTTTTGGTGTTTCACTCAGCGCTCAAGATTGTTTACTTATATGTAGATGGCGCCGTTGCTAGTTTTATTGTGGGAGGAAACCCACGACCTTCCTGACAATCCCACTTAGGTCCTTCAAGTGAAAACCCAGTAAGAATATTTTTTGGACTTTTTGGATTTTTTGAACCCTCGACTCATTGGTGGAAGGCTGTTCGGATTGAGCGTCCAACGCTCTACCTACTGAGCCACGGAGGCCCCCTGGGGCTGTTTCTCGACACCGACGTAACTTTGCGCCTGGTCGTAGCGTCATGGCAACATATACCTTCAACATTACGTTACGACCAGGCGCAAAGTTACAACCAGGCGCAAAGTTACGACGGGCGTAAATATCTTGAGAAACAGCCCACAGAAGATTTGCAATCGCCCTGTTCCAGCTATGGTGATACCCTGTATATCAAATCGTATAATAGTCAATCAAACAATAATATCAAAAAATTTTGATATTTTTTTATCCAGGGTTTATGGACTTCCTTGTATCAACGTTCTCAGATAGATTTTTCACCCCAAAAAGAGGCTTGGGAAGAGATCGTGAAGATTCGAGAACACGACAAGGACTTACGGTCAAAGGTCGCCAAACTGAGAAGGTAGTCTTTATTACGATTGTTATCTAATTTAGCACTTGGCAAAAAGCACACAATTCTTGAATTTATTATTATAATCTAAAGTATGCTTTTACATTTACGGTAAGAATTCCGCTAATTTAAGGACGAGCAATGTGAAGATAACAAATTATTAGACTGCTCTCCGCCATGTTTGGTCTAAAGCAACAACAATAGCAATTGCTCGATAGGATTATCGGTCGCTCCATGCAGGAGGTAAGGCACTAAACGAAAAGTCTCAAACTTTTAGAGTGCTTTTCGTAATGTTTTGAGTACTTGAATTAGCGGAATTCTTACCGTATGTTTTTTTCTAACCGTAACATTACACTTTACCCAAGTCAATATCAAAAAATATCAATATCAAAAAAATCAATATCAGACAGTTTTTGTGATTAAGTTGCGAAAGTAGTAAACTTTTATTTCAAACAGTTGTCCTTCAAGAGGTCGATCAAATCAGAGGAATAATCTTGAGTACAAGCTGATGGTTGTACTCGAAATAATTGTTTTTCAACGTTCTGATTTTGTGTTTTTATTTACAGACAGTTGGCAGCTCTAGAGAAAGAAGCAGTGTCAGCCAACGTAATTCTCCCTGAAGGTCTGGATGGCAGCTCCCCCTAGTGGCCATATTAACTCAAGATAGATAACTCTTTTAATATGTATAGATAGTACAAGTCATCAGTCAAACAACAAATATATTGTAAGAAATGTTTGAAACTCTCTTTAAACATGGGTTCCATACTAATGATAAAAAAAAATTTAACACATCACCATGTAGTAAGTTGTTTTGAACAACACAAGCTTTCGACACCTGTACCGGTGTCTTCGTCGAGTATAAATAGGCCTATTCAATTTTTTTATTATCATTAGCAAATATATTGTGCGAATATTGAACTTATTTCTATAATTTTGAGGGTCACAGTAAACGTAAGAGACTCCCATCAGCTTGGTTTCTCAGTTGATGGTTGCCAGTTACCACCGGAAGGTCGTGAGTTTCCTCCGGGCATAGAGCCCTATTTCCTCCCACAATAAAACTGGCAACGCCGACATATAAGTGAAATAATCTTGAGCGCGGCGTAAAACACCAAACAATCAATCAATTTCTCCGTTGACCTCTTCACCCTGAAATGTGACGGCACCACCTGGCAGCGAAGCGTCTTTCTTACGTCATTACATTTGTAACGTTACAAAGTTGACATACTGAATTTGTCCGACATTCTTCAAATGTCTGGGCTATCCGCATGACGCTTGACGGAAACGTCAATTGATTGAAACTAGTTTAATCGAAACATGATTATCGTAAAGCCGTTTGCTGTAGGTGGGATTTATGCTGTGGCACTGTATTTTAAGAAAAAGGTAGAATCTTTTTCTTGTAGCTCGCATTGGCTTGTAATTACTACCAACGGAAGGTCGTGGGTTTCCTCCGGGCATAGAGCCCGGTTTCCTCCCACAATAAAACTGGCAACGCCGCCATATAAGTGAAATAATCTTGAGCGCAACGTAAAACACCAAACAATCTATCAATTATTACTACCCAAGGGAGATAATCATGTGAACCACAAATTAGTAATTCATTTCACCAACATTTTTGCGTTTTTGCTAGCTTCAACATCATATTTATTACCTTGTAGATTATTTATCGAGACCTCGTAGATTAAAAATTAATTAAATTCTTTCATTAAATTGAAAGGTTGGCTATGCCACCATATAAACGAAATAATCTTGAGTGCAGCATAAAACATCAATAAATCAATAATGTAGAAAATCTACTAGGTATTCAATCATACAAGTTATGGATCTCTTGTGTCTTTTAGTTCACACGTTTTCAACTGAGGTGTGTCAAGACCGTATCAATTGTAGGCCAACTGAGCTGTTCTTATTGGTTCATTTATAATACTTGTACATTATACACATTGTTGTCCTTTATTTATGGTGTAGAAATTCACTGTACTTATGTAATATTTCTAGGTGTAAATTTCATATCATGTTATATATTTCTTCTATTCTATTATTAGACAAAAACTTATTGTATAACGTTGTATATTTATTATATTCTATTAATTGACTAAAACTGATTGTATAATGTTGTATATTTCTTCTATTCTATCAATAGACTAAAACTTATGTGTATATTTATTTTATTCTCAGCCCCCCTCTACCCCCCCCCCCCCCCCCCCCCCCTCCATAGAGCCAGGTTTTCTGCCTCAATAAAACTAGCAACGCCGCAATATAAGTGAAACAATCTTGAGCGCGGCGTAAAACACCAAACTATCAATCAATCAATAGAGACCAATAGCACTAGCAAGCTTCTAATTTTTACTTCTTGAGTAAAAAAACATTTTAACTGAAAAAATATCTTCATTTTTGCTGCTCATGCCACTTAAAGATGTCAACCATTTGTAATACAGGCTCTTCACAATTTTTATTTGATTTTCTTTTATTATATTTTTAAAGACACTCAATCCATACTACATAAACACAGATGTATACGTTAATTTATGCTAAATTATATAGAATAGCGAATCGAGTATTAATTTAATGTTAATAAACACAGCCGAGGTACTAAATTTTTTGCGTCCAATGCTCTGGACTTAGGGACCAAGTGTAGTAATGAACATTGTATATAAGAGGGGAAATTAGATTAAATTAGCTTGCTGTTTTGTCTTGAGACCTATATAACTGTGAAATCATATTGCTGTGATTGTTAAGAAATGATGTAAAATGTGCAATAAACTATGAAACTGTCGCCACTGGGTTGACAGCAGTTTGACAGCGAAAATACAATTATTGCGTTCTCTGATGTGCTAGTTTTTTATTTATTTTAAATTTAAAGTGGCATGAACTACCAAATATTGTGAACATTTCATTAAAACGGAATAAGCTACTTGTTCCACCTCGTTAAATTGACAAGTACAAAGTAATAGCTTTCTGTTGATACCGATTCTGCAACTGTACGTTTATGTGGTTTTATAAGATTGATTGATGTTTTACGCCGCACTCAAGATTAATGTACGTTTTTTGGCGGCGTTGTCACGTTTAGTGGGGCAAGAAACCGGGCTCACTGCCCGGAGGAAACACCCCAACCTTCGGCGTGGATCTGGCAACTCTTCCACATACGGAAACCCAGTGAAAAATCGAGTGAAATTTTTCAATTTTTATTTCGCCTTAGTGTCATTCGAACCCGCGCGCGTCGATGGAAGGTCTGTGTGGGACTGACAAACAACCACCAAGGTTTTATGAGAAACAAACCCTCCAAAATCTACTCCTGCATCCAAGCTAATTTGTTCTGTTTTAATCACACGTCTGAAAGCAACAATTCCGGAGCCTGTTTCACAAAGCGGCGTAGCGTAAGTTTTTACGTAAATGCCTTAGCAGCCCATACTGCAGAGATACGTTAGTAATGAAAGTTACGCAAAAATACATCTACGCCGCTTTGTGAAACAGAGCCCTAGGCTAGTCCGCTATATGTTGAGTGGATTGAAGTTGCTCTTTGCGGGCGTATCAGAATAACTTCAATCCACTCAACTCGTACGACCTATGTGGGATGGTTGCCAATTACCAGCGGAAGGTCATGGGTTTCCTTCGGGCATAGAGCCCGGTTTCCTCCCATATAAGTGAAATAATCTTGAACGCCACTGTTATTCCCATAACGATATGATTGCACTCGTATTACAATGGCATGATTCGGACGTACATTATTAATTGTCTTTCAATGTTATTGGCAAAATACGGACAAACGGTGGCACTCATACAGGGCTTACCAGGGCCAATACAAACAAACTAGGCCAATACGAACAAACAAGGACCAATACGAAATCGAACATGGCCACCGTTTCGCTGCTATCACTTCAAAATCCCAACGCCATTTTTCTTGAAATCATCAACAGTAAAAAAGAAAATAGCCAATGTTCATTTAAAGAAAAACAAATATTCCGTCTATGTCATTAGATAAATTAAAAATAAAATTTTCATTAATCAGGATATTCCCTATTGGCATTGTCAACAATGTAACAATGCCAATAGGGAATATCCTGATTATTAACATTATATTATAAGGAGGTATATCGGTATAATGCCTTCTAATTCTTTTGTATTTCAGTTAAAGTGGCATGAGCTGCCAAAATTCACACTTTTTTTATAATTTCTGATCGTCGCGACAGTAAGAGGCCTTGAAGGCCATCGAAAAACTGAATGATTGGCGTTGGAATGAGGTATGTGGCCTGTATGAACTGAAAACGTGTTAGAAAAGTAAACAAAATTTAAATAACCGGGACGACCATTCATTCATTCTAAGCCACAGTTAGTTCAAAACATTACTGTATCGTACATTTTCGAGACTAGAAGCACTAAAAAGCTTCTGAATTGAAAAAAATAGCCAATAATTTCAACATTCCGTTTTAACCTCCAAATATCAACATTTTGGCAGCTCATGCCACTTTAATGTTTTTTTTGTTCGGTGTTATATATCGGTCACGTGGACACATTGACTTACTGCTTCAGTGAATGTTTAATAAATCATGCTGCTGAACGTTCCCAGTGTCCTATTTCTCGACCTGCATGTTTTGTTTTGTTTTGGCCTAAATACCTGACCCGAGACCTCGATATTGCCATGCAGATTCCAACAGCATTGAAATCAATCATGACATGCTTGTCTCCCTTTGACCAGGCAAGTATATTTTATACGTGTCATATCAGAACAGACTTCGGCTTATATGTAATGTAACTTATCTCTTATGCATCCAAAGTGAGTACCGGTCATAATACATGGAACGGCCTTCCTTGTAACGTTGAGGATCCTCGTTGGTCCAGTGGGCTAGAGTGATCGTCCCTCAGTCTCACACAGACTTTTCATCGATGCGGCGCGGGTTCGAATCCCACTCAGACCAAATAAAAAAACTTCGAAAAACTTCTTTAGTGGATTTTTTACTCGGTCGCCGTATGTGGAAGAGTTGCCAGATACTCGCCCGGTTTCCTCCTCCACTAAACCTGGCAACGCCGCCATATAAGTGAAATAATCTTGAGTGCGGCCTGAAATATCCACCAATCAATCAATCCTTGTAACGTTACATTCTTTCTGGAAGCTTAAACGATTTACTGACAACCTGTACTGCCACAAATTGTTTTCTCAATGCGATTCTCAGGAATATTATATTCCTGATGATGTCTGGCGAAATATAGAATTCAATGCTATGCGATAAGTCCCTTTTGTTAAACTGTATTTATAGCAAGTCACATGTCCCCGACACTCTGATAACTTCGGGGATTTAGTTATGCGAAATACCCAATCTCATTCTCGCGAGATCCCCTGCTACTACGTGAACGCGTTCACGAAGTAGCAGGGGATCTCGCGAGAATGAGATTGCGAAATACCAAGCCGACCGGTAGCGAGCGAAGATAGCCGAAGGATGTTCCGAGTGATGTCCCGCCGTCTCGCATGGTCATCCAATCTAAACAGAGAAGTTAATCTTCGCATGCGAGACTTAGTTCTGAAGCGAAGGGGAGGTAAGCATGTGGGCACGATTGATGGTCATCGTCAACATTCAATCCAATCGCACTTGCTACGAGACAAAATAATGATTGTGAATGTAACAAACCACCAGCTTTTACGTACGGTACCAATTTTAAATTATATTAAAACCAACACCATTTGAAGACAAATATTATATCAACAATGGAAAGAAGGCATATATAGATGAAGAAGTGCTTACAAAACTAAGTTTTAACCTTGGTAGTAGGGCCTGTCCGTTACAAAGTATGAAGCAATGCGTATATACTTGCTCAAAGATGACTGTTTTGAAAATATTGATAAATCCGATGATAAACTCCTACTGGAATTTCACAGAATTAAAAAAGTGTTCACTTTTCGTACAATATTTCGGTTCACACGACGTCCTACGCTATTATTGCGGTATTCATATTTAAAAGACAATCGTCCAATCGCCCCCCCCCCCCCCCCCCCACCCCCTCCCCTGCTTGTTTTGATAATCAGAATTTCTGAGATGAACAAATGCGTATTTTTGGCAGCTTCGTGCATGCCGCTTAAATTTATCAATCGATCTTTCGTTGCCTAAAGGCCCGTTCTCACTGTGCGATGTGTAGTACCGACCTTTAGCATGCGATTCAAATGGATGCATTTGATTGGTTGAGAAATCTTATTGACCAATTAAAAGTCGGTACTACAAATTGCACAGTGAGAACGGGCCTTTTACATTAATCCGGGTTTCTGACTGCAAATTTATTTTTTTTTTTAATGACAGCCGCAGTTTGGACCGTCAAAATAAAAAAAAAGATAGTAAGTTTGGAGTCAGAAACCCGGGTTAACAGCGCATGCATGGGCTACATGGCGGTTATATATATATATTTGAACATTAAAGCATACGTGCGGTTATATATATCGCGGTTATTATATATATATTGTTGACAGTTATCTTATTGTTTAGCCGCTTATGTGTGTATTTATACTGTATGATCTAAACTGTTAAACCTTATACTTAACGTGCTTCTCAAAATGCGCATGTCAATGGCGATCGAAAGTTATTCTTATGAGTATAATGACTTCTATATATAACAGGTTATAATCATGCTATTCTTACTCATAGCTGTTTGTTTTGGTTTGCATTGATCTCCATGCAGTCGGGTTTATGTCCGCTCGTGCGCTTTCAAAACCACCACATGCATGACGCACTCCAAAAACGACAACAACGATTATACAATTACATTCAATCTAAAATTAGAAGTTATCCTAGTCCTAAAGTCCAGCCACGTTTAAAGGAAATCTCGCGAGAATGCGATTGTTACATGGTCTAAAAGGACGACATTTCAGCTTGAAAATGTTGAGTATAGCCATGTTGGACATCTTGTACTACAAAAATGTATTTAATTTATGAACACTAAAACACACGGGTACAGGGAAAAAAGTTTCTACCGTAAGTGTCTTATAAAGAGGTATATCATTTACACCTTTATACCCCATCATAAGCTGTTGTAATATACTAAAAATATACCAATACCCAAGATATTTTATTAGGTTAACAACACACAGGAGCTTGGCCTTAGTCAGTAGAATTTTCTGGAACACTTTGTAATACATTGACAATGCTTACGCATCTTCAGCTATATGGCAAGAATATCGGTAGACTGAGATTTTAGTGTTCATAAATATATATCATATTCATATCGCAATCTACTTCTTCGTGTAAATATCTAAATCTTTGTAGCACAAAGGTCAAAGGTTATGTACTGTAATTTGCACGTATCTGCTGAATTTCTTATTGATTTTTTTTTTGTTTTATTTTGTAGGCATAATAATGTTCGAATGACGTAACGTCGGTATGTTTTCGCATGACATTTAAGAAATTAAACACAGCCATCTAAAGGTCTATGTCGGCTGGGTCGATTAAATTGACCGGTTGCTAAGTAACGGTACACCCAAAATAAATTTTAATTGATCTTGTGACCGAAGGGTCTTGCGTAACATACGAAGATTATTGAGAAATCTCAAGGGTTCCTTAATTGCGTATCTCTTAAAATGGCATCCTACGAACAGAAAAAATGAAACAATATTTTATCAAATCCCTATCTTCAATATACTTTGGCCACAGAGTTTGGAGATCTCTAACTAGTCTTCCGTCAGACACGTGAAAATGTATCTACCGGAAAACCACAGTTTTGTTTACACATCGGCCTTAAAAGGGCACCTTACTTATGAGGCATGACATGAGCTGCCAAAATGTTGATATTTTGACGTAAAAACAGAATGTTGAAATTATCGGCGTTTTTTATCAAGATGTATAATTCAGAAGCTTTTAAGTGCTTCTATAGTCTCGAGAAAGGACGATAAAGTATTGTTTTGAACTAACTTTGGCTTAGAATGAATGAATGGTCGTCCCGGTTATTTAAATTTTGTTTAATTTTCGAACACTATTCCAGTTTGTATAGGCCACCTAGTGTATGGGTTTTCCTCATTCCAACGCCAATCATTTAGTTTTTCGATGGCCTTCAAAGCCTCTCACTGTCGTGACGATCAGAAATTATGAAAAAAGTGTGCATTTTAGCAGCTCATACCACTTTAAAGATTTTTAAAAATTCGACATTTTACTGTCGTACACTTATTGGGAGTGTGTTGTGAAGACCACTGGTAATCTTCTTTCACATAGACGACCGTTAAATGGCGAGTTTAATACGATTTTTTATTTCATTTGCAGCTCATATGTTTACTTTTAGTTTCGGCTATAGGCTGGAGTTTCTTAATAGAGGCTCCAAAGGGAGCGGTGGCGCTCTTTCAGCCGGGCCGATCTTTTCGTCGTCTTTTGACTTTTATGTGCTTTTTTGTCCTGATTACATAATGTAGAAATAAACTAAACAACGTTGGCTCTTTACAGTCTATCAGAAAGATGAATATTAGTAACTCTTTCACAACTCACTACTGTAGACCTCTGTTTACATCCAAATGCCGAACCCGTCTGTCAGACAGTAAACAATGTACCACAACATTCGTTAACTGTGCATTTTTCACTGGAAATCGACCTACCACCTTTCATCCAAAGTCAGCCGAACGTTAGTTATCTATTAAGAAGAAGTTTTCGTAAAAATTTAAACAGTTCTACACAAATAATCCCTTTAAAGAAAATAGTGTTTATAAATCTATGAACACGCAATCTTTGAAACTATTTTACAATTTGCGCTAAGTGTTTTGAAGAACGTGTGCTTCTACACGTCTGACTAAAATAAAAATGTAAAAAAATTCGGGCGCAACAGTTCGTACACATCGGAGGTCGTGTATATGACGTTATATTTTTTTCCGAGCTGTTACGAGAAATATGCTTATTTCCTACGATGCGAAGGTTGTTTCGTTTCAATTTTTGTTTTTAAATATATATTTAATCCATATACAGACACAAACCAGGTTTAAATCCTGATAATAAATCTTTTAAAACTAGAGCTCTTTTTATACAGAATTAAAAAAAAAGAACTTGGGATTTACTTTTATTGTACATTTTTCGAAGAAAATCTACCCACAACACATTCGTCCGTAGTTCAATTCTTCTTGTTGTTTTTTTTTTCAATTTTTTATCGAAGGGCCACCCAAAATTAAAACAACAGTACAGGTTATACTTCCCTTTAACATAGTATATCTTTATCTACATTTCGCCGAGAACAACACCCGTCTAAGTGCATGATATAGGCCGAATCAATTAGTCTCTTAGATGTATGACTCACTATATATAACTTGTTTGATTTCTGTTTAACAACGATCTGGATTGAAACGTTGAATTTAATTTACAGAGAAGTTTTTTTCCTTCCTTTATTTTCTCATCTACTTTATACATTTATGAACACTAAAATCTCCTCTACTATATATATATAACAACTTATGATTGGGTATAAACGTCTAAATGATATGCCCCTTAATAACACAATAAGAAACTTGTCTCCGTGGGTATTTCAGACAAGAAGATTTTTCCTGTGCCCGTGTGGCACCCAATATATATATATTTCTTTCTTTAGGCATACCAGGTATTTATTGCACAATTTTATATTTAGGAGACAAATTCTTGGAATTTAAATAATAAACGGAGATTTAATTAAAAAGGAAAAGAAGCAGAGATTAAAACTTTTGTTTTTCTTCCCTGTTTTTTTTTCTTTAGGCATACCAGGTATTTAGTGTACAATTTTATTTGAAGAGATAAAGTCTGAGATTTGCAATGCCTTATACTAATAATAATAAACGGTGATTTTATTAAAAAGAAAAAGAAGTAAAGATGAAGGCTGCACGTCACAGATACCAAAACTGTAATTACTGCGTATTTTGTTAGGCTATCTCTAAATTTTGCAGAACTTTTTTTTCTCTCTCTTTTTTACCGGATATTGTTTGGTTTACGCAATTTAGCCTATGCCACAAGCTCCTTAAGCGACAGTTTGATTCTTTTAGTTTTCTACTGTTTACTACTATCGTTTCCATATTTAACTAAGTAAAATATATCTTTTATTAATAATTTATTATTACACGTAGTTCTCAGCCAAAAGCCCAGCTCGATTTGTAAACATAGCAACGATCCAGCGCGTGGCGTGTTACTGTCACGTGACAAGGTTTACTACGTCATAATTGGAGCAGGACGTTCCATTGGTTCAATGTCTTCAACATGTACACGGAAGAGAATTTTTGAAGGGTTGAAAAACCCATTCAATCGGGTCAACCACGCGGCTTTAAGCTATTAATACAACCCGTGTAAAAGTGCAGGACAGTACAAACAGCTCACGTTGAAAGTTACAGTTGGATAATCAGCGTTTTTCTACCTCAAACCGTACACGGTAAGCAACACACATTTGCCTATAAATGCCCATATATTTCTATCGCAGTAATGCCAGTATCTATCGGGTCTTCGCAGCATAATCTATGTCTGAAATCGCTCTGTATTTCTGGGTGTTAAATTATTATAATACCAATAGTATTGATCTATGAGTATGAGCCGAGTAGATCCTTCCAGCTTGCCATTTTATCAGAATGTAACTTTCTATACTGCTATGCCTTGCTTCTGTATTTATAAACGTAGAAGGCCAAACCGATCTCCTCAGGTCGAACACAAGGGCCGTATTAACCTTGTGTAGCCCAATGGCAGTCCCAGTTAATGTATGGTTTAGCTGGATTGTCACCCGTTTTCTTTGCACACACGAGTTCTGCAGGATCCCTTTTTCACCATGTATCTTATTGAGCTTTTTTCCCTCTTCTCTAATTCTAAATCATCACGAGCCACGTGATTCTATCACGATTTAGAATGGGACTGGGTTTTGTTTTTTTGTACATGTTACATTTATAGCCTACACGAGTAGGACTATATCAACTTTATATTTATCATATTGTAGGCTACTGTCTATCATTTTATGGCAAATAACGTATAGGCGCTTGTCCATATAGCATATACTATATTTATATCTATAGTAAACTGAATGTTGTCAACATGTTTTATTCCGTCCAATCTGACTAAAGTCGAGATGTTCGTTATTTTCAATGGACATCTCGACTTTAGTCAGATTGTATCCCGTCTTGCCTATCTATACACATATGTATTGATTCAAATTCAAATCACAGATGGATTAATCATTAACTCACCTTTGGTTTATAGGCTTAAGCCTTCTCTATATTTCAAAGATCACCACTGTTTATCTGTGTATAAACATGTGCCTGTAGGTCAAGTAGAATTTTAAATGCGTCAGCAGGAATTATTAAATGATCGTCTATTTGATACAACCCAGCTATAAAACTATATATATAGCCTTAGTTCACGCAGAAATAAGCATTAACGTTCAAGATTACTATATCGTTTAATTGAATTTATTTTACTATACTATAGGGGCACATATTGCAATAAAATAAAGTTGTGTTCTGGAAGTGGACGGCCTAGTCGCACATGTGTGAATGCAGTAAGCATTTATTCGAATAAAGCTTTATGGGTTAACCGGCGCCTCGGAGTTATGCTGTGAGCCTGAGGCCACCCTTCCCCACAGGTATATCCCGGCGAAACCTCCGTGAGGAAAATAAGACCTCCCTAAAAAAATGTCGACTGTATATATAGGCACTGTTATTCTTCTTAGCACAGCGCTATGGAGACAACCTTTCTCCCTGTATATTAAAGTGGCATGAGCTGCTAAAATTCGTATTATTTTCATAGATTCTGCTTGTCACGACAGATAGAGGCTTTGAAGGCCATCGAAAAACTAAATGATTGGCGTTGGAATGAGGAAAATCCATACAATATATGGCCTGTACGAACCGAAAATGTGTTCGAATTGTAAACAAAATGTAAATAAGCGGGACGACCATTCATTCTATGTCAAAGTTAGTTCAAAACAATACTTTATCGTACATTTTCGAGACTAGAAACACAAAAAAGCTTCTGAAGTATACTGCTTGAGAAAATCCATACAATATATATGGCCTACACAAACCGAAATAGTGTTCAAAAAGTAAACAAAATTTCTATAACCGGGACGACCATTCATTCATTCTAAGCCTAAGTTAGTTGAAAACAATACTTTATCGTACATTCTCGATTGATTGATTGATGGACTGTTTCGTGTTTAAGCCGCGCTCAAGATTATTTCACTTATATGGCGGTGTTGCCAGTTTTAATGTGGGAGGAACCCGGGCTCTATGCCCGGAGGAAACCCACGACCTTCCGCTGGCATACATTCTCGAGACTACAAGTACTAAAAAGCTTCTAAATTTTACTTCTTGAGAAAAATAGCCGATAATTTTAACATTCTGTTATAACGGTCAAATATATAAATTTTGGCAGCTCATGCCACTTTAAACAGTTCAAACTATGCGTATTTAGCCTATGGTAAGAGAGTAATTGAAGCATCAAGCGCATGCAATTCCCTGGTTGAATGGGATGAGGTTGTAACGAAAAATTTCACAGAAATGCCTTAGTTATAGTTTAACAGTTAATTATAGCGCATAGGCATTTGTTTTCATTTATTTCGTGGACATGCCGCGTGTCAACTCTCGACACAGAATATTGAAATTATTGACTATTTTTCTCAAGACGTATAATTCAGAATCTTTTTAGTGCTTCTAGTCTCGAGAATGTACGATAAAGTATTGTTTTGAACTTACTTTGGCTTAGAATGAATGAATGGTCGTCCCGGTTATTTAAATTTTGTTTACTTTTCGAACACTATTCCGGTTCGTAGAGGCCACATACTGTATGGGACAGGTT
Source organism: Lepidochitona cinerea (assembly GCA_963971465.1). Taxonomy (NCBI): domain Eukaryota; kingdom Metazoa; phylum Mollusca; class Polyplacophora; order Chitonida; family Tonicellidae; genus Lepidochitona; species Lepidochitona cinerea. The sequence continues at coordinate 5,122,770 of OZ020565.1, forward strand.
TTCCTCACTCCAACGCCAATCATTTAGTTTTTCCATGGCCTTCAAAGCTTCTTACTGTTCATAAAAATATGCCATATGGGTTTAGAATTTCACGAGTTGTCAAACTGTGCCAAAAACGTTGTCCAAAACAGCATAAGGGCATTGCCCCCTACATATATTTTTATTTTTCAAATGAGTAACTGTTCATCGGCGTTCGGCTATGGCTTATTTGAATTTATTTTACAACTTCTTACAACTATGCCAATTGGGCCATTTTATAGTAAACAGAAAAAATATTCAAATTTTACTTCAAAATTTCAATTTAAAAAAAAATCCACTTTATCAAAAGCGTTGCAAGCAAAGGGGGACGTATTCTGCGTATAAGCCTAATGCTTGCATTATGCAATACTATAGGGAATCACTTTACAATACAACAAGTTGTTAAAAAAAACAAAAGCAAAAAAAACCCAATAAAACTCGACTTTCGTAATATCAATAAAATACGTTAATTACGAAACTTTCCCGGTATTTTGTAATATTCTTTTAAATGAGCATAATACGTGTTTTATTGCAAGTACTCGATTGGATACTGATCCGGTTGCCCCTCCCACTTTTACGCAAGCATGCAACATCCTATATCCTGATTCCGTTTTTGTGGTTGCCTTTGACTTTTTATTTTACCCTGTTACTATTCTACGAACTGTACACATATCCTATATATTTACGTCGTAAATGAATAGTTGTACTGTATATAATAATAGCATATATGATCAACACGTGTATGATGCATTATTAATATATCCGGAGTATACATCTTAAGATTAAAAGGAAGGTCCTATATAATTGTGGTTATAATTTTCGTAGAAATAGGTCGAATTGGAGGGTGTGAACGGTTAATTCGATTTCATTTGGACGAAGGAAGTTATAGTCGAAAGCTAAAGTAGTCACTTGAATGATGATTCCGACGGGTCGTCGCCAAAGGTAAATTATTCTTATAGAGATCGGCTCTAGAAAAATGAATTCGTCATTGGAATTAATATCCTGGGACTCGTTCTATACTAAGCTGCATAGTGTAAGTTTCGCCAGTCGCAAACGCGTGTTTATTTGATAAATTATAGGGACTTGCGCATCGTCGCAAGTCTTGAAGCCCAACTCTATGCTGTAAACACATGCGTAACTTTGCGCCAGCTAAGTAGAACGAGCCCCAGGTCTAAAACTGATCTAAAATAGAGTATTAGAGTACAAAACTACATATATTATTCTTTGTTGAGAAATTGACTCTTTAAAAAAACTTGCTCCTTGTGATATCGCCAATTCGCCATGGTGTAAACAATCATCAGATTTTTATTCTAATTTTTCTCCGTTGCCACACTTATAAAAGTGGAAATATTTTCTGTCTTTAGATATTTTCTAAAATATATATCCGTAAATATTATTCTTAAATACATGCAACCACAATGTCAATATCGAGGTCGCTAGAATCTGAGGTCCCTGATTCAATGGATAATTTGGACACGCATTCTACTCGTGTAAATCTGCGAGAATATCATATGGCAGACTTGTTACGGGTCAGTTTGATTTGGTTTGAAATGAAGATTAATTGATTGATTCATGTTTTACGCCGCACTCAAGAGTATTTCACTTATATGGCGGCGTTGCCAGGGGGAGGAAATCGGTCTTACTGCCCGGAGGAAACCCCTGACCTTAGGCGAGTACCCGGCAACTCTTCCACATACGGACACCGAGTGAAAAATCCACTCAGAATTTTTCTAATTTGTATTAGGTCTGAGCCGGATTCGAACCCCCGCCGCATCGATGGAAGGTCTGTGTGGGAGGGACGATCACTCTGTTCCACTTGACCACCGAGGCCCCTTTTGAAATGAAGATTTTGTCGTACTATTTGCACTTAAAAATAGGCCGATAACTTACTTCTATAGATTGTCCTATATATCTATGCATGCACATAGTATATATACATGTACAGTACGATGATCTATTTTGATATACAGTGTCATTATTAGGGTAAATTATACTATATTATCTATTTATGAACCGCTTGTTTTTTTCTCTCTGTGTATTTACGCAGCTTGACCTACTTACCTATTATCTATACAAATGTCTAATTAACTATCTATATAGAAACCTTTTTCAGATCGAATTGCCTTTGATCGTGATGTAGGAAACTGCATTAACGGAGTAGTGTTGACCGCTCGCCCTAAATAGCTCTTTGAAACTGTCAGCATTTTGAGTTAGGTACTCATAAACAGGTACATAACAATTTTAACACAATTAGAAACTTGTCTACATGGTTATTTTAGACTAGAAGATTTTCCCTGTGCCCGTGTCTTTTAGTGATCATAAATATACAACGGTTTATGTTTATTTGGTCACAAAATCCTCTTCGGTGCTCTAAAATAATTTTTGTATCATAATTTTGTTTGCGCTTGAACATTACCGATTCATTCACGAGCTATATCATCGTCGTAGATTCGTAATCCACGCATGAGCTGCCAAAATGTTGATATTTTGACGTCAAAACAGAATGTTGAAATTATTGGCTATTTTTCTCAAGACGTATAATTCAGAATCTTTTTAGTGCTTCTAGTCTCGAAAATGTACGATAAAGTACTGTTTTGAACTAACTTTGGCTTAGAATGAATGAATGGTCGTCCCGGTTATTTAAATTTTGTTTACTATTGAACACGTTTTCCGTTCGCACGGGCCACATACTGAATGGGTTTTCCTCATTTCAACGCCAATCATTAAGTTTGTCGATGGTCTTCAAAGCATCTTACTGTTGTGACGATCAGAAATTATGAAAAAAGTGTGAATTGTGGCAGCTCATGTCTCTTTAATAAATTCCAAATGCCCTTTACATTTGAATATATTCGTCATTTTGTTCTCAAGCATTGGGAGGATACCTGTGTCATTAAAGTACAAACCTGGGCTATATATCTGAAATAAAGCTGAGGGGAATGCATAGCCCTATCATGTTTTTATTTCTCCAAAACCTAGGTTATATATATAGGCCTACCTTGCTAAACGCCTGTTTACGCTTCACTTCGTCTGTGGTAGGCCTATAGACGATGTCTGTCTGTAACCAGGCCTATAGTCATGTTTGGCAGTCGATGAATACAAGGTCCAGATTTTTGAAAGATTTGTGGGTAAAATTGGGTTTTCCTAACTTGGGCAGTGTCGCTATCGCCTTGCAGTGCATCAACCAGGAACTTATATTTATATGAGCGTATTATTCTGATGACAGTGAACTTTAGTAAATTGGAAAGAATCCAAGGTAATATGGACTTTTATACCTATATGGAATATATCTATAGTCTAACCGGAGTAATGTTTTGTTAAAGGCCCACTTGCCGCCGTAGCCTGTTTAAATTTGCTAAGAATACCAATTTACATGAGCTTACTACGACTAATACCACTAAACTTAAACATAGAAGACATAAAACATGTCTAGTTAGCTTTAGAATGTAGAAATGGGGCGAAAAACAAACGAAGAATCGAAGCCTGATTACAACAACAACGATCAGTGTCGGTCAACTTTCGTGTTGGATTTTACTCATTTCAGGCCTTTTTATCTGTGGTTTACACTCAAACAATTATCAGCAGGCTTTTCCAGTCGCTGTTAGCCGATCGTCAGTCTGTATTTCTCAGATAAATAGGCCTACGTAAAATTACACTGTGCCGTTAGTTCACTCACTCGACTGAAAAATAAAATCGCCCCTGCGAGCAGTTTGGTTTGTTTACGTTACGGGGACCTAACAAATAGAAATGTCCTAACTTATATTGTCTGGGAAAAATAAAGAAAACGGTCTTTCTTTTTTAATGTAAACAATATTCCTGATTTTCGCGGGAAGTGTGCCTTTAACTGTTAGCCGAGACACTGTGCATCCTAGCGCTTCTTTGTACCCGAGCGGCTTGTTATTGCGAAATGCCTAAATATTGCCTTTTTTACTGTCTCGTGCGTTTTGTAAATCGAGCCTTTAATTGGATATTTAAAGTAGGTTAGAAAAAAACATACGGTAAGAATTCCGCTAATTCAAGTACTCAAAAAACTTTACGAAAAGCACTCTAAAAGTTTGAGACTTTTCGTTGGGTGTCTTACCTCCTGCATGGAGCGACCGATAATCCTATCGAGCAATCGCTATTGTTGTTGTTTTAGACCAAACATGGCAGAAAGCAGTCTAATAATTTGTTATCTTCACATTGCTCGTCCTTGAATTAGCAGAATTCTTATCGTACTGTTAAGCTTGTATTAACGCCCTCCATGAAATAAATAAATACAAACCAAAAAAAACAATCAATAAACGCTTGAAATCAAACAAAATCCTCTTGGGTCAGTTGGTATACATTGTAGAGGTTGCCATAGGAGCCGTTTTTGTTTTTTTCGAGAAAGCCGTGTGGCAATGCATCAGGGGCTCCAATCCACAGTCCAACATAACGTCCTTATGTTGAAGAGTTGACAGGTACTCGCCGAAAGTCAGAGGTTTTCTCCGGGCATAGAGCCCGGTCTCCTCCCCAACTGAACCGACACCGCCGCCATATAAGTGAAATAATCTTGAGTGCGACGTATTACATCAATCAATCAATCATTGAATGACACAGTGGTCCTTCTGCCAAAGTTGTCTTGTCGAAGATCACTCGCTTTCTATATTTCGCGATTTTTAAAGTGGCATGAGCTGCCGAAATTCACACTTTTTTTGTAATTTCTGATCGTCACGACAGTAAGAGGCTTTGAAGGCCATCGAAAAACTAAATGATTGGCGTTGGAATGAGGAAAATCCATACAGTATGTGGCCTATACGAACCAGAATAATGTTTAAAAAGTAAACAAAATTGAAATAACCAGGACGACTATTCATTCATTCTAAGCCAAATTTAGTTCAAAACAATACTTTATCGTACATTCTCGAGACTAGAAGCACTTAAAAGCTTCTGAATTATACATCTTGAGAAAAATAGCCAATAATTTCAACATTCTGTTTCAATGTCAAAATATCAACATTTTGGCAGCTCATGCCACTTTAACGACATTGAGATTTTCCATATAAACCCTATTTATAAGTGCCATTTTGGACACACGCTTTGCCTGGTGTATGGCCTATAAGACGGGATAAATTGACAAGATGTAGTTTGACCTAGAAATTCCAACGTGTCCGCCCTTTTTACGGTGGCGTGATCGAAAATGAAAAAAGGAGAGAGAGAAAGAATCGGAGCCTAGCAATTAGTTTCATTCTTTAGTAGGTAGGACTAGTTGGTGAACACCCAAACCATATTGTACACGTTTTGAGGTCACGAACTAAATCTCACGTGATGTGTCCATTTGTGTGAATTAGACCTATAACATAAAAGGCGCTTTCTGGAACTGAAATCTATAGGCATTTATTTGGGCTTAGAGGTGTCGTTAAGACTTTTTATCTGTAAATCAACCTTATTTAATCTGAAAGTAGTTCATTTTTAATTATAGTTCCTTTTTTTTATCCTTCAGAGTAAAAAATTATGGGCTTCCATAGCTAAATATAGATGCAGAGCATTGCGTGTCTGAGTCCATGGAGGCACTCTTCCACCAGGAACCCGTTTCACAAAACGACGTAGGTGTATTTTTTGCGTAACTGCCAAAGCAACGTATCTCTACAGTATGATTTGCTATGGCAGTTACGTAAAAACTTACGCTACGTCGCTTTGTGAAACAGGACCCAAGTCTTTTTGACTTGGATTTTATTGGACTGACTCTCCTCTGATTGCATTTTTTCACCTGACAATTCGTTTTCCTCTCCAATAAGCTATCTAACAGGCCTTCCATCTCTGTGGTGCGGGTTCGAATGACATTCAGACGAAATAAAAATTGAAAAATTTCTTAGTGTTTTTTTTACTCGGTCGTCGTATGTGGAAGGATTGCTAGGAAGGTTGTGGGTTTCCTCCAGACAATAAGACCGGTTTTCTCACAACGCCACCATATAAATGAAAGAATCTTGACTGCGACTTAAAAGCCTCAATCAATCAATCATTGTGTGATATAATCGAAAGCCCGGTGTAAAACAATGGATACTATCAAATCAATCAATCAGTCGTCAACCTAATGAAATTTCCTGGGTTTAGTTTATTACAACAACTTATGATGGGGTATAAAGGTCCTTATTATGCCTAAGAGTAGGTTGTCGGCAATCTGATTGGTCAATTACAAAAGTCCTTTACCAAAGTCATATTATGCCTCGAAGGCGCCAAATACGAACTTGGCATTTTGCCAATTTAGAAAGTCAGCGTAATAAATGGAATATTTTCACGCGACGAAGAGCTACCGTCTGTCACTCATCGCTGACCAGAACACAGCTGTCAAAAAAAGATGTCGGCAAAGAATCACTTTGGGAATGCATCCGATGGAGCTATTGACGAGAAACGACGGCAGCTTAATTCGAAGAGCACTGAAAAGACGAACAAGCGAGCGGCAAACACGTTGAAGGCTTACTTAAAGTTGCATGAGCTGCCAAATTCACACTTTTCCCCATAATTTCTGATCGTCACGGCAGTAAGAGGCTTTGAAGGCCATCGAAAAACTAAATGATTGGCGTTGGAATGAGGAAAATCCATTCAGTATGTGGCCTGTATGAACCGAAAACATGTTCGAAAAGTCAACAAAATTTAAATAACGCATACATTCATTCCAATCCAAAGTTAGTTCAACACAATGCTTTATCGTTCATTCTCGAGACCAGAAGCACTAAAAGGCTCCTGAATTATACGTCTTAAGAAAAATAGCCAATAATTTCAACATTCTGTTTAAACCTCAAAATATCAACATTTTGGCAGCTCATGCCTCTTTAACCGAAAAGCAGGAAACCACAGAAACCACATGACCAAACTAACCATGTAAGTACTTCGTATGCACCCTCTAACAAACGTCATAACAGTTGAAATGAAATACCTCTTTTTTAACACAATTAAAAACTTGTTTCCATGGTTACTGTAGACAAGAAGATTTACCCGTGTATTTTAGTGTTCATAAATTAAACCATACCGGGCGTCAAGAACAACCTTGTCCTAAATGTCGTCAATATAAAGTTTTTATGAAATCCACCGGAACGGCGAATGAACAGGGTCTTTTATATAGCTATTGCCTCACTTTTTGTATGAAACAATGTTCAGCCATAAAGCCAATAGATATTTTCAGTGGCATGCAAGAGCTGCCAAAATTCGGCTTTTTGATCATGAATACTGATGTGAAGATATTTCAAGTTTTCAACGATATATCTGGCAGCTCGTGCCGCCTTTAAATTCTTATGAAACCCACTATAGAAATTGTCCCGTTTTTTTCCGTTAAATTTAATAGATAGTAAGAGTGACATGAGCTGCTAAATTCGGATTTTTTTCTCATAAATTCTGATTCTGACAAAAGTACCTTCAAAAACGAAAGGATTGACTTATAAAATATTGTTAAAATCACGAACTCGTAATGTGTGCCAATAAATATCCATTATGTATGGCCATGGCTCAGTAGGTAGAGCGTTGGACGCTCAATCAGAACAGCCATCCATCAATGGGTCGCGGGGGTTCGAATCCCATTTAGTCCAAAAAAAAATGAAAAATTTTCTGACTGGGCTTTCACTCGAACGACCAATGTGCGATGGTTGCCACTTATCAACGGAAGATCGTGAGTTTCCTCCGGGCGTAGAGCCCGGTTTCCTCCCACAATACAACTGGCAACGCCGCCATATGAGTGAAATAATCTTGAGCGCGGCGTAAAATACCAAACAATCAATCAATCCTTATATTTAGGCAGCTCCTGTCGCTTGAACATTTTGTAGATAACCCCAGCTTTCTGGACTGCGTGTATACATGGAAAGAAGCCTCATATCGTTCTATATTTATGATCACTAAAACACACGGGCACAGGTACATATCTATGTTCACATCGTCGCTTTTGTAACTATCATTGTTAGCCATCTACGAATGCCTTTCTTCTGTTTTACACTCCACTGGTCGTGCCGTGACCTGTGTCGCGTCTTTATGGGCGTTATTCTTTGAGTAATTTCAAACAAGAACTAACAGGCTTCGTTGGTGGCCTGTGGCCTATATGTATCTGAACTCGTCGAACGTCCTTGACCTATGGATGTGACAGGGTCGATGAATTGATCACTGTTTTATGTCACTCTCAAGGTCATCTCTTTTTACAGGGTTTTCGGAATCCTTGGAAGAGAGAAATACCATCCCTTCCACTGAAATCTGACGACCATCTCACATAAACACTCAACATTCTTTATTTTGAGACAAGCTGAATTCGAACTGCTACCCATTGGTGAGAGGTTGTTATGTTCGTTTTTTTCAATGTCTTACTTCCTTAGCAGCGGAAATTCCATGCGAAATTGAAGCAAGGAATGCTATCGACTTGATAGCTAGCATATACCGCAGGCGTAGAGCGACTTAGTATATGGCAATGCTTGCAATGCTATACATGATAGCTTCCTTTGAAGTTAAACACACAACTGTTGTGTGAAGACTAGTTAACACCGACTCTATATCGATATACCAACGATTTGTAACGATGAAAAGTGCGACTAATACTCGGTTTGACTGATCAACCGTTAACATTTAAACTATTGTTGAAAATTAAGGCCATAGTCGTCGTTGTCGCGAACAATAGGATCCCTTTGGTTGTCGATTTCTCTCAAGGAAACCATTTTTAATCCCAAATGTTCTTATCCAAATCTTTCTATATTGCTCTGAAATGAATTCAACAATTATAATTGACACCGTTTTATGAATGGCTCTTGCTTTTTTTATTTGCTACATGCAATCAAAAGCATACATGGCTTTGGTGGTCGTATAGTTGCAATTGCTAGTTTACCGAACATCAAAACGTATTGATTTGAACGCGGTATAACACGTCACTGTCTTTTGTCCACCATTTTGAAATAGCTGTTGAATTTGACGTTGATTTGGATTTTGCCCAAGGATCAATTGACATATCATTGCAAACGATAACTAGGGGAAAATGTTACTGATGATACATTGGCCACTATTTGCCAGTAAATTAGGCCCTTATCTTCCGAAACACCGCGACCTGGCATGGTTACCAGTTACCACCGGTAGGTCTTGAGTTTCCTCCCACAATAAAACTGGCAACGCCGCCATATAAGTGAAATAATCTTGAGCGCGGCGTAAAATACCAAACAAACAATCAATCAATCAATCAATCCGAAACACCGATCCGTTTATACAGACAGAGCGCGATACACCTTTCAGGTAACGAACGGTGATCTTGAGAAATGACTGAAAAAACACGCCAAATTTTATTTAGCAAAATAAATATACATAATTATAAATGAAATACGTAGAGTTGGCATATCTCAGATTTTTCATATTTACGTAACGCAGACATAACACCAGATTCTTCAATTTCCTTTGTGATGAACAAACATTTATAATAATCTGTTTTTCTTCTTGTTTTGTTATTAACAAAACGAATGACCTTTATCGCCTATTGTCGTTTTAATAGTTCATCTGTATATCATTGTGTGCCTATGTCTGTATTTCGCAATATTTGTTTTTCTCATTCTTTCTCATGACTGAAGTTCAATTAAAGAAGTTTGCCTTGGTCCTGTTACACAAAAATCCCTCGTCACCGACCGCCATGACAATAACCATAGCAACGGGAGCTTGAAACATTTGGTCGCCATGGGGATTACAAGATCACTCATATAGAAAAAATAGGTTTATGAAGCCAAATGGCTGGAGGAGAAACAAACGTTTTGTGAAAACAACAGCTTTTTCGTCATCTGTGTTTTTGGTGAATTCAGATTCTGTTAATCTGTCAATTTTAGGCGACCCCTTTCCGGTTTGAAAATGATATGGGAAGCATACATCAAAAGTGAACCAACCGATATTCTTACATAAATATTATCGGGTAATTAATAAAACGCCTGTCGTGGTGTTATTTTTGTTGTATTATAACCAGTAGGACTTATAAGGCTACCAAAACAAGGAATCTTCGCCGCCTACTTCAAAATGGTTAGGATGCAAGGTACCCGGTCGAAGAACTATCCCATGGGTCGCGGGACTTATTAGCATTTTTTTTTCAACTTTGGTACTCTTAGTTATTATAATTGAAAAGTGATATTACATATTGTGCAGGATTCGGGCATTAACATGTCTTCCAATACCGGAGTTCGAATCCCACTCAGTCAAAAAAATTGGAAAATTTTCTGGCTGGGTTTTCACTTGAACGACCTATGTGGGATGGTTGCCTGATACCACCGGAAGGTCGTGGTTCTTCTCCGGGCATAGAGCCCGGTTTCCTCCCACAAAAAACTGGCAACGCCGCCATATAAGTGAAATAATCTTGAGCGCGGCGTAAAACACCAAACAATCAATCAATCCGATACCGGATTGCGATTATAAAGGTTCTACAAGGCTTTCGACAACCATATCAACTTGGCCGTCTTCTTCAAGCTCACGTCATCATTAAACATGTTCAGATCATTTGTTACTGTATCAGAGTGCTGATATGGTCTCTTGTAGGGGATCCTGCTTGCATCCATGGCACTGTACACTTTTGGGTCTTCCCGTAGGGTCAGGTTGTCGGATATGACGTCAAAACGTCCTGGATAACTGTTTCCGGCCGGCGTCCTGGTTTCTCTCGACTGTATACAATATATTAAGATATCGACTTGTAGATCTACAACTGTTGACCTAAATAGGCCTATATGTATTTATCCGCGCTTATCTGGGATCTTCGTAGTCACATGACCTACCCGTTATCGATTATCATTGGTCGATACTTTCCAACGCGAGGCCGTCCATCGAAAATCTAATTGACTTCTGTTACTACGCCTTTTGGCGCCTGTCCGTCATCCATGGGAATATAAGATGTGTTTCTGAAAGCTAATCGATCCTATAATTGAGTTTTTATTGGACTGCTGATTCCCCTTGATACACAATCTCTGAAAGTGGAGGTAGGAAAAGGTATGTTTGGCTTTTTCTGAGAAGTGAAAGTTGGAAATGGCCTGCCAATCAATGGACTATATACGCATATAGTTCATTGGTGCCAATCTGTTTGCTTCTGTTCCGTTGGCTAGCATCAAAGCTATGCCACTTTCCATATACTTTTAACGAAATTCAAATCGTTCGTTGTTCAAATAGGCTTTGAACATTTTTCTGCACTATGAGTCTGTAATGTTAGACAAAATCTTTATGTTGTATGCTTTTATACTTGGGGTTTTTTAACCCATTTAGCCGACTACCGGCAGATAACCAACCGCCTTAATGTTAGAGCATATGAATTTTAGTCGACTAAAATTTAATTCAAAGAGTCAAAACATGCCTGCAAGTCAGAGTATGTGCAACAATTCCTTTGTAAAATAAGAGTCTCACAAGCACAGAGGAGCTATGTAGCTGACAAAAATAATGGAATAAGGTAGTATAAATTGAGTCTGTTTAAGTCCTTGAATTAACTCCGGGTTTACCGTAGGTCAGTTAAACTATCTAAACTCTTTTATGAGAGAAGCAACTTTTAAATTGCGTGTACTACAAAAAGTTGGCATTTGGTATTGGAATGAATTAAAATTTGTTGACTTTGTCTCCCCCCAAAATGCAAGTAAGGAGAATCATTGCACACTAGTGATCCTTTTAAAGGCACATTAGCCGTCAACTTCTGGTAAAAGAAGAATTCTCCTTGAGAAAAAAACCCCCAGAAAATCGGCCACAGTATTCTGGATTTTTGCGGCGAATATATATATATCTACAAAAGTCTAGGCCTATAATATATCCTTACATGAGGTGGATATTTTAACACGTGGTCCTATTATATTGCACTAGATCGGGAGATATTCTCGCGATATTTGCATCATGGAGTGTACTTACTGTGAGAATGTATTTATGTTAGAGACGACCACATGTCATAAAATGCTTAAAGTTTTTACCAGGGTTTCATTTGAGGCAAATTAGAAAATAAATGAAAGTTTTAAACAGTCCGGTGAACCCAATATAAAGCGGATAACGTGGAAAGCAAATCTTTTGGAGTCAAAATCATGCAGGACAAAAAAAAATGACTAATAGACTTTTGTCCTCTATAGACTTTGATTGGCCTATGTTTTTTCTTGGTGATAGTTACCAACGGGAGGTCGTGTGTTTCCTCCGGGCATAGAGCCCGGTTTCCTCCCACAATAAAACTGGCAACGCCGTCATATAAGTGAAATAATCTTGAGCGCGGCGTAAAACACCAATCAATCAATCTTTTCTGGCTGAGAACCCGTTTTCCTCCCAACTTTATCTGTCAGCCAGGATTTGGTATGTGTTCGTGCAGCGTAATACGTCAGTGAATGAATCGTTTGAGTCTCGTATAATTATAAATCAATGGTACTTGCTTTTTTTTTTTACAAATACCTACAACATCAAGATATTTGTTTTTGCAATTAACATTCGTTGGATTGAATTCTATTTGATATACAAGACTATTGAAGTAACATTTGCATTTACTTGTTATTTTTTGGCGGAAAATACGTTTTTTTTTTTGAGAATTAAAGTTTTTTTAAACAATTACGCTTCCCCAATAATATTGCATTTCCTTAAATGGTATATCATAATTAATATTACGTACTTTAATTGGTTATATTTTGAAATTACTGCACTTTTGATATCTTTGAAGGGCCTATATTTTACACTTGTGCACTACTCTGTTTAAGCTCATTCTTTGCATTTACTTGCATTCTGGTTTTGTCATTGTACGGGTTTCCGCATCTATAGTAGTTTGTTCATTATCTGGTTCACGCTTAAATACCCATGTTGCATGTAAAACCAAAGCTGGCCTCATTGCGAAAACGAAACGGACACAGCGTTTACCTGGAATTAAAGTTTTTGGTCGAATATCTTCCTCAAAATGACCATAAAAAAACTCAAATCACTCCATAAAAAACTGAATTGCAGTTAATTTTGTAAAGATATATTCAATTTCAGGCAGCTAAAATACTCGATTGGACTTAAATTAATTCAAAACGTAGGTTTATGTCCTCAAAAATTTGAACTTCTATGAAACCAAGGGACAGGTTATCTGTACCATCTGGGGGCCAATGGTTCGTTACCCGCCAAAAGCCTATATAGTGACGATGGATCTTTTGTAGTCCGTCATGCCATGTGGTGAAATGGTGAAGTTTTTAGAAATCCGTTGTTCTACTCTCCTTATTGTGGTTATTTTCAGTTAAATGGAATTACTACCCCGTGGAGAATCCATATTGCTCAGATATATTTGTCGTCTGCAAGAATTTAAGCCTTGATATCCGACGAAACATGGTCTCACAGTTGGAACATATGTTTTTAAAACAAAATCAGCTAAATTTAACCGTTCCTCTCTGTTGACCTCCTCCTCTTGTGTACCTAATTTGTTTTAATCCGGATCACATTCCCGTCATGGGAGCTGGCGAGGTTTTGATCGCCAGGCAGGTGCGCATGTCTGACCTAACGCAACGTTATATGACGCTATTTGGTTTATGGCGATTTGCAACTTACAACCCAATCGTATTCTCCCGAGATCTTCTTTAAAGTGGCATGAGCTGCCAAAATGTTGATATGTTGACGTTAAAACAGAATGTTGAAATTATTTTCTAATTTTCTCAAGACTCAGATAAAAGATCTGAACGAGGTGTTTACTTTATCGCTGTATATTGTTGCCAGGAGCCTGTTTCACAAAACGGCGTAAACGCATTTTTTGCGTAACTTTCATACTAACGTATCTCTACAATATGGGTTGCTATGGCAGTAACGTGAAAACTTACGCTACGCCGCTTTGTGAAACAGGGTCCTGGTTTCCTCCACTCCTGACATATTCGGCATTATTGCGATATAAATAGTGAGTTTGACGTAAATCAAATAAACAGTTGCCATGAGCATGTATCTCGAAAGTATCGAACCAATTGGTTCCAAAGAGGCTTCGATTTTCAAATTCAAGGTCCCATACAAATAGGTAAAGCCTTTCCAATCAGTGGCGACTTTTACTTCAATGCAAACTTCATTAGAGAGACAAGTATCGAATTTTTGGAGATCAAACGGCAAAATGCTTCTGAGCTAATCTGCTAGCATTGTATCAGCTGAGAATTTATTCCACCAAACTAAAACTGAAGAATGGAAAAAGTCGATGGCTTACTTTGAGGGAAACGAATACTCTGATGGTAACATTACCAAAGCGAGTAGATTGACAAGAGTGGCCATGTTGAATTTGAACTGACACGATTCGATTCTAAGGAACCTCCTTTCTATAGGGGGCGCCCTACAGTCGAATCGTACAGTCGGAACACCCTCCCGCTAGGGGGCCAGAAGAACATGCCGGCGTTGCTGATTGGACGAAGTGACCACTCTTGTCAATCTACTCTCTTTGACATTACCTTCAGTTCGACCACTTGCTGCCTTTACATGGAGTTATTTGAATATCTGGTTTTGTTCGACGGTGAAAAAAACCCGGCGAATCGCTTTCATGCTTTTATAATGTGCCCAAGCCGTTGGCTGCTTTTACTAAAACTCAAATGCTGGTCTCAACTCGTTAATTAGTTTTTATCCCAAAGTAGCCGTCTTCGTTTGAAGCTAAATCAATGCCCAATATCTGCTTTATTTATGAAGACTAGAACACACAGCCACAGGGAAATCGTCTTAACTATAAAATAACCATGGAGATAAATTTTTAACTGTGTTTTATTGGGACTCTGCACACAATCTGGATCGTTTGTGTATGCATGTATTAGTATATATTTTGCCTGTATGCATAGCTTAAAGTGGCATGAGTTGCTAAAATGTTGATATTTTGACGTTAAAACAGAATGTTGAAATTATTTGCTATTTTTCTGAAGACGTATAGCCTAATTCAGAAGCTTTTTAGTGCTTCTAGTCTCGAGAACGTACGATAAAGTATTGTTTTGCTTAGAATGAATGAATGAATGGTTATTTAAATTTTGTTTACTTTTCGAACACGTTTTCGGTTCGCACAGGCCACATACTGTATGGATTTTCCTCATTCCAACGCCAATCATTTAGTTTTTCGGTGGCCTTCAAAGCCTCGTAGAATATGTAAAAATAGTCCCAATTTTAGCAGCTCATGCCACTTTAGGACACCATGTACTTTTTAATAACGTAATACCGGGACATATTATGAGATTGAACCCTGTAAGATTTCTCCCAATGTTCCTTAGACTTGTTCATACTCTCTCTCCCTATTGAGAAATACTTAATCACCAGAATATTAAGATCAATAGCTTTATTGATGTAGCAGTGAGTCGCATGAAATAGTAATTAATTTGTTAGTCTTTGGAAAGAAATTATACGCCCTGCTGTGACTCTTGACAAGTTTTAATTTAAAGAGAATGCACAGTTGGGTCTAAAGGGTTTGATTGACTAGTTTTTAATTATTCTCCTGCTCTATTTATATGTTTGGCTGGCCCAGGTAGCATCGATAACTGATGATTGAACGCCGTACTATTTCTGCGAATACGTCGGTTTGACATTCGAGCTTTGCTCGGTCATCGTATAGATTGTTAATCGATCATGCCGCCACACACGTTCCATCGGTGCGCCGCTTGTTCGTACCCACCTACGCCATAATCATCCCGGGGGCCTCCGTGGCTCAGTTGGTAGAGCGTTGGACGCTCAATCCGAACAGCCTTCCACCAATGGGTCGCGGGTTCGAATCCCACTCAGTCCAAAAATTGGAAAATTTTCTGACTGGGTTTTCACTCCATCGACCTATGTGGGATTGTTGCCAATTACCAGCGGGAGGTCGTAGGTTTCCTCCGGGCACAGAGCCCGGTTTCCTCCCACAATAAAACCGCCATATAAGGGAAATAATCTTGAGCGCGGCGTAAAACACCAAACAATCAATCAATCAACTCCTAGATCGTAATAAAATTGATAAATTTGGGCGATTTTTGATTGGTTGAATAGATTATTTCACTAACATTGATAAGTAACGCCTTATGTGGAAGGGCTGCCGTGTATACTCACCGTCGTGTACTCACCCAAGAACCCGCGACTTCCTCACCCGCTAAACCTGGCAACGCCGCCATTTAATTGATATAATCTTGAGTGCGGTGTAAAGCATGAATTACTCACCAATCTCCCCATTTTTCCTGACTACGCCACATGGCTGCATATTAAAGTGAAATACAATGCTGAATGAATATATATACTATAAAATTAAAACCAAAGGACCAGCTGATTCTAGCATAGATAGAGTGTTTGATTGCGGCGTAAAACTTCTTACTATAGCAAGACAACGAGTAACCCAGCCATCAGTTTGTCCATCAATATTAACAGATCCCGTTTTTATTCTGGTGCTTGAAGTGGCATGAGCTGCCAAAATGTTGATATATTGACGTAAAAACAGAATGTTGAAATTATCGGCTATTTTTCTCAAGACGTATAATTCAGAAGATTTTTAGTGCTTCTAGTCTCGAGAATGTACGATAAAGTAGTGTTTTGAACTAACTTTGGCTTAGAATGAATGAATGGTCGTCCCGGTTATTTAAATTTTGTTTACTTTTCTTACACGTTTTCGGTTCGCACAAGCCATATATTATGTAGGGATTTTCCTCATTCCAAAGCCAATCATTTAGTTTTTCGATGGCCTTCAAAGCCTCTTACTGTCTTGACGATCAGAAATTATGAAAAAAGTGTGAATATTGGCAGCTTGTGCCACTTTAAAGAAAACATCTCGACATGATGTAAAACCCCAAGCTATCTATCAATTCAATGTGTTTCATTTTTAATAGGTAAAAGTACTAAAAGCTTTCAGAGGAGATAATTATTCCATTCTAAGTCGACTAATCAACGTCCATTATTTGTTATTAATGAACTGTTCGTTTTTATTAAATAATCGATAGCATTTATCTATATAGCCTTTATGTTGAAGTACCCGTGTACATTACGCTTAGTTGATCGACCTTGTTGTGAAGTGCTCGCCTTCTATAGGGGTATAGACGGGAATAGAAAGTAGACTGTTTCCATCGGCAGTATATGACTCCGTTAAATATCTCTGTAGCTGGGCTGCCCGATACATGTAAAACCCGAAGGTGGGAGATTTTGTCCGGGTACGTGGCCTTGTGTTGAATATCAATCATTTACTTCCATGCATGGTGTATTCATTGATTGATTGATTGATTGCACTCAAGATTATTTCACTTATATGGCGGCGTTGCCAGGTTAAGTTGGGGAGGAAACCGGTCTCATTGCCCGGAGAAAACCCCCGACCTTCGGCGAGGGGCTCGTTCTACTAAGCTGGCGTAAGTTACATCGGACGTAAATCAGTGTTAAAACTATATTCTACCCCTCCTGCATGTGCGTGCCGTGTGCAAATATACATGTTAAGTAGAGATGACTTTTCAAACGACATCGAGTCTGTAGTGCGTCATCGGCTGCCGGCTGGTAGGTTTACCTCCCCCGGAAGAAGTGATATTTTGCTTGTTATCATACAAAATGAAGGATTTAACCTGATAATGTTGTGAGTGTGGTTATATTCTGTCCTTTTCTATTGAAAACTGGGCTGTCATGAACGTATATAGTCATCAAAGGGTTGATTTCACAACATTTCCCCCGATAGCGTCGTCAGCAACCCAGCCTGTCAAAGCGGTAGCCATAGTGACATTATGTCATTCTGCTTCAAAATATCTGGGTCAACCGTTGCACGTGACCAAAGCTTATCGTTGATTGGTTAAAAGTTCCCAGTCTGTCCCGAGGGAGGGAAAAGGAACGGCAATCAACAACAGGTCACTTTTTCCTCATTTTTCTCAATTATCGGGGTAGAATCGACTTTAATACCTTCGTCTTGGTGTTTATTGCATAACCCGATACCGCTGAACGTTGGTTCGCACCTCGTCAAACCCCTCGAATCCTGCGCATTCCCGTGGTTTGACTCGGTACGAACCAACGTTCAGCGGTATCGGGTTACGCAACAAACACCGCTACGGCGGTATTAAACCCTTAAGTAACTTACGCCTTGGACGCAACTGGTCCATGTTGTAGGCCTATGCGCAACTTTACGCCAGCTTTGTAAAACAAGCACCTGGCATCTCTTCCGCATATGGCGACTGAGTGAAAATACACTCAGAACTTTTTATTAGGTCTGATGTATTCATAAAAAATGATTATCTATGTCACAGGTTTTGTTTTTTGCTAACAAATTTCACTTCTTTGCACGAAAGCATTGCTTGCATCTATATGTTGCTAATGAAAGAAAGAAAACTCTCTTGCGTATGGATTTACAACTTCTTGGTTTATTGGGAACACGACGTTATCAAGTGATGTTGTGTTAGGAGCTACACCGAAACGTCGTGTTCCCAATAAACCAAGAAGTTGTAAATCCATACGCAAGAGAGTTTTCTTTCTTTCGTTATTATGCTCAACTTCTAAATGCCACTTAAACAAGTTATATGTTGCTATATATACGCCTGTGTACAATAACGCCACACGAGACCGGTATTATACATTTATTTATTTATATATTTTTTTTCATTTTATATACGGAGTATATAGATATGCCTAAAGATTTACTTACTGGCGGCACTGCTTTTTAACTTGTTTTTTTTATTGAACGTCGAGCTATAGCCTGACCGGCAAGTATTAAAGTAACACAGGAAAGAGACACATGAATGCGGCTAACCTATAGCTTGCATTTTCTTCTTTTAAAATTTTTCAAATAAAGAGTTGTGTAATAAAACTCACGGCCCCTGTTGAGGTGCATGATGGTGTTATCTTCGCCCTGGTACGGCCTTTTTACATAGCACAAGAGAGTACTTTAGCCGTCGGCCTAAATCTGGTGTTTGCTCAAGCCGTGCAATAAAATTCAATATTGCGCCATATTTTCACCTGACGCGGAGACCGACGGCCTACTTTCTGAAAACTAGTTCAAGTTGTTTTAATCATTATGGGACTTTGTTTATTCAAAGTGCTCGGAGATTCGGACTATTCTTTGTTGAAACGCAGTAAAGGCATTTTTATTTTTTCTCACGATGTACGATGCTCTGAGCTTTTACTAAATGGTACCGCCAAACTTCAGGTAGAGTTTAAAATTAGAAATTGTTACCATAAAATGTTTTATGTGTCCCGTTTATTTAACTTGTGTCCGTTAAAACATGGCGGTTTCAGAACGCAAAGGCGATGTACAGCATGGATCAATTCACATCATTTGTTTTATTTCAACGCAATGATTTGCTTTAAAGTGGCCTGAGCTGTTAAAATTCACACTTTTTTCATAATTTCTGATCGTCACGACAGTAGCAGGCTTTGAAGGCCATCGAAAAACTAAATGATTAGCGTTGGAATGAGGAAAATCCATACAATATATGGCCTGTACGAACCGAAAACGTGTTTGAATTGTAAACAAAATTTAAATAAGCGGGACGACCATTCATTCTATGTCAAAGTTAGTTCAAAACAATACTTTGTCGTACATTTTCGAGACTAGAAGCACAAAAAAGCTTCTGAAGTATACTGCTCGAGAAAAATAGCCCATAATTTCAACATTCTGTTTTAACGTCAAAATATGAACATTTTGGCAGTTCATGTCACTTTAAATTTAATTGCTTGTCCATTTTCCCGAAAAAGGTTAAGCATTTCGTTTTAAGTAAAGTAAAGTGTTGCTTGGTAAACAAATACTTTGAGATGTCATACTGTACTCTTAGAATAAGTCACCAAGGCCCAGTCGAATAGAGCCAAATACTTTGCTACGAAGGAATTTGTCAATATTATTTATTTCAGATTTTGATATGGTCTACGTTTTACTTGTTTATTTAAGATAAGAAACTGCCAAAAGAGCTATATATTAGCTACTGGAATATGAGCTATGTATATATCAAATTCACAAGCTCTCTGTCAGAAGTATTGGAAACTAAATATTGTTTCGGCCTTCCATTGAAAATGGGCGGTCCAGTGGGTTAGAGTGATCGTCCCACACACGCCTTCCATCGATGCGCCTCGGGTTCGAATGACACTCAGACCAAATAAAAGTTGAAAAATTTCTGAGTTTATTTTTCAATCGGTCGCCTATGTGGAAGAGTTGCCAGGTACTCGCCGAAGCTCGGGGTTTCCTCTGGCCAGTGAGCCCGGTTTCCTTCCCCACTAAAAATGGCAACGCCAGCGTAAAACACAATTAATCAATCTCTTGACGACGTCCAATCTTTTAACAGCTCATGACAATCTACACCAATGGGTCGCGAGTTCAAATCCCACTCAGTCCAAAACAATTGGAAAATTTTCTGACTGGGATTTCACTCGAACGACCTATGTGGGATGGTTGCCAGTTACCAGCGGAAGGTCGTGGGTTTCCTCCACAGTAAAACTACCAACGCCGCCATATAAGTGAAATAATCTTGAGCGCGGCGTAAAACACCAATCAATCATGACAATCTAGCTTTTCTTATTTTTATCTTCTCTTTCCTCTCTTATACTAAGTCCGTATTTTGCTTTTTATGTTGCAGAACCAGACTTTTCCTTTGGATTTCTTCTAAAATAATGACGGAGTCGTCTGATCCAGATGAACCACAACGACAGGCTTTGCGGAGGAAAGCTTCCGCCATTCACCTAATGCTTTCCATGCAGGACCCAAAGGATAAATTACTGAAGCATGTTAAAAAAGTGGCCGCCATGCCCGATCATTTTGGAATGAAAATTTTTACTACACAAGTTGATGGCTGGACGCCTTTTCACGCTACTGTGCTACGTGGTTCCAAGCGCATCTTAAAAGCAATTTTGGCGTCCGGAGTTGACGTAAATCACCGAATGGGGCAACCAAGTGGATTACCGGCTGAGTGCACTGCTTTACATATCGCCGCTCACCGGGGAGACACGAAAATTATCGAGTATTTATTGTCACGTGGTGCACATATCAATTTAAAAGACTCCGAGGATCGACCGCCATTATTCTACGCGGCTTCGTGCAATCATTTAGACGCTGTGAAACTTTTGCTAAAATATGGCGCTGAAACGCACCACTCAGGGGTCAACCTTTGTGATAAAAACTTACGACCGTTACCAAGGCTATCACGTGAATTCTCTCTCCTGGAATGCAGTGCCGTGGAGAACATGACGTCATAACATACGCAATAATGACGTCATGATATATGACCAAATATGGCTTATTGTGGTGTTTTTGAGAGAAAGTTTGAAATCTTTAAAAGTTGATTGAATGTATTTTGTTTGTTTTTTTTTTCTTAGCGTGAAAATTCTTATAGTGCTTATCCAAAGATTCTAAAGATTGTATACAAATTGTCTGTGATAAAATCTAACTATTGCTGTGAACATTCATGACTTTGGGGAAAACTGAAAAGTTTTCTCACTCCGTCCTCATAAAATTTTATTAAACTTTCCATCGATTTCTCTCGAGGCTGAGACAACTGTGCCTATATGTAGATAATGTTAATTCTTGTTTGCAATCAATTGTATAGAAATTGGAATCCACTATTTTATTAAGACATCTTCACTGCAAAATGTAAAGTCTCTTTAAATTGATAAAAATTATATGTATCATTATATTGCAAGGGATGCTAAGATGCAGTTTTTTATGTTGCTCAAAGTCCCACTACATCATATATTCGTGTGTCACAAAGAAGAACTTACAGATACGTTATTCACATTTTTGGAAATTTTATTTAGAGATTTGTCTCAAATATATTTATTTAAAAAAATATATTCTTTGTCATTTTTGCAATGATGGAATCTGGCAGATTTGATTTTAGCGCAAATGCTTTTTAAAGTGGCATGAGCTGCCAAAATGTTGATATTTTAACGTTAAAACAGAATGTTTGAAATTATTGGCTATTTTTCTCAAGACGTATAATTCAGAAGCTTTTTAGTGCTTCTAGTCTCGAAAATGTACGATAAAGTATTGTTTTGAACTACCTTTGGCTCAGAATGAACGAATGGTCGTCCCGGTTATTTAAATTTTGTTTACTTTTCCAGCGCGTTTTCGGTTCGTACAGGCCACAAACTGTATAGATTTTCTTCATTCCAACGCCAATCATTTAGTTTTTCGATAGCCTTTAAAGCCTCTTACTGTCGTTACGATCAGAAGTTATGAAAAAAGTGTGAATTTGGGCAGCTCATGCCACTTTAAATAGAGAATGAAAATGCGACCTTCTGTGTGGCTGAAGAGCGACATGTGACTGAAAGTTACACTTTCATTGGCCGGCCCTGTCATCACACTGCCTGCATGCCGATATCAACATGGATGATTTACTTTCTTTATCGCTTATACTCGCAATGCTTATTTTAAAAAACCCTAAAAAATCAGCCAAAAATCGAAGGAATTAATTGCATACTTCTATCGAAAGCTATTAAGTTGCTCTATTTATTGAATGTACACGTTCGGTTGGATTTTCTTTTTTTTTAAGCGCTGTCAAATGACAATAACGATCGTTCCTCGGGTGATTCCGATCGCATCCGACAACCCACGAGAGGCTCCGAATGCTGGTTGGCGATGTAATTGGCAGGCGACTTTGTTAACGGGCTGACAGGTTTTTTCCCCCGATGAGTTAGAAATGTCATCTGACTTCATGTTTGGCAAGGTTCCCAAGCTGCTAACACACCGAACAGTCCCCAGACCACAGGAGCGTAAATGAAATAATAACAGTTTTCCCTTTAGTAAATCGATATTTGGTCTCTATACCAGCCAAATCAACTAACCGGGACTCTCGTCTCTCCGCAAGGTGCTTCCCTGTAATTTGCCAGTCATAGGCTCGTAGGTCATGTTATCGTATGTTACTACATATGTGGAATGGACACGTCTCATTGGCTGGTTTGGATCTGACTTTGTAAAAAGCGCTGCCATTGCTGAGTGATGAGCGCGTGCATGACCGATCTTGATCGCAATTACCGCCGAGCCTGATGACGTCACACAGATTTACGCAAAGCTTTCTGGGTAAAATGTACCTCAGTTCGCCATTTTGTTAACCGGTACTTATAAAGTTATAGCACGTCACTTCCTTGGAAAACATTGATGACAGAACGTATTCAAAAGTTGATACTGTTAGATTTATGAAAACAACATGTTGTGTACCGTACAGCACGTCTTAAATAAACGCCATCGAAAGATCTGGCACCTTTTACGTCCCCTTCTCGATACAGCATTATTCCCTCTGCCATTTTGTAAAACTATGTGAATATCCCGCAATCTCCCGAAATGCGTTGCGTGTAATTTGCAAGTGACGTCATCAAGCAATCGGTCAATTGCACCATCTCCTAGTAATGGCGGCGTTTGATGCAAATCAAATACCACGTGACCTCCAACAAAAAAAAATAGGGTTTAGACTACAATTGACCGATTGCTTGATGACGTCACTTGAAAAATTGAACTTGAAAAGGGTCATTTCGAAATTTCATTTTGCGGTATCAAAAATTGAAAATTGAATTAACGAGCGTTACACGGACCCATAACATACTTTCTTTATCGCTTATACTCGTAATGCTCATTTTAAAAATCCCTAAAAAATCAGCCAAAAATCGAAGGAATTAATCGCATACTTCTATCGAAAGCTATTAATTTATTCTATTTGTTGAATGTACATGTTCGGTTGGCTTTTTTCTTTTAAGCGCTGTCATATTGACAATAATGATCGTTCCTCGGGTGATTCCGATCGCCTCCGACAATCCACGAGAGGCTCCGAATGCTGGTTGGCGATGTAATTGGCATGCGTTTTGTTGAAGGGCGTTAACAGGCTGACAGTTTTTTTCCCCCGATGAGTTTGAAATGTCATCCGACTTCATGTTTGGCAAGGTTCCCAGGCTGCCAACAGGCCGAACAGTCCCCAGACCACAGGAGCGTAAATGAAATAATAACAGTTTTTCCTTTAGTAAATCGATATTTGGTCTCTATACCAGCCAAATCAACTAACCGGGACTCTCGTCTCTCCGCAAGGTGCTTCCCTGTAATTTGCCAGTCATCGGGATTTCGCTTCAACTCTTGCATGGGCTCGTAGGTCATGTTACCATTTCATGTTACCATATGTTACTACATATCATGTGGAATGGACACGTCTCATTGGCTGGTTTGGATCGGACTTTGTAAAAAGCGCCGCCATTGCTGAGTGATGAGCGCGTGTATGACCGATCTACATCGCAATTGCACCATCTCCTAGTAATGGCGGCGTTTGATACAGATCAAATACCACGTGACCTCTATTCCACGTATATAGTTGATTGATATAGACGCGATTTTAATAAACCTCTACCTTGATTTAACATGTTCCACGGCGGTAAACAAATGGGGTTTTGGCTAGAATTGCGTTCAGAAATTTTAAAACCAAAACCGAGAAATTGAGAAATGGCATTATAGGCGTCAAGGTGGTATTTTAAAGTTCTTTTTGTATAAACCTATCATTGAAGTTGGGTATTCATGAATCTTTCTTTTTTTTTGTTGGTGGGCCTTGGTGCCTCAGTTTGTTAGTGATAGTCCGTCAGTCCGACACAGGTCTACCATCGAGGCGGCGTGAGATCGAATTCCACCCAGATAAGAGAAAATTGAAAAATTTCGGAGTGAATCTTTATCTAGTAAATTAACCGACACTGATTGACCCGGAAAAGAATCTGGGCCAGGGTGAGAATCGAACTCACGACTTACCGTCCGGTTACCGTCCCACCACTCTACCAACTGAATCTTTATCTCGACCGGCGTATGTGGAAGAGTTGGTCCCATGAAATATAAATCGATCGACCAACTAGAGGTTGTTTGTGTATTTCGAACCGAATTAAACTACAAATACGACCCCACGAACCGCACTCTGCTTTTATGTGGCAGAGTATATGTTATTTGAGCGGTCAATTTATCTTCCATGGAATTTATCTTCCATTTTGGGCCTCGCACAAACAATGTTAAAAGCCATACATGACTTATCTTTCCTGAATTTGCAATCTTTGGTGACGTCAATAGAGTTGTTTACATTCAAGGAGTCTATCGGTTTCATGTTGTTCACCATGGATGATGGATTGATGGTGACGTTTTTTACGAAAAAAATTAGCTCCGTAGAGGTCAAAAATTGCTCCTCATCAACTGACAACGACGATTTTCCACGCCCGTATATGTATGAGCCCACTGCCAATAACGCACTACGCGAAGCAGACGGTGGAAATTGGAATGTTGAGTTGGGATAAAATTCGCCCACTTCATCTTCACTAACCATTTTTCCAGAGCTCTTCATCTGTCGGAAAAACAGGGAAGCCGAGTCCGACCCGGTAAGTATTCCTGCAGTTTGTTTAGGGCAGTGCAGAAGGACATATCCGAACGAAAGTGTAAAGAGTCGTTGCTTTCAAAACTCGTTATTACTCCCAGTCATACGTTACGAAGTGGAAGCGCGCCGGAAACAAATCTCTAGTGACGTCAAATATCAAAGGAAGATGACTTATGTATTCATTTCGCTTCTCGGATTTCAAGAATTTACAGACTTGATTTATTTAATTAAAAAAATACATGAATGGCATACGAGACAAAAGCTTGTGCCTGGCTAACAGCCACGTGTATAAAGGTAATTTAGGAGCAATTCGTTCCAGATTTCAATGAAATATTTGCATATTCCTCGTTGATCTCCGTTAACTTAAAGTGGTGATTTACAATCTGTGGCTTTCACTTTTCAATTCACTTTTTCACGAAAAACTTGTCTAATCTCAGTCCCCCAAGCTCGCCATCAATCAAGGAAATTAGAGGTGCAATTAAATCCGTAAATAATAATAAATCAACAGTAATTTAATCAATCAATCAATCAGAAAATCAATTAACCAATGAATTTACCAACAAATCAATAAAACAATGAACCGCTGAATTGTTGCTCCAAATGAACTAGAAAATCCATTAACACGAATGACGTCACGCTCTGGTTTATTATACAGAAAAAGGTTTAAAATCCATCAATCCTTAATCTGTGCAATTAATCTTTTAATCAATCGGCGGAATCAATCTTTCAATCAATCATAGGCTCCGAGGAAAAGTCAGTTTGAATTGATGTCTTTTAAATTTGACTTTGGCTTCTTTTCTCGACAATTTTTCGAAATTCCTATGCATGCAGCCCATACCCACATTAACATGGAGTTTATTCATCTCGCTAAACCAGTTTCTTGGAAATATCAGATACCGTATCACTGTGGACCGATAAAGTACCCGATTGAACTCGTTCAGACCCTGGCAAGTATCACGTGTTAAATACCATTGGTAATCAAGTTATACCGAAACCAGTTTTTTAAATTATTCATGATGCCGCCATTTTGTGTCGATATCTGTCGGGACAGCGTGACCCCGTCATAACCACACAGACTGCTTCCAAGGCTTTTGCAGCAATTGACAATCTCGCTGTTAATAGTGTTACACTGCCTCATCTGTTAAGCGGCTAGCATGCCCAATCTCCTCTTAAAAAAGATAGCTGTTGTGCTTGGGGCATCATGGCCCTGTGAGTGTGTTTGTCAGTCGGATAAAAAAACTAAAATTGAAAACATGTACCGAAGGATTCCTGGCATTAAATCGCTAATGGAAACTGATCGCACCTGGCCGGTTCCAAAAACGCATTTAATTAATAGCCTTAGGTGTATTGCCAAGTTAATTTTGCATGGTCAAAGCATTTAACAAGAAATCAATTACCTAATTCCCTCGATACATCAATAATTGAACTCTCCCGTCAGCTCCACGTGCCCGATCCAAGCACTCGAAAAGGTTAGACCAATGAACTACTAGTATATGAGTTGAATGAAGGTCACGTGGTATTTGATTTGCCTCGAATTCTGCCATTACTAGGAGATGGTGCAATAGCGATCCAGATATGTTATGCACGGGCGCTTCAACTATCAATGGCGGCAGAGTTTACAAAGTCAGATCCAAGCCAGCCAATGAGACGTGTCCATTCCACGCATATAGTTCATTGGGTTAGACACTCTCTGCGAAACAGCTCTGTGACGTCATGTTATTCGTAATGCCGCTAAACAAGGCGTACACTAAGGGCATAGGCTACTTGATTGACCTGCTTTCGGCACAGTGGCAACTGCTGTCAGCACTTTCAGCGCTTTGAGCATTCTAAAATCTATTCTATATTCTATATTATCATTATTTTCCATAATTTTTCTCTTTTGATATCCTTGCTAGACCTGGTTTGAAGCCAGTGGTCAGGAAAGTTTGGTTTCGGATCATGTTACTAATATGCAAAACACGTTGTCAAAGCACAGTTACTAAAGTAATGATGGGGTGCTTTTTAGGTTCGTTTTGCATGAAGGTCACAATGCACGTGTGTTGCAAGGTGTCATCCCTATAAAAAGGGCACCAAGCATGCACCGAATCATTCACAGTTTGACAGTAGTAACATGCCACGATTGTCACGGGAGCAGAGAGACCAAGCCTTGGGAAGACTTCATGCTGACCAGACTGCAAGACCAGTGGCAAACCACTTCAATGTTCATGTCCGAACATTATACCGCCTGCAGCAACTGGCCCAAGCCACTGGAAGTACAGCAGACCGTCCTCGTAGTGGAAGACCGCCCGTAACAACTTTGAGGCAAGATCGACAGATTGTCCGCCAACACCTGCAAAAACCGCTTCTCTACAGCTGCGGAAACTGCAAGGACAACCATTGGCAATCACCAGAGACCAATCAGCAACGACACGGTGCGCAGGCGTTTAAGGCAGGCAAATGTCAGATGTCACAGGCCTTTCAGGGGTCCGATCCTCACTGCTCGACATCACCGCGCTCGTCTGTAATGGGCCACACAGTATCGGAATTGGCGTTACCGGGAGTGGAGAACTGTAGTCTTCTCCGATGAAAGCCGGTATTGCATCTCGACAGTTGATGGGCGAATGAGAGTGTGGCGTAGACGAGGGGAGCGTTTTGCAGATGAGTATGTTCTAGAAAGAGACGCGCGGGGAGGTCACAGCATTATGGTATGGGGTCCTATAGCACTGAATCAAAAACTAGGCCCTGTGGTGTTCCAGAATATTGGTTCTGGTAGAGGAAATGATGTAACAGCTGCCCGCTACATAGATCAGGCGCTGAGACCCTTCATCGTGCCCCATTTTTCTGGTCATGGAAATCATGTCTTCCAGCAGGACGACGCACGAACCCAAAGTGCCAGAGCAAAGAGAGATTTCCTCCGTCAAAACTACATACAGACTCTTCAATGGGCTGGTCTCAGTCCAGATTTAAATCCGATAGAACACTTGTGGGACGATATTCAGAGGAGGCTCAATCTCGTGCCGCCAAGGCCGACAACTGCAGCTGAACTCCCTGAGGCCTATCACAGAGTTTGGGCCCAAGTTCCTATCATCTTTTGCAACCATCTCATCCACTCAATGTTCAGACGATGCAACGCTGTAATAGCAAGACTAGTACTTGTCAGTACTTGGGTACACAAAGATAGGCTCGTCATCACGATTGGCTATGAGCATGCCGAAGGTCCAATCTAGTGCGACGTAGCACGCTGAGAGCTGCTGTCAGCGGTGAATCCTGCAAGTGCACCCTGAGTTTCTGTAAGCTTTTGATATGTTGTGCCAAAACAAGTTTTCTCCGCGGTGAGAACCTTTTCTCCGCGGTGGAAACCTTTTTCACCGCGGTGGAAAGGTTTCCCTTGTGATTTGACAGTTAACATGCGTTTTTTCGACTTTCTCTGCAAATCGTTTTACTTAAAGGTATGATTCTTATGATACACGCTTGATTTTCTTTGACATGCAGAATCTCTCGTCTCAAAACCAAGTTTCCGCTTGTACAAAATGCTGTTAAAGACTGGAAAATTCAAAATTCCACCCATGGCACTAATAGGCCTCCGTAGCGCGTTATCTGCTGTTAATTAATTTACTTAAGTTAAGATAATTTATGAAGGACATGTGTTGATGAAGTCGAAAAAAGTTCTCTGATCACTTAAGATTATTTAGTTTTTATAGCAGCGTCGCCACGTTATATACAGCGGGGTATAAAGTTGGCCTCTTTACCCGGGGGAAATCCCCCGACCTGGCAACGCTCTCACATATAGGAGAAAATCCAATTTTACATAGAGGACCAATTTAAATTGGCATGAGCTGCCAAAATTCACGCTTTTTTTTAATAATATCTGATCGTCACGACAGTAAGAGGCTTTGAAGGCCATCGAAAAACTAAATGATTGTCGTTGGAATGAGGAAAATCCATACAGTGTGTGGCCTATACAAACCGGAATATTGTTCGAAAAGTAAGCAAACTTTAAAAAACCGGGACGACCATTCATTCATTCTAAGCTAAAGTTAGTTCAAAACAATACTTTATCGTACATTTTCGAGACTAGAAGCACTAAAAAGCTTCTGAATTATACCTCTGGAGAAAAATAGCCGATAATTTCAACATTTTGTTTTTACGTCAAAATATCAACATTTTGGCAGCTCATGCCACTTTAAAAGCTTCTGAATTATGCGTCTTGAGAAAAATAGCCGATATAATTTCAACATTCTGTTTTTACGTCAAAATATCAAAATTTTGGCAGCTAATGCCACTTTAATGAGCTTAATTTTAGTGACGTCATTTTAGTGTAAAATTTAATGACTTCGCTTGTGTAAATGTGATTTTCCGGAAGACTACTAAGTTTTTTTGTTTTTTTTATCTCGCCCCACTTCATTCAAATATTGATAAGGCTATCACTTGTAACAGTTTTAACTATATAGGCCTAGATCAAAAGTCTCTGTTCTTGTACAGAAGTGATCAATAACATGATATCGATTAGGCTGATCAAGTAAGCGTTTAATAGCATATAATCAGCCAGCGCCAGTCCCTCTAATGGATGTTAAGGGATCAAGTGCTCTGTGATTAAACCGACAGATCAGATTATATAGAGCCTGCTATAAACATAAAAGCCACACTGAAACTAGCCTAGAAATCTGGGCTCTGCCGAATGTTTGTTTTCTCCGTATATTCGTCATAAAGGGGGACCATGCAGACACATTACCAGCCATATAATACCTGTCGCCATTAGACCGATAATCCGGGCTATATAGAAACAAAACATTAAGTGTTTGAACTCATCGCCACTGTGAACAAAAACTCTCAACTCACCATTTTCAAAAATATACACAGAACTAATTATAATCAGAACTTCTACCATTTTGTTATCTTTTGCCATCTCAGTAATATCTAGATAGTTCGGTTTGGGTCCAATAGGAATATCTAAACCATTAATAAATCTATTAATAATAAAAAATTCAAATGAAAGCGTATACTGTAGCAGACACCTGGGGCTCTTTCTCAACGCATAGATCTACATGCTCGACGTAACTTTGGTTAACGTAATGTTGAAGTTATATTTTGCCATAACGGTTAGGCCTTGCATTGAACTTAAGTCGGGCGTAAATGTTTTGAGAAAAACCTCACGGTCTCGTAGAATCACCCGAGATCTTGATCCAAGTGCGTGGACCAGACCAGTCGGAACTCCTTTCGGCTATCTTCGCTCGCTACCGGTCGGCTTTGGCAGTCGGAACTCCTTTCGGCTATCTTCGCTCGATACCGGTCGGCTTTGACACGCACGTAAATCCCCGAAGTTTCAGAGTAGGACCAGACATGCAAAGACAAGCAGATAAATAAACCAATAATCCATATAAGAGAATCGTCTCTCGCTTGTTAACACGTTGACCTCAGCCTAAACGAAATACCAACAACATGCACAGACGTGATACCAGTTATTATATAATATTTATGAATTAACAATAATATTATTTACATTGCTATGTACCTATTCTATTGATTGTTAATTGGCTGTATTATCATCTATGTAAGGAGACACACGCACTAACAAGCTTTGCCTTATAGCGCTCCTGCTAAAAAATAACTCTATAAACTAAAAATCCAGGTATTTTGCAAACGTTTTTTTTAACCTACTCGCAATGTCGGGTCGGGAAGTCTAAGCGGGACCAGTTAACACATTTGGATTCAGAAGGCATTCATTGCGCCAGATTAATGTTTTAAAGTGGTATGAGCTGCCAAAATGTTGATATTTTGGCATTAAAACAGAATGTTGAACTTATTGCCTATTTTTAGTGCCTCTAGTCTCGAAAATGTACGATAAAGTATTGTTTTGAACTAACTTCAAATGAATGAATGGTCGCCCCGGTTATTTAACTTTTGTTTACTTTTCGAACACGTT
Organism: Lepidochitona cinerea; assembly: GCA_963971465.1. NCBI lineage: Eukaryota > Metazoa > Mollusca > Polyplacophora > Chitonida > Tonicellidae > Lepidochitona > Lepidochitona cinerea. The sequence continues at coordinate 5,153,850 of OZ020565.1, forward strand.
TTCGGTTCGTACAGGCCATCACATACTGTATGGATTTTCCTCATCCCAACACCAATAATTTAGTTTTTCTATGGCCTTCAAAGCCTCTTACTGTCGTGACGATCAGAAATTGTGAATTTTGGCAGCTCATGCCACTTTAAACTATTTTGTTTCAAATTTTAAATTATATGCGTATCTTCATGTTTTAAACTTTTTGTCTTTTTTACGAATAAAGACGCGGAGGAAAATATATAGATAAATTGAATGCGTTTTTTTAACCGAAACAATTAAAGTATTTTTAAAAACTATCTATAGTTATCATTCATGCTTCTAAACCAGCTGAATGTTCACATTTTTGCCATGACACATTTGAATTGGTTTCACTATGACTAAGCTGGATCGAAAGGGGATTTTTTTAAACCAGCCAATGTGCCTGCTTCCAAACAACTGATCCAGGACAAGCGGGACATTTAATAGTACGATAAAAAATAAAAGTTCTAAACGCGTGACTGATCTCACTTAGGGAAAGACTTCAATGGCCGTTCAAAGTCTACAATGCTCCCTATAGAAAACTATACACTCCCAATTTCCTATTGAATACGTCAGAAAATATAAGCAAGAAAAGGGAACAATTATTTTTGAAGGCAGCCCTTAATTGTCCACAATTTGACAAACCACCAATTTGCTGTATCCCAAAAATTTGCATAAATGGTTGTTGAGTGCATTTCCGTGTTCAATTCTTCAAAATGTCAACGCCAAAAACATGAATCACGGTGTACTTTGTTGGAAATCGGTTTCTGCACACACACACGATACAAAAGACTTGTTTCCTTGAAATTTGAGGATTCAGCCTTTTCTTATCTCGTGCTTTCTCGTTCGAATGTAAGTCCATCAACAGGGTTTCATGTTTTTGACGGAGATTTGATTCAACACCGCGAAATATATTGTTAGATACGTATAATTGAAGAGGGGAACCGCAAATATAATATAGGATTTATTTTTTTGCCTCAATAATCGGTATAGGGAAGTTTTTAAAAAAATTTTGAATTAAAAATAATATCCTTGACGTTTAGTTGAAATATACCCTATGGAGTAAGTAACAGGGCAGACCACTTGGATAACTTTTATATACATTTCCTACATCTATCTAATGAATTAAAGCAAAAAAAAAATGCTTTGATATTTACTGTGGAAGGTAAAGGAAGGAAATCCCATTTCATCAATCGTGTAACATCAACTATTATAGACTAATTCCATTAAATTCGGCGTGTGACCGCATTTAAGTGTGTGCCCCACTCGGTAGATATCAGCCAGACCTATAATTCTGAATTAGCCCATAACATTGACTTATTTACTAATAGAAAAGTCCCTATCATATAATCATTTAGGGCAAGGAAAAAATGAAAGTCCTCTATTGAGTAGAGATATATCATCAGCTTTATAGATTATTCTAGCATTTAAATATTTAATAATTATTTTTATTTTGCATTTTCGCCTGTAGTAAAATGTCTCCATTTGTATTCTGTCCCAAAATGCGGTGAATTTAACTTGTAAAAAGTGCAGACTGTCCGAGGAATGTCAAAGCCGACCGGTAGCGAGCGAAGACAGTCGAACTTTGTATTTTACATAGTAAATCCCGAAGCTAACAAAGTGAGACAAACCGTTTAATCAGCGATCACTATCAAATGATTGATGTTAATGGCATAAGTTTGATGTATGTCAAACTTGGTTTGTTACGCTGGGTGGATTAAAGAATCACTTTTAACACTAATTAAAGAAAACGGACATTAGGTCTGAAACCTGTCGTGATAGATTGGCCTTGTACCGTGATAGAACGGTGGGAAACATTTGATTGATTGATTGATGTATTACGACGCGAAAGGCTTGGAGATAGGCTTTTCGGCTTGATCTTCTAACCCTTGCCAGTGACATATATTCTACCGACGTCAGAGGTATGCTGGCCCATGTTTTTAACTTCAAATTGTTGGCATTCTAAAACAGATATAATAAATTAAAAACTTATATTCGGACAGTTTATAGCCAACTGAATCTAGAAATGCGAAAAAAATCGTGGACGAAGAACGATCTTGACAGAATATGGCGAACATCAAGATAACATGCTGGGTTTGTCCGGTGTAGGATTGATGCCGCCAACGTCATTACATTTTTGCGAACAAAACTAGCAAATGGTCGGTTGACGTTGAAATGATATAGAACTGGGACCGGTTGTTCAAAAAGAAAATTAGTTCACCGGCAAGTTAAATCACGTGACGTAACAAAGAAATCCCTTTGTGACGCGACGTCATCTAACCTGCCGTTAAAGGGTTTAATAATAATAATAATATTCTTTATTTCAAGAGGGTTACATATATAAAATACACTCAATCAGCTGAATAGCTGTTCTACCTTGAGGCCCTCAAAACTGTTAGCATCATGACATAACAATGGTTTACATATATACAGTGAACATATACATAAATACAGACATTTTTACAAAGACAAAAATTATTAAGTACATAGATCATGACGATATTTGTTATTAAAACTTACTACTGAAGAAGCAGTTTGGGTAGATAATTGGAGAGAATTCCAAATACTTGTTCCGGAGTAAGATAAGGATTTCTTGAACATTTCGATACGAGGGAATGGCACAGATAATTTGTACATTTTTTGTGACCTGAGAGGCATATGTTTAGTTTGAGCTTGGGTGAATAAATCCATCATGTAAGATGGGTAGTCACCAGAAATACATTTATACACGGTGACAGCTATGTTTAATTTTACATACTCTTCAATGTTTAGCCAGTTAAGGGCTTTAAATAATTCATGTGATGGCGTTTTCTTAGTTTTACCCAAAATAAGTCTTGCTGCCTGTTTTTGTAATTTACTAATCCTAATTTTGAGGTTGTTTGAACAATTTCCCCATATAGGTAAACAATAATTGATTTGCGGTAAAATATATGCGTTGTAAAACAAAACCCTTATATTAAATGGTAGTAAGTGCTTATGCTTACGCAGAAAGGACACCAAACATGATATTTTTTGGCAAACAGAATCAACATGGTTAGACCAAGTTAAAGTGTTGTCTACATGCAATCCTAGTATTTTTAAATTCTTTGTTTGCTTTATATTGACATCATTAAAAGTAATCTCAAAGTTATTTATGAACTGTTGTTTATGAACAACCTTTGGAAATATTTTTCTAATTTGCGTTAAGTGTGTTGTAGAACATGTACTTTAAAAGTCTGACCAAAAAGAAAATTAAATTTCGGTCGCAGCACATACAAAATTCAAGCTACGTTTGCCGATCTACAATGCTTACGAAAGTTAATTATTTCAGACTTATGACTTATGACGTCAAACACGACCTGCGTTCTGTACGTACCAATGAACTATACGCATATAAGAAATGTTTGAAACTCTCTTTAAACAACTTAGGACGTGGTGATGTCTTTAATTTTTTATTATACGCATATAGTTCATTGGTACGTACCCTCACAGCGATGACATGATTATAACGATTTCTGTTGTCTCAGTACGTCTTCGTGGCAGTTTGTACACATGAAAGGTCTTGCAGGACGTCATTTTTCCGAGTAGTTACGGAAAATATGCATTTTTCCTCCCCGTTCTTTTTTTGACTACCAGGGAATTAACGCGAAGGTTGTTTCGTTTCAACTGATCTTTTTCAAATATACATTTAGTCCATAAACAAACACAAACCACCTTTAAATCCTGTTCATAAATCCTTTAAGCTAGTTTTATTTTGAACTACCGGTCCCTGGATACTTAAACTTTGCGATACTAAAAGTGTAAATCTTTACGTCAAATAAACAGATGATATCGAACCTTTTCTGGGTTAGTTCTCTGTTTACATTCGCTCCACATGTCGCCGTGACCTTGCTCGTGGTTTCAATCGATATGCTAGTGAAACTAGGATGTGCGTAAGAACGGACGTTATATTTATCAATTTTTATGTCAATATAAATATGCCATCTTGATAGCTTGTAAATCTGAAAGGCGATGTAATCAATCTGTCAACTTTATAAACAGATGGCCAAATCATTGATTCTTTTATAAATAAATATACCAAAGTAAGTAGGCCTTTGTCGAACACGTCCTATAATCGGGTTATCGTCAACGCCAAATATATATATACTTTGTGTTTACTTTGTTTACTTTGAGTTATTTCACTTAAATATGATACTGTTACCAAGTTATATTGGGAATATTAATCGACTGGGTATCTAGATTACAAAGTATTCTTCAAACCTACTGATACGCATTATCTGCTTCATGCTGGGTAACACAATCCTCCCCACACTTTCAAGCGAGTCGTTGAGTCTCTTTGTTAGATTCTATAGAAATTGTAGTTCTTTATTATTTTTAATCAGGCTTGTTAGGTTCTTTTCAGACTCTTCTACCCAGTCAGTATTCCGTTGGTGTACTCAATGAAGTGCCTTAAGACGCGATGGAAACTCGATGCACATGTACCAGAGCGTGGAACCTTTTTCGGAGAACAATCTCGCAACAAATATCAAATGGCAGAGACCGTTGATTGCGACTCCGCTAACATCGTGCATGTTATCAAGTGCAAAAAGCAATATGCATGCGAAACTCGGAATTTTCTACGACAAAGAACCGCCAATCATTTGCCGTATCTGGTATTATGCAATGAATATGATTATACCATTTGTGTTTCAGTATACGATAAGGCCTATATGAATATGGCCCAGCTAATAATAGAAGAATACCTTCTGCTTCAGAGTAAAACGACTCGACCTCGGAGCCATCGGCCAGCCATTGCTTATAAAAAGAACAAGTTCCAAAGACTAGTCAGGGCTTAATCACCTTGTCCGTCCTCTACCTAGAAAGCAAATTATATTTATGATCACTAAAACACATAGACACAGGGAAATTCTCCTTGTCTAAAATAACCACGGAGGCAAGTTTCTAATTGTGTTAAAAAGAGGTATATCATTTAGACCTTTATCCCCCATCATACATTGTTGTAATAAAGTAAACCTATGATATTTCATTAGGCTGACGACTGACAGGAGCTTGACCTTAGTCAATAGAATTTTCTGGAACACTAAGCAAGTTATATATTTTCACTTTCTTTTCCCATCCTAATACTTTGTTTATGATCAGAACAGTAAAGTATTCCAGACAATTCTACTGACCAAAACCAAACTCTTGTCTGTCTTCAACTTAATATTCAACTGTATCATAGGTTTTGGTTAATTACAACAACCTATGATTGGAAATAAACGTCTAAATGGCATCCCCTCCCCCCTTTTTTTCTTTTCCTAAACACAATTAGAAACTTGTCAAGAAGATAAAAAAGTTCAAATTTTTTAAGCTCATTTTGTTTCAAGTTGGCTGCTTATTTCTCATTTCCGGGAATACAGCCTAAATGACAGACCGATTTCTATTTCTGTTTTATGACGCTGGTGTTGTAACTTAGACTATATAAATCATTGTCAGTTATACATTCGCTCGAACGTGCAGACCGCGTATATATACGTCAAACTCAGAAGATGTCTATAGGCCCTCATAGATATATTTATACCGTATGAACAATATCTGAAATCAACTAAGAAGACGAGTCATACATAATGTTTAGTTCCTTTATTTAGTTTTGCTATTGATTGGTTTTAATGAAGCACCGGGCCTGGATTACGACAATGGTTATACGCTATCAAATAGACTTACACTATTTACCAAAAACGCGGTTGTCATGGCGACAGCGTGTGGCCATCTGGATGCTGTGTCGTTTAATGAAAAAAAAGACAAAATATTAAAAGATATGATCGAAAGTAAATTACTTCTGATATGATACGTATCGTATCCAATGTTGAACTAAATGCACTGAGAGAAAGGATCGTGCGTATAATGCGGTTCGAACATATTTTGATTGATTGATGTTTACGCCGCACTCAAGTTTATTTCACTTAGGCTATAGTGCGGCGTTGCCAGGTTTAGAAAGGGGGGGGGGGGGGGGGCCCTTTGGCCTTATTTACAAGGGACGAATTACCACCGAAATAGGCTATAGCCGAGGGGGGATAATTGACACTTAAAGTAAACACACACTAGCATGAATGAGAGTGGCGTCCCTTTATGTTATGATTGATTGATGCTTTACGCCGCACTCAAGATTGTTTCACTTATATGGTGGCGTTGCCAGATTTAGTTGGGAAGGAAACAGGGTCAATTGCCCGGAGGAAACCCCCGATCTTCGAAGAATACCTTCTCTTCCACATACAGCGAAAATGTTCAATCTTTATTTGCATGGTCTGCGCAGAATTCGAACTCGTGACGCCCTTCCCTTCACACACATCTGAAGTCAGAAATCCTTTTTAAAAATTCGATGATTGATCACCAATAAATTGACAGACCAAACAATCGATCGATATCACTCATATATTTTATAATCAACAAGGCTGGATTGAGCTCTCGGCCTTTTGGGCATACACTGTAGGTGAGATCCCGGGCCATAGAGCCGCTGTGGCCTACCCACAAAATACGGCATTTTGTTGTCCAGATAATATATTGCAGTATACAACTGGTAATGTGGTTCAAGAGAGCCTGGGTCAAATATCCTGAGCATCTTATATTATTGGAGGAGTACAAAGGGACTTTAATATGACGACCCGAACCCCTGAGCCGCTCGTTTTGACGTTTGATGATCAGGGGCCGGTTGTTAAAAAATTAGCTTAACGGCAGGTTAAATGACGCAACGTATCAAACAAATTCCTTTGTGACGCGATGTCATCTAACCTGCCGTTAACCTAATGGTGCTTTGAACAACCCACCCCTGTTCGTCGCATTACATGTAGAGATGTTGAGAAAACTAACGAATGGAAGTCAAAATAGACTGATTGCTTAATGACGTCATATCAGTATATTGAGAGGAGAAAACATGGCGGACGCAAACATTTTGGTACTGAAAGGTAGACGTAATGAATAAAGCGTGTCGCCGCAAGGGCTTGTAAGCGATCACAACAAAACCTCCTCGGATATCCCATAATTTTTCGAATGACGTCATTAAACCTCGGGCCTATTTCTCAGTGAATGAAACCACAGGCACACGGAGTGCTCTCCCTTATCCACCCTCTGTTATACTATAAATATGTCCATCGTATGTCCACTCCGTGTGTAATTATTGTTGTGGCATAAATCAACCTCATGTAGGTTGGCAAATGCCAATAATCTTAACCACCACCACCACTCCGCGTGCCTGTGATGAAACCCAGGGCGAATACCGTATCTATATGGACAGTGCGGACGCGCTTGCGATTGTTGCTGAAATAAAACTTCTCCATTTGCCGAGTTATATCCGGAGGGTTGGAGATCACCTAATTAGCTATCGATTATTTTTGATCAAATAAGACCGAGTCTCAGCAGGTGGACATTTTCTTACAGCACCATATTCATGTATCTAGATTTTCTTTTTAATGAACAGACCGCGGTATTAATTTATATCGGGCTACTCTTTGATCAACATTGACGAAGATTCGCCGGTCTAACGGATGTGGGTGTAGGCCTACTATTTTTAGAGCTGTCCTCGTTTCTCTTAATTCGACGGAGAACTAATTAGGTTAATTAACAAAGTAAGATGATACATTGTATTTTAGTCTGTCGCTCGATATGACGAAGAAAATGACACCTGTATGAGGGCCGAGAAGGGACATTCTAATATTAATACAGTATAAAATTACATACGTCATTCTGTGTTGAGAATCCCAATCGCTTAAAGTGGCATGAGCTGCCAAAATTCACACGTTTTTCATAATTTCTGATCGTCACGACAGTAAGAGATTTTGAAGGCCATCGAAAAACTAAATGGTTGGCGTTGGAATGAGGAAAATCCATATGTATGTGGCATATACGAACCGAAAATGTGTTTGAAAAGTAAACAAAATTTAAATAAACGGGACGACCATTCATTCATTCTAAGTCAAAGTTAGTTCAAAACAATACTTCATCGTACATTTTCGAAACTAGAAGCACTAAAAAGCCTCTGAAGTCTTGAGAAAAATAGCCAATAATTTCAACGTTTTGTTTTAATTGTTCTACTCTTCGGATACGCCTACACCTTATGTAGGCATATACTTGGAAGCTAAAGCGCGGACGGGTTCGACATAATCCCGCTACGAATCTATTTCTCAACAGAGGCATAACTCTATAAATAAGGAAGATTCGCGCAATTTGCCTCGCTTTGCTTAATTAGCTATAGGCGTAATTGGCTTTTAATTTGGAATTAATTTAATTTCATACAGAAAGAAATTCCATAATATCGGTTTCTGATAAAGAATATACTGAGGCTTTAGCTGAGAGCTGCCTGTGCTTCGGCTCTCTCTTGGTCCCCCTGGTCAGACGATCTTAATTTTTTTTATGGACAAAAAATGTTAAGAAAGGGAAAGAAAGATCATATGGGGTGTGCAAAACGTACAATCTTCACGAATAGGCCAAGATGTTGATAACTAGGCTACTAAAGTTGATGGCTATCGATAGGCTTATGTCGGGGGGTTCAAAATAAGTGCCAAGCCCCACCTTCCCCGTTTCAATTTTCATCTATAATAGGTCTTAGGTATTTAAAACAACCCAAAGAGCGCGCCAACAAGAATGTCACCAACAGCCCGTTTTGGTACACTTCTCTCAAGTCAAGTAGGCCTGCACATCTTCCTCCGTAATTGAATAAATTTTTTTATCTATTATCGTCGACCGGGTATGATCAATATATATATCCAAACATAAATAACGAGATACTCGTACACATTCAATAGTATTGAATTATCGTTGATAAAACTATATAGCGAGATCTGTATTTAAGATAGTCCGGGTTCCCGACTCCAAAATGATTTTTTTTTGTAGTACTGACGGTCGTATTTTGGAAAATTCGGCCGTCAGTATAAAAAAATAGTAATTTTGGAGCCAGAAACCCGGACTATATTTAAGAGTAGGCATATATACGCGAGCAGTAGGCCTAAATGCAATGCTTGACATCGTAGTTTGCCCTTATATAAGGATGAAGATGGGGATTATAAGTAAGTCTTCTGTTTCACCGATACTCTCACACCTTCGGAATCGGGATTAGCCAAATCGCAACAAAGGCATAAATTTTAGAATGTATTTCATAAACGAACGCAATAAACAGCGGCTTGTGTTTTTTTTTTTTTTTTTATTCACTCTATATAGGCCCTAGACGAAATTCAGCATTTATTATATTCTACCAACCCGATGAAAATGAATTCCGTTTATTACCGTGAAAGAGATTCCTACCAATGTCAGGAAGTTTTTATTGACAGAAAAGGTTTCTAAAGTGGATAAATTTCCGTTCGATGATGACGATGATTATTTCACTAAAATGGCATCTCCTCTAGCCAATCCTGCATGACCGTAAAACACGGAATGGGACCATGCAAATTTCAACTTGGCTCGAGGACTCAGAAGATATGCTTACATGGCGGTGTTGTCATGTTTAGTTGGGGAGGAAACCGGGCTCATTGCCCGGAGGAAACCCCCTACCTTCGGCGAGTACCTGGCAACTCCACATACGGCGACCGAGCGAAAAAGCCACTCAGAAATGTTTGACTTTAATTTGGTTTGAGCTTGGTGGAAGGTTTGTGTGTGACTGAGGGATGATCACTCCAACCCACTAGCCCTCCGGCATGTAGCGTTAATGTGATTGTGAGGCCCGAAGGGGCCGACTCCAGCTCACTACATTTACTAGTTTACTACAATTATCTAACTCACTGGACCACTGAGGACCCCTCATTAAATAGAAGTTTAGAAATAATGATGATGGTTACACAGAAATAAATTTAAAACTTATCGTTTTATAAAATATGGAATAAATCCAGCCATAGCCGATTTTGACAGCAACATGTCGGTTATCCACATGTTTATGTTTACATCGCCATATTGCCTGCTGCATTGTGGGTGGAAACAGTTGCTGGGTCGGTTGACAGTGTGCAGAAAATAAAGGCCAACAAATCTTTCAAACTTCAGGGAATAGGGGCTGCTTACTGGCCCAGTCGGCTACAAAATGGTTCTGAAAAGTAATTTCTATGCCGGCTCTCGCCTTTTTTCTCCAATTTCGGATTTTATAGGCATGCCTTTGGACAAGGTATGTGATGTTGTTGTTGCACACTTTTTTTCTTGACTTAACTTGTTAGTTGGGAACATCCGAAAGAAAATTAATAAAAAATCAATGTCATAAGTATATTGATATTGTGCCGCCATATAGATAGTTGGAAAATGTAACTGTGAGTGGTTGAAAAAGTTATTCAGCGATTGAGAAAATCAGGTATTTTTTCTCCGGTTCTCAAACAACCCAACCGGCTAAACCACAGCCAAAATCGTCCAATCGGAACGCCTTGCCCATAAGACCAGGCTTGTTTTGATTTTTGAACACTCTCCAGTGCATAATCTAGGGCAAACGTTATGGCACATAGGTCCTTATAGGGCGGCTCGATAATGTCATCCCAGGCCCCAATGTATTGAAGGCTGCATGGAGTGAACTCATTCTTAAAACGGGGGCCTCTGTGGCTCAGTAGGTAGAGCGTTGGACGCTCAATCCGAACAGCCTTCCACCAATGGGTCGCGGGTTCGAATCCCACTCAGTCATAAAAAAAAGGGCAAATTTTCTGACTGGGTTTTCACTCTAACGACCTATGTGGGATGGTTGCCAGTTACAAACGGAAGGTCGTGGGTTTGCCCCGGGCACAGAGCTCTGTTTCCTCCCACAATAAAACTGGCAACGCCGCCCTATAAGTGAAATAATCTTGAGTGCGACGTAAAACACCAAACAATCAATCAATCATTCTTAAAACCACTATTTTTGTCTAATATGTCCCAAGAATTCAGGTTTTAAATACTTTGAAAAGCAGTTTTTACTTGCATTCAATATTTAAAGCAACAATAACAACAACAAACATTGTCATACCCTGGTTTGGGCGCGCAAACTGCGGACACCCTAACCCCATAATCAGCCAAGATTAGGTCCTTCTTTCTATCCAAAACACCCCAACTGAAGTCAGAACGCCCTCCAATAAAAGTCTGTCTCTTTTCAGATGAACTTTTTAGCCTGTCAGATAGCAGCCTTATGTCTGGCTATTCCATTTCGTACATATCTGTCGCCTTCAAAGACGAGCCCAAGGATTCGGCACGCTGTTGAGCTGATTGCTGGTCTAGTTCTGGCCCTTTTCTGCTTCGGATAGTAAGTAACTCCTCTACTCCTTTATAGTTGTCTGAATTTTCGGTAAGTCCATTATATTCAAAATATTGCCCCATCAAAATATAAAAAAAATGGTGCCAGCAGCCCGACTTTGTGGCAAAAAGATTTCAGGCCTCAAATTCTTCGAAGGCCATAGCAGCCCGCCCTTTTGGTTTATTCATTGATTGATGTTTTAGTGGGGGGAGGAAACCGGTCTCTTTGCCTGGAGGAAATCCCCACCTCTGACGAGTACCTGTCCACTTTTCCCAAATACGGTGATCGAGTCTTAATCCACTCGGAAATGGTTTAAACTCTTATTTGTCTGAGTAGGATTCGTTCCTGTGCCACATTGATGGAAGGGTTGTGTTTGAGTGACTGTCGGGCAGTCGGAGTAACCCAAGTGCTGATTGACCCCACCCTTTTGACCTTTGTGTCTCAGGCCATAGGATTTCGCGGTAACTATCGGTTCCAGTAGCCTGTTGTTACTGTTCTTAAACTACGGAAACGAAAATCTGTTACCCATTATGAAAGCCAGTTTGTGGTATGATGTATAAAGAAACTAGCATCAGTACCGGTTGGTTCCCAGCACTTCAATATACGGAACTGATTCAATGTTTCCAACTGATACTGAAATTATATGGCCTGGTGTGTTATTTGTTTCTCCATGTTATCTCGTACCACAAAGGCTAACCTGGTCTCGAATGTGGGTGCCCCAATTCTCATGCGTTCAAATACCCCTTTCTCTTAGTGGCATGAGCTGCCAAAATTCACACTGTTTTCATAGTTTCTGATCGTCACGACAGTAAGAGGATTTGAAGGCCATCAAAAAATTAAATGATTGGTGTTGGAATGAGGAAAATCCATACAGTATGTGGCCTTTACGAACCGAAAACGTGTTCGAAAAGTAAACAAAATTTAAATAACCGAGACGACCATTCATTCATTCTAAGGCAAAGTTAGTTTAAAACAAACTTTAGCGTACATTTTCGAGACTAGAAGCACTAAAAAGCATCTGAATTATACGTCTTGAGAAAAATAGCCAATAATTTCAACGTTCTGTTCTTACGTCAAAATATCAACATTTTGGCAGCTCATGCCACTTTAAGAAAAATAAGAAGAAAAAATCCTTGTCGGTTTTCACACCAAATAATCTGATAATTTTTGTTTCTCGTTCCTTTCAGTCAAGTTGTACATTTATTAGTGCCGTCAAGTGCAAGTTATGCCATTTTGAAGTTCGTGAATTCCCGAGTCTCGCACAAAGTTGTGTTTTTGTTTGTGTTGGGTTACTTGTCCGTGGCCCACATTTATCGCCAGATCTATGACTACGGCGGTTACACGTTGGATATTACCGGGTGAGTTCAGGATGGCTGATGGTATTTGGTTTCATTTTACTCATACAGCCTAACTATGTCTTACTTTTGGATTGATTGATTTATTTATGTTTACCGCCGCACTCAAGATTATTTCACTTTTATGGTGGCTTTGCCAGGTTTAGTGGAGGAGGAAACCGGGCTAATAGGTCGGAGGAAACCCCCCGACCTTCAGCGAGTACCTGGCAACTCTTCCACATACGTCAACCAATTTCTCTAACCTTTGGATGGTTACAAGGAGCATCTAGAGGTTGGGTATTTACTTTAGGTTTAGAGCCTACCTTCTTCCATAACTCGGCATCAGCTGTCAAATATAGGGAAAATTTGGTTGAAACAATTACAATGTGCCGATTGTTCATCATTTTTATCAAGAAGAACAAAAAATGTCAACATTTGGGCTTCTCATACCACTGTAATACGATGCAGTATACCCTTGTTCAATTTCAAGTGAAATGATTTAACTCACTTTTTTTTTTGAAAAAAAAAAAACATTCTGAGAATTTTGTTTTTTGATGTTTATTTCAGCCCTTTGATGATCATTTCAGCCCTTTGATGTTCATTTCAGCCCTTTGATGTTTATTTCAGCCCTTTGATGATCATGACTCAGAAATTGACGAGCATGGCGTTCAGTTTGAGTGACGGAATGTTGACCGATGATAGTAAGCTATCAGACGATCAAAGAGGACAGGCTATAAGGTAATAGGGAGCGCAAGTCTCAAAAGAATTATTTCAAGATTTCGTGATATCCAGTGACAGATGACGCAATTAAGAACATTTTTGATGACGTTGCAATCCCATTTGATTTATTTCGTTCCATAACGTTAGATTTAAATGCCATGTTGGAAAGAAAAGCGCTCAGTCACATGCGCAATGCAGTGCCGGTGACAGGAAATGTGTGGAATTCACATGTGACTTGCGCTCCCTATAGCAGTCATGGTTATAGAAATATATTTATATTTATTTGAATCTTTGAGAAAGTTAGTACATGTAAATATAATAAGAAACTGTCATCCCCAAATTAATGATAATAATATACATGTAGATATATTTTGAAAATGTATGTATGACATTGAGGCTTCGTAAATTTAGAATTTTTTAAGCATAAAGTTTTCCTCATTGTCTTTGTTCAAAATTGTTATTTTCGCAGAAAATCTCTGGTTCTACCTCTGCTTTTCATACGCCCGACTTAAAAAAAGTCGGTCGTATTATGGTATCACCAGCGCCGTCCGTCCGGTCGTCCGTCCCGGATTCTTTCACAACATATACCTTGTTGGTAGAAGGTGTGTCATGAACCATTTATGACATCGTCATCGTGCATAATGTGGCTTCTACATTGGAGGTCGCGGGTTCGAATCCCACTCAGTCCAAAAAAAAATTGGAAAATGTTCTGACTGGGTTTTCACTCGAACAACCTATGTGGGATGGTTGCCAGTTACCAGCGGAAGGTCATGGGTTTCCTCCAGGCACAGAGCCCGGTTTCCTCCCACAATAAAACTGGCAACACCGCCATATAAGTGAAATAATCTTGAGCGCGGCGTAAAACATCAACCAATCAATCAATCAATCTACATTGGATTATGTTCTATTCTGTCTTAGTCTATATCTTCTTTCCCTTCCGCTCCATAACTTGAAGAGTTTTGATCTGATCTTTACAATTTTTTTTACAACATATACTTAGGACATTGTGGATTGCATAATATGGCTTCTACATTGGATTATGTTATATTCTGTCTTAGTCTATATCTTCCTTCCCTTCCGCTCCATAACTTGAAGAGTTTTGATTCGATCTTGACAATTCTTTCAGAGTATATACCTTATGGGCAGACGGTGTGTCGTGTACCATTTCTGATTTCACTTGTTGCATAATATGGCAGCCATATAGGATTATGTAATATTCCCTTCTGCTCCATAACTTCTAAAGTTTTGATCCGATCTTGACGATTCTTTCAGAGTATATACTTTATGGACAGACAGTGTTTCATGTACCATTTCTGACATCACCTGTTGCATAATATGGCAACCATATTGGATTATGTAATATTCCCTTTCGACTCCAGAACTTCTTTCGTTTTGATATAATTTCTCAAATTCTTTTGGAGTACGGTATATATACCTTATAGGTAGATGATGTGTCGCATACCAAATTTGATTTGGGTCCACATGTTTTTTATGTGTTTTCAAGAGTTTTTTTTATCAGAAATGTGTACCTGATGTTTAAAGTGGCATGAGCTGCCGAAATTCACACTTTTTTCATGATTTCTGATCGTCACGACAGTAAGAGGCTTTGAAGGCCATCGAAAAACTAAATGATTGGCGTTGGAATGAGGAAAATCCATAGAGTATGTGCCCTGTACGAACCGAAAACGTGTTCGAAAAGCAGCAAAATTTAAATAACCGGGACGACCATTCATTCATTCTAAGTCAAAGTTAGTTCAAAACAATACTTTATCGTACATTTTTGAGACTAGAAGCACTAAAAAGCTTCTGAATTATACGTCTTGAGAAAAATAGCCGATAATTTCAAACTGTGAATTTTGGCAGCTCATGCCCCTTTAATAATGCTTTTTTTAGTACACTTGGTCTAGAGTAATACTGGAAACCAATTAATTTATACAACCTGAGACTGTTTTCTTGGATAGTTTAATGTGCACTACAATAACAAAAAATACCATTTTGATAGCTTTATTACCCATCTGGTATTTATCAGAGTGGCTGTTTAAATAGAGATAGGGGGACAATGACTTCCAATGCTCAAAATGGACACACAGGGTTTGTATATTTACACACCATACTATCATTGGTCAGCCTGAAGATTGTTTGCTTTGTACTAAAACTATTACAGTCAAGTCCAATAAAACAGTGTCCAAGTCAAAACCGTTAAAATTCAAGAATTTTAAGCTATTGTATTGATTGCTCCTTCCCTATTATGGAACATAACAGCAATGTCAAAACAGCCACAATATTTCAGTTTTTGCAATTAAAATGTTATTGAATTTACCTGAACAGATAACATATGTGTGCTATAACGTACTGGTATTTAGTTGCAGCTTCATCAAATTCAGAAAAGAAAAACTTCTAATATGAAATTAAAACAAATGTTATATTAAATGTAAAGTTGTTAATCGTAGCGGTTTGACTTTGCCACGGCGGGCGTATGTTGAGTTTACTAAAACTCTTGTTAGAATAAAGTTTTTTGTTTTTTTTTTCTCCAGGAAGTTGCCAGGTCTGCTGGAGTTTTTTAGTTTTTTATTCTGCTTCCATAACATAATGTGTGGCCCGTTGTGTTTTTATCGTGATTACATAGCTTTTATTGAGGGGACCAACTTCAATACCGACCAGGTAATATTTCCAACATTCTGTTCCATATTTCAAACAATGATAAAGTTAAAGCGGCCGTAGCTGCCAAAATTTACACTTTTTTCCTTTTTTTTTTATCGTCACGACAGTAAGAGGCTTTGAAGGCAATCGAAAAACTAAATGATTGGCCTTGGAATGAGTAAAATCCATACAGTATGTGGCCTATATGAACAGGAAAATTTAAATAACCGGGATGACCATTCATTCATTCATTCATTCAAAACAATACTTTATCGTTCATTCTTGAGACTGGAAGCACTAAAAAGCTTCTGAATTATACGTCTAGAGAAATATAGTGGATAATTTCAACATTCTGTTTTTACAGCAAAATATCAACATTTTGGCAGCTCATGCCACTTTAAACTGTGCTGAGCTGTTCAAAAGCGTAACAAAGACATTTCATTGTTACGTTACAAGGTTATACCGGTATTAAGCCTAATACACTTTTAAACAACAAGCCCCAGATCATTAAATGCACTGGCGAAATCAACACATTTTTTTTTAAAGTGTATTGTTTGTCACAAAAATTTGAGTGACCATTGAAAATTTATTGATATTGATATTTGGAAAGGGATTGTGTTTGCATGTCAGAAATTTATCATCCTCTGTGAAAGATTTACTTTCAATAGTAAAACAATTTTTCTTTTTAAAGTTGAAAAATGGGAGCCCTGTAGAAAAAGTAGAACCACCTTCTCCCAATGTAAGTTATTATTTTGTACCCTGTATTTAGATAACCTACCATTTATCAATTAAAGTGAATTATTGCAAATTATTTAATTTTACTTTGTCTTGGGGCATAGTGGCTCAGTGGCTCTGAATTTCATTGGTGGCTCTTAATTTCATTAAGATTTGTGGCCTAGTGTCTTAGTTGCCAGAGTGATAGTTTCTCAGCCTCAAAAAGGCCTTTCATCTATTGGTGGGGCCTCCATGGCTCAGTAGGTAGAGACAGCCTTCCACCAATCCGCCCCGGGTTCAAATCCCATTCAGTCCAAAAAAATTGGAAATATTTCTGACTGGGTTTTCGCTCGAACGACCTATGTGGGATGGTTGCCAGTTACCATCCGAAGGTCGTGGGTTTCCTTCCGACATAGAGCCTGGTTTCCTCCCACAATAAAACTGGCAACGCCGCCATATAAGCGAAATAATCGTAATAAACACCAAACAATCAATCAATCAAATTATTTAATTTATTTGTATGCTCTTAATTTCATTAAATGTTGGGGCCTAGTGGCTCAGTCACCAGAGTGATAGTTTCTCAGTTCAAAAAAGGCCTTCCAACCATTGGTTGTTGGTTCCAATCCTGTTCAGTCCAAATAAAAATGTTTTAATTTTTCTTAATTGACCAATGTGAAAGTGCTGCGGTTGCGAGTTTCCTCGGCGCAAAGATTGATTGATTGTTTGATGTTTTACGCCGCGCTCAAGATTATTTCACTTATATGGCGGCGTTACCAGTGGAAGGTTTCCTCTCACAAAAAAAACTGGCAACGCCGCCATATAAGTGAAATAATCTTGAGCGCGGCGTAAAACATCAAACAATCAATCAATCTTTGCGGCGTTGCCAGTTTTATTGTGGGAGGAAACCGGGCTCTGTGCCCAGAGGAAACACACGACCTTCCGCTGGTAACTGGCAACCATCCCACATAGGTCGTTTGAGTGAAAACCCAGTCAGAAAATTTTCCAATTTTTTTGACTGAGTGGGATTTGAACCCGCGACCAATTCGGCCCAAAGAGCCCAGTTTCCACCTCCACTAAACCTGTCTATGCTGCCATTTTAGTAAAACAACTCCCACAATAAAACTGGCAATGCCGCCATGTAAGTGAAATAATGTTGAGCGCGACGTAAAACACTGAACAATCAATCAATCAATCATCCGGGTAAAGAGCCAAGTTTCCTCTCTTACTAAACCTGGCAACACCATCATATAAGTGTAATAATCTTGAGTGTGCCGTTTAACATTGATCCAGCATTCTATATACTGTATATTCTCGAAAGATTCGGCCACTTATTTTCGCATAACGATACGATATGCCTGAAGTGTGCCGACATTTCTGCCATTCGAGGTCTCAGGTGAAAAAAGTGTTAAAATTTTAGACTGAATGAAAGTTAGAGGTATTAAATTCACAGCTGTTTTTGTCTGCCACTCACTTTAATTCCGGCCATTAGAATGGCTGAATCTTTCGAGAATATATGGTAGTCCAGACAAATAGTAACAGAGCCTGTCAAACGGGTACTTGAATGTGGCATACTGCATCAATCAATCTATCAATCAATCAATCAATCAATCAATCAGATAAATGTTCTCTTGTCCAAATTTATCTATTAATTTCTCTTGGCAGGAACCTGTTATTAAGAAGTTGACTATATCTGCTGTGTGTGGTGGTCTTATGCTGTGGGTTGTACCATTCTTCCCCTCTGAAAGATTAGTAGGTAAGTTGACTATATCTGCTGTGTGTGGTGGTCTTATGCTGTGGGTTGTACCATTCTTCCCCTCTGAAAGATTAGTAGGTAAGTTGACTATATCTGCTGTGTGTGGTGGTCTTATGCTGTGGGTTGTGCCATTCTTCCCCTCTGAGAGATTAGTAGGTAAGTTAACTATATCTGCTGTGTGTGGTGGTCTTATGCTGTGGGTTGTACCATTCTTCCCCTCTGAGAGATTAGTAGGTAAGTTGACTATATCTGCTGTGTGTGGTGGTCTTATGCTGTGGGTTGTACCATTCTTCCCCTCTGAAAGATTAGTAGGTAAGTTGACTATATCTGCTGTGTGTGGTGGTCTTATGCTGTGGGTTGTGCCATTCTTCCCCTCTGAAAGATTAGTAGGTAAGTTGACTATATCTGCTGTGTGTGGTGGTCTTATGCTGTGGGTTGTACCATTCTTCCCCTCTGAAAGATTAGTAGGTAAGTTGACTATATCTGCTGTGTGTGGTGGTCTTATGCTGTGGGTTGTGCCATTCTTCCCCTCTGAGAGATTAGTAGGTAAGTTGACTATATGTACTGTGTGCGGTGGTCTTATGCTGTGGGTTGTGCCATTCTTCCCCTCTGAAAGATTAGTAGGTAAGTTGACTATATCTGCTGTGTGTGGTGGTCTTATGCTGTGGGTTGTACCATTCTTCCCCTCTGAAAGATTAGTAGGTAAGTTGACTATATCTGCTGTGTGTGGTGGTCTTATGCTGTGGGTTGTGCCATTCTTCCCCTCTGAGAGATTAGTAGGTAAGTTGACTATATCTGCTGTGTGTTGTGGTCTTATGCTGTGGGTTGTGCCATTCTTCCCCTCTGAAAGATTAGTAGGTAAGTTGACTATATCTGCTGTGTGCGGAGGTCTTATGCTGTGGGTTGTGCCATTCTTCCCCTCTGAGAGATTAGTAGGTAAGTTGACTATATCTGCTGTGTGTTGTGGTCTTATGCTGTGGGTTGTGCCATTCTTCCCCTCTGAGAGATTAGTAGGTAAGTTGACTATATCTGCTGTGTGTGGAGGTCTAATGCTGTGGGTTGTGCCATTCTTCCCCTCTGAGAGATTAGTAGGTAAGTTAACTATATCTGCTGTGTGTTGTGGTCTTATGCTGTGGGTTGTGCCATTCTTCCCCTCTGAGAGATTAGTAGGTAAGTTGACTATATCTGCTGTGTGTTGTGGTCTTATGCTGTGGGTTGTGCCATTCTTCCCCTCTGAGAGATTAGTAGGTAAGTTGACTATATCTGCTGTGTGTGGAGGTCTAATGTTGTGGGTTGTGCCATTCTTCCCCTCTGAGAGATTAGTAGGTAAGTTAACTATATCTGCTGTGTGCGGTGGTCTTATGCTGTGGGTTGTACCATTCTTCCCCTCTGAGAGATTAGTAGGTAAGTTAACTATATCTGCTGTGTGTGGAGGTCTAATGTTGTGGGTTGTACCATTCTTCCCCTCTGAGAGATTAGTAGGTAAGTTCACTATATCTGCTGTGTGTGGAGGTCTAATGTTGTGGGTTGTGCCATTCTTCCCCTCTGAGAGATTAGTAGGTAAGTTCACTATATCTGCTGTGTGCGGTGGTCTTATGTTGTGGGTTGTGCCATTCTTCCCCTCTGAGAGATTAGTAGGTAAGTTCACTATATCTGCTGTGTGCGGTGGTCTTATGTTGTGGGTTGTGCCATTCTTCCCCTCTGAGAGATTAGTAGGTAAGTTCACTATATCTGCTGTGTGCGGTGGTCTTATGTTGTGGGTTGTGCCATTCTTCCCCTCTGAGAGATTAGTAGGTAAGTTGACTATATCTGCTGTGTGTGGTGGTCTTATGCTGTGGGTTGTGCCATTCTTCCCCTCTGAGAGATTAGTAGGTAAGTCAAAGGATTTATGAACAACCGTTGGAAATATTTTCTAATTTGCGTTAAGTGTGTTGTAGAACATATTCTTTAAAAGTCTGACCAAAAAGAAAATTAAATTTCAGTCGCAGCACATACAAAATTCAAGCTACGTTTGCCGATCTACAAATACAATGCTTACGAAAGTTAATTATCTCAGAGACTTCAGACACGATCTCCGTTGTGTACGTACCCTCACAGCGGTGAAAAATAAACGATTTCTGCTGTCTCAGTACGTCTTCGTGACAGTTTGTACATATCGAAGGTCGTGTATGACGTCATTTTTCCGAGTAGTTACGAAAAATACGGAAAAAATGCATATTTCTTCCCCGTTCTTTTTTTGACTACCAGGGAACTAACACAAAGATTGTTTCGTTTCAACTTATGTTTTTCAAATATACTATAAGTCCATAAACAAACTCAAACCAGCTTTAAATCCTGTTCATAAATCCTTTAAAGCCCCTGTTTGACATTTGTTAGAAAACCAATTTACACGAGCTAACTACAGCTAAAACCATTCAAATTAAACATAGAACACATTAAACATGTCCAATAAGGTTTAGAATGTAAATAAATGAGGGTGAAAAACAAACGAAGAATCAAAGCTTGATTGCAACAACAACACTGATCAGTGTCGGTTAACTTAAGTGATGAATTACCCTAATCTCAGGCGTTTTTGTCTGTGGTTTGCACTCGGCGGGCCTTCATAGTCCCTCTTACCCGATAGTTAGTTTGTATTTATCTGATAAAGTTAAAAAAATTATATGTATGGTATATAATTAGCGCATCCAACCAATAAAGGGCTTGTTTTGATGTGAGATTTTAGGGCCCTTATGGCTGTACTACCGATCGTTGCAAGTTATAACTTAACTTATTATCACACCCTACCCAACTTGTCAAGATTTTATCATAAACTTTCATGCGATGTCACGATATGTTTCCTTTATAATAATTTACAGTAGGACCCACTTAATCGAATTGCAGTTAAAGGAATAACCCGCTTATTGGAATAAAATGTCTGGGGACGGAATCATTCCCTATACCAGCCACCAGCCCCGATAGCTCAGTCGGTAGAGCGTCCGCTTCAGGCCTGGGAGATCCGGGTTCAAGCCCGGGTCGAGTCAGACCAAAGACTTTAACAGTGGTAGCTGTTACTGCTTCGCTTGGCGCTCAGCAATAGGAGTTAGAGCAGCGACTGGTTGGCCCGGTGTCAGTATACTGTGACTGGGTGAGGGGGCTTGCTGGTTGTCTTCGGCAAGTCGTCTCGGTGAGACAGCACCTAAAAGAGCGGTGGAAATCCGCCCTGTCACAAGGAGACAACGTCTTCATATAACCGAAATACTGTTGAGCAGGACGTAAAACCCCAATCACTCACTCACTCACTCACCCCTATACCAGCCTGTTTTTTAAGTCCTGATAAATGCTTAATTGAACACAACAAAAATATGAAAACACACGCTCACATAAAAACAAACCCTACATTTTTATTAGATATAGGCCTATAAGTTCTTCCTTCGTGTTTTAATCATTACTTCTGTAAAAATGTCAAAACGAAAAGACTTGTCATTATGCGAGACGGTAAAGGTGATCGATGCTTTGGACTCCGGTAGTTCCCAGCCAGCTGCAGCAAAAACTTTTGGCATTTCTCAGTCACAAGTGTGTAGAATTTCAAAAGTTAAAGAATCTATCCTTGGTCAATTTAGAAAAAATGAGAACCCAAACAGAAAGAGAAAACGGGAAGGAAAACAAGAGGACGTTGAAGAAGCGCTTTTTCGATGGCTCAAAATATATTTATTTTAATTTTATCCATCTGTATTTTTCTCTTCCTTCAGCAAGAGAATATTTAGAGGAAACGACTTTCTTACAGAGGTCGGTGTTTTTGTTGATCTGCGTGTCTTTAGCCCGGGCACAATACTACTTTGCTTGGGTTTCATGTGAGTTATCTCCCATTGTTTAGTGTTTATGGATATCATTTCATATTGAATCTTTTTGCTTCTCGAGATTTGGTTGATTGACGGGTTACACCACTCTCAATGTTCTTTTGCTTATAGGGGCCTCCGTGGCTCAGTAGGTACAGCCTTCCACCAATGGGTCGCGCATTCAAATCCCACTCTGTAACCTCTTGTGTACCCCGTCACCACTCTGAGTATGTCATCGTTGACGTCTTAATACATAGAGCTTAAAGTGAGCTGATTCACTAAAGTAAACGTCTTACTCTGTTATTTTATAATTTCTGACATTTATTAGTCGTCGACCAGGTACCGACCAATAAATAACAAAATACATGAAAACTTTTGATTAATATTGTTCAATTAGAAAAGAGCATGTACTACACATTGTAGTTCTTGTATGACATCATTTTTACCCAGTTTTATCAATTAGTCAATCTGGTCATTACTTTGGTTATTTGTCTATCTCGTAAAAAATCTGAACGCTTTTATTTTCAGCTGATGCCTTAAACAACGCAGCAGGTTTGGGTTTCTCAGGGTATTCCAAAGACGGCAAGCCACAGTGGGATCTCGTTAACAATGTAGATATTTATAAATTAGAGGTAAATAACGAGAAAGATTTTCATTATTATTGCTTCTTTTGATTTTCTGCATTTTATATTTGGTTCTTGTTGATTTGGTTTTGTAATCCGTATGTGGAAGAGTTGCCAGGTACTTGCCAAAGGTCAAGGTTTCCTCTGGGCAAAAAGTCTGGTTTGCCCCACTAAACCTGGCAACGCCTCCTTATGGTAGCCTTGTTCATTTCATGATAGAGGCCTCCGTGGTCCAGTGGGTTTCTTAGTAGATCTATAGCCTAAGAGCTTTGGGGGTCTACGGGGCCCTTAGACCCCTCGCCTGCTTACGATAAGAATTCTTCTAATTCAAGTATTCAAAACATTACGAAAAGCACTCTAAAAGTTTGAGACTTTTCGTTGGGTGTCTTACCTCCTACATGGAGCGACCTATAATCCTATCGAGCAATCATTATTGTTGTTGTTTTAGACAAAACATGGCAGAAAGCAGTCTAATAAATCGTCAGTCCACCATTTTGAGATTTGTCCTACAAACACTGCTTTGTACATAAGAAAACTTTACCTTGTCTTTTTTTTTGTATTTTACAGACAGCAACAAGTTTAAAAGTTAACATAGACTGCTGGAATAAAACAACGATGGTGTGGCTTCGGCGTGTTGTTTACGACAGATCACCTAAACAATATAGCACCATCTCG
Source organism: Lepidochitona cinerea (assembly GCA_963971465.1). NCBI lineage: Eukaryota > Metazoa > Mollusca > Polyplacophora > Chitonida > Tonicellidae > Lepidochitona > Lepidochitona cinerea. The sequence continues at coordinate 5,177,315 of OZ020565.1, forward strand.
GTGTTCACCGCTAGCGCCATCTGGCATGGTTTTTACCCGGGGTATTATCTCACCTTCTTCTCGGCAGCTCTTTGTACATTTGCAGCCAGGCTGGTTAGTTGTTTGTTTATCATCCATTATAAGAGATACAAGTACAAAAGATTTTTAAAGTGGCATGAGCTGTCAAAATGTTGATATTTTGACGCTAAAACAGAGTGTTGAAAATATTGGCTATTTTTCTCAAGACGTACAATTCAAAAGCTTTTTAGTGCTTATAGTCTCGAAAATATATGATAAAGTATTGTTTTTAACTAACTTTGGCTTAGAATGAATGAATGGTCATCCCGGTTATTTAAATTTTGTTTACTTTTCGAACACGTTTTCGGTTTGTACAGGCTAAATGTACATACTGTATGGGTTATCCTCATTCCAACGCCAATCATTTAGTTTTTTGATGGTCCTTAAAGCCTCTTACTGTCATGACGATCAGAAATTATGAAAAACGTGTGAATTTTGGCAGCTCATGCCACTTTAAGTACTGGGTGCAGTGTATGTGTGTTGTACCTGTACTATAAACAGTTTCTAATTAACCACCTGTATGAAGGATTAAAGCACCGCCTTGTCTTATATTTGATCCATTTCAACCAATTTAGAATTTGGGGGGAGAGGGAGGGGGGGATCTTCTGGAGTTAAGTTAAAATCTTCATGTTTTACCATAGCGGAATACTCCACTCCAGCCCGTTAATCGAACAGCGCCCACCTGCGGGATGTAAGAGTGGTCTTTCCTACTTTTACAAAGTCTTGGCCAATCAACACTCTTTAAACAAAAGTGCAAGGCCAAGTAATGCAATCATCATGCGAGGAATTAATGAAAAATAACGACCATGACAAACTTCTTTTTCAGAACTTATTTCTTTTTACATGATTTTTATTTATTTGTTTATTTTTGGGAGTGGCTGGGTAGGGTGGTGGCTCTTGTTATTATAGAATAAAAGTTGCTGTTACAGGGATGTAAAAAGATATGCTTTTGGTTATTTCATTATACACACAGTATAAATGTTATACAACTAAGAACTATATTTATCTATTTATTTATGATCACTAAAACACACGGGCATAGGGAAAATCTTCTTGTCTAAAATAACCATGGAGACAAGTTTCTAATTGTGTTAAAAAGAGGTATATCATTTAGACCTTTATATTTATGATCACTAAAACACACGGGCACAGGGAAAATCTTCTTGTCTAAAATAACCATGGAGACAAGTTTCTAATTGTGTTATTGCTATTTAATGGTTTCCAGGTGAGAAGAAACGTCCGACCATTTTTCCAGACGTCCTCCAACCTTGCCTTTATATATGACGGTATCACCTTTAGTGTTACGCGATTCGTCAACGTTTACTTAGCCTCTCCTTTCCTAATATTAGAATTTTTTCCTGTATTGAGACTTTTCTGGTAAGTCCACGTTTTACAATTTTGTAATCTTTATTTTCATTGCAATCATTGGTATATATTTATGAACACACGGACACAGGGAAAATCTTCTGGTCTATAATAACCACAGAGACAAGTTTCTAATTGTGTTAAAAAGAGGTATATCATTTAGACCTTTATACCCCATCATAAATTGTTGTAATAAATTAAAACCCACGATATTTCATGACAGACAGAAGCTTGGTCAGTAGAATTTCCTGAAACACTTTGTAATACATTGGCAATGCTTACGGATCTTCAGAAGAATATTGATAGGCTGAGATTGAACCCCACAGGGTCATGGGAAAAGACAGTGCAAATTTTGGTTCCCCCAGAAAAACCTAGGTAGAAGACAGACAAAAGAGTTTAGCCCTGACCAGTATATCTTTCAAACACTTGTTCTTTTTATAAGAAATGACTGGCCATATACATGTAGATTGGTGTTAAAATTACCTGAGGATTCTAAACATATTTCTGACAAAAAGTTAATAAATCCAAGCATACACTTGCCGATTCTGAGACTAGCTAATCGCCTGGATTCGATGGACAGTGGAAGCGGCATTCTTTTGCGTCTGACTTTAGTATGCATGAACCGATGTTCTAGGATAACATATTATGTTGTTCACTGTTGGCACTGTTGTTCTGTGGCTCGGTAGGTAGAGCGTTGGACGCTCAATCCAAACAGCCTTCCACCAATAGGTCGCAGGTTCGAATAAAAAAATTAACAAATTTTCTCACTGGGTTTTCACTCAAACGACCTATGTGGGATGGTTGCCAGTTACCACTGGAAGGTTGTGGGTTTCCTCCTGGCATAGACCCCGGAGGGCGGCGTAAAACACCAAACAATCAGTCAATGTTCTCTAACCTAGAAACACATTTTTATTTCATTTCCCTCTAGGGGCCTCCGTGGCTCAGTATGTAGGTAGAGCGTTAGACGCTCAATCCGAACAGCCTTCCACCAATGGGTCGCGGGTCGAATCCCACTCAGTCCAAAAAATTTGAAAATTTTCTGACTGGGTTTTCACTCAAACGACCTATGTGGGATGGTTGCCAGTTACCACCGGAAGGTCATGGGTTTCCTCCGGGCAAAGAGACTGGTTTCCTCCCACAATAAAACTGGCAGCGTCACAATATAAGTGAAATAATCTTGAGCGCGGCGTAAAACAAACAATGAATCAATCAAGTGTGGCGTAAAACATTTTCTGAACGTATGGCACTGTCTTCTCCATGTGGTTATTATAGCTCGTTGAACTTTAAATCTTCGTCTTTTTCCGTTCACAGGGCTTTCTATGCATGTGTACACTTCGGATGTCTAGGTATAGTTCTATTTTTTATGATAATCTGGCCCATGCTTCGGAAACGAAAGCGAGAGGAGAAGAAAGATTGAAGAGAAAAAACAACGATCACAGAAGAATGTATAATGTATGTATATTATGTGACAAGCAATGTATAATGTATGTATATTATGTGAAAAAGCAATGCTAAACTTTTAGGACCAACTCCGTAAAAGTTGCTGTATAATACACATGTAGATAAAAACGTGTACATATATGTAAAATTTTAAATTCCCTCAAACCGTGGTACCAGGGCCCACTTGCACAAAGCACTCTTTACTTAAGAGGACTCTTAGCATATCTCTACAACATGGAAAGTTTACGAGCACTCTTTAAGTCCCATGTTGTAGACATACACTAAGAGTACTCTTAGTTAAGAGCGAGTGGGCCCAGAAATGGAATTGACTTTTCTGCCAACGCCATATGTCCTGTCCAAACGTTCGAAGAGATTAGACCAGTCTGCGAAATACTCTGTAACGTTACAAAGCCAACACTCTGGGTTTTTATAACCTTTTGGAATGTTTGACCAAAACACATGGTGTTGGCGAACAGGTCTATTGAAAAATGGGTTGTTTCAAAATCGAATTGGTTGGTATAATCTCAAGTTTTAGATTTTGTCATTTTGAGATAAGAATTCCGCTAATTCAAAGACGAGCAATGTGAAGATAACAAATTATTAGACTGCTTTCTGTCATGTTTGGTCTAAAACAACAACAATAGCGATTGCTCGATAGGATTATTGGTCGCTCCATGCAGGAGGTAAGACACCCAACGAAAAGTCTCAAACTTTTAGAGTGCTTTTCGTAATGTTTTGAGTACTTGAATTAGCGGAATTCTTACCGTAATCAAAATTTTAATATTTTCACTGTTAACTATGAGATGACGTGCAGGTAGCGCAGTCATAGAATATAATCTCAAGCGCCATGTTAAACATCAACCAAGAAAAAATAAACTTGAAACTGCCTTTAAACATGTTTTCTTGAAATCACAATTTGAATTTGTTACTTTGAATATCAAGTTGAGATGATCTTACTCAAATATTTACAACTGTTTTTTTTTTGGATGACTTGTGGTTTCAAATCTCAAGCAAAAGTGACTAAATGTTTAAGTGGCATGAGCTGCCAAAATATTTCGAAAAATATGTTCTAACAAATTTAGAGAATTTTTCGCTATTTTTTTCATCATTTGCAAATTACAATAGTTTTATTGATATAAAGCAGTGGTCTCAATCTCAACCTGTTAGTTTCTAATGTTTTCATTCTTGGAATTCATGAGAAAAGTCGGAATTTTGGCTGCTCATGCCACTTTAAATTTCACAGAATTTACATGTTATTATTTGAGATAAATATATTATTTAGTTTGTTTAACATAAATACATCTTGGCAGGTCAGCCATGTTGGATTTTTTTCCACCATGTTATTTGTTATCTTGGCTGTGATTGGCTGACCTGAATTGACAAATGGAACAGCTTAACACTTTTGTTAAAATGGTTGTCATTGGTTACTGTACTACTGTCTATATACAATGTTTTGATTGGCTGGTTTAAGCCATGTAAATAATTCATCTTTGCATAGTATTTTTTCTGGATTGAACAAAATGGCTGGGTTTTTTTTGCCATCTTTGACTGACTGTTGGCATTAATTTTCCACTCTGAAAGTGAATGAAAATTTTAAACGGCAATTGATACGTCAGATAAATTCAGAGACCACTGAATTATTTTTTGCCTGTGTGTAAGAAAAAAAATTCATAATATACAAATAAATTTATGACTAAACTTGACATTTTTGGAACAGTTACCAGGCTATTCCAAATAAGGCCTTAAGTCGTATCCAAGAAAGCTCCCCCCCCCCCCCCGACCCCCCTGGTTTCAGGTTTCATTCCCAAGTAAGCCTGGTTTCATCCCCAAGTAAGCCCGGTTTCAACCCCAAATAAGTCCAGTTTCATCCCCAAGTAAGCCCGGTTTCATCCCCAAGTAAGCCCGGTTTTATCCCGAAGTAAGCCTGATTTCATCCCTAAGTAAGTCCGGTTTCATTCCCAAGTAAGCCCGGTTTCATTCCCAAGTAAGCCTGGTTTCATCCCTATGTAAGCCCGGTTTCATTCCCAAGTAAGCCCGGTTTCATCCCCAAGTAAGTCCAGTTTCTTGACATTTTTGGAACAGTTACCAGGTAATTCCAAAAAAGGCCTTAAGTCGTATCCAAGAAATCTCCCCGCCCCAGTTGCAGGTTTCATCCCCAAGTAAGCCCGGTTTCATCTCCAAGTAAGCCCGCTTTCATCCCTAACTAAGCCCGGTTTCAACCCCAAGTAAGTCTAGTTTCATCCTCAAATAAGCCCGGTTTCATCCCCATGTAAGCCCTGTTTCATCCCCAAGTAAGCCTGGTTTCATCCCCAAGTAAGCCCAGTTTCATCTCAAGTAAGTTTAGTTTCATCTCCAAGTAAGCTTGGTTTCATCCCCAAGTAGGTCCAGTTTCATCCCCAAGTAAGCCCGGTTTTATCCCCAAGTAAGCCTGGTTTCAATCCCAAGTAGGCCCGGTTTCATCCTAAGTAAGTCAGGTTTCATCCCAAGTAAGTCCAGTTTCATCCCCAAGTAAGTCCGGTTTCAAAAGTCAGTTTGACCTAACATCTTAAACACCTGATTACCAGTGGCATATACTAATCTGTTTTTGGTAAAATAGGGTTAGTATTATTGACAATAATATACGAATGTCAATAATTAAGAAAGCATTATTAATTAATTTATTTACTAACATGTTTGAGTTTTGTTATTTTTGTTGAATATTATTACTAACTATCTGCTTACAAAATATTAAACAGGATTGAGCTTTAGATGTGGGTTTTAATGTCATGTTTCTTTATAAGGCAATATGAAAAATGAGTCACCAAAGCAAAATGAGTGAGTAACCTCCCTTTGCTTTAGCTATTTAGATGTATTGATAAGCATTTATTCAGCATACTTCACAGTATGTCGATCAACATACCATATTATTTTTCTTCCATGTATAACCACTATGTATTTATAGCCAGTGTGAATAAACCAATATTTATTTAGAAATTGAATGTGCAATACATACTTATTACCGGACGAAATGCAAATAGAAATTTACATATGTATGTGTGAAATTTGACAATGTTAGTTAGTTAGAATTTGTATTAAAAATGTTTTAACTTTTTTAAAAGGATTCAAAATCTCTTGTTCTATCTCATTGTCTACCAAACCAAAATATTTTTCTCTTTCTTAAAGTGGCCGTTAATTTAGAATTATAATTACGTATTTTGACCATTTTAGATAAAAAAAAAATTTTGTGGAGAGAATTTTGTATTTATTTTGTATCGCACACTCACTACTTGAAACCAGGCGGTTGGTCACGCAATCCTTCCCTCAAAAGGCTGCGGGTTCCGATCCCACTCAGTCGAGCAAGCTAACCAGTTACGACCAGGGCACGAGTTTGTATCCTATGAACTCTGTTTTATGTCAAAAGTAACTTGGGTCAACCGCAGAGTTAACTTTGATAACGATGTAAGAACTACATACATCGAAACGTTGTCACCCAATTAACCAAAAAGTTGTTATCCATAAGTAATTCTTCACCTTATTGTTAACTACAGAGTGCCCTATAGATCTTAATCTTGAAGAGGAAAGACTGTCTGGGTGACCAGTATGTCCAATTTTGAAGACTACCTTGTAAACAATGTATTTTACAGATTGACATTTATCTCCCTAGCCTCTACCCCTCCCCCTTTTGCCCCACCCCTCTGTGGAAGACACACAGAAAGACTAGATCCAATAATTTGCTTTTTTTATTATTGAGACAAGCTTACTGTGAAGCTGAAAAATCTTGTGACAGATTTTTTCAATTTTCCTTAAGAGCCCGGTTTCCTCCTCCACTACACCTGGCAACGCTGCCATATAAGTGAAATAATTAAAACACCAATCAATTACCAATTTTCGTACGTTTGCACGTCTCTGGGGCAAACTTGACGGAGTGTACATGGATGTTAGATTCTCAGCACCAAAGAGACAAATTGTCTTGGCAAAGTCATAAATTCTTTTTTTGATTTTGAAGACACAAAGAAAAAAAAAAAGATTTCAGATAGTCTGAAAACATAATTATTGTATAGTCAATGCAATGATTTATTTTGTTACATTTTTTACTTTTTTAGTTAATTATGTAAAATTGGTGTGCATGTATTTTTTCTTATTATTTTTCACTTTTTTCAGGAAAAAAACGGGAGTTGGTTGTTATCATAGATTTGTTAATTTAATTTAGCCAGAACATATACATATACCAGACCTACCCATTTTATTAATAATGGATTGGCCTGAATATCTAATCAGTTTGGATTAATAATGTATTCCATTTCATTTTAGGGGTGTCAGGTACCCATCTTGCAAGTTCAAACGTACTGACAATCATTTGTTACTTTTTATTATGTTTAATTTTACACATTTTCTTTATTCAGATTTTTGTTGCATTTATAATCTTTAAGATTTTTAAGGTAATTTCTTAGTTTTGCAATATTAGGAACATAGAATTTAACACTGGAAAGTTGAGAATTTACTCTTAAACCTAACAACACGACAGGCACTTGAATCTATATTTGGTTCTATAACACATTATTTACATGTATTAGAACGAAACATGAAGGGTAGATTGGGGCGCCTGTGGACAACAAACTTCTTCCAATCCGCATTTCCGGCATGTTCTTCTGGCCCCCTGGCGGAAGGGTGTTCCAACTGTACACGATTCGATTAGGGCGCCCCCTAGAGGAAGGAGGTCCCTAAGTGTCTGTTCAAATTCAACATGGCGCGAACGAAGTGACCACTCTTGTCAATCTACTCTCTTTGTTTATACGAAACGATCTTGAGTGTGCCTTCAACATCAATTAATGTGAGATGGTTCCCTATGACAACGAAAACAACGTTTCTGAGAGAAATGACCTCCATTCCTTAACCCAAGAATGGACAGGAAATTTTGCCGAGTGTGGCGTGAAACACCGAGCAGTCATAAATCAATCTATTAGCTCGTACCTTTTCCAAGAGGGTTCCTACTTTGTAGTCAAATTATCAATATTATAGGTTAGTCAACTAATGGGGTATTTTTTTGTTGTTAATTTCCTAACAGTCATGATCACGTCTAGTATATATACTAAGTCGCTCTATGCCTTCGGTATATGTTAATGATTGCAATGCTAGATCACGTCTTCTATTAGCCAGGGGCCTCCATGGCTCAGTAGGTAGAGCGTTGGACGCTCAATCCGAACAGCCTTCCACCAATGTGTCGCGGGTTCGAATCCCACTCAGTCCAAAAAAAAAATTGGAAAATTTTCTGACTGGGTTTTCACTCGAACGACCTATGTGGGATGGTTGCCAGTTACCAGCGGAAGGTTGTGGGTTTCCTCCCACAATAAAACTGGCAACGCCGCCATATAAGTCAAATAATCTTGAGCGTGGCGTAAACACCAAATAATCAATCTATTAGCCAGTAGCCGGTGTTCTAACTTTGTTGTATTAAGTATAGATATCAGTATAGCTTAGTCAACTTATGGTGTGTTTTTATTTAAATTTATTTTTATTTCCTAACACAAAAAGTCAAGATCACTTCTTCTATCAGTCGGTAGCCTGTATTAAAACTTTGATATAGCATGTAACATAAAGGTAGACTAACTTAAGGGGTATCTCTCAAATTTCTCAAGTTAACCTTTAGATGCCTGGGTTTCAAGCCGGTGGTGTAAAGGTCAGGGGTCGTTTCGCAAAATGATCAAGCGTAAATTTTTACATAACTTCTGTTACAACTAAAAATACATCTACCGTATTTCTTCTAAATATTCAGCCATTCTAATGGCCTAAATTTTCCATTGAGTCAGGCAAAAATTGAGACGTGGAGTTGTGTTTAAGGATAACCGTTTTCACACACTGCTCGGCGGGTTGTATTGCCTTAAATTCCCTCTAACGGGCAAATTTTTCTGGCCACATTTAGCATGTATCTTTTCTAATGGTCGAATCCTTAAGAGGAAAAAAGTGGCTGAATCTTTAGAAGAAATACGGTACGCCGTTTTAGTTCGTGTTTCTGACTCCAAAATGACTATTTTTTTATACTGGACTGCCGTATTCTGGTGACCGTCAGTACAAAAAATAGTCATTTTGGAGTCAGAAATCCGGACTACGCCGTTTTGGGAAACAGGCTTCTGATTTCATAACACTGGTTTACAAGTCATAATATTTCCTGTATAAAAAACTGATGTACACTGTAGATAGAAATAAGAGATATATATTTGTAACTATTTCTCCCAAAGTATATAAGAGTACAATTGATCCACAGTGTGATTATAATAAAGAAATGAACACCAAAGGAATTTTCTTTTGTGATTGAAATTGTGTGGCTGATTGATCGGAGGGATGAGAAGTGCTTTTATTCTAAATTGATTGATTGGTGTTTTACTCCTCACTCATGATTATTTCACTTTTATGGCGGCGCTGCCAGTTTTAGTGGGTGAGGAAACCGGGATCTTTGCCCGGGAGGAAACCCCCGACCTTCGGCGAGTACGGGGCAACTGTTCCACATATGGTGATCGAGTGGAAAACCTGGTATATAGAAGAGGGATTATAGGCGCTTTTGAATTTCTAAATTGATTGATTGATTGATGTTTTACGATGCACTGATTATTTCACTTTTATGGTGGCATTGCCAGGTTTAGTGGGGGAGGCACCGGGATCTTTGCCGAGAGAAAAGCCCCGACCTTCAGTAAGTACTTGGCGACTATCTTGTTCTAGAGCCGGTGTGCTGAGAAGCTCTTCCTATTGCTTGTCTCCGACACCTGGTGAGGGGAAGTTGACGTCCACCCATGATTAATGATTAGGAGGGGAAAACATGGCGGATGCAAAAAATTCGGCTCAATTGGTGGATTGATGTTTTACATTGCATTCAAGATAATTTCACTTATATGGCACCGTGTCAGGTTAAGTGGGAGATGAAACTGGGCTCTTTGATCGTAGGAAACCTTCAGCGAGGTACAGTTCAGGGGGCTGTTTCTAAACACATTTGTGCCTGCATGGTCATAACGTTATGTTGAAGATATGTTGCCATGACAATTAGGCCTTGCAGTGGACTTACGTTCGGCGTAAATGTTTTGATTGATTGATTGTTTGGTGTTTTACGTCGCGCTCAAGATTATTTCACTTATATGGCGGCGTTGCCAGTTTTTATTGTGGGAGGAAACCCACAACCTTCCGGTGGTAACTGGCAAACATCTTATCTAAATGTTTAGAGAAACGGCTCCCTGGTAACTTTTCCACAAAGGAGAGAAAATCTCAGTCAGAAACTTTGTACGCGTAAGTTCTCTTTGGACTGGGAGGTTTCAAACTCGTGACCCTGTGATGGAAGGCTCACCTTATGTTAAGATTGCAAGCAATGGGCCCGGTTTCCTCCCCAACTAACCCTGATAACGCCGCCATATAAGTACACTAATCTAGAGCCCGGAGTAAAACATCAACCAATCAATCCATTTCCAAAAGCATAAAACAAATTTTAAGAATAGAAATGTTTGAGTTCGATATTGGTAAACATTTAATACCACAATTTCATATACACTATTTTAAAATTCAGTATGGATAAAATCATTGTGAATGCGACAACACTGAGTGACAACTTAAAATCCATAAGCAATGGTCATACTGAGTGATAGGCCAGCAGAGGCCTATGCATGTACAACAAACAAATTTAGTTTGATGAAAATTTGTACAATTCCACAATAAAATGATTTGCTATGTTAAAAATATAGTGATTAGCCCCACTTTTCTTTTTAAATGAGATTATTAAAAATAAATACTAATACAGATTCAAGTTTTAACTGTACAACAAGTTTTCTAAAGAAAGATATTATATTATCATAAATAAACATATAAAGAATTTCATCACCGGGTACCGTATTAGTCCTCCCCCCCTCACCCCCCCCCCCCCTCCACTAACTAACCTAGGGACCACCCCACTCTAGGTTACACTGTATATATCTATACATGTATGTACCGGTATATTAAGAAACTGGTCTCCCTGATAGCTGCAGTATTTTCGTCCACAGGGTATTTCTTGTGTCCGTGTGTGTTTAAACTAGAAAATATTAAGGCTTATCACTTGTTGGTTGAAATATTCAATTTTGGCAAACAGACCAGTCTAAAAAATAAATTTTACGTAAAAATTCTTTAAAAAAATGTCTGACCGCTTAAAATATCCTTTTTTATACAAGATTTTCATAACCCGATTTTTGAACTAAATTTTGAGCATTTAACATCGGTTTTTAACAACTACCATATTTATTGCCTGTTACTTTCATAAAATATATCTATTTTGACAAATAAAAATGTAAGAGTAAACATTAAGAATTTTTGAGGAATAAAAATCTGAAGTTTTCCTTCACTTAATTGGTCCACTGTGAACTTTAAATTCAAAACATAATTAAAAACCTCTAATTACATAAACTATCCCTAATTGATATTTTTTATGTACTTAGTCACATCCCTGATAAAATATATACAGTCATATATGTCATTTTTCATAGACATTATTTTTCCGTATCATTGTTGAAAGATGCGTATAACAACGAAACATTCGCCCAATATTTCCACAAAATGGCTGACGTCAGCAACGCACAGGACACATACAAAGGGGGGTAAATACTGGCTGTTGAATACGACTGCATAGTTTTCGTGCATTCTACGGCTTTCGAGCACACAGCTTTTGTCCGACCCGCCACTAATTGGTCAGATGGAATTCTCTGCTGAATCTAAAAAAAAATATAATTAGAAATTCATTAATTACCACTGCTGAAATGAAATACTGAAATTGATTGCACTAAAATATTGATAGTTTGGTACAACCCAATGAAGGTTTTTTCACAGACAAATAAAATGCTAGCCGAGAAATCTGGGCTCTGCCGAACTTTTTTTTCTCTCCGTGTTCGTCATAAGACACATTAGCAGTCATATAATTAAATACCAGTCGCCGTAAGACCGATAATCCGGGCTAATAAAATGCCAGTTGCCTGGGGGAGAGGGGGTTGTTAAAATAATGTTTAGCTTAACAGTAAGTTAAATGATGTGGCATAAAAAAGAAATTTCTTTGCGACACAACGTCCTTTACTAATTTTCTTTTGAACAGACAGCTCAATGTGTTTTGAGGGGAGGAAACCGGCCCATGTGTCAATGACACACAAATCCATGAAACAAAATTTTGATACACTGTTTGGGACTTGTCGAAAGTGGCTGTGTAGAAGGTTGGTTTGATTATTGATTTACGCTGCATTTAAGATTACTTTGCTTATATGGAAAAGTTGCCAGGTTTATTGGGAGATCATGGTAAAGAGAGGAGATGGACTGGTTCAATCTGTCTCGTATAAACCAGGTTTCATGGGACAGGAAACCAGGATTTTGTCCCCGAGTAGCGAGTACCTGGCAACCCTACATAGTGCGATCAACTGAAAAACCTTTTAAAAAACTTTTAAATTTCAAATAACTAATAACTAATTTGATTGACTAAATGTTTGGTTGTGTTCTATGTTACAGTAAAGTTTATCTCACTTAAAGTGGCATGAGCTGCCAAAATGTTGATATTTTGACGTTAAAACAGAATGTTGAAATTATTTTCTCAAGACGTATAATTCAGAAGCTTTTTAGTGCTTCTAGTCTAGAGAATGTACGATAAAGTATTGTTTTGAACTAACTATAGCTTAGAATGAATGAATGGTCGTCTCGATTATTTAAATTTTGTTTACCTCTCGAACACTATTTTGGTTCGTATAGGCCACATACTGTATGGATTTTCCTCGTTCCAACGCCAATCATTTAGTTTTTCGATAGCCTTCAAAGCCTCTTACTGTCGTCACAATCAGAAGTTATGAAAAAAGTGTGAATTTTGGCAGCTCATGCCACTTTAAATGGCAGCTTTTCAGAAATTCAGAGATTTTTGCTCCTCAAAGTAGAGACGAAGTATTATTTAAATTAACAACGACGATTTTACCTGCTGTAGAAAATATGCAAATATAGCTTTAACGCTGTCCAATGAGGTGGCTTCCATCATCATGCGTACGGCTTCCCCTTTACGAATCTTTACCACACCAGTAAATACACAAGGGTTGTTATAGCAACGCTCTAAAGTGGCAATAGCCATCACCTAGTGGAGAAAAAATGAAAGAATTTGATTGGTTAGTATATAGACAGATTGTCTTATGACATCATCCAGACATTAGGAGGAAACAACATGGCGGACGCAAAAATTTCAGAAATCAGAAAATCTGAGGAAGATAATTTGATGGATTGATTGATGTTTTACGCTACGCTCAGGATTATTTCACTTATATGGCAGCATTGCAAGGTTTAGTGGGGAGGAACCCCAGCTGGCGGGCCCATTACCCGGAAGAAACCCCCGACCTTTGGCGAGTACCCGGCAACTCTTCTACATACGGTGACCGAGAGAAAAAATCCACTCAGAAATTTGTCCGATTTGATTACGTCTGAGGGTGATTCGAACCCGCACCGCATTGATGGGAGGTCTGTGTGGGATTGAAGGACGATCACTCTAACCCATTGGAACACAGAGGTCTGTGTGGGGCTGAGGGACGATCACTGGATCACCGAGGTCTGTGTGGGACTGAGGGACGATCACTCTGACTGGACCACAGAAGCCCCAAGATAATTTGAAAGAGACATGTTTAAAAGAGCCTAAACAAATAATATACAATCAACCAATCAAATCCTAATAATATACAATACAACTTGTGCAAGATTTAAGTGGCATGAGCTGCCAAAATTGAGATATAGTCTGAATTTTGGCAGCTCATGCCACTTTAAGGAGAAATAATTAAGGCATCACCCCAAAGTGTGGTTATAACGAAATTATTTCTCATTAGTATGGAACCCACGTTTAAAGAGTTTCAAATATTTTTTTTGCAAGCTTGTTGAGAGAGAAACCTGTTTAAACGAACCTGAGGTATGGCACAGAAGTTAAAGATGGACGAGTCTTTCAAACGTGACATGTAAACGACAAGGTCCGGCACCAATTCTAAAGCATTTGTTATGAGCTCGTTTAAACAGCTAACGGCATCGTCTCGTTTCTCTGGCTTCGCAAAATCTTTTAATTTACTGGCGTATTTACCCCATGTCTGCAAAGAAAAGGTAAATTAAATAAACTCTCATTCACAGTAAATATTAACTTCATTAAGGTAAGTTAGATGGTCTTTATTTGTAAAAATTACTCTCTGTATCTGCTTTTAGCCTTCTCATTCTCTTACCACCAATGGGTCGCGGGTTCGAATCCCACTCAGTCCAAATAAATTGGAAAGTTTTCTGACTGGGTTTTCAATCGAACGACCTATGTGGGATGGTTGCCAGTTACCACCAGAAGGTTGTGGGTTTCCTCCGGGCATAGAGCCCGGTTTCCTCCCACAATAAAACTGACAACGCCGCCATATAAGTGAAATAATCTTGAGCGCAGCGTAAAACACCAAACGATCAATCAATCTCATTCTTATTTCCATGTTCTTAGTTACTTTTAAGTGACACGAGCTGCCAAAATGTTGACATTTTATTGCTCAAAAACAATTTTTTTAATCATTGAGCCCTATTTTCCTTAAGATTCGAAGTACAAATTAAAAAGTTTTTAAAGGCTACAGTCTTGATAGTGTACGTTAAAGGCGTTTTCTTTAACAAGCAAAAGTCTCAAATAAACAAATGTGCGCCTGGGTTATTAGAGGTTTTTGGTTACTTTTCAAACATTATTTCAGTTCATACAAGCCATAGACTATAATGATTTTCCTTATTCAAACTTCAATCTACGTTGCCTTGCCATCACAGATTATAAACGAAGTGTGCATTGATTTTGTCAGCTCATGCTACTTTCAAATTTGCTGATTTCAAACAGGAAGGTATTTCTCAAAGTGATCAAAGGGAGATAATTAAGCACTTACAGCTTTAGGCCAGAATTCTCTCCCTTCCACAGAATCTTCTAAATAGTCCCTGATGATGTTTGTCTTCTGCAGAAACAAACCCATGTTATTTGCCAAATGTTCGTCTTGCCCGACGATTTCGTCTTCGAGTTTGGAGGCTGAAAACAGCTGAGACAACCCAATTCCCACTAATCCAGCAACATAGTGACAATACTGAAAGGAAAAACAGAAAATAATTCTGAAAGGGGGAAAATTATGTACTTTTCTTTGAGAGTTTGACAATTCAGGATATAAAAAACAAAATAGGTAAGATTCTAAGCAAAGCAAATTTCTCTGTAATCTGATTGGTCAATTGCCGCCTGATGTCCTAGTGTCCTAGCACACCAGATACGGCAAAACCTCATTTTCACACACACCCCAAAGCTACTGTATTTTGAACATTGCTTTGTGACGTTGTCATCAGGTCACCTGTTGCAACTTTTTGGTGTGTGTGCAGCTGAATTAATGAGTGATTTTTTGGCTGACTTCACGCAACAGTAAAAGCTCTTTGAGTTAATAAATTTGTTATCCATTATGATGCTGACCATATAAATACTTCGTATCCCCCTCACGAACCATGATAAATATTAGTGTAGAAAAAAATTGATCCCTGATCAATTGATTGCAAATTTACTGCTGCTCAGAGCTCACGGTGATTGGGTTGGATCTTACGCCAACCTGGGGCCATTTCAAGCAGTCGCAATGTGGGATCAATTCCAGTTGCTATAAGGTCGTGTCTTTTTTCACTGTGGTAATCAGTAACAACTAGTTTTCATTTGCTGGGTGACTGCTTTCTGAAATGAGCCCATGAGCTACATGTATGTGTACATGTATGAACATTTTTTAAGAAATAAATTAGAAATGAACAGAATGTACTTACAATAAGGTGAAGAATTACTTATGGATAACAACTTCTTGGTTAATGGGTGACGACGTTTCAATTGTTTCCTTGACTTTGATAAAGATGTAAGAACTACATCGAAACGTCGTCACCCAATAAACCAAGAAGTTGTTAGTTACCCATAAGTAATTCTTCACCATATTGTAACCTTTCAACTTCTAAATGCCATTGAAAGATTAGAATGTACTTACCTCGTTCCATTCCTCCATGGATCCTATACCTTTATCCAGAAACACAGTCATTCCTTTACCCATTCTTTTAGTTATGTCAGCAATAACATCTTGATAATGTTTGGCCAGGCTACGAAACTCAAGAGATATCTATAAACCAAACAGGATAAAAACTACATTAAAACAAAAAATTAAATGAAACATTGAATCAGTTCCATATATTGCAACCTGTACCGAGTCTAGCTTCGGTATATATCAAACAATTTACTGGTTTTCATTTCCATAGTTTTTGAACAACAGGCTACCGGAACAGATCGTCACTGTGATATCCTATGGCCTGCTATTCCGTTACTATTGGTGTATTATTGATTTGATTAGGTTTTGATGACATTTGACAAAAAAAAATACGATTATATTTGTTTGTTTAACATTCCCAATACTCAGCCAGGCCTTTCATTAAAGAGGGAAGGGCCATCAGGTTGGCTAAAACGAATTTTCCCACACATGGTATTATTTTTCCCGGAAAGACGAATCCTAGAAGATGCCTCTGTCCAAATTTCATGAAAATCCTAACGTAGGTTTTCCCGTACGAACTAATTTTTCAAAGGGGGGCCCTACCAATTATTACAAAATATTTGAAAAACCGCCCAGATCCTCCCCGAAGTTACTGACATGCACATGCGCACTTCATTGTAAACAGTGTTGAAAGGCCGAGCAAAGTTGGAGAGAATGACTCGAAGAAGTTGAGTGTTAATGACGGTAAAAACAAAACAGAGGCCGTAATATCCACAAAGTTTTCACCCGAAAGCAGTTTGGAATACCTTTACTGACATTAGTGGATATGAAAAGGAGAGAAACAACGAGGATCGGGCGATAATCTGGCTCGCCTTCTTCGCTGCACTCAGGCGTCAACACAACGGTGCCTCTCACTCAGTACAGGTCTGTCAAATCTTCATTTTATCTTGTACAATTTTTTGTAGGCCTCGTGTTACAAACAAAATTTAGCTTAACTTTATTTCTTTTCAATTTCATGCAGGGTGATGTATTGGTTAGATCATTAGTTATTGATATTTCATTCGGACAAACTAGCTGACAGTGAGAGTGAGTGGTAGTACTTGTACAATCAATGTTGTTGTGGTTGCAGGAAAGTTTCAATAAACAATACATGTATACCGTATATATATGTCCAACCTTGCGTTTACTCACTGGCCTGCCAGAATGATATTAGTCTATGTGCTGCAAATGTCATCACTTTGAGCTCTGTTTTGTGAATTTGTCACTACATACTTTCATGGTATGGTTATTTCAGTTCAGAGTTAACACCTTAGCCCATCCCCAGGTGACTATCCTGCCATTCTGTCACTGTCAGTGTTGTATTCTTTTGTGTATGACATAAAGCACCTAGTAAATCTGATATTTATTTTAGCACTGTAACTAAGAAAACCTTGTTTTAGTACTATTCCTATTTTTTTATATTTTGCAGTGATATGAAAACAAAAGATGGAGCTGTAGGCCTATGGATTGTATTCTGTTGGGGAAGTGCTAAAAAATTGACTGAGGCAGAAATGAGGAGTTATTAAGATGTGGCTCACATACATTTAAATCTGTGCCAGCGTATTGACATTACATCTTCAACCTTAATCATTAGCGATGGAAAACCTTGCGAGATGGAGTATTAATTCGTTTTTGAAATAATCATTTTTGACTGGTCATGATGTTTAATTTCTAATCATCACCACTAGACTAGACTGCTAAATTCAGTGACATTAACTGAAAATGATTTCTACCTGGATATAGACATGTTTAAAATATGTCAAAACCAACGTTTGGTGGACTGGTAGTTATGGAAAAGCATATGCTTAGTGTACACATATTAAATTTGTTTTTTGGTGATTGACTTCACATTTAAATGCTGGAATTGTCAGAATAAAACTGTGTTCTTAACAAAGAACCTGTACGATAAATAATCTAGTCGGATATGTTTTATTTTGAAAATCTTCTGCAAATAATCTGAACTAAAATCATCTTTTAGGTTCTTAGGAAACATTCCACCAAGCGAAATAATCTTGAGCGCGGCGTAAAACAACAAACAATCAATCAATCAAGCAAAGAAAGGCGTTCGGCTCAGTTGGCAGAGTGATAGTCTCTTTGTTACTAGGTACTTACCGAATGTTGGGTGTTTCCTCTGGTCAGAGCCCAGTTTCCTCCTCCACTAAACTTGGCAATGCTACCATATAAGGGAAATACTATTCAGTGTGGCATAAATATCAATCAATCAAAGAAAGAAGGGACCTCGGCTCAGTTGGCAGAGTGATAGTCTCTTTGTTACTAGGTACTTACCGAAGGTCGGGTGTTTCCTCTGGGCTCTGGGCAGAGCCCAGTTTCCTCCTCCACTAAACTTGGCAATGCTGCCATATAAGTCAAGTAATATTCAGTGTGGCGTAAACATCGATCAATCAAAGAAAGAAGGGGTCTCTGTGGCTCAGTTGGCTAAGTGATAGTTTTTCAGTCCGACAAACACTTTCCGTTCATGGGTCGTGGGTTCGAATCCCACTCAGACCAAATAAAATTTCGAAATTTCTGAGTAAGTTTTTCACTCTGTCTGCCTATGTGAAAGAGGTACCAGGTACTCGCTGAAGGTTGGGTGTTTCTTTCGAGAAGAGCTCCATTCCCCTCTCCAGTAAACTTGGCAACGCCACTATATAAGTGAAATAATCTTGAGTGTGACTAAAAACACCAATCAATTAAACAAAGAAAGGACCTCAATGGCTCAGTGGGCAGAGCGATGGATTCTCAGTTTGACCCAGGCCTTCCATCTATGTGTCGACTCGCGGCCTCAGGTCAAATAAAATTGAAAAATCTCTGTGGGTTTTTCACCCTGTCGACCAATGTGGAAAACTTACGAGGAACTCTCCGAAGGTCAGGGGTTTCCTCCGACAGAGCCGAGTTTCCTCCCGCACTAAACTAATTTTCTGTGCAGCATAAAACATCGATCTATCAAACAAACATGGGACCTCGCTGGCTCAGTGATAGTTTCTCAGTGATTCAGACATTCAAGTCATGAAATGCAGGTTCGAGTCCAACTCCGACCAAATAAAATTGAAATATTTCTGAGTGAGATTTTTCCTCAATCGCGGTATGTAGAAGAGTTGACAGGCAATTGTCGAAGGATCAGGATTTTCCTCTCACACTAAACCTGGCAAGGCTGCCATATTAGTGATATAATCATCAATCCATCAAACAAAGTAGAAATGAAAACAAAATCTTTCTTTTTGTTATACATGTATATTTTATTTTTTTAAATGGACAGGAATCAAACTTTTTGATTTGTTTATTATGTTTGAAACCACATATCATTGATGAGCCTTATCATAACTTACGTACATAGCAAATGTATTATAAAGTCTCTTCCTAATAGCCCAAATAAGAAATTGGGTTTTCTTTTCTCACCCATTCCTTTTACTGAATTGTCTGTTTATAAATAATCAGATCTGTACACTGGATTCCATTCAATTTTGTTTTCTTTGATCTTGCTCTTGAAGCAACTGAGAAATCTTTGAAACCTTGCATTAGTTTTGAATTATCCTCCAGTCAAGTTGTTCAAGACTGTTGAAAAAAATAAACAACAGTGCACTGTCATTATTATGTAGTGAATTTTTTATAACATAAATTATAAAGTTTTATTTTAGATGATGAAAATCAAACCTTGAAGATGAATTTAGAGCAGTTTTACACCAAGTATTATACTGAATGGTTTTCTATGTCACACTCAATGTTATTTCATTTATATGATTGATTGATTGATTGTTTGGTGTTTTACGCCGCACTCAAGATTATTTCACTTATATGGCGGCGTTGCCAGTTTTATTGTGGGAGGAAACTGGGCTCTATGCCCGGAGGAAACCCACGACCTTCCGTTGGTAACTGGCAACCATCCCACATAGGTCGTTCGAGTGAAAACCCAGTCAGAAAATTCTCAAATTTTTTTGACTGGGTGGGAATCGAACCCGCGACCTATTGGTGGAATTCATTTATATGACTTTGTTGCAAATTTAGATCGAGAGGGGTACATCATTTAAAATGTTCTCCGTATTACATACAGTTTGACTTTTGATTAATTGGAGAGTAGACCAAATACACACAAGTGGGGTGGATTGGAATGACTTGACAAGACAAATACCATTCTTCAAGTATATAGATGATTTGTAAATATACAAACCTATTACTTACTATACTATTTACGAAATTAAGCCTCTTGTATATGTACTTACTATTCGTATGCTTGTCCATTTGCATTCCACATTTACTACCTGTCTCACAATGCCAGTCAGTCACAGAACAAATCCACGCTTAGTTAGACTCAGAGTTAGAAAGAAGTTAGACCAAGAGTAGAAATAAAACAGATCGAGACGACGAGAGACTAGAACGTTTGTGGAAGATCTATTGGCTTCTAATTTCACCTTCAAATAAAACAAAAAATCACCAATAGTAAGGAAGTACAGGACAGATATAAATTGCCTTTTTTTAATAAGCTAAAACCACTGTGAAATAACACCGACACTCGATTTCGATCGACGTGTCGTTGTTGTTGTGATGTGCACACACTCAGTTTGCACTACGAGGCTGGTATTTCATTTAATCATCCAAAGATTAGTCAGCCGCAAATCTACGTTGGTTGCATAATTCCGATTATTCGACAAAACAACAAGAAATCAAGTGAAAATCAACTTACGCTTTGATATTCCTTTGTATTCAAACAGCTCCTTTCAAACATGTGACTTTGTTATGACAAGCAGACGGAAGACTCTACTGCGCATGTCAAGGCGGAGACTATAGAAATTCGTTTCGATAATTGACAGATGAACTTCATGAAGGAAGTTTTATTTTTACTCTAATTACTTAATTAAATCAATGAAACATTGGGTCATTAGCTGAGTTTGCCCACAACTCTTATTTACCACTAAAAACGATTGTGATTTGGACAAAGCCTATAACTTTACTGAAGCTCGTGGCCCTTCCCGCTTTAAGAATAGACTGGGAGAGTTACAACATGCTCTCCCAAAACTGTCAGTTGACCTGTTTCACTCTCCCCAAAAATGGTCTTCCAAAATTCAATGGGAGTGCACTTCCTCTCCCATGTTTTTCAGAGAAAGAACACGATCATGATGAAATAAAAGCATCTGAAGTTATAGAAAAGGTATTTTTATTTTTGTATACTTATCTATGTCAGAATTGTCGTGCAAATTCTGGACAAAAAAATCACATTATCATACAGTCAATTCTATTTTAATGGACATGAAAGGGTTGGAGAATAGTTTATCTTGGGAGCTTGGAACACATAAACACTCGCCTGAAACCGGTAGGGAGAGTTAGGGGGAGTGATAAACAGGTGTGGAGGGGAAGGAAAGTAATCACTCTCCCTAAAATGACAGCCCTGGAATCATTATTCAATTGTTGACACAAAGTTTTATATCGCAGCATATGTTGCCTTCTAATAATAACAAGTGGGCGTGTGTTGTTATGTTAGCTGTCATGTAGGCGTGTTTGATGTTTAGATACACGACACGTTAATACAAGTAACAAGCAAAAACTCTGAGGACATAGTAGCATTTACCTTGACACAGATTTCCAATTTGGGAATAATTTAATTATTTTGGGAATAATTTAATTATTTTGGGAATAATTTAATTATTTTGAGAAAAAAATTAATTATTTTGAGAAAAAAATTAATTATTTTGAGAAAAAAATTAATTATTTTGAGAAAAAAATTTATTATTTTGAGAAAAAATTTAATTATTTTGAGAAAAAATTTAATTATTTTGAGAAAAATGTAATTATTTTGAGAAAAAATGTAATTATTTTGAGAAAAAATTTAAGAAGCATGAGCTGCACAAATTTAGATTTTTTTTCATAAATTTTGATTGTCAAGAGAAGTTTAGCATCTGAAGTACCTTGAATAATGAAAGGATCGACGTTGAAATAAAAAAATTGGTAAAGCCAGTAACCCGAATGAACCAAATTTCATTATAATGGTTATTAAATCTATACTTAAAGTGGTATGAGCTGCCAAAATTCACACTTTTTTCATAATTTCTGATCATCAAGACAGTAAGAGGCTTTGAAGGCCATCAAAAAACTAAATGATTGGCGTTGGAATGAGGAAAATCCATACAGTATGTGGCCTGTACGAACCAAAAACGTGTTCGAAAAGTAAACATAATTTAAATAACCGGGACGACCATTCATTCATTCTAAGCCAAAGTTAGTTCAAAACAATACTTTATCGTACATTCTCGAGACTAGAAGCACTGAAAAGCTTCTGAATTATACGTCTTGAGAAAAATAGCCGATAATTTCAACATTCTGTTTTAACGTCAAAATATCAACATTTTGGCAGCTCATGCCACTTTAACAAAAAATGGACATTACAATAATAAATTATAATAATAAACTTACTGTTTGAAAATCCTCCAGGACAATCTTGTCTTTTTCGTTACTCTCCATAAATTTCCAGTCTTTGTCATAAAGGTATGTATGAAAATTAACGAGCATAGGGACTTTTTTCTCTATAGGTATCAGCATATCATCTTCTACGGTGTCCAGTGCTCTTAACACCAGGTAAAACAAACACACAGCATGTCTGAAAATCAAGGAAAAATCATTATTGACTAAAAATTGTCAGATTCAGAAAATGCTAAAATTAGACAGGTCTTTTAATTTTTGCTTGTTTGTGAATGTATTGAGGAGATATTTTTCAAAAAAGCGCTATTTAGTGATTTGATATTTTTTTGCCATAATGACTTTTTAATATTTTGCCCAATTCAGGAAGCGCTTCTGCATTTCTTAGTTGACCTTCTGGATTGCAAATTTACACTTGGCCGCTGATAAGTGGTAGCCTATTTTGCTAACCAAGGACAATTGAATACATGGAGAAAAAAATGACTACAATCCTTTGGTTTTTCTGCGCCAGTAACATTTTCCCGGGAGACATAAACATTAATGCTGTAAGACTTGAACAATATTAAAGGGGGAGAAAACATAAAAAACGACATACGATTGTATTGAACAGGCTCTCGTATAGGCCAGTGTATTCATGTGTGTTAATCTTGCACATGGTTTACGGTGTGAAAATAAACTGAAAATGAATCTGCCAGACAAGCTTGTGTTCGATTGTCAGTGGAGCTGACAGGAAGTATTCAAGGAAGTATTAGTAGGAATTACTTCCCTTGAGAGGTTATTGTATCTTGTATGACTATAACCTGCAATGTAAGATTACCTTTTCTGAAAATTCTATAATGACCCCCACAAGGCGCGTGGGCACCAAATGCAGCCCATCACGTCTTCCGAAAAGGTTGATTTACAAGGTAGAACACCTTTCAGAGTTATTAGAGTGTTTGTCTTTCCTTATAAGCGCCTTGAAATGATCGAAATTAACCTAGCTTCATATGGCAGAATTTCTTTTACACTAGTACAGTGACTGGTGAGCTCGGCGTATGCTGATTGGCCGATCGGGAAACATACCTAAGCTTTACTGTAAAGATGGCTGCCGAGTCAGATGTTCTCTGATAACGATTGTTAACTTTCTTAGAGAACAATTTGGCGAGAAAAATAATACAAATATGGTTTTGGTACCCTTACTAAGTTCTTTCCTTTCCCTCTCCTATAAGACAGTCATTTTTTTTTTGTTCCCGTCATATCATGTGTTGTGGGTCCTCCTTTACTACCAGGTGTAAATTCTTATTGTTAAAAGACACATTTTCCCAAAAGGTGTAACCTGCGCCAGCGTTGTAAACCACTTGTATTTTTGGCTGGGTACGGTAAATATCATTGTGATTGTCATTTAGGGTGATGCACTGAACAGACTCGACTGTACATAGCAAAAAGCTATCCGCACTATATTCTATACGATTACGTTATGTAAAACTCACCTTAAATCTTCATTGGAAATAGCTTGGATTACAGCAGCAAAACTTCGACTAGTCTTGTTTAGATAATCATAACATGTCTGTAACGTTGTAGACATGTGATTCTGAAAGAAAAAATGTGGTTTATATACAAGTACCGGTACATGTAGATGAACCTTGATTGATTGATTGTTTAGTGTTTTACGCCACGCTCAAGATTAATTCACTTATATGGCGGCGTTGACAGTTTTATTGTGGGAGGCAACCAAGCTCTATGCCCAGAGGAAACCCACGACCTTCCGTTGGTAACTGGCAACCATCCCACTTAGGTCCGAGTGAAAACCCAGTCAGAGATGAGCCTTGATTGATGAAATAATAATGCTAATTATAATTGAATGAAGGCCACTTAAAGTCGCATTCATAATAAACCCTTTCGGCTTAAGAGTTGACACTTTCAAAGAACGACAGAAGCCTCTGTTACATGTACATGGAGGTACACATGTATATGATCAATCTGACGTTGAAATCGTGCTCATTTTGTCTATGAGTCTAACACAATGTGATAGATGGGTGACACAGTGCCTGCAGCAGACAAATTATGTCAATGGCATACAGATTCTAAGCTGGAAGGGCATAATACTGTAGTTTTTTTGTTTTAGTTATTAACATTACTTGAATAGATAGCCTTCATTTTCTTTTCTGTCAATAAAATATGCCATCAAGCAAAATTTGCTAACCATGCATGCGCCCGCAGTCCTCACAGAGTCGTATGAATACACAATTTAGTTTAGTTAGCTAAAGATGGGAAAATATGTGACATTTTTTGTTGTCGGCATAATTAGTTAATATAAATTATATTTTACTTCCAGGGTCCTGTTTCACAAAGCGGCATAGATGTATTTTTTGCGTAACTTCCATACTAACGTATCTCTACAGTATGGGTTGTTATTGCAGTTACGTGAAAACACGCTACGCCGCTTTGTGAAACAGGCTACTGTGGATTTACTTACGAAGTCATTTTTTGGCATCACTTTGGAATAACCTCCTAGTTTAAACCGTAACAAAGCGATAACTTCATCGGGGTGAGCAAAAGACTTGAGTAGATCCATCTTGTACAGTTAATGGAAATAATAAAATTGTCAACTGACAGTTTCCACACTTATACCGGTAGTGTTTTACACTTCTCAACAAACGTAGCTAAAATCCCAACTGTCAAATTTGTAACAACACCAACATCACAGCGGTGACAACAGTCAACAACTGTACATTAAAATGAGTACAGAGTAGTAAAATGCTGCTGTGATTTCTGTTAGTGCAAACAGGCAACAGCTGTGGGTCACAAATGATATTATTTATCAAGGGACATTTACAAAAGAAAACAATTTCCTTCGCGACATGACACTTGTCGTTTCGCCTTCTGCACCACGCTTCTTCGTGTCTGCTGATTTCGACATGTTCTGTTATCAGCCTTCCCATTGGTTAATTTGGCAACAGCTGAGACAATACAAGCAAATCAAAACACGGTTTACAAAAGGGACCGAGGAACAACCTGCGGGAATTTCGAATTTTGACAGCTTCGTCGAAGAGAAACATGTCTGCATGCGAACCGGGTGTGTATCTAGATTATGTACAGCTGTTTCAATCTCTCAATGAATTTATTTTATACCATATGAAAAACACATTGTAAAATAGAATACAAAACTACATACACCAATCAATATTTCTTGAGAAGGTGCTCGTGAAAACCTCATTCTAATCTATGATTGAATGATTGAATGATTGATTGATTGATTGATTGATTGATTGATTGCTTGATTGATTTATTGATTGATTGGTTTGACGAAGAATTTAGCCGGTGCGGGCTAACATCTAGCCCCAAGAGACTCTCCTGCCATTCTGTTTTATACAACAGAATGGCAGAATAGTCCACTGGGGCTAGATAACTTCAACCCATTATCTACTCAACATATAGCGGACGAACCTGCAAATTGAATTGTTAACACGTTTTCGGCTCGTACAGACCACACACTGTATGGATTTTCCTCACCCCAACGCCAATCATTTAGTTTTTCGGTGGCCTTCAAAGCCTCTTACTGTCGTGATGATCAGAAATTATGAAAAAAGTGCGAATTTGGCAGCTCGATCATGCCTACTTCACTTTAGTAAAGGTCTTACTCCGTCATTTAATAATTTCTGACATTTATTGGTCGTCGACCAGGTACCGACCAATAAATATTCAAGTATAAATAACGAGGTGCCTGTTGGCATTTAATATTATTGAATTAAGTAGGCCTACGTGTTTTGAATCATAACTTTTAGTCCCGCGATCTACAAAATTGTTTTTCTGGGAATATCTCGCCACGAAAGAGATTTAAATGACAGTTAACACATTAGTGCGAAATATCTGCGATGATGATGTAAGACATTTTCTGACAGATAGCTGGGCCATCATCATCAGAAAATGTCTTACATCATCATCGCAGATATTTCGGACTATTAGCACATGTAGCCTACCCACAATACCCCATTCAACCATTGGGCTTGGGACAATTAAGAAAATTTTAGTTGGCTCTTCCTGGGGGAAAATAGAATTACCATTCTCCTATAACAAACCATCTTCTTTCAAGATGCAATAATTAAGTGCATGAGCAGTTGGCCTTATAGTAGGGGTTTTAGGCCATTTTTCAAAGTGCTCTGTAGTTATCTAAATGATCTAATTGATGCCATTGAAGAGCACAGGCATTACGATTTTCAAAACAGTTTGAATTTCTTAAATCCGTTCAGTATTTTTCATTCTACAACAATTGTAGTACTTCGAAACAGGGGTCATTTTTAGAATTTCAATTGTATGTAAAAGATAGGAACTCATTAAATATTCATGGCACACAGCCCCATGTTACAAGTATAGGAAAATGTTGAAATTGTTTCTAAAATAAAAAGTAATAAAGTTTTCTGGCTGAAAATTCACAACAAAATAGTAAGCCATGAAAGCAAAGGAAGATCTACATTGGAAAGACAATCTTGCTTATGGACGATATGTGTCATGTACCAAAAGTAAATTGGGGTCTCGCTATTTAAGGCGACCAAAACAGCCATCTACCCTTTTGGCAGTCAGGGGGGTTTAATTTTTTTTTAGTTATAACTAGCTTATGAGTAGATGATGTGACCTGTATCAAAATTAAATTGGGGTGTCGATATTTGTGGCGAGCGATACATTCACCTAGCTTTTTGACATTCGGCAATCAAGGAAATGGCTATATTATAATCGGTCTTAGGTTTCACAGTAGGGCTAAAATGTATCAAAACAGCTTTTTGGTAACCATAGTGACCACTCGAGGAGCCAAGCCCATTTTTGTCGCTTATTTTACAAAACAGTCAGTGCCCAGTGTTTTGTCAATCAGTAAACTGTAATTATAGCAAATGGTTGTTTATCAGTCTGTGGTCAACATGCAGTAAGGCTCAATTGTATCCAAGCAAATTTTTGGTAACTGCGGTGACCAAATGAGTCGACGACCGCCTCTTTTTTTTTATCAGTGAACAAATGAAATTGCTGTCGCCCAATACAGTTCATGAGTAGGCCTATATGACCGGCAAAGTAAGTAAACCAGGATAGAGACACACGAGTTTGGCTAGCTTATATGTAGTATTGACACTTTAGTGAGTAGCTTTGGGGACTACAAGATGCCCGTACCAACTACTTACAGTGTTCAGATATAGGCCTATTCATGAACACTAAAACACACGAGCACGGAGTTTTCAGATATAGGTAGGCGATGTGTCCCATACTAAAATTAAATCGGGGTCTCAATAATTCTGAAAAATGTTTTTGGTTTATCCCTTCCCCTCCCCTCCCCTCCCCTTCCCTCCCCTTCCCAGACAGAAACAGTTAGGAACTTTCTGTTTTTACCAGAAATTGAAAGTTTTGACATCATTTAGTATTTTTATTTTGAAAGTGAAAAACAGATTTTTCAGGTACCCGCAATGTAAACAAACTTCGAACCTGAGCGTGTGCACCAGTGCCGTAATGGTTTGAGTCGTGTGGGCGATCTAACGACACAGTATAATTTCACGAACTTTATCTAAGAAATAAACACTAACGATCGAGTGAGAGTGACTATAAAAGCCTGCCGAGTGCAAACCACAGACAAAAAAAAAACGCTTGAATGAGGGTAATCCAACACTTAAAGGCACACTTGCCGCGAAAATCAGGAATATTGTTTACATTAAAAAAGAAAGACCGTATTCTGTATTTTTCCCAGACAATATAAGTTAGGATCTTTCTATTTTTACCAAAATTTAAAAGTTTGGACGTCACTTTGTATTTTTAATTTGAATTTGAAAATTTGAATTGTTACGTACCCGGAACGTAAACAAACCGGTCTGCCCCCTATTGGCGATTTTATGTTTTAGTCGAGTGAGTGAACTAACGGCACAGTGTAATTTTACGTAGGCCTATTTATCTGAGAAATACAGACTGACGATCGGTTAACAACGACTGGAAAAGCCTGCTGATAATTGTTTGAGTGTAAACCACAGATACAAAGGCCTGAAAGGAGGGTAATCCAACACGAAAGTTGACCGACACTGATCGTTGTTGTTGTAATCAGGCTTCGATTCTTCGCTTGTTTTTCACCCCATTTTTACAGTCTAAAGCTAACTAGACATGTTTTATGTGTCCTATGTTTAAGTTTAGTGGTATTAGTCGTAGTAATTAGCTCATGTAAATTTGTTTTCTTAGCAAATTTAAACAGGCTACGACGGCAAGTGTGCCTTTAAGTTAACCAACACTGTTTAATTTAATATGTTTAATTCTAGTGGTTTTAGTTGTAGTAAGCTCGTGCAAATTGGTTTTCTTAAACAAATGTCAAACAGGCTACGATGGCAAGTGGGCCTTTAAATATAATACTATTCCTTTTTGATGCTACATTTAGGTCGATGCAACTTTGTTAACATCCGCTATTTGGCGTGCAGTTGTGCCCAATGAACTATATGCGTGGAATGGAGGTCATATAGTTCATTGGTCTCGAGGGATTTCGCGATGTCCGGTGACAGATGACTTTTTTTGATAACATTGCCAGTTCGATTGACGTTTTTTATTCTACGCCAGAACTGAGCGACAAATTCGAAAAATAAAGGCTCCCCACATGCGCAATGTAAGCGGACAGAAAATTTGTGGAATTCTCACTGTACACAAATTTGACTCGGTACAGCCAATGATCATCAATCAAACAATCAATATTTCAATCTATTATTGACCAACCAACAAACCAACCAATCAATCAATCAATCAATCAATCAATCAACCAATCAATCAATCAATATTTCGAAAAGTACAGTTATATAGGCTTAGACTTCAAATTCACATAGTCAAGGAATCGATCTCCCAATCAACCATGAACGTATTGATTCAATCAATCAATCAATCAACCATTCAAATTGAGGAACAAATACATCAATCAACCAATCAACCAACCATTCAATGTGAGAAACAAATCTACCAATCAATTGTAGAAGATCGTCTTTTTTTTTAATAACACAACATGAGAGCTAGCAATTTTCATAGAATAAAGAAAGATGTTTTTTTTATTTATAAAAACATTCATTCAAATTTGTTACACATATTTCTATTATTTTCAATACACACAAACATATATATTTTTGAAAACAAAGTCACATTGGCACAGGGAAATTACCAAGAATTATCTTAAGAAATGTTTGAAACTCTCTTTAAACGAAGGCACCGGCACAGGTGCCGAAAGCTCGTGTTGTTAAAAAACAACTGAGGACGTGGTGATGTCTTTAATTTTTTATCATTAAGAATTATCTTGTTTTCAAAAAAAAAGCTATCTAGACAAGTTTCTATATGAATTTCCCTGAGTTGGTTTGTCGTCATAGACGGGTTATTTATCTGACTCCCTAAAATGAGTTTGTTGCTGGATATAGCACCATAAGTAGGGTTTTTCTCTCCCGAAATGTTTTTTTTGTTGTCAAGGACAGTTTCTTTCAAAATGAACTGTATTTTGGGTAAAACATTTCGAGTTCAAGTGATGGACTATTGAAACAAGGGATGATCATCTGCACCATCAATTTGTATATCCAACTCTAGCCGAGAGATCTGGGCTCTGCCGATTTTTTTTTTCTCTCCGTGTTCGTCATAAGGCGACAAGACACATTAGCAGCCATATAATACCAGTCACCGTAAGACCGATAATCCGGGCTAATCCAACTCCAAAGTCTATAACTCCTCAGTACTATCCTGGCAACTTCATATCATTTTGGAGTTCTGTGACCTCTGAACTTTAGCCAGAAAAGGCTCTTGTTTATCAGGGCCTTTGACATGAAACAACATTTTTTTTTATTTGTTTTTGTTTGTTTTTTTGCATAGAAAGGGGAGGGGGTCAGCACTGTTACAATGTACTCACAAGTCCCCCTCCCCCTTGCCCCCTCTCCTAAGCTCTACCATGACTCCTCTAGGCCCCTCAGAGCCCCTACGATGTCCTGTAGGGGTCTGCGTTTGCTGGGGTCGATTTGGAAGGCCATGGTGGCGATCATCATCAAAGCGTGGCTGTCTATTTTGCTTGCCATTGCAGTTAGGATCAAGCCGAGGCTCCAAATGTCGCTCCGGATGTCGGTAGGGTGCCCATCTCCCACCTCTGGAGCTATGTGACAGTATTTGTGTCTGTCCTCCGGTTTAAGGGAATAGGCCACCCCATCGCCAAGGGTAGCTAGGCCCAAGTCGATGTATTTTAAAACTGGCTTTCCGGCCTCAGATACGTTCACCAGGACGTTGTCTACTTTCAGATCGTTGTAGAGAACGCCCTTGTTATGTATTGTGCCAAGGCCTTCAGCCAGTTGCCGAGCAATGGAGGCCCATTCCCTGCGTGTTAGCTCGGAGTGCCTGGCTGCCAGGAGGTCTGCCAGAGTATTCCCTCCCGCAAACAGCTCTGATACCTGGCAAAGTGCACCATCAGAGCTCGCCATCACGCCATGAAATACAGGAAACACGCCTGTGTCCGCAAGGTAAGCCTGGAGCCGAGCTTCTTTAGCAAACTCAGGAAGGTCCACTCGAAAAAATTGCTTTACAGCAACATCGAAAATACCCTCCTGAGTTACCAGTTGTGCCCTATCTACTTGTCCGAAGCAACCGGACCCAAGGCTCAGTTTATTTCCATGATCGTCAAAGGTCCAGTGGCAGTTGTCGCTATCTACCACTGGTAACAAGACTGCAGGAACCTTGTTCCCTAAGGGATCATGGAAATACCCATTTGCGTACGTTGAAGAGGAGGGTAGCTGTCGCACTCCCACCTCACTCGCATGGATCTCCTGGGCAGCCACTGATTGCAAAGCTCGGGGACTTACTGTTTCTTCTTCCTCTGTTGAGGTTTCCATTACGACCTCTTCGTGTTGTAGGAAGATTTCGTTTAGTTGTTCATCCCCGACACTTTGCACGGTGGCTACCCGAGGAGAAACATCTATGATGAGTGGAGGCGGGGTGGTGAAACTCATAGACTTGTTTATAACCTCCAGCATCTGCTCTTCCAAAAACAGCAGGTCCTCCAGTGGAATGCCATAGGATGTGGTTCCCTGTTGCACAAGGGCGTTTGGTTCATCCTGCGTCCACTGTAGGAAAGTTGCATATCTTTCATGCCGTAGAGGAGACTCCTGCTGTTGTAGAAGGTTGTTTGGCCCATCCAAGGTCCACTGTAGAAAGGTTGCGTACCTCTCATATTGTCCACCCTGCACCTGCCTTTCCTCCTGGCATGTATTCCATTTGTTGGGCCCTGGGGATGGATCAGTGGATGTCCCAGGGGAAGTGGTGCTGTCTTGCAGTGGTGGGCAAGGGTCCGTGGGCGTCCCAGGGGAAGTGGTGTTCTCTTGCTGTGGTGGGCAAGGGTCCGTGGGTGTCCCAGGGGAAGTGGTGTTCTCTTGCAGTGGTGGGCAAGGGTCCGTGGGTGTCCCAGGGGAAATGGTGCTCTCTTGCAGTGGTGGGCAAGGGTCAGTGGATGACCCAGGCGATGTATGTACTTGCTTTAATGGGCAAGGGTCAGTGGATGACCCAGGGGAAGGGCTTCTCCTTCTGAAGGGAGATGGATCCGTGGACGATCCGGGGGAAGAGGTTCTGCCATAAGGTGCCAAATCCACGGTTCCTCTAGCTGGTTTTTCAGCTTTCCTAAAGCAGTTTCTAAACCGAGCAGTACTGGGTTGATTGTACTCCAGGTATTTCTGAAACAGAGAAGAGAAAAATGCGACTTATTTGTCAGAAGGCAGAATAAATCTCGAGTAACATATTTATAAGTATTACAGAAAGTTCTTGTCTGTCTTCAACTAATGTAATTGGCTTTAGTCTATTACAACAGCTTATGATTGGGTATTAGGGTCCAAACGACATAGGCTACCCCGCTTTTTAAACCAACACGAAGCTTGTCTCTATGATTATTTCCCCCGTGCCGTGTGTTCTAGTGTTCATAAACATATCTGTTTTATGTACGTTTTGTACAGTTTTTTACGAGAGAATACTGATGTGAACAAAGTCTGGGATTGTAACTAAATTCTCCAGGCGCTTTTTTTGTCAGCAACTAACTGGCAGGTCTAATTGTAAACAGACAATTAACTAATTATAAACTAGTTAACATTACTACAGTTTTTCATGAATGGGACGCTGCTGTCCAGGGCCTAGTTTCACAAAGCGATCTTAGCTAAGTGTGATCTCAACTACCACGGCAACCAATGCTAAAGGTATACGTTGCCATTGGTAATTAAGTTCACCTTAAGCTAAGATCGCTTTGTGAAACTGGGCCCAGTTATAACTTTGAGAACGGTTCATTTAGTCATTGACGCAATGTTATAGAGGCGTGTCACAGTAACTACAAAAGAGAAATGACAAAATTTCCATCCAAGTCGAACAACGTTATGGAAAACACATTCTAAGCAGAAAGGTTCTATTGTGACGTGGCTAAATTACGTCATTTATATATGTATGTGATGTCATGACATTTGTAACGTCACAAAACCAGTACTCTTTTCGCTGGTGGAGAGGCCAATTGTGACGTTGCTTAATAACGTCATTTGTAAGTAGGGCCCACCTGACATACCACATATTGTATGAGAATTGACGTCTCAATTGGAGATGACGTCATATAACGTCATAATGCTCTGTTGTCCAAACTCTACACTAACTTACTAGTAAGTATAAATTGAAATTACGTTATGTCGGCACATATCGCGTTACAAGAAAACGTCACAAACAAGTAAACTATTCTAGACGTAAAAGACGAACGTCAAAATTTAAGTTTGTATTTATGACGTATGGCCTACTCTTCTCCTAAGGAATTGCGTCATAGGAAAGCGTCGATTACGACACAACCTAATAGCGTCACCAGCGAAAAATGGTTCATTACGTTTACGTCATTATCAGTGACGAAGATACCTTTTGTGACGTCGATTTGTATTGTTTCGCCATGTCAGAGCAATGATTATGACGCACACTTAGCGTCGAAAACAGTGGAAATAAATGGCGTCAGTAATGGCGTCCATTTTTTCTAATAAGTAAGCTAAAATATGGTACAGAAGACGTTTAACTTACGTTACGCTGGATGGAATTGGAAGCATTCAACAACTTCATATTTCTTTCTTCTTACTGTGTGACTTGTCAATTTGGGATAACTCAGATATTCGGGATCTGGAAAAGTGACTGGAACGTCGGCTTGAAGACACGGCGTCGTCTGGGGTTTCCCGGCGTAAACAGACCCTTTTATACCCATTGGACGAGTCAACTTTGTCTTGAAGTGACGTTGGACGTAAACAGGTATTGGAAACATACTACGGTTTCTTTCAAACAGCTAAAATCAGCGTTACACAGCAAAGCAAATGTCTGGAACTTCGTTCAAATCAATCATAACCCTTCCTCTTGTTTCAGATAACGGCTTTTTTTTTATAAACGGGAAAGTGTTCTAGAACGTCCCCCCTACGCGCCAAATGGCGTCATTCCACGAATGCCGCTGTGACGTAATAATTACTTACTAGCCAATCAAAATGTAGCATCGTTATCCACGTAACTAACGAAGAAAAAAATGGCTAACAAATAAATTATTCGAAATGCATACACAATTTGAGAGTGACATAGAAAGACAGATATTTTCTTCTCATTTAATTTGAACACACTGTAAAATTGGCAATCGCCGATAGATTAAATTACCGTTAACTAATTATATCTGCTTTGGGGGTAAGCCCATTTAATTGGCCTGTATTTACTGGGTTTTTTTTAAAATAAATATTAGTCTTTTTTAGAGAAATTCATACACTATTCGGAAGCTAACTGTATATTAATTATTTCCCAATAAGTTAGTCAGTGTGCTTCTTAAAGCCTCTGATTACCTTTTCTTTTTTACCACACCGTGGACTAGTTGCTCTTTGGAAAGTAGCATTTTTCGTAGCCTTTTACGACTACAAAGTCTAAACAGTTTTTATACAGTCTCATTACTGAATTGAAAAGCCTTAAATCTCTTACAAATTTCCAAATTTGTTGCGGGAAAGTTTTTATACGTTCTCATTACTGAATTGAAAAGCCATAAATCTCTTATAAATTTCCAAATTTGTGGCGGGAAAGTTTTTAAACGGTCTCATTACTGAATAGAAAAGCCTTAAATCTCTTAAAAAATTTCCAAATTTGTGTCTAGAAAGAGAATTTTTCTTATTGATATTTATTGTTTAAAATACAATTAGAAAATCATCGTCATCATTTTTCTTGAAATGCATCAGAACAATGTGAATTTTACCGAAAAACATTAATTCGGTATATCTTCTTGGTAAGATAGATTTTTCGCAAACCATATACAAGTCAGATTTCGGAAGAATATATATGTACACGAAGCTCTATTTATATATAGATTGCCTGGCAAAAAAATGAACATCTCTTGCAAGTTAAACCTCTGGGTTTTTTTTTTGTCAATCAAGTGGTGTTAGAGGGATGGCGGGGATTTCTGTCGATAAAAATGTGTTAATGCATCATAGACCAAGGCTACTATTTCGTGAAATTGAAGGTAGTGGTTATTTGATATTTTTGTCGACAACAAACGTTTTTGACGGAATGAAAGAGTGGATTTTGAATAAATCTTTTGAACGTATATTAAAATATTTCGTGGAATTGCACGCGTGTTCATGGTATGAGTGACATTAGATGGAGATTACTATTCCCTTTATGGAGATTAGGCTACTATTCCCTTTAGAGTGACGTTAGATCGAAAAAGGCCGATATATTCTCTCCCATGTGACATGTCCTCAGTTCATGCAGATTGATTGATTGATTGTATGGTGTTTTACGCCACGCTCAAGATTATTTCCCTTGTATGGCGGCGTTGCCAGGTTTATTGTGGGAGGAAACCGGGATCTATGCTCATAGAAAACCCACGACCTTCCGCTGGTAACTGGCAACCAGTCTTAGTTGGATAACAGTAAAAGAGCTAGGCTCCAGTGAGGGCTATTGAAAATGGCGGCTGATCTATAGCATCCTTTAAAACTTTCGACTTGTATATAGCTTTTCAAACAACTCGAAAAGTCGATACGTTGCGGTTTATAGGCCCACTTGCCGCCGTAGCCTGTTGAACATTTGCAGTTTGCATGAGCTTACTACGAATAAAACCACTAAAATTAAACATAAGCCACATAAAACATGTCCAGTTAATGTAATAATAGGGCCTACACTATGGCTCAAATATCCTCTGTTATTTGCCTTGTTGGCACTGAATTATGAACTTTTTATTTTTTACAGATTATAAACGTATTCGCACATATAATTGTTTAATCAGAATTATGTCCGGACTTTTTTGGGGGGTTTTGTATTTAATGTTTGGGACATTTTTACGGAGCCTTATCAAGGTCATTAGTGGAATTTTGAATCGATGGTGCATCGTAAAAAACATACGTCTGACTAAAACGTTTGGCGCTGGAAATGTTTTGCATGGAATTTTTTCTGCAACTCGTTTTACTTAAAGGAGAAGAAAACAAAAAAATACTTTATGGTTCAAAACAAGCGCGCTTGTTTTTCCTTTTCAACGGTACCAAACACATATTTTTACGATTTTTTCATGGGACATGATGCAGTTTATAAAATACCGTATTATGTTACACACACAAAACAAATTGGTCAACTTTCAAAATCTCCCATTAAAACCCAGGTTAATTTCACTCTCTTCAAAGTATTCCTATGTCCAGCAAATTGCTTTCAGTTTCACGAAAATTGAATTACAAAAGAAGCTTTGAGGAAAATGTGACTAGCAAAAAAAATCGTCTGCGTGCCATATTGGTGAATTACGAAGGCCTTGAAGAGGATGAATTTAACCTAGGCTTGAAAAATGACCAATTTGTTTTTCTTATTGTGGAATTTTATTAACTTCACTGTTAGGAGTAAAAAAATCGCTAAAATATGTGTTTGGTAACGTTTGAAAGGAAAAGTTAGTGCGCTTTTTCTGAACCCTAATTTGATTTTTTTTATCTCCCCCTTTAAAGGCATGATTTCTCTGTAGACGCTTGATTTTCTTCGAGATACAGAATCTTAAAACCAAGTTACTATTTGTTAAAAATCATGTCAAAGACTGAAAAATAAAAACGCTGGAAATATCAAAATTCCACCCATGGCACGACTGTAATAGGCCTCATGCATACCCGTTTTTTTATCACGATTAGGCCTATAGAAACTTATCTCCAGGGGTTTTAGTCAAGAAGGTTTTCCAGAAATTTATCAATTTACTTACATAATACGTCTGTAATGTTAAATACATAAGAATCTCTCGATGTATACTTATTTACAGGCTTGAAATAACTTTGACCTACTTTCTTAGAACTTTGACCTAGAAAGACGATAGCCCGTGTCATGAATGGTATATCTAGTTTACGTATTCTTCGTCCTGTATTTAATGACAGGTCTAAGTTTCCGTAAAAGTTCCAAAATACCGCTGAAGTAACACCTCCATATAGAAGTTAAATAGTTATATTGACTAACGATGATCGCGAAACAGTTACGCGGATATCGCGTTGTCATCGCGTTGTTTTATATTCAGTGTTTGATGTGCGCTATGTCGATATCAGATCCAGGTAAGTGTATGTTTGTATCATTGTATGTCTACACCGTGTATACATGCCATTCTTTAACCTGCCGTGGCTTAAGTCTCTGTTTAAACTGAACTCATTTGCCAAGTTGGATTTTTCTGTAAAAAAAACTATTGTAGAACCGAGCTCTCACAGAGTTCAATGGACACTTAATTCCGCTTCAGAGACCAAGGCAATCTCCGCAAAATACATGTTTTCAGTCCACATGCTGGCCTATAGGGGCCATGACTGACGCGGGGGTCTTAGCAGTTCAGTGAACAAGGCCTGGTGAACACGTACAGGACACTCACTGCGGGTGTTAGGCCTACATTAAAGTGGCATGAGCTGCCGAAATTCCCACTTTTTTCATAATTTCTGATCGTCACGACAGTAAGAGGCTTTGAAGGCCATTGGAAAACTAAATGATTGGCGTTGGAATGAGGAAAATCCATACAGTATGTGCCCTGTACGAACCAAAAACGGGTTCGAAAAGTAGCAAAATTTAAATAACCGGGACGACCATTCATTCATTCTAAGCCAAAGTTAGTTCAAAACAATACTTTATCGTACATTTTCGAGACTAGAAGCACTAAAAAGCTTCTGAATTATACGTCTTGAGAAAAATAGCCGATAATTTCAACATTCTGTGTTTACATCAAAATATCAACATTTTGGCAGCTCATGCCCCTTTAAAATGTCCCCATAAAATGCATCTGTCTGTTTATTTTGGCAACCCTCCCACTTAATTATGACGATCGAAGCTCAAAATATATATTTTTCTTCAATTCCTTCATTGGATAAAGTGGGATTCGATTGAAGGGCGCCTATGGATGTCCGAACTGGGCCACCAATTAAGCTAATGTCCCCATGTGATATAATTGCATCAAAAATTAAAGTGGCATGAGCTGCCAAAATTCACACTTTTTTCATTATGTCTGATCGTCACGACAGTGAGAGGCTTTGAAGACCAGCGAAAAAACTAAACGATTGGCGTTGGAATGAGGAAAATCTATACAGTATGTGGTCTATACGAACCGAAATAGTGTTCGAAAAGTAAACAAAATTTGAATAACCGGGACGACCATTCATTCATTCTATGCCAAAGTTAGTTTAAAACAATACTTTATCGTAGCCTACAATCTAGAGACAAGAAGCACTAAAATGCTTCTGAATTATACGTCTTGAGAAAAATAGCCAATAATTTCAACATTCTGTGTTTACGTCAAAATAGCAACAATTTGGCAGCTCATGCCACTTTATATAGCTCCTCTTATAAGGTTAATCATTTCAACATCGTCCGACGTATATAGGACGCTATATGTCTACCGGTGGTGAAATGTGTTTTAAAATATCTATCCTGCCTGTTGGCCCAATATTAGTCAGCTGTTTTATGGTGAGGTTGATCTCAAAGAATCTACAATATCTTGGTAACTATCTTTCAAAAATATCTGTCCTGCCTGTTGGCCCAATATCAGTTAGCTGTTTTAGGGTGAGGTTGGTTTCAAAGGAGCTACAATATCTGGGTAACTATTCAAAAATATCTTTCAAAAACTATTCATACACCACGCTTTGTTGAGACTTAACTCTAAAGCACATACTGGCCCAGAGAGGAAGGTGCTTTTAAAAGCACCTTAAAAGTGTATCCCGGTTTTCATTAACAAATTTGTGAGACGAAGACCTGAACAAACTAGAGTTTGAACAACTGCAAACTTCAGAAAAAGCTATTTTTCAACCCCTTTGGTCTTCCAGTTTGGGGGGTCATGATTGGGGGAGGCAGATTTTTTTGATTGATTGCTTGTACTATCTCCAAGACCCTCAGTCCAAAGTAAAGATCAAGGAAATGATGACACCATTTATTTTTTTCGATTTATTGAAGGAGTTGGGACAACGCCTGTACCTGATTACGTCCACGATGCCAAGTTACGCCAACATCTCTTAAACAATTACGATAAAGATGCTCGGCCCACAAGAAATAACAAAGAGGCAATAACAGTAGATTTCGATATAACATTATTGAAAGTAAATGGCTTGGTACGTTGTTTTATTTTTATGCCTTTCTATTAGCCGAGAAATCTGGGTTCGGCCGATTTTTTTTTCTCCGTAGGGCCCTATTCGCCATAGAGTGACGAGACACATTACCACCCATATAATACCAGTCGCCATTAGACGGATAATCCGGGCTAGCCTTTCTTTATATTGGGACATCGTACGGCGTAAAAAATCTGTTTAATTAACGTGTACGTTATTAGCTCGAAAATCAGACTGAAAATCAAACATCTACTCCCGACGTTGGCACCCTAATTGGGAATAATAAAGGGCCCAGGGCCCAGATTTCTCGGCTAGTATCCTACAATGTATATATATTATACCAGAAGTCTATGAATGTGGAAGTGTGAAGCGTCCCATTACATAGTATTCAGGGCATTGGCGCCGTTTGACCCAGAGGTCACCATACACAGAGCCCTCTCTCGGTTAGTCAGAAACCGTGGCTTTTCTTCACTTTCTCCTATGAACTATTATGGGATGCATACGAAAAAACATGGCGAACGTTTTAGATATGAGAACAGTACTTGATGGAGCAAAAGTTAAAGTTTCCGAAGAGCTCCCTAAAGTTGATAATGAGACAAGAAGACTTGTTTGGAACGATTTGAGTCGAAATGTAGATATCAGAGTCGCGTGTTCGGTAAAGCTTTTATAAGAACCAATGCGCTCTCCGAACTGCGGTTACTGGAATTGCCGATAGATGCAGTAAGTGGAGAATGAATTTATTTTCTGATTTGAAATTGCGCAACCGTTGACAATTTCAAAATCTACCGCGCATAAACGTCACATAATGTAGTATAAGCAGGCTGAAAGCGCCAGTGCCCTGAACATGGGGTAATGCGACATTTCACACTTCCCTGTTCATAGACTTCTGATTATACCTACCTCAGAAATTGGCATCTGGAAAATGCTCCAGATTGATTGATTGTTTTATGCCGAACTCGAAATTATTTCACTTTTATGATGACAATGCTGCAAGCTGGGGCGATCAAATAAAAACTAAAATTAAACGTTAGCATTTTTTCTCTCTCAATTTCTGTTGTTTTTGACGGGGGGGGGGGGGGGGGGGGATAGGGGGTGTACTCTCTGTCCATTGGCGAACAGCTCAAAAGTTAACCCACTGAGTCTCAAACTCCCAGAAAGTTTTATCTATATAATAGCCGGGGAGGGGGGGGGAGGTCGCTGGACGTTGATGATTAAGTCCGCAGGGCCAACACAGGCCTTCCATCAGTTGGTCACGGATTCAAAGCCCAATCAACATTGTGGAGTTGCCGGTTTCCTCTCTCGTTAAACCTGGCAACGCTGCCATATAAGTGAAATATTCTTGAGTTTGGCGTAAAACACCAATCAGTCAGTCAACCCACATTATAGGATCCCACATCTTCGTTTAATATACCTTTTTCAATTCGGTATTTTTTCAGGACGAATCCCTTCATACCTTATCTACGTCATTTTTCCTCTACAAGGTAAGCTGATCTATAATTACTTGTGTCCGCTTCTTTTAATTAGTCGCTAATTTGAAAGCTGATTAAAGGCACACTTGCCACGAAAATCCAGAAGACTGTTCACATTAAAAACAGTGGATCGTTTTTTGTATTTTTCCCAGACAGAAAGATTTAGGAATTTTCTATTTTTACCAGAAATTGAAAGTTTTGACATCATTTAGTATTTTTAATTTGAAATTGAAAAACAGATTTTTCAGGTACCCGCAATGTAAACAAACTTCGAACTTGAGCGTGTGCACAAGTGCCGTAATGGTTTGAGTCGTGTGGGCGATCTAACGACACAGTATAATTTTACGAACTGTATCTAAGAAATACATACTAACGATCGAGTAAGAGGGACTATAAAAGCCTGCCGAGTGCAAACCACAGACAAAAACGCTTGAATGAGGGTAATCCAACACTTAAATTAACCAACACTGATCGGTGTTATTGTTGTAATCAAGCTTCGATTCTTCGTTTGTTTTTCACCCTCATTGATATATTCTAAACCTAATTGGATATGCTTTATGTGTGTTATGTTGAATTTTAGTGGTTTTAGCTGTAGTAAGCTCGTGTAAATTGGGTTTCTTAACAAATGTCAAACAGGCTACGGCGGCAAGTGGGCCTTTAATTTGTACAATGTAACAAACCAAGTTTGGCATATATGGTTCGAATTTCTAGTCGATA
Source organism: Lepidochitona cinerea (assembly GCA_963971465.1). Taxonomy (NCBI): domain Eukaryota; kingdom Metazoa; phylum Mollusca; class Polyplacophora; order Chitonida; family Tonicellidae; genus Lepidochitona; species Lepidochitona cinerea. Next base: position 5,218,343 of record OZ020565.1, read on the forward strand.
TCAATACTATTATTAATTTGACGAAGCTTTTAGTGTTTTCCCAAGTTAAATGCCATACGGACAGGTTTCCCATCCAATCTGAGTGAAGCCGAGATGTTCATCGGACAGTGTAGTTTTAGGAAGAAAGTACCTTTGTGTTTTAAGGAAAAATTAAGATGAAATAAATCATATTTCCTTTTGATCTGAAAACAAACCTATATATATTTTTTCATTTTCTAAAACATGTTATTATTAAACATATTATTATGGACGGCTAAATTGTTGGGGTCGAGTCCAATAAACTATATACGTGGAATGGACACTTCTCATGGGCTGGTTTGGATCTGACTTTGCAAAAAGCTCCGCCATTGTTGGGTGATGAGCGCGCGCATGACCGATCTGGATAGAAATAATATTGTACCATCTCCTAATAATGGCGACATTCGATGCACACCAAATACCACGTGGCCTCCATTCCACGTTTATAGTTCAGTGGTCAAGTTAGTGTATATACAACATGGTCGGGTATGCTGCAAAGCTCGTGGTTGAAAATGGTAATGGTAAATAAGCAATTATTGATTTTAAAATGAAGTACTTTGTCTACAGGCTTGGCACGACCCTCGTTTGACGTGGAATGGCACCGAATTTGGAGGTCTCACTAGTATAAACGTTCCCGTCGAGAAAATCTGGAAGCCGGATGTCACACTTTTCAATATGTGAGTATAAGTATTAGTTTGTGAACAATTTCAAGGTTAATATATCAATATATGGACTTGCCTATACATTGTAGAAACGCGCCGAAATAGCTCCTCAAGTCAAGCATGAGCTGCCAAAATGTTGATATTTTGATGTAAAAACAGAATGTTGAAATTATCGGCTAATTTTCACAAGACGTATATTTCAGAAGCTTTTTAGTGCTTCTAGTCTCAAGAATGTACGTTAAGTATTTTTTTGAACTAACTTTGGCTTAGAATGAATGAATGGTCGTCCCGGTTATTTAAATTTTGTTACTTTTCGAACACTATTCTGGTTCGAATAGGCCACATATCGTATGAAATTTCCTCATTCTAATGCCAATCATTTAGTTTTTCGATGGCCTTTAAAGCCTCGTACTGTCTTGATGATCAGAAATTATGAAAAAAGTGTGAATTTTGGCAGCTCATGCCACTTTAATGTGACTTTACTTTGTTAATGTTGCTGTGCCAGTGTCACTTTACCTTAATGAAAACACTGTGCCAGTGTCACTTTACCTTAATGAGAACACTGTGCCAGTGTCACTTTACCTTAATGAGAACACTGTGCCAGTGTCACTTTACCTTGTTTGTTACAGTGTTCAAAAATATATTTATATATTTTTGAATACTTTGATGAAATATATATGTATATATTTATGATCACTAAAACGCACGGGCACAGGTAACATCTTCTTGTCTAAAATAACCATGGAGACAAGTTTCTAATTGTGTTAAAAAGAGGTATAGCATTTAGACATTTATACCCCATAAATTATACATGTAAATCTAAAATGATTTACCAAAACAAAACCCTTATGGCATAAATAGTTTTCAGAATAAGTGATTTTTAATGAAAAAGAACAATATATACCTAGAAATTGTTGGGAAACATTTCCTGGAGCGTTTTGTTGAAATTTTGGAGTTAATTCAGGGCTTTAAAGTGGCATGAGCTGCCAAAATTCACACTTTTTTTCATAATTTGCGATCGTCCCGACAGTAATAGGCTTTGAAGGTCATCGAAAAACTAAATGATTAGCGTTGGAATGAGGAAAATCCTTACAGTATGTGGCCTAAACAAACCGGAATATTGTTCGAAAAGTAAACAAAATTTAAATAACCGGGACGACCATTCATTCATTCTAAGCCAAAGTTAGTTCGAAATAATACTTTATCGTACATTCTCGAGACTAGAAGCACTAAAAAGCTTCTGAATTATACGTCTTGAGAAAAATAGCCGATAATTTCAACATTCTGTGTTTGCGTCAAAATAAAAACATTTTGGCAGCTCCTGCCACTTTAAGGGGAATGTAAATAACGATACCTGTATTTTCTGCTTTCATTTTTGTATATCGTTTGGGTTTTTTTGTTTTTGTTAATTTTCACTCACAGCAATATCATGTACGATATAATCATTTTGTACTTCGCAGAGCAGATCAAGTCTACGCCCATACATATGGCGTTGACGCCACGCTGAAATCCAACGGCTTTGTTATGTGGACGCCGATGATTACGGCGAATACTTGGTGCAAAATCAACTTTGTCAAGTTCCCATTCGACACTCAAGTCTGTTATTTGACTTTTGGATCTTGGATCTACGAGGCCAGTAAATTAAAATTTCGTTTGGCTATAAACCCCAACGCCACAGAAGTAGACGGCCATATTTTCTCCTACGAATCAGCGAAAGACATGGAGATTGAGTGGCAAGTTAAACAATTCAAACAACGCCACCGATTGGTCAAATATGTTGAAAGCCTTCCGGAATGGTCCGAACTGTCAGCACAACTGACACTGCGCAGACTCGGCAGATACTATCAGAATTTGCTGGTGGCGCCAATCGTCCTACTCTCTATCCTAGTGCCTATTGTGTTTCTACTTCCACCTGACGCCACAGAAAAGCCAATTCTGGGTAAGTAGACGAAGACGACAATCTGCCTAGATTAGCTTTTTGTATGTATTATATATTTATGAAAACTACAACACGCTGGCAGGGAAAATCTTCGTGACTAAAATTTACATTGGGACGAGTTTCTAATTGTGTTAAAAACGTAGTATGCTATTTAGCCAAAACTTTGACCATACTCAATAGCTCTCGTTCATAAAACGAAAATGTCAAAGTTTTGGCTATATGCTATTTGGACCTCCATGCAATCATAATCATGGTTATACACAATGATAAGTTGTTCTATAATAAACCAAACCCCATGATATTCCATTACGTTGAAGATAGACGGGGTTGTATAATACAGCATCCATATTGGATTATGTAATATTCCGCTTTTGTCCATATCTTGGCTCCATAACTTGACGAGTTTTCAGCGATATCTATAATTCTTTCACAGCATTTACCTAATGGGTAGATGGTGTGTCGTCAATCATTTATGACATCTTTGGTTGCACTATTGTACGGGTTACTGGCTTTACCGATATTTGTTATTGGACAATCAATCATTTAGTTTTTTAAGGTGCAGTTGTACTATAAGTGCTTGACATACAGGTTTATAGAAAAAGTTCAGATTTTGCCAGTTCGTGCCACTTTCAAAAATCAATTGCCCAGTCAATCGATCAATCAATCTATCAATCAATCAATCAATCAATCAATCAATCAATCAATCCATCAATCCATCAATCCATCAATCAATCAATCAATCAATCAATCAATCAATCAATCAATCAATCAATCAATCAATCAATCAATCAATCAATCGAATTGTTTAACATTTGTTAACTTTGTTACATTTTGCAGGTTGTTTGATATTGTTGTGTATAACTATTCTGTTGACCACTCTGGGACCGGTTACACAGCCCGCACACTATGATATGCCACAATTAGGTAAGTCATATATAGGCATTCCATGAGTGATTTTATTAGCAGTCTGTCCCGGCATTTGCATAACGATGGGGTGTTGATTTCAAATAGGCTGACGTCTTAGGAGGAATAGGCTGGCGCATGGCAAATAATCTGCTCATAAAACTATATGGTCGAGTTGTATTCGGTGTACGCCGAGGGTAATGTCTGACGTAAGCAAAGTGTGTTTGCTCTTCAGTGTTAAAATCGAACGTGCAGGCACTAACGGAAGTACGCAAACGTCACGGTTGCCATGACTACTTGTTTATCTGCATATGGCAGCGGGTCACAATTTCATTTCCCATTTGCGGTGATGTTAATGTCTGTTCTCACAGCACCTTCCCTAACTTTCGTTGAACCAAATCCTTCGGTGGGGCCTTGAACAGTCCTTTGGGAGTATTTAAAGCACAATTTATTCATAGGTTGAAGTCTGAAACAGCTGATAGGGGTCACTTTGCACATAGTCCGTCGGATGTAAACAGACCAAAACACACTCAACTACCAGATCCCCATCCACCTAAACTAGTCTCATTCCACCTCTAAAATCATTTCCAGACAGTAACTCAACCCCTGTCCTTTCATAAAAACTACAAAAATGCCCAGAAACAAATGCAGGGGGCCAGGAAAAAATTATAAAAAAGGCACACAAAAATATATGGAACTTCTTTTGTCCCTACCAAGTCAGAAAATTGTGACCCGTATCTATATGAATAACATGGGCACCATCTTGAAATCGGCACATTTCGACTTCCGGTTTGAAGTTTTTGAGCTTTCTCTGTACATTCACCCGGTTTCTACAAAATGTGACGGCGGTTTTGGGCTAGTATCAATAAACTTGATTACTACGTAAAAATCAATCAATCAACCGTTTTTCTTCTTTCAGTGATGTTTTATGTATCCACGATGATACTGGCGTCTGTAAGTGTCCTGTGTTCGGCTGGCGTATGTAACATCGCCAAGAGAAGCAAGCATTTTCGGGGAGTTCCTGCTTGGTTAGCGTCGGTATGTACAATTTTGATTGCAAACTTTTGATTACAGAGATCGTAAAGTAGCCAGTTTCTAAAGTTTTATCGCTTCTCATTAACCAGAGGGCCTGGATGGGTCTTTGGGCAGAGTGTCTCTCTCAGTCCAACACAGGCCGCGGGTTCGAATCCCGTTCAGACTAAATCAATTTGAAAACTTTTTCACTCGATTGCCGTATGTGGGAGAGTTGTCAAGTAGGCCTACTCGTCGAAGGGCTCGGATTTCTTCCCACACCCACTAAACATGACAACGTCTGCATATAAATGAAATAAGCATCAATCAATTAAATTAACCAGTAATCCCGGCTCAAAACCTTATCACTTCTCCATTACAGCATACTGTATTACAAAAACGCATTTCAACAATTCACTATCGTCCAGAACTTATACATATAGCTAGATTTTATTATATTAAATTGAGCGTCACCATGCAGCGTTGCTGGATAATGGAAAGCGGCCTTGGTGTACCGTATTTCCGGTGCCATCCTGATGGCCGACGCCCCATTTGCAATTATGCAATTATACTTGTCTATAGTAGAAGGCAAACTGGGGATCAGTAACACCTCCGGTGGGAAAAGTGACGTCACAAAAGTAAATTGACCTAATTAATTAGCTAATTTTGTTCCAACGAAAGTTTTCGTTTATTTGGCAGCTCATGCTACTTTAAATTTGTATTCGGAAATAAACCGAGTTTGTTAAGTCGAAGGGAACCTGTGAACTGTATAGTTGATTTCGGTCTCCGTTCAGGTTAAGACTTTCGTCGATCATGTGGGATTTGCGATCAAAGGGCCTTAAACCCATTAGGATTGGTCCGTGAAATGAGTTAAAGTTAACCTTAATTTCTAGTACATTTTGAAGTTTTCCGTTTTTAGTCAAATTGATAAAGACATTTTTGTTTGAATAGATTTTCCTTGGACGATGCGGTTTGAGGCGAGTCCTGTGTGTTGAAAGCTACAGTCCGGTTAGCCGGTTTGACACGCTGGCAGCCATTGGCGACACCAACAACCCGGATGACGATGATGGAGGGACGGAAATGACTGGTCCAGCCGATAACTCTTCCCATAAGGAACTGCGCGAGATCCGGAAGTGTCTCCACGCCATTGCAAACCGTCTCTATAGTGATGAATCAATAACAAATCTAACACGAGAATGGTACGAAATCTCGCGAGTGCTTGATCGATTTTTAATAGTCGTTTTCTATTTCATCCTGTTTTTAACCGCTCTCGCATTTTTATTATAATGTACTTTAATTTTAGAGCCGTGATCAAAAGCGGGGTATCGGGCAAATGTTTTTTCATATCTAGCTGGCTATTTTTGGTCCAGCTTCTAGGCTATAATATTGCTTTTCACCAAAAATTCCATTTGATATGTTTTACTCCATTAACATCGTGTAAAACGAAAAACGCGCAGCCACACATGCGCAATGAAGCGCCGGATACAGGAAGTTGGTGGAATTCCTACGAGTCTTGCGCTCTGTACAGCAATTTTCTTAGCATACTTCTGAAATGGGTTGTGAGTTTAAATAAGAAAAATCATTTCAGGACCATTGTTCTTTTTTGTAATATATATGTCATGCATTGTAAATATCAAACTGAAATATATATGAATTACTGAATGAGTTTTAAAATAAAGGCAACATATTCATCGTGAGATTCGTTCATAATGTTTTTTTTTCATCTTGGATCTGTGCACATTTAATGAAATACTGTCCCTTAAAGACGGTTCTTCCTAGTTTAAAGTTGTATACTTATGAATCTTTCACTAAAATGGTGGTGGTAGAACGTTTTTATAGGATAAAAACTGGACTCGATCATTCCTTGGCAGCTATACACTGTTTTATCAATTAAAGTGGCATGAGCTGCCTAAATGTTGAAATTATCCGCTATTTTCCTCTAGACGTATAATTCAGAAGCCTTTTAATGCTTCTAGTCTCGAAAATGTACGATACAGTATTGTTTTGAACCAGCTTTGGCTTAGAATGAATGAATGGCCGTCCCGGTTATTTAAATTTTGTTTACTTTTCGAACACTATTCCGGTTCGTATAGGCCACATGCTGTATGGATTTTCCTCATTCCAACGCTAATCATTTAGGCCTCTTACTGTCGTGAAGATCAGCATCTATGAAAATAGTCCGAATTTCGGCAGCTCATGCCACTTTAAAGACGGTTCTTCCTAGTTTAAAGTTGTATACTCTTGAATCTTTCACTAAAATGGTGGTGGTAGAACGTTTTTACTCCTTTGTAGACCATTCCTTGGCAGCTATAAACTGTTTTATCAATTAAATAATACAATCAGGATCATGTCGCCTTTGTGCCAATCCGATGACTCTAACCCGATGGAACCAAATCAATGGCACTAAATCAATGACGTCAAACTGATGGCACCAAACCGATGACGTCAAACAGATGGCACCAAACCGATGGTGTCAAAACTGATCGCACCAAACCGATGACGTCAAACCGATCGCACCAAACACTTACGTGTTCCACAGGTTTGAACAGTGAGTGAAATGGGAATGAAAATTGCACAACCTTTTGCCTATACTAAGGGATGTACATATATGTTTCTTAAATGATAAGAGTATTAAAAGAACGATATGGGTATTCAAAGAAATTACACGACTGACGTAACGTTACCATTGATGTGTCCGTGGCAAGCTGATCTGGGCCCTGTTTCTCAACACCGACGTAACTTTGCGCCTGGTCGTAACGTCATGGCAACATATACCTTCAACATTACGTTACGACCAGGCGTAAAGTTACGACGGGCGTAAGTTGTGTTGAGAAACAGCCCCCTGGTGGCCGTTTCACGAAGTCGTGGCACAGTGCGATCAATCGAAGTTGCCGTGACGTCGTATCTGTTCACTATGGTATCCATTGGCAACAAGGCTTTGTTTGCGATGCGACTGTTCTGTGAAACGAGCCCCTGGTACCAAATGTGTCCGATCCGAATCCCACGTGATCAGTAACGCTTCGAATTCTGACGTCACTGTTATGACTTTTCCATTTTCCGACAGGACCGACTCTTGTAGCCGTAATACAGCCTGAAGTTGTGAGCTATGACAGGAATGGGTAAACTGATCATGACCAAACCGACGAGGGCACACAGAACGGCCACAATGTACCCCGCGGGCACAGTGGGCACCACGTCACCGTAACCTACTGTTGTCATGGTTATCAAAGCCCACCAAAACGCCAAGAAAATATTATCTACCTCACTTTCTGACCATTTTTGAGAGCAATAGAAAACGATACCGAAAATAATGATGCTAATAAAGACGAAAATTGACAGGAGCCAGACTTCGCGAAAACTCGCCCTTATCGCGTACCATAACTCGCGGACGCCTTTGTAGTGTCGCGCTCCGCGGAAAATCCGCAGAATCCCAATTATCATGGTAAAATGGTGTACAACACTTTGCGAGGCTTTGCCGAAGTTCCCCATCACGAAAAAGGATAAGTTCAGATAAATTGCTATGTTTAGCGAACTGAGGCATAAATACGTTAAATCCAGAATGTTCAGAAGATTTGTCCAGAATCCGAACTTCACAGGACAAATGGCAATCCTTAAAAACACAAACACGGCAAATAAGCTTAAAGATCCGAGTTCAATGTAAGTTAAGATTTTCATGGCGGCCATTTCCGGAAGGTCAGTTTGAGCATCTCTCTCCGCACTGATATTGAAAGCCGCCGTTGATTGGATAAAATGTTCACATCGTGAGCGGAGGTAAGATACAGCACTGGCATTCACAAGGGACATCAACACCATCAGAATGTACAGACACAGAATTACCTACAAAGAAGTAAAATAAGTTACAGTCAAAAGTTTTATATTCACTGAGATCAATTAAAATGACGAACTCAGAAATGTAAAGAAAATAGGCCTAGTGACATGAGCTGAAAAATTTAAGGAAAATATATATTAAGCCTATATATTGAACGATTGATTGGTTGCACTCAAGACTATTTCACTTATATGGCGGCATTGTCAGGTTTAGTGGGGAAGGAAATCGGGCTCATTGCCTGCATGGAGGAAACCCCCCGACCTTCGGCAAATACATGGCAACTTTTCCACATACGGCGACCGAGTGAAAATCCACTCAGAAATTTTTCAATTTTTATTTGGTCTGAGTGTGATTCGAAACCGCGCCGCATCGATGGAAGGTCTGTGTGGGATTAAGGGACGATCACCCTAACCTACCACTTGACCACCGAGGCCCCTATACATATTGAACGTCACTCTAACCACCGAGGCCCCCATATATATTAAACGATGAACCTATATGTAAAATAAAACCCAACGTACCCTTGCCACGGTTGAATAAGACGGATCCTCTAACGTGACCCACATTCTTTCCCTCCAAACAGAAAGTCCTTTCATTCGGGAGAGTTTAACCTGGCAGACGTCATAAAATTCCCGCCGTACCTTGTCATCCTGATACTGCTCCTCCCGTAGATCGATATACCTGAAGGAAAAAAAGGGGAAAAGTTCTAAACAAACTCAATTTGATGCGTTCTTTTTGCAAAGTTCTTTATATACTTTAAGTCCGATGTCTTCTGTTTCAAGTGGGTTTTTTATGCAACATTAATTTTTTTTATCCTTTTCGCCCTTGCATCCAGTAAAGTATAGGCTATATGTCTGGGGCCAAATAAAACGATTTCACATGTAAAAGATATTAATACATTTGCTAATTTGTTCGCTTTTTTTTCTTTCTTAATTTATTAATTGCTAAACTATCCGTTGAAAGCAACGTAAGACAAAGCCACGTAGAAGCAACAATAATTCATAAATAGCCGCGGGACGTACGGACAGATGATACCATATAGACAATCATGATCATGGATCTTGAAATTAGGTGAAAGTTCTACTTAAAGTGACATGAGCTGCCAAAATTCACACTTTTTTCATAATTTCTGATCTTCACGACACTTAGGCTTTGAAGGCCATCGAAAAACTAAATGATTGGCGTTGGAATGAGGAAAATCCATATAGCGTGTGGCCTGTACGAACCAAAAACGTGTTCGAAAAGTAAACAAAATTTTAATAACCGGGACGACCATTCATTCATTCTAAGCCTAAGTTAGTTCAAAACAATACTTATCGTACATTTTCGAGACAAGAAGCACTAAAAACCTTCTGAATTATACGTCTTGAGAAAAATAGCTTTTAATTTCAACATTCTGTTTTAACGTCAAAATATCAACATTTTGGCAGCTCATGCCACATTAAGATTGTGTACAGTCCGTAAATCGATAAAGGTGCGGTGTCCATAGTGTTCCAAGGTGTCGGAATTAAGATACAAAAATTGAACCGTTCTTGGTCATCGATCGTCACAAACGTCATCATTTAGTGGACATACTCGGTCGCTGTATGTGGAAGAGTTGCCAGGTGCTCGCCGAAGGTCGGGGATTTCCTTCGGACAATGAGCCCGGTCTATATAATTGAACTAATCTTGAGCGCGGCGTAAAACATCAATCAATAAATCCATTTAAGTGCCGTGGTACTGCATACAATCCGGACTTTTCGCCCAGAAGTTCTGATTGTCAAGAAAAGTGGAGCGTTTGAAACCCTTGAAATACGTAAAAATTCATGTTGAAAGAAGGCCAGTAACTTAGGCGAAAAGAACATAGTGCTAAAACCAAGTAAAATTAAAAAAGTCGAGATGTATGAGTATTTTAACTCATTAACTTTTAACTTTTTGTTGCTTATAAGTAGGTAGGCCTACATCACCGAGTTTCCCTGTAAATACATTTTTAAATGGCAATCAATCTATCGTGTCCAATGCACAATACTTGAAGAATATATTACCAGAAAGAAAATAATAATATACCTTCGCCAGCAGCAATCGCTTATGACGTCATCAGTCAGGCCCCAAAATTCTAATTCCTTCTCGAGTTGATAGCCACAGAAATCCCTACTAATGTGCACGTGACCAGTCCGGTAAAAATCCAAGATGGCCGTGAAATATTTCGGATTCCTGTCGAAAAAGAACATCCCCGCTGAAGCGAGATAATTGTCTTGGTTATATTGTAGATCACTAAGTATTCCTACGCGTTGTTTCTCTAATGTACTGCGTCTAACGTTAAACATTTTCCCACCGACGTTTAATTTCACAATTTCGAAATTTGTCCAAGTTTTTTCCGATTCCATTTTTGGGAATCCCGGTCTGTGGTTTATCGACTGAAGTAATTCGTTTTGGCTCCCGTCGAATTCTACGTCCATCTCAAGGATTCCCTCCTCGACTCCAGCGTCTGTTTTTTCAGGCGAAACTTTGTTGACTCTCTTGAACGATTGCGATGTCCCCAATGAGCCTTTCACAGACGATGCAACAAAAATATGCGCCATTTTCTGTAGATTTAGTTAATGCAAACACTGTTTCCATCGCATGGACAAACGGTTTTGGCCTACTATCATAAAACATAGAATACTTATGGTAGCTAGGGTTATGTTTCGATTTTCTGGAAAATAAAAAAGGAAAGAATGGTTACCGAGTCTGGACTAAGTAAACGTACTTCAAATGTGTACAGTTCAGCGGACGCAAATAACCAACAAAGAAGGATTTAGTCAGTATAAACATAGTGAGTAAAGCCTCGCGTCATCTGTTAGCGTTTACCAATCGCAATTGGTCTCCAACCAAATCACCTCACAGCGGCTTTCATCCCGTCCGTTTTCTATACCCTAATTAACTGTTATTTTCTACTATTATCTATAATCGCCCGGTAAAGCCGCGATGCCGTTATGTCACGTAGCGCAATAAAAGCAATATCCTCGATGTATAAATACATCCACTGACCCAATCGTACCGTATAAACCAGGTCATCTGTCGGCGATTAAGCGAACGTGTCATCTGCCGAGATATCAATACATGTATTTCATCATTAATTATTCAGCATTTCACGACTTTGATCACTAATATTGCTATTGAAATTTCCCTACGCTGTAAATGTTTTATGAGAATTGACAGAAAATACCATTTTAAGATTAGTCCTATCTATCTGTGTTATGGATGCTTTTACTTTGGTAAGCAATAGATAATCTATATATGTATCATAACAAGCCAACCATTTCATCTGATGCAAGGATAAACGCGAGAGCATGCACGCAATTGTTTGTACATAGATGCATCTCTATAAAACCAAACTGATCAATTACGATTGTCGGGGGAAGATGAGCATATAAACTTAACTGGAAAACCCAATGACTGCCGTTGAAATGAAAAATATAGGTAAAGCCTGGGCCCAGTTTGACAAAGCGATCTTAGCTTAAGGTCATCTTAATTACCAATGGCAACGTATACCTTTAGCATTGGTTGCCATGGTAGTTAAGATCACACTTAGCTAAGATCGCTTTGTGAAACTAGTAGAACCAAAGACGTGGCTAATAACGTAATTCAAATGGCCGGGATGCGTGAGTGCATTTAAAGGCACACTTGCCGCGAAAATCAGGAATATTGTTTACATTAAAAAAGAAAGTCCATTTTCTGTATTTTTCCCAGACAATATAAGTTAGAAACTTTCTATTTTTACCAAAATTTAAAAGTTTGGACGTCATTTTGTATTTTTAATTTGAATTTGAAAATTTGAATTGTTAGGTACCCGTAATGTCAACAAACTTCGAACCTGGTCGTATGCAAAAGTGCCGTAAGGGTTTGAGTCGTGTGGGCGATCTAACGACACAGTATAATTTTACGAACTTTATCGAAGAAATACATACGGTACTAACGATCGAGTAAGAGGGACTATAAAAGCCTGCCGAGTGCAAACCACAGACAAAAAAGCTTGAATGAGGGTAATCCAACACTTAAGTTAACCAACACAATTCTTTTATCACAAAAATCTAAGCTTTAGACTAGTTTAGAAGGAAAGAGTAGAGTTCATTTAGTCCAAAACAACTGTCCAATGTATGTTTTATCGCCTCGTAAGTGAATAATAGAAATTTGAAGGTGGCGTTACAATTACGTCAATAGAGAATAAGCTTCATAGGCCATTCACAAGGCCGCCACCATTTTTTTATTAGTTTTATCCAATTATTGTTGAATAAAAAGTTAAGTGCGTTATAGAGTAGTCATGTGATGCAATTTAGCTAATGGCTGGCTAAGTAATGGCGTGCGGTTGCATACTGACCTATATATTCGGAGACAATCTTCCCACTTCAAGTTTGTCGCCATGTTTTTTGGGACCTAAATCTACCCTTATACATTAGAGAGCGGTAAAAATACGTCATTATTGATCTAAAAATAGCTATACCAACATCATGTCATCCTAAAACGGAAAAATGGCTACACAGATTAGCCACTGTAAGGACATACTTCTGTCTGTTTGTATTAGCTTGAGGGTCACTGGAGGTAATTGAAGTGAAATGTTTTAAGTACTATGAAGGTTGTTATCGACGATAATCCCTATGTATTTATACAGATTTCCCCTCCTTTAAATTCATGGTAAAATAGAAAGTTTCTAACTTCTTCTGTCTGGGGAAAACACAGAAAACCGCCCAATGTTTTTTTTATGTAAACAGTATTTTGCATTTTAAGCAACAATTCATTGAGCGGTTTTTAAATTCTACTATATATAAGCCAAGTCCTAAACAAACACCAGGGAGCTATGTGGACACAGAGGGAAGAACAAATCATACTTTGTGTGATTCTGTGTTATCTCGCCTACCGTCAAGTTAAACTATAGAAAGAGAGAACTGGGTCCTGTTTCACAAAGCGGCGTAGATGTATTTTCTGCGTAACTTTCATACTAACGTATCTCTACAGTATGGGTTGCTGTGGCAGTTACGTAAAACTTACGCTACGCCGCTTTGTGAAACAAGCTGCAGGGGATCAATGTGGACAGAGGGAAGAACAAATCATACTTTGTGTGATTCTGTGTTTTCTCGTCTACCGTAAAGTTAAACTATAGAAAGAGTGAACTATTGGCCAATATTATTTAACCCCGAGGCGATATTCTTCCCATAGTTTCTCATGCGTAAGCCTGAATATTTTATTGATATAGTTGATAATGTTTGCATTATAATTATCTCCGCTCTCTTTTTTTACAAACGATGTTACGTTCCGCTTCGACAAAGATCGTATAAATCGATATTAATTAGCCTTTAGTTGTCAACACATCAATCAAGCTTAGCGGATTGATTGCTCTAGCTTCGACAGGGGGGGGGGGGGGGGGGGGGGGCTCCGTGGCTCAATCCGAACAGCCTTCCACCAATGGGTCGCGGGTTCGAATCCCACTCAGTCCAAACAAAATTGGAACATTTTCTGACTGGGTTTTCACTCCAAAGACATATGTGGGATGGCTGCCAGTTACCACCGGAAGGTCGTGGGTTTCCCCGGCATATAGCCCGGTTTCCTCCCACAGTAAAACTGGCAACGCCGCCATATAGGCCCTAAGTGAAATAATCTTAAGCGCGGCGTAAAACACCTAACAATCAATCAATCTAGCTTCGACGAATGCGACAAGTTAGCCCGAACAATCGGCCTCTATAACGGTTCTGAAAATCTAAAAACGGGACGGGCAGCTTTTTTATTTTAATTTCAACTATATACACGTACCAGTATTTAGTATTTCGATGAACCCTATGTTCGTATTGCGTTAATCGACAATGCAAAGTTAGGGGGGGGGGACGCTTTTGGCAGCTCATGCTACGTAAAAAAGAAATGTACCCTAAATGAGAAAGTATCTACCGCCAAAACTGCTAGCATACGGCAGACGAGGGCTTAGTATAGGGCAGATTGGAAGGGGGGGGGGGGGGGGGGTTATACCTATGCACGCTGATGTTACGTCACCGCTTCGGTTTATTTCGATCATGATAATAGCATCCTATTATGACGTTACCAGTAGTTTACCAGACAAAATCTCCTTGATCCACCAACTAGCTTAGCAAGATGCAAAGCATTCTAGCAATTTCTCCTGAAGATCACAAATATAATTTTGCCGAAATATTGAGAACGTCAGCAATGTGTCGTCTTACTGTATTCTGAGTATTTATGCTTTGGCATCTTACCAGGTAAGCTATACACTTTCATGATCAGGTGCTTTTAATCATAAGCTTGTTGAATGAATTTGCTTCTCGCATGTGACAATACCTAGAGGCCTATGTTTTAATGCACGTTTTGGACTAGCGCAAATCAACACTCTGGAAACATTCTGAGAACAAGGAAGTAAAACCCATTTCCTAGAATTCAATTGTTACAGAATCAGCAAATATTTGTAGCATTAATAGACGCCATTAATCTATACCGGTACTGTATCTGTTTTTTTGCTTGAATAAATCTCCATGGCAACCACTACTGACTAAAGCCAAACTCCTGTCTGTCTTCAATCTAATGAAATATCCTGGGTTTTAGTTTATTAGAACAACCTATGGTTGTGTATAAAGATGTAATAGAAACTTCTTTTTTTTTTTTGGTCAAGAAGATCTTCCATGTGCCCGTGTGTCCAAGTGTTTATAAATATATATATGTATGATCACTAAAACATAGTGCACAGGGAAAATCTTCTTATACACATCTACGTTTCTACCTCCGGCATGTAGCGTTAAAGTGGCATGAGCTGCCAAAATGTTGATATTTTGACGTTAAAACAGAATGTTGAAATTATTAGCTAATTTTTTCAAGACGTATAATTCAGAAGCTTTTTAGAGCTTCTAGTCTCGAAAATGTACGATAAAGTATTTTTTTTAACTAACTTAGGCTTAGATTTAATGAAGGGTCGACCCGGTTATTTAAATTTTGTTTACTTTTCGCACACGAATTTCGGCTCGTACAGGCCACATACAGTTACTGTAAGGATTTCCCTCATTCCAACGCCAATCATTTAGTTTTTCGATAGCCTTCAAAGCCTCTTATTGTCGTGACGATCAGAAATTATGAAAAAAGCGTGAATTTTGGCAGCTCATGCGCCTTTATTGTGAGGCCCGCTTATTAGAGGATTGTTTACTACAATAAGTACGTATCGTAATAGTTCGACCATGACTAGGATTAGGTTTCGAACGCTAGGGGCCTCCGTGGCTAAGAAGGTAGAGCGTTGGACGCTCAATCCGAACAGCCTTCCACCAATAAGTCGCGGGTTCGATTCCCACTCAGTCCCCCCAAAAATTCGAATTTTTCTGACTGGGTTTTCACTCGAACGACCTATGTGGGATGGTTGCCAGTTACGATCGGAAGGTCGTAGGTTTCCTCCGGGCATAGAGCCCCGTTTCCTCCCACAATAAAACTGGCAACGCCGCCATATAAGTAAACTAATCTTGAGCGCGGCGTAAAACACCAAACAATCAATCAATCAGTCGAACGCACTTTATGCTATGTAGCGGCCAATCTGACTAAAGTCGAGATGTTCATTCTTTCCAATGTACATTTCGACTTGAGTCAGATCGATATCGGTGTATACAGTTTAAAACGTTTTAGCTTTTGCTTACAGTGTAGACTTATAATATATCTTTTGATTCGGAATGGAGAATTTCAGAGAAGAACAAAAAACGATGTCACATTCATAGCAATACAACAGGTTGAGCTAAATGTCATCATACAGTGAAGATAACGTGTGGTGATGGAACAAAGAACACATTAGTTTAATCACATCAGACTTCATTAGCTGGGCCGCCATCTTGGCGAGAGCGTGAAAATCCCCGTCAACGGTGTATAAACAGTCAATAATTGATAAAGCAAACAAAATAAAAGCTGTTTTCACTTTATAAATGTCACGTAGGCCCCCTATACAATGATACGGAATGGTAACAGTCTGACTTTGTTCCGCGCCGATTAAAACCCCCCTAATGAAACAAGTCAAGCGAAAGTATAGGCCATTAGTTCCTAAGTATTAACTCGTTCGTTACATTTAGTAAATTTACGTAGGCATCCAATGTTCTGCAATATTCCCTATCGAAACATCGCGCCATTCTGTTGACCTGCTATCACAATCTAAAATTAAAAGTCACCTTAAAGTGAGATCTCGCGAGAATAAGTTTGGTTTCTATCCTGAACATCTCAATCATGAATGTCGGATAAATCCAATTTTAGGTTGGGCTGAACGTCGTCTTTTTGCGAGCTCTATGATTATACAATAGATGCAATTGAATTTTTGTTGTTTTATGCCGCGCTTAAGATCATTTCACTTATATGGCGGCGTTGCCAGTTTTATTGTGGGAGAAAACCGGGGTTAATGCCCGGAAGTAACCCACGACCTTCCGGTGGTAACTGGCAACCATCCCACATAGGTCGCAATGAGCAAATGATATGTCTTTGTAATTGTAGAAAATAACCAGCTGGGAGCGTTCAGACCTTCGGTCCTCACATTAACGCTACATACCGGAGCTAATGTCTTTGTTGCATGGAATGAAGGAGACCATATAGGGCCTGATAAAAAAAAAGAAATATGAAAATTGTTAATTGACATATTTTTAATTAATATCCCAAACGTGTAACTAATTTCGTGACTAAATTTTGTTGTTGTTTTTTTCTTTCTTACTTACTGCCAAATATAAAAAAACATTTCGTTAAAAGCTAATTGTTCGTCATTTTTATCAAGATGACATATAAATTAGAGTTTTCCGTTGATACCAATCTTTGACATGTTTTTGTTTTCTTTCTTTATTTTTTATGTAGTTTTATAAACAGCAAAAGCCCCCCACTGACAACGTAGGCCTACTCATGCATCCGGGGTATTTGAATTTTGCTCTTTCATAGCACGTAATTTCACCGGATTACTGGTTTTACCGATAGGCCTATGTTTTATTTCAATGTCAGTCCTTTGTGGTTTTCAAGGTATCGTACTTCAAACATTGAACTTCTTTTGGCAATTGAAATCTAAGCAAAATGGCGTCATATTTGGCAGGTCATGCCACTTTAACATACATGGTAATAGCGGCGACAGAGTGTAGAACCGAGGTAGGCCTTGTTGAAATTCTTCAAACTCTGTTGCCAAAAGATATTGATGATGCAAATCTGTTTGCCACCCATCATCAATATCTTTTGGCAACAGAGTTTGAAGAATTTCAACTAGGACCGAGGCAGCTCGTTCACAGGAGGATTGTTTGCTATATCTACAAAGTCCTTAAGTTGCCGTTTATAAGCTGGAGATGTCCAAACTATTTTGCCAAAGTCGCCTATAATATATTTGATTATTGATGACAGAGTTTGGATATCTCCAGCTAGCCTATGACAAGAATAGATATAAATCATTTGTTTACTAACTTTTATCCTACTCACTGAGACTGAGTAAAAAGAATCTTTAAAAAAAAGACGTTTAAAAAATTAAATTAATCATTTTTAAAAAATAAAACCAGATTTCTGGCTCTAGCTCAGCTTCGCAAAATGCATCATGGGAAACTATTAACGAGTGGTAAGTTGGTGTCTTGCTATCACATGGTAATAAATGTTTATTTGCATTTCTAAAAGGACGCTAGATTGGTAATTTGTCCATCCTTCTGTCGAAGATACGGTAGTCAAAGTTATTCACTAAATTCAGCTTGTCTTTTATTCGATTTCATCCTGAAAGAATCGATCTGTCAGACGGTCACTGTCTGTGTCACAGTTTGTTTTGTTGTTGTTGTAACGTGTAGCTGTTACGCCTTCAACTTCCTTAACCTTCTTGTTCACAAGTGTAAATTGTCAGCCTGTTTCTTCGAGCAGCCTTTCTCGTGTATTCACGTGATCTTCATTGATTTCTGGTTGCCTCTGTTCCAAGAATAAAAGTTGGCAGCGCTAAAACCTGATAAATTTCGTTTTGCTCAGCCACAGGCACACAGAGTGCTCTCCCCTTACCCATCTGCCAGGACAAGGCAGGCAACACTTTTCAGAGCTGATCTCACAAAACCAACCACAAAATATAAGACTTTTCACACACACATTTTAAATTGCATATGCTCCCCCAAGAAGTATATTCCCCAAGCCATAACGTATTCTTAAAACACAACTTGCCTCTAACAGTTTTCATAAATAGTAGGCCTACACAATTAAATATCCAGCCAAGAATCAACATAGTTTCTCCCTACCTGAACAGAACATTCATCTCAGATGATCGCGCTTGGTGGAAGAATTTTACATCCAGGTGAATTGATAAGTTATTTACACAGGTAAAGCAAGAAGAACTAAGACTGACATCAAAATAGGAATCTGTGGCTGGTAATAAGGTTCTTAATTCACCTTTTTAATTCTGAATTTCCTGGGACAGTAAACTAAAAGAACTGTTTGTCATTGAGCACCCAACAATAGCGATTGCTCGATAGGATTATTGGTCGCTCCATGCAGGAGGTAAGACACCCAACAAAAAGTCTCAATGTAACGTTTTGAGTACTTGAATTACCGTAATCACCTGTGTCAGTGGCATTACAGACCCTTTTACTCAGTAGTCTTCAGACAAGTTAATGAAATATGTCTTTATTCTGGCAGGTTTTTTCTAGATCATCCTAGATGTGGAGTTGTTGCAAGTACGTAGACCTGTTTGCCGAAGGTTTTGTTGTTTTCTGTAGGGATATAACCACGTCTCCTTCTCCATTTAATCTGCCAGTGCTGACATGTTTGTGTGGTGTAAATTCATTTGTAGCATTATAAAAAGAATCTGGTAGATAAAAGTACTGGGGCCTGTTTCACAAAGCGGCGTAGCGTAAGTTTTCAACCCAAACTGTAGAGATACGTTAGTAAGAACTAAGAAAGTTACGCAAAAAATACATCTACGCCGTTTTGTGAAACAATCTCCCGGTATATACACTTTTGATAGTTCTAACCTTTAGTATTAATATTGCACCTACTATTTTGTTCCTCTTTATTGGTTTTATTATCCCCTCGCGACGAAAGTCGGGGAGGGATATAGCGTTGCGTTTGTACGTACGTACGTACGTACGTACGTACGTACGTACATACGTATGTTCACCTTTTGTCATCACTCTAGCGACTTCATTTTTGAACGGATTCTGACCAAACTTCATATATGAGTCCAGCATAGGAATACCTCGAACAAGTTCGTTTTTCAGGGTGTCAAGGTCAAGGTCGCCGTTACTATTTATAGAAAATCTTTGTCAGCGGTCTAGCAACTTCATTTTTGAACGGATTCTGACCAAACTTCATATATGAGTCCAGCATAGGAATACCTGGAACAAGTTCGTTTTTCAGGGTGTCAAGGTCAAGGTCACCGTTACTTTTTATAGAAAATCTTTGTCGGCGCTCTAGCGACTTCATTTTTGAACGGATTCTGACCAAACTTCATATATGAGTCCAGCATAGGAATACCTGGAACAAGTTCGTGTTTCAGGGTGCCAATGTCAAGGTCAGCGTTACTATTTATAGAAAATCTTTGTCAGCGCTCTTGCAACTTCATTTTTGAACGGATCCTGACCAAACATCATCTATTGGTCCAGCATGGCAATACCTCTAACGCGTCACCGCTTTTGGGACTTCATTTTTAAATGGGTTCTGACCAAACTTCATCCCCATCCCCCTTTTTACGTCAGAGTTCTTGTGTTAGCACGCGAGGGGATTTGTATCGTTTGCGATGCCTTGTTTATTTATAAGTATTCCCCAACATCATAGAGCTAGAGGGCTAGATGAAATAATTCATTCAGAACTTAATTACCCAGATGTTTGTGACTTTGGAAACTCAAATTCAATAGGACATACAGGCTTCCATTCAACTGAAATAACATCTAAAATTTTAAAACACTGACTGTTTCAATGCAATTGACCTACAGGACAATTAGGATCCTAATTGATTGGTAAGCATATATACCAGCAACCAGTGGCTATAAACGACGGATAGTCAGGTGACCTCTCTGAATAAAGAGACGATTTTGTTACCAAATTAACGTGCATCCAACAGGACATGTCAAATAATCAATCAATCAAATCAATTAAGAATAACTGACAAAAAGTGTTAATTTCTTGCTTGCCCATTTCAGAGGATACCCTTTGGACGAAGTGTTTTAAATCTACCTGTTGAGACATATACATGTAATTTACCTGTAGCCCAGGAGAGACGAGCAATGGGGGACAAGACACAAATAAAATGTGAGATATGTAACCTATGGGTGAACTCGTCACAGCAATACGAAGCTCATCTTCAAGGGAAGGCTCATAAGAAGAGATTAAGCTCCGGTGACGGAGACGCTACACAAGGTAAGACCATTTCCTGCTGAAAAACCAAAGTAGCGCTCAACACGTTAGACAGAAATTTCAGGTTAATTGATTGATTTGGGTCTAATGTTGGTATGTCTCACTCAACAGCTGCGATTGTCTGTCAAAAAAGTACTAACCAAGCAAAAGATCGTATCCCACACAACACTGACCCTCCACTGATCATAGATTGATTGATAGATTGTTTACGTCGCACTCAAGATTTCACATTTTTGGCCGCGTTGCCAGGTTTAGTCGGGGAGAAAACCGGGCGCCTTGCCTGGATGAAATTCTTTTTTCAATTAACAACTATGACATTTTCCAATTTTTATTTTTCCTGAGTGGGTTTCGAATCCTGAGATACTATCATTCTAATCGACTGAGCCACAAGCCCCCCTCCCCCTCCCAAACCATAGAACATCAGGAAGGCATACGTTAACCTTTTGGACGTCTTTTTGTCTTTGGAGCATATGTCAAACTTTTGTCGTCATATAACCTTAACTGTTGAGTGCAACAATAAGCCCCAAAGACTTTCAATTTGATAATATATGAAAAAGAAATTGTGACAAATCGAATTTTTAGCCTCCAAAGATGTCTCAGCCCTACAATGTACGGTATGTGTCAGGGTTGCCTGGTGGCAGTAGAAGGTCAAGTGACCTCGGTCAATAAGTCTAAAGGTCACGACCTCTCTCCTGATGCTGACTGAATAAAAGTTAAGCTTGATAATCTTAATTGCAGTGTAAACAGGGGCTAATTTAGGATGATTTTGAACCCCCCCCCCCATATATAGGGTTTGGGTTTCTGCAGTTTGGGCGCCCAAACCAGGGTATGAGAAAAAATATTTGTGATTGTTGCTTTTAATATTGAATTCAATAAAAACCTGCTCTGCAAAGTATTGAAAACATAAATATTAGGGACATACTAGACAGAAATGGTGGTTAAAAGTAGGACTCTCCATACAGCCTTCATGGGTCCTGGGATGGTATTGTCAAGTCGTACTATGGGTGCCCAAACCTTTACCCTACATTATGCCCTGGTAAAGGATAAAACATCTAGTCTGGAGACCCGCTCAGGTCGAACGGTTTGTCTGCGAATCGTAAGACTGGTTCATCATTAAGCTCACTGTTTCCAGACTGATTGGTTGCTGATTGTCTGCGACCTTAAGATTGATCGGGAGAAAATAGAATATGCAGCTGCTCTATCCTTACGATCGTAAGACTGGTCAGTCTGAGACCGATCTGAAGAGTCTTAATAAGGCCGGTCAGGTCGAAACAAGTTCTCCGACTGATTGATCGCATATTTACTCCCAACTGGAGCTTACAATGATCGAATCAGATCTAAACTCGACCTAAGGGGGGCTTAACATGTCTTACAACCAGTGTCAATCCTGACATGTCTTTAGTTTAATTGAAAAATCTCCATGTCTGGAAACGGAACAGTTCTGATTAATTTGTCGTTCTTTCTTCACACAGGATTAAAGATTAACAAAAGTCCTCAAGGGAAATATGCCTCATTATCGTCTTCCTTTGTCCAGTGTACTGACTCAGACGATGAAGTAACGTACAAAGTCGCCGAAATTAGTCAAAACGTAATGATGTCTGCAGGAAGTAAACGGAAAAGCGCTGGTAATTATTGCGCTGTTTGCAGCCTTGAGTTCAACTCGGAACAACAAGCGGCTGTCCATTTCAAAGGGTCAAAACATGCCAAGAAACTCAAGGCTGTCGAATGCTTGAATAACACTTCAAAAAATGGTAAGCCCATTATATATGTGTTATTCTAATTACACATACGGGTTTCTTTGGCGTATTTGATATCAAATTCTAATAAAATGACCTTATAAAGGGTGCCTTAAACTGTATGAAATAATAGGCCTGGACTAATAGAGATTGGTTGATTGATTGATTGTTTGGTGTTTTATGCCGCGCTCAAGGTGATTTCACTTATATGGCGGCGTTGCCAGTTTTATTGTGGGAGGAAATGGGGCTCCGCGCCCGGAGGAAACCACAACCTTCCAGTGGTAACTGGCAACCTCTGTCTAGTTTCAACCTCCTTACTTGTTGAGAAAGTTTTTTTCAATGGGAAAATTTCAAGCATTAATGTAACTTATTAATTTTACTAAGTTTTCATACTTTTTTCTTCAGAATACTCGATATCTCCTCTGCCACCTCCCCCTCCTCCACCACTTCCTGTGTATGTGGCGCCACCTGTGATAATGGGAGACAACTCTTGTCAGAAAGTTGCTGATGGCTTCTTCTGCTCATTCTGTAACATTCATTTGAATTCCCCTCAACAATTGGCACAGCACAGAGAAGGTAAGATCAATCAAATAACTCTGTCAATCAGTTCTAACCGCTCCTCAGGGCTGGGAGATCCAGGTTCAAGTCTGAGTCGAGTCAGACCAAAGACTTAAACAGTGGTAGCTGTTGCTGCTTCGCTTGGCACTCAGTAATAGGAGTTAGAGCAGCGACTGGTTGGCCCGGTGTCAGTATAATGTGACTTGGTGAGGGGGCTTGCTGGGTGTCTTCGGCAAGTCGTCTCGGTGAGGCAGCATCCAAATAAAAGAGCGGTGGAAATCCGCCCTGCCACAAGGAGACAACGTCTTCATATGACTGAAATACTGTTCAGCAGGACGTAAAACCCAAATCACTCACTCCAACCGTTCCTGTGATTGCGACTTCTAGAAAGGATTTTGGTAAATTTTTCAAAAAAGTTCCAGGTAGGATGTTTTCTTTCGATTTGCATGTGGACACCTGACTCATTTTGCTTGGGAGGTCAGGGCTTTTCCTCCGGGCAATGAGCCTCGTTTCCTCCACTACTAAACCTGGCAAGGCTGCCAAATAAGTGAAATAATCTTGAGTGGGTGTAAAACACCATTCATTCATTTATTTTGGTAGTCTTAGAAATAGAAAGTATAGACTTTCACAAAGTTTTGTGTGTTGGTTAAAATTACTTGAAAATTTTATGATTGAGAGTTATTGTTATCCTAAATTTGTACTAGAAAAGTCCTTCATTTTGAACCAATCCCACCTTGTGACAACTTTCTTTGGTTTAATTAATTGATTGATTTATGTTTTACGCTGTACTCACGATTTTCCCCGCTTTTAATGGTGGCCTTGACAGGTATAGTGGAGAAGGAAACCCTCTGTTCGTCGACAAAAACATGACAACTCTACCGCATTAGACAATCAAGAGAAAAACCCACGCAATATTTTTCTTTAGACAGTGGGATGAAACCTATCAATGGAAGGCCTCTGTTGGGCTGAGAGATTGCCACTCTCCAGACTGTGCCACCCAGACCCTGGCTTTTTTTTTGGAACCAAATGTAATTGTTCCAAGACCTTTTATACATTGTATCTTGGGTTTTTTTATGAAAACTATAAGAAGTTGAAGAGAGTTTCAGGGGTGGTTGGTTGTGCCCTTGGTTGACCTTTCCTAAAGAATTGACATTCAACAGCCTGTATACTAATGTTAACCATTCTCTCAGGTGCAAAACACAAGAAACTGGTCAGCTCAAAAACAACAAAAAAACTTCCTGATGTGTTGACAGAAGTTACCTCCCCTGATTCCTACTCCTGTCAGTCTTGTTGTATGACAATGGAAAGTCGAGAACAATTTGATCAGGTAAGGGAAATAACTGTTGACTAATTTTATTCACAAAAACACGAGGAAACATATTTGCACAGTTTTTTTTTCAAATTGGACACAAAAGAACAGTTCAATGGGACTCTCAAAAAAAGCCAAAAAGTTACATATTTACAATACATTTATTGGACCCCATGAATTGCATTTTATCTGATAGGGGTCCACAGGCCCCTAATATTTTAGATGCAAGGAAAACCCTGTTTGCAAATCAAATGTGCATATAGGTAGGTATCAAAATAAAAAAAATTTTAGAGGAAGAAGGAAAACTATTAAAAGCCAAAATGAATTAAGTTTGATCTTCCCAGAGTTTTATTATTAGCTGAACTGAATCTTGATTTTAACAAAAATAAAAAAAAGTTTAGGGTATATTTAGTGCAAATTTAGTGTATATGGGATACACTCAGTCCATATATATACAAAAATGAAACAATAGAAATGCTTTTGAGTTAGTTCTTTTCTGACTAACTTGTGTTGAATGGTGGATACAAACCATCTGAAGGGCGGGGGTTTCCTCTCTTATTATTGCGCTAATATGGACATACACGATATAGCGAACTCATCTTAAGAGTCACATTTCACTCACTCTCATTCAGTCCATCAAGTGACAAGATTCTGGGAAAAGTCAAAGTTTTAGGGGGCCTCTGTGACTCAGTAGGTAGAGCGTTGGATGCTCAGTCCGAACAGCCTTCCACCAATGAGTCGCGGGTTCGAATCCCACTCAGTCCAAAAATTGGAAAATTTTCTAACTGGGTTTTCACTCAAACGACCTATGTGGGATGGTTGCCAGTTACCACCGGAAGGTCGTGGGCACAGAGCCCGGTTTCCTCCCACAATAAAATTGGCAATGCCGCCATTTAAGTGAAATAATCTTGAGCGCGGCGTATTAAAGCATCAATCAATCAATCAAAGTTTTAGAACTATTTTAATATGCCCATTTTAGAATTTATGATAAATGTATCCATTGTTGTTGTTGTTGGCAGCATCTACTGAGTGACAGTCATTGGAAACGTGAGGAAGAGCTGGCGTCTCGGGAGTATGAATCGGAACTTTATAGTTTTCGACCTCCTAAAGAAAAAGTGCCCTGAATGCTTAGCCTAAAGGTAACACTGTATGTTCAATAAGACACACCCCGAGCTTTGGTTCCCCGCGGCACAGAACCCGACGGCTCCTCCCTGAGGCTCATTTCACAAAGCAGTCGCATCGCAAACGAAGCCTTGTTGCCAATGGATACCATATTGAAGGGATACGACGTCATGGCAACTGTGATTGATCGCACTGTGTGACGGCTTCATGAAACGGCCCCCCTGGCCTAAAACATCAATCAACCAATGGAACAGCATCGCTGGATAATGGATCGCACACAAGTGGTGATTTGATAGGGAATTTATCAAATACGTTGTGAAAGTTTTGAATAGCCTAGGTTGCAAGCTTCACCTTAATTAACAGCCCATTCAGCTAATTCAGTGACATTTATATTTTGTTGAAAATGCAACGGATGTCTGAACTCCTAGCCCCAGGTGACTATCCTGCCATTCTGTTGTATAGTCACAGATCGGTGCCATTTGGCTCTGTAGGACGGTTCGAAATTTTGGTCTTGTAGCTTTATTAGACCTTTCTATGATTAAATAACATACTTTATTGACTGTTTGGGTGTCCTGCTTGTATTCCCAATGGTAAAAATCCAAATAAAAGTTTAAAAACTCTTTTCATGGTCCATTTTGACCTACGATACCCCTAAACATATCTGACGAAAACAAACTGGCGACCGCTAGTTCTGTATAAAGTACTGTGGTTTCGTATAAAATTTGGCACAATACACATGGAGTCCTGACACGCATGCGCTCCACGGTAAAATTTCAGTCTGAGATACGAAACGGTGACAATCTCCAGAAATTAACGGTCGCCATATTTGTTTGACAAAACTGTTTTAAACGATATCGTAGGTCAAAATGGACCATGAAAAGAGTTTTTAAACTTTTATTTGGATTTTTACCATTGGGAATGCAAGCGGGACACCCAAACAGTCAATAAAGTATGTTATTTAATCATAGAAAGGTCTAATAAAGCTACAAGACCAAAATTTTGAACCGTCCTACAGAGCCAAATGGCACCGATCTGTGACTATACAACAGAATGGCAGGATAGTCACCTGGGGCTACTGAACTCCGTGAGGTTTTGTCCCACCTCTTGACGCAGGGCACACAGACATTGTATGTTTATGAACACTAAAACACACGGGCACAGGGAAAATCTTATTGTCTAAACTAACCATGGAGACAAGTTTCTAATTGTGTTAAAAAGAGGTATATCATTTAGACCTTTATACCCCATCATAAATTGTTGTAATAAAGTAAACCTATGATTTTCATTAGGTTGACGACTGACAGGAGCTTGGCCTTAGTCAGTAGAATTTTATGGAACACTTTGTATTACATTGACAATGCTTACGCATCTTAAGCTATAGTAAGAATATCTTCAGACATTGTATGAGTGAGTTTGTCCGAGTGCGGCGCAAAACATCATAAATGAGTGGGTTGCCAACAATATCCTTGTCGTCGAATTTTCTCCGAGATTAAAACCTGGCGATGAAGCCCTACAGGTGAAATCGTCTAAGTGCGACTCAAAACATCAATCAATGGTCTATTGTCTGTTCGTTCTTAAAAGGATATCCACAAATGGGTGGTTTGCCAGCAATATCTTGTTCACGATGTCAAGTTGAGTGGGATATAATTTTTTTACTAGTTTTTTTAAATATTTTTTTCAAGTTATAGTTAAGGTTATTCAACCTTTCATGGTGTAACACTGATTTGAATTTATACTGAGTGAGATTTCAAATTTTTGGTGAAATTCAGCTATTTGAGAAAAAGACATTTCTTTCATCAAGGTTTGAAAAACTTGAGGTTGTCTCTTTACAGTGACATTTTGAGTGAGTCCGAACACTCAAGGTCACATTTTATCACCAAGTATATACGGTAAGATCTCCGCTAATTCAAGGACCAGTGATCATGACTGATGTGAAAATAACGAATTATTACATTGCTATTTGCCACATTTGGTCTATAAAAACAACAACAGCGATCGTTCAATAAGATTATCTGATCGCTCACTCCAGGAGGAAAGACTCTCAACGAAAAAAGTTGAATTTTAAGTGTACTTTTGTTAATGTTTTTCTGGCCCTTGAATTTTTAAGAGTACTTGAATTAGCGGAGATCTTACCGTAGGTTTTAATCAAGATATCTCTGTTGTGGAAATCAGACACCCCCCCCCCCCCCCTCCCCCACACATCGCATATATAAGTACAGATGTCACATTTGTTTATTGCACAAGTTTATACAATGTATGTTCAGTTTTAAGGGGCATGAGCTGCCAAAATGTTGATATTTTGACGTAAACACAGAATGTTGAAATTATCGGCTATTTTTCTCAAGACGTATAATTCAGAAGCTTTTTAATGCTTCTAGTCTCGAAAATGTACGATAAAGTATTGTTTTGAACTAACTTTGGCCTAGAATGAATGAATGGTCGTCCCGGTTATTTAAATTTTGCTACTTTTCGAACGCGTTTTTGGTTCGTACAGGGCACATACTGTATGGATTTTCCTCATTCCAACGCCAATCATTTAGTTTTTCGATGGCCTTCAAAGCCTCTTACTATCGTGACCATCAGAAATTATGAAAAAAGTGGGAATCTCGGCAGCTCATGCCACTTTAAGTTTTATTTGAACTTACTACTATTCTATCATCATATCTTTTGGTACACTATTAACTATTGTATAACACATCTCAGTTATTTTCTTTGTTACCAGAAAGTTTTAACCATTTAATGAAGTTTTCTCAATAACTTTTTCAAAAGTTAGACCGAACTATTTATTCAGTAGTATGGATTGTGTGTTTAGATATTTATTGAGGCTTTGTCCACAGCGAGTACAATAAAATTAATTTATTGTATTTGTGCATATTCTGTTAAGACTTCATTGTGTATGAGAGAATCTGACAAGCGAGCCGTTCCCAGCGTGGCCGGTAGGTCAGTTGTTTTGATTGGTTGATTACACTTGACGAAGACACCCGGTAGGTGTCGAAAGCTCGTGTTGTTAAAAAAACAACTTACTACGTGGTGATGTCTTAATTTTTTTTAGCATTATTGATCGCCGCACTCAAGATTATTTAACTTATATGGTAGCGTTGCCAGGTTAAGTGGGGGAGGAAACCGGGCTCATTGCTCGGAGGAAACCCCCGAACCTTCGGTGAGTACCTGGCAACTCTTCTTCCTCATACGGCAACCTTCCACATATGGTTTGATGCCGCTCGCAAGATTATTTCCCTTGTATGTTGGCATTGCCAGACCTTCCACATATGGTTTGATGCCGCTCGCAAGATTATTTCCCTTGTATGTTGGCATTGCCAGACCTTCCACATATGGTTTGATGCCGCTCTCAAGATTATTTCCCTTGTATGTTGGCATTGCCAGATTTCTTGGAGGTGAAATCGGAATCTTTATCAAAAATTAACATTAACTGTACCTCAAAAGAATTTGTTTTACACGGAAAATCAAAACTACAGCCAGGTTCTGAACTGGTACATAAAATCAAGCTTTGATAAGGTTGTCAGCTAATTGGTAACCATGGTAACCATGCATATGAGAAAATGGAGTCCTGACACATCATCGTTTATGTATCTGTGCCCGGAGAAAACCCACGACCTTCCGCTGGTAACTGGCAACCATCCTACATAGGTCGTTCGAGTGAAAACCCAGTCAGAAATTTTTTCCAATTTTTTGGACTGAGTGGGATTCGAACCCGTGACCCATTACGGGGCATATAAAAAAGGGTAAATTGGAAAAAAACAAATCGTGAAAAGCTTTGTATTAAACCAATTTGAAGCTTTATTTCCACATAAAAAATGTGAAGGCAGTGGATATATATATCTTGTAGTTAATGCGTTCAAAACAGAGTAGCAATTTTAAAATAACAAAAAATATAAAACGAAAAAGAAATTGGTGATCACAAGTTAATCACTAAATGAGGCGAAGCGGAGATCGAGTTTAGTATAAATACGTAAAAAAAAGGATGCACTATGTTCAAAAAAGGCGCTTTTTCACATTTTCAAGTTCTCTAACGTTATGGTATTTAAAAAAATCTAAATTTAACCGAATGGCCTGAAATTAAAAACTTGACAAAAATACAGTGTTTAAGCATTCAAGATATTTTTGCTTGGGGTTTTAAACATGCTTAAACCTTGGATGGTTGGCCGTTTTTGTTATATAGCTACATGTACATGTAGTTTGTTAGGATAAAGGCGGAGAGGGAAAGGTAGTTTGGAAAGCAACAAAACCCTAAAATGCACTCGTACATCCCGGTTATTTAAATTTTGTCTGTGCTTAGCTTTACACATTTTAGATTCGTACAGCTTTCTGGCTTTACCAACATTTTTATTTCACTGTCACTTTAACTTGCAGTTTTACTTTTTATGCTTAATTTTAGATTCATAACGTTTTTTGGGGTTTACCAATATTTTTATTCCACTGTCACTCCTGAAGTTTTACGAAGTACTTCTTATGCTTACTTCTCTTGAAAATCAGAATTTATGAAAAAAGTCGGAATTTTGGCAGCTAATGTCACTTTAACAACCGGAAAACACAAGCTGAAAAAGGTCAAAGTTCGATCTGAAATTTTGAAAGGGTGAATGCTGTGTCACAGTGTGATAAAGAGGTCAGAGGGCATCGAGAAGGTGAAGGCCATCAGGCAAGGGAAAGAGGTCAAGGCAAGGACAAATGGAGAGGCTAAAAGGTCATGACCCTGTTTCACAAAGCGGCGTAGCGTAAGTTTTTACGTAAATGCCTTAGCAACCCATACTGTAGAGATACGTTAGTATGAAAGTTACGCAAAAAATATATCTACGTCAAGGTCATCATACAGAAGGTGAAGGTCACTGGCACAAATGATGGGTAAGGGCAAGGTCATCTCATAAAATGTGAGTACGGTTTTAACCATGACATAACTTGTGAACGAGTAAGGGGAAAGACATCAGCTTAAAAACTTAACTATTTCGCATATTTAAATAAGTTTATACATTTAATAACAGCACAGCCAAGGTAAATTGAGTCAACCACAACATACATGCAGCTCAGATTTGGTTAGTATCACTTAAGTACAGATTTATTCACATTCAAGTCAAGCGAACAAAATAAATTAAAAACGTTTTAAAGCTAGTATTTACAGTCAAATTAACACAGGCAAAAGTTACTTGAAAACAGTACAAAAGATAGTTCCTATTAAATTTAAAGTTTGGTCGCGATTATGATCAGAAAAATGACGAACTTTTGTACAAGAATGAAATAGAAAGTGAATAATTACACATAATGAAAATGATATTTCAATTTAATATCAAGCACTGAAAAGAATGAAAATGAGTAAATGATAATCGTGAGAGAGACGCATGAACATTTTAATTCTTACGCATATCATAAAAATATCCTATTTACTACCTGGGTAAATTTACAGTACAATAATTTTGTTTACACATAGGTGGATATGGGGATATTACAAAACCCCTATTGAGACAATAGATCAGTCCAAATCCAATAAATAACTGTTGGTAAAAGAGTTACCCATTAAAGGTTCAGAGGGGTGTCAGGAAGCAACACCGGACAAGCTTAATTTACATAATCTGCAGATGCATATTTTTTTTACAAACATTTTAAGCAACATTGCCAAGACTCAATATTACTGGTTTTAAACAACGGTGCTTTTATACATAGTGCTGGGGAGATTCAGTAACCAACCAGCGTCATTTAGCTTTTTAAAGACGCCAACTCGTTCTCCAGAAACACAAAATGACTTGTACTTTCAGACTTTGAAAATTTGAACAAGTACAGTGTAGCTCATTTATTAAGTAACTCAACCCTAATAATTCGTTTTAAAAGCACAGATTACCGTACTGAACACATGGTTCAATCGCACCTGGTGTCGGTTTCATAAAACGGTGTAGATGTATTTTTTGCATAACTTTCATAGCAAACTATCTCTACAGTATGGGTTGCCATGACAGTTACGTAAAAACTTACACTTCACCGCTTTGTGAAACAGGCTCCAGTTTCGATTAACTGAGAAAACAAGCTGATTTGGAGCCAGTTTCTTTTCGCCAGAATTTATGAACGGTAACCGCCCATTTTCGGAACCAAATTTACAATAATCCCGCTCGAATTTAAGTATGAAAACCAGTTACATGTACATGTAATATGGACAGTGCATACATGTGGTATCAAGTTGGGGTTATGTGCAATATACTAGGCCTTTAATTATCGCTACAAAAAGTACAATGTCATCTTGACGCCATATTTTCCTTCAATGGTAATAAGTCTAACAGATTGAATATTTTGTATTTTACGTCACACGGTATTCGATCTCACTGAGCATGGTAGTTGCCGCCCAACATCAATATCTTGGCAACAGAGTTTGAAGAACTTCAACTATGAGCATGCCAGCTTTTTCAAGTTAGAGGAAAAAGACACTTGCTCGAAATCCAGAGGAAATCAACATAGGCCTAATTCAATGTCTAGCTACAATCCCACATGACCTATAAAATAAAAAACGCTTATATGCAAATGAGGCAAGATTGGCAAATTAAGAAACCTATAGACTTGAAGACTACTGACATCACTCAAAAAAATATGGGATGTAAACGGGGAATTGTTTTGAAGATAATGCTACCAGACAAGCCATTGTAGCGGCACGCATGACTGCATACCTATTTGTTTCAGTGCAGGGGGCTGTTTCTTGACACCGACGTAACTTTGCGCCTGGTCGTAACGTCATGGCAACATATACCTTCAGCATTACGTTACGACCAGGTACAAAAAGGTACGGCGGGCGTAAGTGTGTTGAGAAACAGACGCCAGAATACGTGTTCTTTACGTCAGTCAGTTTTTACATGACGTCATTACGTAAACCGTTTACAGAGCTGTGAAGGCCACATGAGAAAAATGTTGATGCCTTAATAAATATATAATTTAAACATGGAGTCAGCATGAAGTTCTCACATTTTTTCACAATAGTTTTACCTGCGAACTTGATCGTAACTTAATTAAAAATGTCCTTATGTTAATTTGACAGTTTTACTTAAGTTTATAAATAAATTTCACAATGACATAGCGGTGTTTGTACACTAGGATACAAACTTAAGATTTGACTTGATCAGCAATAAAAATAGCGTAATATTTAACAATTTCAATGAGCGGATTTTAGCTTAACGGATTTAATTTATACATGCATGTAAAATGTTTATTTATTTAAACATAGCACTGACTAACAATAGCAGAGACATACAGATCAGTTTCAGGTGTTTTTTTTTTAAATTGCTTATGTTTATCGTTTTTTTATGCTTCAAGAAAAAAATAATTGAGGACCCAGCCTAGTATAGAAAACTATTCTAGGCAAAGTATAATTTCAACATTTCCAGACCTAAGCTAAAATATTGCTAAAATATTGCTAAAAAAATCCTAAATATGGTTGCAGACGGTAAGGATTTTTTTTTTTGAGAAATAAATAGGATACCCGTATAAACATTTTATACAAAATGGACAGAAAATACATTGCTTAGAAATTTAAGGTTATTATGCTTACTTTATGAGGGTGAAATAAAATTGCAAGTCTGTATGATATAGGACGACACACTCCAACAACAAAACGCAGGTTTGAATCACACTCAGACCAAATTCTGAGTGTATTTTTACTTGGTAGCCGTACGTGGAAGAGTTGCCAGGTACTTGCCGAAGGTCAGGTGTTTTCTAGGTTTCCTCCCCCACTTAACCTGGCAACACCACCATATAAGTGAAACATACTTGAGTGCAGCATAAACCATCAATCAATCAACCAAGAACAAAAGTTATCAGAAATGAAACTTTGACAATGTTCAACAAAAAACATTTTTTACTTTAGCAATTTCTAGTTTGAAATTCAATAATCAATAAATGCAGCAGTCGACTGATTGTATGGCGTTTTCAACAATAATAAAAAATATTTCAAGTAGATGGCTAATTGTGAAGGTTTTACATTGAGGATATAAAAACAGGCAGCATACTCAGATAGAGAGGGGGTTGCTTTTGAGTCGATCCCAAGAAGCCCAAAATAGTGTAACAAGCCTTTGTCTGTGACAGAAGTAATCTAAGTTGATAAGTTGGCACATGCACTGCCAGTCATGCAAATCAAGTTAAGCGGTATAATGGATCAGGATATTACAAATTTCTTCAAAACAACTCTGTGCTCAAGAGGCGGGTCTCCGAGTGAAAGAGGATTGAACGTCGCTTTATTCTTATTGGGATCGGATATTGGCAGATTACTTTTGTGCCTTTGTTTTTGTACAGCCACAGTAACTAGAAAGATTTGCCAGGGCCAAAAAAAAAGGCTGACCTAGATTGGCATGGTATTTTTAGGGATTTACATGCACTTTTATCCTGTTGAGGACGGTAATGAAATTGCTGACCTAAAACAGATTTAGGTCTGCAATGAGGACAGCTTCTGCAGAATGTCGTCGCTAATTACTAGGGCTGTCTATCAGAATGTTCTCAGAAAGCGGCATGCTCAAGGAAAGTTGAGAATGGACCCTGTTTCACAAAACGGCGTAGCGTAAGTTTTCATGTAACTGCCATAGCAACCTATACTGTAGAGACACGTTAGTATGAAAGTTACACAGAAAACACATCTACGCCGCTTTGTAAAACAGGCCCCAGGCCAGAAGTACGGACCTGTTGCAGCACATGTTTTGATAGGTTGATTGATTGTTTGGTGTTTTACGCCGCGCTCAAGATTATTTCACTTATATGACGGCGTTGTTTTGATAGGGAAAGGGGATCTAGTCAATTTGGAATAAGACTCAAATAATCTTCTTCCAGTCTCCATAGTTATTTAAGTCCAGTAGGTATTCCTTGTGCCAGTGTGATTCAAACCAGAAAATAAAGAGTACATGTGCCTTTTTTTTTTTTTTAAATGTAATCCCAGAAATACAAATAAATAATAAAAAACCTGATAGCAGCCAATGTTTACGAGTTTGCTCAATGAATAAAATTAAAATTGTTTGATGGATTGACGTATAATTTTTCAGTACTCAAGATTATTTACATACTGATAGCAAAATTACTTGGGTTAAGTAAAATGTTAAGTGAGCTATATTACAGAAATCAGAAAAATGGAATCTGATGACAAACATTTGATGCATGCAGAGGGACAATTTTGTAACCCGAAAAGTCACAAAAACATTATGTCTAATTAAACATTTAAGATATTGTTTAACCATTGTTACCTGGGATGAATATGAAAGGGATATGAAACGCCTTTGTATTGTAGTCAGTCTACTGGCAGAACGTTTGGCTCGCTATTGTTTGTTTCAGACACCCCGTGAAGTCATTCCGGTCAGCCTCGAGAATAGGCGAAACCCCATTCGGAACACACTTCGGCTATCTTTGCTTGCTACCGGTCGGTTTTGACGCGCACATACGTAAATCCCCGAAGTTTTAGAGTGCCGAAATCCATGTTGTGTATTCCGATTCATTCCAAACCTTACCGATGTCGTGGATATATGAACTGCGAATGAATCGGAATGCCTTCACGGGGTGTCTGGGACCGACAATAGCGAGCCAAACTGCTGCTGGTAGACTGACTATTATACCAAGGCGTTTCATATCCCTTTCATATTTATCCCAGGTTTAACTGATGTTGTGTCTGTAAATCGAGATAGTCACAAGATGTACCTTTATTTTTTGGACAAGTCGCATGGCGATTTTACCAATGCCATTTGAAGAAGCAAAAGACCCTTTCGGTTTAAGAATTGAGTCATTGACACTTGCGCAGTAGCCTCTATGTATGGCAAATTGACGCTACATTGAGTTTTTTTTATCAATCTGACGTCAGAATCGTGCTCATTTTGTGTATGACGCAATGCTAAAGAGACGTGTCGCAACGCCTGCAACAGAGGGACGACGTCAATGGCATACAATTCGAACATCATAAAGACGTCAATCTAAGCCACAAGGGTCAATTGAACAGAAACTGTGTCATTAGATACAAGCTTTGCTGCAGAATTACCAAGCACAAAATTAAACTATTTTCTCCATCGGGGATGGCTAGTTTTCTCTCCACAAATAAAACACTTTTGCAGGACAGAAGGAAAATACTTCGTTAGACAGCCATGTGTCAAATATCAGGTATTTAGCCAGTAATTGATGTATTTCTTGATTGATTGGTGTTTTACAACACACAAGATCATTTCATATATATGTCGGTGCTGTAAATTGTTGTCTGTCAGAGTATATCAATGTCTCTCTTCAGAGGATGACTGATCATCCGTGGCAGTATTTTGTTCTGACGCTTTCTTCACATTTTCTGATTGGCTAGAAGATCTATATCCATCCTTTGACTTCTCAAAAGCAGTTTGTTTAGAGGCTCTCTTCACAAAACAGCTGCACTTTAGTTAGAGGTTATCCAGGGGGGGATATCTCTCATTCTCTTTCATATGCAGTTTAGTTAGAGGTTATCCAGGGGGAGTAACTCTCATTCTCTCAGATGCAGTTTAGTTAGAGGTTATCCAGGGGGAATAACTCTCATTCTCTTCCAAAGGCAGTTTAGTTAAAGGTTATCCAAGGGGCAATAACTCTTATTTCCTTTTTGGTAGCAGTTTGTTTAAAGGCTTAAGAGCATAATTATTGTTAAGATGAAGAATATCCAAGTCCCCTCTGAGGCAGTCTGCTTAGAGGCTATATCGATTTGCTGTCAAGTTAGAGGCTAAATGGGTGATAACTGGAAATTCTCTCTTTGCAACAGTTTGTTTAGAGGGTTCATAAGTAGAGTGTTCAGTTGATGATATCAAAGGGCAATAACACTGTAAATGGACTCTTTGAAGCAAATTATTTGGAGAGTATCTGGAGAACCAAGACAACTCATTCCTCCGCTGTAAGCACTGTCGTTCACCTCTCGCAGAAATTTGTTTAGAGTTTCAAAACATTGCAAAAACTTTCTGCTTAGCTAAATGAACACCAAGGGGAAATAACTCAGCCATTCACCTCTTTGAGGCAGTTTGTTTAGAGGGTTTCCACACAGAATTATGAGCAACAACAGCATCTATGGAGACAGATATATGTTTGGTTGAAGCAACAATATTAAACTTCTTTGCTCCAGAATTGTACCTGAAAAAAAACACAAAAATTTATTTTGGCAAATGCAAATTTTTAATTTTCTTTAAATTGTTAAGTTGAATGAAAATGGATTTTCAAGAAATAAAAGAGGTTTAAAATAGTATAAGCAGTGAATGTAAATAGTAAATGATTGAAAATGGAATAAGAGAAACCCTGACAGTCGTGTATGGAACAAAAAGCAATGTTTGAAAAGTGAACAGCATTCATTCATTTTAGCAGGCCATAGTATTTCACGATCGGTTCGGATAGTCTGTTGTTACCGTTGCTATAAATCTACAGAAAACCAAAATCTGTTATCAATATGAAGGCTATTATATAGTATGACGTAAAACGAAACTAGCATAGGTATCGGTTGGTTCCCAGCATTTCAATATACGGAACCGATTCAATGTTTCTGACCAACACCGAAAATATCTGGCCTGTTTTACGCCTAAATTAGTTTAAAATACTGTTTTAACAGATTTGTAGCATTGAAAAGCTTAATTTTTACTTCTGGGGGAAACGTCGTAGCTGATATTAACATTTTGGCAGCGAATGTCACTATAAGAAAGGGAGCCTATGAAACAGGGAGTTGATTTTTTTAACCACTTACTTGTAAAATGTTTCTATGGATTTATTGGTGAGTTGTTTCGGTCCAGCGCCCATCAATTTAAATGTAAATTCCGTATCCGGATCAAATGTATACAGACCACGGAACTGACAACCAGCACTTCGGAACAATATCATGAAATGCTTGGCTTCTGAACGAGATATTTCCTGCAAAGAAAATATACACATCACAATGAATAGATTGATTGTTTGGTGTTTTACGCAGCGCTCAAGATTATTCCACTTATATGGCGGCGTTGCCAGTTTTATTGTGGGAGAAAACCGGGCTCTATGCCCGGAGGAAACCCACGACCTTCCGTTGGTAACTGGCAAACATCCCACATAGGTCGTTGGAGCAAAAACCCAGGCAGAAAATTTTCCACTTTATTTTTTTTTTGGACTGAGTGGGATTCGAACCCGCGACCCATCACATCATAATGAAAGCAAATACAATCTCATAGCATTGATGGGTTGTGTTTTGATTAATGGATTGATAATAATTGCCAGGTTTATAGGATGATTGCTCAAAAAATGTCAATGAGTGGAAGATTGCTGGAATTTAGCATCCATTTTAGCACGTACTGAGGTCAGGATGGGGAATTTGATGGAGCTACCAACCAACGTTCTACCCACTGAGCCATGGATTGATTGATTGTTTGGTGCTTTACGCCGCGCCCAAGATTATTTCACTTATATGGCGACGTTGCCAGTTTTATTGTGGGAGGAAACCGGGCTCTATGCCCAGAGGAAACCCACGACCTTCCGGTGGTAACTGGCAACCATCCCACATAGGTCATTCCAGTAAAAACCCAGTCAGAAAATTTCGAATTCGCGACCCATTGGTGGAAGGCTGTTCGGATCGAGCGTCCAACGCTCTACCTACTGAGCCATGGAGGACTCTAATGACGGCCAATTTGATGGAGCCCCCAGCATTCTACCAGATGCTGGACGAGGGGTGGTGGGTGACGGATGGAGGTGGCGGGAATAAATTAAATACGTGAGACATAATTAGATTTGTACAAAATCATTGACATGTTTAATCCTACTTACATCTAGCACTTTGTTTTTCAGATCTGTGTTGACAGTTCCAGCCAGACAAACATGGCTGATGGCGTTCATAATGATGTGACGATTGGATTTCTGACTAGGTTTGACGTACAGCTTTGGACCTGAGGAAACAACAACACACATGTTACAACCATCACATATGAATACAGAATATTTGATATCAAAACACAATTATCTCCCTTTTATCTTGAGCCCCGTTCAGGTTGGGTTAAGATTTCTGACTAGGTTTGACGTACAACTTAGGACCTGAGGAAACAACAACACACATGTTACAGGCATGAACCATCACATATGAACACAGAATATTTTATATCAAAACACAATTATCTCCCTTTTATCTTGAGCCCCGTTCAGGTCGGGTTAAGATTTCTGACTAGGTTTGACGTACAACTTAGGACCTGAGGAAACAACAACACACATGTTACAGGCATGAACCATCACATATGAACACAGAATATTTGATATCAAAACACAATTATCTCCCTTTTATCTTGAGCCCCGTTCAGGTCGGGTTAAGATTTCTGACTAGGTTTGACGTACAACTTAGGACCTGAGGAAACAACAACACACATGTTACAGGCATGAACCATCACATATGAACACAGAATATTTTATATCAAAACACAATTATCTCCCTTTTATCTTGAGCCCCGTTCAGGTCGGGTTAAGATTTCTGACTAGGTTTGACGTACAACTTAGGACCTGAGGAAACAACAACACACATGTTACAGGCATGAACCATCACATATGAACACAGAATATTTTATATCAAAACACAATTATCTCCCTTTTATCTTGAGCCCCGTTCAGGTCGGGTTAAGATTTCTGACTAGGTTTGACGTACAACTTAGGACCTGAGGAAACAACAACACACATGTTACAGGCATGAACCATCACATATGAACACAGAATATTTTATATCAAAACACAATTATCTCCCTTTTATCTTGAGCCCCGTTCAGGTCGGGTTAAGATTTCTGACTAGGTTTGACGTACAACTTAGGACCTGAGGAAACAACAACACACATGTTACAGGCATGAACCATCACATATGAACACAGAATATTTTATATCAAAACACAATTATCTCCCTTTTATCTTGGGGCTGGAGCCTGTTTTACAAAGCAACGGGTCCTCTACAGTACATTAGGTCTCTCCAGAATACAGAATATTTTATATCAAAACACAATTATCTCCCTTTTATCTTAGGACTGGGGCCTGTTTCACAAAGCGGCGTACCGCGAGTTTTTTACGTAAATGTACCGGCAACCCATACTGTAGAGATATGCTGTTATGAAAGTTACGCAAAAAAAAAATACATCTACGCCGTTTTGTGAAAAAGGCTCCAGGACTGTGAGGTTTATTTGTAAGGGAAATGCTTTTCTGGAAAGGTGAAAATCCTGTCATTTTTAGGACCTGAGGAAACAAGAACACACATGTTACAGGCATAAACCATCACATATGAATAACAAATATTCTATATCAAAACACAATTAACTCCCTTTTATCTTAGGACTGGAGTCTGTTTCACAAAGCGTAGCGTGAGTTTTTACGTAACTGTCATAGCAACCCATACTGTAGAGATATGCTGTTATGGAAGTTGTGCAAGAAAATACATCTACGCCGTTTTGTGCAAAAGGCTCTCAGGACTGAGGTTTATTTGTCAGGTAAATGGTTTTCCTGTCATTCAACGGGCATCTGACCAAGAACTGGATTTATAACTGAAATAATTGATTGATTGTTGTTTTATGCCACACATGAGATCATTGTCTTCTGACAACATTGTCAATTGAAATGGGGAAATGTATGGGTATGTCAGGAATGATTGATTGATGTTTTATGCAGCACAAGATTATTTCACTTATGTGGCGGCGTTGCCTGGTTAAGTGGAGGAGGAAACTGGGCTTACTGTCCCCAAGAGAACCCCCAACCGTCGGCGAGTACCTAGCAACTCTTCAACATACGGCGACAGAGTGAAAAATCCACTTAGAATCCATTTAAAATATTTATTTGGTCTAACCCGCGGACGGAAGGTCTGTGTGGGACTGAGGGATGATCACTCTAACCCACTGAGGCCCCCTCTCCCATTGGGTGAAGGATTCACTCTATTGACCTAACAACGACAGGCTTGTGTCGGACTAAAAAAACGTTCTACTTATAGGGTGGCGTTTTCAGAGTAAGTGGTTAAATAAAATGAATTTTTGAAAAGCTAGTGGATTTTAGTAATGGCCAAGGGAGATAACCTACCAGCATAGTCTGACCCTGCAGCTGAGCCTGTTTCACTTGTACTATCGGGTCCACGGGCTGAAGATTTATTTCTCTGAAACCTCGCATAAAGATCTGAAAAAACAAAATCATAATGACATTTAGATTTTTAGCTTGGGTGGAGGATTGTCATTAAGACTTAAGGTCACATGGGTGCCAATGACGTCATGTCAATACTACTGACGTTATGTCAATGACGTCATGTCAATGCTACTGACGTCATGTCAATGTCAATGACGTCATGTCAATGCTACTGACGTCATGTCAATGTCAATGACGTCAAAAGTGGCAAATGGTCTATTAGTGGGAGAGAATTCAATTTTCTACCAGGTGAAAACCAGGACTGTCAGCTGTACCAGGCAACCATTATACATATTGAAAACCATATCACATTTCTTTGTATTATTATTTCCGGTTAGCCAGTAATCCAACAAATTATTGAAATGAAACCCTATAGCCTGATGCTCATGCCATTAAAGTGGCATGAGCTGCCAAAGTTCACACTTTTTTCATAATTTCTGATTGTCATGACAGTAAAAGGTTTTGAAGGCCATCGAAAAACTAAATGATTGGCGTTGGAATGAGGAAAATCCATACAGTATGTGGCCTGTACAAACCGGAATAGTGTTCGAAAAGTAAACAAAATTTAAATAACCGGGACGACCATTCATTCATTCTAAGCCAAAGTTAGTTCAAAACAATACTTTA
Source organism: Lepidochitona cinerea (assembly GCA_963971465.1). NCBI lineage: Eukaryota > Metazoa > Mollusca > Polyplacophora > Chitonida > Tonicellidae > Lepidochitona > Lepidochitona cinerea. The sequence goes on from OZ020565.1 coordinate 5,259,477, forward strand.
TCGTACATTTTCGAGACTAGAAGCACTAAAAATCTTCTATCTAATCTTTCAATAATTTCAACATTCTGTTTGAACGTCAAAACATCAACATTTTGACAGCTCATGTCACTTTAAGTAATTTTTTAGCACAGCAGAGGACTTGTTCTAGTTTGACTCTCATAATTTTCATTACCTGGAGATGGGGGTCGTCTGTGAGTCAAACTACCACTAATTGCTATGGATGTCCTTGGGTCTCCATCAACTGTGTCCATCAAGTGGCAGGAGGCTGAAACAGGGGAAGATAACTCTGCAGAAAACTGTATCATTATTTATTTGATGAGCACTTTATTTATTTCATTGATTGGGAGTTAAATGATGCTTGTACCATGCTGTTTAAACAAATACTTAATTCAAAACTACATTTACATCCATTTAACACCAGTTGAAATTTCAGCAAACTATTAAAATCAAAAAATGGAAAAATAATAACTGATATGAATTAAACTATGTTAGTATAAAAATTAATGCTGGTGTTATAATATTTATATTAGTCAACCAATAATAGGAATCTTATTAATAAATGCAAACACTACATGCAAATCAAAAATGCCTTTGTACATGTTACCATAAAATGAGCCGTATTTTATACTCATGTCTTTTTTAGTTGCTATTGACATGCAATGCTGATATACACACAATTGAGTAACCATTGAGTTGCAGAAAGATAATATGGAGGGAGTGAGGTTGTTTAGTTTTTATCTTTTGACGCGCGGCACTTGATAACGATGTTAGTTTCTACATCGAATACTATAAATCCAGGAGTGGCAACCCATAATAACTGTGTTCATTTCTTAATAGCAATACTGTTGAAACATTACAAAACAAGACAGGCTGAAAGCTCTTTCAAGGTACATGTAAAGGGATAGGATGAGGGGAGGGGGAGGGGAGAGCAGGGGGTAAGTTTCGATCTAAGAAAAAGAGTATACAAAGTTTATGTGAAATAATCTTAAAATATATACAAAAAGTGTTGAGTACATATAACAAAACAACAGAAATGTGTAAAACAAAAAAGCGTAATATTTCAGCATGTTTAATTCATCCATAACAGGAGCCTGTTTCACAAAGCAGGATAGCGTAAGTTTTCACATAAAATGGCATAGCAACTTATTGCTACAGTATGCCAGTATGGGTTACTATGGCATTTACGTGAAAATTTACACTTTGTGAAACAGGTTCAGACAAAGTATAGGTCAATAACTGTAACAGATAAACGCTTCAGAGGTCAAATTGACAACCGTGTAGAAAATATAAATTATAAAACGAGGATTTATTTTTTCACATTACCATATTTCTTCTAAAGATTCAGCCACTTTTTTCTTCATAAGAATTCCACCATAAGAAGAGAAATATGCTAAATGTGACCAGAAAAATTTGCCCAATAGAGGGAATTTAAGGCAATATGACCCACTGTGCAGTGTGTGAAAATGGTTATCCTGAAACACAACTCCACGTCTCCATCTTTGTCTGACTCAATGGAAAATTTAGGCCATTAGAATGACTGAATATTTAGAAGAAATACGGGGTTAAGATCCTCATCACAAAAAGATTGATGTTTTACGCTGCACTCGAGACTCAAGAAAAACACCAATTACCGCCGAGCCTGATGACGTCACACAGATTTACGCAAAGGTTTCTGGGTAAACTACATACCTCAGTTCGCCATTTTGTTTACCAGTACTTGGCAAGACATCACTTTTTTGGAAAACCTTGTTGACATAACATGTTGTTATCCACACATTGTTCAATGTGCTGGTGACTGTGCGCCCTTTACGTCTTCTTCTTGATACACTATTATTCATTCTGCCATTTTGTAAAACTATTTAAACATCCCTCAATCCCCAAAAATGCTTTGCACGTAAATTCCAAGTGACGTCATCAAGCAATCGGTCAATTAAGGCTTCTCCCAAAGTGATGTTTTAAAGCGCAAACGGTAAGAATTCTGCAAATTCAAGGACGAGCAATGTGAAGATAACAAATTATTAGACTGCTTTCTGCCATGTTTGGTCTAAAACAACAACAATAGCAACTGCTCGATAGGATTATCGGTCACTGCATGCAGGAGGTAAGACACCTAACGAAACTTTTAGAGTGCTTTTTGTAATGATATGAGTACTTGAATTAGCGGAATTCTTACCCTAACGCTCAAATAACGTATATTTTTACTGTTGTCAATTGACCCACAAACAAGCATGCACTTTCAACGATATTATCGATTGTCAGTGAGGGTGTGATGGTTATTGGATACAACAAAACAGTAATGTTAGTACTTTAGGGCAACACAAACCTGGTCTATAAAGCTTGCCTCGTTTCGGCGTAAGTCTACTCGCTGTTGAAAATCGGCAAAAGAAAAACAGAAAGGTTCGAGAGTGGAACATTTAAAACAAAGACAAAAATAATAGAAAGTTAGAAAGCAAATGAAAAACTGAAAAGATTATTAACTGAAACAAAAATGCAATGACAGAGCAGTGCAATAGAAGTGCTGTAGAATGAGTGTGTGGCACAGATTTAGAAAAAAAATCAACTTTCTTCTAAATATTCAGCCATTCTAATGGCCTAAATTTCCTTATGAGGAAAAAAGTGGCGGAATCTTTAGAAGAAATATGGTACGGCCAATCAAATTTTGAAATAAAGGAAACTTCACTGACAAACTATGTCAGAGAATATATATATATCGCCTTCAGGATATTTTAGATGGAGACTTGAGGTAGCTCATTAAAAATATTTTACGCCTTAGTCAAGATTATAGGCCTAACGTAAGTGATTTCAAAGGATTGTATTTTGAATTTTATCCCAATTTCTCTCAGCAATATACAGGGCCTCGGTGGTCCTGAGCGATCGTCCCTCAGTCCCACACAGGCCTTCCATTGATGCAGCACTAGTTCGTATCCCACTCACACCAAATAAAAATTGAAACCGTTACAAAAAACTTGATAAGGAAATTTGGCCTGAAAATGTTAGGAAGTTTAATAAAATTCTTGTTTCTCTTCAAGATAAAGGCTTACTTAATGAAAAACAGTATCGCTATTTGGAATCTGATCATAACTCTAGAAACAGGGTCTTCTATATTCTTCCGAAAATTCACAAACCCATTGAAAAATGGCCCAAGCCTACAATGCCCCCTGGACGTCCTATTATCTCAGATTGTGGCAGTGAAAGTTATAGAATATCAGAGCTAATTGATTACTATCTAAAACCTATAGCGAATCGGCATCCTAGCTTTATCAAAAACACGGATGATTTATTGGCCAAATTGTCTGAGAAATCCATCCCACAAGATGTGATTTTGGTCACTCTGGATGTGGAGTCTATGTATACAAACATTGACATAGATTTGGGGCTTAAATCCATAAAATCAGCATTCCAAAGATATCCTGACCACCGTCGTCCGGATAAAGACATTTTAGAATTGCTGGAACTTAGCTTAAAAGGTAACGATTTTGAATTCAATGGGGAGATCTTTCAGCAAATTAAAGGGTGTGCTATGGGGAAACGTTTTAGTCCTAACTTTGCCTCTATTTTTATGGCTGAGTGGGAGAGTGATATTCTTCACAAATGTCACAAACAACCTTTTATTTACCTTCGGTATCTGGATGACATTTTTATCATTTGGCAGCATACGTTGGAAGACCTTCATATTTTCATTGATACTCTTAATTCTCACGACTCAAGCATTAAGTTACAGCCTACTATTGATCAAAATTCTGTGGATTTTTTGGATGTAACTATTTACAAGGGCCATACATATCATACTACTGGGCATCTAGATTACAAAGTATTCTTCAAACCTACTGACACTCATCAGCTGCTACATGCTGGGTCATACCATCCTCCTCACACTTTCAAGGGAGTCATTAAGTCTCAGATTTTTAGATTCTATAGAAACTGTAGTTCTTCAGATTTCTTTAACCAACTTGTTCTGTTCTTTTTAAAGCTCTCCTCCCTAGGAGGTATTCTTTTAGATTACTCCGAAGGATCAAATCTAACACAGTAAGACAAATCATGTTTCCCCCTTCAGCCCCCGAAACGCTTACCTCCCCTTCACGGGTGTACCATTACCGTCCAACATTTCTCTCAGGTACATCAATGAAATGCCTTAAGACGCGATGCAAACTCGATATATACGTACCCAATCGCGGAACCTTTTTCGGAGAACAATCTCGCGACAAATATCAAATGGCAGAGAATCTTAATTGCGACTCCTCTAATATCGTGTATGTTATCACATGTAAAAAATGTTGCAAACAGTATGTTGGAGAAACTCAGAATTCTCTACGACAAAGAGCAGCCAACCATTTATCTAGTATTAGACTTAAACATGATGTACCTGTGGCACAACATTTCAATACTTTAGGTCATTCGGTCAAGGACCATTTTGAAATCATGCCTATTGAGAAAATCCCTTTTCTCACTTCCGCTGCAGATACCAAGCACAAACGTTTGGAAAGGGAAAGTTTTTGGATTCAAACATTACAAACTATTTATCCTTTGGGTTTGAACTTGGACCCAGGAAGATGTCGTGAAAAAACTATAATACCATTTGTCTTTCAGTATAACAAAGCTAGCATCGCTATGGCCAAGATTATAGTAGAAGAATACAAACTACTTCAAAGTAAACTTGCTCGACCTCTGACCCAAAGGCCAGTCATTGCTTATAAAAAGAACAAGAGTTTGAAAGACATACTGGTCAGGGCTAAACTCCCCTGTCTGCCTTCTACCTAGGTTTTTCTGGGTAAGGGGTGAGGTTGGAATGGGGGGCAAATTTTCACTGTCTTTTCCCATGACCCTATAATATATAGTCTGACGATATTCTTACCATAGCTTAAGATACGTAAGCATTGTCAATGTAATACAAAGTGTTCCAGAAAATTCTACTGACTAAGACCAAGCTCCTGTCAGTCGTCAACCTAATGAAATATCATAGGTTTACTTTGTTACAACAATTTATGATGGGGTATAAAGGTCTAAATGATACACCTCTTTTTAACACAATTAGAAACTTGTCTCCATGGTTATTTTAGACAAGAAGATTTTCCCTGTGCCCGTGTGTTTTAGTGTTCATAAATAAAAATTGAAAAAATGTTAAGTGGATTTTTCACTCGGTTGCCGTATGTAGTAGAGTTGCCAGGTACTCGCCGGCAATGAGCCTGGTTTTCTCCCCACTTAACCTCGAAACGCCGCTATATAAGTGAAATAATCAATCAATCAATCAATCTTGATATATGCAACATGCACAAATTTTTTCTGTATGCAAACATTAGGGATGAATTCACATGCACCAGTTTATGCAGCAAATAATTCAAAATTCATTCAGTTATTTAATTTAATTATGAGTTTCAATCGCATGCTACATATAATATCATTCAAATAAAAAGTTTTTGTTAGTTGTCAATTTCAAAAGTCATGCTGATAATTTCAAAAAGGGAATATCTTCATGAACCTGTTTAAAACGTTATGCTTAAACAAAGTGAGGGGTGTTTATTTCTTTTTAAGTTTCTCGTTATATATCTTTTAATGATTTATAACTTTTTTCCATTTGATAAATAGGCTGATCGATTGATATTTTACTCAGATTTTTTGCCTGGAGGAAACCTGCAACCTTTTATGTCCAGGTTTTTGACTCTAAAATGACTATTTTTTGTATTTTTTGTATACTGACTGGCGTATTTTGGAGTCAGGGTTCATTGCAATTGAAAAGCCGGAGTAGACTGCTTAAATCTGACCACAAACTAACCGTTCAAATGCGGACAGTCTACTCCGGCTTTTTGATTGCAATGAACCCTGACTCCAATAGTGCAATCTGCAAAAGCTTGACTCCAGATGTTTTTTTAATCTCCATTTTTTTTTTTTTGGACTGAGTGAATATTGATTGAAAATCAAATAAAACAGTACGAGAGATGGCATAGATGTAATTAGGTCATAAAATCAAGAGTTGAAAGCAGAACCTCTAAACCCATTAAAAAGGGGAGAAAAAAATATATCAGGAACTATTAATCCCAAAAGAATCCCATAAGGTACAAAATAAGTAAAAAGTATGAGGTACTTAAAAAAAAACATGAAAAAATAAATCGAAAACGTATACAATAATTTAAAGCGTACTTTAGAAGAAACGTAGAGACGAATTGATCATGGGAGAAAATAGGGCCTGTAAAATAAAAACAGCGTGAAGTGAAACCTTACATGGCACTGGTGAGGGTGCAGTGACTTCCTTGTTCAAGCTGGAGTGAATGTCATCAGTGGAGTTACCTGCCCTTACTGGGCCACCGTTTTGATTGACAGGGGTTCGTGTCTTGACAATCATCGACTTGGGTCGTGGTCGATCTCGAGGACGTTCTTTCCTCGGGCGAACCTCTTCATTGTCATCTTGGTCGTCTTTAGCTTTGCGTTCTTTGTATTTCTGGAAAATGGCGTCTCGTCGCGCCTTTTCTTCGGATTTCCTGTTTTCAGCCTCTTCCTGTTTCCGCCTTTAAAAATGTAAATTCAAATCCATGAGACATAATGAATTGACTGTTCAGCCAATTGGTTTTGAGAATTTTGCTGAAAGTAATATAATTTTTTCCACAATCACAGCTTTTAACTTTTTGATTGTTTAGGAAACACGATTAATATTGATTGAAGTAACCTTGCAACTCTTCCAAATACGGCGACCCAGTGAAAAATCCACACAGAAATTTGTCAATTTTTTTTTATTTTTATTTGCTCTGAGCTTGATTTGAACCCGCGTCCCATCGATGGAAGGTCTGTGTGGGACTGAGGGAGGATCACTCTAGCCCACTGGACCACCAAGGACCCATCTCACTTGGGGCATATCAATATTTGCAGAGATTAAGATTGATTGATTAGATGTTTTACATTGCAATCAATATTATGTAACTTTTATGGAAAAATTGTCAGGTTTAGTAAGAAAAAAAGTTGGTTTTAATATCCGTAGGAAAACCCTGACCTCCAGCAGGTACCTGGCTACTCTTCAACATATGGAAATCAAGTGACAAACATACTCAGAAATTATTCCATTTTTTTTTAAAGTGAGTGTGATTTAAACCGATAAACAAATCAGTGCATCATAAATTGTTTTCACTGTTACCTTTCTTTTTCTCTTCGTTCAGCCTCTTGCACTTCTTTCTCTTGTCGTTTTTTCTCTTGCTCTTCTCTGCGTTTTTGTTGTAGTTGTAGCATTTTTTCACGTTTTTTCTGCATTTCATCTTCTATTGTCTGAAGCAAAATAATTTTTCTCTAATAAACAGAGGGAAGACATTTCCTAATAAAATTGTGATCAAATGGGCAGAAAGTAAAATAAAAGTGTAACTCTAGGTTAAAGATATTTCATTAAAGTGGCATGAGCTGCCAAAATTCACACTTCTTTCATAATTTCTGATCGTCACGACAGTTACAGGCTTTGAAGGCCATCGAAAAACTAAATGATTGGTGTTGGAATGAGGAAAAACCATACAGTATGTGGCCTGTACGAACCGAAAACGTGTTCGAAAAGTAAGCAAAATTTAAATAACCGGGACGACCATTCATTCATTCTAAGCCAAAGTTAGATTAGAGCAATACTTTATCGTACATTTTCGAGACTAGAAGCACTAAAAAGTTTCTGTATTATACGTCTTGAGAAATATAGCCAATAATTACAAAATTACGTCAAAATATCAACATTTTGGCAGCTCATGCCCCTTTAAGTTGATGAAATACAATATAAAATATCTGGATTTATGTGTGGGATTCAATCTCGCCGCCCATAGGTTCAAGGCATGGTGGCTTAAAATTTTCCTGAGTAAACCCCAGAGCTTGGGATGCCAACTGAACTGATGGCTGATTTTAGAGTAGAATCCATGGTTACAGTGTTTTGAAACATTGACAGTTTGTTTAGGATTCCAGACTTTCTTTAGTGGTGGAGCGACTTTGTAAGATTGATTGATTGATCGTTTAGTTCACTAAAGATTATTTGTCTCATATTGATACAGCAATGTTACCAAGCTTAATGGAGGAGGAAACTGGGCTGTTTGTTTGGAGAAAACCCCCGACCTATGACGAGTACCTGACAGCTTTTCGCATAGGACGATTGACAGTAAAAGCACTCTTGAAATTTTACAATGGACTGAGATGGATTTGAAGCTGTGACTCGTGGATGGAAGGCCTGTGTCGGACAAAGGGGCTATCAATCAACCGACTCAGCCACCGAGGCCAACCTTTAAATACATGCAAAGCCTTTTATATGGACAGATCATCTCATGCTCACAGTGACAGGATAAAGTTAGAAAATAAAATGTGATGCATGGTCAGTGACAGTACATGTTACTCGCCAAAGGTTGGGGGTTTCCTCCCTGTTTCCTCCCCCACTAAAACCGCCATAGAAGTGAAATAGTCTTGTGAATCATAAAACATCAATCAATCAATCAATCAATCAACAGTACATGTTGCCACAAAGTGATGCCTTAGCTTAACAGACTCCCTTGATCCAAAAAACTAAGTGTGCAATTTCCTTTAAGACGCCAAGCAAAATGTAAAGAATTTGCTAAATTTTTATTCTTACCTTATCTAGAACAGATTCATCCTCCCCAATGACAAATCCTATTCCAGAAGAGTTGTGTTCTGTATGACTGTTGTTAGCAGCAATGGGCGACGGGGATGAAGAAACGGCTGATAAATTATGAGTGTCGTCTTGTCTTGAAGGTGTGCTGGGTCGACCAGACTTGGCAGATTCCTCTACCCGATCTTTTCCCAGTTTCGGCTTGGGACGTTTTGGTGTATCTTCTCCAAAGCATACGAAGAACCCTTCATTTGTGCCAGCAGATTCCTCAGGTTTTTGGTCTTGTGTAGCGCTTGTACCATCCCCTCTTGCAAATGCCGGGTCATTTCCATGAATAGCATTCAATGCATTATCCATTCCAGTCGGATACTGATGTAGATGGTGCCCTGTAGGAATAGGGTCTTCGGTTAATGTTCTTGTCTGGGTACTGGGAACTGGGTGGGAACCCGCTCTATCATGGAATGTATGTTGCTGCTGAGTTTGAGAAGCAGGGTTTGAAGAGGAGGAGCAGGGAACAGGGTGTGGGTGGGAGTTTGAAGGGACAGTGTATGTCCCATTATATTGTGGATGTTGGGGATAGCCTGGAGCCGACAGTGGTGGCTGTAAGGGCAACCCGTGTCCAGCAGAAGGTGGGAGGTATGGCTGGGAAGACATGTGAGCTGGTGGCATTTGCATCATGTATGGCCCTCCCACTTGTTGGCCAGCATATGTTGGGCTCTGCTGATACATTTGCTGGTACATCGGTGGTGACTGTAAACTGAACTGGGGCTGTGGCTGAATGATCCCTCCATTAAGATGTGTAGGAGATGTGTACACAGCACCAGTGGGATAGTTAACAGGGGCATGACCATGAAGCATGAAAGGGGCCTGGTGTTGCTGTGCTTCTGTTGGGTTAACATAGGACTGGCTGGAAGAAGGATAAGCAGCAGGCTGAGCCAAAGGTTCTCCTTGAGCAGGCTGTTTACCATAGCCTTGTCCCTGCCACAGAGTTGCTGGGGGAGGTGCTGCTCGGGGCAGAGGACTCACCATAGCTTTCCTTCCTGACGTTACCACAGTCTGAGTACCTATAACAGGTCCTATGGGTTCTGTTGGACTGTTCTTTGCCTGTTCTTGTTTCAGCGACAGCCTCATTATCTCCCCTTGCAGCTCAGACAGGCTGTGGTTCAGTTTGTCTAAGGAGGAGTTATATTGCTCATAGTTCTCAACATCTTTGGCAGAATCATGAGGGACAACTGCAGCCTTTGCTGAAGATGCTATAACAATTGGTGACGTCTTTTGAACATTTGTCGGTTGTCGTTGGGGCAGAGATTCTCTGCTTGGTTGAGGGGATTGCCGTGACAGCCCTTGGACACCTAAATCTCTGGACGATGATGGTGGTGGTGTCACCCTTGGCATGGCTTCCTGCTGAAGAGGGGGAGTTTTTCTGGTATCAAGAGGTGGAGTTGATCTTTGAAGTGGCTGTTGTTCTTTGGCTGGAAATGACGTAGCCTTTTCAGAACTTCTTCCAGTTGGTTCTTGTGCCTTCCCCAGTTGAGGGGAACTTGATGAGGATCGAGAGGGATCCGCCCTCGTTGAGTAGTCGCCACCATTTTGATCGCTAAACCATTTTTTTCGGACATTCTCAATAGTGTTCTGAATATCCTCCCTAGAGAAAGTTCTTGTAGGTCGACCACTTCCAGAGGAAGCCGTCTCCACCATGGGTTCTGAGAAATTCGGCTGTGATGTAGTCATGGCAGATGAAGCTCCTTGCATAGGAGGGATTCTCTCTTCAGCAGATCTTGTCATACTTGCTTCTGGCTGTTCCTGGATAGCGTTTTCTTTCCCATCCTTCTTTGAGAGAACATGAAGAAAAGCGGCCTTTCCCAGCCTTTGTCTCTGCTTTGATTTCTGCAGCTCTTGTCGATGTTTTTCTCTTTCTATCACACGCCGCTTCTCTTCGAGTTTCATTCGGACCTGAAGAAGCTCTGATGACATTGGAGGAATTTGATCACCGTTTTCTAAAGAATGTTGCGATGTTCCAGCCTGCTGCATTCTCTGGGCATTTTGTTGCCAGGTTGTCTGATTGGGTAAAGTTGCAAATGTAGTTTTCTTGTCTGTTCTATTGCCTTCCGCCTGCTTCCGTTGAAATGCTGCTTTGAGAGACATTTTGTTAGTGCTGCTGTTTGATTCTTGACCATGCTGCATGAAAACCAAACCAGAATTGTCATACTGTCCGTCATCTCTCAATTTCTTTATCTGAGCAAAGCTTGTCGTGGGTCCAGACATTTTCTTATTCTCTTCGGACAAAATCAGAGGACTGGAACCTTCGATGATAATGGGTTTTACGACTGGAAGAGTGTCTGGCCTAGAGTCCATCTGTTCCACCACTGATCTCGAAGGAGACATTTCCTTTGGTATGGCAGATTCTCGACTCTTATGATCAAGATGGATTTTCTGAGATTCATGATCGGAGAACTCTCCGGAACTGCGGTTGCTAAGGTTACTAGTGACGCTGCTTTGTCGGCTTCTCCTCATGACATCCACTGCTGAAGAGCCGGGAACGCCGTTTTCCAAACTTTCAGAAACCACTGGGATCCCATGTAGGATAGCAGCCTGCGTTGTTGAGGCAACATCAGGGATGGTATAACTATGGGAAGGAACTGCTACAGGGGCCATATCAGATTCTAACTGTTCAGGGGGTAGAGGAGTCACTATCATATCTTCGGAAGGAACAGAACTGCTGGATCCTGAACTGACTTTCACAGAAAGGTCATCCGACTGACCTTGCGTGCCTGATACCACAGGACCTTGTTTTGCCCTCCTGACAGAAGGATATTGAGCTTTTCGGTAGAGATTCTCCCCTCTCTCTTCTGCCTTAGAGTGACTAAGTCCTTTTTCTTTTGCAGCCTTTATTCTAGCTGGCAGAAGGGGATCTCCACGTGGTGAATGCATGGAACTCCTAAGTCCCATCTGATTGGACATTTGTGTACTTGTACCAGAAGACGTAATATTTAAAAGTTCGACATTGTCGCCATTTAGAGGCGACGTTCTTTGATTCACAGGTGAAGGGGACTTGTTCTCTGCGGCCGTGACCTCTAAACTTTCACCTAAACCCTCAAGGTCAACAGATCGATAGCTATCCAATATCTCACTATCTATGCTAACATTGGCAAGGAGATGACTGCCTTGACTTCCTGTCGCTGAACTTCGCAAAACTGGGTCATTTGGTATTGGATATTCCCTTATTCCAGAAACGCCTTTGCGGTTGTGTGGTCTGAAAAAAGAAAAATAAACAAAATTTTATTAAACACAATAATCATAGCTTTAGCTGAAAGAAGTTTCTGGTGGCTCCAATTTCACAATAAAAATGCATTTTAAGCCAGAATATACAACACTATGTACTATACAGTCAGGAATAACGACGTGCTATTGATTTAACATACTGAACAATACATTTCAAATATAGAGAATGATTATAAGGGAGTGTTATTTCTAGTTAATTCCCTTCGTTGAATTTTACCTGTGGGTTGAGATTTCTGAATCTTCTTGCCAGGCCAATATTGATTGGTGTGTTGAACGTCCATGGTGTGTTGGTGGCGACTCTGAACGGATAATAAAAATGCGTCAAGCATAAATTTTTCCTCAAATATTATGTGTAACTTATGTAATGTTGTTCTTGAATAGCTTGTGGAGGGTTTGAGAACCTAAAGCAGCAATGGCAATTACCCCTAACTCAAGCCTTTAATACTTTTGAACAATAATGGTCCCTAAGAGTTGAATTTCAAAATCATCCACAGAAACAGAAACAAATTTGAATAATTTGTTAATTGAACTAGGATGGATATAAAAAATTTTGATTTTGCTTGTAATGAAAACTGCCTTTATTTTCAATCAAATATAAAATGTACATATCTGAGTGGGGTGTGAAATTAAACAGCTAATTTGCAGCTAACTTGACAAAAAAACGCTTTCAAATACTACGTTAATGATAAAAATCTGAATATAAGTTAACTGTACCTGAGATTCCAGCTTCCTCTTGAGCGGCTCTTTTGGGTAACAATATTTGCCTCGGGGCTATGTGAGACCTAGAAAACAAAAACACACAGTTCATATGTTTTATTTCCATTAGTAGAACTCTTCAAAGTGGAGGTGCATTTGGTGGTAAGAGTGGGACAGCCTCCTTCTTGTTATAACGCAAAGCAATACAAACAATGAAAGAGATCGATTTACAGATAATTTCATTAGGTTTTAATGAATTATTTATATCTTTATATTTTTATTTTTACAAGCTGAGGTAATATCCAAAGAAATATTTTGATCTTTTAGCCTGCCAACAGTTTTCTGTACAATTCCATATTCATTCAACATAAGGCATGTCCGAGAAATCACTTGAGAGTGGGGAAATGCTTCCACCTTTCAATAGAGAGCACAGCAAGGGGAGTAACTTTTCCTTAATGGAAATATAACGTATTAGGTCATCCATTTTCAAGGTCTTGCTGGCAATAATCTTTTAGTCCAACACAAGCCTTGTATAAATGGATCAATATTTTGTTTGGAAGAAGAATTACCATTTCTCTGCTGGTTATACACGGAGTTTGGCAACCCGACACAACTGTAGTCGGGGTCAGACAGCTGGAGTTGCGTATTATCGTAGAGCGGTATACACTGCACGCCACTAAAGTCATCGTGAGAAATGATGTTCAGAACTCTCAAGCGCAGCAAGGCAAGAAAAGACGTTTGCTTAACGTAACCAAAGAAGTTTCTGATTGATCTACAGATTCAGACTCACTATGACGATAGTGGCATGAGTGGGTACACTGTCTAACCAGACCAGACTCAACTCGATTCTTGAACAAAAATATCTAGTACGTCCAGATCGCTCCTGACGTAACTGAAGTTGACTGACACCGATTTGCATCCTAGACTAGTATGCATTACACTTTTTCTCTGCGACGTGCTGCCATTTTCTGGTCGGTTTGCAAAGAAACTCTCAGTGTATGCAGGTCTTTAGTCGTCGTCATATAAGTGAAATAACCTGGAGAGAGCCATTAAACAAGGAACAACCAATCTTGTCACAAAATAAAACAGCCGAACATGGGTCTCAGAATTGTCTGCTTGAGCATGTAACACTTAAATAACTGCGCAACAGATTATGTGAAAAATAACGTGGCAACACAATTTAATAAATGATAAAAGTGAATTTTAAAACGTTTTTCTGCTATCGAGCAGAGATATATTAACACTTACGTTGGACTGGGAGCAACGTGAGACAGATCTAAGGGTGAACTTGACGATTCTTCGTTATGGCAACGATGAAAACTCCGTCTTGTTACTTCACTGATTGGCACATTCGCTACATTTGATACCTTCGAAGCCGTTGAAGGTCTATTGCCTGAGAAGATAAAAATCATATTGTTTGATTGATGAAGATTATTTCACTAACTTGACAGTAATGCATGGTTTACCAAGAGAGAATCGATTTCACTTATATGGTTAAAAGGAAAGAAAATCCAACCAAATGTGAACATTCGTTAAATAGAGCAGCCTAATAGATTTTGATAGAAGTGTGCAGTTTATTCGTAATATTTTTTGCTGATTTTGGAGAGATTTTTTAATTCGACTTTACCAGTGCAAACGACAATAACAGAAGATCAGCCATGTTGATTTCGGCAGGCCGCCTGCTGACAGAGCGGGTAAATAAAAGTGTAAGTTTCAGTTACGTGTCTCACTTCAGCCCAAGCTTGCTTTGAATCCACTTTATGGAAAGGGCTGCACTGATTGCTATTCTCCATTTGAAATACGTTAGCGCTAAATCCAAAATGGCCCTATTCCGTAGTTGAAGTACATGTATGTATGCTCAGCTTCGATCACTCTGTGTGTTTTCTTTTCTTTTAAGTAGGGAAGAAAACCGATCTATTTGCCTGGAGGAAATCTCAACCTTTGGCAACTTTTCGACTTTTCCAAAATCCACTCAGAAATTGTAAAATATTTTGGTCTGAGTGGGATTCTAACCAGCCCGGCATCGATAGAAGGCCTGTGGTGGGCTGAGGGATTATCACTCTACCCAACTGAGTAACTAAGGTCCCATACTGAGAGAGGAAACCGGATTATGCCAGGAACAAACCTCAAAATTTCAGTAATTAAATCTAACAATGACATTTAGAAGTTCAACGGACAGAGTGGGATTGGAATCAAGAGAAAATCACCGAAAGCTTGGGTTGATGTTGATCGCTTTCACCATTTGAGCTACAAACCCCCCACCACTTTTTGAGAAATAAAAGTTAACCGTTAATCTAATTTTGCAGATTATTTGCACAGAAAGTTTCCAACTTACCTTCGAGGAGACTGTCGGTCTTTTCTATTTCAAACAAGTGAAAAAGTTCCGAGATAAAAGCCATGAAATTTGTTCGCAAACTCTCGTTACTGTACAGTAAATCCACATATTCAAAATGAAAGATTCTCGTAGACACACATTTCTCACAGAAATTTTTCACCAAGCGTAAATTAAAAAGCGAGTCTGCAATACCTAGATTCTTCTTCAAACATATGTCTAGAAAAAACAGGAAAAATAAAGGTAATTATTGATGTAAGAAAACAGCTTCTCTGCCCCCAAAGCATCTTCAGTTCCTACCTATTATCTTGTTTAGTCAAAACATTACAAAAAGCCCTCTGAAAGTTTGAGACTTTTCGTTGGGTGTCTTACCTCCTGCATGGAGCTACGGATAATCCTATCAAGCAATCGCTATTGTTGTTGTTTTAGTCCAAAAATGGCAGAAAGCAGTCTAATAATTGGTTATCTTCACATTGCTCGTCTTTGAATTAGCGGAATTCTTACCGTAGCCCATTAAAATAGTATATAAACCATGACATCTTTTTTCTAATGTAAAAAGCTAGTGCAAGGAGTACAATCTGGACTAAAATCAAATGTGGAGAAAAAACTTTGATGAAAAAAAAAAATTTCTGATAAAACCGGGCAAACCAGTATAGGAATTTTACAAAATGACCGATGACGCTTAAAAACTGACCGTTAAACTTGAGGGATTGTGGACAATAGAAACAGATGGTGGCAGCCATTGAACATCCGTCCGAGATATCATTGACAATGTCCTTCATTTCTTCTATCACAGCAAACTCTTTCGGAGACAAATTTTTACGCGTTATCCGGACCTGTACAGAAAGACGTTTGTTTACAAATTGAGGTAACAGAAAAAAAGATTAACTGCATGTTAAATCTTTTCTTGTTGGATTAAATAATGTTACAGTAAAAATTATCGGCTTTTTTTTCTTCTCAAAACATGCAACACAGAAGCTTTTTAGTGCTCCTTGTCTCCAGAATTTACGTTAAAGTGACATGAGCTGCCAAAATGTTGATATTTTGGCGTAAAAACAGAATGTTGAAATTATTGGCTATTTTTCTCAGGACGTAATATTCAGAAGCTTTTTTGTGCTTCTAGTCTCGAAAATGTAAGTTTAAGTGTTGTTTTGAACTAACTTTGGCTTAGAATGAATGAATGGTCGTCCCGGTGATTACAATTTTATTTTTCGAACATGTTTTTGGTTCGTACAGGCCACATACTGTATGGATTTTCCTCATTCCAACGCCAATCATTTAGTTTTTCGATGGCCTTCAAAGCCTCTTACTGTCGTGACGATCAGAAGTTATGAAAAAAGTTTGAATTTTGGCAGCTCATGCCACTCTAAGAACACCTTTTTTTTCTCTTTAACATTTTTAATTGCGGGAGACTCAAAAGTAGTTTGTTTTTATCATTAAAAATAACAATGACTACAAACTTCAGTGTTTTATCAGAAATCATTAAGAGGACAATTAAAATCATTGATTGAGGTTTAACGCCGCATTTAACAAACTTTCCCCCTTGCCATTCTCATTGAACTAGAATCAGCTGCTATCCTAACCAATGTGTTTACACCATACCTTTTGAGTTGTTTCCCCTTGTATTAGCTGTTGTTGTTGTAGCTTTCTTTCTTCCTCTTGTTTCTGTAATAATGTCTTGGAGGTTTTATTTAACCAGAACAACCCAGCATCTTCTATGGATGATGGAAGTTCACTGGAAGCGTTGAATGTTGTGATACGTCTGCAATAACAGAATTGTCATCTGGTCAGTGTTATTTAACAGTGCAAGAAGTTTTTTATTCATGGTAGCCCAACCAATATAGAAAGTTATTACATGTAGCAGTCTGTTATGTGCTTTTTAAAGAGAATGAATTCTGATCAAACAGTTTCAAAGAATTTTGGTAGCCCAGTCTGTTAGAGTCAGGGCTGTCATAAAAGTGAAGCCTGATTGCTCTCCTTCCCCTCCACACACCCCCAGAGTGGTTCCAGGAGACCTGTTTATCACTCTCCCTACTGATTTCAGGCCCCTCGTTCATGTTTTTCACTCTGCCAAGATAAAATTATTCTCCAACCCTTTCATGTCCATTAAAATAAAATCAACAGTATGATAATATGAAAGACTAGGATAACATTTTTCTAAAGACTGTTTTCTCCAGAATTTGCATAACAATTCTGACATAGATAAGTATACCAAAATAAAATTTTCTTTTCTGTAACTTCAGACGCTTTTTATTTCATCATGATCGTGTTTTCTCTGCTAAAAACATTGGAGAGGAAGTGCACTTCCATTGAATTTTGGGAGACCATTTTTGGGGAGAGTGTAACAGGTCTCCCTGACAGTTTTGGGAGAGCATATAGTAGCTCTCCCAGTCTATTGTTAATGACAGGCCTGCAGAGTGATAGGAAGATTTTTTTTGGAAGATGATCAGATGACGAGTGTATGCAATTTTGGGCTTGGACTATTTCCTGAAATTCAAGCATTTCCATAACCTTCAAGACCTAGAAACGACATTGTCAAAATGCAGGCTTTTTAAGGTTTTTAAGAGGGCTGGTTCTCAAAACGTTTACACCCGTCGTAACTTTGTGCCTGGTCGTAACGTAATGTTGAAGGTATATGTTGCCATGTCGTTACGACCAGGCGCAAGTTACGTCGGTGTCGAGAAACAGCCCCCAGGTCTATCCGCAGAAAGTACCCCTGAATACAAACAGTTTGGCTACTCACCGGACAGCTTGAACGACGTTCTGCACGGAGAGGATTTCACTGGTATACGCCGTCATCAAAGCATCAATCAAGGCCAAGTGAGCATTCTGAAATCACAGAAAAACAAACACGTCAACATTTTCTTATTCAAAATACACCCGCAAAGTAATTGACAAATTTTCCTCTTATTTTGTCTGGGAAAAAACCTTGCAAATACCAAAAGTTGATTACTCCCAAAGATAAAAGGGAGGTCACTCCCAAACATTAAAGGGAGATCACTCCTAAACATTAAAGGGAGGTCACTCCTAAACATTAAAGGGAGGTCACTCTCAAACATTAAAGGGAGGTCACTCCCAAAGATTAAAGGGAGGTCACTCCCAAACATTAAAGTGAGGTCACTCCCAAACAGTAAAGGGAGGTCACTCCCAAACATTACAGGGAGGTCACTCCCAAACATTAAAGGGAGATCACTCCCAAACATTAAAGGGAGATCACTCCCAAACATTAAAGGGAGGTCACTCCCAAACATTAAAGGGAGGTCACTCCCGAACATTAAAGGGAGGTCACCATCAAAAAGGGGAGATAACTTACAATTCTAAATGGAGCAGTTTGGACAAGGACTGTTGGTGTGACGGCGACATCCTCTGTTTCCATAACGTAAATACCTTTACGAGACAACACTTGGATAATACACAGGTGACCTAACAAACAAACAGAGTAATTCTTATTCAAATGATACAAATTTCCTCTTTAATTTCTAAAGATTGAAATTCTTAATTTTACCATTAATTTTTTTTTTTTTTTTTGGGGGGGGGGGGTGGAATACAAGACTTAATTTTACCATGCTTTCACAGCAGTCTTAATTTGTAGTGATTAACCTTGCCATTGGTATGCTGGCACAGGCCAGACAGTATATCTCACTGCTTGGGAGGGGGGGGGGGGGCTGGTAGAGGACTTGTTTTTACCATACGGGCCTGTCATTAAGAATATACTGGGAGAGTTACAATATGCTCTCCCAAAACTGTCAGGGTGACCTGTTTCACTCTCCCCAAAAATGGTCTCCCAAAATTCCATGGGAGTGCACTTCCTCTCCCATGTTTTTCAGAGAGTGATCATGATTCAATAAAAGAATCTGAAGTTAGAGAAGAAATTTTTATTTTGGTATACTTATCTATGTCAGAATTGTTGTGCAAATTCTGGAGAAAACAGTCAACGAGTTAATTCTATTTTAATGGACATGAAAGAGTTTGAGAATAGTTTTATCTTGGGGAAGTGAAAACATGAACACTCACCTGAAACCGGTAGGGAGAGTTAGGTGGAGTGATAAACAGGTCTCCTCAGACCACTCTGGGGGAGTGTGGAGGGGAAGGAGAGCAATCACCAATCACTCTCCCTTTAATGACAGCCCTGCCATATGCTTTCACAGAGTGACTAACCTTGCCATTGGTACGCCGTCTCCTTGAAGAGACTGGTACAGGCCAGACAGTATATTTTTTTTTTGGTGGGGGGACTGAAGACTGAATTTTACCGGGTGACTAACCTTGCCATTGGTACGCTGTCTCCTTGAAGAGACTGGTACAGGCCAGACAGTATATCTCGCTGCTTGGGAGGGGGGGGGGGGGTGGGGGAGTAGAAGACTGAATTATACCGGGTGACTAACCTTGCCATTGATAAGCTGTCTCCTTGAAGAGACTGCCACAGGCCAGACAGTATATCTTGCTTCTGGGGAGGGGGGGGGGAGTAGAAGACTGAATTTTACTCGCTGCTGGGGAGGGGGGGGGAGGGGGGGAGGGGGGGGGGTGAGTAGAAGACTGAATTTTACCGGGTGACTAACCTTGCCATTGGTACGCTGTCTCCTTGAAGAGACTGGTACAGGCCAGACAGTATATCTCGCTGCTTGGGAGGGGGGGAGGGGGGGGGGGAGTAGAAGACTGAATTATACCGGGTGACTAACCTTGCCATTGATAAGCTGTCTCCTTGAACAGACTTGTACAGGCCAGGCAGTATATCTCACTGCTAACCAACAGATTGGCCAGGTGGGGTAAAATGTGTAGACCACCCTAAAATCAGACGAGAAAAAAACACCATAGAAATATTATGACAGGCTTGAAATGAGCATTATTTTGGGCTCCCACTCTTAGGCTTTTCGTCCTTGCTTGTAAATCAAGATATGCACAAGGAGATTAGAGAAATTGATACTTTGCACACAATTATTTCATATGTGGTATGAGCTGCCATGAGGTCATTTCATTTAATGTGGTATGAGGTGCCATGAGATTTCACTTAGTGTGGCATAGGCTGCCATGAGATTATTTCACTCAGTGTTGCTAAAGCTGCCAGGAGATTATTTCACTTAGTGTTGCTAAAGCTGACATGAGATTATTTCACTAGAGTTGCTAAAGCTGCCATGAGATTATTTCACTCAGTGTTGCTAAAGCTGCCATGGGCTTATTTCACTTAGTGTGGCATAGGCTGCCATGAGATTATTTCATTTAATGTTGCTTAAGCTGCCATGGGCTTATTTCACTTAGTGTGGCATAGGCTGCCATAAGATTATTTCATTTAATGTTGCTAAAGCTGCCATGGGCTTATTTCACTTAGTGTGGCATAGGCTGCCATGGATTATTTCATTTAATGTTGCTAAAGCTGCCATGGGCTTATTTCACTTAGTGTGGCATAGGCTGCAATGATATTATTTCACTTAGTGTTGCTAAAACTGACAGATTATTTCCCTTAGAGTTGCCAAAACTGACATGAGATTATTTTACTTGAGTTGCTGAAACAGCCATGAGATTATTTCCCTTGATGTTGCTAAAACTGGCATGAGATTATTTCACTTAGTGTTGCCAAAACTGACATGAGATTATTTTACTTGAGTTGCTAAAACAGCCATGAGATTATTTCCCTTGATGTTGCTAAAACTGGCATGAGATTATTTTACTTATATGGCAGCGTTGCCAGGTTTAGTGGGGGAGGAAACTTGGCTCATTGCCCGGGGGAAACCCCCGAACTTCAGCGAGTACCTGGCAACTCTAACCCACTGGACCACCAAGGCCCCTCTTATCTTTGAAGAAATGTAGATTTCCAGCAATTGGCATCGGTTAAATTATCGTGTGCAGTCATTTTCGGAAGTGTGAAATATGTCTAAAGCAAAGTAAACGACAATCCTTCCACACGAACAACTGCAACCACATGATACCCTGTACAAGCTTACCTCCCCTGTTTCATAAAACAGTCCACGTAAATCTTGCGGAATTCCATCTGGGTATGCTTTGTGTAACAGCCATAAAAATGATGCTCGTAACTTTGCCTGTGAAGGAATAAAATCATCATATAATATGTTAAAATAAAGATGAGGCAGAAAACATTTCACAGACTGATTGATTTGTGTTTTGCATCGCACTCAATATTATTGCACTTCTATGGCGAAATGGTGAGCAAACGCTATGCAGTCTGACGTTGTTTGGTGAGGTCGTAGCGTGTTTTATCAGCTCAACTTTTGCCACTATATGGTGGGTGTTGAGCAAACATAAGCTGATGTTGTTTGGTGAGGTCGTTTGATGACGTCATAGCGTGACGTATAAGGTCACTTTTGTGGAGGGGGGATATGAAGTAATTACATGGTCAGCGTGTCAATAGCGATATGGCTGACGGCTCGAGTGTTATCAATTACCATGCTTACCATTTAAATACTTATCAATATGTATTATCAATATAGGTTTCATCCGAACAGCCTTCAGACAATGGGTCGCGGGTTCGAATACGACTCAATCCAAAAAATTTGAAAATTTTCATACTGGGTTGAACCACCTGTGGGATGGTTGCCAGTTACCAACAAAAGGTTGTGGGTTTCCTCCGGGCATAGAGCCTGGTTATATAAGCGAAAATATCTTGAGCGCGGCGCAAAACACCAAACAAACAATCCGATATTTGGTTTGTAAAATTGAGTTTAAAACTGAATTTGGTGTTGAAAAGCTCAATATTTTCAATTTAAAATTTCCTTTTGAAAACATAAAAGCTGTTTTTGGTCGTATAAAAAATAAAAGGGGAGACAACTAGTGTGAAATTACGATAATAGTTACCTCACCTGAACCATAGTTCTCAAATAGTTCAATTCATTTGTAACTTAATCATTGTATATTTTTTTTATTGTTACACTTGAAGAAGGGATAACTTTGATCTAGGTTTGACATTACATATATATATTATTATCATTAGTTTTTTGTCAAACCTGATTTTTTTCTTGGAATTCATACTTTCATCAAAAAAGAAATATGAATCCCTGTGTACCCCAATGTAAACCACTCATTTTCTTCATCAGAAATCTTTCAAAAATGGTTAAGTAATTGCAGTAAAATTCAGACTATAGCGAAGGTTTTCGCTCTTTCCCTGTGTAGCGAAGTACACATATTAATTTCTGTATTATCATGCCCTATATTTATATAGCACCATAATTAAACGGTGGTTATAATGCTGCCAGTGCTGGGAACAGATGAGCATTTGTTGTTCCGATTAAAGTGAAAATAAACAGAAAACATGTGTTAGCAGGATGTTTGAGGTTAAAGTGTAGAATAAATCATAACATATGGGATATATTTATACCCCAATGCACAGACTTTGCTTCACGATACATTATACAAGCGTCATGTACATGTATGCTTTTAAAAGTTTATTAAGATATAAAATAATTATTTATGATCACGAAAACACACGGGCACAGGAAAAATCTTCTTGTCTAAAATAACCATGGAGAAAAGTTTCTAATTGTGTTAAAAATAGGTATATCCTTTAGACTCATTGCCCGGAGGAACAGAATATTTTTAGGGCATACAATACACCCTGTTTGGAGGGCTGTCCCTACTGTATAATATAAAGATGTAACATAAGTTTTGTTCTCGGACATAAACATGGTCGGTCCGGCACACAAAACTCAAATATGTGACATCTTCGTGTGCTTTCTGGTGTCGGTCATATTTTTCATGTGCTTGAAAAAATGCTCATAATTTTATTTGCATGATTAGATCTTATTCAGAACAAGGTCAAGTCAAGGTACTTTATCTTTTAATTTGTTACATTTT
Organism: Lepidochitona cinerea; assembly: GCA_963971465.1. NCBI lineage: Eukaryota > Metazoa > Mollusca > Polyplacophora > Chitonida > Tonicellidae > Lepidochitona > Lepidochitona cinerea. The sequence continues at coordinate 5,282,156 of OZ020565.1, forward strand.
TTAAAGGCTCTGAAGTTGGGAGTTCATATTACACATAAAGATGTTTCTAGAAACAGTAACAAGTCTGATAGGAACAAAAAAGACAGCCACATTCATATGGAGTGAATTTTTATCACACGTACATAACAAAACATGATAAAACCAGTTTTCTTTACATCATACTAAACAAGTACATGTATCTCATCTCCTAACAATCTCTCTGCACGCCCTATTTCTTACAGGGGAAAATTCAAATGTGTGCCAGCTTAACCAGAATCTTAGTCAAGCCATGTTGTTATACACTGTAGCTTCCCTTGCCTTTTCTTCAGTTTTTAAATTGAAACCAAACAAGTGCCCTTTTCTAAAACTATAATTGTTACTTTGTAGAGAATTTTTTTTATGTGTCAGTCTACCAGCTATAAATATAGCCTGGGAGTTTCCTCAAATACTTTACGATATTCGCTGACAGATGGCATTGTTAAAGGCACACTTGCCGCGAAAATCAGGAATATTGTTTACATTAAAAAAGAAAGTCCGTTTTCTGTATTTTTCCCAGACAATATAAGTTAGGAACTTTCTATTTTTACTAATATTTAAAAGTTTGGACGTCACTTTGTATTTTTAATTTGAATTTGAAAATTTGAATTGTTACGTACCCGGAACGTAAACAAACCACACTGCCCCCTATTGGCGATTTTATGTTTCAGTCGAGTGAGTGAACTAACAACAGTGTAATTTTAAGTAGGCCTATTTATCTGAGAAATACAGACTGACGATCGGTTAACAGCGACTGGAAAAGCCTGCTGATTATTGTTTGAGTGTAAACCACAGATAACAAGAGTTTCGGGAAACCCAAAATACGCCCGGAAAGGCACAGTCACTGCAGCCATACCAAAACAAATCCTTCCATATATATATTTTTGAATATATGCAACGGGTCCTTCAAATATTAAATCTCATCTGGTGTTAAATGTCCAGGTCTTCAGCTTGGAGTCTAATTCTGACTGGTCAGTGGGTTCAATCACTTGCTCAAGACATCACTGGTCAGGATGTTTGCTACATTTTATATAGGTATATTTGAACAGAGCCTAATCTCTGAGATGGTCAATGGTGTGTAAATATACAAGTCTTATCTGTTTACACTTACAACCAGGTTTATGAATATTGTCAAACATATCTTTAAGCAGCTATATTTGCTTTACCATATGGGTAATAAAACTGAATTGAAGAGCCTTTAAAACAGAGAAATAATTATAATTCTAAACTTTTTAGGTTTTGGCCACCATACATGTAGCTATTACTAAATTATCCAAGGACACACCTTCTACCCATAAGCTATATCCTCAGAAAAAACTGTCCAGATGGAATCAAAACTTTAGAAGTTATGGAGCAGAAGGGAATATTACATAATCCAATATAACTCCCATATTATGTAACCAGTGATGTTAAAAATAGTTCGCGACACACCTTCTACCCATAAGGTATATACTCAGAAAAAATTGTGCAGATAGAATCAAAACTTTAGAAGTTATAGAGCAGAAGGGAATATTACATAATCCAATATAACTCCCATATTATGTAACCAGTGATGTTAAAAATAGTTTGCGACACACCTTCTACCCATAAGGTATATCCTCAGAAAAAATTGTCCAGATGGAATCAAAACTTTGAAAGTTATGGAGCAGAAGGGAATATTACATAATCCAATATAACTCCCATATTATGTAACCAGTGATGTTAAAAATAGTTCGCGACACACCTTCTACCTATAAGGTATATACTCAGTAAAAATTGTGCAGATGGAATCAAAACTTTAGAAGTTATGGAGCAGAAGGGAATATTACATAATCCAATATAACTCCCATATTATGTAACCAGTGATGTTAAAAATAGTTCGCGACACACCTTCTTCCCATTAGGTATATATTCAGAAAATATTGTCCAGATGGAATCAAAACTTTGAAAGTTATGGAGCAGAAGGGAATATTACATAATCCAATATAACTCCCATATTATGTAACCAGTGATGTTAAAAATAGTTCGCGACACACCTTCTACCCATAAGGTATATACTCAGTAAAAATTGTGCAGATGGAATCAAAACTTTAGAAGTTATGGAGCAGAAGGGAATATTACATAATCCAATATAACTGCCATATTATGTAACCAGTGATGTTAAACATAGTTCGCGACACACCTTCTACCCATTAGGTATATCCTCAGAAATAGGTACATGTATATCCTCAGAAAATATTGTCCAGATGGAATCAAAACTTTGAAAGTTATGGAGCAGAAGGGAATATTACATAATCCAATATAACTCCCATATTATGTAACCAGTGATGTTAAAAATAGTTCGCGACACACCTTCTACCCATAAGGTATATACTCAGAAAAAATTGTGCAGATGGAATCAAAACTTTAGAAGTTATGGAGCAGAAGGGAATATTACATAATCCAATATAACTCCCATATTATGTAACCAGTGATGTTAAACATAGTTCGCGACACACCTTCTACCCATTAGGTATATCCTCAGAAAAAATTGTCCAGATGGAATCAAAACTTTGAAAGTTATGGAGCGGAAGGGAATATTACATAATCCAATATAACTCCCATATTATGTAACCAGTGATGTTAAAAATAGTTCGCGACACACCTTCTACCCATAAGGTATATACTCAGAAAAAATTGTTCAGATGGAATCAAAACTTTAAAAGTTATGGAGCGGAAGGGAAAGCGGACGCCGGACAGCCGGACTGCCGGACTGCCGGACTGCCGGACAGCCGGACTGCCGGACGGACGGAGATGATACCATAATACAGCCCGCTTTTCAAGCCGGGCGTATAAAAAGGCCTGAAATGAGGGTAAGCCAACACGAAAGTTGACCGACACTGATCGTTGTTGTTGTAATCAGGCTTCGATTCTTCGTTTGTTTTTCACCCCATTTCTACAGTCTAAATCTAACTAGACATGTTTTATGTGTCCTATGTTTAAGTTTAGTGGTATTAGTCGTAGTAAGCTCATGTAAATTGGTTTTCTTAGCAAATTTAAACAGGCTACGGCGGCAAGTGGGCCTTTAAATTTTGATGACATATTTGTCAGTTCGATTGACCAGTCTGAATTGAGCCTCACATTTGAATGATAGAAGGGGGGCTTGGTGGCTCAGTCTGTTAGAGTGGTAGTCCCTCAGTGCATCACAGGCCTTCCTAATTTAAAAAGAGTAGATCTTTTCCCTTGATCACCGTACTTATTAAAGTGATCACTTCGAAGAAAATCCCTCCTACAAACCATAATTTTTTGCGAGTGAGGTCACAAAGCTTACAGCCTATTCATTACCTTATTAAATATTTGAGAGTCAATCCTTTAGTTCAAATGCTCAATTTCACTTGACAATCAAATTTGTGAAAAAAGTATGATTTTTTTCTAAACCATTTAAAAATGTACAAGTACAGTCAATGGAACCAGAAGTCTATCAAGGGGAAGTATGTAACTAGCTATCTCCCCGTGTAAATGGCATTGTCCACAAGTCAGCTGGAGTCAATTAACTACTACAGCGCCCTCTGCCAGTTTTGATCGAATCCTGTCCAAATATAAAAACGCCCCCTGGTGTATATGACTGAAACTGAAAGTATAAACACTACGGATGACAAGGTATTTGGCAAGCTAGCAGTGATGATGAAAATAAACGTGGTACAATCCCGAAGTAATGAACAGTGAATTCAATCGCCAAACTCTTATGGTTTGAATAAGTCGCTTGTGTTGAATGGCCTCGATCACTGCCTGGACAGTACACCGGCCTCCGGCAAACAGCCCTCGTCTGACAGAGGCGAGCCCAGCGAACTGAGCGATATCATCTCCTGCGAAGCGACTTTGTGTCACGGATTTCAATTTTTTGATCAATAACTTTACCGTTGCTAAAGAAATTATTCACATTTATGTTATAAAATGAATATGTATTTAGATATTATCTTCACAAGTTTCTATAACACTGCTGCGCGAAAAGGCTTTCCCCACAATTCCAGAGTAATTATTTCGGAAATTGTTTTAAGCGCCGAGGAGACTAGAATTTTTGCGATATGTGCCAGAACGTCATATGATGCGTTATTTCAGCTGACTGGTGGACAATGCCGTTTACATGGGGAGATAGCTAGTTACATACTTCCCCTTGATAGACTTCTGATGGAACTCAAGCTTGTATCAGTAATCCCTTTAGCCCAATTAAAATTCCACAGCATGCTTTTTTATTTGGTTGAGAAATGCCTCATTGGGTAGTTAAAATAAGCATAACCCTTTACAGTGAGTTTTACTGGTAGTGTGTCTTAACTCATTTGTGCTTCATACATGTATATTTGTTCATGGTCATTCGATCAAGGACCATTTTGAAATCATGCCTATTGAGAAAATCCCTTTTCTCACTTCCGCTGCAGATACCAAGCACAAACGTTTGGAAAGGGAAAGTTTTTGGATTCAAACATTACAAACTATTTTCACTGTCTTTTCCCATGAGTCTGACCCTATAATATATACATGTAGTCTGACGATATTCTTGCGATAGCTTAAGATGCGTAAGCATCGTCTAAGTATTACAAAGTGTTCCAGAAAATTCTACCGACTAAGGCCAAGCTCCTGTCAGTCGTCAACCTAATGAAATATCACAGGTTTACTTTATTACAACAATTTATGATGGGGTATAAAGGTCTAAATGATATACCTCTTTTTAAGTGTCTTTTTTTCTGTCTTTTTCAAATCAATTCAAATTATATTATTTAATTTCTATTATACATGTATGCTAAACTGTTGAATTATCCATTGTGTGGGAATATTTTTATTGTTTTTTTTTTTTTTATTTAGGCTGACACGTTGTTGAATTTGGTTGCCAGTTTATAGATAATATCGTATTTCCATTATGACAATGTCGTAAAGCTTTGTTTTCCGCCTGAATGGCTGACGTGACCGGATTTTTGCAAGTTCACAAAATGTTGTCTGTCCTTTGGACCCAATCAGATAAAAAGTAGGTCCCAAAAAACATAATGATGGGTTCAATCGGTGAATTTATATGCATTGAAATCTAATTTTTTACTATTTATTTGCATCCCAGGGGACCCATCTTATTGCATTTTTTGTGTCCCAGTGAAAAATATGACGGTTAGAAATGCAGTTTTTAGGGATCTGGGACCGGTTTCACAAAACGGTGTAGCGTAAATTTTTACGTAACTGCCATAGCAGCCCATACTGTAGAGATACGTTAGTATGAAAGTTATGCAAAAAATACATAGATCACAACGCTTTGTGAAACAGGACCCTGTTATCTCTGGGTTGAGTTTGAATAAAATTAAGGCACATGCACATTGTAGGCTAACATTTTTTTATGCTAAATGTTTGACATTATATATGTTACTGCTGGGTTAAGTTTGAATAAAGGCACATGCATACAATGTATGTAGGCTAACATTTTTTTTACGCTAAATGTTTGACATATGTTACTGCCCTAATGTAACAAGGATGAAGTGTAGGGTGATGCCCTTGTGGAAGATAGCCCATCATCAACTCCGTCTCTAACCTTCTGACATATGACAGGGTCAGGGTGCATGTAGCTTGACTAGAATTTATATCTCTGATAAACTTTCCAGTTTTCTTTTTTAAGTGGCATGAGCTGCCAAAATTCACGCTTTTTTCATACTTTCTCATCGTCACGACAGTAGGAGGCTTTGAAGGCCATCGAAAAACTAAATGATTGGCGTTGGAATGAGGAAAATCCATACGAAAAGTAAACAAAATTTAAATAACCAAGATGACCATTCATTCATTCTAAGCCAATGTTGGTTCAAAACAATACTTTATCATACATTTTCGAGACTAGAAGCACTAAAAGGCCCCTGAATTATGCGTCTTGAGAAAAATAGCCACTAATTTCAACATTCTGTTTTAACGTCAAAATATCAACATTTTGGCAGCTCATGCCACTTTAAATAACATTGTATTGACAGGTCATCTCCTAAATTTACAGGACTTTGGATGGGATTTAAACCTAAGGAGCTACTGTATTAAGGAAAGTGTAAATGTATCTGGTTAGTTTTTATAGAGCACAAAGAAAGCCAGTGTACCAATATATGCCATGTTTTAAGAATCACTTGGCAGCAGGTCTAAAGACTATACTGCAGGCTAATGGAATAAGAAACCTCCTGTGTGAGTCATGCCTCGGTCAGTCTTTAGATCTACCTTACAAGTTTACAACATGATGCAGTAATTGGACTCAAATTTACAGATATATATCACAGTTAGACAAAACGTACTTTGTAAAAAGTGTACAATACAACAACAACAACATTGTTGAAAGCTCGTGTTGTTAAAAAACAACTGAGGACCTGGTGATGTCTTTAATTTTTTATCATTAGTATGGAACCCACGTTTAAAGAGAGTTTCAAACATTTCTAACAACAACATTGTCAATTTGGCCTAAAAACACATAAAAATAAAGTTTGAAGTTACGCCTAGACCGTATAGTGTATTTTTTTTACTTTCAAACAAACATGGAATATCTTTTGTGCCAAAATAACTTTAAGATGGAGACATCCATATGATTTTATTTAAGTCAAAAAAATCTTAAATGCTTGAAGATAAGACCTGTTAAATCTTACACATACAAAACCAGAATTGAAAAAAAAAACTGTAGGAATGTTGTTCATGATGGTTTTAATACTGACTACCGGTAGTCACATACATATACATATAACATATTGAGACGTACATGTACATGTACATGAAATCAACAAAAAGACAATTTTCAGCAAATTGTAACAGTTTCCTTGTTTTGATTATCAAAATGACATATGAGTCAATAAAACACCAATTACTAGGAAAACCAGTTTTATGTAGAAAGTTGATATAGTTTTAAAGCGCCGTGACAACAAGCCACAATTAGTTTTTTGTGATATTCTGTACAGCATACATTATGTTTGGTATACCGGTAATCCATTGAATTTAACAAATTATACTGTACATGTATCTTGTGCTTTACTTTTGGTGTTATAGTCAGTTATTTCATTAACACTAAAACACACTGGCATAGGGAAAATCATGTTGACTACAATAACTATGCAGACAACTTTCTTACGTTATGAAAAGGGGTGTACAGTAATGTCTGAGTTAATTCAAGTGCTGGAAAAAGAAGAAGAGTGCAAATTCTCATCTTAATTCAAGAGAGAGCTTGTAAAACATTCAATGATTAACTGCTGGTCAATCATCTCCCTGGACTGAGATGTGTTGAAAGTTTCAATCTCATTCAGAACCTTTTTGTTATTGAGGATTTAGCAACATGCATAATCCTCTAAACTCAGGTATTACCGTATGTCATTTGGACCTTTCTAATGGAAACTCTTCGCCTGGACTAATTCAATAATATTAATGTCTACCTTCGTACCTCGTTATTTTTGTTTGGATATTTATTGGTCAGTTATGTCAAAAATTATTAAATTAAGGAGGAAGACCTTTACTTGAGTAACGTACATGCACGCCTGTATAAAGCCCTCAACCTTCTGTTGGTACTACAGTACACCAAAAAAGGTATCACTATTGCACAAGCGCGTGTGAAGTGCAGATGACGACGATGACGTGCACGTTTTTTTTAGTGGTAACTTTTTGGGTGTACTGTATAAGACAATCATCTCACTTGGTTAATGTTTTTCCCCACATTCAAGATTATTTAACCTCCAGTGCTGCCCGGTTTAGTGTGATAGGAAACGACTGACAGGTTTAGTGGCAGAGGAAACGGGGCTCTTTGCTCAAAAGAAACCTCCCGACTTTCGATGAGTACCTGGTAACTCACATCAATCATCACGAATCATCACGAATCATGAGAACTTTCGACTGAGTAGGATTCTAACTTGGGATCCATCGATGGAAGGCTTGTGTTGCGTGGAGAAATTATTGCTTTGTGGACTGAGCCCGCTGTAGACGTAGAATGAATATCCCCCCAAAAAGTCTTAAACTTGACACCCATTGATTTGGTTAAAAGCTCAAAAATCTGAGAAACTGATCACTTAGTAACATAAACTGTCACGATATCAAGTCATTATTGAAAGAGTTCACAATGAGCTCAAATAACTAGTTGTTAGTCTGCCGAGATAAATGACAATGAGTGACACCGTGACCTTTTATAGGTCAAGTAGGTAAGTGCCAAAATATGTTTACCTATATTCTTCAGGTGCGAATAAGAATGTATATCACTGTATTTAACTGTCATGCTTCATTGGTTTTAAAGAAGGCCATGTCAAACCAATACTACACTGGTCAGCTGTTTAAGAAGTTTTGTAAGACTTCTGTATCACATACAAAAACTTGTACTTGTCTGAAATAGTACATGTATGCCATTCTTTCATTTATTATCTATCCATTAAGGGGGGCTCGGTGGTCCAGTGGGTTAGGGGCCTCGGTGGTCCAGTGGGTTAGGGGCCTCGGTGGTCCAGCGGGTTAGGGGCCTCGGTGGTCCAGTGGGTTAGGGGCCTCGGTGGTCCAGTGGGTTAGGGGCCTCGGTGGTCCAGTAGGTTATGGGCCTCGGTGGTCCAGTAGGTTATGGGCCTTGGTGGTCCAGTGGGTTAGAGTGATAGTCTCGCAGTCCAGTTCCAAATTACCGTATTTTGGAATTAGATTTAATTCTAAACTGCCTGTTCATGTGCAGTTGGACAAGTAAGGATTGGTTGATTGTTTAGTGTTTTACGCCGCGCTCAAGATTATTTCACTTACATGGCGGCGTTGCCAGTTTTATTGTGGGAGGAAACCGGGCTCAGTGCCCGGAGGAAACCCACGACCTTCCGCTGGTAACTGGCAACCATCCCACATAGGTCGTTCGAGTGAAAACCCAGTCAGAAAACTTTCCAAGTAAGGAAGAAGACGAACAAGCTAGTTGCAAACCCTGTGAAGCTCAGGCAATAGACCCTTTCTCGAGGACAAAGATGTGGCCACAGAATCCGGCCCGTCTTCAAATGTTAACATAAATAATCAATGATGTACATGTATGTGAGCCGAGAAATCTGGGCTCTGCCCAATTTTTTTTTTTTTTTTCCGTATTTGTCATAGATTGATTGATTGATTGTTTGGTATTTTACGCCGTGCTCAAGATTATTTCAGTTATATGGCTGCGTTGCCAGTTTTATTGTGGGAGGAAACCGGGCTCTATGCCCGGAGGAAACCCACGACCTTCCACTGGTAACTGGCAACCATCCTACATAAGTCGTTCAAGTGAAAACCCAGTCAGAAAATTTTCCAATTTTTTTGGATTGGGTGGGATTCGAACCCGCGACCCATTGGTGGACGGCTGTTCGGATTGAGCGTCCAACGCTCTACCTACTGAGCCACGGAGGCCCCTTATTCGTCATAGAGGGCGATTCACATTACCAGCCAAATACAATACAAGTTGCCCTTAGACCGAAAATCAAGGCTATGACGTATGTCTACTTTTATCGAATTGCTAATATCCTGTAGTGTAGATTTTAAATCTATAATAAAATCCCCTACAGATACTAGAGATAATCTTGTCAAATACAGTTAAATGTGATACAAAATATGCACAGCTACAGGCAACACAGATTTATTTTACTTCATGAACATCTGATCATCAATAAGTTGATGTAACAGCTGTTCAATACAACAAGGGCCAAGTCAGTCCGGGCCGAAAGAAAAGTGACACAAGAGCTGACTATAGCCTTACCCTCAATTGCATTTAGAGGATCACAACTTAAACAGGAGTTTAAGAAACTCATAATACGCCCGAAAGTTAATTTGCATAAATTCATTGCAGCACACTGTATTCATATTCAATATTATTATTAAGACATGCTTAAAGCGGCATGAGCTGCCAAAATGTTGATATTTTGACGTTACAACAGAATGTTGAAATTATTGGCTATTTTTCTCAAGACGTGTAATTCAGAAGCTATTTAGTGCTTCTGGTCTCGAAAACGTACGATAAAGTATTGTTTTGAACTAACTTTGGCTTAGAATGAATGAATGGTCGTCCCGGTTATTTAAATTTGATTACTTTTCGAACACGTTTTCGGTTCGTACAGGCCACATACTGTATGGATTTTCCTCATTCCAACGGCAAACATTTAGTTTTTCGATGGCCTTTAAAGTCTCTTACTGTCGTGACGATCAAAAATTATTAAAAAGTGTGAATTTTGGCAGCTCATGCCGCTTTAAGCCTTTAAGCAGAATTTAAGCTGGGAGAATCTTTCAGTCACCTAAAAAATACTGGGGCTTGGTGAATTTTATTATTTGACACATCACCTACATGTACCTATAAGCTGCTACCTATATCTGAAAACTGTACCAAAGCTACACGTACTTGCAAATGTGTCTAGACAGACACAGTACAACAGCAATTTCATTAAATTACGGATAAAACAATAGAAAGACGAAGCTCTGCAACTCATTTGGTCACCATGGTTTAACAAAAAGTTATTTGGATACAATTAAGCTCTACTATGAAACCATAGCCAAATTAACAGCCCTTTCCTGAATTACTGAATGCCAAAAGGCTGGGTGACTGTTTTGGTAACCACAAATATCCAGAATTCAATTTAATTTTGGTACGGCATACACCATTTACTCATAATGATAAGCTAGTTATAACTGAAAAATAATTGATAATCTATGCAATAAGTACCGAGTTACTCAATGCCATAAGGCTGGTCGCCACAAATATCCAGACCCCAATTTAATTTGGGTACATGACACATTGTCCAAGTATAAGCTCCATATATATCAGATGAAAAACATTTATAATCCATGAAATACATGTAATTACAGAGTACATGTAACTCAATGCCAAAAGGCTATTGACTGTTTTTGGTCACCGCAAATATCAAGACCCCAATTTCATTTTGGTACAGGACACACAGTGACACTATCTACCCATAAGCTAGACGCTGCGAGTTATAAGTGAAAACAATTTTTAAAACCATCAAATAGTTGAACTAAATGCCAAAAGGCTGGGTGGCTGTTTTGGTCGCGAAAAATTCAATTGACTCCAATTGAATTTTGGTACGCGACCCACCGTCTACCCATAAGCTACATATATCAGAAGAAAAGAAAAAATTCAGACAATAGGTTTTAATTTATGGAGCGGACACGAATCCAGGATGGACAGACGGACGGAAAGTCAGACAGACAACGGTATACCAATATACGTTCGCTTTGAGGCGTATAAAAATGTTTAAATTGGCAGTTACCCCCACAACCCCATAATTTCTATATCTTATATCGGCGATTTTTAAATCAGCAACGATTACGTTTATATGAATACTTCTACATCTACTATCTACTAAAATAGAAGACAAAATTGCATACATGCATTTGCCACATTTGGTCTATAAAAACAACAGCGATCGTTCAATAGGATTATCTGATCGCTCACTCCAGGAGGTAAGACTCTCAACGAAAAAAGTTAAATTTTAAGTGTACTTTTGTTAATGTTTTTCTGGCCCTTGAATTTTTTAGAGTACTTGAATTAGCGGAGATCTTACCGTACATACAAAGTGAAACAGAGATACATGTAAGTTGCTCCAAGTACAAAGTTTTATACAGCTGAGCTATAGACGGCCAATTTGGCCAAACTCGGAATTTTGTCCTAAAATAAGAGATCATTTATGGGATAAGTGAAGGAATCAAACAAAATACTCTCCATCATTCTGTGCATGTCAAACAATAGTGAGGCAAACATTTTGCAGCAGTCAGCGCTTTAAATCCCTCCTTTTATAATATTAGTATATCCTCACCATCCTAGGTTATGTCAATTGACCCTACGCAGCCTCCGCCCCTCAAGAGCGAATGGACCAATCAGCTTACTAGAATTCCCGACCTCGGACAAACAAGAACGAAAAATGGCGATCGAGTAATACTCGAAGGCACATGGATTTCACTCGCTGTAAACGATATTTCCACCAGTACATCGCGCACATATATTCCCCAGACAGTTTTATCATACAGTCATGCGCTTCAGGAGAACTGCAGACAGAAAGTTATCGGTAAGAATTGTGCACAGTTCAAACAACATCCACACTAGCGGCCATGTTGCATCTCAATGTTTGTCCGAGGTGACCTCATTGGCATAAGTAGGCGGAGCGTCGCGTAAAGTCAATTCAGGCTCCATGTTGCAAATTTATCAACATGTTTGATTCTTAGCAACATCTTAGTTGCAGATTCAGCAATATCACTTTATCATGGCAGACAGTCGGTGTATCCCTACAGACTAAACATGCTCTTTGAAATGAGACGGATTGGTGAATTTGTGGCTTACACCTTTAAATTAAATTCCCACTTGGCCAACTGGGGTGAACTGGGGACCTAATTCAACTTAAATCCGCCTCGTTATCTCCATTCTGATATTTGCTGGTCGTCGTAATTAAACGGCTCTGACAGGCTTTCTAAATAGCTGTTTTGGACAAATAATAAACCTTACATGTACTTTCAGTCTAAATTTGTCATTTCTTAGTTTCCTGTGTTCATGACATCGTGTTTAACATTTTACAAATTTGTGTTATTTTGTTACCTACCGTTTATAGTTTCTTTCAAAGAACAACATGGCCCCACATGAAAAGGGAGGTAATTGCCTACTTCAGTCACATCAAGGCTGACAAGCGATCACAGAAGGCAATTATGACCTAGTCCGCAATATGTTGAGTGGATTGAAGGATAAATTCTGATACGCCCGCACGTGCTTCTTCAATACCACGTCAACATAGGGTGCATTTTGAAAATCTAAGAGTTGTTCTCGGAATTTAAAAAAAATGATAACTCCCAATTTTTAAACATTACTCACCTAAAATTTTGTCAGAAAGCTTCTTTGATAATCCCTTTGTAGAGCTAAACCATCATATGTGACCTTAAAATCTGTTAGCAGCGCATTTCGCTAGTTTGAATTCCGTCTGGGTTCACTAAAATTTGTCTCGGGCGATCACACCGCCATCTACCGCGAACTTTCAAATCATGCTCGCCACTACAACCGGTAACGGCTGTCGGTAAGGTCAGTGATAACGCAAAGGGAATTTAAACTTGGCGAATTTCGTGGTTTGACGATGTGTATGATCACAGATGATGGTTTAGCTCCACGAAGGGATTATCAAAGAAGCTTTCGGACAAAATTTTAGGTGAGTAATGTTTAAAAATTGCGAGTTATCATTTTTTTTTTATTCCAAGAGCAACTCTTAGATTTTTCAAATGCACCCTCCGCCCTCACAACAATGAATATCATGAATAAGGAGGCAGGTATGGAATCCACTGTTGGTGTCAAATTGGGAACCATTCTTGATTTCGGCATGACGTCACGATCCTGACAACAAGGCTTCGAGGTGAAAACAATACCATAACAACGCCATTTTGACTGGCTGAGGGAAGACCACGTGACCCTAACTACCCTAGCCGGCTGGTCAGGTACCCGGATGTCCGAAACCGAGAATGCACGAAAAGAAGGTCTGTGAAAGATTATCCATAAATTATGAGACAGCCTTTGCTCAACACGAAATACAATGATAAAGTTTCAAAATTCTATTTTCATATTCATAAACCAAGATAAGTACCATGATGACTACTGCCTTGCCCACACTGCCACAACATCATTTATTATATTACAAAGGAAACAATAATAAACCATACTACATCTACCTACCTTTTGACTGTCATAGTCATCAAGTTGTTCAATTTCTATGACGTCTCCTTCTGCAGATGTTTCTTCGTCCATTGTGATGATGTTGATTTCGACGATATGGTTAAATCCCTTCAATCCACTCGTCGAATATTTTGACAGTTAACGTAAACTTTGCCAAAATGTAGGGAATTCCTCATGGGCCGACAGAAACCACTTATTTAAAGACATTACTTGGATATTTCTTACGGTTTGACAGGAGTGTAGCCAAGAGTACAATCCAAAGGCAAGGTCTGGCTTTTCAAACAGCGTTTTGAATGAATAATTACGGTAAAAATAACAAATTTGCCATCTAATTTTGAGTCACTTTCCATCCCAGACGGTGCTCATTGAAATATTTCTGACCATGGTGCGCATGCTCGGAACTGTAATATTACCCAGAGTTCTGTCCACCGGATGTTGTTGTCTGCTTGACTTGACACACGTGTGACAAAAAGTGAATGCGTGTGTTCACTTTTCATGAACGTTTTGCGTGAAATGTTGCAAGTTACAGCACTCGAGTTATTCTTGATATTGCTATTTTCGATTCGGAATGCACATGGGATGTTTGAACGCCTGAACTGGCTGGAAAACATCGATACAAGGCAGAGAAATTATGGGGTTGCGGTGGCCAACGTTGACATGGACGAAAGCGATTTTGAATGGGTAGTTGCAGGGTTTTCCGGACAAAATTTCGTTTTAAAATTTAATACGGTGACTAAAAAATTGGAGAATATTGCTAAACCTAATACTCCTTATGATGCTCTGCGTGATGTCGAGGGCAAGGCTATCGGCGTGTGCGCCTGTGACATTGATGGGGACGGACGGGAAGAAATTTATTTTCTGAATACAAACCAAGCTTACGCGGGCAGATCAAGCTATGGAGACAAGCTGTTCAAATGGCGGAATGGACGATATGTTGATATTCTTTCAGAACATCCTAATGATCAGCTTGATGCAAAAAACTTCGCTGGACGTTCAGTTGCTTGTGTTGACCGAAAGTCAAGCGGGAGATATGCAATAGCTGTGGCAACCTATTCCAGGGAAGGCAGTGGGAAATTCGCTCTAATAGAAATGGACGAAAGTCACCCAATGAATAGCGTAAACAAAGGCTACATCGTTTTGAAAAATGTTGCTCGTGAAGCTAATATCAATAAAGCTACTGGTGGAAGAGGTATTGCTGTGGGGCCTCTTTTGGGACACGGTGGACACAGTGATATCTTCTTTAATAACGAAGGAAACTCTTATTTAGAAAATCAAGGCCAAAACTTTTTGTTTAAGTCTATGGGTAACGGTTCTTACTTTGACTTGGCTTTCCAAGTAAAGATTAAGGATGAAAATCAAAATGGCCGGGGTGTGTGTTTGACTGATTTGAACAAAGACTCGAGGCTTGATATTGTGTATGGAAACTGGGAAGGCAATCATCGTATTTTTGTATTCAGGGACAAAGAAGGGCGTGTCTTCTTCGAGAATATTGCGACCACGGAGTTCGAACAGCCATCTCTTATTAGAACCGTAATTTGTGAAGATTTTGACAATGACGGTCATATTGAAATATTCATGAACAACATTTATTCTCAAAACAATCTACAACCCAACAGATTGTTTAAGGCAATATCGACAGTTTCTTCAACTGACCCTGAAATTGTCGAAATTAGTATTGACGATGCGCTTGAAGAAGAAGGTTGTGGAACTGGCGCAGCAGTCGGAGATATTGATCACGATGGTTGGTTGGAGTTGCTTATCTCCCATGGAGAGGATCGCCCACAGCCTTTACAAGTATACAGAGTTTCCCGTGGTAATTCTCCAAACCATTGGCTGCGTGTTTACCCAAAGACAAAGTTTGACGCACCTGCTAGAGGGGCCAAGGTGATTGTATTAGACTCTGGTGGGCAAAATCACACCCATGTAATTGATGGTGGGTCTGGGTATCTTTGCCAAATGGAACCGGTGGCACATGTCGGACTTGGGTCAGCTTCCCCAGTCCAACTCACAGTCCATTGGCCTGATGGTATACACGTTTCAAGGGAGTTAACTGATGCTGATCTCTTCATTCTGCATACGATTGATCATCCGTCCAGTAAAAAGAAACCAAGAATGGAAATAAAACTGGACGTACCCACTGAGTCTCATGATGAACTGTAAAAAAATATAAAAAATATGTTTTAGTTATTTTTGACAGTACAGGATTTTTTTTGTTTGGATTTTTTGGTGCTATTTGTTAACCATGAAACATTGTGATCTGATGAGTGATTTATACTGTTTTGACTTTTTTTACAACACTTATTTTTTCTGATTTTATTAACTTAATTTATGAAATATTTACTTTTGATGTAGTGTATTTTTTATTGAATTCAAATAATGTTTTGAAATATAGAATTTTTGTAAAATATTTTGAGAAGTATATAGTTTATTATTCTGAACATATTATTCAGGCAACTGTTGGGTGAATTCGAACAATATTTTACAAATTTTGAATATATGTAAGACTATTTTGAGAAATATAGGTTACTTTATCATTCTAAATATGTTGTCCTTTAAATGGGAGATAACTGTTGGCGGGATAGTGGGAGATAAGTTATCAATTTTGCCCACATGCTTACCTCCCCTTCGCTTCAACACTAAGTTCAAGTCTGGCATGCGAAGATTAACTTCTCTGTTTAGATTGATAAGTTTTAAGTAGAAGCAAGGAGGGATAACTCCTTGAGTTTTAAGTGTCTTTCTGTTGTAAAGTTCAATCTCTGATTTTGAATCAATACAATACAATACTTTTTATTACACGACCTTGTAGTTACAAGAGTATGGTAATACAAACAAACATATATACATTAGGAAAATGTAATCAGTATGAGCCATTGGATTATGTTTAAAGCAACCTGGCATAAGCACGCACATCTCCCCTATAGGCTCAATGCCCTGGGGCCTGTTTTAGAGAGCCGAAGCGACGTAAATATACGGTAGACGCACATATT